>CM057452.1:868867500-870327500 GCA_016271365.2 Neoceratodus forsteri | reverse complement strand
GTGTGTGTGTGTGTGTGTGTGTGTGTGTGTGTGGTATTTGTACATATAGGGGATACATGATGGAGACAAGTGGAATATGGAAAATATTTTCATCTCCTGCAGAGTGAGCCTGGATATTTCACAAGCACCAAAGGCACGAGTGGAATATACAGTGCTCACCAGTGAAAATGTTTCATATTCCACGATGTGCCCATCATGTGTCCTGTTTATACAATGGGGCCTCACTATTGCAAAATGTACAATTTGCGCAGCTTTCGGGGGTGTAATAAACGGTATTTATTTTAATTCTGCTGACATCAGGATTTATTTCACTGGAATATCTCACCCCCATTGTATAAATATATATATAATATACAGTAGGTGTGTATATAATATGTGTATATGTGTGTGTGTGTGTGTGTGTATGTATATATATATATATATATATATATAGTGTGTGTGTGTATATATGTATATGTATTTGTATCTATCTCTCAATAGATTAGATGTCTGGTCTTGTGAAAAAAACATGGGCATGCAAGGTACGGTAACTTACCAATGGTAGTATGAGTACACACACACACACGGCATCATGTTGCAGCCAGTGCAGCAGACTTTAGGTCCGCCATAGCATCATCATATCATTGTTTATAAAATGGTCATTTGTGGCTGTCATCGTTTGGCAAGACACTGTGCATCAGCCCAGTCAGCAGAAGATAGTAGTACAGGAGCAGCAGGTGCCATAGTTGTTGTGGGAGTGGGTGCACACATAAAGCAGTGTGTCTAGAAATAATTGAAAATTTCAGCACATTGCTCTTTATTTCTCTTGATCTGGGGTCTGGCATTTTCGGGACAGTTTGACAGCCATTTTTGGGGCCACAATTATGCAGTGGGTGTATGCATAAAGCAGCATGTCGGGAGATAATTGAGACTTTTCAGCACATGTCTATCAGGTTATTTCTCTTGCTCTGGAGTCTGGCATTTTTGGAACACTTTGACAGCAGCCAGACCTCATCTAGAGTACAGTGTGCAGTTATGGAGAGCATACCTCTGCAAGGACATAGGATGGAGGCTGTACAAAGCAAGGCAACTAAAATGTTGCAGGGTCTGCACCATAAACCCATACCTCTCAATTGTACCACATTACGAGGAACGTTCCTCATTTTACTTCAGAAAAGGTCCCTGTTCCACATTGTGAGAACTTGTTCCACATTCAGAGTCAACATTTTAAAGCAAATGTCCATAGTAAATGATGGAAAAAATAACTTATTCAATTAATAACAGACATTCTCAACATAAATGCAACATGTTAATAGTGTTTTGAGCTTCTTAGGTAAAGATTTGAATAAGTGTTCCACATTTTGCCCATTTGTTCCACATTGTGACAGGCAATGTTCCACATTTGGGGGACAAAAGGTTGAGAGGTATGCATAAACCACATGAAGAGACATGAGAGAAGCCCATCTTCTTTAAGTCGGAACAAGTTGCTGCTTTGAAACAACTGAGAGCTGTATGGGAGATACTATATTGGACTAGAAATCTGCAACAAATCTCACTCTTTCTCAAATCTGAGGGAGGTGTACCTTATTTTAATTCTTACATTGGTATCATGTTGTGCTTAATTATTTGGGGTTTGCAAAACTGCTTACCTTGTGAGTAATTTCAGAAGGATTGAAATACTGCATATTTGGTTTTCTCTTGTGGGTAACTGGACTTTCTACTAGTATTGTGTGTCAGTTTGCATCGAACTGTTTTTAAATAATTTATTGGTGGTTGATTAGTTGTCATAACAAAGGCTGCAGTTTGTGTATCTGAATCCAGACAGAGCCTCAGGTGGGAGAAATTGTTTCCCCTGATTGCTTTCAGAGCACACAACACTAGGTTGTATTGGGTCAGGGGAGGCTTACCTGTGTTTGCTGAACTGCTCAATTTTTTCTGTTTTTTTTCCTTTGCTGGGTGTTTTCTCTGTTAACTCATGCAGGTTGTCTTGCTGAAAGAAAGGTCAACACTCATCATAGTGGTGGGGCAGAGCTTGTGGTTGATTGTGTCTGGAGGGCACGGCTTAGCCCCCCCCCCCCTTGGTGTCAATTCCTTTATACCAGGGGTTCTGACATAATTTCCTCTAGGGGCATACAACTGTCATGTCCTTACCAGCACAGCACACTGCACTGACAGTAAAAGTGCACACATTATTTAAAAAACAAATTTTTTTTTTTTAAACACAGAATAAACTGGAAAGAAGACAGACATGTGGGGAGTAGCGTAATGCACTGGCAGGTGGGGCAGCAGTCTTCTGGGAGACTTTCTGGAGCCTGAGATGCTGCCCTGTTTGCAGGCAACTCTCTGCTGTGAGGGGAGGAGGTTGCCTGTCTCCAGGCCAAACTGGACAGGAGTACTGGAACCTCCCCCACCCAGGGAACACCAGAGCCACCACCACTGCCTCAGAGGTTGCCAAGAAGGAGCAGCACTTGGACCACAGTGGGCTCAGGGAGGGTGAGGGTGGTGGAATAGAGGCGCATCCCTTCAGATGTACCATTCCACAATCCATACGTCATTCTGGTGGAGCATAATTCCCCTATGGAGGCACACACTGTGGAGACTGAGGAGGTTGCTGGCAACCAGCACAATGGAGGCCCACAAGAAGGTGGCACAGGACACCACAGGGAAAGGAAGCAGCTCCTGGTCGGGGACTCAGTTATCAGGAGGCTAGAACTGGGAGGGGGAGCAAGGGAAAGTGAAATAAAGTGCCTGCCTGGCACCATGGCTTGGAGGGATAGGAAGCAAATTCTGAGGATCACGAGAGCAGCTGCATGGGAGATGGTGCTGGATGTCATTGTCCACCGAGGGACAAATGACTTGGCTGGGCATGGGATTATAGCAGTGTAGGAGGAGTTTGTAGAGTTGGGGAGGGGCCTTAGACAAGTAGCTCATACAGTATCCTTCTCTGAGGTGCTGCCTGTCTGTGGCATGGGTGAGGCGAGGGTACTCCGCACCATGCAATTCAATGAATGGTTGAAACACTGGTGTGGAGCACAGGGTTTTGGCTACATTTGGGACTGGGGTTCCACCTGGAGGGATACCCAGCTATACTGGCACAATGGTCTGCATCTGTTCAGGAAGGGAACCAGTCTTCGGCGTGATTGGTTTAAATGCTTCATTGGCAAGCTTTTAAACCAGCCAAGGGGGGAGGCACTGATAAGCAGCAGGGAATTCCCAGCCTCCCCCTACAAAACAGGGTACTAAATGAGGTAAAACCAAGGTAGAAAGGTAATTAGGGAGCAGGACAGGGGTGAATGGAGAAAGCAAAGACAGTAAGGGAAGGGATGGGGCTACAAGAGATAAAGCCATAAGAAAATGAAGAGTAATGAGTATCAATACCCATAGTCTGGGTAACTTGCTTCCTGAACTAGTGGCCTTGATGGAAGAGGAACATGTGGATATCGTGGCAGTCACAGAAACATGGTACCCTCAGAACCATGACTGGGATGTAAACATACCAGGGTACACTATGTACAGGAGGGACAGGGAGGGTAAAAGAGGAGGAGTAGCTCTTTACATAAGGGAAGGAATCGAAGCAACAGAATAAAAGAGTAAATGGGGAGGAGAGGAAGCACTGTGGGTCAACTTGGAGACAGGCAATGGCACCACAATATGCACAGGGGTTGTATACAGGCCCCTCATTATCAGAGGGAGGAAATGGACAAGGAAATGATAGAAGGTATCCTTAGAATAGCAGAAAAAGGGGAGATATTGTTGATGGGGGATCTGAATATGCCAGATGTTAACTGGAGTGCATTTGCTGCAGCCACTTCCAAGAGCAGGGTCATTCTAGATGCCCTGCCAGGGGGCATGCCTTAGACAACTAGTACTGGAACCCATTCAGGAGGGAGCAATCTTAGACCTGGTACTCTCAAATGGAGATGGAGAGAGTGGAACAGATTTAAAAGTGTGTAGCCATCTGGGAACTAGCGACCATCGAACAGTACAGTTCACGATAAACACAGCAGTAGAGTCAAGCCATAAATAGGCAGAGGTCCTGGACTTTAGGGGGGCTGACTTTGCCAAAATGTGTCCGTGCCTAAGGAATGCACTAGCAAATGGCAGGAAGGAGTGGTCGAAGAACAATGGGGAATAATCAAAACTGCCATCACAGAAGCAACAAGCCTTTGTGCAAAGCAAATAAAATAAAACTGTGTAAAAAACCACTATGGTTCTGAAAGGAGGTGGCAGGGAAGGTTAGGGAGAAAAATATAGCATTCAGGAAGTACAAGTAATCACATAAGGAGCAGGACAGAAAACTATATCAGTTAAAGCAGAAGGAAGCAGGGAAGGCAGTCAGAACGTCAGAACAGCAAAGGCCCAAACCAAGGAAAAGATAGCCAACTCGATTAAGAAGGGGGATAAAACCTTTAATGGGTACATCAGAGAGTGAAGGAAGACCAAGGGAGGGATAGTGAGGCTTAATAAAGGGAAGGGGATGGGCAGATGGTGACTGTGAAAAGGCAGAGATACTAAACAAATATTTTTGCTCATTGTTCACAAATGGAGAGGGGAAGGTACCTAAACCAAACAATAAAAACACTCTGGATAAGGGGGTTAATACCAGCCCATTCACAGAAGAGAGTTCTGAAAGAACTCTTAAAACTGAAGGTAGACAAAGCAATGGAGCCTGACGGGATTCATCCCAGAATTCTAAAAGAACTAAGGGTAGAACTAGTGACACCACTGACTACCCTCTTTAACAAATCATGGGAGGATGTGGTGGTACCTGAGGACTGGAGGAGGGCAGATGTTATTCCACTTAACAAAAGTGGGAGCAAGGCAGAAGCAGGAAACTACAGACCTGTCAGTTTGATCTCAGTGATAGGGAAAATGATGGAATCACTTCTGAAGGAAAGCATTGTTGAGCACCTAGAGGCCAGTGGGGCAGAGGACCCAAGGCAGCATGGATTCACAGCGGGAAGGTCATGTCAGACGAATCTAATAGATTTCTTTGACTGGATGACCAAAGTAGTAGATTAGGGAGGGACTGTGGACATGGTCTACCTAGACATTAGCAAGGCATTTGACACAGTCCCACACCAAAGATTAATATACAAGTTAGCCAGCCTTGGAGTGGGTCTCAAGATGGTAGCCTGGGTAAACAATTGGCTGGACAACAGGACACAGAGGATAATAGTAAACGGAGTCCACTCTGAAGAAGGGGTTAGGTCTACCGCAGGGTTCTGTACTAGGACCAGTCCTCTTCAGTGACTTTGCAAGTGACATTACAGAGGGACTGGAAGGAAAAGTATGTCTCTCTGCAGACGACACAAAGATCTGCAACAGGGTTGATGCACAAGGTGGGGTGACAAGGATGAGAAGGGTCTTGGCAAGGTTGGAAGAATGTTTAAATGTATGGCAGTTTAGATTCAATGCTAAGAAGTGCAAAGTAATGCACCTGGGAAACAAAATCCCAGGGGAAAAGTACACACTGGGGGGTGAGATACAACAACAAAAATGGAAAGGGACTGGGGGGCTAGTCATATCAGATGACCTAAAGGTGAGCAAGCAATGTGAGAGGGCAGTAAGGAGGGCTGTGGGGACACTGGGATGCATAGGCAGAGGCATCATCAGTAGAAAACAGGAAGTTATCTCTCTCTACAGACAGCTGGTGAGACCCCATCTGGAGTACTGCGTGCAGTTCTGGAGACCTCATCTCCTCAAGGACATAGGCAGGATAGAAGCTGTCCAGAAGAGGGCAACTAAAATGGTGCAGGGTCTGCACCAGAAGACATATGAAGAGAGACTTAAGGAGCTTAATGTGTGTACCCTTGAGGAAAAGGGAGAGGGGGACATGATAGAAACTTTCAAGTACCTCAAAGGAATCAACAAAGTTCAAGAGGGTAGCATCTTTCAGAAAAAGAGGTGTGCAAGAACAAGGGGGCACAATTTGAAGATAGAGGGGGGATGGCTCGGAGGTAATGTGAGGAAGTATTTTTTTTCATGGAGAGGGTTGTGGATACATGGAACAGCCTTCCTGATGAGATTGTGGAGTCAAAAACAGTGGAGGAATTCAAGAATGCATGGGACATACATAAGGCAATTCTAGGGGGTGGGGGTAGGAGGAAGTAGGCTGTTGTTTAACTAGGATCTGCAGCTTATCTATTAGGTAGGGAAATGGGCAGACTGGGTGGGCCAAGCAGTCCTTATCTGCCATCAAATTCTATGTTTCTAGACTAAAGGAGCTTAATATGTATAACCGCAAGGAAAGGAGGGTGGTGGCATGATAGAACTATCAAGTACTGAAAGGGAATCAACAGCATACAAGAGGGTAGCATCTTTCAGAAAAAGATATGTGCACGGACAAGGGGGAAAAATATGAAAGACGGGGGCACGGATCAGGGCCAACATCAGGAACTATTTTTTCATGGAGAGGTTGGTGGGTACAACGACAAAAAGTAATGATTAATGTTATGGTTGAAGCATGGCCATAATTTGGAGTTGGTGCACCTCCATGCGCTCCAACTGCTGCTCCACGTTGTCAGTCCGGTGGTTCACATGGTCCAACTCATTCCGCATCAGGCCCAAATCAGCATGAGTGGCAGTTATTCGTGCAGGGTTGCCACCATCACCTGCAGGTTGTGGAGCAGTTGCTTCCTCCATGGCCTGCCCCTGCTTGATACCCCGTGCAGGTGGAGGCCGTGCTGCCACCTGTTGCTCAGCAGGCGCATTCCTGCCCTGTTCAGCAAGCTTGGCCTGCCACTCTGCATGGTGATAGTTGTATAGGTGGGTGCACTGACCACCTGTGCCCAGATGACTTCCCTTGGGGCCACAGCGTACCACCAACCACCACACCACACAGATTTCACTTCACTACACTGGTATCTGCAGGCAGTGCAGTGAAGAACTCCCACACTAATGAGCTGTGGGGAGGACTGGGCACAGGTGTGGGGGGGCCCAGATGTTGTTGGCAGCTGCTGCTGGTGCTCAGTTGGGACTGGGCGTGGTGAAACCTGCTGCTGTGGCTGCTCCCTCACTTCCCTCTGAGCTGCTGGCACAAGGGCCATGGCAGGTGGTGGGGGGGTGCTGGTAGGTGCCACCAGAGGTGGTGCTTCCATGGCACCACTACCTCCTGCTTCAGGGAGGGGACCTCTAGCCCGGATGGTGCTCTGGTTCAGATGCAAGGTGCCACCGCGCGTGTGTACACCTACACGATCTCCGCTCCATGGACGAAAACCACCTCTCTCTCTCTCTCTCACTCACTCACACACACACACACACACACACACACACACACACACACGACTGAAATAGGTGCACAAATACAATTCAAGGCAACAAATAGGCTATTAACTCATTCTATTTGATGCCGCCATTTTGGGTCAGGTTAATTAGTAGGTGGTTCTGACGCCATATGGCGCTAATGGGTACAATGGGTTAAACTGCAAAAAAATCATCTAATTATGAAACAAATTCAAAAGGTTAATAAGTTTTTTTGCTATCTCTCTCTCCTCAGTCTCCTCTCAAGCACACCTTTTTCTCCCACACTAGGCAAGGCGAAAGTGAGTCTTTCACTGTCTTGCATGATTAACTTCCTGCCTGAAGCATGTGACCTGTGGTCTGTTTCAATGCTCACTGTGCCTTTAAAGGAAAAATAAAGCGGAGTAAGTAATGCAGTCATTATGGGGTGAAGTAGTGCATTTTAATGTCCACTTCACGTAGCTACAAAGCGAGGTGAAGTGGGCTACTCTGCCTATACTTCACTAGCGGAGTTAAACTTCGCTGCATCTCTACTCACTGGAGACTTAGGCTCGTCCTATAGAATATTGCCAGTATAGTTATGGAAATGTGTTCTCAGATGAGATTACTGCAGCTGTGCTAGTTTCGGGATTCAACTGCTCTCTATGGACATCACAGTATTTGCTATTTGGCATTTTAGGCCATAAGACTACAGGTTGCAAGTTCTAAAGTTGTGGGTCAGAGCCCACTAATTACAGTTATGTTCCATGTTGTTCCTCTTCTCACTTGGTAATGTTGCAGTGCCAATACTGTATTTTTGTCCCCATGATTTATGACAGACCAGAATTTTTTTATTTATTTAAAATTGATGACCGGGAAAGTCACACTGAGCCAAGGCTTGTTTCCAGGTGCAGCCCTGGTACAAGTATACACAGAGGTGAAAAAGTTACATAATGAGAAGGTTACAACAATAAAGTACCAGGATTATATACAAAACAGTATGTACAAGGATTATATACAAAACAATATATACAAGGATTATATACAGAGTTTATGTACAGGAATAAAGGCAAGAGTACGTTAGGCATGCTAGAAATCGTATATTGAGACCCTGTGGGGCTCCTGTTGGGGGGGAGGGTATGATTGAGCAAGGGTGGGTTTAAAAATTGGAAGAAGACAACTTAGGCCAGCATGACATGAAAAACACATCTGGGGCTAGAGAATAAAGGTTAGGGTGGAGAAACAGAGCAAGGGGCTAGTGAGGAAAGGTTAGCGTGGAGCTAATTGGGAAGTGGGGGGATCACGCTGGATCATTTGGAGCATATAGGGCAGAGGGGTGTGGAGGAGTCTGAGGAGTCATCTAATAGATGAGAAAGGGGAGGCCAGGCGGAGGTCTGAGAGGAGATTGTTCCAGAGGAGAGGAAGATGGTACGAGAAGGGAGATTGGCCAGTAACAGTGTGAGGATGGGGAATGTGGAAAGTGCGAGAGTCCCTGTGTCGAAGAGAGTAATTTATCGAATTGGTTGGGGTAAGATGAGAAGTGAGGTGGGGGGAGACAAACCAGTATTTTGCTATGAAGGAGGCACAGTGGATGGTTCTCCTATGGGAGAGTGAGGCCAGGGAGAGTGGTGCATAGAGGAGACAGTGATGAGTGAGGGGGGAGGCGGTGGCAAAGCAGCAGAAGGAGTTGAGAAGGATGTCAAGTTTGAAGAGTGAAAGAGGAGGTTGGGGCCATTCTGTAGACAATGTCTGCATAGTCCATCACTGGCAAGATTGTTTTAAGTATGAGCTTGCATCGGGTGGGTAGAGGGAGGCTTGCTTTGTGTCAGTAGAGGACTGCGGGTTTCGGCACAGTTGTTTCTCCGGATGAGCCTGCAGGCATTCTGAGAGTGTCCAGTGTCTTGATTGCCTAAGACTTTTCCCAGAATAAAATAGGCTATGCCTTTTTTTTGTTTTTCATGGTTTGCATGAGGATGGACTTGTTAATGTTATTAACTGCAAAGTCATTTGCGGGCATGGATGGTAGTTATGTCAGTTTGAAACACTGCATTGACAGTAGTAAACTTGGTAACTATTGTTTCTAACCCCAGGAATACACTAATATTATTACTTCTAGCAGTACTCCTTTCAGACAGCACTGCCCTGGAGCCAAATGGAATGTTATGCTAATGATGGAATTGTTAGCTCATGCATTCAGTTCAAAAGCTGCCCATTTCAACTGCCTATATTCTAACTCTCAGATTTTTTCTCTCCACTGCAAAGACTAGATGCCCTGCAGATTTTCTCTTTCACAAGTTGTTCCTGAAGTGACATTTGAGCAAAAGACCTTAAGCATTTTTTGATTTTATTCATAGCTGCTTAGTTTTAGTATTTAGTTTGTTTTATTTTACCTCAGTAAGTGAATTTTAGTGTGTTTTTAGTTGCAGTTCCTCTCGGTTTCTGTGAACCAGGGGGTAACCAACTGTCGTTTACCTTAGATCAGAACGTTTAAGTTGAGTTCCACTCATTTTTACTGTATTTTTATTTAACACTAAGAAGAAAACAGGACCTTTCTATTTTAAAAATTGATTAAAAGTAATTTAAAATGTTTAGAAGTGTTGCCAAGACAGACAACCATGATTTATGCTTAGTCTGTCTTGAACAACACCACTTCTCTGTTGATTTTAAAAATTGCAAGTCTTTCCCTCCTAACATGCCTGAAAAACATCGGGAAAGACTGCAGAGAAAGTTTGAAGAGGGGTCCAGGGGCTCTGACCAGTCTACCCTCTCTAAATCTTTGGCTGAACCTTCCAGGACCACAAAAAACACCCCTGATATGGGTGAGGGCCCTGGAAAGAGAGGCATTGAACCGGCTGACTCCCCGGTGCATGCCAAGAAACTATAAAAGACCAAGCACACTGAGACCCCGGCTGGAATGCCACAAGGGACTCCTCAAGTGCCTGCTACTGTACCTTCACCTGCTGACCTGGCACAGGCTTTGAAAATCATGCAAATGCTGCAGGACTTTATACCCCCTCAGCCACCTGCTCGAGCCCAAGTAGGGCTAACATCTGGCTCTGTTCCCCCCTCCACTCCTGGAACAATTGGAATATGAGTAACTAGAAAAGTATGAGGCAGAGGAGGGAATCGAACCTTTGGTCTCTTCTGAACAGGAGCTTGGTATATAGGTTGGTTATGAGTTCAGTGAGCTGGGGCCCTTTAATGAACTCACAACCACATTAGTGGTGGAAAATATATATTTTTGATCCCATGAATTTGTCTATTCTATTTCTAAAAGTATCCATTGTCTCACTATTAACTTTATTTTTTGGTAAGGTGTTCCATTTAGTGATGACTCACTGAGTGAAAAATTTACTTCTCCTTACTGTAGAAGACTTCCATTAATTTGGGGGCATGGGATCTAGTTACTTCACTCCCTATATGTCTAGAAACATAGAAACATAGAATTTGACGGCAGATAAGGACCGCTTGGCCCACCCAGTCTGCCCATTTCCCTACCTACTGGATAAGCTGCAGATCCTAGTTAACCAGCAGCCTACTTCTTCCTACCCCAACCCCCCAGAATTGCCTTATGACTATCCCATGCATGCTTGAATTCCCCCACTGATTTTGACTCCACAGCCTCCTCCAGAAGGCTGCTCCATGCATCCACAACCTCTCTGTGAAAAATACTTCCTTAAATTACCTCTGAACTGCACCCCCATCTTCAAATTGTGCCTCTTGTTCTTGCACACCTCTTTTTTGAAAGATGCTACCCTCTTGGACTTTGTTGATTCCTTGAGGTACTTGAAAGTTTCTATCATGTCCCCCCCTCCCTCCTTTCCTCGAGGCTATACATATTAAGCTCCTTAAGTCTCTCTTGTTAGTCTTATGGTATTTAGTGCATAAGGATCCTTCATATATTTATAAATTAAGCACATTTCGACCCCTGTGTTCCTATATTGGGTCAAGTACAGGTTTAACTTTTTCAGTCTCTCATTATATCCCAGATGTTGACATGTCCTTGTTTTTTTTAGTTAATCTTCTCTGGGTTTTGCTGTCTTGCAGTGCACAAAATTGGGCACAATATTCCAGGTGGGGGTGCTCCAGGGAGGTATAAAGTGGCACTATGACGTCACTGTCCCTGCTTTTGCTGTTACGAAGTATACACCCTGTTAATTTCTGACATTTTTTGACTGTCTCTTGATTATGTCTAGCAAAGGATAGTTCAGTTGTAGTTAGTACCCCGAGGTCCCTTTTCTCTTTTACCTCTGTTAAAGGGATATTGTTAATTTTGTATTTGTACATAGGATTTTTCTTGCCCAAATGCATCCCCTTGCATTTTGCCATATTAAATTCCATTTTATTTGTTTCAGCCCATGATACTAGTTTATCAGTACTCATTTGAAACAACCTAGCATCATTCTCTGTTTGTACATAACCCCCAACTTTACAGTCGTCTGCATATTTGCAGATCCAGATGTTTTCTGTGGGCTGAAGGGTAGAAATCATAATGTTAAAGAGAATGGGGCCTAAGACTGAACCCTGAGAGACTCCACTAGACACCTTGCCTGGTCTAGAGTAGTAACCTTTTATTTATGCTCTCTGAGTTCTGTTATTCAACCAGTACTCTACCCATTTGATTATGCTAACCTGAACTTTCATTTTACAAAGTTGTTAAAGTAATATTAAGTGGGAAACTATCAAAGGCCTTGGCATAGTCAAGGAACAGCACATCAGCTGGTATACCACTGTCTAATGTTGCGCTCACAGGTTCGAAGAAATGAAGTAAGTTGGTCAGGTAGGACCTTCTTGAAACAAAGCCATGCTGAGTGATATCTGTAATTCCTGATTCTTGGATGTGTATTAATAACCTTCTAGTGAGTAGCCTTTGCATGAGTTTGCCTAGTACCGATGTAAGGCTAATTGGCCTATAATTAGCCACGTCAGCTCTACTTTCTTTTTTGTTTATAGGAGTGATGGTGGCCATTCTCCATTCCTCTATGGTTTTTCCCTCCTGTAATGAGATATTAAAATGTATGTTAGGAGTCCAGCCAGTTCAGAGACCAAGTTTTTGATGAATAAGATTGTTATGCCATCAGGACCTGGGGCACTTGATGATTTTAATTTGCAAAGAAGTGCAAAGTAATGCACCTGGGAAACAAAAACCCAGGGGAAGATTACACAGTTGGGGGTAGTAACAACAACAACAAGCATTTGTCAATGCCGAATGTTGTCTTGCTGCCATTGGCAGTGCAGGAGTTACAGAGATGCAGCATAGGAGTGGCAGTCAAGTATTGAACTGATGCCAACCCACCCCCACCCTACAGAGAGTGAGAGGCATTAGGGTGTCCCTGTGGGTGTTTGGTAGTGCAGTGCGGGAAAACATGCTGGGCAGGATGTGAAAATGACAGCTGCACAGTTCATAAGGAGGTGTAATTAAATGGCAGTGCTGAAAATGTGGCATACAAATATCCGAAAGTTGCGGAGTTGCAAGGGTGCGTAGCAAATATGCGAGGCACGCTTGCAGCACTGGCAGTTTGTGGGTGTTCGGCACCAAATTTTCAACATAGGCATTTTAGCACCTCTGCTCATGTACAGTGTCACTGTCATTTCCTCAGTGTCCCAAGAAGTGATTTCGCACAGTGACCACTCTATTCAGCGCCGGAAGTGCGGAAACACATTTTGAGCAGGATATGTAAGTGACAGCTGTACTGTTCATCAAGAGGTGTGTAAAATGGCAATGGTGAAAATCCAGAGTGAAAATATCATCACAATACGACGGATGCGAGCATGCGTGCAATCTGCCAACGACGCCAGAATAGCTGTTTTTATGGAGTATCGGCTCCAAATTTACAATATAGGCGTTTAGGAGCTCTGCTCATGAACTGTGTCACTGTCATTTTCATAATCTGCCTAAACACTGATTTCCTACAGCGATTGCAAGACTGTGCTACCGGAAATGCAGAAACACATTTCGGCAGGATGTGGGAAATGACAGCTGTACTGTTCACAAGGAGGTGCAGAAAATGCCAATGCTGAAAATACCGCGTTAAAATATTGCGAATGCGCTGGGTTACGAGCCCGCGTAGCAACTCGCGCAAAGCACGCACAGATAACAGGTATTCTTGATTTTTTTCCAATTAAATTTGAAATATAGGCTTTTTGAGAGGCCACCCCATGAACACTGGCACTGTCATTTCGTTAATGGTCCGAAGGTGATTTGGCGCGAGTGACTGCGAAATCACCTTCCAAGGCCGATTAATGCCATGACAGTGACAGAATTATGAGAAGGGGCCCCAAAACCCCATGTTGAAAATTTGTGCCAAAATTCAAGAAATGCCTGAGATATAACAAAGTTGAAAACCCTATTCATTGTATTATACAGCTTATCGGCATTTCTCAGTTCCGGCCTGTTTTGAAGAGTGCAGACGTGTTCCCGGTCCACTGAAGATCGTCGCGCCAGAGTCCAGAGGTAAGTATGGGGTGAGGAGGCAGGTGCAGTGGGTGAGGTGTGGGGGAGGGGAATCTAGACTACGAGGGACGGTTTTCGTTTTCTAGGTGTAAAAAAAAAAAAAAAAAAGCGCTAGGTACAGGTTTGCCATTGCAGGGCATTTGGCACGCTGGGGTGGGTTCCGAGCGTGCCACCCAAGGGGGTTGTTGGGGGTCAGTAGCCGACGGGATTGGGCACCGCCTGCACACAGCACGGGGAGGGAATGCTGAGATTGGGCACCCCGCTGGCAAACAAAGTCGGGGACCGCGGCCGAGAAGGATTGGGCACCCCTCGGCATTCAACAGTTGGGGGTGATGCCGTGGGGAGTGGGTTTCATCAGCGCAAAGCAAGCGGGGGCGTAAGCCGAGGATTGGGCACCCCTCCCCGGCATTCCACATTTGCGGGGGATGCCAACGGGAGGGCTCCCCTGTCGGCACACAAACATGGGGGTTGCTGACAGAGTTGGGCACCCGATGTTGACAGAGGTGGCGGCCGCCCGGCTGCCGACCATGGCCATAATGGCGCGAAACGCCAAGCAAAGGACCGGCTATGCATGACGATGGCAGCGAATCCTTTGCTTTGATGTGCCTCGCCCCATTATGTATGCATGGTGTGGCGGTGGCATGCAGGCTGATTGGGGAATGAGGGGCGCACCTACTGATGCGTGCCCTGCATTACGCCCAACAGCAGCCGTGCCCCAAGACCCGAACTCGCGAAGATGTTTCTTGCGGATGCGCCGCAAGCCAACATAAAATGGAAAGAGACCTGGGGTAATCATATCAGATGACCTTAAGGTTGGCAAGCAATGCAAGAAGGGATAGGGAGGGCTGGGGGATACTGGGATGTATAGGAGAGGTATCATCAGCAGAAACAGGAAGTTGTTATTCCCCTGTACAGACAGTTGGTGAGACCCCATCTGGAGTACTGCGTCCAGTTCTGGAGACCCCATCTCCGCAAGGACATAGACAGGATGGAGGCAGTTCAGAGGAGGGCAACTAAAATGGTGCAGGGTCTGCAAAAGAAGCCATACAAGGAGAGACTAAAGGAGCTTAATCTGTATACCCTTGAGGAAAGGAGGGAGAGGGGGGGGACTTGATAGAAACGTTTGAAGTACCTCAGTGGAATCAACAAAGTCCAAGAGGGTAGCATCTTTCAGAAAAAGAGATGTGCAAGAACAAGGGGACACAATTTGAAGATAGAGGGGGGACGGCTCAGGGGCAATGTGAGGAAGTATTTTTTCACAGAGAAGGTGGTGGACGCATGGAACAGCCTTCCTGAGGAGGTTGTGGGGTCTAAAACTGTGGGAGAATTCAAGAATGCGTGGGACAGACATAAGGCAATTTTTGTGGGGGGGTAGGAAGAAATAGGCTGTTGGTTAAATAGGATCTGCAGCTTATCCTCTAGTTAGGGAGATGGGCAGACTAGGTGGGCCAAGTGGTCCTTATTTGCCATCAAAGTCTATGTTTCTATGAAAATGCAATCCATAATTTCTTTTTGTGTAAACAATGCACAATACATATTTGTTTCCAGGAACTGTAATGTTGCAGTAGCTTTAGTATTATAGACACTCACAAAATAATCATTAAGAACATTTGCCATGTCTGTTTCATCTACAGTGACACTGTCTGGCATTTGTAATGGGCCCACTGATGGGTGCTTCCCCCTAAGGGAACCTATATAGCTATAACATTGTTTTTTATTATCTTTGACTCGTTTAACCAAGTTATGTTCAAAATTAGATTTGAATTTTTTAATACTGAGTTTTGTTTGTTTGGCTAAAAGTTTAAACTTCCTCCAGTTTGTTAGTTGGTGCTTTTTTATTAGTTTTGCAGTTTTGGTAGTCCACCATAAAGGGATTATTTTGTATTTGCGGTATTTGTCTAGTGGGTACCCAGGTGTTAATGCAGTAGTTAATGTGTTTCTGACATATTTCCCATGCTGTGTCTAGATTTTTCCCATTTAATTCATTATTTCAGTTCCAGTTATTCATGTACTGCTTTATACTACAGAAATCTGCATTTTTAAAATCCATAAACAGGGTTTTGCCTTTTATAATGTATTGTTTAATAGTATACTCATAGTATATCATACTGTGATCACTGTTGGCTATAGGTGGCAATACCTTTATATTATTGTTTTCTGGTGAATTGGTAAGCACCAGATCTAATATATTATTACCCCTAGTGGGTATATTGATTACCTGATCTAGACTTAGTATTGACATGATTTTGAGAAATCTTTTATCAACAGAACCTTGCTCCTTACAGATCTGAGTTTAAATTAAATAGGGTGGGTTAGGGGGTGGCAGGCAAGTGGAGAGATACTGCCGTGCCACCAATCTGTACTGGACAGAAAAAGGAAAAAAAAAAGAAATATGGTTGTAGTGTGGGGTTTTTACAGTAGTATCACAATTCAACAAAACAGCACTTTAAAGAGCGCATACATTAATCCCCGCTAACTCAGCTACTGTACAATAAACAGTACTCTCTACTCTGGCTAAACAGGGGAGTCCACGTACAATTTCAATACACACATATGAAGTGAAAAACCAGGTTTGAGAGAGAGCTCCCTGTGCTTAGTTTAGGCAGTTTGAGGTCTTATTCCTGGAGTTTATTCCAGATTCAATGAGGTAGTCAGAGGAGTGAGCAGTGTCCAATGGGAAGCTGCAGTGACTCCGAGCACTCCAGTCAGCTCCCGGAGCGGTTCCTGAGCTGAGTCTGGTTGCTCACCTGGGACAGGAGGCTTTGTGCTGGGCTGGAGTTCCCTTGGTGGTTGGTGGCTCAGTTCAGCAAGCCAAAGCAGCCAGGGTGAGGTATGCCTGAGGAGGGCTGCCTGGGACAGGAGGCTTTGTGCTGAGGTGGAGTTCCCTTGGTGGTTGGTGGCTTGGTTCAGCAAACCGAAGCAGTCAGGGCGAGGTATGCCCGAGGAGGGCTGCCTGGGACAGGAGGCTTTGTGCTGGCCTGGAGTTCCCTTGTTGGTTGGTGTCTTGGTTCAACGAGCCAAAGCTGTCAAGGGAAGGTATGCCCGAGGAGGGCTGCAATGGGACAGGAGGCTTTGTGCTGGGCTGGAGTTCCCTTGGTGGTTGGTGGGTTGGTTCAGCGAACCGAACCAGTCAGGGTGAGGTATGCTCGAGGAGGGCTGCCTGGGACAGGAGGATTTATGCTGGGCTGGAGTTCCCTTGGGTGTCACGAGGGTAAGGCACCAACTAGTTGCGAGGGAGTTGGCAGTTGGAGAGTCATCGAGAAGGAGTGTGTGAGGAGGAGTGGGCTGAGGCCTGTACAAAGTTCAGGCCAGGGCAGGCCGCCAGTCGGGGCTGGAGGAGCCAGGGTCAGGGTGGGGAGATTGCCCCCTGATCCTGTTAGCAGCAAGGGATCCCACCAACCCACCGATGGGAGGCAGTAATTGTTGGAAGTGGAAAATGAAGGAGAGCCCAGAGTGATAGGAGCCCGTTTGGCTCCATGAGGAAACTTGCTGGAAGGGTGGCTGACATGGCAAGCCTGGGAAGCAAAGTGGCAGAGATATGGACCAGAGGATCCGGAGTGGCGTCCAGTCCTATCACCTTGCTGTGTCCATCCCTGAGAGGAGCTGCTGGAAGAGGTAGGAGTGACTGCATTTGGAGGTATGGTGACCTCTGGCTTGTGCGAACCCTGCCTGAGAATTGCCAGGCCGGGGCGGTCTAGTAGAGTGGACTGTGCCCAGAAATTGTCTTCAAAGCCGCAGTAGAGGAGAAAGCAAGGCCATGTTAATATCAAGTGCGCTGCTCTCACTGGCAGGGAGTCTGTATAAAGAATGCTATAGATCACTGAAGGGAGTGGCTAGTAAAACAAAAGGAGCCCATTTGGCTCAAATGGAGAAAGAGTGAGATAACTGGTTCTGGGTTCAAACCCCAAAGCCCCCAAGAAGGAATGGTGCCTCGGAGTCTGGCTGCTGTTGTCTGCAAGATAAAATTAACTGTAAATATATGTGGAAATTTCCCTACAAAGTGTGTGGCTTGAGCCTTTACAGTGACTTAAGATACATTTGCTGCTGGTTGCATTCAAGTTCTGTTTTGACTGAAATCATTCCTTTTGAGACTGTTGTGAAATAGTGTGTCCACCAAGTATTTTTACAGCTCCTTATGTCCTACCTGCAGTGTCTGAAGTGTGTTGGGATGTGAGGTGTCATCAGCTTCACCTGACAGAGACCAAGCCATCACCAGGAATCCTATGTTTTTAGACTACGGTACTGTGCACCCTGCTATAAAGTGTTAAACTGCTGAAACTGGACTTTGGTGCCCCCCCCTCCCTTTTCTCAGAGACAATGCCATCAATCCCTAGATGGGGACGGGAGGGAGGCCACCACTGGAATGGGTCACCTGTGTGTTTGAGAGTTCAGCCTGCTTGTCTGTCACTGCAAACTGCGGTCAAACCAGACCTCCCAAGGCAGGAGAGTGAACATTCAGCAGAGTGTGAACTATGGTAAGGAAACGCAAGTATTTGGCATAGCAGGTGGAGGGGGTTACATAAGCATAGAGTGAAAAGGCTCCAAAGTGCAATTAAGCATTTCAAGCAAATGTTTAATTAGCAATACACCTGTTGATGCCTTTAGGACATTTGGACCATGAAAAGGAAACTCGGTGCAAAATTAAATTGTAAGGAATGGGCACCAGGAACAGTAACCATTTCTGGCTGTATTATTCACAAGATCTTCTAAGGCAGAGAAGGTGTGAGAGTAAAGTATCAGTGCAACAAACTGCAGCTTAAGTTGTGTGTGTTTTGCAGCATCCAGAAAGGATGGGCAGCAGTGAAGCATGTGTTATCCTCAGCATATGCGCACCTCAGTCAGCCGGAAGGAAAGGGAGCTCAGAGAGCTAAAAGAAGATAGTGGATGTTCTCAAGCACCAGACAACGTGGCATTACTTGGGTGGCCTGTGAATGTGTGCATGGTATGCTTCCATCATGGGAGGGACATTTTACCAGTACCTCACTCTCAGGCATGTCAAGAGACTTACGGACTGAGCCAACCATCGAGGCTTGCTTGGATGCAAGCCAGCTGTGCCTAACTTGTATCTAGGTGGCATGTTAATACTGTATCATCTGAGAAGAGGACTTGGAGGAGTTGTGTGAGGAGTGGCTGCAGCAGCTGCCCCATAGAGCCATCATTTTTGGTTCAGAGGTCAGCTCACCAGGCGAGGAAGAGCCTGAGAGGGTCCAGACAGGGGAAAAGTAACCGGTCTGCATGGGCACACAGCAGGACCAAGCAGCAGAGGTGGGAATTGGTGTGAAGTGGGTTTCCCTGACATTGTCCCCAGTAGGGGAATCAGTGGGGCTTGAGGCAGAGACCAGTATTCATGAGCCAGCAGAAGATTCTGGACTGGGAGAACAACCCCGAGATACTGCCCTGCCTACTGCCACTGGTGCCACCACTGCCATTAGTGCTACTGTGTTTCCTGAGGAATCATTGACAGCCACAGAAGAGGTGGAAGATAGTAGTGTCCTGCCAACCTGGGACAGGGACACCTTGGATGACAAGATTTGGCCACCACCTAGCCATGCTGGGGAGTGTCATCTGCCCAAGAGCAAAAAAGAGGAGAGAGTAATCTGAAGAAAAGTGGAACAAATCTTCAGAGAACAGTAGCCACATCTGCCACGGTGGGCCTGGTATGAAATAGAGGACTGCCGTGAAGCATGGCTCATCCAGGAAGCCATGGCAGTGGTTGTGGGCTGAAGATACCTGTGGACACCCACAGGTGCGGCTGAGTTACATAACAGATGTGAAGAATGCATCAGAATGCGGAGGATTAGCTACACTCTATGCATGGATGCAGTGATTTGCATGGACAAAGGGGGGTGGCAGACAGTTTACATGTTGTCTACGTAATGCCCAGATGGCACCATTTTGTACCATATGCATCCTAATTGGTACTCCTGAAAAAAATTACTGGACAGTCCAGACTAGCACCTTAACAGAGCCTGATGTACAAAGTTACCATGTTGGCAAAGAATGGAAAAGACCGTAAGCCATGGTCGGCAGGTCACATTCTACAGGGCATCGGCCGAAAAGGAGGGTGACTCACCACTGCATCCTTATCGCTTAAAGGAGAAGAGGGGTCAGGTTCACCTGGGCCTGTTGCAGCTACGGTTCCAGAGATTGTGACAGGGATTGGAGTCATGAGATCTGCAGGCAGCAGTTTCGGCCACAGGAAAAGGGTACCAGATGGCAGCAGTTATATG
This sequence comes from Neoceratodus forsteri, assembly GCA_016271365.2. Taxonomy (NCBI): domain Eukaryota; kingdom Metazoa; phylum Chordata; order Ceratodontiformes; family Ceratodontidae; genus Neoceratodus; species Neoceratodus forsteri. The sequence goes on along the minus strand of CM057452.1, from coordinate 870,307,616 downwards.
TTCCAGTGTCATCCTACAAATTAGAACTGGTAGGGCCAAGTTTTTTTTATTTCTTCTTATACATGTTCCTGTAGAATGATCACACCTCCAATGGGCAATGCAGGCAGTACGCTATCTTGGTCCCTCTGGACATTGTACCTGGACATTTCCAACAGATGTGCCTTGTTTCAGAGGACTCTGGAACTGTTCACCATCTGATTGCCAGAAACACTTTTGTCTGGGAAGTGCCAGCCCCAAGGACATTTCTCCTTAGGTGGACTAATAGGGTTCCCCTTCCTCATGTTTTTAATGTTTGTACTGTTTTGCATAAAACACAAAAAAGTCAAAAACATTTACAAAATCTTTTATAAAAAAACACTTTTTACAAAAATTTTAGAGCTAAGTAGTATGTAGTGTGTGCTTTTGCATGCTCTTTTGCAGGTGTAGCTGAAGACGAAGAATCTGAGGACTCTACCAAAGCATCCACTGGTGCTACAGGGACTGTTTTTAAAATTGTTCTACCAATGGTTTTAAATGTTTTAACATGTACTGTTATGAATTGTTTTTACAGGTGTAAAGCTAGTAGTTTTATTCTTAGGAAATGTATATCAGTCCATTGTGCATATCCTTGAAAGGTCCTAATGTCTTTTTACTTTCCAGATTTGGGAAGGGGCATGTTTTGGGTACCCCTGTGGTGTGGCAAGTGAGTAATGCCTAGCTAGAAGGTTCACAAGTAAGCATCTGGTGGTGGAATCAGTACAGTGCCTGATGGAGTGGGGGACTGGTGGCTCCATCAATGGTGGTAGGTGGTCTGTCCTGTCCCATCAGGAAGTCACCTCCTGTAATCAGACATGCTACCATTGAGGGATCCCATAGTTAGCCAGCAGAAAATGTGGGGTGGCAATTTATGTAAGGGACAAATACTCAGCCGCATGCATAGACGCATCATCCTCCTCCCCCGAAGAATTTGAGTGCTTGACCCTAAAGATCGAACTTTGTCCTTCCAGTGCACTCTGTGTAATAGGCTGCTACAGGTCCCCTTCTGACGGGCCTCATCTCCTGTCTCACCTCAGTTCTGTACTGGGGCTCAGTTCCTTGGAAACCATTATTCTTGGTGACCTGAACTACGATTGGCTATCAAGTGCATCAGCTCCCTTGAAATCCTTTTGTGACACTCTAGGGCTGGTGCAACTCATTGGCGAGCCTACTCGCCCAAATAAAAAGGACGTTAACAACAGCTCCCTCTTAGATGTAATTTGGTTAGCAAGCCACACCTGTTCTCTCATGTTGGAACATTTTTCTCATACATTAGCAATCATTGTATAATCACCACCATTAGATCCGTGCACAACCCACAGTATGTGGCAAAGTTCTCTATCAAGAGGTGCAAACGCAACTTCAATTTGTTTGCATACTTCCACGACTTGAAACATTCACCGCGATGACAGGAATTATTCCTAGCCAAAACGGTTAACAGGGCATATACTACTTTTTATGACATTTTAAGTGAGGCTTTAAATAAGCATGCACCCTTGGTTAAGGTGCGGGTCAGGAGCAGCACCTGCCATTGGTTCTCACCTGAGCTCAAAGCTTCCCTGTTAGAAAGGGATACTTTATGGAAAAAAGCCCGAAGAAGCAAGAACAACTCGGATTGGTGTCTTTTTAAGAGAGCAAGTAACAAGTGCACTAAGTTGATCAGAGCAGCCAAGGCCACCTACTATCGTTTGGAGTTAGCCTCTGCCTCGAGAAATCATTCAAAGCTCTGGAAAACATTAAAAGACATATCTGGACATGCACCTGGTAATTCCATTCCAGCAAAAATTAAGTCCGGTGGCAGCATTATCTCTAACTGATCAGAGATATTGGCAGCCCTCAATAACCATTTTGCGACGGCAGGGCTAGCATTTGATACTTCCCCTGCCAATGACCTCCGCACAGCTCAGGGCCCACCAACCCATGAGTCCCCCTCTACCGAGAAGGCCTTTTCCCTCCTGCCTGCCTGTCTCTCTAAAAGAGGTGGAAGACCTACTGCTGCAACTGGACACCAGGAAGGGAGCTGGCTCCGACTTAACAGAGCCATACTATCTGAAATGTGCCTACTATGTGCTTGCGGTGCCAATCACCCACCTATTCAACATGTCACTCTCCCAGGGTAGCCCCCCCCAATGGAAAATAGCCCATGTCATCCCTCTATTGTAAGCAGGTGATCCTTGCGATCTAAATAATTAAAGACTGATCTCCCTCCTCCCCATCCTGTCTAAATTACTAGAAAAAATAGTGTGTGGCCAGCTAGGGGTATACTTAGAATCCAGAAGCCTATTAAACCTGGTTCAGTCTGGATTCAGAGCAAAGCACAGCACCATAACAGCCTTAGCTAAGGTGACCAATGATTGGCTCCTAGACCTTGACAACAAGAAGCATGTCTGTGCCATTTTTTGGATCTTAGTAAGGCATTCAACACAGTCGATCACAGCCTGCTTTTTCCTCCCTAAGCATCTTAGGCCTGCACCATAAATCTATGTGCTGGTTTGCAGACTGCCTCAGAGAACGGAAACAGCAGGTCAAAGCTGAAGGTGATCTTTCTCCATTAAAACCTATGCTGAGGGGCATGCCCCAGGGCTCTATCATTGGTCCCCTCCTCTTTGCAGTCTACATTAACAACATCAATGACCCCATCAAAAAAAGCCAATATCCACTTATTCACGGACGACACTGTACTGTACTTGAGTCGTCCCATGCCAGAAGTAGCCTGTGAAGACCTCCAAGCTGAATTTAACCTTCAATACCAGCTCATAAACAAAAAGCTTTCCAACGCAAAAGACAAAGCCATGCTCTTCTGCCCTCCTGCATGCGGTAATTCCTGCTTGGGGGGGGGGGGAGCTATCCCACAAATTACCACTGTTCTTGGAGAAACACTAGAGTATGTAGCTAAATTCAAATATCTAGGAGTTTGGCTCGATCATAAACTTTCCTTCACCGACTATCTCGAAGAACTACAGGAGAAACTAAGGCAAAGATTAGGGCTGTTCTGCAGAATTAACCACCTGCTCACAAAGGAGGCCAAGATTCAACTGGTTCAAGCTACTTTCCTATCTTTAATAGATTACGCGGACCTGCTCTACAGCCACTGCACTGCCTCTGCACTGGCTAAGTTGGACATCCCCTACCACAGAGCTATCAGGTTCATTACTGGCTTTCCACTTCCACACACCACTGCTCCCTATACTCATCGTTACGCTGGATTTCCCTTCACTATAGAAGGAATAGGAACGCCATCCTATGGGCCTTCAGAGTGGTGACCAACAAGCTTCCCTCATATGTCTCAGATTGTATTCCCCAGAGTGTGTTAGGCACCTACACTCTAAGGAGCTATTCCCTAATTGCCCTCCAAGTTCCAAGGGTCAAAACTCGTTTTGGCAAAGCTGCTCTAAGTTTCTCTTTACCCACATTGTGGAACGGTTTGCAAAAGAACTTGAAGCTGAGCTGCCCTGTTAGCCTGAATATCTTCAAGGCGCTCTATGATTGCTACATGAAAGCACCTTGCAAATGTTTTCCTCACCGCTAGCCCACTAATTCCATAACTCCCCCTTTCCGTCCCGACGCTCGCCATGTTTCTACCCCTAGCTCTCACTCTTTCTCTGTTAACTCTTCCTGCTGCACCCACCCTTCCCTGTCTGCTTTAGCCTCGCTAAAGTCCCACCCCATCCATAGTAGTGTCCCAATTATCTACCCCTCCTCCATCATTATCATAATAAACAAGTACATGACAGCCATTGTCACTTTCTGTGGTTTCAGCCCAATTTTTCCCTCAGTCATCAGTAATATATCCCTCCTCTTCTTTACCTCTCTAACCTGCCACCCCATACACGGCCTCTTTCCCCTATATGTGTAGTCGCTGGCTGCCTCACTCAAAAGATCTCTGCTTATAACCCCTGTATGCCTATGGTTGATTGTACATATGCTGACTTCTTCAATTGTAAAATAATGCTGTTTTTTTATTTCAACCTTGTACTGTATCCACTTTTTTCCCTTGTATATTATTGTTTTTTGTATACCTGCTTCTGTACTGTACTTTGATGTATTCATGACCGGGTCCACCTCGCAAATGAGCCTTGCTTAATGGTGCCTGCCTGGATAAATAAAGATTTTGATTGATTGATTGATTGAAGATAACTGTTGCATGGCTTCCATGTCCTCTTTGTCATACTGGGTCATAATGTTGTACGCTTAATGGTGCACGGCATTATGCGACCCGGACCTGTCGTTCTCCATGTTGGACCCCCGGGTTAGAATCATAGTTTGTGGGGTCTGGGGAAGTCAGCCCCTGTAATGAGGAAGTGTGGGGTTAAATTTTATAGAAAAAAAATATATCAATGAATCGCGCAATGTGATTAATTCGCATGACATTCTGCCGTGCGCGGTATTGACCCCATGCCCCTCTTTGGTGGCCTGCCTATGCTGGTGATATGTAGAGGAGGGGATGCACAACCCTCCTCATAGGGTGCCCAGAAGAGGAAGACCTGTTGTTCAAAGCCCTTGCTGCAAACAGCAAGGTTTTCTGGTGGTGGTGATTGTAATTTCCAGGTTTCCCCTTGGGTTACTAGAACCCTTTGTAGTTAGGGAGTTTTTAGGCAGGCATGCTGGGCAGCAAAGTGTTAAACTTATAGGGCTCTCTTGGCAGCTTCTGCCAGGCACTCTGGGCAGAGGTTCCAAGTGGGAGTGGCTTTAGCAGCAGCATAAGACACAATAGAATGTTGCTTGAGTCAGTCAGTTTTCTGCCTCAGAGCAGTGCAGTTAGCTTGAGGTGCTGACTGAGGAGAGCCTCAAGAGAGGTGCCACCTCTCTCCTGACCCTTTTCAGCCCTTATTCGGTTTACAGAGTAACCTGCATAGAGTCATGGTGGCGGCCTTCTCCTGTGCAGAGCCCCTGAAGGTGTGAAAAATCCTGAAAGACAATGGGTCCTGTAATTGTAACACTTGGGATTCTTCTCCATTTCTGACAGGCTTTTGACTGGAAAAGTGCTGCCTAGTTTCTGGAATGGCCAGGTTTTTCCCTATCTCTCAAGAAATTCCTGCCTCTTGAGACAATTTTACCTTGTGAACTGTCAGAGGACTGTTTTAATACTCAAATGGTGCCTCACAGTTATGAATTCATTTTGAAAGAGTTGCCTGCCCTCTTCCCAGATTTTGGAGCTACACACTCACTTCTGTCTAGGATATGTGGAGAAGATCTCTTAGTTTTGTGACTGTTTCTTCCAGATTTGAGGATTTGTCCTGTCCTGTAAAAGACTTTGTGAAGATGGTACTTTGTTCATGGGGGGAGACCTGGCACGCCCACCCCGGGACAAGTGAACCCACCATTCATGTTCTGGAAAATAATGGAAACTGGTAAACTGTGAGCACAGCATTGTTCATACTTATCTGGACAAGCTCTGTCCTATGTCCATAGCCTGGAAGGAGGATGAAGGGAAATCTCGTTTCTTGTACCCTCTAAGCTGGGGGACCTGAACAAAGGGACTGGAACTAAATTACTACTGTAGATTTGTGGACTTTGTTGTACCTTTTCTGCACTTGCAGTCCCATTGTGCAAATGTCTGTTAGTACATTGTGTTGGAATAAAACCTGCTGCTTGGCTCTATGTTCTGCTTGTGGACATTCTTCTGTGACTGGACTGTGTGATTTAATGGTGCCACCCAGTGCTGTGACCCACCCTGGTTCCCAGTTAAAAGATACATTTTTTTTTGTGTGCCATTCCTCCTGAGATCCAAGCCAGGTAAACACCCTAACTGGATAAGTATGTGGACTATCTGTTGCCAAAGTACAAGAGGTGACATACATAACTATTCTTTTTTGTGCCTTTTGCAAAGGCAGACTACTACTAGCTGTGTTTGAAGTGTTTGGGTCCTGATCACAGTTTTAAAGATTGTGAACTATGTAAAATGTTTTGTCCTGAAACACTAAAGGAAAAGGCTGTGAATAGGGGAGCTGTTTTGGTTTCTCAGTCTGCTTCAGTATCACCAAAACATACTATAAAAGACTGTAATGGAGGTGGTTAGCAGTGATGGTGAAGAGCACACATCAGAAAGTTCCACTCTTTCAGCAGTTGCCCTCAGTCTGTACTGTGGACTGAAGAATGCTGCCAGCCAAAATGGACAGAAAAGACTGATAAAGCTGCAAAGCTATCTACAAAGGTTGTAAAGAACAAAGGGTGTCTAAATGGAGAATCCTGGTATGAATGATGGCAAAAGTTTGAAAAGAGCCTCTGGCCAACCACTGACTGCAAGGGCTGACAAGAAAAAAAACGAAAACATTTTCCTGGCATTCCAGCTGCAAAGAAAAAGGAGCAAGCAGTTGAACCAAAGCAAATACCCTCCACTGAGGACAGAGGCAAAATGTAGCAGTTTTTCCAGGCACTCCAGACCATGAGGAGCCAGGTCACTGCAGGTACCCCCCCCCCCACCAAAGTTCAGGTCACCCAAGTACAGCCTGTCCTGGAGGAGGAGGATTACTATGAGGAGAAGGATGAACCAGTTGAACCTGAAGTGTCCTAAAAACAGGTAAATGAGGATTTTCCCTCATATTCTTCATTCATCAGGCAAATGGAAGACACTCTTAATATCCTATCAGAATACATGAAGGAGGATATTTAAAAGGTTGAGTTTGGGATAACAGGTGGAAAAATGGAGTAGAATATCTGTACGCCCACCCTGATCATGAAGGGGTGGTACAAGCAGCTGCTTGTAAAAAAATTAAAAAAGTACCTCTGTCCACCAGCCTTCTGAAAAGAACTGCAGGAAACCAGACAAAATGGCTAGAAAAGTGGATACCACTGCCACTTTGCAACTGAAACAGGCAGCCTATATGACTTACACTGCACAGTACTAAAAGGCATTGTGGACTACAGTGTTGGCTCTGAATAAGAAAGTGGAGAGTGGTGTATGTGGTAGTTTTCAGCAACAGCCAAAGCCGCACAAGATGCCACAAAGTGCCAGTTCAACATGTCTGTGGATGCCAGAGACACAGCCTCTAGAGTTCTGTAACACTCAGTAGGCTTAAGAAGGCTTTCCTGGTTACAGACAACACTTCTGACCCAGGACACTCAGAGTAAGGTCACTGATTTCCATTTTGAAGGACCTTCCTTTCTGGACTCCTTGAAGGAGGCAATGGTGACGCCTTTCCTTAAGAAAACTTCTCTCGACCCAGATTGCCCTGCTAAATACAGACCAGTATCTAATGTCCCTTTTGTGGGGAAGGTTAATGAGAAGTTGGTTGCGCTTCAACTGGAGAATCATCTTACCATCCATGATATCTATGATCCTCTCCAGCCCATATTTCAGAAGAGGCATAGCACCGAGACTGCCCTTGTTTGGGTGCTCATTGACTTCCTGGTTGCGAGAGATCGGAAGAGCCATTCTATCTTGGTCCTTCTTGATCTCTCGGCAGCTTTTGATACCATGGACCGTAGGGTGTTGCTGAAGCATCTGTGGTTCTTCTGTGGCCTGTCTGAAACAGTCCTCAGGTGGTTCCACTCTTTCCTCACTAGTAGATCCCAGAGGATGGTGTTGGAGATGTATTCCTCCGATTCATTCTCTCTGCCATGTGGGGTACCGCAGGGCTCTGTGTTATCCCCCGTGTTGTTTGCGGTGTACATGCTGCCACTGGGGAACATTGTAAGGAGGTATGGGCTGGGGTTTCACTGCTATGCAGATGATACCCAGCTCTGCCTGACATTTGTGCCCGATTAGGATAGTGCGGTCTCAGTGTTTAACAACTATGTTGCCAAGATAGAGGACTGGATGAATGCCAGCTGGCTGAAGTTGAATCCTGACAAGACTGAGGTGTTGGTGGTGGATCCAGGTCACAGGACAGAGAGGCTGGTGGCTGGCTGTCCCTCTGGGCTTTGTCTCGGGGGAGGTCAGCTGCTGACCTCTGAATGGGTGGGAAGCTGGGTGTAATATTTGATGACAAACTAATGCTTCATTCACAGGTGTAGGCTGTCAACTCCTCTTTTTACCATCTGAGGGATATTGCCCAGATTAAGCACCTTGTTCCATCCGGTGACCTTCCAACACTGAGCCACGCCTCTGTGACCCCCTGCCTTGACTACTGTAACTCCCTGTACCTAGGGCTTCCAGGGATTGATATGAGTCACCTGCAGCTGGTGCAGAATGCAGCAGCCAGGTTGTTGTCTGGGCTATCTTGATCCAGTCATATTATACCTGTGCTGTGCGAACTGCACTGGCTGCCTGTTCAGTGGTGGATCACGTTCAAGGTCGGTTAGCTGACCTATAATGCCCCACATGGACAGGGTCCTAGTTACCTACAAGAGCTTCTGCATCCTTATTGCCCCCTCCGACCTGCTGACGAGGGATTGCTAGAGGTTTCCAGGGTCCGGTTGAAGACATCTGGGTTGCAGGCCTTTGTTTGCAGCCCCTTCCCTGTGGAATTCTCTACCTCGCTGGATACAAGAGTGCCTGACAGTGGAGAACTTCAAGACCGCATTAAAAATGTACTTGTTTGGGCTGGCCTTCTGTGATAACATTGAAGGAAATATACTGTACTGTCATGACTGATGTTTTATCTGTGTATTTATGTATTTTATTGTTAGGACGCTATGATCTTTGGAATAGCGCCTTTTTATAAATAAAGTTTAGTGATTGATTATTTGGTGACTAAACTGAAAAACTACAAGAAGAAGGTGAATGAACAAAAATCCACTTATCAAAGTCTAACTGAGGAAGGAAAGGCCTACGCTTCTTTATAAGTCCTATGGAAAGGGAGGCAGGGGTTACTACCCAAGTACCTACTGTGGATATGAATACTAATCACAGAGATGTATTAGCAGAGCTAGGGGCTGAAGGGGGACTAGATGTGCTTTAACAACCTCCAGGCCACAACAAAACCCCTGACAGTTTTGCCTAGGTCACCTGCCAGACATTGCTGGTGGGGAAGACTGACACACAACTTCCAGGAGTGGGTAAAAATCACCACACACAATTTGGTACTGGAAGTAGTTTGTCATGGTCTGTCCCTGCAATACCAGAAATTCCCAAGGCTGCAAAAAAACAGGAAATCGGGTGGTTTCAGGTGCGGGACTTAACTGATCGGCACAATTTTCAAACAGCGCCCTTTGTCTCCAGCTTCCTCACTCTGTTACTAGACCCATGCTGCAACTTCAGGGCTCACGGAGCGAGCCAGAGCCTCCTCTCCTTCTGCTAGTCCCACCAGCTGCTAGCCCTGGAATCCTTGGAGCCCAGGACAACAGGGAGGATTCTGTGTTTGAAGACCACCAATCAGGTGGTTTTAGGGCAGGATTTTTCCACTCACCCACATTACTTGACTAGACTTGCATAAACATCCCATCTGCGCTAAGGACCATGTGCTAAGAACATTGAGGAGTCTGCCTGGAGTCAGCATGTGAGTCAATCGTTCGGTCAGCCACATTGCTTCTCAGACCCCCATACACACATTACCTTCTCCTCTTTGTAAGTCTTCATGAAGCTGTGTCTGTATCCTTACTTGGACTCTAGCTATTTTAGCGTATCCAAGCTGCATATGCTGTATACTTAGCACTCTGCACAACTATACTACCAACCTCTGAGTATCTACTGCATGTTCGAGGTTCGAGCAGATAGCTATCTAGCTAGTTTTGATTCAGCACCTGTACGAGTATTTAGAGCATTTGATACTGTTCCTACAGTATATGCATACCTGCTGACTTAGCATGTATTTATGCCTGTTGCCTACTGTTTTGTTTGGTCAACTAGCTCTCTAGCCTAGGGTTACTTCTGCCCCAGTGCTAGGTTTTTGCACACATTTTACTGTATCTAACTGATAACAGCTGGATACAGTTTTGTTTAATGCTTATTCAACTTTCTTTAGCTTCTTATTCCTTATTGACAATTATTTGTGTTTGCTCATCTACTGTTTTCTTATAATTACCTACTCCTAACCTGGTCTACTTGTACCTGTGACTGCTTACCCATACGTACTTCCTTTCCTAGTATAGGTTCCTATTCTGGGTCCAGTTTCTATTTGAACCAGAATAGGGCATGACTAGGAAAGAAAGTACGTATGAGTAAGCAGTCACAGGAGAAAGATAAGATAGGTAGCAAGAGGAGCATGGAAGGAGGTTTCTCTTTCTTCCTCTCTACCAGTACCCTCCTTTCATGCTTCTTTTGCTACCTATCTCTTATCTTTCTCCTATTCTATTGTTTGGTTTAGGTACCTCCCTCTCTTCTTCTTTTGTGAATACTAAGCAAAAGTATTAGTTCAGTATCTCTGCCTTTTCACCGTCACCCTCTCCCCTCCACTTTATTAAGCCTCACTATCCCTCAAGTGGTCTTTTTCGCTCCCTAATGTACCTATAAAAGGCTATCTTGCCCTTCTTACTGTAACTAAGCTGGCTATCTTTTCCTCAGTTTGGGCCTTCCCCACTTCTTTCTGCTTTAACTGATACAGTTCTCTGCTCTGCTCCTTCTGTGATTCCTTATACTTCCTGAATGCTATCTTTTTCTCCCTAACCTTCCCTGCCACCTCTTTTGAGAACCATAGTGGTTTTTGTACTTCGTTTTGTTTATTTGCTTCACACAAAGGCTTGTTGCCTCTGTGATGGCAGTTTTGATTTTTCCCCATTGTTCTTCCACCCCTCCTTCCTGCCTATTTGCTAGTGTATTCCTTAGACACTCACCCATTTTGCCAAAGTCAGCCCTTCTAAAGTCCAGTACCCTCGCTTTTGTATCGCTTCACTCTATGGCTGTGTTTATCATGAACCACACTATTTGGTGGCCGCTTGTTCCCAGATGGCTACACACTTCTAAATCTGTGATTCTCTCTCTGTCCCTATTTGAGAGTATCAAATCTAAGACTGCTCCCTCCTGAGTGGGTTCCAGCACTAACTGTCTGAGGCATGCCCCGTGTAGGGCATCGAGAATGACCCCACTCTTGGGTGTGGCTGCAGCAAATGTGTTCCAGTTAACATTCCTCCTTTACCCTACTCCCTTCCCTCTCTCAGGTTCTCTCTCATTCCCCTTGCCTTCTCCCTCTTTTCTCTTCCCTTCCCCCATTTCATCCCTTCCATCCCTCTTTACATCACCTTCCCCTCCTCCCTCTGTTCCTCATCACCCCCTATCCTCTATATTCACCATGGTCTTCTCCATACCCTCTCTATAAACCTTTAATTTTTTCCTGCTCCTTTCTCTTCCTACCTCCACCCCTCCGCTGTCTCTCCCCCCCCATCATAAAAAGTGGAAGACTCTCTCCTATATCTTTCCCCTTCTTATCCTCCTCCTTCTGGCTGGTGACATGGGGACAAACCTTGCCCCCCCCCTTTCCTCCTCCCCTTCTATACCTAAATACCTTAGCATCCTCCATCTCAGTGCAAGAAGCCTCCTCCCTAAGCTTGATATGTCAAAGTATGAATCTCCCTAAACTCAAGTTTTCAGGTTTATTTGGGATAATTTCAATGAGCAAGCTCATTTACAATGATGTCACGCTGTACAATCAAATTAATGTTTCATATAAATACAAGTTAGCAAATGAATACACAGACATGAACACTTACAACAAACCAAATTTCTCAACATAAATATATAATACACATAACACACATATATTGCACTATATAATCCTACGCAACTCCTTTCTTAAAATGTTTATATCTTTCACATGTAGCTCCCCCCCCAAATGGGGACTTACATTAATTCTCCCATTTTCTCCTGACTGCTACTGGCATCCCCGATACCTGTTGTTATCACCGCCACAGCCTAGGTCCTTTGATGTGCCTCCAGTGTTCCCCCAAGCAAGCCTGCATTTAATTCTGGCCCATTTTGGGCTTAAAACTTAGTCGCATTCGCCGCTACCTTCTTTTGCACTGTGGTGTAAGCAGCGATTGCGCATGCGCTAGAAAGTGCCTTTGATGTTTCTGACTGCTGTTGCGGTCAAAACAGGGAGTGTTTCAGTTGTCCCAGTGCCCTGGTGTTCTAAATGGGGACCAGGGACCAAAGCAAGGCCAGTGGAAGGCCTGTTTGGAAGAAAAATAAAAAGTTTGAAATTGGGGCATAGCGAGGGATTCATACATATTAATGTGCCCTCATTAATATTATTGAGGGTACTGCCTGCCGCCTTGGGGCATTGTCTTGCAGCAGCAGCAACATGGGGAACTGTTGAATATAAATGTTAGAAAGTGGGCTCATTTGCTCTCCTCTCCTGAGGCTGGTGAAGGTGGGTTGGCACCCCCCTGCAGTTCCGCTCCCACTGGGTGGAGGTCAGGTGGGCACTGTAGGTGGAGAGGGAGTGGCAGTGTATCAGGAGGTGGAAGAGGCTGAGCTAGCGCCATGGGGTGTATAGCATGCCTCCACATGCTTGCACGGCCATGTGCCGGGGCCTCAGGGAAGGGGAGAAATAGCAAAAATACATGTGTGTCCCTGTCTCCAGCTGGTGGGAGGAGGCAATGGGGACCAAAAAGTTAAATTAAAAAAAACACAAAAAAAGAGCTTATTTGAAAGGGCACAGTTGGGGCTACAAGTCTGTGGGAAAATCATAAATAAAAAGTATTGTTACTTTCTGCTCCAGAACTTTAAACCTGCGGGACCGTGCGTACTGTTTAAAAACTGTGTCTGCAGCAGCCATTTTGGCAGCCAGCCAATCGGGAGCCAGGATTTCAGCCAGAGAATCTTGGGACATTGCCAAAGGCTCTTGGGGGGGAAAAGGGAGGTGTAATTCTTGTTGCCCAATTGTGAACCAATAGAAAGATTTAGACTGTTTCTGACAGCTTAGGCAACCAAACGGATTTTGGGAACTTTGCCCTTTATTTAAGAGGGGCTGTTTGAACTGACATCAGTCTTTGGCCAGTCCCACTCGCGGCAACGAGAGAGAAGGAGCCTGTGTGGCTCATCTGCAGACCTGCAGGGAAAGGCCTGTTCTTGCCTTTCAGCTGAACTGTAGACTGCCTGAAAGCAGAAAAGGGATCGTGTGTTCGGCTGCCAGGCTGAGAAAGAGGACGCTTTGCTAGATAAGTGCTCTTTTGCCAGAAGTGGCTGATTTAAGGGACTGTTATGAGGACTTCACGTTTAATGGACTCCATTACCATTTGGAGCCTGTGAATGTTGCATTTGTCTCCTGTCATGATCCATAAAGGGAGATACCTGTTGCCAGTTGTTTCTGATCAAAATTAAGCCAGTCTGCAAGCTGAGTGAGTTTTCCGAACTGTATCCCAAAGCTGAACTTAGAAACATAGACTTTGACGGCAGATAAGGACCACTTGGTCCACCCAGTCTGCCCAGTCTGGATGTGGCTGCAGTCCATGTCACTCAGTTAACATCTGGCATATTCTGGGCCTGTGCCAGCTGCAGTCCGAAAGACTAGTTCCTGCACCAGATCCAACATCTGCCTGGTGAAAGACCAGCTTCGGGGAGTCAGCCCCAGGGGAGAATCAAGGCACAGGTTGTGGCCACCTACAAGGAAAGGCCGTGAAGCGGTGAGTTGTATCTGCCCTGGTCCCCACCAGAACCCTTGAAAGCCAGAAGGTCCATGGTGTCATCAGCCATCTCTTCAGTCTGTCTGGGTGCAGTGAGTACAAAGAGGGTAGCCCCCATGCAACAACCAAATAACTGTATTGTGTTATCTGATTTGCCTTTTAATATCTCGTTTGGGTTTTCAACTGAGGTTACAGGCCATCTGGCCTGGGATTACAAATATTCAACTGTTTGCAAATATTTTATCTGTCTACTAACACCCTTCTTTCCATCAAGGGCTCCAACCAACTCCAATGCTGGCCAACCCGTGGCAATGCTCCAGGCCTGCTACCTATTCCACTCTGGGTACCCAACAGCTGACTAAACTGATTAATTCAGGGACTAATGTGATAAATAACAAATGCTATCTGTTTATAGTACTGCAATAATTAAGCTAAATTCTTGCCCTTCCCTTGTTCAAGTCTCCTTAATAAACCAGATTTATTGTTTGATGTTAATTCAGGCTGTGAGCATGTTTTTACTTTGTGTCCAGTTACTGAGTCATTCAAGGGGTACAGTGATAAGTGCTGTGTTATTGTTGAAACTGCTCTTTTGCAGGGGACACGGTGCGTATCCCAGAAGTCCAGGTCCTGTTAGTAAGTGTAAAACTGGTGAGAATATTATTAGCAATAGACATTAAATGTGGTATTGCAGGAAATGTATATTGCTTATTTTCAGTCTCTGTGTTGGGCTACTTGCTGGGGTTGTGGGTAGGTATAGCTTCCCAGAGGACTGTACTAGTTTGGTAATTTACCCGCTTAATTATTACTCTGGGTTGAGGCACCATAATTCAAACCCAGGCCCCTCAACCTGCAGTCAGAGAAGCAGTCAGGGGTAGTAGCCCTTGGTATAATAGCACCAGAGTTACATGCTTGGAGGCACTGTTGGGATGTGAGCTCTCTAGTAGCCAAACCACAAAATTCCCAGTTATAGCCCACATTGAAATTAGTGGTTAGATGAGCAAGTTACTGACCCCAGTGCTGAAATTCCTGCTATTAAAAAGTCTGTGCAATATTTGCTTGATTAGTGTGAGGCAGAGGAAGTTGATCCCCCAAAAGCCTTATTGCTACTGGACATTCCTCTGGGCACTAACAAAGCTACAATTTAGGGAACCTTAGGTAAAGTCAAATGCCTTGGTAAAGCTGTGGTAAAGGCCCACCACATCGACCATACTACCCAAAGTTTAATGGCCCTAGTGGAATGTAGACTTCCAATAAATCTCAAGTGGCACTCTAGAGAGATGGTGTCTGATGAGTCCAGGGTAGTGTGGAAGGTCACTCATATGTACAATGCGATGCCCAGGTCTGAAGAGTCCCCCAAAGCTGAAGGGCTCAAAGACAGGATTTCCAGATTGTTGCAGGCAAGGGGCAAAACCATCGAGAACTAAATGAAGCTGTTTGAAACCCCTCAGGGTACCCCTCCCCTGGGTCCTGCTCCTATATCTGCAATTGCCCCTTCACCAGCCCCTGTTCCTATCCCTTTAACTGTGCCAGCACCAGCTCCTACACCTGTTTATGTGCCCTCAGTCAGTCATGACTCTTATCACAAGCTGCGCATGTTTTCGGGCATCCTTCCCACGCCCAATGGGCAGGATGCCTTGGAGATGTGGATGGACTTAGCTACTACACTAGTGCAGGACTGGAAATGCTCCAAATCTGAAAAAAGAAAACGTTTGGGGGAAAGCCTCTGAGGACCTGCTTTAGATGTTATTCATTCATTCATTGAGTGCCACTAACCCCAATGCCAGTGCTCAGGAGCATTTGACCACCCTAGAGTATGTATTTGGGAGTTCCAATACTGCTGAAGACTTGATGTGAAAGTTTAAAGCTGTTAAGTAAAGAAAGGGAGAGCCCTTATCTGCTTACTTAACCAGACTAGAGAAATTATTACAGAAAATTTTCAGGAAAGGAGACGTGTCCCCCACTAAGCTGGATCAAGTAAGATTGGATCACATACTCAGCTCTGCTCAACATTCCAGTTGGGTACTACTTAAACTTTGGCTGCACGACTGAAGAACTAATTCTCCATCCTTATATGTGTTGGTGAAAGAAGTATGTGAAGCCGGGGAGGAAGAAGTCTCCTGGGAGCCCTGTGCTGCTGTAGCCACTGTATCTCCTGCCCCTGACAGATGTCTGGCAATGATGGTCCTGGACTCCAAGAGATATTTAGAGATTCGAGAACTAAAAATTGGGGTTACTACTAAAGCTACCTCGGGTGAAGGCTAAGATACCAGTCAAAATGCATCAGTCATGGGAGTGGGAGTGCACACCTAGGTGCCTCCGGTAGATGATGGTCTAGAGACACAAATAAGTGAGTTATCTGCCGTGGTAAAAGAACTGATGGGATGTAATGTACAGCCCCTGGTTTGACAAGGAGAGAGGGAGACCCAACAAGGCCCTCTGCTGTCTGTGCTCCTGCCCAAGCTTTGAACATGTGTTATACACTGCCCCCAGCTGTGAATAGAGACCCACTTCTGATGTAATGCCACAGCCAAGACGACCCAGGGAAGATGTGTTCTATTACCCCTTCTTCTTGAAGGTGGAAGCAAACTGCTTTGAAACAACTGGGAGCTGTGAAGGAGACACAATATTGAAATGGCAATCTGCAGGAAAAGCTCACTCTTGCTCAAATCTGAGGGAGGTGTACCTTACTTTAAATTTTACAATTGGTATTGCTTTGTTTTTTTTTTAATTAAGAAGGGGTTTGCAATACTGCTTATGTGCTTGTAGATTGGGAGTTTAAGTTCAGAGGGACTGAAATTCTGCATAATTGTTATTCCCTTGGATAGCTGGATTTTTGTCTACTAGTATTTTGGTGACCGTTTGCATCAAACTATTTTTGGTATAGTGAACTATTTACTGGTGGCTGAGGATTTGTCATTGTAAGGCCTGCAGTTTAGTGCAGGTCAGTGGAGGTTTGTGTATTTGACGCAGACAGTGCCTCAGGTAGTGGAAACTGGTTTCTTCTGATTTTTTTCAGAGCACAGAACACCAGGTTGTATAAGGCTGGGTCAGGGGAGGCTTACATCATAGGTACTGGGCTCAACTGCTGTATTTTTCTCGGACTGTAATTGTTTTTTGCAGGATATATTTTCTGTTAAATTGTTGTGCAGGTTGTCTTGCTGAAAGGAAGGTCAGCATTCACTAGGGTGGTGGGTCAGAGCTGTAGCTGATTGTTTCTGAAGGGCATGGGCTTGGTCCCACCCACCCTGCCCCTCACCCTGCCTGCCCCAGGGGTGTCATTTCCTTTATACTAAGGGTTCTGACATCACTTCCACAAAAGCACAAGGGACATACAACCGTCATATCCTTAACAGCCCAGCACACTGCATAGAGGGTAAATGCATGCACACACTAACAAAAAAGACCAAAATCAAATTTTAAACAAGAAGGGAGAGAGACATGTGGGGAGTGGTGCAATGCACTGGCTGTGGTGCGACAGTCTTGTGGGAGACATTCTAGAGGCTCCGATGCTGCCCTATTTGCAGGCAACTCTCTGCTCTGAGTAAGGAGGTTGCCCATCTCCAGGCCAACCTGGCAAGGAGTAGGGAAACCTCCCCCACCCAGGGAGCACCAGGGCCACTGCCACTGCCTCAGAGGTTGCCAAGAAATAGGTGTGGTTGGACCACAGTGGGCTCAGGGAGGGTGAGGGTGGTGGAACAGAGGTGCATCCCTCCAGTTGTACCTCTCCACAATTCATATGCCATTTTGGTGGAGCGTGGTTCCTCTTTGGAGGCACCCACAGTGGACACCAAGGAAGATGCTGGGAACCTCCACAAGGGAGACCCACAGGAGGGTGGCACGGGACACCACAGGGGAAGGAAACCACTTCTGGTGGTGGACTCCGTTGTTAGTGGGTTAGAACTGGGGGAGCGAGGGGAGAGGGAGGTAAGGTGCCTGCCCAGCACCATGGCTTTGAGGGACAGGAAGTGAATCCCAGGATCATGGGAGCAGCTGCACAGGAGATGAAGCTGGGTGTCATTGTCCACCTAGGGACAAATGACCTAGCTGGGCATAGGATCAGAGAAGTGCAGGAGGAGTTTGTGGAGTTGAGATGGGGTCTTAGACAAGAAGCGCACACGGTAACCTTCTCGGAGGTGCTGCCTGTCTATGGCATGGGTGAGGCTAGGATACTCCACACAATGCGATTCAATGAATGGTTGAAAAACAGGTGCAGTGCACAGGGTTTTGACTTCATTGGGGACTGGGGGGTCCACCTGGAGGGATACAGGCCAATACTGGCATGATGGTCTGCATCTCTCTGGGAGGGGAACCAAGCTCCTAGTTGATAGGTTTAAATGCTTCATTGGCAAGCTTTTAAATTAGCCAAGGGGGGGAGGCACTGATAAGAAGTAGGGAATTCCCAGTCTCCCCCCATAAAACAGGGTAATTAGTGAGGTAAACAAAGTAGAGAGGTCGATAGGGAGCAGGACCAGAGTAAATGGAGAAAAAGGCAAAGGCAGTAGGGGCAGGGATGGGGCTAAAAGGGGTAAGGCCATCAAAAAATGGAGCGCGATGAGTACCAGTGCTCATAGTTTGGGTAACAAGCTTCCTGAACTAGTGGCCTTGATGGAAGAGGGACACCTGGATATCGTGGCAGTCACAGAAACCTGGTACACAGAGAACCATGACTGGGATGTCAACATGCCAGGGTACATGATCTACAGGTGGGACAAGGAGGGTAAAAGAGGAGGAGGAATAGCTCTTTATGTAAGGGAAGGGATCAAAACAATGGAACTAAAGGGTAAACAGGGAGGAGAGGAGGCACTGTGGGTCACCCTGGAGACCAGAAATGGCACCACAATCTGCACGGGGGTTGTATACAGAACCCCCCCCCCATCTCGGGGAGGAAATGGACAAGGAAATTATAGAAGGCATCCTTAGAATGGCAGAAAAAGGGGAGATATTGTTGATGGGGGACCTGAATATGCCAGATGTTAACTGGAACACATTTGCTGCAGCCACATCCAAGAGTGGGGTCAGTCTCGATGCCCTGTAGGGGGCATGCCTCCAACAGTTAGTGCTGGAACCCCCTCAGGAGGGAGCAGTCTTAGACCTGATACTCTCAAATGGGGACAGAGAGAGAGAGAATCACAGATTTAGAAGTGTGTAGCCATCTGGGAACAAGCGACCACCAAATAGTGTGGTTCATGATAAACACAGCCATAGAGTCAAGCCATACAAAAGCGAGGGTACTGGACTTTAGAAGGGCTGACTTTGGCAAAATGGGTGAGTGCCTAAGGAATGCACTAGCAAATGGGCAGGAAGGAGGGGTGGAAGAACAATGGGGAAAAACCAAAACTGCCATCACAGAGGCAACAAACCTTTGTGTGAAGCAAATAAACAAAACAAAGTAAAAAACCACTATGGTTCTCAAAAGATGTGGCAGGGAAGGTTAGGGAGAAAAAGACAGCATTCAGGAAGTATAAGGAATCATAGAAGAAGCAGGGCAGAGACCTATATCAGTTAAAGCAGAAGGAAACGGGGAAGGCAGTCAGAATAATGAAGGCCCAAACCGAGGAAAAGATAGCCAGCTTAGTTACAGTAAGAAGGGGATAAAGCCTTTTATAAGTACATTAGGAAGCGATAAAAGACCAATTGCGGGATAGTGAGGCTTAATAAAGTGGAAGAGAGGAGTGCAGAGGGTGATGGTGAAAAGGCAGAAATACTGAGCTAATACTTTTGCTCAGTATTCACAAAAGAAGACGAGGGGGAGGTACCTAAACCAAACAATAGAAGCACTCTGGACAGGGGGGTCAGTACCAGTCCATTCAAAGAAGAAAGGGTCCTGAAAGAACTCTTAAAATTCAAGGTGGACAAAGCAATGGGGCCTGATGAGATTCACCACAGAATTCTGAAAGAACTAAGGGGAGAAATAGTGACACCACTGACTACCATTTTAAACAAATCATGGGAGGATGGTGTTGTACCTGAGGACTGGAGGAGGGCAGATGTGATTCCCTTTCAAAAAAGTGGGAGCAAGGCAGAGGCAGTCAACTAGAGACCTGTTAGTTTGACCTCAGTGATAGGGAAAACGATGGAATAACTTCTGGAAGAAAATTGAGTACCTAGAGGCCAGCGGGGCACAGTACCCAAGGCAGAATGGATTCATGGTGGGAA
Source organism: Neoceratodus forsteri (assembly GCA_016271365.2). Lineage (NCBI taxonomy): Eukaryota > Metazoa > Chordata > Ceratodontiformes > Ceratodontidae > Neoceratodus > Neoceratodus forsteri. The sequence continues at coordinate 870,288,005 of CM057452.1, read as the reverse complement.
GGTCATGTCAGATGAATCTAATAGATTTCTTTGACAGGGTGACCAAAGTAGTAGACCAGGGAAGGGCTGTGGATATGGCCTACCTAGACTTTGCCAAGGCATTTAACACAGCCCCACGCAAAAGATTAATAAACAAGTTAGCCTTGAAAATAAGCTTGCTCAATGGTGCCCACCTAGTTAAATAAAGATTTTGATTGAATGATTGCCAGCCAGGGAGTGGGTCCCAGGGTAGCAGCCTGTGTAACAAATTGACTGGACAACAGGACGCAGAGGGTAATAATAAATGGAGTACACTCTGAAGAAAGGGAGGTTACTAGTGGGGTACCGCAGGGTTCTGTACTGTGACCAGTCCTCTTTTATGGCCCTATAGGTGACATTGCGGAGGGGCTGGAAGGAAAAGTATGCCTCTTTGCAGAAGGCACAAAGATCTGCAACAGGATTGATACACAAGGGTGGGTGGAAAAGATGAGAAGGAACTTGGCAAGGTTGGAGGAATGATCAAAACTATAGAAAAATAGAATTTGACGGCAGATAAGGACCGCTTGGCCCACCCAGTCTGCCCATTTCCCTACCTAATATATAAGCTGCAGATCCTAATTAACCAACAGCCTACTTCCTCCTACCCCGGCCCCCTAGAATTGACTTGTGTCTGTCCCATGCATTTTTTAATTCCCCACTGCTTTTGACCCCACAACCTCCTCAGAAAGACTATTCCATGCATCCACAACCATCTCTGTGAAAAAAATACTTCCTTACATTACCTCTGAGCCATCCCCCCTCTATCTTCAAATTGTGCCCCCTTATTCTTGCACACACCTTTTTTTTCTGAAAGATGCTACCCTCTTGGACTTTGTTGATTCCCTTGAGGTACTTGAAAGTTTCTATCCTTTCTCTCCCCCCCCCCACCCCTTTCCTCGAGGCTGTACATATTAAGCTTCTGAAGTCTCTCTTCATATGTCTTCTGGTGCAGACCCTGCACTATTTTAGTTGCCCTCCTCTGGACTGCCTCCATCCTGTCTATGTCTTTGTGGAGATTGGGTCTCCAGAATTGCACTCAGTACTCCAGATGGGGTCTCACCAGTTGTCTGTACAGAGGGATAACAGCTTCCTGTTTTCTACTGGTGATGCCTCTCCCTATGCATCCCAGTATCCCTGTGATAGAACTCCCCCCCCCCCTCGGTTCTTTTAGCAATATGGGGTAATCATAGCACCTCTGTCTTCAACTTTTTCTTTTGAAGTCTGTTGTGCAACAGCACTGTCCTTTGCTTCTTCTTTAGTCTAGCTATTCTACTCTATCTTTTGGTTTTCTGTATATTATGAGTAGTGCTTGTCTACGCAGTCAGACTGGCCACCTACTGCGAATGCTCGCATTTTTCTTCAGTCTGTCTTTTTTCCTTTTCTGGTGCTAGTAAACCCCCATGTTGTTTAATCCATGTTAGTATTGGGACCCGACTTGAGGAAAAGACATAACTTAATATGCAGAAGTCCCTACATAATGTTGAACCTCCTTATTAACATATGGAAGTTGTGGTAGGTTCAGAAGTGAAGCGGAAAAGAAACGACCGCATGATAGCTTGGAACGCCAGTTGGCGGGTAAGCAGTATACCGCTGGTACTATTGTGCTGAATCAGAGATTCTTTTAGGAAACGGCTGTACATTGTGTTTAGTCCTGTATTTAGGACATTAAACAAAGATTCAAAGAAATGTTTAAAAATATGTTTCAAAAAGTATGAGGAGTTGTATGAGTAGTTTAATTAACCAAGGGTTTACGTTTATTTTAATTTTTACTGTCTAAGAAAGTCATTTACTGTTCTGCGGCATAAAAGCTGTCTGGACCCCTTTTTGGATTCCTCTGTCAACCCAGGCGTCACACTTCTCTTTGGCACTAAGGGGAATTTATAAGAATATTTACAAACATATAAGAAACAAAAAGGGTAAAAACGCTGTACCAAACCTATAGAAACAACATGAATACAAACTTGAATGTTGTAAAGCGCCAGACCCAATCAATTCTCTGGTTCTTGCAATATGCTTTCTCCTATAGGGAGTCAGCAGCACCTAGTTGCCTTCTTTTATAGGGAGAAAGTGGGTGTCTTGTTTAGAATCTGGGAGGAGTTTCACTTAAGTTAGCCCATTTATTTAAAAACTAAAGATTCTGATGGATGAAGTTATTATTTAAGTAACTTCAAAGGTAGATTCTTGGGTTATTCATATGAAGGTAAACTGTCATCCTGCTTTTCTATTGTGTTATGTTTACAACAAATATTTTATATGCCTTTTTCATTAATAAGGAGTGTTTTCATTGAAGTGGTGGAGCCTTTCTCCTTTAAATGAAGCTCAGCTCAGACATGGAGTTAGATAAGGTTAGGGAGAGTTACTGAAAAGACCTCCTGCTCTCTGATAGTATACACAATGTGATGTTCTCCTGCTAGAACCATGGCAGAGAAGTTGTGCTAATTTCTTTTATTTTATTTTGTTGTTTATAATTCGAAATACACTGAATTAAGCTGTTTTGATTTTGTTTATGTGATTATTTTATTTCTATAATAAAAATCATACCTCCCAGGTATGTTGTACCCTTACATGTTGACTCCTGTGTGACCTGATTATCTCAACCCATCACAATCCCCCAGCCCTCCTTACTGCCTTCTCCCATTGCTTGCCCACCTTTAGGTCACCTGATATGACTACCCCCAGGTCCCTTTCCATTTGTGGTGGTGTTAGTATCTCACCCCCCACTGTGTACTCTTCCCCTGGGTTTTTGTTTCTCAGGTGCATTACTTTGCACTTCTTAGCATTGAATCTAAGCTGTCATACATTTGACCATTCCTCCAACCTTGCCAAGTCCCTTCTCATCCTTTCTACCCTACCTTGTGTATCAACTCTGTTGCAGATCTTTGTGTCATCTGCGAAGAGACATACTTTTCCTTCCAGTCCCTCTGCAATGTCACTTATAAAGACATTGAAGAGGACTGGTCCTAGTATTGAACCCTGCGGTACCCCACTAGTAACCCCCCTTTCTTCAGAGTGGACTCAGTTTACTATTACCCACTGTGTCCTGTTCTCCTGCCAGTTCTTTACCCAGGCTACTATCTTGGGACCCACTCCAAGGCTGGCTAACTTGTATATTAATCTTTTGTGTGGGACTGTGTCAAATGCCTGGCTAAAGTCTAGGTAGACTACGTCCACAGCCCCTCCCTGATCTACTACTTTGGTCACCCAGTCAAAGAAATCTATTAGATTCGTCTGACATGACCTTCCCACTGTGAATCCATGCTGCCTTGGGTCCTGTGCCCCTCTGGCCTTGAAGTACTCAACAATTCTTTCCTTCAAAAGTGATTTCATCATTTTTCCTATCACTGAGGTTAAACTAACAGATCTGTAGTTTCCTGCTTCTGTCCTGCTCCCACTTTTGTGAAGTGGAATAACATCTGCCCTCCTCCAGTCCTCAGGTACCACCTCTTCCTCCCGTGATTTGTTAAAGATTGTAGTCTGTGGTGTCACTAGTTCTACCATTAGTTCTTTTAGAATTCTGGGATGAATCCCATCAGGCCCCACTGCTTTGTCACCTTCAGTTTTAAGAGTTCTTCCAGAACTCTTTCTTCTGTGAATGGGCTGGTATCAACCCCCATATCCAGAGTGTTTTCTATTGCTTGGTTTAGGTACCTCCCCCTCTTCATTTGTAAATACTGAGCAAAAATATTTGTTCATAGATACGTGGATGCACAGACAGTGTCGGCAGATAAGGGCCTATGGACCACCCAGTCTGCCCATTTGAGCTTGTAAGTTTACTTTGTTTTCCTAGAAGTCTGTTGCCCCTTAACCCTGGCCTCCAGAATTCCTTTATGTCTATCCCATGCATTCTTAAATCCCGTGATTGTTTCAGCCCCCACCACTTCCTTTGGCAGGGTGTTCCACTTGTCCACCACCCATTCTGTGAAGAAATTCTTCCTCACGTTTCCGCTGAATTATCCTTCTTGCAACTTTATCCCATGCCCTCTAGTCCTGGAACATCTTTTTCGCTTAACAATAGTGTCTTCTTGCACCCTGTTCCTCCCTGTAAGATACCTGTATGCCTCTATCATATCCCTTCTCTCCTCCAGGGAGTACATATTCAGTTCCTTCAACCTCTCCTTATAGGACTTGTGATGCAATCCATGTACCATCTTTGTTGCCCTCCTCTGAACCTTCTCTACCCTATGTTCTTACGTAAGTAAGGTCTCCAGAACTATACACCGTACTCCAGGTGGGGCCTCACTAGTGTCTTGAATAGTGGAATTATGACCTCCCTTTTCCTGCTGGTGATGTCCCTGCCTATGCAGCCCAGCATCCTATTTGCTTTTCAGTATCTCTGCCTTTTCAGTCACCCTCTGTCTCCCCCCTCCCATTAAGCCTCACTATCCCTCAGCTTGGACTTCCTTCGCTGCCTGATGTACCTATAAACTGTTTTATCCCCCTTCTTAACTTAGTTGGCTATCTTTTTCTCAGTTTGGGCCTGTGCTGTTCTGACTGCCTTCCCTCTTCCTTTTGCTTTAAATGAGCTTAGATTCATTGCAAAGAAGTGCAAAGTAATGCACCTGGGAAACAAGAACTCAGGGAAGAGTACACAACTGGGGGGGGGAGGTACTAACAACAACAAAAATGGAAAGGGACCTGGGGGTAGTCATCTCAGATGGCCTTAAGGTAGGTAAGCAATGTGAGACAGCAGTAAGGAGGGTTGGGGGGATACTGGGATGCTTAGGGAGAGGCAACACCAGTAGAAAACATGAAGTTATCTCTCTGTACAGACAGTTGGTGAGACCCCATCTGGAGTACTGTGTGCAGTTCTGGAGACCCCATCTCCACAAGGACATACACAGGATGGAGGCAGTCCAGAGGAGAGCAACTAAAATGGTGCAATGTCTGCACCAGAAGCCATACAAAGAGAGACTAAAAGAGCTTAATATGTATACCCTTGAGGAAAGGAGAGAGAGGGGGAACATGATAGAAATAAAGTCCAAGAGGGTAGCTTCTTTCAGAAAAAGAGATGTGCTAGAACAAGGAGGCACAGTTTGAAGATGGGGGGGATGGCTCAGGGGCCATGAGGTTCCCAGTCCCTGAGGCTCTGGGTGCTGTACACAAAAAATGAAATCAAAAAGATAAAACACACACCAATAAATAATTAACAGTATTGAAAAGATAGTTATAATAGAATAACATCAGAAAGATAAATAGCTAGGTAGAGTGGGACAGAAGCTGTTTACAGTATGTTAATAGTAGGGCAGTATTTAAAAGATAGGGTCCAGGAAAGCTTAATTAAACAAGAAGGCTTTGAGGCGGGCCTTAAATACCTCTACTGAAGGGGCCTCCCTTATAGCTGGAGGTAGAGAATTCCACAGGATGGGGCTGGCGACACTAAAAGCTCTATCGCCGGCCATTTTTAACCTCATCCTGGGAATCGCAAGGAGGTCCCTAGACGAGGAATGGAGGGAGCGGACTGAGGTAGCAGGTGTAAAAAGGTCCACCATGTAACCAGGGCCCAGGCCATGTAGGACCTTAAAGGTGAGCAAGCCCACCTTAAAGAGGACCCTCTACCTGACTGTCAGCCAGTGAAGCTCATGCAGCACCGGGGTGATGTGGCAGTACATAGGCTGCCCCGTCAACAACCTGGTGGCTGCGTTCTGCACCAGCTATAGCCAGTGGAGGGTACCTCCTGAGACCCTGAGGTAGAGCACATTACAGTAGTCAAGCCTCAACATCACGAAGGCATGAACCAATGTAGGGAGGTCCAGGGCAGAACTAGGAGCTTGATACTGGTAATATTCCTCAGATGATAGAAACTGGTATGGACAATGGATGACACCTGGGATTCAGAGGTCAGTCCACTGTCCAGGATAACACCCAGATTGCATACCATAGAGGAGGCCTTCAATGGCAGAGAACCCAGGACAAGTCCTGTCTCTGTGCCAGAGGCCACCCTCTGTTCGACTCCACTACCAGTACCTCTGTCTTATCGGGGTTCATTCACAACCAGCTGGAGGCCATCCAGTCATCGATCTCAGCAAGGCAGTTAATTAGCACATCCACTTCATTGGGTGTCTCAGGGGTAAAGGGAAGGTACAGCTGGATATCATCAGCATAGCGATGAAAACCCAGACTGTACTTCCTAATGAGCTTTCCCAGGGGCAGCATGTGCATGGCGAACAACATCGGTGATGAGACCAAACCCTGAGGTATTCCACAGGACAGGAGGATAGGGGAGGAAGAGAAATTCCCCATCACAACCCTTTACCTCCTGTTAGTGAGAAAGGACTCAAACCAGTTGATGACAGTGCCAGTGAGTCCACAAAATTCCCTCAGGCAGTCAAGTAATGTACAATGGTCCACTGTGTCAAAAGCTGAGGAGAGATCGAAGAGAACGAGAATTGTCCCCTCTCCTTGATCTCTTGCCCTGAGGAGGTCATTATGCACCCGAACTAACACAGATTCTGTGCTATGCCTCACATGAAATCCAGACTGGAGAGGCTCATATAGATCATGGGCCACGAGGTGCTCCTCCAGCTGAAACGCCACAACCTTGACAACCTTACCTAAAAATGGAAGGTTGGAGATAGGATGGTAATTTGCCTTGATGTCAGGGTATAAGGATGGTTTCTTCAGAAGGGTCTCACCAGTGCCTCCTTCAAGGCATCTGGGAAGACCCCTTCTGACAGAGAACACTGGACAATCAAGGCAAACACCGGGCCAATGGAGTCGACACATCCCATCGAGAACTGTGTTGACACCAGGTCCAGTTCACAATATGTGTGCCTCAGCTTGAAACCACCCCAGTGACCTCAGCCACTTCTACCAGTCTAAACTCACCCCAACTAGACAGAGTGCTCTCTGGGCACTTAAGGTGACTGCTGTCAGACACAATTTGGCTCACTGGTGGAATTCCTTGCCAGATGGCGGACACTCTGTTCAAGAAGTATCAAGCAAACTCTTCGCATAAAGCGTCAGAGTCATTTTTGGGCTGCAGACAGGCAGGATGTAAAATCCTGTTAACAGTCCAAAAAAGCACAGTTGGGCAATACTTCCTGGCAGCAATCTCCCTGGACAGGAACTCTGCCTTCATATGGTTGATTGCTCCCTGATACTCACCGTAATGAGTACACAGAGCAAGTTTGTCCACCTCCAGCCCGGTCTTCCACCAGCAGCGCTCTAACCTATGACCCATAATCTTCATCCCCTTGAGTTCCCCATCAGACCACGGCGACGTCAAGGAGAGAATTTGGGTCATACACAGACTGGTATGAGGGAGACGAGTGAATCGGACATTGCCTTGTTGTAAGTGGTAACTGCCATGCACATACCCCATTGTGCATGCATTGTCCACACTAGATCGGCCACCACCAGAAAACCCTCAGGGGTCAAACCCCTCAAAGGGTGGTAGCTTACCATCTCAACAGGGGGAGGGCTCTTGGGGGGTCAAACAAGAACTCCACCATGCAATGATCAGACCAAATGACATGATCAGTCTTGAGGTTAATTATGTCAAGCCCCAGTGAGAAGACCAGGTCCAACATGTGGCCGCCCTGGTGGGTCATGGAAGAAACTTCTTGCAACAGGCCCAGTTATTACATCATCTGGAGGAGGTTATAACCAAGCCTAGAAGATTCGTCGTTGGCCCAATCATTAAAGTCCCTTAGAACTAAACGCCTCCAATGTTTCACCGACAACTAAGTTGGCTACCTCCTACAGGAATTCTCCTGCCGCCTTTGGGGGGGGTTGGTAAATCAAGAGAATGCTGCAGTTTGTACCTGGAACCCCACAAGCAGCCACACATTCAAAGAAACCTGGTGTTCTCATTGGGTGCATGGTAAAGCCTAGCTCATATCAAAATCAGATGGGGACCCCCCTGCTCCTGCATTCCATTCTGAGACAGTGCAGTATGGAGTTTCCGGGGGGGGGCAGCAGCCTCTAGAACAGGGCCAGCATCGTCACCCACCCAGGTCTCCATGATGCAAGCCAGATTGACCAAAGGAACCAAGTCCGCTATAATTGCAGTCTTGTTTTCTTGTCTTGATAATGCAAGATACACTGAACACCCATTTGTGGCAAAGCCTGGTGCTCCAAGGACCTTGTGCTGTATTTTGGTAAGAAACTGATGCCAAAGTCCCTGATGCAGTGCTATGCAGTTCCTTGTGGTTTACAGATGGCCAAGGGAGGGGATTGACAGAGGCTTCTGCTATCCCATGGCTATGGACAAGCCATCCCATAGGTGCCCAGAGAGATGTGGAAAAGGTATATGTGATCCCCAGGGTTCTGGTGCCAGATTGCTCATTAGAAGTCCCTTTACTTAGTAATGGGACACCAGCTTGCAAGGACCCATGTGATGTCAAATGAGGCAGCTTCAGCAGCAGAGGGGCCCAGGCTCTGTTGTATCGCTAGCAACCCGTCCCAGTGACAGGTGATATAACACTGAAAAACTGGTAGGACTGGCTACAAGCACAATACTGTATGAGACAGTGACAGTACAAGTATGGAGTGTAGTGTGATGATCACTTGCTATCATGCCCACTGCAGACATCCCAGCCCTACTCACCCATGGTACTGCATACAGCCTAGCAGGATGTAATGGGGTCATACCGTGCATGGGGCAGAGGAATGTCTATTCAGTTCTATTGTAGCACTGTAATGCCACCAACATGAGGCACTCAACAGTGAAGCATGTACTGTCAGCAGTTTCGGATGTGTCTGGTACCTGTGAAATGCAGAAAGACTCCATGCAGGACATTCATACCATCCAGCTGTACCAGTCTGTGTCCACACTTGTATACAGCCTGTTGGGAGGGTAGTATGTGAGGGGGTACTATAGTAGGGAGCCACTGCAATAGGGTGTCACCAAGATGCACTGTCAATCCATGAAAGGGAATATCATTCTGGAACACCCACACCTCATTCATTACCACATCCCACTGTGGCATTATGAGAGGTGTTATGGGTGTGGTGCATAACAGAGGGACTGTGGTATCTATACTGTAGTCTGTGTGGTGTTCGACCTGTTGCTGGCAAAGAAGAGGTGTCAATTTTCCCAGTGGAGAGGACAGGGGTGCCATCTCAGCCCACTATCTATCAATTTACATATCACCACAGACATAGTTACACTGGACACAATTGCCAGTGCTGCCCACTAATAGTGGATGAAAACCTCACTGCATACAGTGCAGCAAATGATGTCTTGGTGAGGTTTCAGTCCACATGTGGCTTATTGACATATATATATACCCTGCAACAGTCTATGATTGTGCATATATTGGGGATTCTGGTCCATGGCATGTCCACCACACTTACACTGGACTGTGGGAGCCTGCCCTCTAGATCTAATGGCCCCTCTGTGGACGTGGGCATTGTCATAGCCATGACTGGCAATTGTAGGCAAACATGTTGCAACCATGCGGTAGGGGCAACAGACTCCACAGTGGGAATAAGTACTGCTGTGGAACTATGTGTACCACAGGGTCCATTACAGCTGTGCTTTCAGTCTATCCGGCATAATTCCATGCCTATCTTTGGTTGAGTGCAGCCATATGGGGTACAGGGAATACAGTAGTTACTATGCTGCCGTATAACCATCTTTAGCCATTGCCAGGTGGCACTGCCTACATGCATGTCTGGCCTGTTTCTAAGAGCAGATTCCCATGGACACAAGGCTGATGCTGAGGCTGCCATGGACACCGGTGTTAGTGCAACAGTATGTTAGACCAGCCCTGGCTGGTCTAAGTGCAGCCAGGCTTGGCAGGTGTCCAAAATCCTATAAAAGGGGATGCTGCATCTCACATGTGGGGCAGGGCCCCTGTCCACCAGGTTGCAGCCTGTGCATCACTACAGGTGCCCCACTTTGGACACAAGCAGCATACCACAATAAGAACTGATGCATGCTGTGGAGCAAGGTGCCCTTTGCATCATTTCTTTTTGATGCAAGGACCATGCGTCATTCCCAAGTTTTTGAAAATTGAGCCCTGTGTCACTATCTGGCACCCTCTGCAGACACTATAGGACCAACATGGCAGGCCATACACTACCATGTGTGATCTTGAACAAGAAGTGCATAGCCATTAAGTCTGTGAGATGGTCAGTGACAGAGATGGTGGTGTGCCACACTGCCGGGGGAAAAAGGAGATGAAGCACATAATGGAAAATGAAAATAAAGACACTAGGCCTGGGATGAGGTGGGAAAGAGGCCACTAGGCTACCTGGGAACGTCTGTCTAATTCATAGTGGCACTGAGACTGGCTGGGTGGGGGGGACAACTAGACTCCCAGGGAAGTTATTTATAATTGATAGTGGTCTGTGATCGGGCAGGGGTTGGGGCCTCTGGGGAAAAAATTATCTTTCATGCTGGCAGTGGGGCAGGTATAGGGAACTCATTATTTCTGTTTTTGTAAGTCTATATACTCATGAAAATGGAAATTTTGACACACAGACAGGATCAATGAATTACAAAAATGGCCATTGCTATTTTTGCAAAGAACACTTATGAAAAATTCATGAAAAACAAGAACTCTGCATGCAGGAACACTAAATCTTGGTTTCTTAATAATGAAAGTTCTACACATTTTTAAATGAAACCAAATAGCTAGTAAAAAATGCATGGCCCTGTATCTAACAAACATGAAAGTTTCATGTTTCGGATGTAAGCTCTTTGTTTAGCTCTCTGTGAACAAAAAAAAAAATAGTATTAAAAAGCATAGCTTTACTTTTTCAACATTCTAGAACTTTCAAACTGCCACACGGACCATTAACAAATCACCATGATCAAGAAATCCTTGGTGTCAGAACATGCATGACAAATTTTAATTTATTTTGACTGAGGACAGCCGTAGTATTGATATTAAAAACGAAGGTTTAACATTGACGTGTCTTCTCAACCCTAACTATAGTGGTGCCTCTGAGTAACTGCAATAGTAGTACAGTGCCCACCACTTATACCGCCCACTGATAATGCGGGCAATCGGATATTGTGGGCATTTTGGTGTTTCCATTTGCCATTCGCTATTTAACCCTTTATTGTAATCCATGGTTATAGCGGTCGTTGTCTGCCATACATAGCGGGCTTTTTTCAGGATGAATAAATTAATCTGGAAGAGATATTTAAACTGTCAGTGCTTTCTGTACACTGATTAATCATGGGTGTGTCAGTTTCACAGCTACAGTACCTTGTCAGTAACTGATGAGTGCTTAAGACTGAATATTCGCTAAACAGACTTCAGTGTTGACCATTGTCTTTTTGCGATCACTGCGAGCACTTCAAGCACACCACTGTGTCTGCCAAGTGTAAAATGTTAAGTCTGTCCACTAAAGTAGAGCTGCCTAGAGGCCAAAGGACTACAGGACAGCAGACAGCATGGCTTCATACGGGGCAGATCCTGCCAAACCAACCTAGTGGAGTTCTATGACTGGGTATCTAGGCAACTGGACAGGGACCATGTTGTGGATGTCCTGTATCTAGACTTCAGTAAGGCATTTGACTCGGTGCCACATGGAAGGCTGGGAAGTAAAATTAGTAGGCACGGGGGCGGGTGCAAAGCTGGTGAGATGGGTAGGGAACTGGCTGCAGGGAAGGCAACAGAGGGTGGTGGTGGGTGGGGAGCTCTCACACCCAAGGGTAGTGATGAGCGGTGTTCCACAGGGCTTGGTGTTGGGACCAGTGTTGTTTGGGATATTCATTGCAGACATATCATTGGACATCAAGAGCAAGATCAGTCTGTTTGCTGATGATACCAAGGTAGAAGCAGTGGTGGATGACCTAGGGGGATGGCAGGGGTTGCAGGATGATCTGGCAAAGCCTGAAACCTGGTCAGACACCTGGCAACTGGGGCTTAATGCCAAAAAGTGCAAGGTGCTGCATTTTCAGATAAAGAACCCAAGGAGGAGTTACCAGCTGGGGGGGAGTGCAGCTAGCCCAGACAGAGGAGGATAAGGAACTGGGGGTGCTCATTACAGTGTCAATGAACAACTCAGCACAATGTAGGAAGGCAGCTGCAAAGGCCAAACAAAATGCTGGGTTATATTGCAAGGGGTATATCTTCGAGGAGGGAGGAGGAGGTGATTCTGCCACTGTATAGGTCATTAGCGAGACCGCACCTGGAGTACTGCATGCAGTACTAGTGCCCGTATCTGAAGAGGGACATTGTTACTGGAGGGGATCCAGCACAGGGCAACAAAGATGATCAAGGGGCTGGGGGACTTATTATATGAGATGAGGCTGAGGGAGTTGAACATGTACTCGCTGGAGGAGAGGAGGGATGGGGGACATGATTGAAACCTTTAAGTACATGAAAGGAATAAACAAGACAGGTACAGAGGGGCTGTTCAAAGTAAGGGAGGGGAGGGACACCAGGGGCCATGATATGAGACTGGGGGGAGGAAGATTCAGGAGGAGATGAGGACACTTTTACAGAGGGTGGTAGCTGGGTGGAATGCATTACCTGCACAAGTAGTATCCAGAGCACAGTGGACTGCTTCAAAAGTGGATGGAACAGGAGAAGGGGAGGGTCAATGAAGGGGAAGGGTGGAAGGAAGGGGCAGCTGCAGAATAAGGGGTGCTAGCAGCACATTCAAGCAGACTTGATAGACCTCTAGGCCTTTATCTGCTGGCAAATTTTGTATGTTCGTATGCTGAATAAAATGGCTCAATTGCCCAGTATAGTTCACAATAAACACAGCAATAGAGTCAAGCCATACAAAGGCAAAAGTACTGGACTTTAGGAGGACTGACTTTGACAAAATGGGTGAGTGCCTAAGGAATGCACTAGCAAATGGGCAGGAAGGAGGGGTGGAAGAACAATGGGGAATAATAAAAACTGCCATCATAGAGGTAACGAGCCTTTGTGTGAAGCAAATAAACAAAACAAAACGATGTAAGAAACCACTATGGTTCTCAAGGAAGTGGCAGTGAAGGTTCAAGAGAAAAAGAAAGCATTCAGGAAGTACAAGGAATCACAGAAGGAGCAGGACAGAGAACTGTATCAGTTAAAGCAAAAGGAGGCTGGGAAGGCAGTCAGAACAGCAAAGGCCCAAACCGAGGAAAAGATAGCCAACTCAGTTAAGAAGGGGATAAAACCTTTATAGGTACATCAGGAGCAAGGAAGACCAAGGAGAGATAGTGAGGCTTAATAAAGGGGAGGGAGGGTGGGCAGAGATACTAAACAAATATTTTGCTCAGTATTTACAAATGAAGAGGGGAGGTACCTAAACAAACCGAGAAACACTCTGGATACAGAAGTTGATACCAGCCCATTTACAGAAGAAAGGGTTATGAAAGAACTCTTAAAACTGAAGGTGGACAAAGCAATGTGGCCTGATGGGATTCATCCCAGAATACTAAAAGAACTAAGGTAGAACAAGGACACCACTGACTACCCTCTTTAACAAATCATGGGAGGATGGGGTGGTACCCGAGGACTGGAGGAGGGCAGATGTGATTCCCCTTCACAAAAGTGGGAGCAAGGCAGAAGCAGGAAACTACAGACCTGTTAGTTTAACCTCAGTGATAGGGAAAATGATGAAATCACTTTTGAAGGAAAGAATTGTTGAGTACCTCAAGGCCAGAGGGGCACAGGACCCAAGGCAGCATGGATTCACAGTGGGAAGGTCATGCCAGATGAATCTGATAGATTTCTTTGACTGGGTGACCAAAGTAGTAGATCAGGGAGGGGCTGTGGACATGGCCTACCTAGACTTTAGCAAGGCATTTGACACAGTCCCACACAAAAGATTAATATACAAGTTAGCCAGCCTGGGAGTGGGTCCCAAAATGACAGCCTGGGTAAAGAATTGGCTGGAGAATAGGACACAGAGAGTAATAGTAAATGGAGTCCAATCTGAAGAAAGGGGGTTACTAGTGGGTACTGCAGGGTTCAGTATTAGATCGGTCCTCTTCAATGTCTTTATAGTTTACATTGCAGAGGGACTGGAAGGAAAAGTATGTCTCTTTGCAGATGACACAAAGATCTGCAACAAAGTTGATGCACAAGGTGGGGTGGAAAGGATGAGAAGGGACTTGGCAAGGTTAGAGGAATGGTCAAATGTATGGCAGCTTAGATTCAATGCTAAAAAGTGCAAGGTAATGCACCTGGGAAACAAAAACCCAGGGAAAGAGTACACAAAATGAGATACTAACAACAACAAAAATGGAAAGGGACCTGGAGGTAGTCATATCAGATGACCTAAAGGTGGGCAAGCAATGTGAGAGGGCAGCAAGGAGGGCTGGGGGGATACTGGGAGGCATAGGGAGAGGCATCAACCAGTAGAAAACAGGAAGTTATTATCCTCTGTACAGACAGCTGGTGAGACCCCATCTGAGTACTACATGCAGTTCTGGAGACCCAATCTGCAAAGACATAGGATGGAAGCTGTCCAGAGGAGGACAACTAAAATGGTGCAGGGTCTGCACGGAAGACATATGAAGAGAAACTAAAGGAGCTTAATATGTATAGCCTCGAGGAAAGGGGGGCATGATAGAAACTTTCAAGTACCTCAAGGGAATCAACAAACTCAAGAGGGTAGCATCTTTCAAAAAAAAGAGGTGTGCAAGAACAAGCAAGTACAATTTGAAGATGGGGGTGGCTCAGAGGTAATTTAAGAAGTATTTTTTCACAGAGAGGGTTGTGGATGCATGGAACGGCCTTCTGGAGGAGGTTGTGGAGTCAAAAACAGTGGTGGAATTCAAGCATGCATGGGACAGTCATAAGGCCATTCTAGGGGTTGGGGGTAGGAAGTAGTAGACTGCTGGTTAACTAGGATCTGCAGCTTATCCAGTAGGTAGGGAAATGGGCAGACTGGGTGGGCCAAGTGGTCCTTATCTGCCATCAAATTCTATGTTTCTATGAGCCAGAGGGAGATCACAGCTCAGTTGAGACTTGCAAAATCTACAGTTGCTGATCTGCAAAAGCAGCGAGATCAGTTAATGGCAGAGTGGAGCACAAACTCAAACCCTGATAGGAAGAGAAAAAGAGAGGGGAAAGATGTGGAGATTGAGGATGCACTGTTGCGGTGTTTCCAAAATGCTTGGGGGAGAGAGGCGCTTATCAGCGGGCCAATTTTACAGCACAAGGCAAAGCAACTTGCTGATGCACTTGGGAAGCCTGAATTCACACCATCAGAGGGATGGTTACAACATTGGAAAGTATGGAACAGCATCAGTTTTAAACATGGGCATGGTGAAAAATTTAATGCTGATGCCGCAAGTGTTGACCGCTGGCTTACTGAGGTCCTACCTGGTCTACTAGAAGGGTATGAGTCACGCAACATATTCAATGCTGCCAAGACCGGATTGTTTATTTGCTGTGTCGGCTTTGGAACATTAACATTCAAAAGTGAGACAGTCCAGGGGAATAAGCGCGCAAAGGAAAGAATTTCAGAGTTTTTTGACAGTCAAGTATGAAAAAAACTGACTTTGACATGGGCTGTAATTCACTACTTTATTTACGGGGGGTGAGAATCGGGGAGTAACTGGTGCACCTTTTAGTTTTGTTGCTGTTATTTAGTTAAACTTTAATACATTTACTTTTAATTACATTCAATAAAGTCTTGTGTTTTAGCCATGAAACACCAAGTTCGTCAGAAATTTTTTTTTTTGGTAAACCGTCCACTGATTATAACGGGCAAAACGTCACTACACAAAGTTGCCCTTTATAAGTGGTGGGGACTGTAATAGATTATATTTATATGGTGTCCATCCCCAGAGGCTCTGGACATCTTGCAACAAACATTACACCCCTAAACCATACATCCCCCATGTCACTGTTACAAGCATAAGAGTGGTCTTGTACACATTCTTGGGGTGAGAACCAGGAACAAATTTCAGTGGTTCTGGTACCCCAAGCATGTGAGACCACTCTTAATCCTTGTAACAGTGCAACTGGGGGTATATAAGTTGCAAAAAAACTTTGTTAATGCTCCAGTTAGAGTCATGACAAAGTAGAGGGCATTAGGTTTCCAACCCTAACACTCACTCCTCCCAAACCAGGCAGGAGAGCAGGTGTGGGGTGTACCTTGGGCTCCTCAAGCCCAACACTCACCCAATTCCATCTGTAAATAAGCTCAAATGTGTAGACTTTATGAGAATGGGGTGAGTGTTAGGCTTGAGAAGCCCAAGGCACACTCCACACCTGTTCTCCTGCCTGGTTTGGGAGGGTGAGGTCTTAGGGTTGGAAACCCTAATGCCTCATTTCTCAACTTTTGTCACTTTGAACCTAACTGAAGCATTAACAAATTTTTTTGCAGATCATTTCCTTATTGTTTGAGATAGTATAATAGTATTCTTATTTTACTGTGGGAGTGCAGGGTTCTTTGGACCCTACACCCCCATTCCTCTAGATACCTATAAGTGACCAAATTGTCAGCATAGACATCTTATTACCCCACCTCTTGTACCTGGTACAGAAAATTTTTGAATCCTCGCCAAAACATAATTCTGCTCAATTGCAACGCCATTGTATGCCACAGGTGTGAAAACACATTTTGTGCAGGATTTGAATAATGACAGTTATGACATACATGAGGTGGGATAATAAAAAGGCTATGTTGAAAATCTGGGGTTAAAATATTTAAAATTTCCAAAGTTATGAGTGTTCGTAGCAAAATTGCAATGAATGGTCATAACTTTGGCATTTTTTTCATATTTGACCAAAAATGTTCAACATAGCCTTCTTATGACCTCACCTCATGAACAAGGGCAGAAAAAAATTCCAAATCCCACTTAAAAGGTGAATTCACCAAGCAAGCACAAAATCACCTTTTGGGCGAGAGTTGTGTGAAGACAGTCCTATTGTTCTTGAGGTGGGGTCTGCAGAAGGCCTTGTTACAAATTTGGGGTAAAAATCTCAAAAAATGGCTAAGGTATGCCTAAAAGTTGAAACCTCCATTGAAATACATTGAACCACATTTACCTTAATTTCTCATATTGCAGTCGCTGGTTCCAGCAGCAAGACATGTCTTCGATTGAAGAGTGGGTCTTGAACCTGGAACCTGTTCAGGTGAGTGAGAGTGTGTGGGGGTATACTGGGGAGTGTGGGGTAGTGAGTGCAGAGTGGGAAGTGGGGGGGGGCTGATTGGTGAGGGACCTTTTTTTTTTTTTTTACAGGTTAAACAAAACAAAAATAAAAACATTGAGGGACCATTTTCTTCAAGTTTTTTGTTCAATGGGATGGTGGGGACTGCCACTGGACACCAGGGAACACAGCAGAGCATAACAGGTATAGCCATCAGATGGTGGGGGGGTGCCACTAGACACCATGGAAATGCAGAACATTGCTCTGCGGGTGGGGGGTGCCACTAGATATCAGGGAAATGGAGAATGACAGTTGGAGGGTGGGGGAAGGGACCGCTACACTACAGAAAACTACTTCATATGGTATCTGTGACCAGGGAGGGGGAAGGGGCCACTACACTATGGAAAACGAATATTAGATAGAGAGAGATGGCAGGGAGTTCCACAGTGTAGGCATGGCCACAGAAAATGCACAGTCCCCTGAATGCCACAACCTAACCCTGGAAACCCCAAGGAGGCATTCCTCTGCAGAACGGAGAGCCCAGGACAGACAGTGAGGCACAAGAAGATCCTGCAGGTAGCCTGGTCCCCCTTTGTGTAGGGCCTTGTAGGTCAGTAACCCAACCTTGAAGACAATTCTTCACCTGATTGTCAGCCAGTGCAGTCCACAGAGGACCGGCATAATATCAAATCTCCGAGCACCCGTCAATAATCTAGCTGCCATGTTCTGCACCAGCTGAAGCCAGTGGAGATTGCCTCCAGATAGCCCCAGGTACAGGGCATTGCAGTAGTCCAGTCTGAACATGACAAAAGCATGTACCAGTGTAGTCAGGTCCTTGACTGGTATAAGGGCTCGGATCGGCGCGATGTTCCTCAGATGGTGGAATCTACTTTTGACGACGTCCGACACATGAGCATCAAATGTCAGGCCATCATCGAGGATCATGCCCAGATCCTTAACCTGTGTGAAGGGAGTCCGTGGAACACCCCAGTACTAAACCAGGGAGATCATCCAACCTCCCCCCCCACACCGATGACCCGAATCCACCACTACTACCTCAGTCTTGTCTGTGTTGAATCTTAGCCAGTTTTGAGTCATCCAAGTCTGGATCTCCTCCAGGCAGTTAAACACAGAGGCTGCCATCTGGTTACCAGGTGCACAGGATAGGTGTAGCTGGGTATCATCAGCATAGCAGTGAAAACCCAGTCCATACCATCCAATAATGTCTCCTAATGACCAGATGTACACCGTGAACAGCAAGGGTGACAGGACCGACCCCTCTGGGACTCCACAGAGCAGAGGCTTCAGGTTAGATGAGGCTATCTCCATCGTCACCCTCTGCACTCTGCTTGTCAAGTATGACCTGAACCTGTTGATGGCATTACCAGTCAGGCCACACCTGTACTGCAGACAACTGAGCAGCACTTCATGATTCATATGGTATTCATATGGTATCGTGACCGGGAAGGGGGGAGGGACCACTACACTACACTATGTAAAACTATTGTTCATAAGGGATCAGAGACCAGGGAGGGGCCACTACACTATGGAAAACTTGTATTTTATGTGGGATCCGTGACCTGGGAGGTATCACTACACCATGGAAAACTGGATCAGTGTCTGGGGAGGGGAGAAGGACCACTACACTATGGAAATAAATTAAGGGAAAAGGCTTTTACTTTCGGTGTTCCAAATCCTTTTTCATGATTCATGATCCTTTTTCATTTGAATGATAAAGGATTCACAGAAAAGGATCCTAGTGAGTGGCAAAAAAGGATTTAAAATGTAGAAGAAACCCATTCCAGGATCATTTTTGTGCTATCCAACTAACGGAGTTCCAATGAGCAAGATCCATTTCCTGGTGTTTCTACAGCACCTCATTTTCATGGATTCTCAATTTTTTTTTTTTTTTAAATGTAAAACTAGATGGCGGCTCATGACAAAGGATTTTTATCTCATGAAAAAGGATCCTTTTTCGTGAGGCAAAATACTTTGTTGAACTTTTATCCACTATCCTGGAGAGTGATCTTCCCATTGAAAATAATGGGAACTGAAAAATTGAATAACTTTGCAACATATTAATATTTTTTTACCAAACAAATGCATGCCAGTTCTGTTACCCAAGCTGTATGTACCAGAAAAATTCACACCAAAATGCCACATCCTCTGGGCACAAAGTGATGAGGAAAAAACTGTAAAAAGTGGCGACTTTTAAGGTTTTTGCACTATCCGAATCTCAGAATCTGCACATCCAACTGGAACTAAACTTATCACGTCAAGAGATCTACCCCACAGGACAGCAAATCCATTGATCAGTTGCAAAGTCATTAAAGTGCAAAATTTGAGATTTAAAATTAAACATGCTACTCAACTCTAACTATAGGGTCACGACCTATAATATTATAGATGTAGGGTGATCAACTCAAAAAAAAAATAAAACACATTTTTAAAAAATCCCTTGAAACAGGAGATGCTGTGCAAAAGAAGAGGGTCTCAAATGCAGGGGAAAGGAGTGCACCAGTGGTCTGGGAGAATTTATTTGATCTTTTTTTTTTCTTCTTTCAATTGTTTAACCAGGAGAGAGATACTAAGCTGAAAGCTTGTTTGCAGGTACGACCTGGGAACACAGGGAAGTTAAGTGACTTGCTCAGGGTCACACAGTATGCAGGTGGGGGCTGTGTGATTCAATCAATTCAATTGATCTATAAATAAAGAAGTAACCGAGTGACATTACTATATAGCCCCTGTTTGAAACAGACCTACCTCCACCCATCTGAGCACTACCACCCTCCCCACACACATATTTTAAACTTCCCTTGAGCTCAGTTGTATTAAAAAATGACTTCATTAACGTTTGCAACACCATGGTCAAGCCTGTATTCAGTAAGACTCCCAATCACAAATGCCAGGTTTCTGATTCAGTAGTGCTTTGCTGTTTCACATAATGCAGTAGTGGGATGAGACACCAGCATTCGTGGTCGGGATTCACAAGGATTGTCACCCAGCTTTGCAGACTTTAAATA
Organism: Neoceratodus forsteri; assembly: GCA_016271365.2. Taxonomy (NCBI): domain Eukaryota; kingdom Metazoa; phylum Chordata; order Ceratodontiformes; family Ceratodontidae; genus Neoceratodus; species Neoceratodus forsteri. The sequence continues at coordinate 870,267,964 of CM057452.1, read as the reverse complement.
TTTACTACTGTAGACCTCAGTGGCAGTTTTAAAATGATGGGTGGGGAAGGTGGTGGTGCTGTGATGGGCAGGAGTGGGGTTTCTACAATTTAAAAATAGCAGGCAGTTCTTGTCTTGGTGCTGTAATGGTGGAGTGATTTTGTTTGGGTGACAAGGTTGTTGCTAGGTAGATTAGGGTAGGTAACTGATAAACCATGTGTTTTCTGGGGATTAGTGAATGGTTTGGTAATGTGTTTGGCCCAATAAAGTTGGTAGTGTTGCAGCCCCCCCCCCCACTGATACACCTAGGCTGTTCCAGGGCCCTCGGGTCCACACTGTGCACTCCTCCAAGGGCTGGCCTGGGTTCACAAGTGGACAATGATATCCTGGAGTTGATTGGCAAGGTGTCTCCACCTGGGGTAGTGATATGGGATACCTGTGGGATAAACTCCAGATTACCACCCCCAAGAAAATACAGTAACTGCCCCACAGTACCTTCCCCACACAGTAAATACATACACTTAACAATAACCATCAATACTAAATTGTACCATAAACCAACTTTCTTTTTTATTATTGGGATGTGGTGAATTGGGAGTAAAACAGCATAACAATAACAAATGGCAATGACAGCTATAGCCCACACTGTCTCCCACACCTCCCACATCTGTTAGAGACAGTCCATAAGTTGTGATCGGTACCTCACCGGAGTTGCTCTAAAAATGGATGTGGTGGGGAGAAAGTCTTGAAACTGGTGAAAAGAACACTCTTGTTGAGGCCCAATAACTTTTAAACAGTTGCAGACTTTAACTTTTCTGCCTGGGCGCAGCTTTAATCTTGACGCAGTCCTGCCCAGGACTTAACCACCTTTACTAACTAGCTAGCTAAATAAGGAGTCACCTGAAATGCAGTCTCTAGCTCCAGCATGCGCAGTTACTTTGGCTTGCAGCAATAGCAGTCTATATGCACTCCTTCACCAAGGGGAAGCATAGGTTGCAAGTCATTATATTCTCAGATGCAGAAACAGCTTGTTTCAAGTCTAAATAAGGACTCCCCTGAGCTACAGCCCAGAGGTACTTGCTGTACTTATGCTAACCTTATCAAGCAATTAGCTCTTTCTGTCCCTCCAAATGGATTTAATCTCATTTATTAGAATTGTTAGAGCTGTTACAACTGTTATTTTTGTGCCAATGTTCAGTTATATCTATATACATGCTCCTTAATTGTATATGTCAGGCTCACTAACTCCATCCTTACTGTTATGGATCATGGGCACTTCACAGCCGCCATTTTTGTCAATTTAGCGAAAGCTTTCGACACGGTCTCTCACATTTTACTCCTTGATAAACTCAAGACAGCGGGTCTCTCAGACTCAGCAACTGATAGGTTCAGCTCCTATCTGGTAGGTAGGTCTCAATCTGTGAGAACTGGAGATTCTTTGTCCACCCCACCTATCCATACTGGAGTACCACAAAGCTCCATCCTAGGCCTGTTGCTTTTCTCCATATTCTTCAATGACCTTCCCGGCCTGTTCTTCTGCTTCCATCCATATGTAGCCCCCACATATCATCCCCTCCTACACAGGTCTTACCCGTGACCGTGGTATTCCATGCTCATTTTTACAATAGTATCTGCCGTGTCTAATGCTACCCCATTGTATTGTATCAAAGGTGTAACTTATACTGTCATTTGTAATTACTGTCATTCCAATGAATGTGACAATTGCAACCACTGTGTTGTCGTCCAATGTGTGAAAGTATGTTTTTATGTAACTAATCCCAGGTCGCCCCTGAAAAAGGGACCTCTGGTCTCAGTGGGCTCAACAGGTTACCAAAATTTAAATAAATAAATAAATGTATGCAGATGGCACAGTCCTGTTTGCATCTGGGTCTTCTTCCTCGAAGTTGTCAATCAGGCTTCAACTTGATTTTGATGCTATCCAGAACTGGTTCCACTCAAGTCAATTAACACTAAATGATAAAAAAACTGTCTCCTTGTGCTTTGGCACCAGAAGCTTTCTAGACTATCCTCCCTCCCCACCTTCCACACCCTTGATGGGGGTACAATTGTTGATGTGCCTCCTTTAAATACCTTGGTGTCTGACTTGACAGGCACCTTGACTTCTCTCAGCACATAGCCGCTATTCACAAAAAAACTCCATGTTTGGTGTCCTTTTATAGGAACAAAAGCAGTATCCTTTTACCTGCTCACTGGGAATTCATTTCAAAGATGATACTTCCCAGCTTTTATTATGGTGACATAGTTTACGGTGCTGCACTCAAGTCCACTTTGGCCAGACTGGATCCAATCTTCCATGCCTTCTGCCAGTTGGCCTTGTCCTGTCCTTCCCGTACTCACCACTGTTCTCTGTACTCTGATCTCTCCCTCCCTTCCTTGGTAGATTGCTGCCTAACCTACTGTGCCTCCTTCATCTCTATATTCTGGCTGTCCTCCCTTCCCCTTATCCCCCCCCCTTGTCTCAGTTCTCTTCTCTCCCCTATGCCTCCTTCCTCTCTCCATAACTCAAGCTATTGTTCCCTAATGCTCCCTTCTTGTAAATCTCTTGCGGGACAGAACGCCTTCTTTTATGACTTTCCTAAAATCTTGAACTCTCTGCCCCTTACAGTTCACTCTGCCTCCTCCAAATGCTCTCTTTCCTTGTTACTTCAAGCCCATACATCTACCACCTGTAATTGCCCTTAGCCTAATGTCTTGCCCCTCTTTCTCCATCTACTGCCAGTCCCCAAGCTACTATTCTACTACTACTAAATGTTTCAACCTCTGCACACTTCCCCTTTTCCCTCCCCCACCACTCAATATGTATTTCCTAGTAAATCTCTTTTAATCAATCAATAAATAAATTTATGTGCTTTTCTGAACCATGCTTGTGTCCACTCTACATTGTCTTGTATCTTGTTTGTATGGTCTTGTCCCTAGTAGGACCTCCTTGTAAATGAACTTGCCCAATGGAGTCTTACTGGTGAAATAAACTTGAACTTGCAGTTTGTAGATGCAATGTTTTTTGTTCCTGTCTTCAGAAACTTGTTTCAACAGTACCATGCTGGTATCAGAAAGTAGTTGATGGGGCACCACGATGCAGGTTGCAGATGAACAGCAGCTGGTCTGCACCTGTCAGACCTTTCAAATCTTTGTCTCTGAGGCCTTTGCTTGTGGTGTTCACCTGGCAGGTCTCTCAACGTCTTCCTCATATTGGTCTCTTTCTCTTTTGGTCTGTGGGACAGGGCAGGCTGGTTGTTCCCCCAGACTTGTCGCTCAGCACACACTTTTCTGTGCTGCAGTAACATAGCTGGGCCTGGGCTCAGTCTTTAGCCCCAGCATGCTCAGTTACTTTGGCTTACAGCAACAGCAGTCTAAATGCACTCCCCAGTAAGGGAGAGCACAGGTTACAAGTCACTGCATTCTGGCTGGCCAGCCATCCGGACTTTTGTTAGGAAGCAACCAGTTGATGGCCTCTGATCAGGTGCAGAATGTGGGTGTTATGCTTGATAGCAGGCTAACACTTAAATCTCAGGTGTCAGCAGTTGTGAAGACCTCATTTTACCATCTGAGGAATATCACCCCGGAGAAAACACCTTGTTCCACCTAATGATCTTCCAACATTGGTTCATGCCTTTGTGACCTCCCACTTGGATTACTACAACGCTCTGTACCTAGGGTTGTCAAGGGTGGACTGCCACTGCCTGCAGCTGGTGCAGAACATGACAGTCAGGTTGTTGACTGGCTTATCTAGATCTAGTCGTGTCACTCCTGTCCTCCGTGAACTGCATTGGCTGCCGATGTGGTGGAGGATCACCTTCAAGATCAGTTTGCTGACCTGTAAGGCCCTACATTGACTCAGACCACGTTATTTACAAGAGCTCCTCTGCCCCTACTGCCCCCTACATGTGCTCCACCAATGAGGGACAGGTTGAGGTTCTCTGGGTCCGTTTGAAGACCTCAGGGGCTAGATCTTTTGCTTTTGTACCCCTGACCCTATGGAACTCTCTACCTTGTCTGATTAGAGAGTGCCTGACTGCTGAATTGTTTAAGGTTGCGTTGAAAATGCATCTGTTTAATTTAGCATTTCCTATTGATTGCTAGCTTTCTCTGTCCTTTTATTATGAATTTTAATTATGTGTATTATGTTATTTTTTGGTTTTAGTATCTCTGTACAGGTGCTTTGGTTTTTTGAAAAGTACCTTCGATAAATAAAGATGACTTGACTTCTTAGATGCAGAAACTGCTTGTTTCAAGGCTGAGACCTTACCGTTTCTACTCTTTAGTTGCAAACTCCAGTTTCTCTTTCCAGGCTGCAGGACATCCAAACTCTCTCTCTGGCAGCAAATCACAAATCTCTCTCTCTCTCTTTCTCTTGGGCTGTTCATTCTCAGGCCATGGAGTCTCAAGAGCTTACCCCACAGCCTCAGGTTCAAATCTCAGCAGAAGGTTCAATTCCCAGCAGCAGATTCCACTCTCCCTAGCAGGCACAGTCTTCTTCCCATTACCACTTGTTCTCCTCAGACACTCTGCCTCTTGAAGAGCTTCTAGGATCAGCAAAGCCACTGGGCAAACAACTAGGCCTTAGAGCAAGCAGCCCACAGCAGTATTTCTCCTTTGCTCACTCTCTGGATCCCCTGAAATCTACTTCTTTGGTGAGCAGACAGTTCTTTTTACAACTTGTTGCAGCACCACCATGGGTTGGCTGCCTGCTTCCTGGGCTCTCATGCTGCCCTCTGACGTTTTGTCAGCAGCCCCTATTCTACGGACTCCTATGGGGGGGGTCACCATATTTGTTTATATTTCTCCCTATACAACTCAAACTTTATTTTAATATTTGTCCTTAGGATGGCTGAAAACCACTGTGTTCTCACCTGGAGGTGCTCCGATTATGAATCCCCCAATCCCCAGCTCTGCTGCCTGGCCTGGAGCCGGGGATAACATTAATTCTAACCCCGTGTATTCTTCTATATTTCTAACTCTCTGCAGTCTGCCTCCTAAATAGAACTGCCTGGAGCAAATGGAACTTTATGCAAATGATGGAACCATCATTGGCTTGTGACACTTATTCAAACTGCTGCCCTCATCTTCTGCAACGTTCCATCAACATTTCAGATTTCTTACTCCGCCTGACAAGTCAAGATGCCCAGGAGACTTCCCTTAGGTCGTTTGTTGGCTAAATGTGAAGTATAAGTATTTTATACTTATTTATTCTTACTGCTGCCTGTTTATTGTTTAATTCTTTCATATGTTAGTATTTTTTAGAGCAACTGTGTTATTTGTCTTGGTTCCTCATGGTTCGGGATAACCGCTGAGGAACCGGGTAGTTTATTATATTTTGCGGAACTTTTTCTGCTATTTAGAATAATTATTTAGTTATTTTAACTATTTAAAAAAATTATTTCTTTCAACCGCTAACCCAGTTATGAGTTTAAAGCTCAGTTCATTTTTAGAACCTGATCAATTCCTGAACCAACGACAAAAAAAAAAAAAAAAAAAAAAAATAATGATTTGTTTCAGTTGTGGTTTTTTTTCTCCTGGAAATGGAGTTGTCTGAAAAACCAAAGAAAAAGCCTGATCTCTCAGGTTTTGAAAATTGTATCAAGTGTGGGGACATTTTTGCCAGAGCAGACAAGCATGAACGCTGTGTAGTCTGCCTGGGAACTGAACATCTTTCTTCAGACTGTGAAATTTGTAAGTCTTTTCCACAAAAAACAGTGGAAAAAAGACTGAAAAGGTTGCAAAAGAGACTTGATAAGTATGCTTCAGGCTCTGACCAGCCAATACCCTCCAAATCTGCAGGTGAAACCACTGTTTCTACTTTACACACCCCTGAGAGGGGTAATTCAGGCACCTTAAAAAGGATGGGTGGCCTGGCTGACTCTCTGGCCCTCTCCAAGAAAACCAAAACGACTAAGCAAGTCGAACCCCAGAAAAACCTAAGGGGGTTTCTTCTGTGCCTCACAGCCTGCCAACTGTGGAGGAGATTGCCCAGGCCATGAAGGTCATTCAGGCAATACAGGGTTTTATACCTGCCCCTGCTCTCCCTCCTCCAAGGGTTCAAGAAACAACTCCTTCATCTGAACTCCCCTCCCAGGAGATGGAATATGGGGATTACGATGAACCAGAAGGTGGTGATGGTGAGTCCATTGAATCGGAGATCTCAACGGAGTAAGAATTTGGCTGTCCTCCCAGACCAGAAGATTTTTCTTCTCATTTTTCCTTTGTAAGGAAAATAGTAGATGCTGTTGACCTAGCTACTACAGAGGTCATAGAAGATGAAGAAGAGGCTGAGTACATGGAGATGATGAGGTTAACAACCACAAAGAAAATTCTTCTGCCAATAAACGGGTCCAGAAGCAAATGATTTGATACCTTTTAATGGACCAACATAGGTATAACAACAAGAACAACGTGCTCTAGCTTTCAGACCAATCAGTCCTTCTTCAGAAGTGTAATGGCAGTTATTTAGAAAAAAACAATACTTTTAACAGCTAAATCATGCAGAAAAAAAATCCCCACTGGTTTAAAATACTCATTAAAAAAAACAGAAGATGATGTCAGAGAAATTTAACAGTACCATGTTACCTTAAGCTGGGAGGGTCCCAGGGTCAAAGGTGCTTGGTGCAAAACACATACAAAGAATCCTACTGCATATAAATTTAATTGACATAGGATATCACTGCTCAAGCAGATGACTCTTAAATCAAGCTATGAGTGTCACAATGTGTATAAGGATGCAATTACTGAAAAACAACCAGCACCCAGATTAAAGACATACTAAGATGGTCTTAGGACTCCAGGAAGTTTCAATGTATGTATTACAGACAAGAAATTACCAGTAAAGATGTCTTAAAAACATCAGTGCACACTGTATGATGTGTAAAATTTAGCTGGACCCATTTCCCAGCTATACTGTCCAGCTAGATGTTCTGCCCCATAAACTTCAAAAACCTCTAATGTAGAGATAGGACTTTATAAATGATAATTTAAATATACATTGACAGTGTTAGTGTCAAACAAAAAACTCTTGTCTTGGTCTTAAAAGGAAATCTCAAACACACAACAAAGATGAGCTTTTGGGATTAAACTTATTTTACATCTCAATATGGTAGCAGATGGGATGAATATAGATTTGGGTTTCATGGGACAGTACAGAAATTGGCATCCACTGACTACTTCTTCAGACTGGCATATTATAGGACTTTAGCATGTGTGTGTGTGTATGTATGTGTTGTGAGGTATGTGAATATAGCAGGTGTGGGGCTTGCTGTCACATTGAGGTACGCTTCTATTTAGATACATGGAGTTAGTGTGTTACTACTTTTACTTCACACACATAATGTTTTCTTTTGTTTATCTCTGTGTGCCTTAAATGGCCAGGCCAGACTGCGTCAGGAAGTGCTTACATCACAGCTACTTAGCCAATAGCTCTGGAAGAATCTTACAGACCTTGATAACAGTTCTAATTTTAGCAGGCTCATCAGATAACCTAATATTCTTCAGGTGAAGCTACCTCTGGCTGGAAGCTGCAACACTGGACTTAAGATATGCAAGAAAGTGAGTTGTGCTCACAACAGAGGGAGGTGAATCTTACAATTTACAATTGTCTTTGGTTTGAAACAGATTCCTTAGGAAAGTTAATATTCTTCAGGTGGAGGATACTTCTAACTGAAGGGTGAAATAAGGAACTTAGAATTATCAGAAAAGGCAGTCTTTCAATCAACAGAGGGAGGTGGACCTTGCTTTACTTTTGTTACAATTGTTAAGATTTTCAGTGCAGGAAGAGTTTAAACCCACAGGGGCTGAATACTGTTTTCTGTGTCTGCCCTTCTGCACAGCTGACGTGTTTTGAGGCTGACTGTTTTCAGAGCACAAGTCACCAAGCTGTTTTGGGGCTGGGGATGTTTACCTGTGTCTGACTTGGATGTTTGGACTTTTCTCTGTTTGATTAGCAGGGTATTTTCTCTGTCAAATTGTCGTGTAGGGCATCTTGCTGACAGGAAGGCACTCATCGCAGTGGTAGGTCAGAGCTTTTAGCTGATTGTTTCATGAGGGCACAGTTTAGGCCCAAACCCTTCCCACCCATCACCCCACCAACCCCTGGAAATAGTTCCTTTATACCTGGGGTTCTGACATAATTTCCTCAAGAGGGCAAGGTGCATATCACTGTCATATCCTCTCTAGCACACTGCACTGACAATATAAGCATACACATTATATAATACATATATTTCTATATAACAAACCAATCACACACACACACACACACACACCAAAAAATGAAAAAAAAACTAAACAAGGTAGACAGACATGTGGGAGTAGTGCAATGTAATGGCTGTGGGGCAGCAGTCTTTCTGGAGGCTGAGATGCTGCCCTGTTTGCAGACAACTATCTGCCCTGAGGGAGGAAGTTGCCCGTCTTCAGGCTGCACTGGACAGTAGTAAGGGAACCTCCCCCATCCAGGGAGCACCAGAGCCACCACCACCACTACCTCAGAGGTTGTGAAGAAGGCACAGCAGTTGGACCACAGCGGGCTCAGGGTGGGTAAGGGTGGTGGAACAGAGGCACACCCAGTCAGTTGTTCCACTCCACAATCCATACATCATTCTGAGAGAGCATAGTTCCTCTATGGATGCACCCGCAGAGGAGACTAAGGAGGGTGCAGACAACTGTCTCAAGGGAGGCCCTCAGGAAGGAGGCAGAGGGCACCACAGGGAAAGGAAGCAGCTCCTGGTGGGGGACTCATTATGAGGGGGATAGAACTGGGGGGAGCAGGAAAACTGAAGTAAGGTGCCTGCCTGCGTGCCATGGCTTGGAGGGACAGGAAGTGCATCCTTAGGATCATGAGAACAGTTGCACGGGAGTTCTGCTGGATGTCATTGTCCACCTAGGGACAAATGACTTGGCTCATCATGAGATTAGAGTAGTGCAGAAGGACTTTGTAGAGTTGGGGAGGGGCCTAAGACAAGTAGCACACACATTATCCTTCTCAGAGGTGCTGCCTGTCAGTGGCATGGGTGAGGTGAGGGGAACTTTGCACCATGCAGTTTAATGAATGCTTGAAAAAATGGTGTGGAGCACAGGGGTTTGGCTTCATTGGGGACTGGGGTTCCACCTAGAGGGATACCAGCCTATACTGGCAGGATGGTCTGCATCTGTCCAGGAAGGGAACAAGTCTTTTGGGCAATCAGTTTAAATGCTTCATTGGCAAGCTTTTAAACTAGTCAAGGGGAGGCACTGATAAGCAGCAGGAAAAATCCCAGCCTTCCCTACAAAACAGGGTACTAAATGAGAAAAGACCAAGGTAGAAAGGTCAGTGGGGATGCTGCTACAGAAGGTAAAGCCATCAAAAAATGGAGAGCAATGAGTACCAATGCCCGTAGTCTGGGTAACAAGCTTCCTGAATTAGTGGCCTTGATGGAGGAGGAACATCTGGATATCGTGGCAGTCACAGAAACATGGTACACACAGAACCATGACTGGGATGCAAACATACCAAGATACACTATCTACAGGAGGGACAGGGAGGGTAAAAGAGGAGGAGGAGTAGCTCTCTACATAAGGGAAGGAATCAAAGCAACAGAACAAAAGGGTAAACTGGGAGGAGAAGAAGCACTGTGGGTCAATTTGGAGGCAGGCAATGGCACCACAATCCGCACAGGGGTTGTGTACAGTCCCCCCTCTCAGGGGGAGGAAATGGACAAGGAAATGATAGAAAGTATACTTAGAATGGCAGATAAAGGGGAGATATTGCCGATGGGTGATTGAATATGCCAAATGTTAACTGGAGTGCAGTTGCAGCAGCCACTTCTAAGAGTGGGGTTATTTTAGATGCCCTACAGGGGGCATGCCTTAGACAACTAGTATTGGAACCCACTCGAGAGGGAGCAATCTTAGACCTGGTCCTCTCAAATAGATATAGAGAGGGGATCACAGATGTAGAAGTGGGTAGCCATCTGGGAACTAGCGACCATCGAACAGTATGGTTCATAATAAACACAGCAATAGAGTCAAGCCATACAAAGGCAAAAGTACTGGACTTCAGGAGGGCTGACTTTGCCAAAATGGGTGAGTGCCTAAGGAATGCACTAGCAAATGGACAGGAAGGAGGGGTGGAAGAACAATGGGGAATAATAAAAACTGCCATCACAGAGGTAACAAGCCTTTGTGTAAAGCAAATAAACAAAACAAAATTATGTAAGAAACCACTATGGTTCTCAAAGGAGGTGGCAGTGAAGGTTCAAGAGAAAAAGAAAGCATTCAGAAAGTACAAGGAATCACAGAAGGGAGCAGGACAGAGAATTGTATCAGTTAAAGCAAAAGGAAGCTGGGAAGGCAGTCAGAACAGCAAAGGCCCGAACCGAGGAAAAGATAGCCAACTCAGTTAAGAAGGGAGATAAAACCTTTTTTAGGTACATCACGGATCGATGGAAGACTAAGGGAGGGATAGTGAGGCTTAATAAAGGGAAGGGGGTGGGCAGAGGGTGACTGTGAAAAGGCAGAGATACTAAACAAATATTTTTGCTTAGTATTTACAAATGAAGAGGGGGGAGGTACCTAAAACAAACAATAGAAACACTCTGGATACAGAAGTTGATACCAGCCCATTTACAGAAGAAAGGGTTCTGAAAGAACTCTTAAAACTGAAGGTGGACAAAGCAATGGGGCCGATGGGATTCATCCCAGAATTCTAAAAGAACTAAAGGGTAGAACTAGTGACACCACTGACTACCATCTTTAACAAATCATAGGAGGATGGGGTGGTACCTGAGGACTGGAGGAGGGCAGATGTGATTCCCTTCACAAAAGTGGGAGCAGGGCAGAAGCAGGAAACTACAGACCTGTTAGTTTAACCTCAGTGATAGGGACAATGATGGAATCACTTTTGAAGGAAAGAATTGTCAAGTACCTAGAGGTCAGAGGGGCACAGGACCCAAGGCAGCATGGATTCACAGCGGGAAGGTCATGCCAGATGAATCTAATAGATTTCTTTGACTGGGTGACCAAAGTAGTAGATCAGGGAGGGGCTGTGGACATGGCCTACCTAGACTTTAGCAAGGCATTTGACTCAATCTCACATAAAAGATTAATAAATAAATTAGCCAGCCTGGGAGTGGGTCCCAAGATGATAGCCTGGGTAAAGAATTGGCTGGAGAATAAGACATAGAGGGTAATATTAAATGGAGTCCGCTCTGAAGAAAGGGTGGTTACTAGTGGGGTGTCGCAGGGTTCAGTATTAGGACCGGTCCTCTTCAATGTCTTTATAAGTGACATTGCAGAGGGACTGGAAGGAAAAGTATGTCTCTTTGCAGATGACACAAAGATCTGTAACAGAGCTGATGCACAAGGTGGGGGTGGAAAGGATGAGAAGGGACTTGGCAAGGTTAGAGGAATGGTCAAATGTATGGCAGCTTAGATGCAATGCTAAGAAGTGCAAGGTAATGCACCTGGGAAACAAAAACCCAGGGGAAGAGTACATAATGGGGGGTGAGATACTAACAACAACAAAAATGGAAAGGGACCTGGGGGTAGTCATATCAGATGACTTAAAGGTGGGTAAGCAATGTGAGAGGGCAGTAAGGAGGGCTGGGGGGATACTGGGATGCATAGGGAGAGGCATCACCAGTAGAAAACAGGAAATTGTTATCCCTCTATACAGACAGCTGGTGAGACCCCATCTGGAGTACTGTGTGCAGTTCTGGAGACCCAGTCTCTGCAAGGACATAGACAAGATGGAAGCAGTCCAGAGGAGGGCAACTAAAATGGTGCAGGGTCTGCACCGGAAGACATATGAAGAGAGACTAAAGGAGCTTAATATGTATAGCCTCGAGGAAAGGAGGGAGAGGGGGGACATGATAGAAACTTTCAAGTACCTCAAGGGAATCAACAAAGTCCAAGAGGGTAGCATCTTTCAAAAAAGAGGTGTGCAAGAACAAGGGGGCACAATTTGAAGATGTGGGGGCAGCTCAGAGGTAATGTAAGGAAGTATTTTTTCACAGAGAGGGTTGTGGATGCATGGAACAGCCTTCCAGAGGAAGTTGTGGAGTCAAAAACAGTGGTTGAATTCAAGCATGCATGGGACAGTCATAAGGCAATTCTAGGGGGTGGGGTTAGAAAGAAGTAGGATCTGCAGCTTATCCATTAGGTAGGGAAATGGGCAGACTGGGTGGGCCAAGCGGTCCTTATCTGCCATCAAATTCTGTGTTTCTATAATGAATATTAATTTCTCCTTACTTTTTACCTTCACCCAGGAGTGGGGTTGATTCCATTGCGCCATATTCAGATTACCTAGCCTGTTACTGTACATACCGGAGTGTTATCGTAGACTCACATATTTTTTATTTCTTTTTAACTCTGAACATATTGAGGTGCGAGCTCTCATTTGTGTGGTGGTCCTGGACAGATCTTTTTACACATTAGGCTAATATTGTAGTGATTTGTGGAAATGTAGGTATGTTAGACCCCTGGTCTTACACACATACTTTATATTTACTTCTAGTTACCTTACCCTGGCGAAGGTGGCCGTTTTATTTCATTGTGGTACTATCCAGAATCCTTGGAGATGTTACTATGCAGATAGGAGTAAGGTTAAATAGTGTCAAATGTTTGCTCTGTAGGCATTAGGATACATGATCCCTTTTACTTGGGATTTCATGACAAGTTGAATTCCTTTGGGGGAACAATTGCAGTGACTGATGTGAATGAAAGTTCATTAGGAGTGTGTGTGTGTCTCCTTAAAACTAGTTGCCCCCCCCATTATGGGGATGTGGGGTGGGGTAGGATGTATTGTGTGTGTGAAGAAGAGGAGAGAAATAAAATTTTTGTCTCTTATTCAGATTCCTTAGACACTTCCGGTACATCAAGTTGTTATATACTGAGAATTTATTGACAGTATATTTCAGGCTGCATAGTCTTAATTCCTTGGTGGTCCTCGACAAGAGTTTTTTATTTGACACTAACACTGTCAGTTTATATTTAAATTATCATTTATAAAGTCCTGACACTACACTAGAGGTTTTTGAAGTTTATGGGGCATGATATCTAGCTGGACAGTATAGCTGGGTAATGGGTCCAGCTAAGCTTTACACATCATACAGTGTGCACTGATGTTTTTAAGACAGCTTTACTGGTAATTTTGTGTCTGTAATACATACATTGAAACTTCTTGGAGTCTTAAGACCATCTTAGTATGTCCTTAATCTGGGTGGGGGTTGTTTTTCAGTAATCGCATCCTTATACACATTGTGATACTCATAGCTTGACTTAAGAGTCATCTGCTCGAGTAGTGTTATCCTGTGTCAATCAAATTTATATGCAGTAGGATTCTTTGTATGTGTTTTGCACCAAGCACCTTTGACCCTGGGACCCTCCCAGCTTATGGTAACATGGTACTGTTAAACTTCTCTGACATCATCTTCTGTTTTTTTTATGAGTATTTTAAACCAGTGGGGATTTTTTCTGTTTTTTCTGCATGATTTAGCTGTTAAAAGTATTGCGTTTTCTAAATAACTGCCATTACGCTTCTGAAGAAGGACTGGTTGGTCCAAAAGCTAGAGCACGTTGTTCTTTTTGATACATCTATGTTGGTCCATTAAAAGGTATCAAATCATTTGCTTCTGCATCTGTTCTTACAAGGACCAATACAGCAAATACTAAATCTAGATTTCTGCCAATAAATAAATTATTTAAAAAGGATTTATTTAACATCTTGCAGAACCCAAATTCTGTCCTGCCCCTTGTTAAAAAGGCAGATGAGAAGTACCAGCTGGACAGGCAAGGGGCCAAATTTCTTTATTCTCACCCTGATCATCAGGGTATAGTCCAACAGGCAGTCTGTGAGAAGGTGAGGGTTCCTCTATCCTCTCATCCACCTGAGAATGATTCTAGGAAGATGGACAGTATGTCTAAAAAGGGGTATTTAGCTGCCTCCCTAGGGGTACGACAGGCTAATTACCAGGCCTATGCTGCACAGTATCAGAAAACCCTGTGGCGGTCAGTTTTGACAATATCAGAGAAGGTTCCCTCCCCTCTCTCTGATGACCTAGCAGAAACAGCAAGATTTGGACTAGAAGCATCTAAATACCAGTTCCAAATGGTAGCAGATGCAAATGACCATGCTTTATTTTGATTTTTTATTTTAAGAAGTAATCAGAATTACAACCTTTTGAGTCAGGGACTCATTTACAAAGGCTCCTTGTCAGGAAGGCAAATACATTAATAGCAAGCAAAAGAAAGTAAAGTAAATGAGCTCAAATAAAAGCAAACAGTCAAAATTAAGGGCTGGTTACAAAGGCCCCACGTCAAGGTAAATTAGCAATAATAAACAGACATAAACAATGATGAGGGCTATAATTAGTCAAATGAAGGGCAGAGTCAAAAATAGGCAGACTGAGAGGAGTAAAGGCAGGAAAAACTCAGTCAGGGCAGTCACAGTGTCAGGAGGAGAGGAGGTGGTTCTTGAGAGCAGTTTTAGAATGCCCCAATCTTGGTAAGGAGGTGATAGCTACAGGCAGGGAATTGTACCAGGATGGGGCACTGTAACAGAATGACTTCTGTGCAATGGAGGTCCTAATTCTGGGGACTTACAGAGGGCTGTGGACAGCACTGTGGGTAGAGAGGGAGGAGGTAGATAGGCTTATGATAGAAGACAGACCGGGGGAGTCAAACCTGCAGTGATTTTTTTGGTCAAGAGGCAAGATTGATAGATGAGCCTTTCCACCAGATTAAGGAAGTTAGAGAGGGAATACAGTGTGCAAGTATGGGTAAGATGTGGGGAACCTGTAAGCAGCCAGCAGGCCTTGTTGAGGGATAGCTTAATTTTGTGCAGAGCAGTGTTATCAGCGGCACCATAAATAAGCAGACCATAGTCCATGAGGGACAGTACTGAGGATGAGATGGCCAGCCTTAGTGCTTCAGTGGGGAGACAGTCATGACGGTGATACAGTAGGTCTATCCTAGAGTTGATGGCAGAGCAAAGGGAGCAGATGTGGGCGTGAAAGGATATTGAGGAATCAAAGAGAATTTTGAGATATTTGAAGGAGGAGGTTTGTTCAAGGGGAAGAGGGTACAAGATAAAACCCAGAGTGGATAAACTTTGTGTTTACTCTGGTTGTGCATAAAAAGCATGGTTTTAGTTTTCTTTAAGTTCAAAACCAGCCTGTGGTCAGAGAACCAGCGTTCAGCCTGGGTGAAGGAGTCCTGCAGGAAGTTTTGTAGGAGGAGAGGGTCAGCATGTTAGTCAAATGGGACAGCATCATCCGCATAAAGTAGAAGGTTTCCATTACAAGCAGAGAGGAGAGACTTCAGATAGAGGCTGAAAAGCAAGGACCCTAGGATGGAGCCCTGGGGAACACCAGAATGAAGCTGTTGGGGGCAGGAGACGGTAGACCCAATTTTGACACACTGGGTGCGGGAGGAAAAGTAGCTGGAGAACCAATTCAGCACATCCTGTGAGGGACCTAGGGGTTGGAGAGAAGAGAGGAGAAGGGATTGGTGGACAGTGTCAAAAGCTTTTGACAAGTCAATGAAGACAGAGCCAGCAACATGACCTTTGTCAAGAGCAGTGTGAAGGAAATTGGAGAATTCAATAAGAGTGATAATGGTGCTGTGTGCATGACAAAAAACGTGTTGTTCATGGCAGAGGAGTTATAGGCGGAGAGGGAGTCAGAGAGCTGATCGGCCATGTTTTTTTCCAGAGCCTTGGAGAGAGGGGGGAGGATGGAGAGAGGGCGATAGTTGCTGGGGGAGGTCCAGTCACCAGATTTATGAAGAGGGGTGATCACTGCTCTTTTCCCGGCCAGGGGAAGTTGACTGAGGTAGAGGGAGCGGTTCAGCAATTTGGTAGGGGGGCTGAAGACAGCATCTAAGACCCTTTTAAGCAGTTTGGTGTTGAGGCAGTCACGGCTATGACCTATGCCCTTAAGTGATCTCAGCAGGTAGGCCTTTGATTCATGAGGAGAGAGGGCCTTGAAGTAGAATGAGGGATGACCAACTGGATCAGAAGAGGGGAGTAGGACTGGGTTGAAAAAACTTTGATTGAGGACAGCCAAGAGGTCAGAGAAGGAACTATTTAAGCAGTCAGCAATAGCCATAGGATCAGTAGACAAGGCACCATTAACAAAGAGATGGGCAGGAGGGGGAGGAGTCACAGCCTTGCCATTAAGTTCCTTGATATTGTCCCAGAAATTATGGGATGAGCCCGAGGAGGAGGCAAGGGTGGACCTGTAATGTTCAGCCTTGGCTTTGCGGATAGCCTAGGTACATTTATTTCTAGCAGTGCGTGCCCTTGGATTGAGTTGCAGAGGTGTATGGCACAACGCCTGCCACACTTTGAGATCTGGTGCTCCCTAGAAAACATATACTCAGGGGTGGCCTTAGTAAGCCAGGTTTCAACAGTGGCCAAGATATCAGGCTGATGTAGAGTAGTCCAACCCTGTAAGTCAGGGAATTTCTTTAGCAAACTGCATATGTTCATGGATGCAAAGCACAGTGAATGGAGCACTACAGTGTGAGGGGATTTAATAGAAGGGGGCCCAGAATTAGGGTGAACATTTCCAGAGAGCATGAGGAGGAGAGCGAGGACCCTTAGATTGGCTAGGTATTGCATGTGGCGGGAAGGGGAGGTGCAAGAGGAGAGGGTTGCTGAGGTAGTGACAGGGATGGGAAGGGAGCAAAGGGAGCAAAGCACAGGGAAGGCGAGGAGGGTGGGCACAGGGGGGCAGTGATAGAGGTGGTGGGTGAGACAGCAGGGGGTGGAGAGGCCATGAGTGGAACAGAGTAGGTGAGAGATGGTAGAAAAGGGGGAGAGGGGAATTAGGTATAGAGATGTTAGATGGGAGAGAAGAGTTAGGAGAGAGGGGGGGTTATGGCTAGACAGATTACTTGGAGGATGTGGGGGGATTAATGAGAGGAGGAGCAGAGCAGGAAAGATGTAGAGAGAGGCAATGTGAGAGAGGAGCATAAGACACCATGATAGCTATGGGAGAAAGCAATACAAGGGGAACAAAAGAGATAAAAACAGTAGGTCTGACCAGATGGTACAGTGGAAAGGTCACTGACTGTGGTGCAAATGGTTGATGGTTTGGATCCCGGGGGGGGGGGGAATGACAGGGCAAGATAGAAGAACAAGGAAGTAAGGGTGAGGGAGTGGGAAAAGGGATCAGAAAGGAAAAAAGAGGTAGAAATAGTGACTCCTAGTGCTCAGGAAGAGCACCATAGATGAGGACAGAGGGTGGAATTGGGAGTGGAAAGAGAGGAGAGTAAGTAGAAAGGGAGGTAGTGAGAGAGAGAAAAGACAAAACAGAGAGGCTGGACAGAGAGGAGTGACTGAGAAGAGTCGGAACCAGCAATACTGCCCTCAAGTGGAGGAACGGTATAACCTGCAAATGGCAAAATACGGACTTAGAAAAAATAGGCAGGAAGTCTCGTGACCAGGGGAGGTCCTTAAAGTAAAGGATGGCCCTGGGTGGGCAGGGCAGTTGATGTGTAACATTGACAGGCTAACACCCCCTCACAAAGGAGCTCTTCCAAGAGGCTGCTGAATTACCTTTAGGGCTCCCACAGTCCTGCTCTGCTCTCCAGGTGCTGTGCTGTGTACTGCCTGAGTGTGCTGCTAGGAGGATGGCCTGACCATAGCCCTGAGAAGGTTGGCATGGCTGAGGGCTACTAATTTAACACAGGATATCCAGACTAAAGCCATGGATTTTCCTGTTCGGGATCTTGGTAGTTCCTTTTATCAAGCACAAGCTATCCCACAGCTGCATTCTTACCCACAGCAGACTGGGTACTATAGGGCCAGAGGTAGGAGGGGCTCCAGAAGAGGCTCCCACTCCACCCAGGCTCAGTCATAGCCAAAACAAAATACCTGACTCTGTTGTCAAGGCCACCTTCCTAGTACCAGTAGGTGGCAGACTGACTCACTTTTTCCAGGCTGTGACAGGGTAGAATAGGACCCCAACCCATTTGTTTTGTAGAAAGTATTTAAATGCAAGGATCTGTATTCTTTCTTTTTCTGTCTCTTCTGTCTGGTTGTGCAACCAACTTTTCCTGTGAGATTTCGGACTTGATCAACCAGAACAGTCTCGCAGTCCTTTGCCTCTCAGACTGTGTCTCTGTTTTCTCTTTCCATCTGTTTTTCCTCTTTTGCATATTTATATCTGCTAATATAGAATATATGAGACTCAATGTATGGAAATGTAGCTGATACTGGGATCTCTAGAAAATATTTAGAGTTCCTGTTGAAATGTATATATTTATAATTTGAGATAACTGTGGAAAGCTAGAGGTCATTTAAGTGCAAATGCCTGAGCCTTTTGCAAAGGCTGTGGAGAGCTCAGGAAGTTCTCAGTGTTCTAGCAGCTCCTGAAATAGGCAAAGAACAGGATGCTTGCAAAGGATAGGGGGTTAACCTGAGATGCAGTTTGACTCCTCTCAAGCTTGTTTGCAGACTCTTTTGCAGAGCTGTCAGCAGGAAGCTAGCTTGGGACACTGTTTTGTTTGCAAGTCTGCTCTGTAGGGAAACTGACAAGTATTCTGATAGATTTTGTGAGAAATAGGATATCTCCTTAATGAACTCAGGATGAAGAAGTCAATTGTGAGGCTGAGACTAGTTCTAAAAAGAGCAGCAATATTTTTGCTAGGGAGACAGGGCTTTGGAAATGAAAAGAAACCCTCAGATGAAGGACTTTTGTTTTCTCTGTTTGTACTGCCTTTGTATATACTTATTCTGAACTATTTTTTTTTTATTCAATTGTTACTGGTAATAATAAAATGCTACTTGAGAATTCTATACAACTGCTCCTGGTTTTCCTAGGCTTCCTGACCTGTGCCTTGATGACAGATGGTGTCAGTCTAAGTGGGATTTGAGCTGTGCCTACCCTAAGACAGGAGATTTATGCATGGGTATTGGACCTAGTACCAAGGAAGCACAGAGGATGGTACGGATTCTGTTGCTGAAGTCCAGTCTGAGATTGTAAAGCCAGCACAAGTCATGGGAAAAGAACAGGCAATGACAGAACTTAAAAGCCTGATGGACTTTTTGAAATGGTGGGCTATATAACAAAAAGAGACTGAGACACAGAGAGAAGGAGATTCAGCATTTAGAAGCGCAAAGGAGAGAAGAGATGCAGCTACAGAAGCAACAGATGAGGGAAGAGATGCAGCGACAGGAGCAGCGATGGCTGGATCCCCTACAAGCTGTCGAAGGCAGAGGATCTGGCACAGATCCAGATGAGCAACAAAATGCAAGCAACCTAAAGGCCATTAACCTTACAAAGTTGTGTCCCTCAGATGATATTGAGGCATACTGACAACCTTTGAAAGAGTTACCACAGCCTGCCAGTGGCCAAAGCAGCAATGGACAATCAGACTTGTTCCCTACCTGACAGGGAAAGCCCAGCTTGCCTACAGCAATATGGACATTGCACAGTCAGAAAACTATGACCTAGTGAAAAGCGAAATCCTGAAATGGTATGACATCTCCAGAGAGACATACAGGCAGAGATTTAGATTTCTTGGGTACAACTCGACTGACAATCCTCGAGAAGTCTTCACCCAACTCTGAGAACTCCTGATGAAGTGGATCCAACCAGAGAGAAAAAACAGTCCCACACATCATCGACACATTTGCCATGGAGCAATTCATCAACATTTTGCCTACAGATGTGCAGCTGTAGGTAAAGGAACACTGATCAGAGAATGGGGAAAAAGATGTTTCTTTGGCTGAGGACTACCAAATGGCCAGAGATGCCACAGCAGCAACGTAACAGCCAAGCACCGGTAAGAAATTATTTTTCCCATTTAAATTCCAAGCCTGCTAAGAACTCTGGTGGGATAACAAATCTGTGCCAAAAGATGTTATCTGCTGTAACTGTAATAAGCCAGGCCATGTTGCACAAAACTGCTGTAATAAACAGAGTGGCACTGGAGCAGATTTTTCCTTGGCAAATTGGGGCAAGTACCTAACAGATGTGAAGGTGGGGAATAAGACTGTAATGGGACTCCTCGATTCGGGAAGCAGGCAGACCCTAGTGCATGTTAAAGTGCTGGGAAAACACTGTGCAAAGGGACCAGGTACTGGTGTCATCTGCATTCACGGGACACTCGATACTATCCCACCACCCAAGTGACTCTTACCATTAAGGGTGTGTCGCACCAACTGAAAGTGGGGGTAGCACCTAAGTTACCTGTACCTGTGATTATTAGAAATGATGTTCCAGGATTTACTGAGCTGATCAAAGAGGGAGTAAATTCTGATGTTTCAGCAGCTGTGGTGACGAGCTCAGGCAAAGAAAATTTCAGACAGTGGAGACACTTTTCCTTTCAATGAGTTTGATTTGGACTTGTTTGAGCACAGCTCCAAGATCTGGAAATCCAGGAAAGAAAGACAAAGCCTGAAGAAATTGTGGCAACAATTGACTGTTGGACATGAAGGGTTAAAATATGAAAATGCTGGAACTAAATTGATAACTGATTGTGATTTTCTTTCAGAGCAAGCTAACAATGTTTCTCTCTAGGGTTCTTTTAGGCAGCTAGGGATAAAACCAAAACAGTGTGGGCCAATGTTTAAAAAATGTAATGGGTTGCTGTACAGAGTTTGGGTCAAACCTCAGACACAGGAACAGACAGAACAATTGTTTATACCACAGAAGTATAGAACTGAATTGTTACAGATAGTACATGATAGCTCTATGGCTGGTAACTCAGGGAGGGATTGCACCCTTACCAGATTGCTGTACAGATTTTACTGGCCGGGAATTCATGAAGATGTTGCTACCTATTGTAATTCCTGTGCTGAGTGTCAGAAAGTAGCCCCAGTCACTAGAAAAGACAAGGTACCCTGGTATCCCTACCCTTAATAGATGTGTCTTTTGAGAGAATTGCAATGGTTGTGGTTGGTCCTTTAGACAAAAGTAAAAAGGGTAATAGATTTATCCTGGTAGTATGCGAATATGCTACTCGATACCCAGAAGCAGTTCCAATGCATACTGTTACAGCCCCAAAAGTTGCAGCAGAGCTTGCCAAAATATTCAGCAGATTGGACATACCTAAAGAAATTATTACTGATCAGGGTAGTAATTTTGGTGCTGCGCTGCTTAAGGAGCTGTACAGACTGCTAGGTATCACTGCCATAAGAACCTCCCCCTATCACCCTCAGACAGATGATCTTGTTGAGCATTTTAACCAAACCCTAAAACTCATGTTAAAAAGGTTTGTAAAAGGGGAAGGGAAAGTTTGGGACCAATACTTGCCTTACCTACTTTTTGCTTACAGAGAAGTGCCACAGGCATCAACAGGGTTTTCGCCATTTGAAATTCTGTATGGTAGGCAGCCAAGAGGGCCACTGGATGTGATAAAAGAAATGTGGGAAGATAACCCCACTCAGAAGCAATCTATATCTTATATGTGTGCCCTAAGAAAGAAACTGACAAAATGTGTTGAAATTGCCCATAGTAATCAGGAAGAGGTTCAAAACCAGCAGAAGGTATATTATGACCATGGGCTAAAAGAAAAAGTTTTCGAGCCAGGTGAAAAGGTTTTGCTACTGTTACCCACAACAGAAAATAAGTTGCTAATGAAGTGGCAAGGGCCATATAAGTTTCTTAGACGTACTGGCATTGTTAACTATGTGACTGCGACCCCTGACAGAAAAATCCTTCAAAGATATACCATGCTAACCTCCTCAACAAATGGGTTAAAAAAATGCCAAAAGCTGCCTTGCTAGTTTTACCAGAAACTGATAAGGGAGATATCAATGTAGCTTATGATAGACTGGAACAAACTGTAAATGTGAATGTTTCCATAACCTCAGAACAAACTGCAGACATTCGTAATGTGCTAAAGACATTTACAGTACTTTCACCATGGTACCAGGCCGAGCAAAAGGGGTTAAGCATGTAATAGTGACAAAGAATGCTCGTCCTATTAGACAAAAGTCATACAGGTTGCCAGAGCAGTTAAAAGCTGATGTGGTTAAGGAAATACAAAAAATGAAAGAACTGGGTATCATCGAGGAGTCATGGAGTGCTTGGTCATCTCCCATGGTAATTGTAAACAAAAAAGAAGGGGGTGTTACAATATGCCTTGATTTCAGAAAACTTAATCTAGTGTCAGAATTTGACGGTTATCCTATGCCCAGAATAGATGATTTGATGGACCAGCTGGGGAATGCAAAGTATATCAGTACCCTCGGTCTCACCAAGGGTTACTGGCAAATACATTTAGCTAAAGAATCCAGAGATAAGACTGCATTTGTCACCCCTATAGGATTCTGTCAGTTCACCACCATGCCCTTTGGTTTACAAGGTGTGCCAGTTACATTCCAGCAGTACATGGATGTAATTTTATCACCTCGCACTGGTTATTTTAATTTTTTTTTAAATTAAGTATGCTTTATTCAACTTTCACATATACACACAGTACATTACATAATACAAGAGATAAAACATTATGTGATGAGCATATACAATTCAGAGGATATAATCAACTAAATCCACCCCTCACCCTACCCCCCCCCAATTCTCCCTTCCCCACAAAACCCACTCACCATCCTGGAGCCAAATCCAAAGAGTTGTACTAGCAATAAATCAAGAAAATTACAAAAAAGAAGTGTTATTCAGGTGATACTTCTAAAGTTTATAGGGCCATGCTCTAACCTTAAAAAAGGTGAAAGATCTTAGCCACCTAGTTCAGTGTGTGGGAGCAATTGACCATAACGTATGAAATTTCTCCCACTTTGTGTTGTATCGGGAAATAGCATTTCTGAAACTAGCAATAGTTTTCTCAGTCCTTAAGTTATAAAGCAGATCATTTACCCATTCCTGGTAGGTAATAACATGCTGGTCTTTCCAGTGCCTTAATACTAGTTTTTTCACCGTGAGTGATATTAAGTTAATATAATAACGCCTTTCTTTCACATCCACTGCTGAATAGTCCCCAACAATACATATTTGGGGGGTGAATAGGTTTTGTATCCCTAATAAGGGATCCGTCTTATATTTAATAAGGAACCATAGTGGAGCGACTGTGGAACAGTCCTAGAATATATGTAGCAGGGCTCCTTGCATCTGTCCACCCCTGAAACATGCATCTCCTGGAAGCTTACTTATTCCATATAACTTTGCAGGAGTTATAAGTGCATGACATGTAATATGTAGTATTGTGTTAATCAAAGCTTGTCATTGGCACTATAAGTGTAGATTCCTCACCATAAGTATTCCCAATTAGCCATTTTTTTTTCTAAAGCTGTAAAGCCATCTCCGGCGCTCCCCGCCCTCCAATTTAGACACTGCGTCACTAACCCTTTGTTTCTTCTACCACTTAACTAACCTCTGCCTGTTTCTGTTTCCCCACCTCCAGATCTCTCACAGGCCTGTACAGGTCAGCCGTGTCCCCGAGAGTGCGGCTGAGGCCCCTCAAGCCTCCAGCGCATGCCTCTCAGCACTCCTGCCTGCCAGATTCTTCAGGCCCTGTACGGGCCGCCGTGTCCCCAGAGGAGTGACTGCTGCATCAAAACCCTACACTGCACACCAACTCAGAGCTCCAGAAAGTCGGGTAAGGAAAGAGCCTGGGCCGGGGAAGTGGTGATTCGGCTGCTATTGGCTGACTGCTCTCTGCTCCTCCACCTGATTGGTCTCCAGCTAAGGCCACTACCTCCTCATTGGATAACCCACTGTTGCTGCTGTCTGGGCTCTGCGCCCATTTAAAAGCACTACAGACAGCCAAAATTTTACGCCCGCCCCCCCACCTCCTGTCTTAATTAAATAGACTGTTGCTCTGCCCACCTGCTTTCTGTCCCTCCCCGTCTATCTTATCTCCAGTCCTCTTTTTCCACCCTCCTGCTCCGCCCACACTCTTGGGTTCCTTTTTGACAATACGTCCCTGCCTAGTTCACAACTGTCTGTAATGCCCACTGGTCCCTCCCCTACCAGTCCCTTTTCGCTTATAACCCTCCTATCTGTCGCTTCCATCCTACCTCCCCCCCTTATTTACTCCCCCTGACCATGTCTTTCCAAAACCACCAGCTCCTGCTTTTGCTCTCCCTCTTTTCTCTTATACCACTCAGCAATCTCCCTGGTTCCTGCCACCCCTCTCCTCTCCTCTCACTACCTACTACCTAATCGTTCCCTACCTTCCTTATGGCACTCTGGCCCACTCACCTAGCCCTCCCTCGGTGCTCCCCCCCACCAAGGACTGGCCTACCACTGACAAACACAAATCTGGAACCTGGGCAAACTGGCCCCTGCTACTATCTATTGCATTACACTGGGACCTACGGCACTTGCACTGGATCCAGTCAGGCAAATCATCAATTACTACTACCAGCAGCGCACAACTCTTAAACTCTTGTTCCTCCTTCTATTGATGTCTGGGAATGTCAACCCGAACCCTGGCCCGATCACCCCCAACCCAGTCAGCTCCAGGAAATCAGTAGGGGGTCTCACCATCTCCACTCTCAACATCTGTAGCCTGCTACCTAAGCTCGCTGCCCTCCAAACTTTTGTTGAACGGCATAGCCCTGATGTCATATCTGTGGTTGAAATCTGGCTAACTCCCAAAACCCCTGACCATGCCATCTCTCTACAAGGCTATAATGTCCACAGACTGGATAGGATGTCCA
This sequence comes from Neoceratodus forsteri, assembly GCA_016271365.2. Classification (NCBI taxonomy): domain Eukaryota; kingdom Metazoa; phylum Chordata; order Ceratodontiformes; family Ceratodontidae; genus Neoceratodus; species Neoceratodus forsteri. Next base: position 870,243,369 of record CM057452.1, on the reverse strand, counting down.
AGAGAGGGGGTGGTGCGCACTCTTCGTGAAAGACAACATCACTGCACACACTGTCGCCACAACCCCCACTGACTCTCCTGCGCAATTCCTGCCCATCAGACTACTCCTTGGTGCACAAAATAAAGCACTCACTATGGTCACTGTCTACATCCCACCTAAAAACCAAGGGACTGGTCTCCAAGCTCTACTGGACTTTATTAGTTCCCAACCTTCTGAATCCGAGGTCCTTCTTCTTGGTGACTTCAACATCAACTGGCTTGCATCTGACACTGGAACCTACAAGGATCCTATCTCCTCAGCTAACCTCACACAGATGGTCAACTCCCCAACTAGGAAGAACTACAAGTCAGGTACCAGCACTCTCCTGGACTGGGTCCTCACCAGTCACCCAACCCATGTCATCAACATCACTGTCCTCTCTGACTCACTCAGCGACCACTCTCCTGTTGTCTGCAACTGGTCTAATAAATATTACAAGCCTTCTCCCTTAACTATCTCCAGTAGGGTCCTCCCCCATGGCAAACTGTCACACCTAAAATCCTGCCTCTTGCGACAAGATTGGTCTCCCATACACCTTGCGCAGGATGTAGACTCGGCTCTTGAACATTTCATCACAATGTTCAATGCCACCTGTGATCTACACGTCCCTGTAAAAAAGTGCAAAGTCAAGGCACTATCCAGTCCCTGGCTTAATACTGGACTACTGATGCAGCTAAAAGCAAGGGACCACCTCTGGGCAATCGCCAGGGCCACAGGCGCCCAACCGGACATTCAAGCCTATAAACAATCTCACAACAATTGCATGAAACTAATACGAATGGCAAAGAGCACCTACTACAAAGAAGCCCTCACCAACACCTGGGGTAATGGGAGAGCCTTTTGGGATAATATAAAGGAGATTTCAGGGAAACCATCAAAATCCTCCCCTGCTCTACTGAATATCGATGGTACCATCACCCTTGACCCACTGGCCATAGCAAACTCCTTCAACACTGCCTTCACGGACCTCAGTAGTGTCCTCCCCAGACTTTTCTCAGAAACTGACACCCTGAATCAATTTCCTCCCCACCCCCAAGCCATTCACCATTCCACTTTAAAAAGTCAACTCAGGTGAAGTCTGCAAATATGTAAAAGGGCCATCTCAAGACCAGAGCCAGTGGTGACTCACTGGACCTGAAACTGCTATCCCTCACACTTGAGGAAGTGCTTCACCCGCTGACCAGTATTATCAACCTTTCACTCAACCTCAGTTAATTCCCAAGCAAATGGAAACCAGCTATTATCACACCAGTCTTCAAAAGTGGTGACAAATCAATCCTGGGAAACTACCGACCAATCTCAATACTGCCCTCCCTTTCCAAAACCCTTGAGCACATTGTAGCCGACCAGCTTACAGTCTACCTGGACAAATACAACATTCCTCGTCCACAGCAACATGGTTTCAGGCTTGGGCACAGCACCTCTAGAGCCCTTCTGGAGTTCACTGGAGCTCTGCACAAGTCTATGGACAAAGATCATTTAACTGGAGCCGTATTCATCGACTTAACCAAAGCATTCGACACTGTCCTCCACGGCCTACTCTCCAGACAGCTGCTGAATACCGGTCTCTCCCCTGACACTACAGCATGGTTCAATAGTTACCTTTGCCAATGTACACAAAGAGTAAACATCTCAGGCAATCTCTCTGACTACATCCCAGTCTGTTCTGGCGTTCCCCAGAGCTCAATACTGGGTCCCCTACTTTTCAGTCTTTTCCTAAACTCTCTCCCACAATCCTGCCCAGAACAAATTATTCTCTATGCCGATGAGCTGTGCTTTTCACCCCACAGAAAGACCCAGAACCATTAACTTGCAACCTTCAACGTGCATTCTCATCTGTTGAAAACTGGGTCTCTTCTCACAAGCTGGTTCTTAACCACAAAAAGACTAAATCAATGCTCTTCTGCAGCTTGCAAAACAAAAATAGGTGATACCCCCTTGACATCAAAACAAATGCTGGTCATATCCTTGAACAAGTGTCATATTTTAAATACCTAGGAATCACTCTTGACCATGGTCTGTCATATGTGACCCACATCGATAACGTCGCCAGAGTTGTAAATGCACGCATTGGAATTCTCTATCGAAACAAGCAACACCTCACCCAAGCAGCATTAAAGATGGCCATCCAGATCTCTGTTGTGTCCGTGGTAGATTATGGCCTCATTGTCTATGGCTCTGCCACCACCACGCCCTTAGGTGCATTCTGACCTCCTAAACAAGGCCTGCCGACTGCTCACTGGAGCCACCGACTCACATACATGTGAACTCTATACCAAATCAGGATGGCTTCAACTCGCATCAATGTATAAAAGTACCTAACTTGTCTAATGGCAAAAAAACTGTCCTGGGTTTTCACCACCATGTGTCTAAGTCCTCCTGGGTCCAACCACTAATCTCAGCTCAGAGGGTCAGAACAACAATTCGTTCAGGTACCTCGATGCTGCACATCACTGGGTCAAAGATCCTTTGCACACCGTGCTTCCTACTGGATGAATGCCCTCAGTGCTCATATCACTTCCTCCTCTTAAATGGGCATTTTCAAATCAAGACTACACCATCACCTCACTACCACCAGTTGCTGTGACTGCCTCTCCTAACTTCCTTTTCCCCAATGGCACATCTCCCCTCTCCTCTGTTCTTTGACAATGCTGAGAATCTGCTCTAGTTTCTCTTGACTGCTACCCCTCCCATCCCCCTCTCCACCCCAATCACAGACCTCTGAACTTTTCCTAACCCAAGTGTCTCATTACTTAATTTCCTTAATGCATCGTATGAGCCAATGAGTGTTGTTTACTTAATCTCTGTTTATATACAATTGTTCTAGTTTGCCTATGTATAGACGAATGTAGCTTAGCCCAAAATGTTTGTACTTCTCTTGATGTGGAACTTTTGTAAAAGAGCCTTGGCTCAAAAGGTATTTGTAATCCTAGACTTTCAATAAACAATAAACAATTAAAGCAGGTATTGGGGAAGGTCTCTATCCAATATTGGGATTGTTCCACGCGGTCAGGGTGAAATTTAGAATATAGGACTGCGACTTGGCAGGAAACAGCGTGTGGCTGCCAAGCAAGGGCCTGGAGCTCAGAGAAGGTTTCCCTGTGATTAACTTCCCATGGACCTGACCCAAACCATGTAGTTAGCATATGTCTAACTTGATAAACAAAGGAGGAGTATTTCGGCGATAAGTGGAATCTCTCCAATATATCTGTGACCGAGCTCACCTTACCATGGGATACTAGATCGTTAACAGTAGTTCTAATCCCAGGAATCACTCATTATGATTAAACTTAATGTAGTCAGCCTCCTGTGTTGAACTGCCCAGAGAAATGGAATTTTATGCAAATTATGGAATTGTCAAGTGGCTCATGCCACTTTCAAACTGCTGCCCTAGAAACTGCTGCACTCTTAGTGCTTCAGATTCTTAACTCCGCCTGCCTAGTAAGGACGTCCCGGAGAGCTCTCCTTGAACTGTCTTCAGAATAAAGTTTATCTGTGGATAAGTTCTCATTTTAGTTTAGATCTAAATTGCTCTCTTAGAAACATTGTTTAGTATAGTTTAGTATTATTATAGTATTTTATTGTCTCTATTCGCGGTTCCCTCACGGTTCCTTGGAACCGAGGGTTCTGCGTCTATTTGGGAGGTTTTTACCTCAGTTTTTCTTGATTTTATATATTTACCGATCGGTTCCTTGAACTGCTTTATTTTTGTTAAAATGACTGTATTTATTGGTTCTCTTTTTATTCAGGAACCGAATTGCGATCGGTTCCAGGAACTGCTAGCGGTTGTCATTTTAAAAATCCTCCGGTTCCGAGGTGCTTTAAATAACAGTTTATTGTGAAGTAATATTTTTGTCTATCAATGTCAGTGGTCCATTTAGATAAACTTAAAAAACATACAGGACCCATGGGTTTTAAATGTTGAGTCTTGTGGGCAACTTATAACAAAACCAGATAGACACTCTGGCCCAGATATTCAAAAGGGTTGCGCATGGTGCAACAGTGTTGCACCATCGCAACCACTGATGTGCCTGGCGCCAATATTCAAAAAGAAAAGTGCACGGCACAAACCCCGATGCGCCGGAGTGCATCAGTAATATATGCAGGGGCAGGTGGGGGGGGTGTGCCCATGCATACCCTGCACAGCCCGATATTCAGCCCAGGATGTGCAGAGCCATGCATGTGCAACCCCTACCTCCCCAGCACAAAGTTGATCCATAAAAAAAAGGAACGATGGATGGCCGTCCACAGGTGAGCTGCCGCATTGCAGGGTGCAACACGGCAGCTGCCACCTGTGGGCGGCCACCCGAGCTCTGGCTGCACCTGGAGGTGCCCCCCCATGCCCGATCGTGAGCATTTGTAAAATAAAAGAACCCCCTATATCCCTGGTGGTCCAGTGGACCGCTGTCTGCCCGATCGCGGGCATGTGTAATAAAAAGGAAGAATTCCGGCCAATATCCCTGGTGGTCCAGTGGACCGCTGTCCGCGAATCGTGGGCATTTGTAATAAAAGAAAATTAATATGTTCAATATCCCTGGTGGTCTAGCGGTACCCCCCAATCCCAACCGCCCACTGATCCCCACCGCTCCACTCCCCCCTGGTCAGCCAGCGGGCGGCAGCATCCCACTTGCCTGCCTCCCCGCCACCCGCCGACTGACACTGTCGGTAAGGCTGTACACCCATTGGTTCACAGTGTGAGCCAATGGCGTGCAATCCATGCTAATACTACACATTCCAGATATGTGAATGGATCCCATTCCATATCTGAAGATAACTATTACAATGAACTTCTGCCACTGGCTCACGCTGGCGGACTTAATGAACGCCTCTGCCCGATGGTGTCAATCAGCAGCGGCTGAGGGTGGCGGGTTGGTGGGGTGCTGCCGCCTGCCGGCTGACCAGAGGGTAGCGGGGCGGTGGAGCACAGTGGGCGGGTGGGGAGGCGGGGTACTGCTAGACCACCAGGGATATTAAACATATTAATTTTCTTTTATTACAAATGCCCGCGATCAGGCAGACAGTGGTCCACTGGACCACCAGGGATATTGGACAGAATTCTTCCTTTTTATTACAAATGCCCGCGATCGGGCAGACAGCGGTCCTCTGGACCACCAGGGATATTGGATGGAATTCTTCCTTTTTATTACAAATGCCCGCAATTGGGCAGACAGCAGTCCACTGGACCACCAGGGATTTATGCCTTTCCTTTGTTTACTGCAGCCCGTGATCGGGCTGTGGAGCACATTGCCGGCTGCAGGGAGCGTCAGTCCCTGACGGCTGCTGCCTGGCAGGACACTAGGCGCAAGTCATCGGGGATCAGCGCACCTGCAAGCAAATGGGGCCATAATGACATGCAAATGGCCCCATGTGCACCTTGCATACATTATGGCCCCATCTGCATGTCAACTTTTGAATATCACGGTTGCTCTGCATAGCGCAATGGAACTTGTGCTAGCGCATCCCTATGCTCCACTCTGGCCATGGCACTGCACCATGCACACTGCGGGTGGCCAGGATGTGATATTCAACAATGCTGTGCCATGGCACAGCTCCATTGAATATTGCCCAGTCCACACCCCTGCTCAGCCAAGTTGCGCTACGCCCAAGCTTGTGCCACAGCCTGGCGCAGTTTGAATATCTGGGCCTCTGTGTATTTCTTGTTTGGGTACAAGTCATATATTTGCCAATTATGATATTTGTAAGACCTTTTGCCCTAAAACATTAAAGAAAAGGTCTAAAATTTTAGAAGAGATGGCTTCTGTTTCTTTCTTCCTCTTCCCACAAAAAGGATGGAGGTAAAGCCAAGGATCCTGACAGTTCAGATAAATCTGAACAAGGTAAAACAAAAAGGGCTGTGGAAACAGGCTCTGAACCTGTTCCATTAAAGAAAAAGTGTAAAGAAAAACATGTCGCTGCGCCTCCGGCCGAGAAGGCTAAGGAGCTCCCAGCAGATAAGCACATTATGCCCTGGGCTGAGGACATTGCTAAGGCACTACAAGTGTTACAAGCCCTACAGGGTGCAATCCCAGTTCCTTTGATGGTTGCCTCGGTTCCTCCTACAACCCCAGCAAGGCAAGAAGTGCTGGAAGTGTATGGGGAGGAGGAGGAGGATGACTTGGAAGGGGAACTTATAGATCCAGAGGTCTCCCCTGAGCAAGAATTTGGGTCCTCTCCTAGGGGTCCTGAGGAATACTCCTCCCACTATGCTTTTGTTAAGAGCATGGTGGAAACCCTGAACCTTCCTCTTCAGGAAACAGAAGAGGATATGGAGGAGGGCAGATTTTCTGGAGATGATGGGGTTAACCCCCACAAAACATCTGCTTCTGCTCATGCATAAATCCTTAAAAAAGGCTGCAGTGCAGATTTTTAAAAATCCAACCTCTATCCCTGGTGTGGATAAGAAAGCTGACAAGAAATATCAGCTGGACAGAACTACAGCTGATTTTCTGTTTACTCATCCTGATCCTGAGGGAGTAGTACAAGCTTCTGCCTGTGACAAGGCCAGGATCCCCTTGGCTACCCATCCACCAGACAAAGATTCAAGAAAAATGGATGCTATGGGAAAGAAAGGGTACATGGCTGCCTCTTTATTAGTTAGGCAGGCCAATTACATGGCATATTCAGTGCAGTACCAAAAAGCTCTATGGAACACTGTTCTAGCTTTGGCTGACAAGGTCCCAGGTGAAGTGGCTGTATACTTACAGGATACAGCAAGGGCTGCACTTGATGCTACCAAGTACCAATTTCATATGGCAGTGGATGCCAATTATACTGCATCCAAGTTAATGGCTTTGTCTGTTTCACTCAGGAGGTTTGCTTGGCTTAGAGCCACCAACCTGACTTTAGACACACAGGCCAAAGCAATGGTTTTTCCCTTTGAAAACAACTCTTTGTTTGGGGATAAAACAGAGGCATATATGAAGAAGGTGGAGGAATATAAAGCCACCTATCAGAGCAATTCCAAGGATAGGCCCTCCACCTCTTAGAGTAGGGGAGGTAGGGGTAGAGGTTTATACCCCAAACCCTTCTTTCAGGCTCAGGCCTCTCAGCCTCAGCAGCAGGCCAACGGTTATTTTAGAGGAAGGGGCAGGAGACCCTTGAGAAGAGCGGCTCCTGCACCACAGGTTCAGGCACAACCCGCACAGAACCCCTGATGGGCTAGTGCAGGTCGCATCCCCTATTGCAGGACCATCAATAGGTGACAGACTGGCTCATTACCTTCACGCTTGGCATTCCATCACCTCAGACAAGTGGGTGTTGGAGGTAGTGAGCCAGAGCCTGGCACTCAGTTTTAAATCCTTTCCAAAGCTGAGAACAAGAACCTTTGCTCCAACAACAGCTGCAGACAGAATTCTGTTGCAAGCAGAGGTAAAGCATCTGCTAACAATCAAAGCAGTAGAGGTAGTGCCTCTAACAAGTAGGGGCAAAGATTTTTACTCCAGGTACTTCCTCGTAAGGAAGAAAAATGGGGATTGGTGATCTATTTTGGATCTAAGACTTCTGAACAAGCACATCTTGAAACCAAGGTTCAAAATGGTCACTCTTGCAATAATCATTCCCTCATTGCAAAAGGGAGACTGGCTAGCTTCCCTAGATCTAAGGGATGCTTGTTTTTCACATTCCCATCAGACCACCTCACAGAAAATTCTTGAGATTGACTTGCTTCAGGCCATTATCAGTTTGCAGCTCTCCCTTTTGGACTAACTTTGGCACCAATGGTTTTTACAAAGTGCCTATCAGTGGTGGTAGAGTTTCTGAGAAATCAAGGTGTAACAGTCTTTCCCTACCTGGACGACTGGTTAGTAGTAGGACAGTCTCTGCAGCATGCAGTGCAGTCTCTGGCACTAACAAAATCTACACTGGAGTCCCTGGGATTACTGATAAATGAAGAGAAATCTCAGCAGGTACCACTTCAGGTGCTGGAGTTTATTGGAGCAGAACTAAACACCAGACAGGGTAGAGCCCTCCTGCCACAAGGCAGGGTGGCAAGCATTTTGCACATTGCAAAATCCATTGTGTCCAGGAGACCCAAATCAGCCAGAGAATTTCTCAGACTACTGGGCCACATGGCATCTGCCACTGCAGTGGTAATAGACTCCAGGTTTCAAATGAGAGATATTCAGTTCCATCTCAGACAGTATTGGTCTCAAAGGACGGATCCTATGTCCAAACTGGTTACAGTCACAAAAAGCTTAGTCCATGCTTTACAATGGTGGTTGGATGAGCACAACCTCAGGGTAGGTGTACCTTTTACAAGGGAACAACCCTCAGTAATCCTGACAACAGATGCCTCTCTTCTAGGTTGGGGGGGCACACATGTTAGAACACACAGCAAGTGGCACATGGTCCCACCAAGAGTCTCTGTTGCACATAAATCTCTTGGAGCTCAGGGCTGTTTACCTGGCTCTAAAAACATTTGCTCCTTACCTACAAAACAAGGTGGTGCAAGTCAGAACAGACAACACCACAACCATGTATTACACCAACAAGCAAGGAGGTACCAGCTCAGATCTGCTGTGCACAGAAGCAATGAGACTGTGGTCCCTGGTATACTCTATGGGAGTATCCCTGTCAGCCATACACCTTCCAGGGAAAGACAATGTACTGGCAGACTCTCTAAGCAGGATAAGTCAAGACCACCACAAGTGTTGCCTGAATACTCAGGTACTCAGTACAATTTTCAGGAAATGCGGCATTCCAGAGGTGGATCTCTTTGCCTCCACAGAAAACCACCAGCTTCCAATGTACTGTTGCAGGCCTCCTCTAAGAGGCACAATTCCCCTGGATGCCATGGCCCTAGATTGGACAGGGAAGTTCCTGTATGCAGTCCCTCCCTTTCCTTTGATCTTCAGGACCCTACTGAAATTGAGGTCCCAAACAGCAAAAATGATACTGGTGGCTCCGGATTGGGTGAGACAGCACTGGTACTCTCTTCTGCCGTCTCTGTCAGTGGTTCCCCCTATCCACCTGTCCAGGACGCACAACCTGTTAACTTCCTCTCAGGGCAGAATCTTGTACCCCAATCTCAAATCACTGAGGCTCAAGGCGTGGCTCTTGAGGACTTAGAATTTGCTAACCTAAACCAATTAGTACAGGTGCTGACAGTGCTTAGGGGTTCCAGGAAGCCTTTTACTAAGAAGACATATTCCTCTAAGTGGAAAAGATTTACTTTATGGTATACAGGTAAGGGTGTGAGCCCTGTCAGGGATGATTTGGCTATTCTTAGAGATTATCATTCACATTTACATTCCTTGGGTCTGAAGCCTTCCACCCTCAAGGTCCACTTAGCTTCAGTCTCTGCTTACCTGTCAGTTGGTAAGGAGAGGTCTATGGCCTCTCATCCAGTATTTAGAAAATATTTTAAAGGCCTTAATCTTCTATACCCTCCCCTAAGGGAACCGGTTCTGACCTGGAATCTAAACGTTTGCATTGCTAAGCTCGTGGATGCACCATTCGAACCTATGACAACCGCAGATTTGAAGTATGTCACTTGGAAAACTGTTTTCCTGGTTGCCATTATTTCAGCCAGAATGATCAGTGAATTACAATCCCTGTGCATAGATGTGGACTACATCTTATTCCACAGGGACAAGGTGGCTCTTCAGACTAATAGAAAATTCCTTCCCAAGGTGGTATCTGATTTTCACTTGAATCAGTCTATCACTCTACCTGTCTTCTTTACAGACAACTCCTGTTCTCCAGAAAGGAGACTCCAATCCCTTGATGTCAAAAGGGTACTTAGCCACTACATTGACAGAACCAAGTCCTACAGGACAAGTCAATCACAGCTTTTTCTCACATATGGTGAAGCTGGTAAGGGCTGAGCTGCAACAAAACATACAATTGCTCATTGGATAGTGGCATGTATACAGTTTTGTTATAGTAAGGTGGGTAAACGGGTACCTCTGGGCCTGAGAGCACACTCCACCAGGGGCATAGCTGCTCCAGTGGCAGCTTCAAGAGAAATTCCACTACTGGAAATCTGTAAAGCAGCTACATGGAAAACAGTACACACCTTCACAAAGCATTACAGCCTAGACTTGCAATCCAAAGGTGATGCTAGGTTTGGTACAGCAGTACTGCAGAGGCTGTTTCCAAAATAGGTTCTCTGCCCAACCTCCAAAGGTACTGCTTGGTAGTCTGCATTAAGTTTAATCATAATGAGTGATTCCTGGGTGTTAGAAGAAAAAAATTACTCACCATAGTAATCTTGTTTCTTCAAAGGGATCACTCATTATGATTAAAGACCCTCCATACCTCCCCTACTAGAACCTATAGAAGTTGCTCTGCATCCCTGCATTGGGGTATTTTATTTTCTCATATATTGATTAAGGTAGAGACTCACTTTGTTTAACCAGTTGGTGTACAGGTGGTCTTAAAGTTTCTTAGGTTTGTTGGTTAAGGATGTTTTGACCTGAAAGGGCAAAAATGTTGTTTCATTGTTGTTAATTTTTAGCTAGTGGATCTTTTACTCAGTTAGGCTCCGTAAGAATCTGAAGCACTCAGAGTGCAGCAGTTACTAGGGCAGCAGTTTGAAAGTGGCATGAGCCACTTGAGAATTCTATAATTTGCATTAAATTCCATTTCTCCGGGCAGTTCAACACAGGAGGCTGACTGCAATAAGTTTAATCATAATGAGTGATCCCTTTGAAGAAACAAGATTACTATGGTGAGTATTTTTTTCTTTGTGTAGGTATATTCAGTTTATGAGGGAGCAAGAGATTCTTTCTTACTTTAAAATTGGGGTTACCAAACAGTGGTTGTGAGATATCTTTGGTATGTGTGACCCCAAGAAACCTGCATAATTGAGTATGAACCTTAACTGAAATGTATATAGCCATGGACCACATAGAGACAGGTAGCTTTTGAAGGATTACATACCAAAGGCTAGAGGGTGTTAACTTTGAGTCCTTAATAATATTCCTTTCAATCCATAACCATAAAGGGATATAATGGGGTTTAATGTGGTCCGGAGGGGGTGCTACCCAGCGTAGGTATTTGGCCATATAACCGGCCAAGTAGTAATGGTAAAAATTTGGGAGCTTTAGTCCCCCTTTGGATTCCGGGGCACAGAGACGAGTATAAGATCTCTGTGGGGGTTTGCTGCGCCATAAGAATTTAGTAATCATTCCCTGGACTTTACGGAACCAAGTTAAAGGGAGGTAAATATTCAGCATATTGAGGGGGTAAAATAGTCTAGGCATGACATTCATTTTAATAACATTGATTCTTTCTTGGAGGGAGAGATAAAGGAGAGACCATCTAATTAAGTCTTGCTGAATAGTTACAAGGAGGTTGTCTAGATTGAGCTTCCTCAAGAGAAAACTTGAGGGTGCCAAAATATTTATTTATTGAAATAGTTTCACCAGGAAAGGCACACTGAGCAACAAGATGCTCGTCTCCCAGTGCTACCTGGGGGGAGGGGGTACAAGGGGGTTTGATAACATGCAGGTTATCAACTGAGCAAGTAACAGAAGCAAATAACAGCATATAAATACAATTGCATTAAACTACAAGCAACAATGCATGGAGCTCATTGGATATTGTATGGAACATATAACAATTACCTGACATATAGCAGCAATACAAGGGAAAATTTAACACACAGTAATATGCAGGTATAAGCAACAGGAGACATAGAACCCATAATGGTTAAGGACAAAAAGGCACAGGACAAAAGTGTATAGGTTGGGGCTACATGCCAGCATTTATAGCAAAGCTAAGGCTACTGGTCGGGCAGTGGGAAGGGGAGCAATTGGCGCATGACCGAATCAGGTACAGGAGCAATTAGTGGTGAGGAAGTTAGCTACAGTGGGAATAATTCCAAAGTAGTTGAGTCTGGTGGACCAAGTCATGTTGAGGGCTACTATATCCATTTTATGTACGTGGGAATTTAGAGGCATAACCTCAGTCTTACTTATATTCAACTTATAATTAGAGAACCAGCTAAACTCTGCAATTATCTCCAAAGCTGTTGAGATGGAATTAGCCGGATCAGTAACATGCAATAGAATGTCGTCCACATAAGCCGATAATTTTAGTTCTAATGGGCCAATTGAGATACCAGTTAAATATGGAGATAACTGTAATCTAAGGAGCAAAGGTTCCAAATATAAGTTGAACAACAGGGGTGACATTAGACACACCTGCCCCGTTCCAGAATGTAGTGGGAAAGTCCAGGAAACAATACCATTACAATAAATTTTTGCACTTGGTTTGGAGTAGAAATATATGATCCAGGAAATGAATTCAAGGGGGAAACCAAATTGGGCCATAGGTCCAAAGAGGAAAGGGCAACTGACTCTATCAAAAGCTTTCTCCACATCCAGGGAGATAAGAGCCATTGGTAGGTCCACCTCCCTGGATACAGAGAAAATGTGGACCAGTTTACGAAAGTTATCAGAGGGGTTCCTGCCACTGAAGAACCCAATTTGCTCGGGGCTGATTAATTTTTCCCAGACATTGGCAATCCGGGAACCCAGAATTTTACATAACAACTTGATATCATAATTCATTAAGGAAATTGGTCTGTAGTTTGATACTTTATCTTTGGATTTATCCAGTTTTGGCAGGACAATAATAGTTGCTTCTAGTAATGTGGAGTCTATAATACCTTGGGCACAGATATAATTATATAAATGTTGGAGAATAGGAGTAAGCTCTTTTTTAAAGGTTCTATAGAAATTTGATGGATAGCCATCTGGCCCAGGAGCTTTGTTTAGTGGGAGAGAGCGAATAGCAGTAGTAACTTCTAGTGCTGATATAGGGGTAATTAACTGGGCTTGCTGGTCAGAGCTAAGAGTTGGAAGAGGAATTTTAGAGAGTTATTCTTGTATTTCAATCTGTGTATGGCTATGATCAGGGAGGCTATAGGGCTGTCAATTAAATAATTCAAACTATTTCACAATGTCCTTAGGGGTTGTTAATGGTCCTCCACCCTCTAGGGGAGAAATAAAGGTAACCAATCTAGACTCTTCGTGCTTTCGTAGTTTGAGAGCCAAGAGGTGGCCAGAACTTATCTCCTTGGTCTAAGTACACATGTGTGTCTTGAAAAGAGTATACTCAGCCCTTCCCTGAGGGTCTCTGTATATAGAGTTTTAAGGATCATAAGATGATTTAAATGTCCTTTGGGGGGACAGGTAGCAACCGATAGTTCAAGCTGTCGGATGGATTCTAATAAAGATTGTGCAGCGACCTCCCTCTTTTGCTTCCGGGTAGCAGCTATTCTAATAAATTACCCCCTCAAAATACATTCAGGGAACTCCAGAGTTGGTCATATGCTGGGATAGTGCCAATATTTTGTTCCATGAACTGGGTAATCAGTGTTTTAATCCTACCCACCGTCTCTTCTTGAGATAGTAAATATACGTTTAGTTTCCATAAGGTAACCTTCAGTGTACCTTGGGGTACAGCACCCTCAAACCAAATCAAGGAATGATCTGATATCACTCTAGGAAAATACCACAGCCTACTGGGCCTGTCAACATGGCCTGGTTCACCAAGAAGAAGTCAGTATGGGAGTGGGATTTGTGGTAAGCAGAATAGAAGGTGAATTCCTTCACATTAGAGTAGAGAAGGCACCAGGGTTCACATAGTCCCAGCATGTCCATCATCTCATGCAAATATCTTTGTGCAGGGGATAGACTATGACCTCTCTGGGTAGATCTGTCCAGAGTGGTATCATAAGTGAGATTCCAATCCCCAACTAAAATTATAGGTAATTGTTTGAACCGAGCTAACATAAGGGCTAGTTTTGAGAAAAATTCAGGGGAAGAATGATTAGAGCCATATATGGTGCCCAAAATTATTTCTCTGTGGTCAAGAAGGCCTCTTAGAAAAAGGAGCCTACCTTGTGGATCCCCTATTTCTTGCAGTGTCTGGAATTGGGTCCCTCTGGTAATTAAAATTGCAACCCCTCTTTGCACAGTGGAATTGCCGGGGAGGAATTGTGGCATCTCTCGGCTGATGGCTGCCTCCTGGTGGAGGCTAGGGGAAGCACAGGCTTAGAGGGTGCAATGGAATTAGGCCAATAGGGTGGGGGAAGGGGTCATGACCAGGGCTGTAAGGTGCATGCGCTCCTAGTCCTGGGGCCCCTGGGAGAGAAACTGGAAGAGAAAATGCCTGCGGCAGGATGATGACTGACTCCCCGCGGGTGCCACTCCAAGGCCGGACATAAGGTGAGCCCCGGTAATTCTGGGGGATAGGGCTTGGGGGGGTCAGTCAGATGGGGGCTGTCCAGAGGTGCAGAAAGTATGGCATGATAAAAAAAAAAAGGAGATTGGCTGGCATCTCTGGATTTAAAGGATGCCTATTTCCACATCCCTGTAAGAGAGTATCACAGGAAGTACCTTGGGTTTAGACTTCCTTCAGGACACTACCAATTCTCAGCCCTGCCCTTTGGCCTCACCTCAGCGCCCAGGGTGTTCACAAAATGTCTGGCATATCTAAGAAGGCTGGGAATTTCAGTTTTTGCCTACCTGGATGATTGGCTAGTCTTGGGAAAGTCATCACAACAGGTGAATGATCACCTGGCAATAACACGAAATTTGTTACAATCTCAGGGGTTCCTGATAAACCAAGAAAATTCCATTCTCAACCTGGTACAATGCCTGCACTTCATTGGAGCAGAACTGGACACTTTACAAGGATGGCCCTTCCTTCCCAAGGACAGGATCCAGAGCATCCTGCAACTGATTACCTCATTTCGGTTGGGCAAGCCATGTCCAGCAAGGCAACACCTGCAGATACTGGAACACATGGCTGCAGCAACATGTGTTGACTTGGGAGCAAGATATCGAATGAGGGATATTCAGTTTCATCTCAGAGCACACTGATGCCAAAGAAAAGACAAAATGTCAAAACTAATTCCAGTAACAAAAGCTGCGCTCCAGTCTCTACAATGGTGGATGGATGCACACATTCTAAGAGTAGGGGTTTCCTTTCAGAGGGAAAACCCATCAGTCACCCTTACCACAGATGCCTCTCTGTTAGGATGGGGTGCTCACTTAGAAGAGCACACTACCCATGGCACCTGGTCATGTGCAGTGTCACTCCTTCATATAAACTTGTTGGAGCTCTGAGCAGTATTTCTGGCTTTAAAGGGTTTCTCTCATCTAGTACAGGGCAAAGTGGTGCAGGTCAGAACAGATACCACCACAATGTACTACATCAATGAACAAGGTCAGAGCCTCTGTGCACAGAGGCCATGAAAATATGGGAGTTGACCTACTCACTAAAAGTTTCCCTGCAGGCCATTCATGTTCCAGCCAAAGACAATACCCTGGCAGATGCTCTATGCAGAATCAACCAGGCATATCACGAATGGTCTATAGAGACAGGTACTGTACTCAGTGTTCAGAAGGTGGGGCATCCCAGAGGTGGATCTCTTTGCCTCCCACGAGAACCACCTCCTGCCCCTATTCTGTTGCAGACCACCAGCAAAGGGTACAATCCCACTGGATGCCCTGGCTCTGGACTGGTCAGGAAGATACATGTACATCTTCCCTCTGTTTCCTGTCATCTTCAAAGTACTGATCAAGCTCTGGTCACAACCTGCCTCTATGATCCTAATAGCACCAGACTGGGTTAGACAGCCATGGTACTCCCTATTATTGTCCATGTTGGTGTCCAATCTGATACATCTTCCCAGGAGGCACAATCTCTTGACATCCCACCAAGGGAAAATCTTGTACCAGAACCTAAAGTCTCTCAGGTTCAAGGCCTGGTTCTTGAGGACTTAGAATTTTCAAATCTAAATCTCTCTCAAGCTGTTCTGGACATCCTGAAAGGATACAGAAAGCCTTACACTAAGAAAACATATTCTGCAAAATGGAAAAGTTTTTCTATTTGGTGTGATGCCAAGCAGATTTCTCCTTCTGTGGCAGAAATCCCAGTGTTATTGGAATCCCTCACATATTTACATTCCCAAGGGTTGAAATACACATCTTTAAAACAGCATGTGGCATCAATTTCAACTTGCATTTCTGCTGGGAAAAATGTTTCCATAGTAGCTAATCCCATTTCCAAAAAGTTCTTCAAAGGTTTGTGCCATGTGCACCCCACATTGAGGAACCAGTCCCGGTGTGGGATGTGAACATTTGCATTGCTAAACTCATGAAACCTCCTTTTGAGCCTATGTCTTCTGCTCATATACTGTACAATATGTCACATGGAAAACTGTGTTTCTGGTTGCAGTCATTTCTTCCAGAAGGATAAATGAACTACAAGCACTATGTGTAGAGAAGGACTACCTCTCCTTCCATAATGACAAGGTAGTGCTTCGAGCAAACAGGAGGTTTCTCCCTAAGGTGGTTTCTGATTTCCACTTAAATTAATCCATAACACTGCCAATTTTCTTTACTGAACATGCCAGCTCAGGTGAGCGCCTACTCCATAGTCTGGATGTAGAAAGGGCATTAAGTTACTATGTGACCCACACCAAGGATCATAGAAGTAATAAGCAACAGCTTTTCCTCACTTATGGGGATGTGGAGAATGGCACCCCGGCTTCCAAGGGATCAGTCTGTCGCTGGATAGTCCAAGGTATTCAGTTTTGCTATTCAAAATTTGGAAAACAGGCCCCAGCAGGCCTGAGGGCCTATTCAACTAGAGGTACAGCTGCTTCTATAGCAGCCTCTAGAGATATTCTCTTAGTGGAGATTAAAGGTGGGTGAAGTGGCTGAAATTCACTTTGCAGAGTGATTCGCAGATAGCGACATAATCCGAGTGCTCTGAAATAATACTTCATGTTATAATGAGAATGCGAAGTCCATTGAAACCAATGACTTTGCATTATTCTGCCTTCTCCAAACCACTTCTCCACCAATTTTAAGGTGAAGTACATTGAAATCAATGTACTTTGCATCACTTCGCCTTGTTATTGAGCTCCAAGGCGAATTTGCAGTGCTTCATGGGATTGCAGGTCACTTGGGCTGTAGATTGTTCTGCACAGCCTCAGTTCTGTGTAGTGTGTGTAGTGTAAGATGGAGACAGTTTTCTCTCAGAGCCCTGCAATTCAAATCCTCTAAAAGCTGTTAAAAAAGCCTTTTTGAGCCATTTTATTTGCCCAGAATTTAGTGCATCGATTGTAGGAACCCCTCCTGTGCTCATATCGTGTGTTTATTGTTTGTGTGTGGATTTTGAATGTTAATTTAGAACAGTCAGTCTGTGTACTGTGAAGTGTGCCTTGGGGAAGGGGCGTATCTGTGGTGTAGGTAGATTAACTGGGAGAAAAAGGCAGTCTTTCTGTTTTGGTTATATTTTTCTTGTATAACTGTGTTAATGTACACACAGTAATATTTTCAGTAATTCTTTACATTTTTTTGCTGATTGTAGTGGTGCAGCAGTGTATAATTCCAGTTTGTTTAAAACATTTGTTTATATTGCTGAAGGTTTTCAATTTGCTACACAATACTTGTAGTGTGTGAGTCTGTGTGTGATGCATACCATTACTCGAAGCAAGATGGCGGTGGTGTATGTGAGCTGCCTGAGCTGTGTCCGTTTCTCTGAGCTCTAAAGATATTTTAAATCATTTTGTTTTAGTTCATTTTGATTTTGTTTTTATTTATTCTGTCCACTCTGTCCTCTTATTTGTCTGTGTTTTGTGCTGGAGCAAGTCTTGCACTTCGGCATCGGGGATTAACTTTTTTTTCTGCGCTTTTAACATATTTCCCCCAAGAAAACTGCGGGTATTGTGGGGCAGCTCCAGGATCTTCTGTGGACTTTGGAGAGAAGTTTTGCGATTTTGGAGCTTAGTACACTCCCTCAGGAAATCGTGGATATTGTGGGGCAGCTCTGAACTCGGTGGACTTTGGAGGGAAGTTTGTGCCTCGGAGCCCTGTGATTCTGTCTCTCTGTGCTTTTTAGTACACTCTTTAAAGAAACTGTGGATGCTGTGGAGTACCTTGGAATTCAGAGAGGAGTTTGCGACTTCGGAGCCTTGTGGTTTCTAGCAACATATTCCTGGGACTGTGGATTTTGGTCCATGAGTGGAATCCTTCTTTGCCTGCTTCTTATTGCGGTGGGAGCGCATGGAATAGCAATGTTAGAAGTGAGTTTTTGCTGCTTGCCTGGAATTGTGATTGGGGCGGTGACAGCGCCTGGAGTCCAGGGGCAGTAAATGGAAGATTTTTTGATTTCCACCTGGATGTGTTGAGATTACTTGCTTGGCATACCGAGGACCGAAAGAAGTATCTTTTCTGCCTGAACTTTTAGGTAGATGCTCATTTTCTCTTGGTGTGGACGATTTACAGGGTTTTGGGCTGTTTGGGGAGAAGCTGCAGGGATTTGAACCGAAGGGCTCTTTCTCCTGTGGTTGTTGGTGGGGGACCTGTGCGGCTGGTGGTGGCTGGGGGTTATGGATTCCCCTCCTGGAGCAGCCTGCTACCCTTGTGAGTTTTACACTCTTGTGGGGGGGGGGGGGATTGCATTCTGCCTTTTGGGCCATGGTTCCTGAGTAGGGATCATGGCTGAATTTTGAGTTGTGCTTTAGAGGGAACTCCTGGGGGCTATATGGTGGTGAGGGTCTCTTTTTTGGAGGTTCCTAAGGTTTCTCTGTGGCGGAAGCAATTGCTTCCCTCCCAGAGCCCTATTTCTGAGCACAGCCCCTCAGCTTGACCCTGACTTTGGTGTCTTGGCCTGTGTATTGGAGTGTTTCCTGGAAAGGACTGAAGAAGAACTGGTCTCTGGGAGGAATTTTTGGGAGACTAGATTAGAAGGGGGTGAGAGCCCCTCTTGCTACCTCTAAAGGTTCTTTTGTTTGAAAATCCTCATTTGTTTTTAGACGCTGATTTACTGAGACTATAGCAAGACTTGTATTTCTTGATTTTGCTCTAGAATTGAGGGAGGGTGAAAGCCTCTCTTGTTCCAAATACGCAGTATTTCCTGGACATTCTTGGACATTTGTTTATTTGGACATTATTTATTTGGATATTTTCATTTTGTTTGTTTGATTGAATTTGTTTTTATATTTTATTTGGTTTAATTTGGGTTGTACATATTTTTATTTTGTTGGGATTAGTTGTGTGGGAGTACAGTTTTTAATATGTAGAGGGCCTGCCACCACGGTTGTATGCTATTCGTCCTCCACTCTTCGCGCCCTCCGCCCTTTCTCCCCCTTGCCATTACAGTTGTCAACTTACCAGCACTGTAGAGTGATGGGGATTGTGTGGAGGGAGGAGGGGTTTGGGGGTAGCAGAACAATGAGAGAGACGAAGATGGCAGGCTATATCGTATTGGGGTAGTGGAAACCAGAACTTCCTGTGCAAAATGGATTCTGAGCGAGGTCATTCTTGCCTGGTTTCCATACCCAAGGGCACCACTACTATTGATGGTATTGGGCAAGTGGTCTGTAGCACTCCTAAGACCCGTCCAACCTGGGCTGTGTTGTGCAATGCCAGATCCATAAGAAATAAAACTGCAGTTATTTCAGATCTTGTGGAGTCTGTGGATCTGGCTTGCATTACCGAGACCTGGCTGGACGAAAATGCTGGTTCAGTTTTGGAGGCAGCAGTTCCAGCTGGGTACTCGGTGTTACACCGCCCGAGGCTGGACCACGGGGGGAGGGGTTGCAGTCTATTTCAAGACCGAACTGGGTCTCACAAGTGTACCAGTTGAGGGGGCTGAGTCCTTTGAATGTACTGTAGTGGCAGGTATGGGTTGTAGAATTGTTCTCATTTACTGTCCACTAGGTGATGAGAAACATTTTCTACAGGAAGTAGATTTCGTTATACTAACATACTAACATACTATTTGCCAGCAGATTAGGCCTTATGGTCTATCAAGTCTGCTCGAACCTAGATCCTTAGTTGGGTGCCGAGACCCTCCCATCCCTTGTGCTCCAGAAACCCCTATCATCCATCCCCACCCCACCGGGACAGGCCATCATCTGATACATCCACTTTCTGTGTCTGTCCCACCCTCTATTAAAGCTCTCCACTGTGGATCTCTGAACCAGCTCACCAGGCAAAGCATTCCAAGGGTCCACCACCCTCTCAGTGAAAAACCTCCTCCTCTTTTCCCCCCTCACCCTTCCACCTTCCAACTTCAAACCATGCCCTCTGGTGATACCTCCCTGCTTTAGTCTAAGATCCCTCCATGTTTACCCTATTTATTCCTTGAGGTACTTGAAGACCTCAATCATGTCCCCCTGTCTCCCTCCTCCAATGAAAACAGGCAGAGCTCCTCAAGTCTGTCCTCGTAAGTCAAATCCCTAGCCTCGTATCATCTTTGTTGCCCTCCTCTGTACCCTCTCCAGGAGCTGTATGTCCCTCTTCAAGTGTGGTCTCCAGTACTGTACACAGTACTCAAGGTGTAGTCTAACCAGTCCATTGTACAGTGGCAGAATCACTTCCTTGCTCCTAGAGGTGATCCCCCTTGCGATGCATCCCAACATCCTGTTTGCCTTGCTAGCTGCTCTCCTGCACTGCTCAGTGTTATTCATACATGTATCCACCATGACCCCTAGGTCTTTTTCCCCTGTTGAGGCTTCCAGCACCTCCCCTCCCAGAGTGTACATGTGTTTAGGGTTTCCCCGACCAAGATGCAACACCTTGCACTTGGTGATATTGAAATTTAATTTCCATGTGTGAGCCCAGCTTTCCAGGGTGTCAGGTCCCTTGCAGGGCCAACCTCCCTCTTCTCCCTCAACTACTGCTCCCATCTTGGGAGTCATCCATGAAGAGACTCATTTCACACCCTATACCATCCCTGATGTCTGATATGTATGCATTAAACAGGATTGGACCCAGGACCGAGCCCTGTGGTACCCACTACCAACCTCTGTAGGTTCGAGAGCTCCCCACAGACCACTACCTCTGAGTGCGTCCAGCTATCCAGTTTTCAATCCATCTGACCATCAAAGGGCCTACTCCTAACCCCATCAGTTTCTCCACCAGACCATTGTGGGGACAGAGTCAAGCCTTGCTGAAGTCCAAGAATAATACCATCCACAGGCTTACCCCTGTCCAGTTCTGATGTTACCCATTCATAGAACTCCACAAGGTTGGTTTGACATGATCTACCTGGCACAAACCCATGCTGCCGACTATCCAGACCTCCACCTCCTCCAAGTAAACCCCAATCGTTCCTTTAGTATACTCTCCATTAATTTTCCCACCACCGAGGTTAAACTGATGGGTCTATAGTTTCCTGGTACCCTTGACCCCCTTTATGGATTGGTACCACTGTGCCTCTCGCCAATCCCTAGGTACCCTCCCTGTCTCAAGTGACCTGTTGAAAAGCTCCGCCAGGGGTGCAGCCAGTATGTCCGCCAATTCCCATAGTACTCTCGGATGAATGCCATCCGGCCCAGGAGATTTGTCTTTCTTTAGGGCCTTGAGGGCAAACCACACCCTTTTGGTGGGGATGGCATCATCCGTCCCCTCCACCTTACTGGTCTTTTTTGTTATTGACATGATATTTGAGTCACCTAGGCTGGTGGTCCTGGGTGACTTCAGTGCCTGGGTTGATGATGAACTCTCGCAGTTTGGACAACACTTCCTCCAATTAATGACATCTTTGGGCCTCACACAAGTGGTTACTTCTG
This sequence comes from Neoceratodus forsteri, assembly GCA_016271365.2. Taxonomy (NCBI): domain Eukaryota; kingdom Metazoa; phylum Chordata; order Ceratodontiformes; family Ceratodontidae; genus Neoceratodus; species Neoceratodus forsteri. The sequence goes on along the minus strand of CM057452.1, from coordinate 870,221,786 downwards.
CCACTCATAAAAGTGGTCACTCCTTGGACTTGGTTTTCCTCCTGGGGATTGAGGCCTCTGACGTGGGGGTGGAACCTATCAGTTGGTCTGATAATTATACTGTGGGGTTCAGTTTTTCCACCTCCCCTTGTAGGCCTACCCCTGTGGAGATGGTTAGGTACCGCTCTTTGCGAGATGTTACCTATGGGCCTGGCAGCAGTGCTTGACTTGTTGGAGTTTTCTGGAGTGAGCGATGATCCAGATGCCTTGATGTTGACTTATGATAGGGCCATCTCCTCGGCTCTTGATCAAATTGCTCCTGTCCGCGTTCATCCTCTCCCCCTTTGACCTCGGTCTCCATGGTTTGATGGGACCTTGAGGGAGATGCGGCGACAAGGACGAAGGTTAGAGCGTCGTTGGCGGAGAACTGCCCTTGATGCTGACCATCTTAGACAAATGGAACACTATCAAATCTATCATTCCGCAATCTTTCTTAAGAAGGCAGAGTTCCTGTCTGGGGAGATTGCGGCTGATCAGAACAGACCAGCTCGGCTTTTTCAAACTGTTGACAGACTGTGCAATCCAACCTGTCTTCAGGTTTGGAAAGCCTTTTCACAAACAGAGTGTGATGAGCTGGCTCGCTTCTTTGCAGATAAGGTGGCTGACATCAGGGCAGATCTCCAGCCTGCTTCCTCTATGGGAGAAGCTACTGATCGGCATTTGGTCGCATCCTCCGGTTGCTCCTGGAGTTCCTTTGACCGGCCTGAGTTCATTGATGTCATGAGGATTGTCCATTGTATGTGCCCTACTTGCTGTAGTTTGGATCCAGGCCCGACATCCTTGATAAAGGGTTATCATTGGCCCTGTCCAAGCACAGATAGTCTGGTGCTCCTTGGATATGGGTCAGTTTCCTAGCTCCCTGAAGGAGGCGGTGGTGACACCCCTCCTGAAGAAAGCTTCCTTGGACCCCGGCTGCTTTGCTAACTACAGACCGATCTCTAATCTCCCCTTTGTTGGGAAGATTATTGAGAAAATAGTGGCTGCACAACTGGAAAACCATTTAACCATCCATGACAGCTATGAACTGCTCCAGTCTGGTTTTTGAAAGAGGCATAGTACCGAGACAGTGCTGGTTCGGGTGCTCAATGATCTTCTGATGGCTAGAGATCAGAAGAATCGTTCCATCCTCATTCTTCTTGATCTCTCATCAGCCTTTGACACTGTGGACCTTGGGGTACTTCTAGTGTGCCTGGAGTTCATCTGTGGCCTGCCAGGTACAGTCCTCAGATGGTTTAGATCTTTCTTCACTGACAGAACTTAGAGAGTAGTGTCAGGGATAAATTCTTCCCACCCAGTCTCTCTATCATGTGGGGTTCCCCAGGGCTTGGTGTTGTCCCCCAAGTTGTTTGCAGTATATATGTTGCCCCTCGGAGACATTGTAAGAAGGTATGGGCTGAGGTTTCACTGCTATGCAGATGATACCCAGCTCTACCTATCTTTTGCATCTGACCTGGATAGAGCTCTCTCGGTCTTTAATAGCTGTCTCACTGAAATCCAGTGCTGGATGAATTCAGGCTAGCTGAAGCTGAACTCTGAGAAGATGGAGGTAATGGTTGTGGACCCTGGTCGTAGGGTAGAGGGGGTGGAAGTTGGTCTTCCCTCAGGTTTATTTCTGGGAGGTGTCCAGCTTCCCACCTCTGAATGGGTGCGGAACATGGGGGTGATTTTTGACAGTGAGCTGACACTTCGTTTACAGGGGTCAGCAGTTGTCAAACATTTCTTTTACCATCTTAGGAACATCGCCAGGATTAAGCACCTTGTTCCGCCCGTGGATTTGCCAGCGTTGGTCCACGCCTTTGTGTCCTCATGCCTTGATTATTGCAACTCCCTGTATCTAGGGCTTCCTGGGGTTGATATCCGCCACTTGCAGCTGGTGCAGAATGCTGCGGCCCGGTTATTGACAGGTACGTCTTGTGCCTGTCATATTTCGCCAGTGCTGCGTGATCTGCACTGGCTGCCAATTCAGTGGTGGATCACCTTTAATGTTGGTCTTTTGACTTACAAAGCCCTACATGGACAGGGTCCGGACTACTTGAAAGAGCTTTTGGTTCCCTACTGCCCTAAGCGATCTCTCCACTTGGCGGACGAGGGGTTGCAGAGAGATTCCGAGGGTTTCTTTAAAATCTTCGGGTGCTCATGCCTTTATGTATGTTGCTCCGACCCTCTGGAATTCTCTACCCTGTCCACTTCCTCAGTGTGCATCCATGGAGGAATTTAAAAAGGCCCTGAAGACCTATTTGTGGTCGAAGATGAGGGAAGAGTGACCAGTGGGGTACCACAGGGATCAGTGCTGGGACCGGTCCTATTCAACATCTTCATCAGTGACATTGCGCAGGACCTAGAAGGCAGAATTTCACTAGTCGCAGATGACACAAAGCTCTGTAACAGAGTAGACACACCAGAGGGTGTAGACAGAATGAGAAGGGACCTGCAGAAACTTAAAGAATGGTCAGGGGTTTGGCAGTTGAAATTCAATGCAAAGAAGTGCAAGATAATGCATATGGGGCACAAAAACCCTGGCACAATATATCAGTTGGGGGGTGAGGATATAGCATGGACCAAGCAGGAAAGGGATCTTGGGGTTATCATCTCTGATGATCTCAAGGTAGGGAAACAGTGTGACAAGATCACAGGTAAAGCAAATAGGATGCTGGGATGCATAGGCAGGGGCATCACCAGCAGGAAAAGGGAGGTCATAATTCCACTATACAAGACACTAGTGAGGCCCCACCTGGAGTACAGTGTACAGTTCTGGAGACCTTACCTACATAAGGACAAAGACAGGGTAGAGAAGGTTCAGAGGAGGGCAACAAAGATGGTGCATGGATTGCATCACAAGACCTATGAGGACAGGTTGAAGGAACTGAACATGTATGTCCTGGAGGAGATGAGGGAGAGAGGGGATATGATAGAGACATACAAGTATCTTACAGGGAGGAACAGGGTGCAGGAATACACTATTTTTAAGCAAAAAAGATGTTCCAGGACTAGAGGGCATGGGATGAAGTTAGAGGGAGGACGATTCAGAGGAAACGTGAGGAAGAATTTCTTCACAGAATGGGTGGTGGACAATTGGAACACCCTGCCAGAGGAAGTGGTGGGGGTTGAAACAATCATGGGATTTAAGAATGCATGGGATAGACATAAAAGAATTCTGGAGGTCAGGGGTAAGGGGCAACAGACTTCTAGGAAAACATAAACTGAACTTACAAGCTCAAATGGGCAGACTGGGTGGGCCATAGGCTCTTATCTGCCGACACTGTCTATGTATCTATGTAAGATTTATTTTAATTTAATATTGTCATTTTAGGAGCTCAGACTATTATGTATTGGTTTTATTTATTATGTTGTCAGATATTGTAAGGCACCTTGAATCTAGAAAGGCTCGATATAAATAAAGCTTTATTATTATTATTATTAATATTAAATCAGACAACTTTTATTGTGCCAGAGTAATTGCAGCAGTGAAAAATGCTATCCACCGCACCTGCATGAATTTATTATACTTCTTTGTAGCATCTTTACTGGTAGTGGACTGCTACTGCTGTCCGTGCACTACCCCCAACCAGCAAAAGGTATTCTTTTCCAGATTTGAATTTGTGACTTGTGAGCACTGGTTAGGTGGTGTTGTGCCTTTGCATCTGACTCTGCATCTCTTGAGTGCCCAGTGCAATCTTAATCTGTCTGTGCATTTGCAGTACGCCATTAATTCTGGGAGACTTTGCATTTCTTGTTACGCTCTCATTTCACTTTGTCAACACTGGGGAATTTTTTAGACACAAGACAGTAGCATTTTGGGGATGCAGATTAATTCTGGTGACTGTGTGGCCAATGCTCGCATGACGGAGTGCACCATTAATTCTGGGAGACTTTGTATTTCTTGTTGTGCTCTCATTTCACTTTGCCAGCACTGGGGAATTTTCTAGACACAAGACAGTAGCATTTTGGGGATGCAGATTAATTCTGGTGACTGTGTGTGGGGGGGGCATTCAGGGGCTGCCAATATTGTTGCCACTCTACTTACTTCACGCTAAGGTGGAATGACAACATGAAGTAATAATTACAAGGCAAAGCGAGTCTTTCCTATTGGCCACTCCACATAGCGGAGTGACAACGCGAAGTGGCCACTTCTCATTTACTTCACCAGCGGAATTTAATTTCTCTGCATCTCTAGTGGTGCTCTGTAAAGCAGCTACTTGGAAAACAGTGCACACCATTACTAAACATTACAGTTTGGACATACACTCCAGAAGTGATGCCAGGTTTAGCACAGCAGTCCTGCAGAGCCTCTTTCCTAAATAGGTTCTTTACCCACCTCCAAAGGTACTGTTTTGAAGTCTGCAGAGAGTTGGGAATACAGAAGAATACATGGGGTTAGAAGAAAATATTACTCACCTTAGTAATCTTGTTTCTTCTAATGTATTCTTCTATATTCATAACTCTTCCTCCCTGCTTCCCCTTCCAGAACCAGAGCCTCTGCATTCCTACCTGAGTCTTTTTGGACTGCATTCCTACCTGAGTCCCAAACACAGGTATATATGTTTTAATCCTGGTGGGAATTGAATTGTCCTTTCTTTTTCCAGGTGTTTCTGGCACTTCAGAAAGGGGTCTTGTTAATATAATTATTATTATTATTATCATTATTGTTGCTATTATATACTGGTTCAGTGCCTACCTCGCAGGCAGAACACAATCAGTAAGAACTGCAGATGCCACTTCCTCCCCCCTCCCTATGACAACTGATGTCCCCCAATGATCAGTACTTGACCCCATTCTGTTCTCCATTTTCCTGAACAACCTGCCATTAATTTGCTCATCCACATCTATCCATATGTACGCAGATGACACCATCCTATTCACCTCCGGCTCCTCCCTGGAAAAGGTAGCTACCAACCTCCAGGCTGACTTTAACAAAGTTCAACACTGGTTCATCTCACACTAGCGCTCCCTCAATGCTAAAAAAAACTGTCACCATGACCTTCGGTACAAGGTCTGTCCTGGCTCCCCTCCCTCCCCTCCTTCCACACCCTGGATGGGACAACACTGGGGACATCACTACCTTCCGGTACTTAGGGGTATGGCTTGACTGCTATCTATCCTTCTCCGAGCACATTGATGTTATCTTGAAAAAACTGCACCCTAAGCTTGGTGCCCTCTATAGGAACCGCAGTAGCCTCCCTCTTACCGTGAGGTGTGAGCAAGTGCAGAAAATGATCCTACCATCGTTTGAGTACTGTGATATAATATACTGTTCCACTCCCAAGTCTACCTTATCCAAACTGGACCCCTTTTTCAATACTTTCTGTCATTTTGCTCTCGATGCCCCTCCGCACCCATCACTGCTATCTTTACCAATCCCTTGCATTCCCATCTCTCAACAATCGCCGACTACTGCACTGTACCAAATTTGTCTCAAAATTCTGGCTTGGTGCCCTCCCATCCTACCTTTCCTCCATGCTACCGCCAGCCCCCACCCCCACTCATGCCCTCAGGTCCCTTGACTCCCATCAATTATTAATCCCTAGGTGCAGGACCAATGTTGGCCAAGCTGCCTTTTTACACTGCTTCCATAAACTCTGGAATGATCTCCCCCCTCAAATTCACCACTCCTCCTCCACCTACTCCCTATCTACTGTACTGGCAAATTACCTCATGGTAAATTGCTCCTGCACTTGATACCCACATGTGCTGGCCCATATCCCCCCACCCCTGCCTGACCAGTGGCACCTAGCTTATGCTATGGAAGCTGGCTTATCCTAAGCAAACACTGCACTTATGTGTCTCGTGCTCTCTTGTCCTGTCCTAAATTGCACTTGTTATTTGATGTTTTAGACTGCCAGTGACCTTATTATATGTGCCTCAATGACATGTGTTCTATGTGCTATGTTCCTAACTGTAACCAAAGTGTTATATCTGTGACTTGTACAAAATGTTACCTCATCCCACTGTAAAACTTGGTCAAAATGTAATCTCATGCCACTTTAAAACTTGGTATATGTATATAACTTTGATAAACTATGTGTTATCCTCCCACTGTACCCCCTCCCCCCAGGTCACACCGGCAGATGAGCATCTTTTGCTCAGTGTGCCTTTCCTGGTGAAACAATTCAATAAATAAATAAAAAAAGTATATAGTTTATGCTGTCTTAGACAGCTTTAGTAGTTTCACTACATAGGTGTAGCTAAGTAGTATAGCACAGGTTACTTTGTAGGCTCCTTAGAAATCTGAGATGTTGATGGAATGTTGCAACAGATGAGGGGCAGCAGTCTGAATAAGTGTCACGAGCCAATGATGGTTCCATCATTTGCATAAAGTTCCATTTGCTCCGGGCAGGTCTACTTAGGAGGCAGACTGCAGAGAGTTATGAATATAGAAGAATACATTGGAAGAAATAAGATTACTAAGGTGAGTAATTGTTTCATCATTACCACATGGCCAAAAGCACTTCTGGAGCGGTTGGATTTCTGCTTGTGACGCCAGTGACCCAGGTTGGGGAATGGACCCGGGGAGCCAGAGACAGCAGGGGGAAGAATCGGCTACCCATGGCTGCTCTCCTTCTCTGGGGGAGCTTGAAATGTATCCGGTGTGAGTATGACTCTAAGCGGAGGCTGGGAGTCATTACGTACACCTGAGCACCTAGCACAAGTGGGGGCGGGGCAGGTATAGACTGATCATTACGTATCCCGCCCTGGGGTCACATAAGAAAATCATGTCTGTTGCCTCCATGACGCGCCTCCTGACATCTCGGCCTTCATGGCTCCCCACCTCCACTGACCTATCATGGCTCCGTTGTGTTGTCCATGCCCCGAACCCCACCCTGGGGGGCAATCCAGGGAGGCAATGTTGGTTCCACCAGCATCTTTCCTTCCAGAGACAGGCTGGACATGGGCATTGGCTGCAACTTTAGGGGTAAGTCAAGGGGTATCGGTGGAGGGGGGAGTGAGGAAGATGGTGTGCAGGATAGGGCTGACTACCTGGCAGCAGGGCCAAAAAAAGAGTATAAAATAAAAAAACAAAACAAAAGCACTTGTGGAGCCATGACTCTTTTAACTCTTCTCCCCCTGGTGGCCACGCATGTGCGAAAGGCACGTGCTGCCATATTTGTTTACATTTTCAATGGTCTGAACCTCGGCAGCTACCCAGACTGGTAAGCTTCTCCTCCAGATGCCTGGAGGCACACAAAATACACCTAGACCTTGGTGCCTCTCTTTAAATGGGCCAAGGTCTGCAGGATTTAAGTGGCCATGAAGGTCAAGCGGGCGCATGGGCCTGAATCCCACTTGGAGTCACTGCAGGATGCCATGGGGCTGTAACCCCATAAAGGTAAGTCCAGTAAGGTTTGGGGGGTTTACAGTAGGATCATGAAACCCATTTTATAGTGTCATATATCATATACAGTAACTATGCTTACTTTTTTCTGGATATGAGCACAGGAATATATGACTGAACCAGCAGAAAAAGGCCATGCAATCTATCAAGTCTGCTTTAGTTTGTAGACCCAGTGTCAACTGAGGGATCCACACCCCGGCCCATTATCTTGTTCTCCCTCCCTCTTGATGTCCTCCCTCCCTCTTATTCTCCCCTCCCCTACATGCAACTTTCCCCTTTGTCTGTCCCAACCTCTCTTGAAGCTGTCCACAAATTTCAGGGAGATTACTTCCTCTAGCATCTCGTTCCACTTAGCCACCACCTTGTCCATAAAAAAAAATGCCTTATCGTTTCTCTCCTGAATTTTTCCTTTACCTTACCTTACCTTAGGTACTTAAAAGTTTCTATCATGTCCCCCCGTCCCTCCTTTTATCAAGGGTATACACATTAAGCTCTCAGTCTCTCTTCATATGGTTTCTGATGTAGACCCTGCACCATTTTAGTTGTCGTCCTCTGGACTGCTTCCATCCTGTCTATATCCTTGCATAGATGAGGTCTCCAAAACTGCACACAGTACTCCAGATGGGGTCTCACCAACTGTCTGTACAGAGGGATAACCACTTCCCTTTTTCTACTTGTGATGCCCCTCCCTATGCATCCCAGTATCCCACTAGCTATCCTTACCGACTTCTCACATTCCTTACCCACATTTAGGTCATCTGATATGACTAACCCCAGGTCCCTTTCCACTATTGTTGTTGTTAGTACCTCTCCTGCTATTGTGTACTCTTCTCCTGGATTTTTAAACATTCTCATACCAGCATTTATTTTTTCAAACTGACATTTCTTTATAAGACCAGACTGCTGTTTGAAACACTCGCGTTACTCTACCATTCATTTTTTATTTGAGACATGTTATGAAAGACAATGAATATTATGGTGATTTAAAGGTGAAAACAAATATTGAAAGATTTGTGGTTTTCATACCTCATTTTTTCGAGCAACCAATAAGTGGGGCATATAAATGCAATGAAAATAAAAACCGCTTGAAGTAAGGATTGAGCAGGTAAAACAAATGAAAGCATACACACTAAATGAAATAATTTAAAAGAAAAAATATATTTATTCTGTGAATAGAAATATATGTCATGTTTTATATTGAAAATACTTAAAACATTAAGTTTAAAGGTGTGGATTAGTTAAACTGGTGGTGGCTTGGAGTAGAATGTGAAGTGGATGTTGTGTATATTTATTTTTCAATTTATTTGGTTACAGGATGTGCTTTGGAAGGAGATAATCTAAATGAAGGAAATAACTATCTGAAGTACTAATTATTAAGTGAATGGCCTACGTTGCTTGATAAAAAGAAAATTTTGTATATTAAGTGATTGCTTCATGTAGACAGGATATTTATATATATATATTTATATTTTTAAAGGTTTTGTAAAAGGCACCTCCTGAGGAAGCCAATATTTGTTAGTGAAACATAGAGGACATGGGCCTGAAAATACAATAAAGAATAAGATTTTGGATAAGAAATGACCTGTCTACTTTTGTGAACTTTTGCCCCCCGCTTCTTTGGAAAGTAGAGTTTTTTTTTCTTCAGGGTGTTGATTCACCTTGCTCTAGGGCGGTACACCCTTAGGGGTGGTGATCAGCATACCTAACCTGATCAGACCCATAGATGTGTTAGGGCTAGGATTCTTTAACTATTGCTGCCCTAACAAAGCTGATACTTCTGTTTCTGATATGCTTGGGTAATGTTGAGTTAAACCCTGGTCCCATCGCTACCCTTACATCTCCTTTGGATACTGCTTCCCTTAAAGGCACGAGTTTCTGACATTTCAATGTCTGCAGCCTCAGAAAAAAGTTTACCATGATACAGGCATGGATTAGTCATACTCAACCAGATGTTCTGGTAATATCCGAATCTTGGCTTAGGCTAGCCTCTCAGGATAGGGAGATTAGTATCCCTTCTTACCAGTTATTTAGAACAGACAGGCCTACTAGGGGAGGTGGAGTGGCAGTGTATGTTAAGGAAAGATTTACAATGACCTGCCTGGATTCAACCTCTGTCAAGAATGAGTTTGAATCTTTGACTTTGAAGACTGAGTTGTCTACTTCCCTTGCCATCAGAGTGATTTGTTGCTATCGACCCCCATTGGCTGGTATACTCCTTCTTACACACCTTGGCTCTGTTATCGAGAAAGAGAATCTTGAAACCATTATTCTAGGAGAGCTTAATTTTGACTGACTCTCCAAGACTGTGTCACCCCCTAAACACGTTCTGATATTCCTGTGGGCTGGTGCAACTAATTCACGAACCTACACGTCCAAACAAAAAGAACCTAAGCAATAGTACATTGCTAGATGTTGTACTAGTCAGTAAGCCTCATCTCTTCTCACATGCTGGAACCTTCTTTGCTGATGTCAGTGACCATTGTTTCATTGCTGCTGTCAGATCACTCCATCATATAGGACCTACGCTAAATTTCTTACAAAGAGGGCCTGTCGTAACTTTTACGGGGCTGCCTATGTTCATTATTTGGAACATTCGCCACACTGGCAGTAATTCTATTTAGCCACCATGGTTAACTCGGCATATAATATTTTCCATGATATACTGTTTGAGGCCCTAAATATGTATGCATCAATGGTAAAAATCTGAGTGAAAAACAAAACATGTTGGTGGTTCTCTGCTGAGCTGAAGACTGCATTGCTCGGTAGGGATAAGCTTTGGAAAAAGGCTTGCCGGACTAAGCTCAACTCAGATTGGTGTCAGTTCAGAAAGGCACGTAATGCCTGCACAAAAATGTTCAGGGATGCTGAAGCAGGATTCTATCTCAGTGAACTGGACTCCTCAGCAAAGTGCTCCTCTAAAATCTGGAGGACAATAAAGGACATTTCTGGTCATACACCTGGCAACTCCTTGCCACCTAAGATTACATCTGGGAGTACTACTATCTGTGATAAACTTGGAATCCTAGATGCATTTAACAATCATTTTGCCAGTGCTGGTCTAGCTTTTGACAATTCTCCTGCATCCCAGGTCTGCTCCCAATTTAGTGTCCCATTCATAGACTCTCTTGCTCCAGTACCTGGCTTCTCATTCAAACTGGTCTGTCTGAAAGAGGTTGAAGATCTCATGCTACAGTTGGATGTTAAGAAAAGTGCTGGCGCTGATTCCTTGGGTCCCTATTTCCTTAAAATCACCTATCATGTTATGGCTGTTCCTATCACCTATCTATTCAATATATCACTGTCTCAAGGGTTCATTCCTCCAATGTGGAAAATTGCACGTCATCCCCTTGTTTAAATCGGGGGATCCCTGTGACCTCAACAATTATAGACCAATTTCCCTCCTCCCAGTTTTTTCGAAACTCCTGGAAAAGATCATCAGCAACCAACTAAGGGACTACCTCAAAGAAAAAAATCTACTAAACCCCAAGCAATCAGGCTTTAGAACTAAACACAGCACTATCTCGGCCCTTGCCAAAGTGGCAAATGACTGGTATCGGGAACGGGACAGTAGAAACTTTGTCTGTGCTGTATTTCTAGACCTTAGCAAGGCCTCTGATGCTGTGGCTCATAGCCTGCTACTTTTTTGGCTGAAGAGTATAGGCCTGGACTCAGTATCCTTGCATTGGTTTACTGAGTACCTTGTAGGATGGAGTCAACAAGTTAAGGCTGAGGGTGAGCTATCCCCACTCAAACTTCTCCTGAGTGGAATGCCACAAGGATCCATACTTTGTCCCTTACTTTTTGCTATCTATGTTATTAATATTGATGAGGGTATTAACAAAGCCAACATACACTTGTTTGCTGATGACACGGTTGTATATATAAGTCGACTGACACCCGATGCCGCCTGTGCAGACCTCCAGGAGGAATTTAACCAGCTCCAGAACCAGTTTCTTCACAAAAAACTTCTTTTAAATGCCTAAAAGACAAAAGCAATGTTGTTCTCACCCTATGATGAATCTGGCCAGTTCTGGAACACTACCTCAGATCACCACAATTCTTGGAGAGAAATTGGAGTTTGTTTCAAAATTTAAATACTTAGGAGTGTGGTTAGACCATAATCTCTCATTCACTGAGCATGTGGAAGACCTTGTAAAGAAACTAAGGCAGAGGCAGGGGCTATTCTTTAGAATCAACCAGTTTCTCACTAGAGATTCAAAATTGCACCTCGTCCAAACTACTTTTCTCTTGCTAATCGACTATGCAGATTTCTTATATAGTCAATGCCCTAAAGCCTCACTTGAAAAGTTGGATACGCTTTATCACAGGGCCATCAGGTTTATTACTGGTCTCCCCATCTCCACCCATCATTGTCCCTTGTACAAAGCCATAGGATGGTCCTCTCTTATGTTTAGGCATAATTGAAATGCAGTCCTCTGCACTTATAGAGTCATCATGAAAAGGCTTCCGCAATACATGATAGACTGTCTCCCACTAAGTGAGCCAGAAACGTATGTGTGAGAGAGTGAAGTCACCCCCCCCCCGTTTTTCGAAGAAGATAGTGGGTTCTGGATATACTACTGTTCTCTGTCCTTGTCATAACTCTATTGTTATATGTTTGTTTGTTGGGCTGGCCACCCACTTTGTTTATATGTTTATTGTTGTCTTGTCTATTGTCCGTCCTTCTTTTGTCTTTTTGCAGTACATCCTAGTATCGCTATTCTGCCATCAGACCAAATCTGATAATAAATATTGAGGACAACAGGCCTACTACCATGCTTTTATTGTAAAAAAGCATCCTGTCCCCTTGGTTTTGTGTGCCTGGAGCTTGTATATGCTCCCCATAGTGAAAACGTATGTTTCCCCTGTTAAGAATAAGTATATGGAGCCAGGGGTGTAGCCAGGAATTTTAAACTTGCACTCAAAACCAATGCACTGTTGCCCCCACCCTCATTATGTAAACATAAACCAAAATATGCGTTGCCATGCCTCACCATTGCCCCCCCCCCCGCTAGCCATGTCTGAGTTCAAGTATTCAGTTTTCTCCTGCAATCCTCCTTCCTTTGTTTTTCTGCCTGCCTGGTAAGTTGTTCTTGTTTGTGTATTTGGCTGGTGGCATCAGTGCCCCATAGCAAACAACAAAGGCAAAAGGGCTCAACGCGACACAGACACAATGTGACTCACAATGTCCTTGCTTTCCTCTTTTTGTAGCCCCATCTGATTTGTTGCCCCTACCTGATTTTTTTACTGTGCTCTGCTGCGTACAGTGCGTGTGCCTGCCGACACCTCTGTATGGAGCTGTTTGTAGCTCCGCAGGCTTTCCTCCTGTTAAATGCCTGCCTATATGCCTGTTTGTGAGGGTTTTATAAAGAAATAGCCCTCCGTTTGAAATATTGTAGGCCCTACTTTAAAACACTTTGTTTTAGCCCTATTTCACCTTGCTGTGTTTCCCTGGGCTTGTTTGTGCCTGTTAAGTTTAACAAGCATTTGTCAATGCTGAATGTTTGCTTGCTGGCATTGGCATTGGTAGTGTAGAAGTTACAGAGCTGCATAATAGGAATGGATCTGAAGTATTGAACTGAAGCCAACCCCACCACCACCCTGCAGAGAGTGACAGGCATTGGGGTGTGCCTTTGGATCGTCAGGCATAACGGCCATGCCATTTCACCACACCCTACCCTGCAGACACTGACAAGTGTCACAGTGTGCCTTGGGGTCTTTAGCCCTTATGCGCACCCCATTCCATCAGGAAATATGGTGAGATGGGTGCGGTATAGGAGAATGGGGTGAACTTTGGGGCCGAAGAGTCCAAGGCATACCTTGATGCCTCTAACTTGCTGCAGGGTGTGGAATGGTATGAGCATTACAGGCAAGAATCCCAAGTCACACCCCTGATGCCTGTCATTCTCTACAGGGTTGGGCGTTATGGTTGGAAACCCTAACACCTCAGGCATTCGTTGGTATTTTCAATCCAAATTTTCAACATGGTTTTTTTGTGACCCCCACCTCATGAACAGTGGCAATATCAGTTTGTTAGCCAAAAGCTGCTTATGCACAGCGACTATGGCATTTAGCACCACAGGTGCAAAAACACATTCCGAACAGTATGTGAAAAATGACAGCTGTACTGTTCATGGGGAGGTGTAAAAAATGGCAATGTTGCAAATCTGCAGTAAAAATATTAAAAAAAAACTGGTGAAGTCACGAGCGTGCATAGAAACTGTCCATCGTAATGTAATTAGTTTGGGAATTTTTTACAGCAGATTGTCAATACAGGCATTTTGGGATCTCTGATCATGAACAGTGTCACTGTGATTTTCTTTATCTGTCCCGAACAATGATTTCCCACAGCAACCACGCATCTCTGCGCTGAAAGTGTGAAAACACATTTCGGCCATGTTGTGAAAAATGACAGCTGTACTGTTCATAAGGAAGTGTGGAAAAATGCCACTGGTGAAAATCTGGACTGAAAATATTAAAAAGTCATGAACTTACGGGTGCATGGAAACTGAGCAATGCTCACTCCTAACACAGTCATTTTATGGACTTTTGTCACCAAATTTTCAACATAGCCATTTTAAGACCTCTGCTCATGAACAGTGTAACTGTGATTTTCTTAATCTGTCCCAAACATTGCTTTCTTCCGACTGCACCATTGTGCACTACTGTATGAAACACATTTTGGGTGACATGTGAAAAATGGCAGCTGTACTGTTCATAAAGAAGTGTAATAAAATGGCAATGTTGAAAATCTGGGTGAAAATATTGAAAATTCACAGACTTCCGAGCATGCGTAGGAATTGCATAGCATGCCTTCAGTAAACAGTCATTTTAGGAATGTTTTCACCAAATTTTCAACATAGCCATTTTAAGACCTCTGCTCATGAACAGTGTCACTGTGATTTTCTTGTGTCCCATACATTGATTTCACACACCGACTGTGCCATTGTGCGCCATATGCGGAAACACGTTTTGGGCAAGATGTGAAAAATGACAGCTGTACTGCTAATAAGGAAGTGTAATAAAATGGCAATGTTGAAAATCTGAGTGAAAATATTGAAAATTCATTGAACTTACAGTGCATAGGAACACTGCTTGCGCTCATAAAACAGTTATTTTAGGAATTTTCCGCAAATTTTCAACATAGGCTTTTGAAGCCCACCTTATGAACAGTGGCAGTGTTGTTTCGTTACTCAGTCCCAAAAGGTGATTTTGTGCGGAGACTGCGAAATCACCCTTCGAGCCCGATTAATGCCATGACAGTGAGAGCATTCATGAGAATGGGTCCCAAAAAACCCATGTTGAAAATTTGGTGCAAAAATTCCAAAAAATGCCTGAGATATGCAGCAAAGTTGAAAAAACCCTATCTATCCCATTATACAGCTTACCGGCATTTCCTTAGTTCACGGTCGGCTTTGAAGAGTGCAGACATGTTCCGGTCCACGAAGATCGCGCGCCAGAGTCTGGAAGTCAAGCATGGGGTGAGGTGTGTGGGGAGACAGGGTGCGCAATGGGTGGGCGCGGGGGGGCAGAGACAGGGAGGGACCGTTTTGTGTTTCAGGGTTTTTTTTTAAAAAAGGATGACGACATGGACGTTTGTCACGCTGGGGTGGGTTCCCAGCAAGGCACAAGGATGGCTGTTTGGGGGGTGGAGCCGATGGGAATTGGGCACCCCTGTTGGCTTCTCTGAGGTGTATACGCTGGAGTGCACACCCATCATGGCATGTGGAACTCTGTTTGGGGGTGCAGCACAGCCGACGGGGACTGGGCACCCCG
This sequence comes from Neoceratodus forsteri, assembly GCA_016271365.2. Classification (NCBI taxonomy): domain Eukaryota; kingdom Metazoa; phylum Chordata; order Ceratodontiformes; family Ceratodontidae; genus Neoceratodus; species Neoceratodus forsteri. The sequence continues at coordinate 870,206,641 of CM057452.1, read as the reverse complement.
TCTGCTATACAGTGTGTGCGTGGGGGGGCAAGCACACAGCATGCGTGCATGTGTGTGTGTGTGTGTGTAGGGGGAGTGCGCATGAGCAGGCGATAGCTTATCACTGCTCACTGAAGCGTTGCTCTCCCTTTCAACTGTACTCCACTGCATTTTCGACTGCTGTCATAGACAGCTCCAGCAGCCATTGGAGAACTGCGGCCGTGCCTGCAAACACTCTGACTGAACTGGAAGAGGGCTGCCACACCTCCAAAAACTCGGATGATGGCACTATGCTTCTTGCACATGCGTGCAAGCAGACATAAAAATAGTATTAAGAACCTTCCGGTTCTCTTCTGTATTCCCCATTAGGTCCTCTTAGGAAGAGCTTTTTAAAAATGCGGCTTTTCCTGTGTAAAATGCCACTGAGCTCCTGAGCTCCTGCGCGACTGTGCGAATGCGAACGTCTATAATCTTGTACCTGCTTGAATGTGCGCACTGTTGTGAAAGCATTTGGCCTTCTAGTAATGCCCAGCTTGGTGTTTTCTGGCTGAAAATAAGTAGTAACAGCTCTACGTACCATCCGGAGATAAAATTCCAATATTTTGGTGCTGTTTCTGAGCCTTTTATGAAATGAGTGATTTCCTGCTTCTGCTGGTATTTCAGAGCCCTGGAGTCCATCCACCTTCAGCTGCAGCATTTCTCTAAGATCCGGCTGGCGGTTTTCCAAATTCCTTTATGCTGCTGCTGGAAGTGGTAGTGCTTCCTGGTGCCAGAGAGTGTATTAAAAACTCCCAGAAAGAGTGTAATTCACTTTTGTGAATATAAATATGCTACTAGATTTCTTTAAAAAATGTTTAATTGTTGTAAATAAAATAAATGTATTGTAAATAAAGAAAGGTAGTTTAAACAAAGGTACAGGGGTGGAGTTACATAGTCACATGACCCTGAATGGTATATAACCTGCTCACCTTGAACAGGGAGTCAGTCAGCAGGAGGATGTGAAGCTGTTAACGTCCTGTTTAGCTAGTTATTACTAGCTGGATTTGTTTTTGATTTATATGCATTTTGCTTCTCTTTTATTCTGCCGCTTTCAGTTCACTTTATACCTGTAAAAATATTTAGTTTTTCTGCCAATCTGCTTCATTGGTCCATCATTACCCACAGCCTACAACAATATGCTTTAAGAAGTGCATCCTACATCACATTATGTATCCCCAAGGCTTCCTTCCATTATGGCAGAGTGGCCACTAGCTTCATGTTGCCCTTCTTGTGGAACAAATTGCAAAAATTACTGAAATTGAGCTGCCTCCACAGTATGAGTACCTACGTATTTATAAGCTCAATATGTTTGTGAGCCATGCAATTGCTTCCCCAGCCTCTGATCTTTGTCCGAAGCTTAGGTTACTGCCCCAGAGCTTTGTTGTATTTAAAAGTGCTTGTAATCTCTGGCGATTCTAGTTCTGTGAGCCACTTATGACCCTAAATGTTTATTCATACAGAAACCTGCATGGTCCTTAGCTCCTCATGGCTGTCTTGACCACGAGGCTTTAGACAACCTACTGTCTTTACACATTACCTAATCTGTGGCTCTTTTTCTCTTACTATGTCTCTATTAATTTGCTCTGCTGCATCACTGCATTCTCAGAATATGTACTCTACTTTCATTATTACATCCCCTGTCCCCAAACTTGCTCCTTAGCTGAAGACAAGCTGTACAGGGGCTCCCTGCCCCATAAGTGTGGGATTCATGGACACCGGGAGGACAGCGCTTCCACAGCCACCGCCCAAGATCCCAAGCCTGGACTCTCCTCTGGCAAGTTACGGCAAAAGCCGCTGACCAATCGGAATGCGATCACTTTTTGGCACTCTAGCTTCCGATTGGTCACTGCAGTCTGTTCCTGTGTTTAATTCTAAACCTAGATAAAATCTGATTTTCCCTAGTGAAATCTGCTCAAAAAAGCTATAATTACTTATTTGCTTGACTGTTAAGACCTTTATTTCACTGTTAGAGAGTTATAAGCAGGGAAAATGTCTGATTACACCCCTTTCTGAATTGCTGTGCTCGCAACAGTCTCTAGGCACTAAAGGAATTCACATCTCATTTGTCCTGCTGTTTTGGCCCTTGCACTGGTACGGACATCCCTTTGTCCATGGCCAGCAATTACCCCTGACCTCTTCTCTTTCTTCCCTGTCAAGGACTAGCTCTCTACCGGCTCCCTGTCCCACAGGCATGGGAAACTCAGTCGCCAGGCAGTCTGTGCTGCCTCAGCCGCCACCTGAGACTCTAAGCCCGGACCCTCCACTAGCAAGGCATGGCAAAAGCTTCTATCCAATTGGAATGCGAGCGCTCTTCGGCTCTGGCCTCTGATTGGTTCCTGCAGCTTGCATCTGTGTTCCTTCAAAACCAAACAAAAAAAATCTGATTTCCTTGTTGAAATATGATTAAAATAACTGTAGTCACTTATTTGCCTGACTGTTAGGGCCTTTATCTTTCTGCTTAGAGTGTTACATTTAGGAAAACCATGTGATTACACTCCTTTCTGAAATTCTGTGTATGTGCCACCTCTTCCCATGAGCTGCAGCACACTGTACTGTTATGAATGTTGCAACATTGAGTACTTACGTGCATTATTTGTATTTATTTGTATTATTTATCTCTATGGTAAATACTTCTTTATGTACTCTACTGTACTACTTGGTCTGGATTAACCAGGTCCATCTTGTAAATGAACTTGCTCAACGATGTTCGCCTGGATAAATAAAGATTTTGATTGATTGATTGTTTGACTTCATTTGTTCTAATTTATGTGTGTAAGAAAAGTGAGATAATTAGGGAAACAACATTTCATAAATTTTTTGTTTGTTTTTATTTAAGGTCATTTTATTTTAGGGCATAGTTGAAAGTTTTAGTAAGTAAAGGTGGCAGCTATGTTTGTGATGGAAGGTCAGTTCTGTATTTAGGGGATTGATTTGCTCATTGGGTGATGCAGCTACTAACAAATCTGGTCAGGTTTAGGACCAGGATAACCATTCATTATGCTGTGACAATGCATGGTCTGCTGACTGGTTTTATCAAATTAAGTTTCTTTGATTTTTAGACCCATTTTATAAGCTGGGATAATGCCTCTTTTTGTGTGGTTGAAGTCACTCAGCCTGCAGTCTCATGACCAGCCCACCTGAGGTGTGACATTATCACAGTACGACACACACCCTATAGTATCTTACTTGTGTTAAAATGTTTTCTTGTTTTTATTAGATGGTGATTGTATTAGTTACATGATTTTTTAAATATATTTATGGTTACAATTTAATGCATGTATCCTTTTGTATACTGTATCCAACTTCAACTCGCCTTTGTGGTGTGTTGCAATAGATTTTCTGAATCTAAAGAACTCATAATAAATTATGCACCTCTTAACATATGTAGTCCTGTCAGTAAGCAAACCTAACAGCACTGAGACATATTACTAAGCCATTGTAGACCTGATGAAAACTCTTCCAAGACTGACACACCAGGGATAGCAGCAAATCCTGATTTCAGACAGGCCGACAGGTTCGCTGATGATAAACACAATGGTTGTGAACAGAAGCATCATTAGGGAAACTTCCAAGTTGAGGGACCAGCAGTGGGGCAACCACTGTTCTGCTTTCAGTTCAACTCTCTGGTGAACTTAACATGCTTAGTACTAGTATAAGTGCTATGGCAGAGTGTGAATATAGGAGATATTGTACTTGCATCAAACCTAATAGTTCTATACTTTTGATAAATTATCCTTTAATGGTAGTGTACACGTTTAAGAAGCAACCCTTAAGAACAACAGAAAGATACAGTTGATTCTATTTTAAGTGTTTGACCCTAGATTTTACAAAACAATGATGCAGATAGTGCTAAAATTAAAGGGACACTACCAACCCCCTTAAGTCGCAAATTGTCCCTAGTTTAAAAAGAAAAACATTTTATGATTGCTTACATTCTGCAAAGATTGCTGATATAGCTGGTTGTTTGATTCTGATTCCTTTTTCTATCTAAAAGTTAAAAATAGACTTACCTTATCGTTTTTTAAAAAAAATTTATTTCTTTCATTTTTTCCAATACCCGTGACACAGTTAGAAACCGATTAGGGAGTCTTGCCTGGCTGTTAGCGGTAAAAAGGGTAAGTTTGTTGGTTAGGATGGTTACATCTGAGAAACCGGAAAAAAGAACTGCGCCCACTGGGTTTCAACACTGCAGTGTGTGTGGGGATGTCTTTGCTAAGGCTGATCCCCACACCACCTCTGTTGATTGTCTGGGGTTTGCCACCTCGATTCAGACTGCCAAATTTGTAAAAACTTCCCCAAGTCTACCCTGGAAAAAAGGTTGGGCAGGCTTAGCAATAAGGAGGCCGAGAACTCCGCTGACCTGGATGGCCAGCCCGGTTTGGTTCCGACCGAACCAGAAGGAGTGCCCTCTGACCAGGGTGATACTGCTTTGGGCAAGAGGAGAGACGATCCCAAGGGATCGGTTCCTACAAAAAGAAAACAAAAAGAGAAATCGTCGAGTTCGGATCCAGAGACCCATGTTCTGACCGGCGAGGAGATTGCCCGAGCGATTAGGATTGTGGAATCGCTTCGTCTGGTTCCATCTGATCTGGCGCCTTCTGGCAGGTGCTTGGTTCAGCCAGTTCCTCCAGGTCAGGATTATGGCCCTGAAGACTTTTATGAACCGAATTTGGAGGGCGACGAGGATTACGAAGGTGGTGATGATGATAATGATGATGATGGTATGGAAGGTCTGGATGAGCCCATCAAACTGGACATTTCCCCAGATAGGCCTTCTGGTGTTTCCCCTCCTAGGCTTTCTGAGTCCCCTTCCCACTACGTATTTTAAAGAAAAGTGGCAGAAACCATCCAGCTCCCTGTGGAAGAAGCTGTAGAGGAACAAGATGAGCCTGATTATGTGGAGATGATGGACATCCCAGAGTCCAAGAGACTGTCTATTGCCCTTCATAAGTACTTTGGGAAACAGACACAAAAACTGTTAAACTCCAAATTCTGTACCTCCTGTTGACAGAAGGATGGACAAGAGGTACACTTTATCAGGCTCAGGTACGGAGTATTTGTATGAGCAATGCAGCCATGTTGGGGTTATGCAGGCTGCAGCCTGTGATAAGACTAACATACCCTTGGCTTCACACACCCCAGATAAAGACTCTAGGAAGCTGGATGCCATGGCAAAGAAACAGTATATGGCATCCTCCTTGGGACTCAGGCAGGCTAATTACATGGCCTATGCAGACAAGTACCAGAAGTCCAGGTGGGACACTGTACTGGCACTGGCTAAGCAAGCTTCCCCCCAGCTGGCCAGGAAGCTGGAGGAGGTGGCTGCTGAAGGGATTGAGGCATCAAAGGTACAGTTTCATGCTGCTGAGGACTCCAATGTTGTATCTTCAAGAGTCATGGCTACATCTGTGGCTCTTCAGAGAATGGCTTGGCTCAAATGTACTAGTCTCTCACAGGACACCCAGGCTAAGGCCATGGGTTTCCCTGTGGTGGGTAATTCTCTGTTTGAGGAGCAGACACAGAATTACATGAAAAAGATGGATGAGTATAGGACCACCTATAGGAGTGCACAGGCCAAGGAAAGGCAGGCAGCTCCTCAAAGGCAGCAGGCTAGGGACAGAGGCAGGCCTTTTCATAGGCCTTTCTACCAAGCACAGGCCTCTTCTCCCTTTCCTCAGAGGGTGTTCTTCAGAGGGAGAGGCAGAAGGGGGATGAGCAGGGCTGCATCCACCCCTCAGCCTAAGACTCCTGCCAAGCAGACACCCTGATGAGTCAGCCTGGGTCGACTCCCCCATTCCTGTAGGAGGCAGACTGGCTTACTTCATCCAGGACTGGATGTCTGTTACCTCAGACAAGTGAGTCCTGGAGGTGGTAAGCCAGGGGCTGGTTCCCAGCTTCAAAAAATTCCAAAGCTGAGAGCCAGATCCTTTCTACCTGCAAGCATCTCTGAAACCGTTGCCCTAGAGGCAGAGGTTTCATCTCTGCTAGCCTTAAGGGCAATAGAGAGAGTTCCTACATTGCACAGGGGCAAACGTCTGTACTCCAGGTACTTTCTTACCCCAAAAAAGACAGGGGAGTGGTGACACCATCCTAGACTTAAGATACCTGAACAAACATCTTTTAAAACCAAAATTCAAAATGGTGACTCTGGGAATAATCCTTCCCTCTCTAAGGCCAGTGGACTGGCTAGCCTCCCTGGACCTAAAAGATGCATCCTTTCACATTCCCATCAGGTGCTCCCACAGAAAGTACCTCAGGTTTGAATTGCCTTCAGGCCATTATCAGTTCAAAGCAATGCCCTTCGGCCTAACATCAGCTCCAATGGTATTCACAAAATGCCAAGCAGTAGTAGTGGCTTTTTTAAAAAGGAAGAATATTTCCATATTTCCATACCTGGATGACTGGCTTATTGTGGGTCAGTCTCCAGACCAAGTCAAGTCAGACCTGCAAGTGACCCAGCAAGTGCTCACTTCCCTAGGATTTCTTCTCAATCTCCCCAAGTCAGTTCTTGAGCCTGTACAGCTTCTCACCATCATAGGGGCAGAGCTGGATACTGTCAAAGCAAGAGCTTTTCTTCCCCTGGAAAGGGCAAGGGCTATGATAGAGCTGGCTCCTTCCTTCCACCTTCTGGTTTCTCAGCCAGCAATGCACTTCCTTCAGCTTTTGGGCTACATGGCAGCTTCTACAGCAGTGGTTCAAGGGGCCAGATTTCAGATGAGGGACATTCAGTTTCATCTGAGGGCTTTTTGGTCTCAGAGGAAAGATCCTCTAACTAAACTAATTCCAGTGACTCAGACCCTGATCCAGGCTCTCCAGTGGTGGCAGGATCAATGCAACCTCAGGCAAGGAGTCACATTCGTCACTCAATCTCATTCTGTGGTCCTAACCATGGATGCTTCTCTACTGGGGTGGGGAGCCCATCTGGTGGCTCTCACAGCCCAGGGACTGTGGTCCTCTCGGGAATCCTTTCTTCATATCAATCTCTTGGAGCTCAGGGCAGTTTTTCTGGCCCTGCAAGCTTTCTCTCAGTCAATGCAGAACAAAGTGGTTCAGGTCAGGACAGACAACACCACCACCATGTGGTACATCAACAAGCAGGGAGGCACTCAGTCCATGGCCTTGTGCATGGAAGACATGAAATTGTGGTCTCTGGCTTATTCTCTACATACCTCTCTGATAGCAGTCCACCTTTCAGGAAAGGACAATTTGCTAGCAGATGCATTGAGCAGGATTTCTCAGGGCCATCATGAATGGTCCCTGGACCCTCTGGTGTTAAGAGTGATTTTTTCAAGGTGGGGCACTCCAGAGACATATCTCTTTGCAGCCCTAGACAATTACTAACTTCCTCTAATTTGTTGTATACCTCCAGTCTTGGGCTCAGTCCCTCGGGATGCTCTGATTCTGAATTGGGAAGGGAAATTTCTATATGCCTTCCCTCCTTTTCCTCTACTGTTCAAGGTCCTGGTCAATATAAGGTCACAATCCTGCAAAGTGATCCTGATTGCTCTAGACTGGGCCAGGCAGCCTTGGTATCCCCTGTTGCTGTCCCTGTCAGTCCATCTTCCCCTGTCTCTTTCCAGGAATTACAACCTGTTAACCTCCTCTCAGGTAAGAATTTGGTATCCCAATCTTTGGTCTCTCAATCTCTAAGCGTGGCTCTTGAAGAGTTAGAGTATGCAGATTTACATCTGTCTCAAGGGGTTCTGGACATTCTCAAAGCCTCTCAAAAATCTGCCACCAGAAAAACTTATAACTCCAAATGGAAAAGATTCAGCATTTGATGTTCCAAGAAGCATATATCTCCAGGCACTGCTGAATTGTCTACAGTTCTGGATTATATGATTCATCTCAATGGCCTAGGCCTCAGACCAGCTACTCTCAAAGTACACTTGTTGGCTGTTTCTGTTTTTCTGTTAGTGGGGAAGCCTTCCCCGCTGTCATCTCACCCTGTTTTCTGTAAATGTTTCAAGAGATTGCTTCATACCAATCCCCCCTTTAGGGATCCTACTCCTGCTTTGGACCTTAATGTTTGCATTGCTCAGTTTATGCAACCTCCCTTTGAGCCTTTGTCTTCAGCAGAGCTTAAGTGCTTGACTTGGAAAACTGTGTTCCTGGTAGCCATTACTTCTGCCAGACGTATCAGTGAATTACAAGCTCCGTCAGTGGAACCTGATTTTATCTCATTCAATAGAGATAAAGTGGTCCTTAGAACCAATAGAAGGTTCTTACCTAAAGTGGTTTCAGATTTTCATCTGAACCAATCCATGTCTCTCCCTGTGTTTTTCACTGATCATTCTTCTTCAGGAGAGAGAAGATTACACAGTTTGATGTTAAAAGAGCCCTTAGTTACTACATTGAGCGTACTAAGGCACACAGGTTTGAATCCTGCCGGTTGTTTCTCACTTATGGGGAAGTGGGAGCAAGGGCAAACCTGCCACTAAGAGAACTATTGCTAGGTGGATTGTCTCTTGTATATAATTCTGCTATGAGAAGCTAGGCAAAATACCACCCTCAGGTCTGAGGGCTCATTCGAGTAGGGGTACATCTGCTTCCCTGGCTGCTGCCAGGGATATTCCTTTGCTAGAGATATGTAAAGCAGCCACCTGGAAAACAGTCCATACGTTCACCAAGCATTACTCCTTGGATATCCAAACTTGGAGTGATGCTCAGTTTGGTACAGCAGTATTGCAGAGCCTATTCCCAAAGTAGGTTCGAATCCCTCCTCCATGGAGGTACTGCTTGGTAGTCAATAGTCAGAATACAGCAAGACTTCATATTGTTTGAAGAAAAAATTACTCTCCTTAGTAATTATGTTTCTTCTAATGGAGTCTTGCTGTATTCTGACCTCCCTCCCTGCCTCCCCTCTCAGAACCTGTTTTGGGGAAGTAGGCTGGCAGGTGCAGTGTTGCACCTCAGGTGTGCATTTGGGCACTCCCTCTTTTTAGAGAGGTGGAGTGGGTTGTTTTTTATTATTTTAATAGTCTTGATTTGTTCACTACCTGGTTTTTGATTTTGGATTTCTTGACTTGAGTCTTTTGGGGATCCAAAATATTTGGTTGCCATTTGGCTAGTAAAATTGTACAATTTCCACATAGTGGTCTTAGTTAGTATTAGCTTATAAGAATCTGACAGTTGCACTTCAAAGTGCTGCAGACAGAGGTTTGAACCGAGCTGGAGCTCAACATTCTATGCTCTGCATAGAATTTAACCCTCTACTCTCTGGGGCAGTTCAAGTGCTGGGGCTAACTGCAATAGTCAGAATACAGCAAGACTCCATTAGAAGAAACATAATTACTAAGGTGAGTAATTTTTTCTTCAGGTCTATCAATCCCTCCTGCAAATACACTGCTTATATGTATCTGAATAAAATTGTGCTTACACTCATACAAAATAATCAAGCTACTCATTTCTTCTTTTCTTTCTTGCCAAACCGCCAAACTAAAAACCGGAAGAGTGTCTAACTCAGAATGATATTAAATCACTACTTTTTACGCAGGCCCTGTGGCACTGAGGGCTGAGGTGCTGAATGCCTTACCTCATGCCACGCTGATGACCCATGTTCAGGAATGAGCACGGGCCACTGGGGTCGGCAGGGGAGGAGAAGGATTGTGTGTCCAAGGAACTGCTCTCCTTCTCTGGGAAGGGGAGACATCTATACTCGGTGCATGCCTGGCCCCTAGCAAAGGCTGGGGGCTGGCACACCAATGCAACAGGGACAGAGTCGAAGGCAGACGCCTGGAGGAACATGTGCAGATGTGTGTGTGCTCCCTCCTTGTGGCATCATTGCACGCCTTGGCTCAGGAACACAGAAAAGGAGGAAAATCAGTCCAGGCATGCCTAATGACTGCCAAGCCTCGCAGGTGCTGCCCCTGTAATGGACAGTAGCCCCTTCCAGCTCCAGATTTGTGTATGAGGTGGGTTGAGGGATCCCAGCCACCCCACCAAGTGGGGGCAAGCCATGGGGTTGCTGGAGTGGAGGTAAGCTGCAAGCGGGGGACGGAGCTGGGGCTTCAGACAAGATGAATTGCCACCAGACCAGAGGAGCGAAAAATAGTGTAAAAAAAAATCACTACTTTTTTTCAGAAAGGTGACAGTGCTGAATAATGCTTCATTTAATCTGGATCTGGACAGTCCTTTCAACTCATAAATCAAGTATGCTTCCCTTTGAGGCAAAAGATTAAATAAGCCCTTGTGATCTTTTTGACCTTCTATATGGCTCCTGAATTTAATTTGACTCCTATTGCTAAAAAGAGTTTATCTGGCAGCACTAATGAGTAAACCAATTCTGTTGACCTTTTTTTAACCTTCCATAGCCACTCGAATTATCTATGATGAGAATGTTAAATTTTTTATGGTGGAATGGACTGATCACTGAGTATCTGGAGAGGCTCCTGTAGCAGTGAATGGGCCACCCCCACTGTGCTCAGCCACTAGCTGTAGAATTGGGTGACAGAAAAGAGACTGAGGTAGCAGCAGTGTCCAAAGATTCAACAGCAGATAAATACAGCAGCAGTTGTTCAAAGTGTAATTGCACAGTTCAGCAGCTTGGATGGCTCTGGAGCGGCTTGCATCTTTGTAGCAGTGAATGGATCGGTATTACCATGGTGAGACAACACTCTTCTTGCTGACATCCCCAACAGCGACAGACACAATGCTGAGTGTCGGCATTGTTCTGTTTGGGATGTGTCTGTGTCTTCTTCAGGGGGTTGCACCCCCCCAAGCCCCGCATGTGGGGGGGCTCCTCCCCCCACACCCTCTGGTCTATATATATATAACTCTGAGTCAGAGTTGTCTTAGGAAGGGGGCAAAACACTGGGAAATGCAGCACTGTTGCTAGCGGGGACCATCTCAGCAACCTGACCCTTTAATTGAATTCTGTCTCTGTGATGGTCTTTGCTCTGGCAGTGTCCATGTGTGGTCAGTACACTGAATGGATCTCCCCCAATTTCAAAACCTAACTGGTTTTTCAGGGCATTACCCAAAGCTTAGGCACTAACTGTATCATCAAGGAACGGGGGTGGGTGGGATTTAGCAGGTTATAGGCTCACAGAGATGTGTGAGGGTGTTCGCCTCTGCGCAGGGGCTCATAAAGTAAAACACACCTTTGATGTCATTAGGAATTCTGGCTGCTGAAGGCAGGCAAAGCCTGACAGTGCAAAATTTGAAGTACACTGGAAACATAAAACATTGGAATACAAGCAGCTGGATATGTTCAGTGTGATATAGGCTGCTACTCTTGGCTGGATAAAAGTTGTGCTACTGCATTCCTCTACCATAAGGGATGAACGATGATAAAAAAAAATTATTAGGAATGATTTTACTGTTCCCTTGTTACAGTTCTTCTAATACTTCCCACACGTAAGTTCAAGTATGTATTATTTCACACATGGACTGTGTCTTATACAGTATTAGATTGTGGTTTCTTCTATTATGGATAATGTGACAGATGCCCTTAGAACCATGCTGCATGATATAATTTCTTATCCTATTCAGTGTAATGAAGAAAGGGCTACAGTTTCCTTGTAAAACATTTACAAATGATGGTGTTCTGTAATCCCTGGAGACATGCTTCACATCTAAAAAAAGATAGATCCCTTTTATCATTTGCTGTTTAATTGAATGAAACGTTGTAAATACAGTTAAAACTAAGTACTGTGCAGCCTGTTTTTGGAAATTACCCTTGGGGATTCACTTGAAGTTTAAACACCAAATGGTGAAACCATCTTTCAAACCAATTTTCACAATTCCCATGACATCCATCTGTGTATCCCCTTTGTTACCTAAAATGATATTACTACAGGCATGAGTGCTACTTGAGCCCGTTTGCAGGAATAACCGTCTTCTACTATTGTCTGCTGTCCAAGTTGATGATCTGTCCTAATGTATCTTTTTTTTTTCAAAATTGATGGCTCACCTTATGTAGTGCTCTGACTGGCTGCTGGTGAGAGGCACCTCACTAAGTTCTGTAAGTGTTCTGTAACGTAGCCAAACTGAGAAAGAAAAGCTGAAACTTTGTAATCAGATGAAAAATGGCAGAACTATGTGGACCAACCAGGTAATCCGTAGCTCCTGAGAACAGTGGCTAGGGTCTTTCAAAAGTCTAAAGGAGTACAACGGGAGAAAGGGAATCAGAGAAGGAGTAATTCACTGTGTTTGATGCTGAACTCGCTCCATGAATTGAAGTAAGTGGGTTTTTACTGGGCTCCCCAACACCAGATCAGGGAAGATGGACAGAGGCAATTTATTTGTATTTTATTTATTTAGACTCCCTCATGGCACGGTGAACGCTGGTCACCAAAGTAGTGCACCTACTGTCACGTAACAAAAGAAAACTGAAAACAAGTGTCAATCTGTTCTCCTACTGTCCCAGTCTTTCTTGCCTGCCTACCCTATCCTTAGTGTAAAAAATGAAGAAAGGAATTCATTGAATGAAACATTATAAATACAATTAAAACTAAGTACTGTACAGCATGTTTTGGAATTCCTTGAATGAAACCTTGTAAATACAGTTAAAACTAAGTGCTGTACAGCCTGTTTTTGGAAAGTACCCTTGGGGACTCACTTGAAGTTTAAACTCCAAACGGTGAAATCCTCTTTCTAACCAATTTTCACAATTCCCATGACATCCATCTGTGTATCCCCTTTGTTACCTAAAATCACATTACTACAGGCATGAGTGCTACTTCAGCCTATCTGCAGGAATAACCCCACTTACTTCAGTTTGTGGTGCAAGTTCAGCATCAGTCACAGTGAATTACTCCTTCTCTGATTCTCTTTTTCCAGCTGTACTCCTTAAGACTTTTCCAAGACCCTAGCCTCTGTTCTCGGGAGCTATAGATTACTTGGTTACCCTCTCTGATTCCCTTTCTCCTGCTGTACTCCTTAAGACTTTTCCAAGACCCCAGCATCTGTTCTTGGGAGCTATGGATTACTTGGTTGGTCCCCACAGTTCCACCATTTTTCGGCTGATTACAAAGTTTTGGCTTTTCTTTCTCAGTTTGGCTACCATTACAGAACACTTGCAGAACTTGGTGAGGTGCCTCTCAGCAGCAGCCAGTCAGAGCGCTACATAAGGTGAGCCATCAATTTGGAAAAAAGGTAGTTAGGATGGATTGTCAACATGGACAGTGGCCAATCAATGTAGCAGACGGTTTTGCTGGGCTGACCAAGTGTGCTGAAAGTAAAAAAAAAAGTGTGAGCGTGGAGCATTCCAAGGCTGGAAAACAAATAGTGCGAATGTGGATCGTTCCAAGGTAGAGGCAACTTTATTTATCACTCCAGTGTGTTGTGCGTTTTGCAAGGAATGCAGGAGTGCTTTTTTATGAATGCAAAAGGTCTGTAGGGCTACGCCCACTGCAGCCCTAAAAGCACAGGTCTCTAGCTATGTCCCCCAAGGGAAGGGTACAGACAATACAGGAAGACTGCTTTACATCACATGGAAAATGGCACACCCCACCCACCCACAGTCCTAGTGTCCTTGGATGCCAAAAAAGTTTTTGACAGGGTGGAGTGGGGGGGAGCCTTTAACGTGCACTCTATAGTATATTGTCTGCACCCAGCTGATGAAAGCCTCTCCTGAGTTAGTCATCACAAGCTACACACAGTCAACAGCCTTTCCCCTGGGTAGAGGCACTTGGCAGGGGTGCCCTCTGTCACCACTACTGTTTGTTCTGGCCATAGAACCCTTACTACAGGCTATTAGGCAACAAGAACATATCCATGATAGACTTGTTTTCCACTAACATCTTTCAGCCACCCCTTATTTTCCCTAAAGTCTGTTTGTATCTGTACACATTTAATTTTTTTTTCATTTTCACCATTGATCTCCATCTCTGTCTCCTTCCCCCACATTTGTCACCTTTCAGCCTTCTTACTAGGCTCTGTTAATTAGTCCCCACCTGGGGACTTCTCTAGCTCTTTCACTCCTATTCTGCTTTGTCTTTCCCATCATCACCTTTTTGTTTCACAGATTCTGTCTTAATCTTGCCATTTATCACTTCTTCTCCCTGAGCCTCACCTTTTCTATTTCCCCTTTCCCCAAATATATATCCCTCATTTTACCTTTCCTCTACACTAACTTTGTTTTTTTTTTCTCTTTTAGATATTTCCTGAAGAAGACCTAAGGTCGAAACATAGATTTCTAACTCTATTTTCAGCGTGCATTTAATATAACCATTTTGTTTTGCTTTTAGACCACATGCTGACACAGTGCCTTGTTTTTGTTTTTAACATATCCATGAGTACAACTAAGGGGAGAACAGAAAGTCTTAGCATATAAGGTGGATATACTGCTCACACTGTCACATCCTGAAACCTCAGTCCCGGAGATGCTATGGATCTGGCAGTACTATGTTCTGTTATCTGGCTACAAAGCAAATGTGACTAAATCACATTTGCTGGCTTCTGGGCCAGTGACTGAGGGCCTACAAGGCTTCCCCTGGGTGCTACACCCAGTTCAGGGCCATATAACATACCTTGGAGTCAAACTCAATGAGCCCATTAAAGAGCTTGGCAAGACCAATCTGTCCTCTCTGTATGCTGCCATAGACAGAGACCTAACTGATGGTGTAAGCTCAACCATACTCACTGGATGCAGTGCATATACACAAAATGATGGTTGCCCCAAAGCTCCTGTATATTTCAAGCAGCCTGGCCATCAGAAACAAGCCAAGCCAATTCAAAGTGGCCTAGTGTCAAATGTTAACATTCCTATGGGGCAAAGGTCCAAAATGACTTAGCTATTACAAACTCATATAACCATACTGTAGAGGAGGCCTGTACCTACCAGACCTTGCATGGAAGCATGATTCTTATCTGTTGGTACAGCTGGTTCTGACCACATGGAATGAAAGCCCTAAACCAAAGTGGACAGATTGAAGGCAGCATGTCTTGGTACTGACCTGAACAGTGCAGTTCAATTTGGTGCCCTCCCTAGGTACCTAAGAGACCACCCAACCATAATACCACTGTGATACTCTAGGGAAAAAATGGGCTAAGAGCTCAGACTGGAGTCCTTCCCACACGGCTTACTTTCCTCGACGGAAGAACACGTTTCTCCTCATGGGTGGCAAGTCTGTCCTCTGGAAACCCTGGGGTGCTAAGGGTATATACCATCTGGGGTACTTAATGAACCCAGAGACAGGTTATCTCTGATCCTTTGCTGAATTACAAGAGGTGTATGGGGAAGTAAGCAGCACTACTGGCAGTATTTGGAGTTGTGACATGTTCTGGGGAAGGTCCTAGGCCACTCCCTGTCACTGCAGGGCACCAACTCTATTGAATCTCATATTTTTCAGTCAAACAAATCTGCCCTGAATGGAAGTCACATATATAAATATTTGATATGTCTGCAGGATGACCCCACAGAGGCAGCCTGGCTAAGTGGTCCAGGAGCTGAACTATGAGATCATGCAATGAATGTGGGCTAGATGCTGGACCAACCTCCACACAGCTTCTTGAGACACATGCAACTGCTTCACACAATTTAAAATCCTTCACCAGTGGCAAAGAATGCCACAATGATTACACAAGTGGGGACTCGTGCCCACGAATCAGTGCTGGAGGTGTAAAGCGGATGCCAGCACACACACATTTTGTAGTCCTTCCTGAAGCTGTCCCCCTTTTGGCAGAAAGTTCAAGAAGTCTGCAGTGTGGCCATAGGTGAACAGATTGCACTCTCTGGGCTCAATTTTCAGTCAGCTGCAAGACTGGTGCATGGTGCACTGATCCACGGCTACGGCAAACTCTGGGTGCATCAGGGACCCTACACCCTGTTCTGGAAAAAGGGGGTCCATGAGACAAAGTCCTGACAGTTGCCACAGCCACAGTGTTGAGGCAAACCTTTGGTGCACTGGAGGGGTTTGACAGAAGGTCCCGTCAATCCCCCCAGCTCAGCGCAACCCTGGTGCAGCCACGAAGTTGGGGGAAGAAGATGCCTACAAGGTTGGGACCAGGGACAGAGGGACCAGTGGGGGTACCTTGGGGGTGATGGGGTCATGGCAGCAGTGGCAGGGTTCAATGGTGGCACCTGGCAGAGGTACCATTGCTAGTGGGACAGAGCCACTAGGCTTGGGCACACTAAGGTAGGTACAGACGGACCCAGTCCCGGACATTCAGGTGGCAACAGCCCTGGCACCCACCCCAGAGGTGACACAGTCCTCAACAGTGTAGTCAGGCATCAACCTCACTCAGTGTGGTGGGCTATTTAGCAGGGGAATGTCGCGGTGCCCAGGGAACGTCTCTGTCCACTGACTGCACCTTATACCCTGCAACCAATGCTACCCGCTGCATGTCGGGGACTGTGTCACTTACGGAGCAGGTGCCAGGGCTGTTGCCACCTGGGGGGTCTGGGACAGAGTCCGTCCATGCCTAACTTGGTGTACCCAGGCCTAGCAACTCTGTCCCAGTGGTAATAACACCTACATCTGGTGCCATCTCTGAACCCTGCCACTGCTCCTGTGCCCCCGTCACACTATGGCAATCCCACTGGTTCCTCTGCCCCTGTTCCCAACCTTGCAGGCCCCCCCCCCACTTGCCTCCCTGCAAGCCAATGGCACAGAGCCCTTAGACCAGCTCATGGCTGGTTTAATCTCAGCCCCCTCATGCAACCACAGGGGGCTTCTAAAATCCCAAATAAGGGGACAGTGCAGCCCTGTTGTCTTGCAAGCCCCCTTGCAAACTGGTGCACTGGCCCATCTGCTGTAGGGGTAGCACAGGGTGGCTTTGGTGCAAGACATCCCAATTTTTGACACAGCCTGCATTTGAAAATCAGGATTGCCTCAAAATTTGGTGCAAGGTGCCACTTGCATCAAATCCATTTGGTGCAGACACCTTCCACCAAATTTTAGTCTTTTAAATCTGGGCCCTCTGTACCCACTGTGATTTTACGCTATTACCTACCAACTGCAGCCAGCCACATGCTTTCATTGGCACCGGCACTTACCAGCTGGCTGTTAGGGGCCTTAGTGGTGGCACATAGAATACCACTGAGGCACTGGAGAGAGACAAAAGTGGAATGTGTTATAGAGCTTGGCAAGGCTGCCAGCTTTGAAAGAGTACACTACCAGACAACCAACAACATGGCAACTTACAAAGCAAAGTGTAGCGTCTACCGTTTCTTGGACTATTGTAAGATCCCAGAGGGCTGCTATATACCTGAATATCTAACCAAACTTTGAGCATTACTTTCAAAGGGCCAGTAGATGCTGGTATATTCCCAGACCATCACAGGGCAACACTGTTGGTGTACTGGTGAATTAAAATGCCTGACTGACCAAAACTCTCATATTTCCTTTTTCTCTCCTAACTTGACACAATGTATAATAACATAAAATGGCTTAACATAGAAACATAGAAACATAGACTTTGACAGCAGATAAGGACCGCTAGGCCCATCTAGTCTGCCCATTTCCCTACCTACAGGATAGGCCGCAGATCCTAGTTATCCAACAGCCTATATCTTCCTGCCCCCCACAAGAATTGCCTTATGTCTGTCCCATGCATTCTTGAATTCTCCCACAGTTTTAGACCCCTCAACTTCCTCAGAAAGGCTGTTCCATGCATCCACTACCCTCTCTGTGAAATAATACTTCCTCACATTGCCCCTGAACCGCCCTCCTTCTATCTTTAAATTGTGTCCCATTGTTCTTGCAAGTCTCTTTTTCTGAAAGATGCTACCCTCTTGGACTTTGTTGATTCCCTTGAGGTACTTGAAAGTTTCTATCATGTCCCCCTCTCCCTTCTTTCCTCAAGGGTATACATATTAAGCTCCTTTAGTCTCTCCTCATACGGCTTCTCTTGCAGACCCTGCACCATTTTAGTTGCCCTCCTCTGGACTGCCTCTATCCTGTCTATGTCCTTGCGGAGATGGGGTCTCCAGAACTGGACACAGTATTCCAGATGGGGTCTCACCAACTGTCTGTACAGAGGGATAACAACTTCCTGTTTTCTGCTGCTGATGCCTCTCCCTATACATCCCAGTATACCCCGGCCCTCCCTACTGCCTTCTCACATTGCTTGCTAACCTTAAGGTCATCTGATATGATTACCCCCAGGTCCCTTTCCTGTTTTGTTGTTGTTACTACCTCCCACCCATTGTGTATTCTTCCCTGGGTTCTTGTTTCCCAGGTGCATTATTTTGCACTTTTTGCATTGAATCCTAGCTGCCATCACGTCTGACCATTCCTCCAACCTTGCCAAGTCCCTTTTCATCCTTTCCATGCCTCCTTGTGTATCAACCCTGTTGCAGATCTTTGTGTCATCTGCAAAAAGGCATACTTTTCCTTCCAGTCCCTCTGCAATGCCACTGATGAAGACATTAAAAAGGACTGGACCCAATACTGAACCCTGCGGTACCCCACTAGTAACCGCCCTTTCTTCAGAGTGGACTCCATTTACAATGGCTTAGTACCAGTGAGTTCATTTTTTCCATATACGATTTCCAAACCCTATTCTAGATCTGCAAGTTATATCAGTTAGATTGTATTTCCAAGGGGATCTGATACCAGACTCAAGCCAGGTTCATCTACTTATTTGCTATGTACAATTTATTGTTATGTACTTCCTTTTTCTTTTGATTTGTTCAATGGGACATTATTGTAAATGAGCTTGCTCAATGAAAGTATCCCAAATAAACAAACATGAAACTTGAAACAGTTGGCATGATATGTGCTGTTACTACTATTGACAAGGCAAAAACTTTGATAGGAGTGCACAGGAGACTCAAGAGCACATAAATCTCCTGGAACTCACAGCAGTGTACCTTGCAATGCAGGTACTTTCCTCCCAAATCAGTGGTCAGTCTATCCAGATTAGAACAGAAAACAAACCATGTACTACATAAACTATCAGGGAGGAACAAGATTGTCAAAGCTGTGCACAGAGGCCATGAAGATCTGGAACCTGGAATATTCCCTGAAGGTGCAGCTTTCCACAGTACACTTATCAGGGAAAGACAATGTGCTAGCAGACTCCCTGAACAAGATCAGCCAGGGAAATCATGAATGGACCCTGAACCAGGAGGTGCTGGAATCAATGCTAAGAAGGTGCGGTACACCAGAAATAGATCTCTTTGCCTCCTGGGAGAACAACCAGCTCCCACTTTTCTGTTGCAGACCCCCCAGTAGTGGGTTCAATCCCAGAGAATGCTCTAGTCCTCAGCTGGTCAGGGACATTTCTCTATGCCTTCCCTCCATTCCCACTTTTACTGAGAGTGCGGATAAAACAGAAAGGGGAGTCACCAACATGGATTCTAATTGTTCCAGACTGGCCCCGGCAAAACTGGTACTCCATGTTGATGTCCCTCTCCAGCCGACAGACTAACAACCTGCCCCTGAGATACAACCTATTAACACTGTCCCAGGGCAGGATAACATTTCCAGATCGGAGAACTGTACACCTTAGAGTATGGTACTTGAGGATCTGGAGTTCTTTGGGCTGAATTGTTTTGAGAAAATTATATGAGTTCTTTTTTTATAATTCGGTATATTTTATTACATTTTGTAAAGTTAACACAAATAAGCACACACACAAAAACTGTTGAGTCAACAGTATGATAATATTCTGACAGAAAAATACATAGACGTTATTAAGAACAACAACAATTAACAAACTCTCCCTCTCCACTCCCACCCCCCCCCTTGTCTGCGACCTACCTAAGAAAATAATAGATCAAAAGAGGGAAAGGCCTCCAGGAGTAATAAGATAGGCTTAGGCACCCCAGAGGGAGAGTAAAATATATAGACTCCCATGCATCCTAGAAGGACTGAGGTTTCTTCCTCATGGCTACAATATGTTTTTCCAGTTGGAGGGCCATCAAGATCTCTCGATGCCACTCCAAGACTGTTGGAAGTGAATCCTCTTTCCAATGCCACAGGAGGACCAGTTTTGCACTGGCAGTGATCAATGACAAGTGAACTTTCCTGATGCGGGGGTACCAGAGGGAATAATCATCATTAAACAGCTTTTTGGAGTGAAAAGAGCCTCCAGTCCCAGTAGCGGATCCACAGTTTGCTGAATAGAACTCCAGAATGCCTAAACCTTGGGGCACGTCCCTAGGAGGTAATGGAGATAGCCAGTGGCCTCATGGCATTTATTACAAAGTGGGGATGGGAATTTGCCCATTCTGAACAACTTAGCAGGGGTGTAGTATAAACTGTGCATTATATTGCATTGTATAAGGTGGAGCCGGTCCTGTTTAATATATCTGTACAAATTACACCATGAGACTTGCCAGAGCTCGCCATTAGCCAGTATATGAGGCTCTTGAACCCAGTAGTAACAAATGCCAAAAGGGAGGTATGAGTCCAAGGACTAGAAATACTTATATAAGATGGATGCTGCATGTGGTTGCTCTGCCTGTGGCAAGAGGGAAGCTACTTCCCCTGGCTGAGCCATATTCCAGAGTTTAGGGCCCAGAAAGGAAAGTATTGCATTTCTGAGTTGCAGATATTTGAAGACATCTTGGCTCTTTAAATGAAACTGGGCCTGCAAGTTTGGAAAGGATATTAACTTGTCATCCTGAAGTAAATCGGCTAGTTTACAATCCTGCAATTGTGGGCAAAAAGATGGTGGGATACTCCGATGACCTATCTGGAAGTGGGGGTTATTAAATATTGGTTGATTTGATCCAGGACAGGGACAAGTTATGTTTGGAGTTGGAGCCACACTTTAAAAGACCATTCTATGGGTGTGGAGTATAGGACAAGAGGAAGCTGAGGTTGCAAATATAGCAGACTGGCTAAAGAACAGCCTGCTTTAGCTGCCAGGGCTCTTTCGATATCTATCCAAAGTGGAGTATATCTGGTAGGGTTGGGTTGTGTTGCCCTGGAGTCCCACCTACATAGTTTATTAGCATGCTGGGCCCCATAGTACAAGAATATAGAAGGCAGGGACAACCCTCCTCTCAGCTTGGGAGCCGATAGTTTAATGTAGGCTGGACGGACCACTGAATTCTTCCAAAGGAAAGAGTTAAACATCCTTTGAAGGCAGGTGAACACATTTTTAGGAAGATAAAAGCCCATCATGTATTATGGATATAACAAGCATGGTAGGAGATTCATTTTAAGAATACTAACCCAGCCCCATAAGGACAAGGGAAGTACAGACCATCTGTCTAGATCTAGTTTAAGAACAGACATTAATTTGGACACATTTTCTTTAATCGTGGTAGGGACAGAGCAAGAGATTGTTATACCCAGGTGTGATAGTAATCTTGGTTCCCACGAAAGGCCCAGGTCAAGGATGTTGGCTTTGTCTACCCTACAGTTAAGGGGAAATACTTTACTTTGGAGAGGTTCAATTTTTGGAAGGAGACTTTAGAAAAACTGGTTATCTCCTGAAGTAAAGTCGGGAGGGCTGTTTGAGGGTTCGGCAGATGAAGAGGGAGGTCATCTGGGTAGGCAGAGAGAGTGTATCGCCTATCCTATACCAGAATTCCCTGAATGGTAGGTAAACTACTCAGCCTTTGTATCAATAGCTCCAAATAGAAATTAAAAAGAAGGGGGGGATAGCAGGCAACCCTGTCTGGTGCCATGCTGCAAGGGGAAAGGAGTTGATAAGCAACCATTACACCATACCCTGGCCGATGGTGTAGAATATAAGAGTAGAACCCTGATTATGAAATTTGCTGGGATGCCAAAACGATGCAATGTTTCAAACAAGTAGTTCTAAACCACCTGGTCAAAGGCCTTTTCCACGTCTAGGGAGACCAAGGCCACCGGGGACTTGGTCTCCCCCTGACGTGGAAGTCAGATGAAGAAGTTTCCTAAGGTGGTCTCCTGAAAAGCGGCCCAACATAAAACCGACCTGCTCTTGACTAATGACTGACCCCATCACTGAGTCCAGATGAGTAGCCAAAAATATTAGATGGAAATTTCACATCCGAATTCAGGAGGGAGATTGAGTGATAGCTCTCTGCAAGGAAGAGGTCTTTGCCAGGCTTTGGTATAAACGTGATCAGTGTTTCAAGAAATAGCGGATCGCTGATTCCTTCTATAAACCAAGCATTGAAAATGTCCACTGGAAGTGCGGGCCACTTGGGGAAGACATGCTTTATAAAAGTTATCGGTCAGCTGGTCAGATCCTGGGGCTTTGTCAGGGGGTAGTTGCCCAGTCACTTTTTCCACTTCTGCTAGTGTGACTGGGGTGCCCAGCTGTGCTACTGAAGTTGGGAATAATGTTGGGAGAGGGACAGAGTCTAGATAAGTTGAGATTGCTTCTGCAGAAGGGTTTGTTATTGGGTCTACTGCATAGAGGTCTTGGAAATAGGCACCAAACATCGCGGTCATCTTTCTGGGGTTAGTTATGACCATGACGTCAGGGCTGGCACATAGTCCTGGAATAAATTTGGTTGTTTCAACCTGGCATAAGTGGAGGGCAAGGAGTTTTCCTGCTTTTTCTCTGGATTTAAGTTATTTTAATTTGGTATGATGCAAGGCAAGTTAGGCCTTTTAAGCCAGGATGCCTTCATATTGAGCTTGTCAAAAATGTAGCCTAGCCCACTTAGTGTCTGGGGAGGACTGGGTCAAACAATATTCTAGGTGGTTGATTTCCTGCAGGATTCCCTCTAGTTGCTCCCTACCCTTCCTGGTCCGGATGGCTGAGAGGCGAATAAACTCACCCCATAGGGCGTACTTAAGTGCTGACCAAATCATGCCCTTTCTGTCCACTGAACCTTTATTTGTGTCTAAGAAAGTGGTGATAACATTTTGAATGTGGGATAAAGTGTCAAGGGTCTGCAATAAGTGTGCATTAAGGCGCCATAGGTATGACGGCGTTCCCCAGGGCCTAATAAATATGTAATGCTAATGGGGGAATGGTTGGAAAGTCCTCTTGAGTGAATATCTGCTGTTAGAATACCTGCTAAGCTGAGAGAGCTCACAAGAAAATGGCCTATTCTAGAAGAGGTTGGGAGGGGGGATAAAAAGTATATTGCCTGGCCACAGGATTAAGAATTCCCCACACATCTACTAACCCAGTTCCACTCATTAGATCTCGGAGAGCCCTCTGAGCTGGGGACAATCTGACCCTTGTAGTATCCGATTGGTCTAAGTCTGACTGAGGTACTAAGTTCCAATCCCCACCCAAAAAATAGGCAGTGGAGGAACGGAGGCTAATAGGGGAATAAACTGGGCAAAGAAGTGGGGCGAATCAATGTTTGGGTCATAGACTGACCCAAGAATAACTGGATGAGAGCCAAGCACACCCTGAGCTATAACATATCATCTTGTACGGTTCCATGACTCCTGTGTTGCTTGGAGTGGGATGGACTTAGCTATTAATATAACTCCTCCCCCTCTCACTTCCCCTCTCTTGGTGGAGATACCAGATCCAAAGACTTGGCCTGCCCAATCCCTCCTAAAGAGAGGAATTTCTTCTCAGTGGAGATGGGTTTCCTGCAGATAAGCCACCCCTGCTTTTAGGTGTCTCAGGTGGCGAAGAATCATGGCACGTTTGCACCTGTCCTTTGCTCCTTTGACATTCCAACTAACAAAAGTATGTGGTCCAGTCATTCTGTTCTTAAATCTATTCCAGTAATGGTTGGTAGAGCATGGTGAACTTCCCTCAACATAAACATACTATTCCCAGAAAGGTAGTGTAGCCTATGGTCAGGTCACAGATGATTAACCCCTTCCCCCCTCCCCTCCCTTCCTTCACTTCCTACCCATACTCCCCATCCCTCTTCCTCCCAAAAAACTTATAAAAAGCACTTCCCTCCCTCCCCTTAAAAGCTATCAGCCCACCCAAAAGACAAAGTCAGAACTTCTGAACATCTGTAAAACTGCCCCCGGTTCTAATAACTGATATACTAAGATATGCATGATCACAGTGATTGCCACTTCCAGCTATCAAATTGAAACATCTCAAGGCCCCTCCCCCCGAACTCCCAAACCACATCTAACCATTAGGTAACTTAGTGGTGACCTAGCAATGTTACAGTACAAGAGTTTCAGAATATCAACAAAGTTTTATACATATTAGGGATTTTAAACTCTGGGTTTATTGCATCAAAGTCCTGTGCTCTCTTATATTCAGCATTACAGGTATTATAGGTCCCCTAACAATATAATAACACATAACTAACACTGAAAATATTGACCTATCATTTAAACTGCTTATGGATGGCGTATGCAAAACGTAACTACAGAGGCAAAACCATCCATCCTTATTTGGTGGTTTAAACAGAACTAATATAACATTAAATTGTTAGAATCTAGGCACTATGTCCAAACTGAAAGATTACTCAACAGCAGAGTCCTTCATGGGCCTTGACATGCTTGTCCAGGTGCAACAGGACTCGGGGATCTGAGATGACCACACGGGAGCCTAGATTAATTGGTGGACCATCTTGAGAAAACTGTACACTACCATGGGGAAGCGACTCGTCTCGAAGACTGGGAGTATCAGGGTTCAAAATGCAGTTTATACCCCCTCTCTGACCTCGTTCGAGTCCTAGCCTGCAGGCCACACAAGATGAAAGAAAAGCAGACTAAAAACCCCTCTCAGGAACAGTTTTTGTTTGCAATGGCTCATCTTTATTTCTGAGGGAAGGGGGGATATCCACAGGAGGATACTCAGTTTAGTCTATAGTGGAGTTTCTGGGTACTCTATGAGCCGAGAGTTGGTCACATTGCAGTACCTGAGCTCAGTTTATAAGTGTCAGATATCCCAAGCCCCAAAATACTTTTTAAATGAAAAAAGCAAAAACTTACTTTCTCACCCAAGGAATTCTTTAGCATCTATTGACAGATGCAGTATGCCAGCTGGGTGCAGCTGTCCCGGAGAGGAGGAGTCAATGCAAATGAGGAAGGCATTGGCCAATCAGGATACAGTTAAAGTAGAGTGCTGCCTGCAGTTAGCCTGAGGGATCTCAGAACTTTTTCTCCGCTGAACTGGCAACACTGCCCCGGAGCTTTCCTCTTAAGAGATCTTCCTGTGCCATTTTCTTTCTTTTGAGTGCTGCTTTTAAGGTATTTTGCATATTTTCTTCATTTTATCTATTTTTACCACATCTGCGCTGGGTTCCGCGTTTCCGTGTTTTTCCCACTTCAGTGGTTTTTCTGAAGAATAATTCATCCACGTGCATGATAAATTGTGTCGTTTTTATTTAATTTGTTAGTTTTTAGTATTTATTAGTGCTTTTTAATGCTTTAGCGCTAAGATCATTGATTTGTTTTTTCGCGCGCGTGCGCAATTTTTCCGTTGCACACCAGCACAAATTCTTGGAATCCTTTTTTCTCTATTTAAATTCAAAATGATTGATATTTGAAGGGTAATCCCCTCTCTTTTGGGGTGAGACTCTCTTGTTTGCTGTGCAGTGGGCTTTGTTGACAAGAGGTGTGGAGGTGGTTCTGTTTTTTTCCTCTTTGTGAAAAAATCCCTTAAAGTTGATTTTGATTTGTTTAAGCTTTGACATAACTATTATTATCTGGGCTTTCAGTCTACCTCCCCCTCCTCTAAAAGCACTGAAGAGAGTACCTCAAGTTAACACAAAAGAAATGGCAAGTCCCCTTGGGACTTCTATTATTACAAGTCTGGTTCTGTAGTAGTTGTTTCTCTGTCCAAGCCTTTAATTTGAAAATAGGCAGGGTGCCCTCTTCCCTGCACAAAAATAGGGATTAATCTTCTGTGACCCTCCCTCCTGAAGGACTTAGGGAGTCATCAGGGTTTGATAAAATGATGCCCTCTGCAACTGAATTTCTCAGAGCTTGGAAATTATTCCAGACTTTTTATTTCTGGGCGTGTTCTCGGCTCCTTTGGGTCCGAGTATTCCTCTCCCTGTTAATCCTTACGCCCAAGGATATTATTGTTGTTATTATTAGTAGTAGTAGTAATTTAGGAGAGGATTTTCCTTCATGAACTCCTCTCGGTACCCACTAATTCCAATCGGTCACCCTGGGGTTGATTCAGGTTATGGTATAATGAGGCATTTATATTCAACCGGTGGACTCCCTGGACTTTTCCTTCCAGAACGACACCGATAAAGAGGTGAAGGATGACAACTTCATAGATCTGGTGGTTGCTGTCCTCCAAAGAAGTTGACAACTCTCTGAAGACACCTACAGGTAGGTTTTGGAAACCTCTCCTTCTCTTTCGGGGTTGACAGACGTATTCAGAGGAAATACCAGCTCGGTTAGTGTTCTGCTGTTTTTATCTGTACACTTGCAGATTAAAGAGAGTTAGTGCAAACAGCAGCCTGCTTCTCAGCCTTGTGCCACTGTCTGCTTTTCCTCCAGAGATAGATTCTAGATAATCATATTGTTTATTTATTGATTTATTAAATTTTGGTGACCGGGTGAGCCCACTGGGCCCCGGAGGTCCCTTTTTCAGGGGCGACCCGAATATACCATATACCATGTGAAATAAATTTTACGTCATGCCTCCTACCTTTGTAGCATACGCTATTATATATTAAGAGTTTTTTTGATGTATCCTATCCTTGCCATAGTGTGACAGCTCTGGAGCACTATTCACAAGGAGGCTTGTTGAAATACCCAAGTGGCATATGGTAGCACTATGCTCGCATAGCCTCAAGTCATAACATTACAGCTTCTAGAGTCTTGGCGTAGGTCATTTCCCTCAGGCTTGCCTATCTGAAAAGTTCCAGCCTTTTGGGTTATACTTTGGTGTAAATTTTGGTTTGTCTTTATGGCAAACTAAAGCTGATGGGCACGTATGGACGAGTTTAACTCTCCAGTACTCAGTTAAAGATAAGCGTTCCTTCCCCAGAAATCTTAGGATAGGGGCTTCGGGTAGGAGTTATTCTCTCTTTAACCTTTTTTCCCTACACCAACACATTTGGAATTTTCCATATGTGAAGTTTTCAAGAGGTTTAGGCAGGAATGCTCTTTTCATTCATGGTAATCCGTTTTTTCTTCAGTTACTTTTCTTCTTGGTTCAAGATTTTACCCCTTCTTTGGTGGGTGTAAAAAAAATAAAAAGAGACAGATGTATGCAGATATAGACATATAAATATATATATCTCAATGTACATGATAAGTAAATAACTAACTAAAGTTTACCTCCAAGTGCTGCATTCTCTGTTTTTCTCCAGTAGCATATCAGCAGTGGGAACTAGAGCACTAGAACCTTGTGAGGGTCAAAGTCGTGAAAGGGTTCCCATCTCCTTGGGAGCTGGACCTTTTTTTCGGGCTATTAACTGAATTTTAAAGAAAATAGGGAACAGCAAATCATTATCAACTTTCACAACCTAGGGTCAGGATGCTTCCTTGACTCAGGTCTTTCTTTTGCAAACACAGGGAATTTTCTTGTCTCCCTCGATACATTCTATGTTCTCAGTTCCTTAGCCCAGGGTTTTTCTCAGGTGGCTACCCATTTTCTTCCATGCTGTTTATACTGCCTCCAGAGTGTTCTCAGATATGGAGTAAAAATCAGGCTGTTCTCTGGGTATCTGGGTAGGTTGGTTGTTCTCACCTGAAGACAGGAAATCTCTGTTTTCCCTTCTCAGAGGCTTGGCTATCCTTAGCCAATTCTCCTTGACTTTGGTTTTCAAGCCCTAAGTCTGACATGTTATTTCCTACAGTCTTGGGTTTTTTTTTGTACCTACTAGAAAAAAGTTCCCTAACCATCTAAATCTTGGCAACTCTTAGGGGGCAATGCTCTTCTCTTGTCAGGGGAAGTTCGTTCCCTGTATATGGTGCATAATTTTGTTACTTGAGTCCCAGGGGCTAGACCTCTAGGTCAGATTCCAAATAAGAGAATTTTTTCATGAAGCCTGAACTCTGTTACAAGCTGGACTGGTGTAAGGAAACAGTGAACTTCACACTTCTCCCCTTCAAATCTTTGGTACAGAGGCTTCCTTCCGGTGGGTGCTTCCCTCCGGGGGATTCCATCATTGGGGTCTTGGTTTCTGAGAGAGTCCTTCTTTCATCAGTCCCTGGAATCTCAGAGCATCTCTATCAGGCCTGCATTTTTTCAGTCTAGACATCATTTAGTACAGAGAGGACCGGATGATATTCCTGCCCTGTATCACACCAATGAGCATTTGGGACACAAGGCTTCCAATCTCTCCACAATAGCTGAGTTTTGATCTCTAGCTGGCTTCTTTGGAGGTGTCTTAATCACTCATCCATCTTTCGGGCAAGGACAACACTTTGGCATAGTCAGGGCCACAGCAAGTGGACCCTTTGGCAGATCCTCTAAGCTGCATTAGTCAAGCCCACCTCAAGTGAGCCCTCAGCACACAATTCCTAGCCACATCGTTAAGGGGTTAAGGTCAAGTCCAGATCTGAATTTTTGCCTCCAGCCCGAACCACCAGTTTTTTCCTTTTTCCGGTTGCAGGCCCCAGTTCAGGGTTCCTTCCAACGAACTTTCTTATCTCAAGACTGGTCTGAGAAGTTTTCTCTATCTCCCATATATCCCTTGTTTCCAAAGTACCTCTCTAGTTAAGGAATCAGCCACCACGATCCTAGTGGCTCTGGACAGCTTTTTTACTTTCTGATAAAAAAAAAAAATGTTTCAGTTAAACAGCCTTCTGGCTGCTTTCATTTCCTCAAGCTACTTCCTTTCTCACAGAGGAGTAGTGTTTCTCAGCTCCCAGTCTTTTCTCCTCAAGGCCTGGTTCTTGAGAGGCTATATCTCCTAGAGTCCCTGTATCCAAACAAGGCCTGGAACGTCAATGAAAAAAAGTTTTAGTACCATGAAAACCTCAATTTCCTAGTGGAAGCGTTTTTTCCCCTTGGTACAAAGACAAGAGCCTAGAGTTTTTCAATCCTGTTTCCTCTCATGACTGGATTACTTAGTTCATATCCAGACATTACTGTCTTGTACACAGAACTAGTTTGGTCTTTGTGACTTGTTTACTGTAAAAATATAAAGGTTTTTATTTTCTTACTGACAGTAGGCCTATTTTTTTGGGGGGGAGTACACCTAGCAGTTACTCTGATTCTTTTTCTGTCAGGCAAGAGAAATCTGTAATTTCTCAGACCATTTCAAAGAATTCTGCAAGGGGCCATTTCACTTCCAGACCCTTCTAGGAACCGGAGTTTTTTTCCATGGAACACAAATCTCTATATATTCAAGTTCATGGGTGTCCCTTTGAACCTGTGGCAATTCTGTCCTGAAGTGAATAACATGGAAGACAAATTTTCTGCTTGTCTTTTCCTCTGTCAGACGGGTTTCAGAGTTTCAGGGTTTTCTTTTAGGCCTTATCCTCTCAGTGCCTTTAAGAACAATTTAGGCCTCTGGATGAATAGGAAATCCTTTTCCCAAGTGTTCTAACATTTCCACCTTCATCAACCCTTTTTCTCTGCCTGTACTGCTCTCAGGCAAGTCTTGTGTAGGCTATCTCAAGCTGCTCGGATGGGGCATGAATTAGTCCTGCCGGTCTGTGTCAGCAGTCCTAGCAGTTCAGGATCTGTCATTATCTTCCCTTCCTTTCCAGCGTTTTCCCAGAAAAGGAGAAACCAGTGACCTAGAGTATTTTCTCACGGGACTGTTTTCCCGTATTTTGGGTCTGGTACAGCAAGGCTGACATTCAGCCCTTCTCGTGCTTAGGGCCTACTTCCTGGAGAACAGCTGCCTCCTGGGCAGCGTTCAAGGCTATATACTTACTAGAAGTGTGCAGACCACTTATTTGAAATTTGCTTCTCACCTTCAATAAGATCTTTTCTTGGATGTGTAGTCTGATAGCATGCCAAATTTGGCAGGGCTGTACTTCAGAGCCTCTTCTTAAAATAGGTTTCTGTGCCCTCCTCCCCAACTACACTGCTTCAAAGTCTGCATCTGTCAATAGATGCTAAAGAATTCCTGGGGTGAGAAGAAACAATTACTCACGGAAGTAATATTACTTTTTACAGGGGATTCTTTAGCATTATTGAAACTCCCACCTTTTTGCCCCTGGAAACCTTGTCTAAAGGCTCTGTTAGAGGATTTAGCCAAATTTGACGACTGTCATTCATTAGTGTGATTACCAAAAAAAAAAAAAAAATGTTTCATAATAGTGGTTAGAATATATGGTGGGTTATTGCTGACAGTTTTTTGGCCCCTAGTGGGCACAGTTTTTGCTCTTTTTCAGCTTTGAGATGCGTTCTGAGGTCCCTCAGGCTGACTGCAGGCAGCACTCCACTCTAACTGTATCCTGATTGGCCAATGCCTTCCTCATTTGCATTGACTCCTCCTCTCTGGGGCAGCTGAACCCAGCTGGCATACTGAATCTGTCAATAATGCTAAAGAATCCCCTGGAAGAAATAATATTACTTCGGTGAGTAATTGTTTCATATCCCACAATAACTTCTTCGGCAATCGCAAGAACAAGGGGATATTCAAGGTTCACTTAGAAAGGTCAGGAAGCAGAGACTTGAGCTCTGATGCTGCTTGTGCTGGAGTTTTGAAGGATTTTCACTGATCTTCGTGTTTTATTTGAAGAATGGTAGGGTATCAAACCCGGTAAGGCTTCTCTGCTGCAATTAATTTTGAGATGATCGGGTGCAGCTCCTGACGCTTGGCTCAAACTGACTAGGGAAGATCTCGAGCCAGCCGCAATCAATGTCCTTCCCAACTGAGTTCTTTTAATTCCCTGATCCTGGACAGGATATGTTGCTTGTCCAACTAGTTAAGTAACTTAAATATCGGGGGACATGGAGGGACTCCTGCAGGAGGTAGTGGGCATAATGATCGGTGAGGCTGTTCCACAACATATGTGGAGTCATTCGTTGAGGGGCCTGCCATCTTGTTGCAAAATTTCCGAATAAAAGTAATTGGATTAGTACCTTCCTCCTTTTCTGACAGTCCAAAGAGAATCAGGTTATGGTGCTGACTTTGTCCCTCGAGGTCTACCAGCTTGTCCCCAAGGTGATGGAGCTTATGGTGCAAGGTAGGCATGTCAGGCTCCACCTTTTTGTTCCATTTCTCCACCGAGATTATACTTGCCACTCTTACCAAGAGGGAATCAACTGATGAGCGCAGCTTTTGGAGTTCTCCTGCTAGAGCATAGACAGTTTCCTGGAAGGGATTCATAGCTTCCATGAATCGCTCCTCAGTTAGGGCAGTGCCCATTGATGGAGGCTTAGTAGTGGCTGCGGCCTGGTGTTTGGGCCTCTTCGACTTCTTATCTTTTTTGGACATCTGAAGTGGAATGTGGCGCAATGGAGTATTCCTCATCTCAACGTCCATATCTTCAGGTAAGACCAGCAACGATCATCTAGAAGCTGTGTGGACTAAGTTAGCCATCCAGTTGAAATGGAGTTTAACCATAAAAGTGGTTAGAAAGTGTAAAAATATACTGGTTTAGGTGGGAAGAGTGGGGAGACACTGCTGTCTCTTAGGCATCAATCATGTGACCTCAGTTATGCAAGTTCTTAAGGTTTCCAGAAAACCATCAACAAGGAAAACATGATTCAAATAGGGAAAGATTTTCCTTATAGTGCTCTCTCAAAAAGATCAACCTCCTCCAGGCAGTGGCAGCTCCATCCACAATCCTGGACTACCTAATCCACCTCCAGTCCTTGGGCTTAAGGCTTACGACTGTGAAGGTGAATTTGGCAGCAATGTCAGCTTACACATTAGCTGGCAAAGATAAATCAGTGGCCTCGCAGCCCAGTTTCAAAAAATTTTTCAAGGGCCTCAATCAACTGTACCTTGCAGTAAGGGAACCTGTCCTTCCCTGGGATTTGAACTTGTGCATTGCCCAGCTGATGGAGACTCCCTTTGAGCCTATGGTCACTGATGCACTGAAGTATGTAACCTGAAAAACAATTTATCTGGTGGCACTGACATCTGCCAGAAGGGTGAGTGAGCTACTGGCCCTCAATATGGATCCAGCTACATAATTTTCCATAGGGACAAAGTAGTCCCAAGGACAAACAGGATATTACATAGATACATAGAAATTGTCTGCAGATAAGGACCGCTAGGCCCATCTAGTCTGCCTGTAAGCCCTAAACATAGAAACATAGAAGTTGATGGCAGATAAGGACCACAAGGCCCATCCAGTCTGTCCATTTCTTTTTCTACCTTATAAATGTGCCATCGGCCTTTGCTCTGTCAGTGGCCTATCTATTCATACTCATCTGTATTGCTCCCTTATGCCTATCCCATGCCTGTTTGAAGCCATGCACTGTATTCATAGCCACCACTTCCTGAGGTAGGCCATTCCATGCATCCACCACCCTTTCTGTGAAAAAGAATTTCCTCACATTCCCCTTTAATCGGCCTCCTTCTAGTCTCATGCTGTGTCCTCTTGTCCTGCTATTTTTCTTATATTTAAACATGTTAGACTCTTTTACCTTGTTAGTACCCTTAAGGTGTTTGAATGTTTCTATCATATCACCTCTTTCCCTCCTTTGCTCAAGGGTGTACATATTGAGCTCCGTTAATCTGTCCTCATACGTCTTCTGATGCAGTCCCTGCACCATTTTGGTTGCCCGTCTCTGGACTGCCTCAGTTTGGTTAATGTCCTTGTGAAGGTGTGGCCGCCAGTATTGCACGCAGTACTCCAGATGGGGCCTAACCAGTGTCTTGTAAAGAGGGATTATTACCTCCCTCTTACGACTTGTGATACCCCTACTAATACATCCTAACATCCCCCTAGCCTTACCTACTGCTTTAGAGGTCTGCTTGGATGATTTCAGGTCATCGGTGATGAAGATGCCCAAGTCTCTTTCTTCCTTTGTGACTGCCAGCAACTCCCCTCCCAGCCTATAGGTGGCTTCAGGGTTTCTCTTCCCTATGTGTATGATCTTGCACTTCTTTGCATTAAATCCCAGTTGCCACTCTTCTGACCATTTTGCTAGTTTATGCAGATCTCTTCTCATTCTGCCCACCCCATCTGGATCATCTACTCTGTTGCAGATCTTGGTGTCATCTGCAAACAGACAAGCCTCACCCTCTAGTCCATCTGCAATGTCACTAATGAAGATATTGAAGAGGACTGGCCCCAGGACTGATACCTGAGGTATTCCACTTGTGATTTGCATCTCTTCTGACTATATACCATTTACCACCACTCTCTGTGTTCTGCCCGTCAACCAGTTTGCCACACAGTTGACCAACTTCTGACCCACCCCGAGCCTACCCAGCTTATTTATCAATCTTTTATGTGGAACAGTGTCGAAAGCTTTGCTGAAGTCAAGGTAGGCAACATCAACTGCTCCCCCTTGGTCCACCACTCTGGTTACCCAGTCAAAGAAATCTATGAGATTAGTTTGACACGACCTTCCTTTTGTAAACCCATGCTGTCTTGGATTCTGCGCCCCTATGGATTCCAGGTGTTGTACTATCCTTTCCTTAAGTAGTGCCTCCATAATCTTGCCCACTACTGAGGTGAGACTGACTGGTCTGTAGTTCCCTGCCTCCTCCCTGCTACCACTCTTGTGGAGTGGGATCACATGAGCCCTTCTCCAGTCTTCTGGGACCTCTCCTGTGCTCAAAGACTCACTAAACAGTTCCGCTAATGGCTCTGCTAGTTCCACCCTTAGCTCCTTAAATACCCTGTTATGTATGCCATCAGGTCCCATTACCTTGTCCACCCTGAGCTTAGTGAGCTCTTGTAGGACCCTTTCTTTTGTGAAGGGAGTAGTGCTCACCTCCCTCCCCCCTGTGTCCATGGTGCTGAGCTGTGGGCCCTGCCCTACCTTCTCTTCAGTAAATACTGAGCAAAAGTATCTATTTAGGATAGATGCTTTTACAGGGTCCTCCTCCTCACATGTCCCCTTTTCTCCTTTGAGCTTAGCAATACCCCCTCTGGACTTTCTACTTTCACTAATGTATCTATAGAAAGTCTTGTCACCTTCTTTTACTGTTCGTGCTAGTGTTTCCTCAGTTTGGGACTTTGCCTGCCTTACTGCCTTCCCTGCTTCCCTTAGGTATGCTTCCCTATCTTCATCCCGCTGTGTTCCCTTATATGTCCTGAAGGCCAGCCTTTTGGCTCTGACCTTTTCTGCTACTGTATTTGAGAACCAAAGTGGTTTCCTTCTTCTTTTGCACTTCCTTTTCTGTCTAACACAGTGGGATGTTGCTTTAAGCATTGCATCCTTAATGCTTGCCTACTTTGCCTGTACCCCCTCCCCTGTGTTTCTTTTTGCCAGGGCTAGCTTAACTCTGTTGGCCATCTTATCAAAGTCAGCTCCTCTGAAGTCCCATATTTTTGCCTTGGAATGGGATGATTTAGATGTAGTGGCCAAATTGAACCATACCATGTGATGGTCACTGGCCCCCAGGTAACCTTCTACCTGAAGATCTATGATCCCTTCCCTGTTAGTCAGTACTAGATCTAGGATAGCCCTGTCTCTTGTGGGTTGTTGTACCAGTTGTTTGAGGCCCTCCCCCTGCAGGGAATCCACCATGTGTTTAATTCTGGCAGATGTTCTTGCTGGTATTGACCAATCTGTATCCAGCATGTTGAAATCTCCCATTATCAGAACCTCCCCTTTAGCGGTCATGTTTTGTATATCTTCTAACAGTAATGTGTCTGTGTCCTCCCGCTGGTCTGGGGGCTTATAGACAACCACAGTTCTTATGGCTGTCCCATTTCCTGTTTCCAGGGTGACCCACAGTTCTTCTGGCTCCTTATGTGTATTCTGAATTTCTGTAGCTTTGATATTTTCATTGACATACAAGGCCACTCCACCCCCCCTTTTTGCACCTCGGTCTCTTCTGAACAGTACATAGCCAGGTACTGAAGTCTCCCAAGTGTGGTTACTGGTAAACCACATCTCAATAATTGCTACTATGTCCAGTTTATCCTCTGACATTATTGCCTGCAGGTCTGGGATCTTATTTCCCAGGCTGTGAGCATTTGTGTACATGATTTTCCATTGGCCAGATTTCGGTGTGTTAGTTGTTGGGTGAGGTTTGGCATTTCTCTTGTGCGTCGTATGGGGAGATGGACCTTTTTTCTTACCTATATACATTATATGTAGTCACTGACCCTAAGTGATCAATGGCTGTTCATCACTCCCTCCCCACCCAATGTTCCCTTGTGCCTGTGCCAGGCATGTTTAAACCTCTCCACTGTGCTTGCCCCACCACCTCTTGTGGCAGACTGTTCCAAGCGTCCACCACCCTATCTGTGTAGAAAAACTTCCTCACATTTCCTCTTAATTTACCCCCCTCCAATTTCATATTGTGTCCCCTCATTCTGATATCTTTTCTACATTGGAAAAGATACCCCTGCACATTATTTATGCCCTTGAGGTACTTGAAAATTTCTATCATGTCCCCCCTTTCACTCCTCTCCTCTCCTCCAGTGAGTACATATTGAGGACTCTTAGTCTTTCCTCATATGTTTTGTGATGCAAGCCATGCACCATCTTTGTCGCCCTTTTCTGGATAGCCTCCTCCCTGTCTATGTCCTTACACATGTGTGGTCTCCAGTACTGCAAGCAGTACTCCAGATGAGGCCTTACCGGTGTTTTATACAATGGCATCAATACCTCCTGTCTCCTGCTAGTAATTTATTTATTTATTTATTTTATTTAGTTTTTGTTGACCGGGTAAGTGCGCTAGACAAATTCTGCCTATTTTTAGGCACAACCCGGGGGAGGGGTATGGACAGAGGTAATGCCTCTGCCTATGCACCCCAGCATGCCACTGGCCCTCCCTTCAGCCTTTGCATACTGCTTTGATACCTTAAGGTCATCAGATATGGTATCCTCTAGGTCCCTTTCCTCTTTGGTGACAGTCAGCACCCCCCCCCCATTCTGTAGCTATCCCCAGGGTTCCCTACTCAGGTGCATTATATTGCACTTTTTTGAATTTAACCTCAGTTGCCACACCTCTGACCATCTTTCAAGCTTCTCCAGGTCACTCTTCATTTTCTGCACCCCTTCTGGAGTATCCACTCTGTTGCAGATCTTGGTGTCATCTGCAAATAGGCAGACTTTTCCTTCCAGCCCCTCTGCAATGTCACTAATGAAGACATTGAACAGGACTGGTCCCAGTACTGATCTATGTGGTACTCTGCTGGTCACCTCTCTCTCTCTCTCTCTGGATTGGATTCCATTTACCACCACCCTCTGTCTTCTGTCTATTAGCCAGTTTCTAACCCAGTGTATCACCTTATGCCCCATGCCCAAACTACTCTTCTTGTTAATCAGCCTTCTGTGTGGGACGGTATCAAAGGCTTTGATGAAATCTAGGTAGGCAATGTCTACCACCCCTCTCTGATTCAGTTCCCTAGTCACCCAATCAAAAAAATCTATCAGATTTGTTTGACAAGACCGTCCTGCTGTGAATCCATGTTGCCTCAGATCCTGGGCACCACCGGATTCCAGGTGTGCCATTATCCTTTCTTTCAGCAGTGCCTCCATGATCTTCCCCACCACTGAGGTGAGGCTGACTGGCCTGTAGTTCCACGCTTCCTCCTTACTGCCACTTTTGTGCAGTGTGACTACATATGCTCTCCTCGAGTCCTCTGGAAACATGGCTGTGTTGAGTGACTCTGTGAACAGGGTGTCCAGAGGCTCTGCTAGTTCCCTTCTCAGCTCCCTTAATATCCTCGGGTACATGTGGTCTGGCCCCATGGCTTTATCCACCTTTAGCTTTGTGAGTTCCACCAGAACTCTCTCCACTGTGAATAGACTAGTGTCCACTTCTCCTCCCCATTGCCTCTTCTCCCCAACTGTGGTCCTTGACCCTCTCCTTCCTTAGTGAATACTGAACAAAAGCATTTGTTCAGTGTTTCTGCTTTGTCTAGATCCCCCTCCTTACATTCTTCCTCCTCCTCTTTGAGCCTCACAATCCCTTCCTCCAGTTTTTCTTCTATGACTGATGTATCTATAGAATGTCTTGCCCCCCTTTTTCACAGTCCATGCTAAGCCCTCCTCTGACTGTGCCTTGGCTCTCCTAACAGCTTTCCCTGCTTCCCTTAGACATTCTTATTTCACTTGGGAAACAGTTCTGCTTATCCTGTGTTTTTTTTTAAAGCCATTAACTTTCTAGGGCAGGAACTTTATTTTGTCTAGCCCTGTAGCTTGGGGGAAAGGTGCTAATTGTCTGGCCTGGCTCCTCAGCTGAGCTACTGTTAACTGCTACCTGGAGGTTGGGCTGAGTCAAAGTGGTATAGCTGCTTACCTGTTGTATTCTCATAAGGGGCTAGAAGAAGAACTAAGCTGTTCATTTCAGGGACGTGACTGTTGATTGTTGCTGATTTTTTGCTGTTATTGTTTCTTTTGCAGTTTATTGTTGCTTTCAGTTGGTACCAGGTTGCTTTCTGGATTCATTTGGAAAGTTACCTGTTTGGGGGATTTTGTAGGTGCAGCTGAATGTTTCTGTGGGGGTTTGCTGGTGTAGCTGATTCTCTTTTGGTCAGGAGGGAATACTCAATTTCAGTTCAGTGCAGAACCTGCTCATCACTGGTTTTAGTTCTTTTATACTTCTTATTTCACTTGAAAAACAGTTCTGCTTATCTTGTGTGTTGTTTTTTTTTAAGCCATTAATATTCTAGATCAGGAACTTTGTTTTATCTAGCCCTGTAGCTTGGGGGAAGGGTGCTAATTGTCTGGCCTGGCCCCTAAGCAGAGCTACTGCTAACTGCTACCTGGAGGTGGGGCGGAGTCAAAGTGATATAGCTGCTTACCTGTTGGATTCCTCATAAGGGTCTAGAAGAAGAAGGAAGCCATTCATTTCAGTGAAGTCACTGTTGATTTTTGCTGTTATTGATTCTTTTACAGTTTATTATTGCTTTCAGTTGGTACCAGGTTGCTTTCTGGATTCATTTGGAAAGTTACCTGTTTGGGGAATTTTGTAGGCGCAGCTGAATGTTTCTGTGGGGGTTTGCTGGTGTGGCTGATTGTCTCTGGTGGACAGGAGGGGCCCTTCCCCCCACCCCACACACCCCTAGCACATCACTTCCTTTATACCTTTAACCTGTGACATCATATGGTACCAGCTGGCTGCATACACACACTGTTAGCCATCTTATTTCAGTACACAACATAGGCACACACCACACACTGACATAAATCTACATTCCTTGATACATTATACCACTAAAGAGTATTGAAAGTAGAAATAGGTTAAGCTGGGCACTGGACATGGTATAGAAGAAAAGAGCAGCACAGGGTACAGGGCAATAAGGGGCATTTAGGGCAAGGATAGTAGAAGGAAGATGATGGGTGTGGTGCTTTGCAGCAGATGTGGGGCAGCAGTGTTCAAAAAGACCTTCTGGACACTGCGGTGCTGCCCTATCTGCAGGCACCTCTCTGTATTGAGGAAGGAGGTAGCTGGACTCCGAGTAGAGTTGGCGAGGATACAGGTGACCTTCCCCCCCATACAGAGACCACCATGTCCTCCACTGCTCCCTCAGAGGTTGCTAAGAAGGAGGGAAGGATGGACTACAGTGGGCTTGGGAAGGGTGCGGAAGGCAGCACGGAGGCACATCCCCCAGCCGGTGGTGCTTCACAACTCGTATGCCATCCTGGCAGAGCATAGAGATTGCTCAGCATCTCCAGAAGTGAACACCATGGGGTTTGAGAGGGTCATCCAGGATGGAACCCCAAGGGCAGATGCAAGGAGAACACACACAAGGAAGAAGCAAATCCTGGTTGGGGACTTCATTGTCCGGGGCATTGAGCTGGGGTCAGGTAGCAATAGTGAGAGGCAAGGCAAGGTAAGGCAAATTTTATTTAAAAAAGACGCCCATCCCGGAGGCACTGGGCACCATACATCAATCAAATAAATACAGCACAGCACAATAATAATCAATTAAATACACTGCTCCAAACAAATTAAAACAAAATTTGCTACACAATTTGCTACCCTCAGCTGCAGCTACATTTAGAGTCTCTAAAACTAAAGTAAACATCAAAATTTTTTAAAAAACAAATATGAACTATAAAACATAGTCCGGGAATGCCTGATCATACAAGAATGCCTTGAGGCGGGCCTTAAATACCTCAACAGACGGGGCCACCCTAACAACTAAAGGGAGCGAATTCCACAGGACAGGGGCAGCGACACTAAATACTCTGTCGCCAGCAGTTCTTAGCCTCATCCTGGGAATCGCGAGGAGACCCCTAGAGGAGGAGCAGAGGGAGCGGACCGAGACAGCAGGTGTAAGAAGGTCACTCAGGTAGCCAGGGCCCAGGCCATGTGGGGCCTTAAAGGTGAGCAAACCCACCTTAAAGAGGACCCTCCATCTAACCGGCAGCCAATTCAGTTGACGCAGCACTGGAGTAATATGACAGTATTTAGACTGTCCTGTCAACAACCTCGCTGCTACATTCTGCACCAGCTGCAGGCAGTGCAGGGTACCCCAGAGACCCCGAGATAGAGTGCATTACAGTAGTCAAACCTGGACGTCATGAAGGTATGCACCAAAGTGGGGAGGTCCAGTGGCAGAACTAAGGGCTTGATCCTGGCGATATTCCTCAG
This sequence comes from Neoceratodus forsteri, assembly GCA_016271365.2. Taxonomy (NCBI): domain Eukaryota; kingdom Metazoa; phylum Chordata; order Ceratodontiformes; family Ceratodontidae; genus Neoceratodus; species Neoceratodus forsteri. Next base: position 870,167,292 of record CM057452.1, on the reverse strand, counting down.
ATGATAAAAGCTTGTACGGAGAACGGAAGCCACCTGAAACTCAAGTGTCAAACCGCTGTCAAGAATAACACCCAGATCACGCACCCTAGAGGAGGCCTTCAATGGTATAGAGCCAAGACAAAGTCCTGTCTCTGTACCAGAGGCCAACCTATCACTCCCTCTGTTTGACTCCACAATCAGTACCTCCGTCTTACTGGGTTCAGTCGCAACCAGCTGGAGGCCATCCAGTCATTGATTTCAGCAAGGCAGCTGTTAAGCACTTCTACTGCACAAGATGTACCAGGGGCAAAGGAAAAGTACAGCTGGGTATCATCAGCATAGCAGTGAAAACCCAAGCTGTACTTCCTAATGAGCTCTCCCAGGGGTAGCACGTACATGGCAAACAACATCGGTGACAAGCCCAAACCCTGGGGAACTCTGCACAACAGGTGGTCAGGGAAGGAGGAGGAGAAATTCCCCATCACTGCCCTCTGCCTCCTGTTAGATAAAAAAGACTCAAACCAGCAGATGACAGAGCCAGCGAGTCTGCAGAATTCCCTTAGGTGGTCAAGTAACACTCAATGGTCCACCGTGTCAAATGCTGAAGAGAGATCGAGGAGAACAAGAATTGTCCCTTCCCCTCGATCTCTAGCCCTAAGGAGGTCATTGTGCACCCGAACTAGTGCAGTTTCTGTGCTATGCCTCACATGGAACCCAGACTAGAGTGGCTCATACAGATTGTGGGCCATGAGATGCTCCTCAAGCTGAAGCACTACCACCTTCTCAACAATCTTACCTAAAAATGGAAGATTGGAGATAGGATGGTAATTTGCCTTGACGTCAGGGTCCAATGATGTTTTTTTCAGAAGGGGTCTCACCAATGCCTCCTTCAAGACATCAGGAAAGACTCACTCTGACAAGGAACACTGGACAATCAGGGAAAACACTGGGCCAATGGAGTCAACACATCTCATTAAGAAACGAGTTGGCACCGGGTCCAGTTCACAAAAGGTGTGCCGAAGCTTGGAGGCAATTTCATTGACCTCAGCCACCTCCACCAGTCTAAACTCACCCCAAACAGGTGGAGTGCTCTCCAGTTGCCCATGGCAACCACTGTCGGCCAGATTCTGGTCCACTGGCTGAACCCCCTGCCTGATGGCAGACACCCTGTCTGAAAAGAACCGAGCAAACTCATTGCACAATGCATTTGAAAAGGCTACCTTTGGCTGTAGACAGGAAGGATGAAGGAGCCTGTCTACAGTACAAAAGAGCACAGTTGGTCGGTTCCTCCTGGTAGCAGTCTCCCTGGACAGGTATTCTGCCTTCTTACGGTTGATTGCCCCCGGTATGCACCATAGTGCATACGTAGGGCCAGTTTGTCTACCTCCAGGCCAGACTTCCGCCAGCACTGCTCTAATCTCCGACCCAAGGTCTTCATCTCCTTGAGCTCACCGTCATACCAAGGGGACCTCAAGTGAGATGACCTGGGTCATACACGGACTGGTGTGAGGGAGTCAAGTGCACCAGAAAGCACCTTATTATAGGCTTCCACTACTGTGCACACACCACCACTGCATGCATTGTCCACACTAGATAGGTCAGCCACTGCCAAGAAACCCTCAGGGGTCAACCCCCTCAAATGGCGGTAGTTGACCATCTCTGCAGGGGGAGGGCTACTGAGGAGGGCCCCGAACCGGAACTTTACCATGCAATGATCGGACCAAATGACCCTATCAATGCTGAGACTATTTATCTCAAGCCCCAGTGAGAACACCAAATCCAACATGTGGCCACCCTGATGAGTCGCGGAAGAAGCTCCCTGCGCAAAGCCCAGAGATGACATCATCTGGAGGAAGTTATGACCAAGCCGAGAAGATTCATCCTCGGCCCAAACATTGAAGTCCCCCAGCACTAAACATCTGGGGGCCTCCAGTGTTTCCCCAATAATGAAATCGACCACTTCCTGCAAAAAATCTCCCGCTACCCCAGAAGGGCGGTAAATCAGGAGAACCAAGCAGCCTGCACCCAGACCCCCACGAATGGCCATGCATTCAAATGAATGTGGTGCTCTCACTAGGTGCATGGTGAAGCCCAGCTCAGATCTAAAACAGATGGCTACCCCCCCACCCCTGCGTTCCACTCTGGGGCAGTGCACTATGGTATGCCCAGACGGGATGGCAGCCTCTAAAACTGGGCCAGCATCTTCACTGATCCAGGTCTCCGTAATACAAGCCAGATCAGCCAAAGAAACCAAGTCCGCCATAGTTGCAGTCTTGTTTCTGACCGATCTGGCACTGCAAAGCACCGCCCTCAGGGGATTGGTGGACAATGCAGCCTTTCTGACTACCTGCCCATGCGGTCTGGTGGGAGCCTTGGTGACAGAAACTAAACACGTCGGGCCTCTCCCCAAGTCTTGTCTAATCCCAGGGCACCTTCTGCACCCCACTACCTTTATCCTACCACCTGCAGTGCAAGGGGCACCCGGCCCTGATCGAGTCCTATGACTTCTCCCAATTCCAACCTCCCTACAGTGCCTTGCTGTAGTATCTGACACAGGGAGGCTGAAGAAAGGCCGAAGATCGAGCAGCCGGGATGCCCCATACACTATCCTGGCCTGCCCCAGGCCTGCATACATTCCCAGACACATCCCCCCCAACTAAGTAATCCCAAGACCAAAACAAAACTCAATACCACAACCTCTACACACACACACACACACACACACACACACACACACACACAACACAGACACAGACACACAAATCAAGTAAACACTAACCCCCCCCCCAAACAACCCCCTAAAAACAAAACTCAAAATTAAATCTTTGAAAACAGTTCAGGAAAGCAAACTACAAAACAATACCCACCCAACTATAAATGCAAATAATTTACCACCCTATTCCTACCTGGAGGTACAGTTCAGAAGGAGGGCAAGTGAATCCTTAGGCAAGGCAAGGCAATTTTATTTATAAGGCGCCCAATCCCGGAGGCTTTGGGTGCAGAACATAAACAAGGATATACAGCAGTAATAAAAACAAAATAAAACCTCATTAAAAACATAACAGGATTAAAATACAACCAAATAGAGGTTTCCAGAGATCAATCATTAAGGGACTGGCCAAAGCTAAAGGTGGTATCAGCAGTTAAAGGCCAGGTTGAAGAGGATTGCAAGGATGGTAGCAAGGAGGGGGGAACTGGACATCATTATTCACTTGGGGACTAATGACCTGGCTAGAGAGGGGGGGTAGATGTAGGAAGAGTACAGGAAGAGTTCAGGGAGCTGAGGAGGAGTCTTGGGCAAGTAGTACACTCTGTCACCTTCTTGGAGGTGCTACCTGTCCATGGCAAGGAGGAAAGGAGGGACATCTGCATCACTGAATTCAACAAATGGCTAAAAAAATGGTGCAGAGAGGTGGGGTATGGCTTCATTGGGGACTGGAACCTCACCTGGAGGGATGAAGGCCTATATTCTCCAGATGGCCTGCATTTATCCAGGGGAGGCAAAGATATCCTCTCTGAGAAGTTTAAGTACATCCTTAGTGATCATTTAAACTTGCCAAGGGGGGGAGGCATAGACAGTCAAGGGGATTATTATAGCCCCCCCTCAACAGGACATAACTGAAAGCAGTGAGGGCCTAATAACTAGCATAATATCTAACTATAAAACTGCCATGGTTACAGTGGGGGAGAGAACAGAAGGTACATCGCTAATGTGGTGCAGGGCAAGGACCAATAAACAAGGAACATTAAGGGAGTACACAGAGTGGAAGGTCCGTTGCGCAAATGCCCGCAGTCTGGTAAACAAAATCCCAGACCTAACAGCACTGATGGCAGACACAAACCTGGACATTGTGGCTATTACGAAGACATGGTACGCAGGGAACCAAGACTGGGATGTAGCCATACCAGGGTATACACTTTTTAGAAAAGACAGGGAAGAGAACAGGGGAGGAGGGGTTGCTATGTATGTAAAGGAAGGGATTAAAGCTACAGAGGCTCAGGGATCCAGGGAAGAAGCAGAGGCATGGTGGGTTACTCTGGAGTCAGGGAACAAAACAACCATCTGTGCTGGAGTAGCTTACAGGTCTCCCATGCAGGGGGAGGATATAGCTCTAGTATTAGTGGAAGCCATCCATAATATGGCAGCCAAAGGGAAAGTACTACTTAATGAGTGACTTCAACATGCCGGATGCAGATTGGAATACCCAGACTGCAAGTACATCAAGGAGCAGAGACTTCATGTCTGCCATGTATGGGACAAAGTTAAGGCAGCTGGTGGTTGAGCCCACCAGGGAGGGGGCTGTACTGGACTTAGTGCTGACAAACTGGGACAAAATCATGGATGTTGAGGTGTGCAGTCCCCTTGGTACCAGTGACCACAGAACTGTGTGGTTTAGAGTCAACACGTTTGCAGAAGAAAGCGATTCAAAGGTTAAGATCCTAGATTTCCAGAAGGCCAACTTCATGGAGATGGGCAAACAGCTCAAAATGCCCTGGCAGCAGAAGATACGTGGGGAGGGACAGAAGAACAGTGGCTTAAGCCCTAGAGATCCATAGCAGAAGTGACAAGTCAATGTGTCAGATTATGTAGCAAAAGCAAAAGAAAGAAGCGGCCCCTGTGGTTCTCTGTCAGTAGCCGAGAAAGTGTGAGAAAAAAGTAAGGCATTCAGGAAATACAAAGAGACACAGAAAGAAGAAGATGACAGACTGAAATAGCTGGAGAAGCTGGGAAAGCTGTCAGGGGGCTAAGGCAAGAAAGGAGGAATGAATAGCACAGGCTATTAAGAAGGGGGGCAAGACCTTCTTCCATTATATTAGAAAGAGAAAGAAGACCAGAAATGGTATTGGAGGCTAAAGTAGGGAGAGAGTGGGTGGGTGGAGGACGACCTTGAAAAAGCTGAGGTACTAAACAAATATTTTTGCTCAGTATTTGCCAAGGAAGAGGCAGGGGAAGGGCCAAGACTCACGAGGAAAGATGTACGGGGGAGAGGTGGACACCAGCCCATTTATGGTGGATAGAGTCTTGGAGGAACTAGGAAAAGTAAAGACAGGCAAGGCAATGGGGCCAGACAGGATTTACCCTAGAATGTTGAAGGAACTCAGGAAAGTACTAGCAAGTGCACTGACAACCCTCTTCAACCAATCACTAGAGATGGGGGAGGTACCTTGGGGCTGGAGATGGCAGAGGTGGCCCCCCTGCACAAGACTGGAAGTAGGAAGGAGGCAGGCAATTACAGACCTGTAAGACTGACCTCAGTGATGGGGAAGCTGATGGAGTCCCTGCTTAAGGAGAGGGTAGTGAAGTTCCTGGAGTCAAGCAGTGTAAAAGACCCAAAGCAGCATGGATTCACTGAGTGTGGGTCCTGACAGACTAATCTTATTGATTTCTTTGACTGGGTGACCAGAGTGGTGGATCAGGGAGGGGTGGTGGATGTGGCCTACCTGGATTTCAGTAAGGCCTTCAACACTGATCCTCATAGAAGGTTGCTTAACAAATTGGGGAATCTGGATGTGGACTCTAAAGTGGTTAAATGGGTTGGTAACTGGCTAAAAGGCAGGACCCAGAGGGTGGTAGTAAATGGCATAAAATCAGAAGCGGGGGAGGTGACCAGCAGGGTTCCACAGGGATTGGTGCTGGGTCCAGTTCTATTCAATGTCTTCATAAGCAACATTACATAGGGACTGAGGGTAAAGTATGCCTATTTGCAGATGACACCAAGATCTGTAACAGAGTCAACACACAGGAGGGGCTAAATAAAATGAGAAATTACCTAAGACTACATGAGGAATGGTCAAGGGTTTGGCAGTTGGGTTTCAACACTAAGAAGTGCAAGTTAATGCACCTGAGACACAGAAACCTATGAGAGGAAAACAGGATGGGAGGGCAGGTTCTAGCCACCACAAGTCAGGAGAAAGACCTGGGGGTTATTATATCTGATGACCTGAAGTCAGCCAAACAATGCAAAAAAGCAGTGGGTGGAGGCATACAGATGCTGGGGTGTATGGGAAGGGGCATAACCAGTAGGAGGAGTGAAGTGGTGATGCCACTGTATAGATCACTGGTGAGGACTCATCTGGAATACTGTGTCCAATTCTGGAGACCGCATCTCAGGAAGGACATAGACAGAATGGAAGCAGTCCAGAGAAGAGCAACAAAAATGATACATGGACTGCACTGCAAGCCTTATGAGGAAAGACTCAAGGAACTAAACATCTATTCACTGGAAGAGAAAAGGGAGACAGGAGATATGATAGAGACTTTCAAATACCTTAGAGGAATAAACAGGGTACAGGAGGGAAATATATTTCAGAGATGAAAGTGCACAAAGACAAGGGGACATAACATAAGACTGGAGGTAGGGAGGTTTAGGGGGAATGCTAGGAAGTGTTTTTTTCACAGAGAGGGTGGAGGATCTGTAGAACAGCCTACCAGCGGAGGTGGTAGGAGCAAAAACAGTACTGGGATTCAAAAGTGCATGGAATAAGCATAAAGGCACCCTGCTGTACAGCAGAGAGGGGAAAAAGCAGTCCAGATAAGAGTAGGGATTGCCAAACCAAGTAGGGAAATAGGCAGACTAGGTGGGCTGTATGGTCCTTATCTGCCAACATATTCTATGTTTCAATGTTTCAATATACGCCTTCCTGTCCTCCTCCCTTTGGGTTCCCTTATACTTCCAGAAAGTTGTTCTTTTATCTCTTACTTTGACTACTACCTCTTTAAAGAACTATAATGGTTTCCTTCTTCTTTTCCCTTTGGCCACTATCCTAAGGCAGGGCCCTGAGTTTTCTGCGATTCTGTGGCCACAGCAAACCACAGAATTATCTGTGGAATTTGCCGTCATCTGCAGAATTCGTGGCTGCCCGCGGAATTCGTGGCCACCCGCGGAACAAACGTCCTTTGCCGATGGGGGTGCCCAATCCCTCATCTGCTTCACTGGCCCCTCCAAGCTGCCTGGTTCCACACTGGGAGCCCACCACAGCATGGCAAAAGTCTCCCATTGTCTGTAACAAAGAAAAAAAGACCGGGGAAAAAAACCTTCCTTCGTTGATTCTTTTGCCCTTCCCCATCCCGCATCCACCCTCTGCATACCCCACCACCCCACACCCCCACTTCAACACATACTTACCTCCGGAGCCCAGCGTGACGATCTTCAGTGGACCAGGAACACGTCTGCACTCTTCAAAGCCGACCGTGAACTGAAGAAATGCCAGTAAGCTGTATAATGGCATAAATGGATTTTTTTCAACTTTAGTGCATATCTCAGCCATTTTTGGGAATTTTTTCACCAAATTTTGAATATGGGGTTTTTGGAGCCCCACCTCATAAACTGTGACACTCTCATTTTGTTATTCGGTCCCAAAAGGTGATTTCGCGGTCACTGAGCGGAACCACCTTTCGGGACCGATTAACGAAATTACAGTATCATAGTTCATGAGGTAGGCCTCAAAAACTCCTATGTTGAAAATTTCCAGGAAGAAATTCCACAAAATTACTGTTTTACTAGCATGCATTATGCCTAAGCACGCCTGTAATTTGCCATTTTTAATATTTTACTTCAGATTTTCAGCATTGCCATTTTTGCCACACCTCCTTATGAACAGTACAACTGTAATTTTTCACATCTCACCAGAAATGTGTTTTCGTACATGTAGCACACAATGGTGCAGTCGGTGTGGAAAATCAATGTTCGGGACAGATTAAGAAAATCACAGTGACACTGTTTATAAGCAGAGGTCTTAAACTGGCTATGTTGAAAATTTGGTGACAAAAGCTCATAAAATGACTGTGTTACGAGCATGCATTGTGTCAGATATGGCAAAAAAAAAGGAAAAATTAAGGGTAAAAATGTTCCGCAGAATTGCCGATGAAATTGGTGTCAAGCACAGCAGAAGTTCTGTGGCAAATGAGAACCCTGCTGCAGAACTTTCCTCTGATGTGCCACAAAAAAATCGGGGCCCTGTCCTAAGGCATTGGTTAGTTACCTCCACTATGGCTCCTTTTAGTTTCTCCCACTGTTCCTCCAATGGCTCCATTACCTCTCCCTTCTCCAGGGCTGCTCTTAAACATCTACCCATTTCATTGAAATCTGCCCTCCTGAAATTTAATACTTTTGCCCTTGTGTGCCTTAATTGAGTCCCTGTCTCCATGGCAACCACACCATGTGGTGGTCACTGGATCCCAGCTGCCCTTCCACCTATACTCCTTTGACTCTGTTTCCATTGGTCCATACCAGGTCCAGAATCGATTTGTCTCTGGTTGGTTCCCCTCCAAAGTGTCTGAATTCCACCTAAATCAGTCAATTGCTCTTACAGTTTTCTTCACAGGACAGTCTAGCTCAGGTGGTCAAAAGCTCCACAGTCTGAATGAGAAGAGGGCACCGAGTTACTATTTGGACCACACAAAGGAAGACAGGTCCACTAGCACTTGTTTGATACCTTTGGTGAAGTGGGAAAGGGCAAACCAGCATAGAAGCGAACAATTTCTCAGTGGATTTTAACCTGCATACAGTTCTGTTATGACAACGTTAGCAAACTGCCTCCCATAGGGCTCAGGGCACACAGTACAAGAGGCACCTCTGCCTCTATGGCAGCATCAAGGGGTATCCTCCTGCTAGAGATTTGTAAAGCAGCTTCCTGGAAAACAGTGCACACTTCCACAAAACATTACTGTCTGGACATACAAGCCAGAAGGGATGCCAGTTTTGGCACTGCTGTCTTACAGAACCTTTTCTCTAAATAGGTTTTACACCCATCCTCCCAAGGTACTATTGTGGAATCTGCACTTGTTAAACTTAAGTGAGGGATTCCTGGGGTTTGAACAAAACAGTACTCACTGTAGTAATGTTGTTTCTTCCAAAGGGATCCCTCACTAAGTTTAACAATGCCTAATCCCTGCCTCCCTTTCCAGAACCTGGAAAAAGGTTCATACAGCAACCAGTTCCTTTTGAATTGCTTGAGCATTACTCATTACAGTGCTTTAACAATTGTTACTAAGTGGTCTAAGTGAGTTCGTTTTTTTTTTCCCATAACAAATTGATTTGCTCTGCCTTAAAACATTTTGTGGATACAAATTTTAATAATTTCTGGTTGCAATTTAACTAGTTTCAGTGGACACTGCACACTCTAGAAATAAATCTGGCATTATAGTTTGGGGGTGAGTGTGACCACACAGCAATGATTGAATTTCATTCTAAATTGCATAATTAGCATAAAACTCTAAAGATTTGGGGCTGCTCATTCCAGGGGGATGATTGCACTTGTTAGTCTTAGTGAGGGATCCCTGTAGGAGAAACAACATTACTATGGTGAGTATTTTTTCTTTTTGATAAAAGAAACCAAAAAGAAAATTGAGACATACAACCAGATAAACATTTTTCTTACTTTATTATTAATTTTTGTATTTTTACAAAATGTACACATCTAGTTACACAGAGACACTACAGCAATTTTTGTGTGTACATTTACTGTACTACTCTTTCATTTCTACACTGGTGGTATCAGAGCAGTCTTTACATGCCTGTATTACTCCTCTGTGCACCAGAATAGATACCTGATTTATTGTTGCAAAACAAACTGTGCTACATTTGTTCTAATCTAACAATCTCCTTCTTGTGCAGAACTTTGAAAATGAAAAATGAAATCTGTGTCATTTGTTTTGTCACGGTGGTGGGGGTCCTTGATTTTTTTTTAAACCTTTGTATGCAGTATCTTACAGTGATAAATTTTCCAAATCAATAATACACTGCCCAGAATCATCTTTAACTCATTCCTTTCCATTGTAGTCTTGCTGATTCTACTGTTAAGGGAAAGTGATTTTAAGAACTCTATCCAGCAATACTTTACATACCTGTGTCCCTGTTATTTTATTCAGTCTGATTCTAGAATGAAGAGAAGTAAGCAACAAAACATACAAACATACGAAGAAGTCCGAAGAAGACCATTTGGTCTATCAAGTCTGCTAGTGTTGCAGGGTCCACAGCTTGAGCTACTGTCCCTGCCCCCTCTCCCCACTCCTCCCATCCTCTTCCCTACCCATGACATGACAGGTTGCTGGTGGTAGTACACCTACTGTATGCGGATAATAAAACATGAGACAATAGGCCAAAAGCCTCTGTCCCTGGAAGAGCAGCTGTCACAATACTGCCAGCTCTCTGAAGTGTCATATTACACTTAAAAAAATTGGTTTGTGAGGAGCATTTTAAAATTAAAAAAATTCTACCCATTGGTAGTACAGTCACTATGCATGGGACCTGACAATCAAGATACAAGGATTTACCTACCCATTTTCTAAACTGATTTTAAGGATGTTATCTGGCAATACTGAACATGCCTGCTTTCCTGAGAGGCAGCATGGTCCATCTGTTAGAACACAGGCTTGGGACCCATGTTCAAATCCCACCACAGCCATTTACCCACTGTGTTATGTTAAACAACTCACTTAACCTCTTACTACTTTAGTCTACCCTGCTGAAAATAAGTGGCAAAAAGCAAGACACCACTGAAAACTAGATATTGTACTGTATTTAAGCTAGGCTATGCTGGGTAAATAAACTGTACAGTGTTACTGGATAGAGTCATAAATGAAGGGAACTTCGTGTCAACATGAAACCATACCCTTTCAATTCTATAATATCTAATGCATTAGACAGAATTTTCTACAGAGTCTTTAAGTTTACATTAACCTAAAAAGCATTACACCCATGGAAAGCATAGAGGAAAACACAGAAATCTAATTCAAATATCTGTGGGTTTCCCTGTCCCAGTTTAAGGGACACTGATTTGCATCAGTTCCTCCACACGAAACTGAGATAGAGGCTTCACTGCAAGGATAATGTTTTCCCTAATGTTACAACTGAGTATAACTGATCCGAAAGTTCATGGATTTGAAGTGTCAATAGTCTGATCATATTTATTGAAAACATTCTTATAGTTAAGATTAAATGCAGGACTTTACAGCAGATTGTGTTGTTCACCCAGAATAGAGCAAATATACTGTTAAAATCAGGACACGTGCAAAACAATATACTGTATATTAAAGCATCAGTATCTGTTTGTTGGAAAAAAATTATATAGCTTTTTAGCAAACAAGTATTTATCATGCTCTTAAATTTCTTCAGATACATGGAAAAGTGTTTATCTCTAATTTTGCAGTTAGTGACTCAAGTCAAGGAAGATTGCCGCCACTGTCAGTTTTTAAAAATCTCTTTCCACAAGGTTACTTTTTATCAGTGTACACTAGATTCATACTGCACATGTATTAGTATGGTGCTAGCACATGTTTCTGGTGATAAACAGCACAGCATCACACCAAGATTTTTAATTTATTAATAATAATAATAATAAAACTTTATTTATAAGGCGCTTTTCTAAAACCAAGGCGCCAAACAAGTTTAAAAACAATTAACATGTCAACACATTGCACCAAGTCAGCTAATACACAAACATCATCATCATAAACATCAAAACATTAAAATTAAAACATAACCAATTAGTCCCCAAATGCCTGGTTCCATAAATGAGTTTTTAAGGCCCATTTAAAACGCTCCACAGTCATGCATTCCCATAACTGGCGGGGTAGAGAATTCCAAAGAGAAGGGGCTGAATGCATAAATGCCCGGGCCCCAGAAGATTTCAAACAAACTCTTGGAATCTCTAGCAACCCCACGCCAGATGAGCGGAGTAATCACCCAGGGCAGTAAGGAATCAGAAGCTCTTTCAGGTAGTCAGGGCCCTGACCATGTAGGGCTTTATAAGTTAACAAACAGACTTTAAAGGTGATTCGCCATTGTACTGGCAGCCAGTGCAGACCGCGCAGCACCGGAGAAATATGACAGAAGCGAGAAGTTCCTGTCAAAAGCCAGGCTGCTGCATTCTGCACTAGCTGCAAATGGTGAATTTCAACCCCCGAAAGCCTTAGATAAAGGGAGTTACAGTAATCCAAGTGGGAGGACACAAAGGCATGAACCAGCGTGGCAAGGTCGCCGGACGGAACAAGGTGCTTAATCCTGGTGATATTCCTCAGATGGTATAAAGAGGTCTTGACAATGGATGACACTTGTGAATGCAGGGTCAACCCCTCATCAAAAATTACCCCCCAGGTTATGCATCTGTTCAGAGGCCAGGAGTGGCTGACCCCCAGAAATAATCCCATGGGGAACCCACCCCCGACCCCTCTATCCGGCGTCCTGAATCCACATCCAATACTTCAATCTTTCCTGAGTTCAACTTCAGCCAACTCGAATCCATCCACTCCTGGATTTCTACCAAGCAGTTATTAAAGACCGAGAGAGCTCTATTCTGGTCAGGTGCAAAAGGAAGGTATAGCTGGGTATCATCAGCATAGCAACGAAACCTCAGCCCATACCTCTTTTGTCTCCGAGGGGCAGCATATACACTGCGAACAGTATAGGGGACAAAACCGATCCCTGAGGAACCCCACAAGACAGAGGAACTGGGTCTGAAGAATAAATCCCGGACACCACCCTCTGAGTTCTTCCAGTGAGGAAAGATGTAAACCACCTGAGGACTGTACCTGACAGGCCACAGATGAACCTCAGATGGTCAAGCAAAACCCCAAGGTCCACAGTGTCAAACACTGATGAGAGATCAAGAAGAACCAGGATGGAATGGTTCTTCTGATATCTAGCCATCAGGAGATCATTGAGCACCGAAACAGCGCTGTCTCAGTACTATGCTTTTTTCGAAAACCGGACTGGAGAGGTTCATAGATGTCATGGATGGTCAAATGGTTCTTCAGTTGCACAGCCACTACCTTCTCAATCACCTTCCTAAGAGGGAGGTTAGAGACTGGTCTGTAGTGCGCATAGCAGTTTGGGTCCAAAGAAGCCTTCTTCAGAAGGGGTGTTACCACTGCCTCCTTCAGGGAGCTAGGAAACTCACCTGTTTCCAAGGAGCACCAAACTATCCATGCAAGGACCGGACTGATGGAATCAATACAACCCATAATCAGGGAAGTAGGTCCAGGGTCCAAACTACAGTACATAGGGCATGCATCTTGGACAATTCTCATGACATCTATGAACTCCGGGTGGTCGAAGGTACTCCAGGAAAGTTGAAGACCAGTGACTAAGAGCTGATCACCAGCAATGCCCATAGAGTGTATGGGCTGGAGAGCTGCCATGATGTTGGCTGCCGTAGTTGCAAAGAACTGAGCAAGGTCATCACACTCTATTTGTGAAAATGCTTTCTGAATTTGTAGACAAGCTGGGTTGCACAGCCTGTCCACAGTTCAGAAAAGCTGAGCTGGTCGGTTCTGAGCAACTGCAATCTCCCTGGACAGGAACTCTGCCTTCTTATGGGAGATTGCAGATTGATAGATTTGATAATGATCCATCAACCTAAGGCAATCAGCATCAAGGGCAGATCTCCACCAGCAATGCTCTAACTTTCGTTCCTGTCGCCGCATCTCTCTCAAAGTCCCATCAAACCACAGAGACCAAGGGCAAAGGGGAGAGAAGACGAACACGGACAGGAGCAACGACATCCAGAGCCGCCACAATGGCCATATTATAGGCCATCACGAGGTCCTCTGGATCACTGTTTGCAACCGGAATGGGCAATAGATCAAGCACCGCCATCAGGCCATCAGAGTTAATAGCTCGCAAAGGGTGGTATTTGGCCATCTCCACAGGGGTAGGCCTTCGAGGAGGGGTGCTAAAATTCATGGTGGGTGTGGCATGTAAACAGGACCATTTTAAAACTTCAATACCACATCTTAGTGGCCGGCCAGCCAGCACAGTAGCAAGGCATCCACCTGTGATGTCAACATCCCAGGTTTGGGAATGGACTCGGGGTTGGAGGGCTGGCTTGTGGGAGAAGGGTTGAGCATCCTGGGGACAGCTCTCCTTCTCAGGGAGGAGGGGAGGCTGAGTGTCCGATGCCAAACGGACTCCTAGCAGAGGTTGGGGGGTGCATCAGCGACTGGTGCCTGACTTAAGTGGGAGGCAGGACAGACATTGGGTTCATCCCATGTACGTCATTGCATGTCCCACCTCCCGGGGGAGCACAGTATTCAGAAAAATGATTCTGCCACTGATGGATGATGCTCCACATGAGACTCTGTACCATCACCCGGGCTCCCACTCCCATCCCTGACTTTAAGTCCACCGCTCTCTACTGGTGGCCCCACCCCTGGAGGATAAGCCAGAGGGGGGTTTGAAGAGTTGGGAGTTCCAAGGGGTGTGTCAGGGTGGAACGAGTGGCCAATGAGGCCCAGTGGTGGACCACCCAAAAAAAAAACACATCTCAGTTTTGACATTAAATAAAATTAAAAGAAAAATGGATATATTGTTTTGGCCAACACATATTATTACTAAGAAACAATATTATAAAATATTTTTCCACTAACAGATGCTGCTGCTTTAATTTGACAAAAATAGGATTTGTTTAAATGGAATACAGTTAGCCCTGCAAATATACAGTAATCGTAAGGGGTATAAGGGAGAGGGATCACATTGGTGAGGTTCAGCCCCAATACAATCTAACTATACAGGTTTTTGGACTAGGGTTTTATGTACTAATGTTGATCTCTTAAATGTTGCTAACCTCACTCATTGTTAATGAGTGACGTATAATCTACAACCAGAATTTTAAACATCCTTGTACTGACTGAGTCATGAGAGGAGCCATTTGTTGACAAACCCACCTCTCTCACCCTAATTGTGTCAGAAAAAATTTCACTATTGAGCACCTTGGAGGGATAAAAATGTTTACAGATCAAGGATTCCTGATATAATTGAGTAATTTTAGGTACTGTAGGAATAAAACAGCAGACTTTATGTACTTTTACCATTAAACAGTTTTAGAAAACCATTTAAAAACTGGTTTAGTTAAACCAGTTCACCAGGCAAATACGGTCTTGAAACCTGTTCTGTCCCAATTGCTGTTGCTAAACTGGTTCCCCCAGTGACAAGTTCTCATGGAATTCTGGGATAGTCCCATTGAATTCTGGGAGTTCTTTTGTGTGCATCCCAGAATTCAATGGATGCATTCCAATAGCTCAACAGCTGTCAATGTCAACTGTCATTGTGAAATAGAAAGCTGTATGCCTCAATTGCTATTGAAACTGTACTGTGCTTCAAGTATTATGTCATTATAAAATAGTATCTGCCATGATGTATCTGATTTCAAGTGGTTGCAACTTAAATATTGTCCATGATATTCAATAAAGTTTCTGTTTTGCAACAGTATTATCTCTGTGTAATTTGCTGGGTTGCAGATCTTGTAGTATTTATTTTTATTATCCCCCATTAATGGTGCTGTTCTATCTGCTCAGCTGCATTCTAGCCCCATCTGTTCCCTTCTCCATGTCTTGCCAGTCTACAGGTGTTCCATGGTTGTGGCTTCCATTAATAGGGTGGAGAAAAGTCCCCCCCCCACATGCCCACTAAGTTAGGGAGGCTGGTGGGTGGTTGGGTTTAGCTTAACTTCTGGTTCGTCCTTGCAATACCTCCACTTGTAGTCACCATCTAGTGATGCAAAAAGAGGAGTGGTGGACACACTGGGCAGACATGTTTTGTAGTTTGTTACAAGACAATCACAAAAAAGTATAGAGTGTGCAGTACAGGGCATCTTTAATAGGTAGGGGAGTTCGTATTCCTGGTCAGTTGCTTGGCTTTTTCTTCCATGCTACTGTATGTGCATTTTAATGGGGTTAGCTTAAAATAAACAACATATTAAATTAACCCTTCATGTGTCCCATGCCAAGCACTGACTGTTGTGCAGTGTTGTCTGAATAGATTATTCACAACTATGATACTAAAATAGAAAAAATGAATCTATTTCAATATTGCTATTGTGTTACATCTGTTCAGATGTTGGACACCCAAAGAGAGAAGGTTTTTTTCCAGCCACTGTTTCTTGGTCAGTTTGAAGGGAACAGTGGTCTTCAATGGTACCTTGAATGGGCACTTCGAGCTAGCCTAAAATCCTTGGGTGAGGGTAGGTCATGAGTAAGGAGCTGGCGAGGGGAAATGGAGAGTTTTTATTTTAATTTTAAAAGAAAAGGCACAGAGTCTGAATGAGTCTTCCCCTCACCAGTAAAAGCCTGGACCAGTGAGAAGAAATTTTTTTTTTCAGTGAACAAGAACTAGGACACAGAGCCTGAGTGTGTCTGCCTGAGTGAATCTACCCCTCACCAGTGAGAACCGATGAGGGTAGCTGTAAGTTGTAGAGCCTCTGGCAACCAAGAAACTTCAGGGAAGTTTCTGTCCCTAAGTTGGAATTATGGGGTATTGGGATCAACAGTCCAAGTCAAAACAGTGAAATGAAAATGGCGCAGTCAAAAAGTGTGCTGCGCGGAACACAGAAAATGAGCGCCTTGAAAAAAAAAAAGATAATATAAATAAACACACTTCCAAACCGCACTTGCTGTTATGATGGTATGGTTTTCGACTGCACCATTTTCATTTTGCTATTTTGACCTGATACCGGGATCAACACTGGTGAAACAGTTTTGGTTAAACCATTACTGTTTAAACTATAGTTGAGACTAGCTTCTTAGATGCCTCAACAAACTTTCAAAAATTGTTCTATCACCATTTTCATAAAATAAAAATACAAATATAAGCAATCTGACAAAATTTACTATCTGTGTAGCTATATAATGTATAAATATTTTATAAAATATCTAAATATTTTATGTAGTTTTGTTTTTGGAATGCAGTACCACAATGCCTTTTATGAGTAGGCTTTCTTCCTAAACACACTCTCAGCCATTTTCACTTTAATACATATACAGTATCGATAACTAGGTACATATGTATCTATATATGTGTGTGTGTGTGTGTGTATATATATATATATATATATAGAGAGAGAGAGAGAGAGAGAGAGAGATGGCAAGAAAAAATGTAGAAATGTCATTGGCTGAGGCCGGCCCAGTGGCACAGAGGGTTGAGGTGCTGGATGCCACCATACCTCCCATCATGCTGGTTACCCAGGGTCGGGAGCAAACTCAGGTTCCAAGGGTTGGCCAGGGAGGAGAAGACTGAGCATCCGGAGGACAGCTCTCTTCTCCTGGGAGAGTGGGGGGACAAAAGTCGCTGCAGCATTGGCTCCTGGTGGTGGCCAGGGGGCGGTGCTTTGTAGCATAGAGCACTGGGATGGCAGGGAAGACATTGGAAGTGCAGTGTGTGGGTGCATGCGCTGCGATGTTCTAAATGTCATTGCACGCCCTTGCCGACAACAAAACAGAAAGGAAGGGAAAAAATAAATCATCCAGTGAGCATTAGGCCTCAGCCTACCGGCACTACACCAGTTGCACAAGGATGCTCCCTACCAGCCCAGCTCACCAGGAACTCCCCAGTGTGTGGGGTGAGTACCAGCTGAGTTAGAGACCTGAGTTGCATGTAGGGTGAAGGAGATCAAGAATGAGAGCTGCGGCCGGTGGGTCACTGGAGGTGGAAGGTTGAAGGGGAACCATAGGTACACCCCCAGTCAAGGAAATAAGGAGTACAAATGAAATAAATTAAAAAAAAAAAAAAAGAAAAGAAATGTCATTGGCTGAGAGACATCACCTGACCATGAATTAAATCTCTATAACTATATGGTGAGGTGCCAAATCCCATTTTCTTCCCCAAAAACCTACTTAGAACCATTTTATATGTGTAATTAGCTCCTCCAGGGTATACATTATAGGATTTTAATGCACTTCACAGGGGTATAATGACACTTGGCTTTTGGCTTTGTGCCTTACTATACCCCTGGGGTGTGCAGTAAAATCCTATATCTATATCACAAAATAAAAATATTGGCAGAATACCCACGGAGCACCAAACAGATCCTCTTTGAAATCACAAAACCTTTCTAACCCTCACTCTTGCAAGCAGCAATGTTAAACATAGGACTGCTTGTAGACTGGAGGTTATCTAAAAAAGTGGCAAACTGAAAATTTAACAAGGAGGGCATGCAGTGGGAATTAATCTCTAAATATAGTGTTTACAAGATAAACTGCGACCAACCAGGGCAACCTGCAAGTAAGAAGTGATATTACAGAGCTGTGTACTGCCCTGAGGTTAGGTGAAAAAAATTTTCACCTGAGCTCTGGGGCTAGATGGTAATGGGCAATGGCTGAACCAGGACTGTGAACTGGTTTCTGCATTTAAACCTTATTAGAATGACCGCTTGCATGAGTCAGCTGTCAGGAGTGATCTGTTATTCTCTCAAACCTGCTAGCCAAGTGATCCAGTGAGTCAGTTGAGGAGACACAAGTCCATCTAGTGTACCAGTCAGGAAGACAATGTTAACCTGGGAGGTCACCCTCACCATTCTGGTGGAGCCCATGAAAGTAGTTGGACTTGAGCTGGGTAACGTTACTAGGGAAAAAGGAAGTACAGCTGGTGTACTGCCCAAATTGTAAGCTGTATGCCATCCTGCCTGCAGAGGGCAGTGTGGAGTATATGTTATGTTTAACCTATACAACCTTTCAAGCTGACACTCTTTGAAACAACTGGATTAGTTAGGAACTCTGATCATACCAGAGATACTAGCTCACATAACCTGAAAATGAAAGGTAAGGTTAATAATACATATATGAGAAACCAATGGTATCGTCAGAGAATTGTCACCATTTGGAACAGTCTGCCTAATAATGTGGTGGACAGTAAAGGTTTAGCAGTTTTTAAGAAAAGGTTAGATCGTTTTATGGGTGAAAGGAGATTCCAGTGTTCCACCGTAAAAACCTAATCAGTGGCAAGTTCAATTATGGACCTTGATATTTCTTCTATGAACCTATGAACATCTGCAACTGCAGTGAGCAGGTTGTTATTTGGAGAGGCATGTTGCCAGTTCAGAATGGCAACTGGCTATGTCATGTGGCATATAGGGGGGTAGTTGGGGGGAGTTTCAGAAGGGGATGGGTGTGAGGGAGGCGATGATCCAGGACACTAGGAAAGAAGGACAACTTGTGTGCTCTCAGGGCTGTGCAATGTACACTATTCTGCCAATAATGGTGGGCGGGGGACATCTGTAGCCACTGCACAGTGGTTGATACTCTCAGGAGGTACATTGCTAGGCTGGAGTGGTAGTTAAAGGCACAATGGGGATGTGGGGGTTGGGGGGTGGGAGCAGACAACTGAGGAGAATGAGGAAGATGAGGCTAGGGACATGACTACTAGACCATGGGAGGTATGGTTGGCAGGGACAGGATGGGTAATGAGGAGGGTACCAGGGACTATGATCTCTAGTGGTGTGGAATGGGGCAAGGATATGAGTCGAGAAGGGAGGTAGAAGACATGGGAGCAACATTGCCAGTAAACACCAGCAACAGCTATCAACCTGTGACTGGCCAGGTTGAGGGGTGTCAACAGGTGACTGAGGCTGGTGAAGGCTGCCCAGGCTACAGGGCATCTGATTTGCCAAAGCGGAGAAAGGAAACAAGGCTAGGAAGAAAGGTAGCAATCATTAAGACACCTTAGTTAGGGCATTAAGTGAGATATAGGGGCATTACTGGACCAGTATGATAGTTCTTGTCAGGTGGTTTGCCTGCCTATAGCACAGGTCAAATGAGTTCAATCCAAAGACAACTGACGCAGCTGGAGGAGGAGCAGGCTGTCACCACAGATGCTGGCATGAATAACATCAGAAGCACAAGTCCTTAGGACATGAGGAAATCAAGCACAGAACTAGGAATGTTACTGAAGGGACAATTTTCCAGGGTGATCTTTTCTGAGGTTCTCCCTGTTCATGGGGCTAATGAAGGGCAGAAGCAGCAGCACACCATTAAACAGTTCATTGCTTGGCTAAAGTTCTGATGAAAAGGGAATAACTTTTTTGGGGGGGCCATTGTAGGGTCTCTGGGACATAGCGTGCCTGTACACTTACAATGGGCTGCACCTGCACTAGGAGGAAGTGGGGGGTACTGGCTAGAAGAATGGATAGGGAAGTCTGGGAGGATTTAAAATAGAGGATTGAGCAGATGGGCTGGTGCAAAGAATGTAGGGAAATATCGAGGGATAGTTAGCATAGCAGGGGAGAACATGGTAGAATCCAATGGGGGAGTATGAGAAAGCATAAAGTGGTAATCATTCCCCTCACATGCAGCCATTATGAGAAGCACTACAACACACTCACACAGCATGCTCTAGTGTTAAAAAGGTACTGCTGGAAAACATGGCTTAATATAGCAGCTGGGAAAAAAAAAAAGCCATGCCCCCCTGATGCATAGGCAGTGTGCCTTGAAGCATCAGAGTAGCGTGGCAGCCACAACCCGTATGTAGATGCACCAGTAATAAAGTTTCTGATAAACATTTTGTAATTTGTGTACACCATTTTTGTTTTGCAATGCCAGTATGAGGAGCATACTCAGCAAAATTGGGGAGCTTGAGGGCCTGATGTGCTTTGAAGTCCAGCACTTTGTGGCACTCACTGAGGCCTTGTAGGGGGGAAGAAAATGAGTGGGACACAGGGACAGAGTGATGTAGACTATTCTGCAAGGATAGACCTAATTGGAAATGGGGTGGCTTTCTTTATAAGGGAAAGGGTCACTCTTTAGGACAAGGAAGACACTGTGGGGGGGGGCAAAGAGTGCCACAAAGTTTCTCTGGGCTGAGCTTGGGAAATTGGGCAAAGTCAACCTGGGTGTGTTCTACAGTGCTTCTCAAAGCTCAATGGAGTATGATGGTGGACTGTTTGGAGAAATCTGCTGAGCAGCCAAACCAGATGCAGTGTTGATCACAGAGAAAGAACTAAGGGGAGAACTAATGACACATTGACTACACTGTTTAACAAATCATGGGAGGATGGTGTGGTACCCAAGGACTGGAGGAGGATGGATGTGATTCCCCTTCACAAAAGTGGGAGCAAAGCAGAGGCAGAAAACTACAGACTTGTTAACTTGACCTCAATGGTAAGGAAAATAATGGAATCACTTCTGAAAGAGAGAATAGTTGAGTACCTAGAAGCCAGTGGGGCACAGGACCCAAGGCAGCATGGATGCACAGCGGGAAGGTCATGTCAGACGAATCTAGATTTCTTTGACTGGGTGACCAAAGTAGTAAACCAGGGAGGGGCTGTGGACGTGGCCTACCTAGACTTTAGCAAGGCATTTGACACAATCCCACATAAAAGATTAATAAACAAATTAGCTAGCCTGGGAGTGGGTCCCAGGGCAGGTAGCCTGGGTAAAAAATTGGCTGGACAACAGGAAACGGAGGGTAATAGTAAATGGAGTCCACTCTGAAGAAAGTGGGGTTACTAGCGGGGTACCACAGGGTTCAGTACTGGGTCTGGTCATTTTAATGTCTTTATAAGTGACATTGCATACTATTATCTGTATTGTACAACCATATCATTATACATATATTGTTGTGTTGTGGAAGATGTATTTCCTTTTTCTGTTTTGTGTATATATATATATATATATATATATATATATACCAATAAAAGATTAACTGCAATAAGTGACATTGCAGAGGGACTGGAAGGAAAAGTATGCCCTTTGCAGACTACACAAAGATCTGCAACAGGGTTGATACACAAGAGGAAGTGGAAAGAATGAGAAGGGACTTGGCAGTTGGAGGAATGGTCAAAAGTATGGCAGTTTAGATTCAATGCAAAGAAGTGCAAAATAATGCACCTGGGAAACAAAACCCAGGGAAGAGTACACAATGGGGGCGGGGGGGTATTAACAACAGCAAAATGGAAAGGGCCTGAGGTACAGGTAGTCATATCAGATGACCTAAAGGGTAAGCAAGTAATGTGAGAAGGCAGTAAGGATGGCTAGGAGGATACTGGGATGCACAGTACAAGTCACATTAAACTGTTCCATCAACTCACTGGTGTAGCATTTTTTTTGTGATGCTACTGCAATGGCAACTTGAACTGTTGAAGCTTTCAACTATTATCCAACCATCCTTCACTGCCTATTCAACTCAAATGTAATTGTTCAGTGAAATGGCAGTAGCTGCATTTTCATGGCATTGTTTATAAATATCACAGCATTCCTTAAGAGCATTGTTTATAAATATCACAGCATTCCTTAAGAGTTGTTTAGTCTGCCTTCTGAAATGAAACTCATAAGCACTCAGTAGAAAATGAAGCTTATAGTACATAACAACTAGATGCAAACCAATACTAACCTTTTACTAATTAATTGAATTAAACACTGCACAGATTAGGAAACTCATTATGGTTAGGGCTTATTCTAGATGGAAAACAGTGGCTTCCCAAATGTTTTGTAGGACAGTTCAAAGGTCAAAAAAGTTGTTGTACTATCGTTCTGACGTCAGATCGATAGTACAACAACTTTTCAGCCTTGAGCTGCTACATGTTTGGCTGAAAACAGAGCTGATCAAAAAATGCACTCTAAAATGGCGGAGGTGTCTAACTATCAGTCGGTAGTGACATTCAGTCAGATAGCTGGGACATGGACTGCCATACTCGGCTCCGTGTTCCCAAACTATTAGTTTGCCAGTTTTTTTTTTTTATTTCTTTTGCAGAGAGCAGGACCGCAGGAAGCAGTGTAGCACTGGTATCGGAACTGGATGGCGACTGCAGCTTGGACCAGGAGGGAGCGACCGAGCAAACAACTAGGACAATATTCACAAGGTATGAACCTTGTCAAAAGTCAAACCTCCTACAGTTTGGGGAACTATATACTATAAAATAATATATGGTTGCTTAAACACAAAGCAGAAGAAGAAGTCATCTCGGGAAGTGATTCCATATCGGACTTCTCGAGCTTCGCTCTCGCAGTCTGTGTGATGTCATCACATCCCCTCGATGGCAACATAGCCTTACTGTGTATGAGCAACCATACACTATTCTATATGAACAGTGCTACACCAGTAAGTTGAGGGAACAGTTTAATGTGACTTGTACTGTACAGGGAGAGGCATCACCAGTAGAAAACAAGAAGTTGTTATCCCTCTGTACAGACAGTTGGTGAGACCCCATGTGGAGTACTGTGTGCAATTCTGGAGACCTCATCACCATAATGACATAGACAGGAAGGAGGCAGTCCAGAGGAGGAAAACTAAAATGGTGCAGGGTCTGCAACAGAAGCCATATGAAGAGGGACTAAAGGAGCTTAATATGTATACCTTCAAGGAAAGGAGGGAGAGGGGAGACATGATAGAAACTTTCCAGTACCTCAACAGAATCAAAAAAGTCCAAGAGGGTAGCATCTTTCAGGAAAAGAGATGTGCAAGAACAAAGGGACACAATTTGAAGATAGAGGGGGACGGCTCAGGGGCAATGTGAGGAAGTATTTTTCCACAGAGAGGGTAATGGATGCATGGAATGGCCTTCCTGAGGAAGTCATGGGTCAAAAACAGTGGGGGAATTTAAGAATGCATGGGACAGACATAAGGCAATTCTGGTGGGGTGTAGGAAGAAGTAGGCTGATGGTAATTAGGATCTGCAGCTTATCCGATCGGTAGGGAAATGGGCAGATTTGGTGGGCCAAGCAGTCCTTATCTGCCACCAAAGTCTATGTTTCTATGTTTCTATGAGAACTTCAACCTCCTGGGCATGGACTGGTGAACTGGGAAGACTATTAATATGTCTAAGACTGACGTCCTGTCCTCCCTCAAGGATTGCTTCCTTGATCAGCTTCTCCAACAGAGGACTAGGTTTAAGGCCACCTTTGACCTTGTTCTCCACAGTTTCCATGGGGAAATCTCAATATGAACATCCATGCACCAGTGGGAGTCTGTAACCACAACCAAGCAACCTTCTCCCTGGTGACAGGGAAGATGAGCCAGGTCTCAGCCACCGGGACCCAGAATGAGCCAGGCCTCAGCCATCAGGACCCAGAACATCAGACAGGCAGCCTAGATGGAGGATCTGGTGTCCATAGGTCTTGAGCTGCTACATGGGGCTGGCAATTCAGGAAAGATGCAGGGTTCATTGAAGAAGGTGCTTGAAGCAGCAGCAGATACCTGTATCCCTGTAAGCAGTTAGGCAAAAAAGGTCAGCAAATGGTTCACCTGACTCAACAAGGACCTAAGGCAACTGATTTGAACAAAAAGGTTTATCATAACCAAAAGGAGGCAGGTTGCATTCAAGCTAGAGAGGAGTAAGGAGCAGCCCTGAGAGACTGCAAGATTAAAATTAAGAAAACTAAGGAGGGGCTGGAGCCCAAGACAGTAGCTGAAGCTGCAGATAACACCAAAGTCTTCTTCCAGTACATTAATGGAAGAAGGAGGGGATTGGGCCCCTGTAAACAAGATAAGGGGCAACCTGTGGGAGAGTTGCTCCCACAGGTTGTCCCTTATCAATGGCTCATGGACAATGGCTCAGAAACTGAATAAATACTTTTCTAAGTGTTTACCAATGGGCCCCAGAGGGAGGACAGTATTCACTGGGAGGGTCTGTGACATCAGAGATACAGTAGCCACAGTGCAGCCAGCAGACATTATGCCTGCCTTAGTAGCTGCCTATCAGGCAAAGATCAAGCTTAGTAAATCCCAAGTGGCAGATAGGATGAACCCCAGGATCATTGTGGAGCTGCTGACTGTAATCATTCAGGAGTCCTTGTGGACAGCTGTGGTGCTGGAGGACTAGAAAGTGTCCAGTGTGGTTTAAGTCTTTAAGAATGAGGCAAGGTTGGACCTGGGTAATTACAGGTCTGTCAGTCTGACATCAGTGCTGGTTAGGGTCCTGGAAACATTTATCAAGGATAGAATATTGAAGCACTTGGTTGAGGCTAAGATACTTGCCACCTCTCAGAATGAATCCATTAGGGACTGATCTTGCCAAACCAACCTGATCAGCTTCTTTGAGTTAGTGACCAGGGAGGTGGATAGGGACTAGGCCAGAGACATAGTCTGTCTGGATTGCAGCAAAGCCTGTAGTATTGTGGCACATGACAAGTATCTGGGAAAGTGCGCCAGTACAGTATACGTGAGACAAACTGAAGGTAGATGGCTAACTGGTTTGGGGGCAGGAAACAGAATATGATGTTGGACAGGCACTACTCTGTATGGATATGTATACTCAGTGACATCCCTTAGGGATTGGTACTCGGGTCTCTCTGTTATCCATTTTCATTAAATATCTGGAAGCTGGGTCTCCAACAGGCTGCCTAACACCTTTTTATTTTTTATTCATTTATTCTGATCTCGGATTGCACCTTTGCGCTAGAAGCTCGTTACATAGGTTCCACATCGGATAGGATAACGTTCAAGTACAACAGGTAGGGATAACAACAAATAGTATCACACTGGAAATCATGAGGTGGGATAGAATAAGAACTAGAGCAGATACAGGAGAGGTAGAGGAGCAGAGTAAAGTAATTGTATAT
Source organism: Neoceratodus forsteri (assembly GCA_016271365.2). Classification (NCBI taxonomy): domain Eukaryota; kingdom Metazoa; phylum Chordata; order Ceratodontiformes; family Ceratodontidae; genus Neoceratodus; species Neoceratodus forsteri. Next base: position 870,142,049 of record CM057452.1, on the reverse strand, counting down.
TTACTAAGTGCTGGATGAAGACAGAGTCCAGAGTGCAGGGAGTTGTTGGGACCCAAGGGGGAGCAGCTAAGATGGCCATTGTCGAGCAGGGGTGGGGGGGTGACTAACAGAGGCACGCCACTGAGAGGCAAGCCTGGGGACTGGGAGCATATGGTAGGTCAGAGGTGTGGGGACAGGGAGTGGGGGAGGAGGGAGGGAGGGAGACAGGGGAGGTTTAGTGGAAGCAGTCACAGGAGGAACCAGTCACTAACTGCTTCTTGTGGTTCTGTTTAAATGCAGACAGAGAGGGTAGGTTAGTTATTCTATCCTGGTGGGAGTTGAACCAGAGGGGGGCATGATAAGCAAGGGATCTTTGGCCTAGTGAGTTACGGCAACGCGGAGTAATGAAGTACTGGTTCTTGGAACTCTGTGTGGGATGGGGGTTGATGCAGGGAACCAGAAGTTTCCGGACCCCAGGAGGGACCAAACCCATGTTGATTTTTTTGGCCAGGAAGCAGATTTGGTATTTTAGTCTACCACTAAGTTGGAGCCAGTTTGCCTGGGCGTGTAAGTCACAGGTGTGTCAGGTGTGATGTGCCTATGACCAGCCGACACGCTTTGTTATGCTTCTAATGTGCTGAAACACTGTATTGGCAGCTGAGCCATAGACAGCCAGCCCGTAGTTCACTAGGGATAACACTGAGCTATGAATGGCTGTGTTTAGGGCCTCAGGAGTTAGGCTATGTTTGTGCCTAAACAGGAGCCCAATACATGTGTTGACAACCTTGGCAATGTTGTCGATGTGGGGGAAAAAGGAGAGTGTGCTGTCCACCATGATTCCCAAGTATTTAAAGTGTGGAACTAATTCAAGTGGGGACCCAGCATTGTTGCAAATTGTGAGCGGGTAGGATTTGTGCTTGTTGAGTGGGCTGGTGGACAACATTGACTTTGTCTTATAGAAACATAGAAGTTGACGGCAGATAAGGACTGCAAGGCCAATCTGGTCTGCCCATTTCTTTTTCTACCTTATAAATGTGCCATCGGCCTTTGCTCTGTCAATGGCCTATCTATTCATACTCATCTGTATTGCTCCCTTATTCCTATCCCATGCCTGTTTGAAGCCCTGCACTGTATTCATATCCACCACTTCTTGAGGTAGGCCATTCCATGCATTCACCACACTTTCTGTAAAAAAGAACTTCCTCACATTACCCCTTAATCGACCTCTTTCTAATTTCATGCTGTGTCCTCTTGTCCTGCTATTTTTCTTATACTGAAACATGTTAGACTCTTTCAAATTGTTAATGCCCTTAAGGTGTTTGAATGTTTTGATCATATCGCCTCTCTCCCTCCTTTGCTCTAGGGTATACATATTGAGCTCCGTTAATCTGTCCTCATATGTTTTCTGATGCAGTCCCTGCACCATTTTGGTTGCCCTTCTCTGGATTGCCTCAATTTGGTTAATGTCCTTGTGTAGGTGTGGCCTCCAGTACTGCATGCAGTACTCCAGATGGGGCCTAACCAGTGTCTTGTAAAGAGGGATTATTACCTCCCTCTTCTGACTTGTGATACCCCTACTAATACACCCTAACATCCCCCTAGCCTTACCTACTGCTTTAGTGGTCTGCTTGGATGATTTCAGGTCATCGGTGATAATGACGCCCAAGTCTCTTTCTTCCTTTGTGACTGCCAGCAACTCACCTCCCAGCATATAGGTGGCTTCAGGGTTTCTCTTCTCTATGTGCATGATCTTGCACTTCTTTGCAGTAAACCCCCATTGCTACTCTTCCAACCATTTTGCTAGTTTATCTGGATTTCTGCTCATTCTTCCCAACCCATCTGGATCATCTACTCTGTTGCAGATCTTGGTGTCATCTGCAAACAGACAAACCTTACCCTCCAGTCCATCTGCAATGTCACTGATGAAGATATTGAAGAGGACTGGCCCCAGGACTGATCCCTGAGGTACCCCACTTGTGACTTGCATCTCTTCTGACTGTATACCATTTACCACCACTCACTGTTTTCTGCCCATCAACCAGTTTGCCACCCAGTTGACCAACTTCTGACCCACTCCGAGCCTACCCAGCTTATTAATCAAGCTTCTATGTGGAACAGTGTCGAAAGCTTTGCTGAAGTCAAGGTAGGTGACATCAACTGCTTCCCCCTTAGTCTTCATGTAGTTCATAATCAATTTGTGATCTGTGAACCATTTCTCAACGTAGGCAAAATCACACTGGAGTGGACACTGAAGATCAATCGGGTCCTGGGCACTGGCGAAAACAACTGCATCATCAGCATACAGAAGGACATGGCCCTGGCAAGCTAGTGGGCGTCTATTCAGAAATAGACTGAAAAGGTGGGGTCCTGGATTGACCCTTGAGGGATGCCCAAGCGGACTGGCTTAGCATCAGAGAGCACAGTATCAATCCTGATTTGCTGTGATCAGTTATGCAGGTAGCTACGAAACCAGGTAACACTGTCTGAAGAGAGACCAGAGGCAGCAAGTTGGTCACCGAGGAGGGTATGGTTTACCGTGTCAAAGGCTTTAGTTAAGTCGATGTACACTGTTCCAACCAGTTGTCCTTTGTCAAGGGATTTTTTGGATATACCCAGCATAGTCGAGTAGTGCAATGGTGGTGCTGTGACCACTCCTTAAACCATGCTGTTCTGGACATTGTAGATTGTATTTTTCTATATATTCAACAAGCTGATCAGCAGCAATTCTTTCTAATGCTTTTGAGAGAGGTGAAAGAAGGGAAATGGGTCTGTAGTTCTTGGGTGTGGCACAATCGCCATTCTTATGTACTGGAATCACTACGGCAGCTTTCCACCTTTGGGGAAATTTGGAGTGCCTAAGGGCTAGGTTCATGATATGAGTTATGGGAGGGAGGATTTCTTCTAGTGTGAGGGCAACAAGTTTGAGATCAAGGGTGTCACCACTGTATCGCCCTTTCCTTAGTACCTTATGCAGGTACTTCCTGGCTTCACCAGTTTTGATTGCCCTGAAATGAAAAGGGGGGTGCCCCAGGTGCTGAGGGGGGTTGTCAGGGAAGGTATGGGAGATGAAGTCAAGTGGGAGAACCCCACTGAGATCGGTGAGTGCATTATTAAAAGTGTTGGCTATGACATTAGGGTCGAGTGTGGAGGTACCATTAATGTTGAGCATGGTAGGGGCAGATTTAGATTCCTTACCGGTGATCTCCCTATGGTTGCTCCAGAACTTTCTGCCATTGTTCCAGCTCTTAGTAAGAACTTCTTTGTAATACTGTTTTTTTGCTGCTTGGATGGTTCTAGTACATCCATTTCTTGACCTTTTTATAATTTTGGATATCTGACTGCTTACAAGTAGCCCTGGATACATGCCAGAGATGGTCCCTGTGGTTCAAAAGCTCAATGATGTCAGGGAATAGCCATGGGTTGAAGTAGCCCTTGACTTTACATGTTTTGGGAGGTGCATGCTTGTCACAAGCTGTGTTGAAATGGATAAAGTGGTCCAGAGCAAAGTCCACATTTCTACAGTCATGTACAGTTGACCAGTCCGTTTGAAGAAGATCTGATTTCATCAGGCTTAGATGACCCCACATAAGGACCCTATTAGTTATGGATCTAGCTGGGGGTTTGTAGGACTTGTTTGACCAGCTGAACCAGACTGGGGAGTGGTCACTGATAGCATCTGGGAGAGCAGTTGCTTCTGATATGTGCTCAGAGCAGTTTGTAAGAACCCAGTCTAACAGAGTGCTAGTGCCTGTCCTATAGTTAGTTCTTGTGGGGGTCTCAATGATCTGTGTGAAATAGGTGGCAAGGATAGCATCTTTGTAGGGGATTGCCTCAGGTGCAAGCCAATTGACACTGAAGTCCCCAAGGAGTATAACCTCAGAGTTAAGGTTCAGTCTACCTAGAGAGTCCAAAACTGCATCTAGGCCTTGTACAAAGTGCCTAGGCGGTATATACACTATAAGTACAGTAATAGTCTTGTTATGGGCTCCAAGGAGCATTTTGATGGCCGAGGTCTGAATGTCTTAACCTATGCTGGGTAGTGGTAACACAAGGGCCTGTGGATTTTCCCTTAAGTAGAATGCACACCCACCACTGCGTTTGGACAGCCTGTCCTGCCTGAAGATTTTGTACCCAGGAATCTGTATAGACACATCTGGGATTTGAGGGGAAAGCCACATTTCCACAATTGACAGCATGTTAGGGTAATGTTGATTATCTTAAGTTCACTGATGCCACTAATATGACTAGGGAGGTGGGCTCCTTTTTTTTTGTTATAAATCATTTTTGCTCCTCCCAGATCCATCAGATTTTTTAAATCATTTTTGCTCCTCCCAAATCCATCAAGCACTCATTGACTCCTTCTTAGGCCACTGCAAAACATTAGAACTGGCTGGCTCAACAGAAACTGCGTAGCACTCCACAAAAAAACAGTCCGAAAACCAAATCAAAAAAAGCAGAGTCCACAAAGAAAGGATTGCTGCAAAAGGATTTATTGTAGTGAGACAAAAACAGCACTACTCCCCAAAGTAGGAGTACTGATGCCTTTGTCTTACCAGAGTAAATTCTTCTGCAGCAATCACTTTGCAGTGCCTCCTTATTTTGTGCACGCTACATTTTGTTTTGGTTTGCTTCCCAGGCAGCCTCCCAGCCCTGTAGTCTACCTAGCTCCCTGTAGGCTCTTACCTGACTCCCCAGTGGCAATCTCCACATGGCAGGGCTTTGAGGAATAGAATTTTATTTATTTTTTATTTTAGTCTTTGGTAACTGGATACGGCCCACTAGGCACAAGTGCCTCCCCAGTGTCTAAGTATGGTTTGTAGGACCATTCATGCCCGGACAGCAGGCAACCCAGCACTCAAGACATCAAGCAAGAGCTTCCTTGCCACAGTGTGATGTTTTTTCCCCCCCCGATTTCTGCCCATCCTGAAGGAAGTTGGCATTAACAAGCTGCTGCATGCACACAATGGTAATGTATGGTGTGGAGCTGAAGTATATGCCTCCCACTGCCATCCTCACTGGCTCACTCCACCTATGGACCTCCATGTGGCTGTGCTACAGTGGAGATTAGTCTACCTTCCACCCCAGAGGAGACTAATGTCCTCTGGGATGTTTGAATCTCTTCCACCTGCTAGCCCTCTGACCCAGGCTCATTGCCAAACCCCAAACCAATGGCAGTGCTACTGCAGCAGCATCAGTGGCCAGCATAAGAAAGTGACTTCCATGTGGACAAACGTAAGGAGGATACAAGTTGGGTGATTGGTAAGACTTCTGGAGCCTCCAATTCAGTGTGGCCAAATTCAAGGTACAATACTTGGGAAGAAAAAACAGCTGTAGGGCCTACACACCCTGGTACCTACAATTCTCCTGCTGCAATGAAGTAGGAAAAAGACCCGGGAATCATACAGCAGAGCAAGCCAGGAAGTAATACAGTACTACTGCAGGGTGCTGAAGTGTGCTGTAGGGAACAGTGCAATTCAATGGTAATTAACCCCTTTTGTAATGCAGATTATTGTGACATGTCATTACTGCAAGGTATTGCATCCTGGCTGGCTTTGTAGTAACCATGAGGCTAGAGCAGGGCAAGCAGTATGCTGATGCTGTCAAGAAGACTAACAGAAGGCTGGGGTGTATGAAAACAGTGGTGACTAACAGAACAAGAGAAGTAATCCTGCCACATTACAATACTTTGAGCAGGCACTACCTGGAGTACTGCGTACAGTTTTGGGCTCCTCCATACAAAAAGGATGTTGAAACAGTCAATAGGATATGGCATAAGGTCATCAAATGATCATGTGTATGAGGGACTAAAGCTATGAGAAGGAGCCAAAGTCCCATAATATGTTCACCCTGGAGAACTGGAGACTGAAGTGGGTCATAATCTCAGTCTCATTCATACTCAAGGGTGTCAACAACATTTGTAATATGGCTAAAAATCTGTGCCGTAAATTCGGCACAACGATAGGTGGAAACACACCCTGTGCTACAAAACCAAGTAGTCATTAATTCACTAGATACGCACGGCTGCGTTGTAAAGCAAGAGAAGGAACACGTACTGTCAGATTAACTGCCTATCCATATCAGGAGTGCGCCTTATGGAAAGGCACAATCCGACCTATAGGTGGCACTGCGATTACAATAATGTGGCATGGAGTCGTGCCACTGTACCAGAAATAGATAGGAATGTAGATCTGCATTAAATGGAAGGTTATGAATTCCTATGTTGCACTTGCCATATTACAAATGCATTAATCACCTCAACAGGAGGTCATTTCCCAGGAATTACTGCATGGTTGGGTGGTGGGAAGCCCTCGGCCTGCAGCCTCGTGCACCCCAACCATGCATTAATTCCTTGGAAATTACCTCCTGTCTCAGTGATTAATGCTTACTGAACATACACAGATGTTTGATCTGGTGTCCCCTAGCAGGACACAGGCATGCCCTGAAGCTCAAAGATAGTGAATTTGGGGGTGACATTATGAGATACCTTTTTCTGAGAGGGTGTTGAACTTGTGGAACAGTCTATCAGGGTAGTTGGTGAATATGAAGACAGTACAGGCCTTCAGTGTAAGCTGAACAAATTTTTTGTTTACTGAGGGAATTATCTGGTACCCTGCATAGTAGAGAGGGTAGAGAATAATTGTGAATTGGTATGTTTGTACAGGTACATAATACTGTTTTTTCATCCCTGCTTATGAAATAATTGGGACAGATGTGATGGATCTAGTGTCCCTTCCAACCTTATGTTATTTTTATTATACAATATATCTCATCCCTTTACAGCATTCTTGGTTAACAACGACCTGGGATGAGTTCATCTGATAAGCTCTGTATGCACTTGTGACTTGGGTACCTTTTGTAAGGTTTTTCCTATAGTACCGTCTCTCCCTGGCTTACCTGAATCCTCAGTTCTTTCATGTTAGGATGGAAGCACAACCACCTTCTTTGCTACATTGAGGTACACCAGGTAAGACCACACTTTATTGTTATTTTTTACCCTTGCTTGCAGTTCTAATTTAGCAAGATTCTTAGCATTAGGAGACAAACTGCTTAATTTTATAAGCAAACCAGATAGCTACTGCAGTGCAGCACAACATCCCACTATCAGGGACTAGCCTCCAAGACACTGTTTATAGTAACTCAAATAAAAACATTGCTTTGTTACCTGGATGCTGGCTTTTATAGTATTCAGAACCATCCTCATTTTCCACAGCTGGAGTCCCCTCACAAGTGCAATAAGCTTGGTCATAAAATTCACATTCATCCAGACCAGAACTTTGAGCAGGCAGTTATTCAGACAAGACCCACTTATGACAGCTGTTGGTGGTAAGAAATCTATATTGTGGAACTGTCTTTCTGAACTGTTCTTTATGTCACCCATCATGAGTGGCTGTAGATGTAGAAGACTGACAAAAATTTTGAGAGGGAAATCATTCAGTGCTATTAGGTGCTCCTCAAGAGTAGTAGAGACATACCACTACTGTCACTTACCCCTGGTCACTGCATAAAATCCAAGGACTGCATAAACAGGTGCTATAGCTTATTTCTGGTGCATGGGGCCATCTCACATGTACGTTTAGAAGGCAGTCGTGATCCAGGCCCCTTACTTCATCCATGGTAAGAGATCAGAAGCAAATGCATATGCTGCATCATGCTCCGTCATGGCATTACATTGTCTAGCCCATCTGACATGCATGAACATGGAGCACAGCAAACTGACACTGCATATGTGCAACTCTGACCTAGGTGCATACTTGTTGAGTGGCGGCTGTCTTGATCATAGTATGTTTGCTCTGCCCATGTCTGACTCTGAGTTAGCCATTTTGGGTTATGAAGGCAGCTATTTTGAGAGACATTCAGCCCTATGGAGGCCCGTATTTTGTGGCATACCAAATACACACTAGATGGCAGCCATCTAAATCAGGGTGCCACTGCCAGTCCCTGTGGTGGCTATCTTATTACAGGCAACATAATTATCACAAATTGCAACTTTATTTAAATGCACCCCCACTAACCATTGAAAAGTCTTCAATAATATGGAAATCATCAGTCAACTAAACTTACTGTAGCTCTACCGGGCAGCTTTGGGGACTATCTTCACACCACATGAAAACTTTTTACTTGTCCCTTAACTTTTGCATTGCTCTTTTTTGCTCCCACAGATATTCTACACTAGTAATAATACCCAACAGGGTGGGCAGTATTGGGCTATACCAGATTGCCCAAGTGTGTAATGAGGCCTGACGCTGCAGGTCACAGTCGGCAGTGTGAGTGTGGTCGGGGAGCATGAGCTGGGTGATGAGTACAGGAAATGTTTTGGATACTGCTCAGACCAGGACTGCTTATGACACAATTTGTTTTTTTTTTAAATAAAACAAACATTATTGGGGATACAGTGTATGTAGGGGAGCCACAGGCACACAGGGGAAATGAAGGGTGAGCCACTAAGCAGACAGAAAACTTGGCATCAGTTTTGTTTTTGAAAATTCTATTAGGCACAGGGATATAATTTGTAAAAAAGGCAGGCTGCAGGGGAACTTGTTATTTTAGGTCTCTGTTGGCCCATTAGTGTACCCCTTGCCAAGGGTCTGAGCCAGTCAGAGGCTCAGAAAGTTTTTGTCCATTTTATAATATGGTGAGGGTTAAGAAATGCAAGGGTTGTAGCATCCCATTGCTACCCTTCTGAAGTAATTCAATGTGTGCAATTTGTAACACAGAGGAGCACTTAGAAGAGGCCACACTAGGACTTCCCTATGGCACAGGGGAAGCACTATGTGCTTCTGTGTGGGTGACCCTGGTTTGGGAGTGGACTTGTGGAGATGAAATGGGTGGGTGGTAGCTGGGGTGGCACTGCCACATGGCAGCACCCCCAGCCAGGGGAGGGGGGTTGTATGTTCCACCACTTTAGCAACCCCTATGGTGGATGGAGGGAGCTTATTTCTCCTCCAGGTCATAGCTGAGTGTGCAGAAAAGCCATGCACAGGGCACACTATTTGTGCCTGGCATTGGGGTGAGAGGGAGAAAACTGGGAGGAAAACCTATGTCTCCCTGCTGCCACATATGATGACCACTGGTCCTCTTATGTCCAATATTGTGTGAATACCCACCAGCCTTGATGATGGTGGTGGAAGTGGCAGATTGGGCTGGGAGATCCACAGGTCAGAGCCCAAAGATAGATACAAGTGGTGCCAAGGATAGCAAAAAAAAAAAAAAAAAAAAATGCCACATTAAAAGAGATGGACTAGTTACCCAGGGGAGGGCATGGTCAAAAGAAACTGTCTCCATCACGCAATCCCAACAGGCATGCTCATGAAAGTGCTTGAATGCATTGGAGCCATGGCTGCAAACTGAACCCCAAGCCTTCCCAACCCCCAGATATAGTAGTAACATTCAATTGCAAGAAGAAGAAAACAACAAAAATGCACATGTAGAGTGCGAATCTGAGGATGAGGAAGGGGGTCCTAATGGCTAGATTATGCCTTTTAGAAGCCATTACAGAGCTAGTCCACCATATCAGGGAGACTGTGGGGTTCAAGAATGCTACAGCAGGACAAGAGTCCAAGCTCAATCCACTAATTAAGCAAAAACAGAAGTCACAGTCATTCTTCCATGTCTGTCCATCCACTGAGGACATCATCAACAAGGAATGGAAAGTGGCAGACTCAGCAAGGGTCCAAGAAAAGCAAATATTCAACAGATGTTATCTAATACAGAAGGATAAGGTCAAGACATGGTGTGCAGCACCAGCAGTGGAAAATAGTAGCACTGAACCACAGAACCATGATCCCAATGGGAGCTTCTACTCTTCTGAAGGATCCCCTAGATAAGAAAATGGAGAACATGTTAAAGAAAACTTATGAACTAATGATCATGACTAACAGAATAGCCACAGTGACAATATAGGCTACTAAAGCACAGCTCAGATGGCTGGAGTCACTGTCAAATAATCTTCCACCAGATTCCAAACAGGCACATCTCTTGGAATATGTGACACAAACCAATAAATATACACATGGCAGAAGAAACTACTGATGCACTGACGATCAGTGCCAGGATAGCAGCAGTAGCCAGCTGAGCAGATGGACACTATGGCTCAAGATGTGAAAGGTGGACACTGACTCTAATGCCCTATTTTCAAAGCTGTCCTTCAGTGAAGGGGCTCCATTTGGAGATGCCCTAAAGAAATTTATTAAAATGAAGTACAGTGGAAAAGTTCCCAACACTACAGTCCTTTGACAGTTAAATTCAAAGTTCATAATCCTATAGAGACAATCACATAGCAGAGAACAGATCCTACAACTTTAAACTCATGATCTTCAACCAAAGGTACCAATTTTGAGGCAGGGGTGCTATAGAAAGGTGTGTGTGTGTGCGTGGGGGATTGCAGGTCTTTTAAACCCAGGCCCAGCAATGCATGAACTTGGATTTGACCAACACCCATCTTCTCTTATAGGGGCATGATGAATATTCCAGTTCTGAGAGCAGTGGACAAAAACAATGGAATACAGGTGGTTGCTAGAAATAATATTGAGGGTTACTTGACAGACTTCTCTGACAAACCAACAATAAACAGAATTATCAAATCCCTTGTCTCACACCGCAGCTTCAAAACCCAAGAAATAATTTCAGTATTAAACATTCTCCTGTTCCACTAAGCCAATGTGCAGGTTCCAAAAAGACAGCAAGAACAAGGTGGCCACTAAGTCTTCTTCATGGTACCAAAAAAAGACAGGCGATCTGAGACCCATTTAGATTTGAAGTTTGTCAACAAACACATACAATTTAAAATGAAAATGCTCAGAACTACTCTCCAATCCATTCCCAATTCTGTTATCAAATACGTCCAATACCAAGCTTTACTCTTAGGCCTGGCATAATCACCAAGAGCATTAACAAAAGTAACAGTGGTTCTAACAGCAACCTTGTGTACAGAAGGGACTCACATCATACCATACAGTACATTGATGACTGACTAATCAGAGCATGTTCAAGACAGCAAGCAGAAACCTCAACAGCTTAGTTAAAGCAACTACAAAAATCTCAGTGATGGGTAATCAACCAGCTGAAAAAACAGTCTGGTTCCAAACAAGCAGACAGAGCACCTGGACACACTAATAGATACATGCACTGGGCTAGTATGCTCCACCTACAAGAGTACTAACAAAGTTAAAACACAGGCAAAGTCACCTATGGCCAGGTGCTGCAATGCTATGGCCCCTATATTACAGCTCTTGGGTTCCATGGCCTCATGCTTAGATCTAGTCCCTTGGACCAGATGGAACATGCAACCATGACAGACACTGGAAATGCAGAACTAAAATTCCTCTGATGAGGAGCTCAGCAAAAAGATACCTTTAATACCACAGGTCCAAAAGTCACTAGCATGGTGGACACACCCACAGAACCTCCTCAATGTCATCCCCCTGGGAAACAGTGCAATATATTAAAAGACACAGATGCCAGTCTCTCAGGATAAGGAGCAATGATGCAGAACAAAATAGACAAAGGAAACTGGTCACAATCATTATCTAGATTTCCCATCAATGTTCTAGAAATGAGGTTGGTGTTGCTAGCCCTACTTCACGTTGCAGGCACCATCAAGGGAAAGTCAGTACTAATAAGGTAGGACAGCAGGTAACAATGTCAGACATTTCAAAACAAGGCAAAATCAAGCACAACATACACTACAGTAGGCTAATGTACTAAACTGTTTTAAACTTCACTCCTAGCAGAAGCTTAATACTGAGCAGCTGCCTCCAGGTTGTGGGACTATGAAAGGAGTTAGCAGGAATAGAACCCAGGAGTGTACAACAAGTAGGAAACTGGAATAGATTCATGAAGGAGCCATATTCTAGTGACCCCTTGTATGAGCCAGGATCATCAAAAACCAGGGAGACTACAGGCTCCAGGGACCAGTGACCCAAAAGGAGCAAGTGAACTGTAGTTGGAAAGGAGGGAAGGACATTGGGAATGGAAAACAGTGGCGCAAGGTGTTCCCACCTCAAACAAGTACCTTCCCTTGTTGGAGAAGGTCCCTTGGAATACAGTCAGGATGGGCTAGGTGAAAATGCTCCAGGGAGAGGGACTCTGTCCACTGGGGATGAGCCAGGGCAGGGTGGTAGCCCCAAAGGGGAAAAGAGAAGGGCCATGGTACTGGGAGACTCCGTTTGATGTACAGGTGAGGTAGTGAGTTCCAAGCTGGATGTCAAGCTTGAGTTCCAATGTTTCAATAGAGCAACATCAGATATTCTCAGAAATCTTACAGCTCACTAGGAAGGAAGAGGAAAACTTGATCTGATGGTTGACATAGGCACAAACGATCTTGCCTGGAGAGGTGTAGAGGAAGTAAAGAAGACCTTCTGCACCCTTGGCAAGATTCTAAGGAATGCAGCAGAGGCAGTAACTTTATTCAAGGTCTTACCACAGGCATGCTACGATCACAGGGAGCACTTCAAAATAGACCCGTTCAATGCACGACTAAAGGGCTGGTGTAGGGGGGAAGGTTTCATTTCTTAGGAGAGTTGGGCTGGAGGCTGTTCAAAAGAGATTGCCTGCAGCCTAATGAGGAGGTCATTAGGGTGGTAGGGCATATTGTAGGTTCACACACATCCTAAGGATATCTTTAAACTAGGAAAGGGGGAAGGCAGCATATTAGGGGACATGCACATCCACAGAACTGAGGGGAGCCAAGATGGCCTCTCCTACAGCTTTACAGAAGGGGCAGCTCAACCAAGTGGGGAAGGGGTGAATGTTACATGGGACAAACAGGAGTGAAAAGCAAATATATTGACTGAGAAGGAGAGGGGTAGAGAGGAAGAAAGCCAAGTGAGGGTGGTGGCAGAGATTAATAAGGGCAGGAGAACAGGGCAGGAGAATCACAGGGGGAACAGTACCAGAAGTGCTCAGGGGCTCAGAAATGTAGGGAACTAGCCAACAGGGAGGAAGGAAGCAGGAAATAATACGGGTGATGTGACCTTCAAGCAATGGTGGCTGAGGCACAACTGGACATGGTGGCTGTAACTGAAACATGTGCAGCACAGCAACATGAGTGGGAGATGAGGGTAATGGGATACATGATTTCAGGGGATAGGGTAATGGGGAGGGATGTCACTAAACATAGAAACATAGAAGTTGACAACAGATAAGGACCGCAAGGCCCATCCAGTCTGCCCATTATTTCTACCTTATGAATGTGCCATAGGCCTGTACTCTGTCAATGGCCTATCTATTCATACTCATCTGTATTGCTCCCTTATGCCTATCCCATACCTGTCTGAACCCCTGCACTGTATTCATATCCACTACTTCCTGAGGTAGGCTGTTCCATGCATCCACCACCCTTTCTGTGAAAAAGAACTTCCTCACATTACCCCTTAATCAGCTTCCCTCTAATCTCATGCTGTGTCCTCTTGTCCTGCTGCTTTTCTTATATTGAAACATGTTAGAGTCTTTCACCTTGTTAATGCCCTTAAGATGTTTGAATGTTTCGATCATATCACCTCTCTCCCTCCGTTGCTCTAGGGTATACATATTGAGCTCCATTAATCTTTCCTCATAAGTTTTCTGATGCAGTCCCTGCACAATTTTGGTTGCCCTTCTCTGGACTGCCTTCATTTTGTTAATGTCCTTGTGCAAGTGTGGCCTCCAGTACTGCACGCAGTACTCCAGATGGGGCCTAACCAGTATCTTGTAAAGAGGGATTATTACCTCCCTCTTACAGCTTGTGATACCCCTACTAATACACCCCAACATCCCTCTAGCCTTACCTACTGCTTTAATGGTCGGCTTGGATGATTTCAGTTCATCTATGATGATGATGGTGCCCAAGTCTCTTTCTTCCTTTGTGATTGCCAGCAATTCCCCTCCCAACCTATAGGTGGCTTCAGGGTTTCTCTTCCCTATGTGCATGATCTTGCACTTCTTTGCGTTACTATTAGGGATAGTATCAAAGCCTCAGACGTGCAGGAAGTTGAAAGGGGTACAAGGCCTGAAACAGTTTAGGTGCAGGTTGTTGAAGAAGAATGGAGGGCAATTAGATGGTGGGTGGTGTACAGGCCCCTGGCACAGAAGGAAATATCAACAGAGATCTTGGAGAGGAGACTTCAACATGCCAGACATAAACTGGAGTATCCTAATGGCAGGGAACACAAAGAGTTTGACCCAGATGGATAAAATGCAGGAGGTATTTCTAATCCAGAAGCTGGTAAAACCCACTAGGGAAGGAACCACACTAGATCTGGTACTGATAGCAGAGACAGTGCGGGGAATTCAAGGTTGGGAGCCCTTTGGATCAAGGCAGAATATTGCCTGGCTATAATCTAGGAGTTGATGGCATTGAGCTAGCTAAGACACAACCTGAACAAGACTGAGGTACTAATTGATCAGCTCAGGCTGAAAGAGGGGAGCAGTGGTGGCTGGAGAGGTTACAAAGCATAGGTTCAGGTCCTTGAGGCTGGAGGCCTCTGTGAAAGTAAAAAATCTAGGGACTATTCTAGCCGATAGGCTGGCATTTGAGTCTCAGGTGTCAGCAGTAGTCAGAATTGGCTTTTATCATCTGAGGAACATCACCTGTATTAAATCCCTTATGCCATCTGAAGATGTAGGGATGCACTACATGTTTTTGTGATGTCCAGACTCAAGTACTGCAATGCTGTATACCTTGGGGTAAATGGTGATGTTCTACAATGCTTGCAGCTAGTGCAGAATGTAGCAGCCAGGTTTCTGACAGGCCTGACCAGGTCATGTCCTATCATATGATTCTGGTCCTGCATGAACTGCACTGGCTGCCAGTGAAGTGGCTAGAGACATCACCAGTAGAAACCAGGAAGTTGTTATCCCTCTGTACAGACAGTTGGTGAGACCCCATTTGGGAGTACTGTGTGCAGTTCTGGAGACCCCATCTCTACAAGGACATAGACAAGATGGAGGCAGTCCAGAGGAGGGCAACTAAAATGGTGCAGGGTCTGCAACAGAAGACACATGAGGAGAGACTGAAAGAGCTTAATATGTGTACCCTTGAGGAAAGGAATGAGAGGGGGACATGATAGAAACTTTCAAGTACCTCAAAGGAATCAACAAAGTCCAAGATGGGTGCGTCTTTGAGAAAAGGAGATGTGTAAGAACAAGGGGGCACAGTTTGAAGATGGGGGGGTAGCTCGGGGGCAACATCAGAAAGTATTTTTTCATGGAGAGGGTGGTGGATACATGGACCACCCTCCTGATGAGGTTGTAGGGTCAAAAACAGTGGGGGGAATTCAAGAATGCATGGGACAGACATAAGGCAATTATAGTGAAGGGTAGGAGGAAGTAGGCTGTTGGTTAACTAGAATCTGCAGCTTATCCAATATGTAGGGACTGGGCAGACTAGGTGGGCCAAGTGGTCCTTATCTGCCATCAAAGTCTATATTTCTATGTTATGTTTCTATTGGGTTACTAATCTATAAAGTCCTGCATGGGATCCATCTGGGTTATCTAGTTAAACTCTTGTCTCTTCACTTGTCCCTTCCCCTCTCAATTCCATTGATGTGGGCCTCCTGGATTCTCCCATGGCTAGGCTGAAATCCTTGGGGGACCAGGCCTTTGAGGTAGCCACTGCAGTGATAGGAATGCACTCCAGAGAGCACTGTGAGAGGCTTCATCTGTAGACACTTTAAAGAAGGACTTGAAATTTTAACTCTTTAAAGAGACTTTTGAAAAACACCATGAATCTACTTATGTACTTGCTTGCTTCTGGCTAGATAATGTATGGGGAGCCCTCGGTATTATCTGAAATCCAACTGTTTTCAATGTTGTTATGGTATCATTGTGATGTCAAGAGGTTGATAACACCTCTTGACTATATCACAATGATATATAGCAATGGGAACGGATCTGCGCATGCGCGGCTTTGGACTAGTGTCTCACAACAACAGCCGCTATGGTGAGAGCTGGCCCTAACAGAAAACGGTGTTATGGGGGAAAAAGAAAAAGTAAAGACAATCGTTGTTTAACTGGTGCACAGCTGAGTTTTTAACTGTTTTTGCCCATACACTATAAAACATAATGACTGGGTTTTGGTTACTAACCATGCTGAAATCACCTCTTGTGGTTGCCAGAACAACAATAAACCTCTTGAGCTGCACTCTCGAGGTTTACTATGTTGTTCTGGCAACCACTTGAGATGATTACAACACAGTTATGGACCAAAACGCAGTCATTAATCTTTATGTTATTTATAGCTATTTTGTTGTTAGTTATTTATCTTACTGTGGCTATTGGGTATTTGTTGCTACATATTTTATATTGCATGTTTTGGGGACACCCTAAGCCCTTGGAGAAGGGTGTCATATTAAATAAACTCTATTTTATCTCTAATTAATTATTCATGGGCTTAGTGAGGCTCCTGAATGGCTACTGGATTGATGATTAACGTCTTAGAAATGTCCGCTCCAGCTGCCAGTTGACACTGTGTACAATACACAGCTCGCACCAATCTACTTAAAAGCATAATTTACTTTAAAATAAATGAGAAAAAAGAAAACTGTTATTGTGATTAGACTTATAATCACAATAACAACCTTGAAGCCAGTCATTTCTTTGGATTAACAACCAGCTGGAGGGAGCTGGCCCTCAGTTGTGCCTTAGGCTACCCATCCCCTCCACCAGTTGTTAATCTCTTGGAAGTGACCAGCTTCTTGGTTGTTATTGTTTAATTATTACTAATACTGAATCCTCACGGGACTGTGTAGTTGAAGCCAGTTGCAGGAAGCTAGAGTGAACTCTAGAATTAAGATCCTAGAATTCAGGAGGGCCGATTTCAAGAGGATGAGGGGAGTGTTAAGAGAAAAATTACAGGATGTGAAAGCAGTGGTAGGAGTGGGCAGCAAATAGGACTTAGAAAGGAGGAACTATTAGAGGAGACAGATCTCCGCAGAAAGATGGTGAGGAAACCATTATGTTTTTCCAAGTGGTGGCGGAGGCAATAAACAAAGAAGGGCTTTCATCAGGCACAAAACAAATCAGGAAGTAGAGGACAGGAGGGAATACCAAGAAAGGTTAGGGGTGTCCAGTAGAACAATGAGTCATGCAAAAGCTGAAGTGGAACTGAAGTTAGTGAAGGGAGGCAAAGAGGGTGACAAAGCATTCTTTATCTCTCTCTCTCTATACACACACACACACACACACACACACACACATATATATTGTATATATACATACACACACACATATATATATATATATATATATATATATATATATATATATATATAATCAGCAGTGCAATACCAGGGAAGGGATAGTTAGGCTCAAGAAAGGGGAGTGATGGGAGGAGGATCATAAGAGTAAGGCAAAATCACTGCATGAATATTTCTAGTCACAGTGGAAGCCAAAGACCTACTGCTGTAATGCAACATTAAAGCCAGTAGGCAATCATTAGGAAGTGTCAACATGGAACCCATCATGAAAAAGAAGGTGGTGAAGGGATTACAGGCACTGAATGTTGATAAATCAATGAACTCAGTGGTGATGCATCTGAGGGTGTTGAGGGGGATAGGCAGGTCCTAGCAGGACTGCTAGCAGATATCTTCAGCAGCTCCTTTGAAATGGAGGAGGTGTCAGGGGATTGGAGGACTGTGGATATGGTCCACCTGCAGAAAGGTGGGAGGCAAGATGAGCCAGCATTTATAGACTGGTCAGTATGGTGCCTATAGTGTGGAAACACTTGGAATCAGTAATAAAGGAGAAGCTGGTAAGGTTCCTGGAGGCAAACCCAGCAGCATGGTTTTACCAGTGGGGGGTTGTGTCAAACAAACCTGATCAAATTCTTTGCTCAGGTTACAAGAGCTGTAAAGTCAAGCAGTGTACATCATGTATCTAGATTCTGACTACATGCCACATGGACAGTTCATTAAGAAACTGGGTGACTAGGGGTGGAAGTTAAAATAATATGTTGGGTAGAAAACTGGCTGTGGAAAGACCCAGAAAGCTGTCTTCAATGGGAGAATTCAGAGTAAAGGGAGGTCACAAGTACTATGTTTCAAGGATCAGTTTTGGGACCATATCTAACACATATTTATAGGTGACATTGGAGAGGGATCCAGGGAAGATATGCCGTTTTGCAGATAAGACCAAGATCTGTGGAAGGGTAGATAATGAATTAGAGGTAGGGGCCATGGAAGATCTGGAAAGACTAAAGAAGCGGTCATTTGTGAGGCAGCTGAAATCTCATACCAAGAAATGCAAGGTAAGGCACATATGGGCCCAAAACCAGAGAACAGAATACAAGATGGTTGTGGTACTGCTGGAGAGAACAAGAGAAGAAAGGGACCTGGGCAAATTAATAATGAAGAGATTGGAAGCACTGGCACTGTGTATAAGGGATGTGGGCAGAGCAAATAGGATGTATAGGGAAGGGGAATCAGTATCAAGATAAGGGAGGTTATACTGCTCTTATACCCTTATATTTCTGGTTTGACTGTATGTAGAGTACTGTGTACAGTTTTATAATGCAGTTTTGTATCCCAAACCTAAGGAAGGACACAGAAAGGCTGGGGCTGGTGCAGAGGAGGGCAATTAAAATGATCTAGTGTCAGCAGAGAAATTTATTATGTTAGCAGTTGGCGGACCTCAGTATGTACATGTTAAAGGATAGGAGAGTGAGGAGGTACATGATAGAGACATTCAAGAACCTCCATAGGATAAACAGGATAGACAGCAGGTAGTTGTTCCCACCGACTGGAAACACAAGCACAGGGGGAAACTCTGTGAATCTGACAAGATGGGGTGTTTCAGAAAGGACATCAAGAAGTTCTTCATCACAAGTAGTGTGGTAGAGAACTGGAACAAGCCCCCTGAGGGGGCTGTATATGATGAAACAGTAAAGGGTGTTCAGAAGGAAAGTATACCATTGGGTAACAGGGGAGGAAGGGTTTCTGCTAGGAACAATTGCCAATACTAGGCAGGTTTTTGGACAGACCGGATGGGCCACAAAGCCTTTATCTTCCAATAGTATCAATGTTTCTACCTAGCTGCAGAATAAACTACATTAGGTAATGGTCTTCCACCTGGTAAGAAAATTCTGCAACCAGGCAGACAGACTCAGCTGAAGATCCACCCATCCAGAGAATATGATCTGAACCCCAAAGTATTCCAGTTAATAAACAGGAGGTAGAGAGAGACCACTTCAGAGCTAGCTCATGGTATCTGCAACAGACACTCAATTAAGGACATTCTGCTTGAAATTCAAGAAGCCACATTCCACTGGGGTGGATGACCCATCAGTGAATAGACATTCCAGAAGGCATATGTATTCCTGTTGATGCTAGTCATACAGCATGTTCTATGCAAAATCTATGAGACCCAATCTATGGTGGGTGCCATAGCTCCAGTCTGGCCTTTTTAGTTAGGGTTCGCTGCACTTATGATGATCGTGATAGGCGAGCCATGATACCTACCAAGAAGACTAGATGTTGTGACACAGGAGCCAATCCACCAACCCAGTCCTCCTGCCCTCTACCTCATGGCATAGTTCCTAAAAGGAACAGACATTTAAAGGAAGGATATGACTTCAAAGTCATCAAGACCATGCTTTAATCCAAGAGGCCCACAACTCAGAGTACGTACAATTGGCAATGGGTTATGTATGTTCTGTAGGTGGTCTACCATAAATCAAATGACCTTCTTCATAGTCAATAGAACAGATGCTATCATTATTTTGACTGGGACTGGACAAAGGGCTATTAGTTCCATTCCTCAGGCAACTATTGATCATCAGGACAGCTGTTGGAAAGGTAGGGCACACTGCACCAGGGTTCTATCCAGATGTCATAAGATTCATGAAAATGGTGCAAAACATCAAACCAAGGGTTAGAGCAATGGTCCTACCATGGAAACTCAACTGGGTACTACAAGCATTGATGAACCACCCTTTTAATCTGATAGAGTCTGTCAGGATGAACCTACTGATACTGAAAGCAGTATTACTACCAGCCATCTGCTCTGCTGAAAGGGTCAGTGAACTGATCATCTTGTTCTTCAGATAACCTTTCTTAATTTCCTACAGTAAGAGTTGCACTCAAGTTGATGCCTTGATTCAGGCCATAAGTGTTTTACATGACTCTCAGGTCTTCAGTCTCCCAGCATTTACCATGAGCTATCCAATGTCCACGAGGAGACTCTACACATGTTGGCCATCACTGGAGCTATCCACTGTTAACTCTGGAGATCTGACCCCCTAAGGAAACAGATGGACTTTTCATTCTCCTCAAGAGGTAGAAAACAGAGGCATCTGCATCCAAAGTAACCATAGTGAACTGGCTCAAGGCTGTAATTGCAAAGGCATACAAAGCATCTGGCCATCTTGCACAAGTGATAATCAAGGCACATTCCACCAGAGTACGATCCACCTCTTGGATGGAGCATAATGATGCCTTGACAGCAGAGATCTGTACAGTGGCTGCCTCATGATCCATTCATACTTTTGCACATCACTACTAAGTAGACATTATGGACACATAGCAGGCCTCATTCACAAGGAAATTCCTGAAGACAGCACTAACAAAAGACTGATTAACTTTCACATTTTCTCTCTTTTCTTCCCACACATTATGACTCTACATTGCTACTTAAGGAAACCTAGGTCATAATGAACTAGGATTGTTTGGGGATGTGATATACAATGTACATTTTCTCACCTGGCAAAGGTGATCACATAAGCATCCCTTTAAAGCATTCCTGACCCTCCTGAAAGAAAAAAACATGAGGTTTGAAATAGAAAGATCATGAAAGATGGGCTACTCACCCTAATCTATTCTTTGAATATTAGTTCATGGGTTCTGTGTCACAACAGCGACCGCCAAAGGACGATCGCCATTACGATGAAGTCAGAGTGCCAAAAATCTATTTTGGCACTCTGACTCCTCAGCGCACGACAAAACGGTGCGGAGGACTTGTGTTTTTTTTATGTTTATGTGGGATACTGTACCCCCTGCACCCCCCTACTAAAGGATTCTCAACCCAGGGAGGCATATGGGGGCGGCAAAACATAAAAAAAAACAAAAAAACATTCATGCCAGGTGCAGCAAAAACAAACCTGCATCCAGACCTGAACCCAGCACCCTAACTACCAAGGCCATGAGCTGACCCGCTACACCATGGGGCTGGCTCAGCAGCCTACCGCAGTGCCACCCCTCAAATTCCCTCCACCCCTGCCATGTGTGCTTGCTTCCACCCCCCACGTATCTGTAGTGACTTCTTGCCACTACAGTCACCCACTCCCCCATCCGGTCACTCTCCCTCACTGGTAGCCCCTGTGATGGGCGCCACAATTGAGTCGCCCTTTCACGGGTCGCTCAATTGCGGTCACCCACATCACAGGTTACCTAGTTCATGTATTAGTGTAGTTTTGTATCATGAACACATTATTATCATAGATATTCTTCTGAAGGTATCCAAGCAGAATGGCTATCAGTAGCATTTATTTTGCTTCCCTGAATTTACAATGCATCGGTATCCTAAAGAAAATCCTTTATCGCAGAGTATTCCTAGGGTATAGTATGCTGCATTCCAAGAACTCTTCTTTATATTTCCAATTACTCTTTCTAACAAGTTCCAGTACACAGCAAGGGACACCAACATTTGGTAAGCTTGAGAAGATTCATAAAGGATCTAGGAGATAGGAGGGACTAAAGCTAAGATTGGACTGCAAAAAGTTCCTGAGTCACATGTGCATCAACAACATACCAGGTGAACACAACCTAAGCTACAAAGATCCAGGAATGTTATACCACCACCTTTTCCAGGTGATTAAACGTACATATTACTATGTTACTATACTTCAAAATCTGCAGTGACATTAATGTCAGAAAAACAACCAGTTAATGCTGGTTTTAGTAACACTTCCAGCACTACACATCAGTACATGAAGCCCAACTACTGTATGTGGTCTTATTGCCTCTCTATCATGACATAGTTGGAGTGGCAAGAAAGCTGCAAGATGCTCAGTTCTATTTCTCTGGGTTGTTGTCATGGGACAGTTGTGCATTTAGACATCCCAGTAATTAAAGCCTGCTAAAAATGACTCAGTTTATTTGTTTCTGATTCTATTTTTTTTCTAGGTAATGCTTCACAGGTTTACAAAGCTTATTTGCATAATTGATATATTTCAGTTCATTGCTGAGCAGTCTATGCATGGTTAAAGTCACAAATCCAGTTGTGTGTAGTTCTGTAGAATTCTTCAGTCTGTTCATTAAAAGGCAGAAGAAAATACCCTGTTTAAATCACGCTTTCAAAAAGTTGCAAGGACCGCATTATATTTTCATCCTGTACAAAAAAAAAAAAGAGAAAAGAAAATTAGTAATATTATCCACATTGGGTGATAATAATAATAGTAATATTTTTTATTTATATAGCTCAATTCTAGAGTCAAAGCGCTGTACATACATACACACATATCATAAAACAATTTAATAAAACCTTACAAATAATTCAACTTCAATTATAATATCCCATGATCCATAAAAACATCAAATGCTAAAAGTCTGCTTAAACAGATGTGTTTTTAGGCTGGTTTTAAAGCTTTCCACGGTCCTGCACTCTCTAATCTGATGAGGTAGAGTTCCACAGGGATGGTGCCACAATCATAAAAGCCCAGGCCCCAGATGTTTTCAGCCGCGCCCTGGGAACCTTTAACAACCCCTCATCAGTTGAGTGGAGAGGACAGCCGGGGCAGTTGGGAGTCAGGAGCTCTTGCAGGTAACTTGGTCCCAGTCCATGCAGGGCTCTATAGGTCAGAAGACTGACCTTGAAGGTGATCCACCACTGTACAGGCAGCCAGTGCAGATCGCACAGCATGGGAATAATATGACTGGAGCGTGAAGCCCCAGTCAACAATCGTGCCACAGTGTTTTGCACCAGCTGAAAGCGGTGGATATCAACCCCTGGAAGCCCCAGGTAAAGGGAGTTACAGTAGTCAAGGTGGAAGGTCACAAAGACATGGATCAATGTGGCAAATCACCGGATGGAGCAAGGTGCCTAATTCTGACGATGTTCCTAAAATGGTAAAAGGAGGACTTGACGAATGCCAACACCTGAGCATGCAGTATCAGCCCATCGTCAAGAACCACCCCCAGATTACACACATGTTCAGAGGTAGGCAGTTGTACACCATCAAGCCAAAGCCCAGGTGGTAAACCCACCACCGGCCTCTCTATCTGGTGCCCCGGATCCACAACTAGCACCTCAGTCTTCCCGGAATTCAATTTCAACCAGCTGGACTTCATCCAGTCATGGATCTCCACCAGACAGCTGTTGAACATTGAGACTGCACTATCCTGGTTGAGTGCAAAAGACAGATAGAGATGTGTATCATCAGCATAGCAGTGAAACCTCAGCCCATATCATCTTACAATGTCTTCAAGGGGCAGCATATACACTGTGAACAACATGGGGGACAGCACACTGAGCCCTGAGGGACCCCCACATGGCAGAGAGAATGGCTCAGAGGAAAAAAAAAACAGATACCACCCTCTGGGACCTGCCAGCTAGGAAAGAGTGGAACCATCTGAGAACTGGACGAGCCAGGCCACAGATAACCCTCAGGCACTCAAGCAGAACCCCATGGTCCACAGTGTCAAATGCTGAAGAGAGATCCAGAAGCACCAAGATGGAGCAGTGCTTCTGGTCCCTCGCCATCAGGAGATCATTGAGCACCTGAACCAGAGCAGTCTTGATATGATGTCTCTCCCAGAAGCCTGACTGGAGAGGATTATAGACATCATGGATGGTAATATGGTTCTCCAGTTGCAGCACAACCATTTTTTCAATCACCTTCCCAACAAAGGGAAGGTTAGAGATGGGTCTGTAGTGTGCACAGCTGTTTTTGTCCAGAGAAGCTTTCTTAAGAAGCAGTGTCACCACCACCTCCTTCAGGGAGCTAGGGAACTCACCCGAATCTAAGGAGCACCAAACCATCTTTGCAAGGACCGGGCCAATGGACTCCATACACCCCAATAATTGGCATGTAGGGCCCGGATCCAAACTACAGCATGTTGATTTCAAATTCTGGACAATCCACATGATGTCCACTATCTCCGGCTAGTCAAAAGATATCCAAGAAGACTGAGGGGAAATGACCATACATCGATCACCACCAACCTCCATAGAGGGTGCTGGATGGATTTTGGCCCTGATGTTGGCCACCTTATCCGTAACAAAATCGAGCAAACTGATCACACTTAACGTGTGAAAATGCTTCTCGAACCTGTAGACAGGTTGGGTTGCACAACTTGCCCATGGTTCGAAAGAGCTGGGCTGGTTGATTTTGAGCAGCGGCAATCTCACTGGACAGGAACTCTGTCTTCTTACATGTGATTGCTGATTGATAGCTTTGATAATGATCTATCAATCTAAGGTGGTCAGCTTCAAGGATTGATTTCTGCCAGTGGTGCTCTAGCCTTTGTCCTACACATCTCAACTTCCTCAAAGTCCCATCGAACCAAGGGGACTGAGGGTGGAGAGAGAGAGAGGACAAACACGGACTGGGGCGATAGAATCCAGAGCCTCAGTAAAAGCCTTATTATAGGCCAGAACTAGTATCTCTGGATCCTCACCTGCCCTCAAGACTCCTGATAGGTCTAATACCTCCAGAAGACCTTCTGGAGTTATACCCCTCAATGGGCAGTATCTGACCATCTCCACGGGGCAGGCCTATGGGGGTGGGGGCTGGAGATTGAATCTTACTGTGTGATGATTAGACCATGTGACTGGTTCCACCACAAAGTTGGAGGACTTGATCCCCAGGAGGAAGACCAGATCAAGTGAGTGACCTTGATTATGAATGGCAGAGGCCAACTACCTGTGTGAACCCCAACGAATACATGAGTTGGAGGAAGTCTTGACCAAACTGCCATCACAGAGGCAACAAGCCTTTGTGTGAAGCAAATCAATAAAACAAAATGAAGGAAAAAACCACTATGGTTCTCAAAAGAGGTGGCAGGGACGGTTAAGAAGAAAAGGATAGCATTCAGGAAATATAAGGAAACACAGAAAGAGCAGGACAGAGAACTTTATCAGTTAAAGCAGAAGGAGGCAGGGAAGACAGTCAGAATAGCAAAGGCACAAACTGAGGAAAAGATAGCCAACTCTGTTAAGAAGGGGGATAAAACTTTTTATAGGTATATTATGGAGCGAAGAAAGACCAAGGGAGGGATACAGAGACTTAATAAAGGGGAGGTAATGTGGGCAGAGGGTGACAATGAAAAAGCAGGGATACTGAGTGAATATTTCTGCTCAGTATTCATAACAGATGAGGAGGGGAGGTGCCTAAACCAAACAAGGGAGAAACTCTGAATGGGGGGGTCGATACCAGTCCATTCACAGAAGAAAGGGTTTTGAAAGAACTCTTGAAACTGAGGGTGAACAAAGCAATGGGGCCTGATGGGATTCACCCAAGAATACTAAAAGAACTAAGGATAGAACTAGTAACACCACTGACTACTCTCTTTAACAAATCATGGGAGGATGGAGTGGTACCTGAGGACTGGAGGAGGGCAAATGTGATTCCACTTCACAAAAGTGGGAGCAGTGCAGAGGCAGGAAACTACAGACCAGTTAGTTTGAATTCAGTGGTAGGGAAAATGATGGCATCACTTCTGAAGGAAATAATTTTTGAGTACCTAGAGGCCAGTGGGGCACAGGACCCAAGGCAGCATGGTTTCACAGCAGGAAGGTCATGTCAGATGAACCTAATAGATTTCTTTGACTGGGTGACCAAAGTAGTAGACCAGGGAGGGGCTGTGGATATGGCGTACCTAGATTTTCGCAAGGCATTCATCACAGTCTCACACTAAAGATTAATATACAAGTTAGCCAACCTTGGAGTGGGTCCCAAGGTGGTAGCCTGGATAAAAAACTGGCTGGACAACAGGACACAAAAGGTAATAGTAAAAGGAGTCCATAGTGAAGAAAGGAGGGTAACTAGCGGGGTACCGCAGGGTTCGGAACTGGGACCGGTCCTCTTTAATATCTTTATAAGTGACATTGGAGAGTACCTGGAAGGAAAGGTATGGCTCTTTGCAGATGACACAAAGGTCTGCAACAGGGTTGATACACAAGGTGGGGTAAAAAGAATGAAAAGGGACTTGGCAAGGTTGGAGGAATGGTCAAATACATGGCAGCTCAGATTCAATGCAAAGTAGTGCAAGGTAATGCATCTGGGAAACAAAACCCAGGGGAAGAGTACACAGTGGGGGGTGAGTTAATAACAACAACAAAAATTGAAAGAGACCTAGGAGTAATTATATCAGATGACCTAAAGGTGGGCAAGCAATGTGAGAAGGCAGTAAGGAGGGCTGGGGGGGATACTGGGATGCATAGGGAGAGGCATCAACAGTAGAAAACAGGAAGTTGTTATCCCTCTCTACAGACAGTTAGTGAGACCCCATCTGGGGTACTTCATGCAATTCTGGAGACCCCATCTCCGCAAAGATGTGGACAGAGTGGAGGTTGTTCAGAGGAGGGCAACTAAAATGGTGCAAGGTCTGCACCAGAAGACATATGAGGAGAGACTAAAGCAGCTTCATATGTATACCCTTGAGGAAAGGAGGGAGAAGGGGGACATGATAGAAACTTTCAAGTATCTCAAGGGAATTAACAAGGTACAAGAGGGTAGTATCTTTCAGAAGAAGAGATGTGCAAGAACAAGGGGGCACAATTTGAAGATAGAGGGGGGATGGCTCAGAGGTAATGTTAGAAAGTATTTTTTCACAGAGTTGTGGATGCATGGAACAGCCTTCCTGAGGAGGTTGTGGAGTCAGGAACAGTGGGAGAATTCAAGAATGCATGGGACAGGCATAAGGCAATTCTAGTGGGGGGCAGGAGGAAGTAAGCTGTTGATTAACTAGAATCTGCAGCTTATCCATCAGGTAGGGAAATGGGCAGACTAGGTGGGCCAAGCGGTCCTTATCTGCCGTCAAATTCTATGTTTCTATGTAACTGCGAGAGTTCATCATTGACCCAGGCATTGAAGTCGCCCATCCTGGGTGACTCCAACGCCATATCGATGATGAAGTCTGCTACTTCCTGCAGGAACAATTTCTAACCCCTGGGTGGACGGTAGATGAGAATGATCCTGCCACCCACACCTGCTACTATGGTAAACTCAAATGATCTGGCCCCCTCAATTGATACACCAGTAAGGCCCAATTCTGATCTAAAACAGATGGCCACCCCCTGCTGTGGTCCGATCTCGAGTGGTGTATCACTGAGAACCCAGATGGGACTGCCGCCTCCAGGATGGAGCCCACGTTGTCATTAAGCCAGGTCTCAGTGATGCACGCCAGGTCTGCTGTCCCAACAAGATCAGCAATAATTGCTGTCTTGTTCCTAATAGACGTGGCATTGCATAACACCACTCAAATCGGATGGATAAAGCACCAAACTGAACTATTTGTAGAGAGAGAACAAGAGCCCCCCCCAAAAAACACACTTTTAAAATCAATTGCTACTGCCCTCAACAATCACTTTGGTAACCTCGATGCCTACAAGGTCGGCCTGCCCTCTCCGACCTCGGCTTCTAATGTTATCGAGCCTACTTGCCTTGACCATCCCTCCTTCCACCTAAGACTGGTGAAGACAAAAGAGGTCCAATCCCTCCTAAGGGCTCTGAAAGACAAAGGCTCAGGAGGTCCTGATGAGATACACCCTCGGCTACTTAAGGCTGGTGCCCCATCCCTCACCAGACCCCTGACCTGCCTCATAAACAGATCCCTACTTGAAGGGACTGTTGCAGACCAGTGGAAACAGGCCAACTTGGTCCCTATTCACAAGGGTGGCTCCAGGGAAAACATAAGCAATTTTTTTTTTTATTTTTATTTTTATTTAAACAGCAGTTTGGAAAACCTTTGAGCCATAGGCTCATTTACAAAGGTACCTTGTCACAGTAAGACAAACCAAAATACACAGTATAGCAGTACAACACATAAGTATAACAGTAAAATTAAGACATAGATACAAACAAGCTGGTACAGGTAGGATGGATGCAAACAATACCAGAGTTATGTCGTCCTTAGCAGCTTAGTAATAAGCTTTTGTCATAAGTATTGAGTACGGCTTTGACTAGTGGCAGTTACAGCATCGGTGTTAATAAGGTGGTTACGTATGGAAGTTTTGAAGCACGATATAGTTGGAGCTTGAGATGGAGGGGGTAGTGTGTTGAACCAGGAGGGGTCCTAAAGCTGAAGGCTCTTTGGCCGTGAGAGAGGTCCTAGCTCTAGGGATAACAAGAGAGGTTTTCCCAGAGGTCCGAGTATGAACTAGTGGGACAGAGGGCGATGGTGGTGGTCAATCCTGTGGGAAAGCCCAGGAGGGTCTTTTTGTAAGGGTACAGGTAAGATATTTGAGGCGCCTCGAGATCAAGTACCAGTGCTTTAGCATACAGTAGACAGGTGTGTGTCATCCTGGGTGCTCCATTAATTAACCTGCAGGCCTTATTCAGAGTAAAGTAATTTTATGGAGTGCGGTCTGATCAGCAGCACCATACACCGGCAGTCCATAGTCCACTAGGGACAGGATAGAGGAGGTGATCATGAAGTCGAGGAGCCTCCGGGAGGCAGTGTTTATACCGGCGTAAGATGCCCAATCGGATTTTAGTGGCAGTGGCTAGGCAGCGATGTGTCCATGGAAGGATAGGGAGGGCCAAAATGGATCCCTAGGTATTTATAGAGCAAACTTGTTCGAGTGGGAATGAGGACCCAGAGTGAATGAGGAGTTTGAAGTTGCAGGACTTGTTTTGGGGATGAGTGAAGAACATGGTTTTTGTTTTTTAAGATTTATCACCAATCTATGTTCCTTGAACCAGCCCTCGGCTTCAGTGAAGGACTTCTGCAGCGAGTCCTGGAGGGCAGTAGGGTTACGACTTGAGGCAAAGATGACTGCATCATCAGCATACAATAGAATGTTCCCCGAGCAAGAGCGTGGAAGGGTGTTAAGGTAAAGGGAGAATAGTAAGAGGCCCAGAATGGAGCCCTGGGGAACCCCAGAAAAGATGGGACAGATGTCTGAGTAGGTACCATTAATTTTTACACGCTGTGAGCGGTCAGACAGATAACTGGTGCACCAGGAGATAGGCCCAGCAGCAAAACCAGAGAGACTAAGGACATCAAGAAGGAGGGGTGGAGGAGGCAGGGTCAATGAAGACAGCACCAGCCAGAGAACCAGTGTTAAGGAGGATGGAGAAAGTTGGAGAACTCTAGGAGGGCTGTGTTGGTACTGTGGCCTTTCGAAGCCATGCTGCTCAGGACAAAGGGCATTGTAGGTGGAGAGGTAGTCAGAGATTTGAGAGGCCACCACTTTTTCCAAGGCCTTGGAGAGAGGAGAGAGAATGGAGATCGGTCGATGAGTTACAGTCACAGTCCTTCACCACCACCTTTAAAGATAGGGGTGACAGTGGCGACTTTCCAGGCAGTTGGAACCTTCCCAGGCAAAGAGAGGTTGATGAGGCATGTGATCGGGGTAAGGACTGTGTCTAAGACCAGCCGTAGGATACACGATCAGGTGTCACTGCCTGTACTATTACTCTTGAGGGCAGTGACAAGGTGTGGCCTAAGTTCTTGGGCAGAAACACGGTGGAGGAGAAAATAAGGGCGAGAAAGATTTACGGCAGGTGCTGGGGAGGAGGGTCAAAAAATTTGTAGGAGGATAGGGCTAAGGTCAGTGAATGAGGTGTTGAGATGGTTGGCTATGAGGGCTGGGTCTGAGGAGATCGCACCATTAATGTTGATCTGGTGGGTGGGGGAGTGTGCATCCCATTTAACTGTTTAATGTTATCCCAGAAGGTTCTGGGATTCCCCATGAAGCAGTGAGTGAGGACCGAGAGTGCTCAGACTTGGCCTTTCTGATGGCCTGAGTGCACTTGTTTCGGGCGGCATATAACCGCTTGTCGTTGGGCCGCCAGTCTCAATGGCACAGTGCCATAGGTTGTCCCTATGTTTGAGCTGGTGGATCAAAGCTGGGGTAACCCAGGGGGCATTCTTCCTTTTAGAACGGCGGGTCAACACTGGGGCAAAGATATCACAGGCATTATTAAAAGTTTGGGTAAAGAAGGAGAGAGCTGTGTCGATGTCAGGACAATTACAGGCCTATTTCCCTGCTTAGTACACTTGTAAAGCTACAGGAAAGGTTAGTCTATGGCCAACTCCGTGACTACTTAGTCACTTACATCAGCTAATTGCACGTTCACAGCATGGTTTTAGAACTAACCATGGGACTGACACAGCACTCATCCATCTCCTGAATGACTTGCTCAGAGCAATGGATAATGGGACACCCACTGGCGCGGTCTTTATAGACCTGTCCAAGGCTTTCGACCTTGTGGATCACAAACTCCTGCTACTAAAACTGGATAAAATTGGCCTGGACCCCCTCGCCTCAAATGGTTTGGGAGTTACCTATCAGGCCGATCCCAGAGGATCATCTGGAAGGGTGCCGCCTCGGGTCCTCTACCCCTTACAGAGGGAGTACCACAGGGCTCGATCCTTGGCCCACTCCTTTTCTTCATATTTACTAATGACCTAAGCCTCCACTGTGGGGGAAGCTCGGTCGTTCAGTACGCGGATGACACCATCATCTACTGATCCCTGGATAACACTGCAGCTCTAGGTCCCCTTCTCCAAGCCAACCTAGCATCTCTTGAGGCCTGGCTGAGAGCAAATAGAATGGTCCTAAATGCAGGCAAAACTAAGGTGATGCTATTCAGATGCAACTCCCTTGGACACGACAGGTCTAAATCTCTGCAACTACTGTTCTCTCAGGAAATGACATCGAGGTTGTGCCCTCCTTAAAATACTTAGGTCTAACATTGGACCATTGCCTTACCTTCAAGTACCACGTGGATCAAGTCACCAAGACCATACACCGCAAACTTGGTACTCTGTACTGGCTAGAAGACCAGCTCATCCCTGAGGCCAGGACCTCAGTCACCACAAGTGTCCTCCTCCCCACCCTGACTTACGCTGCCCCAATCTTACAGGGCATGGCCAAGCAGGAGGTCACCAAGATGCAAATCCTGTATAACAAGGTAGCCCGGTTTGCTACCTAGGACCACTCGTGAAGGCACCATTGTGACACACTTGCCCAGCTACGCTGGCCCTCTCTGACCTCTTGTCTCCACAACCCCCTGCTCTGCTTGACCTTCAAGCTACTCAGCCCTTCAGCTCCACCCAGCATCGCTGGAAGTATCGCACTCAAGCATAACCCCAGGAGCCTACAGACAGCTGGACATACACTGCTTGAAGTTCCCAGAGTCAGGACTAACGCTGGCTGCAGGTCGTTCTCCTACTCAGCCCCTACCTGTGGAACAAACTCCCACCCCTAGTTCAGGAAGCCTCCTCAATGATGAACTTCCACACCAGACTCAAAGCCTATATGTCTGACACTAGCACTTGTCATTGCCACGGCTAATGACCCCCCCACTTGTTTCTATCCTCCTAATATCCAGATCCTCCAAGCACCTTATCAGGTTCCACAGTGCTTCCCTCTAGGCATAGTACCACAGCTAACTTTCCACTGAACCATGCCAGTAGTAAACAATGAGCTTACCATGTAAAATTACATTTCTTCTGCACCTTTTGTTAATTCTACTGTCAACGTATTTGTAAGGACTGATGCATAATGATAACCATAGCTAAAACCTGCTCGCACACCTGAAACTACTCTGCAACCCAAGTCTTTCTCTGTATGAAAATATGTATTGTTATCACGGGTTGCCCCTGAAAAGGGACCTTTGGGGCTCTGTGGGTCTACCTGGTCAGCAAATTTTAAATAAATAAATAAATAAGAATGCTAACATACGCTGCAGTCATTATTAAACTTTAAAGCAACTTCACTGCTACTGAGTTGCTAATTTGAGTCAGCTGAGTGGGAAGGCTAACCGGAGCATGACTTCAGTAATTGAGGAGGGGCAGGACTGTATTTCAGTATCTCACTGCTACTGCTTTGGTATAACACTACAGCTCACAGCCAGCGTTCCTGACATCCTGAGTAAGCTGCTGTTTTTTTCACCTCTACTAACTGTGCCAATACTCCCTGAAAGCTCCATGTTAATTTGAGTCAGCTGAGTGGGAAGGCTAACCAGAGCATGACTTCAGTAATTGAGGAGGGGCAGGACTGTATTTCAGTATTGCGCTGCTACTGCTTTGGTGTAACACTACAGCTCACAGCCAGCGTTCCTGACATCCTGAGTAAGCTGCTGTTTTTTTCACCTCTACTAACTGTGCCAATGCTCCCTGAAAGCTCTGTGTTAATTTGAGTCAGCTGAGTGGGAAGGCTAACCAGAGCACAACTTCAGTAATTGAGGAGGGGCAGGACTGTATTTCAGTATCGCACTGCTATTGCGTGAGTGCAGTAGCGCGAGTGTGAGTGGCACGAGCGCCACTCGGCATAGAAAATTTCTGGGAGAGTTAAACAGATATCAATAAGGTAGATGGCTTTTAATATATATTATAGTTTGAGTGAGTATTGTTGAGGCTTCTTTTCCCCTGTAGTGTACTTCAACTACTGCACTTTCCACAAAGAATTCATATGTATTAGTTTATGCATGTTTCAAAAGTTTGTATTTTAATTAGTTTACTCCACTGTTTAACATTATTGTTGTTTTAGAGTTCCTAATTTCATTTTGTAAAATGAGAGGTTTGGTTGTGGTATTATTCCTACTCTTGGCCAATTACCCTAGTAAATCAGTGATATTCTTAAATCCTAGGGTGCAGATTGAATGCATTTATGAACTTAACATGAATTTATCTGGAGGGGCTTCTATCAATTATTCTCCTGGTTTGTTTGACCTTGTATTGTTAAATGAACCAGGTCACACCTTTCTTAGATATGGTTATAGTGACTTCTTGGCTCCGTGTAAAATGGGTATTCCCACTACACCTAAAATTTTGAGGGGCTCATGTAAAGAATCAGTTCGTCTAACTCAGAAATCATTCCTTAGATGACTGATACTTTTGTTTCTTCTTTTGTCAGGCTCAATACACCCTCACCCTGGTCCAACACAATGTGTTGGTCCTGTTAATTTACTGCAGTCCTCTCTTCATATAATACATCTTAATGTGCAAAGCCTAACAGCCAAATGGTCATTATTTGAAGCATGGTCTGCTCAGCATGACTTTGAAGTAATCACCCTTTCAGAAACATGGTTAACAAATAAGATTTTTGATGATGAAGTTTCTATTCCTAACTATAATCTATTTAGACAAGACAGAATGGGAAACAAAGGGGGGTTGCAGTTTATGTTAGAACTAGTTTTAAAGAATTAGAGTTGCCTTCTTGTTCTAGTGGACTAGGATGTGATACTATTTCTATTGACTTGCTCTTGGGTAGGAATAAACATATCACAGTCATATCTCTTTATATTCCCCCTTGTCTTATTAAACAAGGACTTGAGGTCATGTCTGAAGTTAGGAAATCCCTACCAGTTAACAGGGAATAGATTTTAATGGGGGATTTTAACAGCAACTGGGACATTGAACAAAATCCTTACATTGCTGATTTTTTCTAAGAACTTGGATTACAACAAATAATCTCCCAAACAACAAGATTTAATTACAAAACTGGTGAGGGTACAATATTAGATTGGATTGTAGTAACTCATCCTACCAAGATAATTGACTCTGGATTATTACCTGAAATAGTTAGTGATCATAGCCCAGTCTATTGTAAATGGACTTCTAAACAGCATTCTAGCCCACCAACCTACATTGAAACAAGAAATATACATGGGATAACCCCTTTGACTATGATTGGAGCTTGTGAAGAAATTGACTGGTCCTGTCTTGAAGATATTCATAATACTGATTTAAAATTAAAAGTATTCAGTCAATTATTCTATCAGATAATTGACCAACTCACCCCACTTAAAAAGACGAGAATAAAAGGCAATAAAAAAGAATGGGTCACCAGGGAACTTAGGGTGTTAATGAAGCAAAGAGATAGGGTATGGAAACACTTTAAAAAAGATAATAATTCAGATTCATTGATCAATTATAAAACTTTTAGGAATAGATGTAAGGCTACAATCAGAAGAGCTAAAATAGATTTTTTTTAAAATAAACAATTACTATATTTTGGGAGTTCAAAGCAAACTTGGCATACATTGAATAATCTTCTAGGCAGAGACACTGGGGACATGGTTAAAACCCTTTAGGATGGTGATCAACTAATTAGTGATCCCAAATGTATTGCTAAAGTCTTTAATGAATATTTTGGAGACCTCTCAAAATTTCGGGACTCCTCAACTTTTTCAAATCCTAATTTTCCCTTAGAAGATGAATCTAAAAACAACCATCCTTTGTTTCATTTCCAAGTTCTAACCCCTGAAGTTGTTACTGACTATGTATTTAAATAAATATAGTCCTAAACCAGTTATAGGGTTAGATGGGATCGACATTAGATTAATTAAAAAGGGTATTAACGTTTTGGCCACTCCTCTTGCCTCAATTTTAATTACTCCTTATGTCACAATGTTGTTCCTCAGATCTGGAAGTTGGCAGTTATAAAACATATATTTAAATCAGGTAGTAAACATATTGCTTCTAACTATAGACATATCTCTCTATTATCACCCTTAACAAAAATCTTGGAGAGAATAATTTTTGACCAAATTCAGGTTTTCCTTTCACGATACAACTTATTGTCAAGCTGTCAACATGGTTTTAAGAAACAGCATAATACAGAGACTGCCTTGGTGGGATTCACAAACAGCATATGGGCCTCCCTTGATTTAGGGAGTTCCATTGCTGCAATTTTCATGGATCTCACCAAGGCCTTTGATTTAGTAGACCATTCTCTGTTACTGAAGGCCTTTAAGGAAGTCCATTTCTCCAATGAAGTTATTTCATGGATTGGAGGGTATCTCAGTAAAAGGGAACATAAAACTATTATTGGTCAGTTTAGCTCCGAATCTCATCCATTATTACTGTATGTAGGGTCCCACAGTGTTCAATTTTGGGCCCTCTTTCACGTTCTCTTTTTGTTAATGCTGCTCCCACTACCATCCTTGGGTCTAATCTTATCATGTATGCAGATGATGTGGTTATCTTTTCTGATGGAATCACTCCAGACCAAGCTTTAGAAAAAGTCCAAATGGACTTTGAAAATTTTCAAAAATGGCTGCTGTCATGTAAATTAGTACTCAACTCAGGGAAAACCAAATGCATGTTTTTTTCTGGTCCCAGGAAAAATCATGACATAAATACTCATATCATGGATTTAGCAGAAAATCGTATAGAACTGGTAAACTGTTTTATCTGGGAGTGACCTTTGCTTCTCATCTTCAATTTGATCAACATATTGTTAAGATTATTAAAAAAATTCATATGAGAATTGGGTTGTTATTCAGGATCAAACCATTTCTTGTTCCTGAATCTTGTAGATTACTTGGAAATAGTCTCTTGCTAAGCATACTCGATCATGGTCTTATGATTTATTCTGGCACAAATGATACTTTGATTCAGAAATTACAAGTGTCATATAATAGTATTTTATGTTTTATGACAGGTATCCCCTTGAGGTCATACCATTGTGTCTTGTTAAAAGAAGCAAACTGTCTTTCTCTCCATGACAGGATAAACTTGAAACTTGGTGTCTTTTTGTTTAAGTGTTCACAAGGTTTACTCCTTCAGGCTACCCAGGATCTTATCCTCTCCCCAGTTAAATGGCATAGAAACTAGGTTTAGGTGTAGGGGTTCACTTAGAATCCCTTTTTATAAAAAAAAACTATTGGCCAAAGATCTGTAATCTATAGAGCAATAAAAATGTTCACTAATATCCCATCTAATATTACTAACGTAGGGATGGTTCAATTGTTTAAACAATGTTTTTCAAATTGGTTAAACAATCTCAATGTATGTCATTATTTTTAAAATTTGTATTGTATGGATTGAATAATGTTGGTCTACTGTATTACACCTTTTTATATTTTTGTATTCTATGTTTATCTGTTGACTTGTCACTTATGAAAATGGGCAGTTTGCTCATCTAGCTAACAAGTGTAAAAAATAAAAATGAAATGAAAAATGAATTAATTCATTTTCTAACCTCAAAAGCAATGCATTTAAAGCATGGTGTTCAGTGATTTTCCAGACCAGTTGGTAATGAATTGTCAGCTTTTTTGTTTGCATCTAAATATTTTCTACAATACTCTAAAGATATTAACATGTATACTTTCCATTATACACACATTAAATGCTTAAAAACGTATTCACTGATCTACGCAGCCAGTATAGTGTTATGCTCGTGCAACTGTGTTAGTTTCATTTTGGCTGTTCGCACTCTCTATTCCAGAGGAATTGCCACCCTGTAGGGGTACGAAAGGCAAGGAACCCTCAGAGAGGGTTCTACCCCTAGAGGTGCCACAGGATGATTCCTGTGACTAAAGGTACCTAATGAATCCCCAAAAGAAATGTAGTATAATCATCCCCAAAGAAGGAGGCAACACGAAGCATATGAGCAAGCAGTAACTGTGACATAGGAGCAGTAACTGTAACATAGTAGTAGAGAAGCATAGGCAGTTTGATAATGCAATGAGATGCTCAGTTGGATAATGTAATGAATGCCCAGGCTTGCATAGCATGATACTGATGGTTTGCATTGAGATTAGGGGATCCCCTAAGGAGAGAGGGAACAGCAGGACATCCTCTACCACCATCGCAACAGCGGAACCTACCTAAAGAAACTAGGGGAAACAACTATGCTAACTAAGTGTTATGACCTGAGGCAACAGAGGAGAGAAAAAAACACTATAAGGAGGAAATCTTTGGGGATCCAAGGCCAAAGTCGCTTTCCCTCCAGGCTTGGGATAGTTTATTTAATGACGGCTCTGCAGCTGCAATTTGGAAAACCCAATTAAAGGAGGTGGAAAATATTCCAATTTGGAGGAAGGCTCTCAATCAAACCTTCTAGCGTGAATGCCGTGGAAGGTCGAAAGAAAACTCTGCAACGATACATGCATCCAAGGTGCAGGAGGAGAGCAACAACTGCTGAGGCACTCACCTGGCCTACCCACCCTAAATCAAACCAAGTGAACCAGAGGCAGTCGTAGGGAGAACGCGGTGAAGGTGCCTTGCTACGGAAACCACTATGGCTAACCATTATAGTGGAACACTAGAGCCAAAGGAGGTAACTTTTTCCACCCTTCACTGCTAGTCTTAAATTCTACACCAGGAGCTGCTGTTGCATAGTAGGCAGCTAATGCCAAGTCCGAGGTGAGGACATTCCCAGCTATGGGCCAGACAAGAAGGATCCCGCCCCAAGTTGGACATGCTCAAGATGCAGACTAAATGCAGAGTGAGACCATCAGCTGCAGGAACCCTGCACCAGAATAGAATGGCTGGCATGCCCCAAAATTGATTGAGAGCTGAAAAGTGGATGAGCTGAATGAGCACGGCGTGCTGAGATTGGAATGAGCATTGAGTGCTGAGACCTTGCATGGTCGAATGCAGAATTGAGTGCAGCAGAATCCCAGAGGCTGAAGCCGAGGGGATGGCAGTAGGCATGAAGCAATGATCTGCATAAGCAATGAGCAATGATAGTGTAAGCAAGTGTGTACCTGTACGTTGATCAATAAGCAGTAGTAGTGATGGGTGGACCTCCATGGAGGTCTGCATAATATACTGTATAGCATGAAATAGCACTAATTGGGGGCAAGCCAACCAGACATGAATAGCCAAATCAAGGTGACAAATACTCTGAGGATTTTTCAGCGGCGAAGCAAGATTTAATAAAAAAACCTATATTAACAGCCTCAGCAGGAGCTTAGTTGGCTGACCTCAGAGTTGTAACTGCAAAAAAACATGGAGACAATGCTCTAAAACAGGTGTACCTGGGCAGTGCAATGCAGCTGCAAGAAGAATGAGAGCAAGAATGAGCAGCACAGCTAGGGTCAGAGTAAACTGTGTCAGGTGAAAAGAATTGAGTATGCAACATGGAGCAGCTATGATTGAGCTGAAATGCACAGATAATGATTGCAGTTGCATTGCAGTAGTTTCAGTGTGGTGAGCACAGTGTAAAAACACAAGCACTGAGTACAGTAGTAATTGGAGTAAACAGTAGCAGTGGCTGCAGTTGTAGGTAACTGAACACAGTAGCATGAGCACTGACTAGCAGTATGCTAGGAGCTTAGAAACAAAGCCCCCCAAAAAAGACAAAACCAAAACACAGCAAAACAGAAAACAGGGAACAAGGACCAAAAACAAGAGACACAAGGCACAGGGAAGCACACAGCTGGAGGAAAGATACAAACCAGAAGCAGGAAAACAAACACCGAAGTCCAGCAGAGACACACAGAAACAGCAGGGGGGAGGGGGTGGAAGGCCCCAGCCAGCTCAGAGGACAAACCAACAGAGCCTCTGGCTGCAAACAGAAAATGCTTCACAATGAGGCTGAGAGGAACTGCTTATATAGCTCAGGAAGTGGGAGTGGCTGGCTGCTTGGCCACTGAACTCCAGGCAAAGCCTTTCCAATAATTAGATAAACAATATAACCGAGCAACTCATTAAACAATGAGTTAACACCTCACTGCAGTTAAAGTTTAATGCTGACTGTAATGTAAGCATTTAGAATAAATTGAAATGTTCTGCATTTAGGACCCTGTTTATAAACCTTTATGGCAACAAGTATTTTAGCTATTAAAGAAGTTTTCTTTTTCTGAATGTAATTACTTATACAGTGATTTTATTGTTTGTGTTCATGTGCCAGTTGTTGTCACTTTATAATTGTTGCTTCACTCCCTGCTGTATCCTTCCCCCAGGTTTCACCTGGAAATGAGCTCCAGCTCTGTGTTCCTATCTGGTCACCAAAGTTAAATAAATTATCTGATATACTGTAGCAAGTATGTAATCAAATGATCTCTTGTTCATATAATTTTGAATAACTAAAAATTAAAACTTTAAAAAAATAAATAAATAAACCTCTATGGCATTTTGAAGCTCAAAGGACAGACCCAAAAAGCACACA
Source organism: Neoceratodus forsteri (assembly GCA_016271365.2). NCBI lineage: Eukaryota > Metazoa > Chordata > Ceratodontiformes > Ceratodontidae > Neoceratodus > Neoceratodus forsteri. Next base: position 870,103,088 of record CM057452.1, on the reverse strand, counting down.
ACATAACTAGACTACCTGCATAAAACTGGTTCCTGAAACACCAAACTGAGTGTGCAAGAGACATACATTAGTTATGCATACCAAGGAATTGGCCTTATATTACCACCTTGTTGCCAGGGATTACTAGAATCCCACTTAGAATCAGTGGCAGGCAGGGAGAGGCAGCTTGTGAGATGCCAGTTAAATGGGTTTCACACTGTTGCACTCTATTTTCAGTTTCAGCTGCGCTGGAGTGATGATGTCAACTTAGAATTCTTGCATCAGCATAAGCCACAATGGAATGCTAGCTGCAGGGGTTAGCAGTAGAATGTTGGGAAGGAGAGTAGTTCTAGACAGAGTCGACAGAGGAGGAGTGCTGCAGAAGGCAGCTCCTCAGACTCGGCTCTGAAAGAGAGCTACCTCAGGAGAAGGGGTTGTGTGTTCTCACCCTAGAGAAGAATACAGAAGGCTTGTTGAAGGAAGTGGTAGAGACCATTCTTAAAAGGTTTTCAAGTGCCCCATCCCAAGATGGATGGGGGGGGGATTCCAGGATTCAGAGGCAATCCTCTGGCCCTGCCTGGAGAGGGTGAAGCTGCTAGAGATTTATTTGTTCTGTGAGTACCTGAGACATTTTGTGGAAAACCTGCATTCCCATGGTGAGTTTTTTCTCTGACAAAGGGACTCTGTTCACCAAAACTGTGTTTCTAGTAAAAGTGTCTGCCTACTGTGGGGTCTGAGGGAGACTTGCCAAGTACAGAACTTTTAGACTGTGTATGATTTAAAAGCATCTGAAAGAAATTGGGGGTCTAGAGTAAAGACATAGCCACATACAGAACTTTTAAATTCAGGACACCTCCATAGTGTGAAAAGTAGAATGTTAAATGTGCAAAACATTTCAAGAGAGCATCTACAAGAGTGTTTCAGAGAAAGGTGTTGTGACCAGATGAATGGCTGAGTATAGATTTGGGAGCAAAAGGTGGGAGACCCCATCTGGAGTAACCAAGTTTACCTCTCCGGGTTCAGTTTGGGCACCTTTATTTTCTCTCAGTGCATTTGGCCAGTTCCTGAAGAAAATACCCAGATGTGGGATTTTGGATTTTCTGTGAGCTAGAGAGCGCTCCAAGGTGGTAGGGAGCCACAAGCATTCCTCATGATATACAGTATTAGAAAGGGTCCTAGTACTGGCTGGGGTGCCAAGTCAATGGGAAGAATGGAAGTGTACCAGTTTGGGCTGTGTGTGCCCAGATCCATTCAGAACCTGAGGGTTCACTGTGTGTGTGCTCTGTACCTCAGTAATCTGCATTACCAGTGGGAGTAGCCCTGTGGGGGTCCATCTTCGCTTTGTTATATTCATTGTGATGCAAATAAAAGCCACACTCTAGAATCCCATCCTGGTTTGAACAGTACAGTTATTGCTTCCAGTGTCTGGATTTACTTGGGTGCCCCTGACCAGAAGTTCAAATCTAGCATAATGCTGAGCAACCATTTTCTCCCAGGGACCCAGGTTGATGGCCATACTAAATGGTCCCCCCAGGTGTGAGCCAGGTAGTTACCACACTTGGTTTGCCTGTCTGAGGATGGCAGGCTATGTAGTAGAAGTATGGGTCAACAAAACTGTTTCACAGTGACAAGCCCAACCCCTCTCAGTGGTGCATTGGTTTGAGAGGAGCAGCCCTTCCCGTTGAACAAGGGGGGCTGGTGGGGGGAGATTACATATATATATTATTTTTTTTTTGGAGAGGAGTTACTGACATAATATCATTTGCATACCAGTTTTATCTTGCAGCACAGGTCAAAATGATGTTTGGATTGTGTGGCACTTCATGTACTGCAGTATATACACACTTTACTAAAACTGGAAAGATTTTTTTTATTATGATCTGTAGCATTCCCAAGAACTTGAGGCTAAGGTACAGTATGTTCTCCACAGTAGGGCAGATCAAGTACTGTATAGACTGATTGCATTCTCCTTGCAGTACTGGACCGACATCTCAACACTGTTTTCAGCATCCCAGTCTCCTCCTTCACCTTCATCTTTTCCATTTATCTCCGAACCAGAAACTTGGACTCCTCTATCGTGTTCATCCATTCTTCACCTCTGCTTTCTGTCTTAAGATCACTTCCTTGTCCCTTCTTCCTCTCCTGACATATGGTGCTCCTCTTCAGCTCTCTACTAGTTCATCCTCCCTAGCTCTCCTGTCTCAGGCTTACATAGGATGGGAAGATTTACCCTGGGGACTAATGCCCAATCTCACCACTGTGACGTCCTCTCCTCTTTGGGCTAGTTACATTATGAAGCTAAATTGAGGTACTCCGCTCTGAGTCTCATGTTTAAGCTTGTTCATAAATTCTTGCCTCCTTGACTAAATAAGATCATATGCCCTTGACAAGCCCCTTGTGTACTCCAGTCTTCCTCACTCCCCCTTCTCTTAAAACCTAAGCTGCATCTAGCCTTTGCCCGAAGGTCTTGCGTTTGCAGAAATTTCTGACTGGAACTCCCTTCCACCCTTCATCCTGTCCTGCTCCTCCCTCCCTATGTTCCAATCTAATCTGTTTGCCTATCTCTTAGCCTTTGTATCCTGCTCCTGCTTTCATTAATGACATATTCTTCCTGCACTATTTTCCTTCTATTACCCCCCTTCTGGCCATATCCCCCACCCCTGCCCTCTGTGCTCTATACTCTTTCCCTTCCTGCTCACTGTCTGCCCCATCCCCTCCCTCTGTATTCATCCCTTTTTATGTCTGTAACAGTTAGTTTCTATTGTAGAACCATTGTAAATACGTTTTATTGAAATGTGTTGTTATCATGCTTTGTCATCTTGCTGTATATATTCCAATGCTGTATGTTCTATGATTTGTCTTCTTGTATCTGCTCTGTCTTTGTACAATGTATTTTGACCCCGGGTCGTCCCTGAAAAAGGGATTGTAATTGTCTCAGTGGACTTACCTGGTCACCAAAACTCAAATAAATAAATAAGTTATGTACTGGAAGAAGGCTATGGTGCTGTCTATAGTTTCTTTGCTAGCCTGACTTCCAGCCTCTCCTTGGCTTTTTTTTTACAGTACAAAGCATGTTAAACTGTTCTTTCAACTCAGCAGTTTAGCATTTTTCAATGGGTTGCTTCATGTGTGCAATGCTAATCACAATACATTGATAAAAGTTTCTTTATGGTTTGTCTTTAGCTGCTATTCAGCTTCAGCATACTTTGCAGCTCGATGGAAACTTTTATCAGTTAAGTGCAATGAGCAGCAGAGCACACATGAAGCACCCTGTAGAAAAATGCTAAACCACTTAGTTGGAGGAATAGTTTAGTGTGACTTGTGTGGTATATAGAGACTGAAAATACAGTAAACTGGTTCTTGGGTGTGATTGCTGGCTACTGTACTGCATGTCTGATTTCACTACTGTATAGTGTTTGATCCATTGTCAGTTTAACAGGACATATAAAATAATGTATGGGTGTAAAGTGACACTGTCCACTTGTGATGGTAATTTTTGGTCCTGATGGAACCAATGTGACTCACACAACTAACATGCCTGCTTAATTCATATGGTAGCCCTAATTTACCCTATTTTTTTGATATACATATATTTTTTGTTATGGCACAATTTCTGTCAGCTGAGCATTTTACCTGTTTGCCTGTCCAACAGATGCCTCCTGTGCACTCATGAGTTGAAGAGGACATGCCTGTACTCAACATGGTCCTGAACTGCCTGCGGACTCATGCATGTGTGAGTTATGCATTTTTGTGACATCATAATATAAACATCCAGCATGAAAGAAGGTTTACTCCAGATACACACATTTCCACTAAGATGTAAATATGAGTAGCCCAGCCCTATAAACAAGTGTTTTTAAAATTGGAAGTCTTATGTCAGGGCATGCAAACCAGCGGGATTAATAGTGACCCAGTGGCAAGACAACATCTATTTATAAAGGCTCCCTATCCCTGAGGCTCAGGGCACTGTACAATAAATACAAAGAAAATCCACATCATGTATACTACTTCAAAAGGGTGGGTGGTAGCAGCAAGGCAGAAAACGTGGGAGAAGAGTAGTTGAGCAAAAACCTCATATAGACACTAGATCACAGTGTAGGTTGAAGTTTATGGGCAGACTTTCTGCTGTCATTTTCTATGTTTTTATGTAACAACACAGACAGGCCTATATATTCAATAATGAACAGTCAACAATAAACATTGGCTTACAAGCTCACAAGGTATTTATTGAAAACATACTATAAAAGCACTATGTTCTCATTCAGAACTTTGACAAGTAATGTTCAGTTCTTTAGCTATTATACTTTTAAACTTTATTTATATTGACAGCTGCTCTTTCTGCTATAGAGAGGCTGTTTCAAAAAGGAAAAAAAACCTGAGAGGATTCACCAGTAATCACCATGCCCCAAAGAAAATAAACATACTACTCAGAATCCAAGTTGGAGCCTGATATCAGATGAAGATAAGCAACCAACCTCACCAAAATTATTTCAGGCAGAAAATCTTAATCATTTATTTAAATATTACATGTTTGACTCCTAATATCATGGAAAATGTTCAAATAGCACGTTAAGATGGATCAACTTTTACATGAAGTAAAGGAAACAAAGATTTATTTTTCTAGTGCTTATGAGTCTATTGCTGCTCTTATAAATCATAATGGGAAATTCCTGGGAAAGGGATGCTCAACCATAATTCCTCACAGGGGAGAGTCAGAATGCCTTGGATAACAGCATCACGGAACAATACACAAGCAAATTTGTTAACCAAAAGGAGGGCTGCACCCATCAAGAGTACAACAGCTTTAACAGATTCCTTTGAAAAGAAAATAGAAACCAACCAAAGAAACAAATGGCTATGGGAGCTGTCATGAAAACTTCAGTTGCAGCTCATACCTCCAGAGTTCTGATCTGATGACTAGATAGAGTGACAAAACAAATTAGAGGCAATTAAAATGGTACCACTTCTTCAACTGCCAGCATGGCAGATACAGTGGTCTCCAACATCAGGTTCGCTCATCTCAAAGCTGTCTCCTTCCAGTATCCCTACTTTACCTGGGAGGGGATATCAAGGACAACCCTGGTCCAGCCACCTCCCTTATCTCCCACTGTGAGTAACTTTGGGTCCACAGCCATGGACTAAAGATTGTCCACATTAATATCTGTAGCCTCCTGTTCAAGTTTCCTGAGTTAGAAGTATGGATCTCACTCTATAACCCTGATGTAATTGGTGTAGCTGAGACCTGGCTAAAACTCACTAATCATGATTCCTCTAGTCATATTAATGGCTTTAGCTTGCCAAGACTGGACCATAGCTGCTCCAAAAAAGGAGGTGGCATACTCATTTATTTTACAAATACACAAAACACTTCTCATATTTCCAGCAGTGCGATCAAACACTCCATTTGTGAATGGCTCATAACCAAGGTCTCCTAGGGTCTGTTAAAAGCTACACATTGGCTTTGTGTACAATCCTCCCAATGGTGGAAGTCTCAGACATCCCCTTATGTTTTAAGGCATTGGTCAGTGCTCTCCCATGAGGAATATCATTATGTTAGGTGTTTTTAACTTACGCCGGTTGAATAGTACCTAGCTTGAGAGTCATGTGCTTCTGAAGCAGCTAAACCTATCTCAACATATTTCTACTCTCACCTGCTTAAAACACAGGACATCATATCACTCACTCCTGGACTGGACCCTTACCAACTGTGAGAACAGGGTATTTCATGCAGGAGTCCTTTTGATACCATCAGTGACCACTCCACTACCTTTTTCATTTGGTCCCGCAAGCACCTACGTCTTCCCCCCAAGACCCTATCCTTTAGAGACCTCTTATTGGGTGACTTGTCTCATTCATTTTCTGATCTTAGAGCTGCTGTCAATTGGTCAGTACTTCAATCCTCAACTGACATTAACTCAACCATAGGCTTCTTCACTGCCAACCTATCTTCCATCCAGGAGAAGCACTTACCACTAACTACAAGGAGAGTGCATGGCGGTAATATGAGGTGGCTCTCTAAAGATCTAGTTAGGAGAATTAAGCTTAGGGATGCATCATGGTTGGCTTTCAAATCCAGCCCCTCACCATTTTCCTGGAATAAGTTCCACCAATTGTGCAACCTTTGCATGTGTGAGGTGAAAGCCCATACGGCTGATTATCTCAAGGGCCAACAAACCTACCATCTGGGCAACTCAAAAAATTTCTGGACCACAGGTAACTCTCTTATTAATCCTGGGAACAGAAAAAACACAATTAAGCTGACAGCAGAGGCTGGGATCCTCTTTGACCCCCCTCCAAGTTGAAGAGGCACACAATACTAAATTTACTGACCTGTCCAGCTTGCTAGGCAAGCTCCCTCCAATGGTTTCAAACCTTGCCAACCACAGTTAGATCACTGAGGGTCCCTGCATCCCCCCCACTCCACTTTAAGGCTACTTCCTCTCCTACATACTATATACAGTACTGTGGGTGAGTTACATATCTTTTGTTTGTTACATACTGTGGGTGAGTTATCCACCTTTTGTTTGCCACATGCTTGGTGTAAGCATTGACATAACTTATATTTGCATATACTGTAGATAAATTACATAACTTTAGTTTGCTATATACTGTGGGTGAGTCATATAACATACTATGGGTGAGTTAGCTTAGTGTGGGTGAGTTAAATAAATTTTGTTTGTTTGCTTGTATATTTAGCAAACAGGGTGGGTGGGAAGCTGCCATGAGTGACCAGATGGAGAGTCAATCACATTAACAGGGGCGGTGGGTGAATCCTGTGAAGGTGGATAGATATTTACTAAAGGGCCAAGTAACCCCCTTATGTGAGCAACCTCTGGGCCATGCTGTGGATGATGGGGCACTGCTCTATTTGTAAGAGGTTTGAGGAGCTCCATGCACAGCTGCAGGCAGCTCAGGGTGAAATTCTCCTGTTGGGTAGCAGGTTGAGCTGTAATCCTAATCAACTGCCCACTCACCTCCTCCACAGAGGCCCACTGGCCCAGGAGGAAGGAAGCTGGTGGAAAGGGAGAAGGGTGAGAAGAAACAGTCTATAGGTGCAAGACTGTGTCCTTCAGAAGTGACTGCAAACAAATTTGTACCACTGGAGAAGACACAGTTACTTGACACCACCAGGGGAGGCCGTGAGTCAGTCACAAAGGAAGATGAAGCAGGGGAGCATCTCTCAGTGAGGCAGAGTGAGGTAAGAAGATAACTGTCAGAATGTTCATAATAGGGGACTCTATTGTCAAGAGGGTGGTTTTTGAGGAAAGAGGAAGGGAAGAGAAGTCAGATGCCTGGCAGGTGCATCGGATAGATGTTAGAGACAGAAAAAGTAAAGGGAGGATGATAGAAAGGATGGGGGAGGTGCCACATGTCTTTGTACACTTAGATACAAATTACCTGGAAAATCATAGCTTGGATGAAGTTACATCTAACTTCTAGAGGCTGAGATGGGAGCAAAAGGAGAGGCTAGTCTTGCTAACCTTCTCAGAAGCACTACCAGTGTGGGGCAGAGGGGAGAGCAGGGACAGTAAGGTGAAGCAGGCAGGGACTGAGGCATTTAATGCCTCATTAAAGGAGTGGTGTAAGGAGTAGGGGTATGGACATGTGGGAGATTGGAGTAACTTCTGGAATAGGTTATTTACGGGAGACAACCTTCATCTAAAGAATGAGGGATCAAATGCACTAGGGCAGAAGTTTGATGTTATTATGGACCACCATTTAAACTGAAGAGGGGGGAGACAGAGGCTGGGAATTATCTAGATGGGAGGAGGATAGGGAGAACCTAGCAGAGCAGGGATTCCTCCTGAAAGAGAAAGGCTAGGGTGACAGTGACAGCAAAGTCAGGGACCAAAAAGTTTAGGGAGGAAGAGGGGGTTAGGGGTCATAATAATGCAGCAAGTAGGAGGAGAAAAGGGATGAATAAGAAAGTTGCTGTGGGAGAAGACCTGGGAACAGTCAACAGAAAGGAGAATAAGGGGAGAGGGGTTGGAAAGAGGTCTGCCTTAACACCAGGAATCTGAATAATAAAATCAGTGAACTTCAGGCAATAGTAGCTGAGGCTGAGTTTGATTTGGTAGACATTATAGAGACCTAGGCCATGGGGAACAACAAATGGGATTTTACACAGGAGGGACTGGGGCAGGGGTAAAGAGGCAAGAGAAGCCCTCTGTAGCAGGGAGGGTATTGAAGCTATGGAAGATGGGACCATCAATAAGGAAGGAATTGAGTACAGCTAACCATGGCTGCTAGTAAAAAGGTTAGGATGGGACTAGTCTAGAGACCACCAGGGTAAAAGAAGGTGGGAGAAAGTGTACTGGGTGAGGACATTAGGAAGAGGGCAGTAAAAGGGGACTTAGTGATAGTAGGGAGTCTGAAACTGCCAGACATCAACTGGGATACCCTAGCGGTGAAGAACTCCAGGAATCAGGTGCTGCTGGGCATGATGCAAACCTTCCGGTACAGTTGGTTAGGGAACCCACATAACAGGGCAACATTCTTGACTTGGTAGTAACCAAATCAGAAGTGGTGAGTGCGGTGACAGTCAGGGAACCACTGGGGTTCAGCAATCACAATTCTGTGTGGTTTGAAATTGCTGTGAAGAACATAGATCCCTCCTTGAAAGCAATAGTACTGGAGCTGAAACAGGCAGCTTTTTTATGGGGGGGCAGCACTGCCCCTCTATCCCCAGGCTTACCCCCCTGGGCAGAGCCACTGGGCAGGCACCCCCTCCCAGGAAACATGGGTCTTTAGCCCTGGCTTGCCTCCCAGGGTGGGGCTGCAGGAGTGGGACCCCCCCAGTGGACCACTGTCTGAGCGAGAGCGGCGGCAGAAGTGGGGGCTGTCATTTTTTTTCTGCTATTTTTTCCTGGGGACAGGGACATGCAATGACACCAGCGTCCGCCCTGCCCCCTAATGTGTGGTGCCAGCCGTGGTGGTACCCCCAGCCTCTGATAGAGGTCTACATTGTGCCGGACACTCTTCCCCCCTCCCCCCAGAGATGGAGAGCAGTCCCTAGGATGCTCAATCCTTCTCCCCTCAGCCAGCCCTCTGACTCCTGAGTCCGTCCCTGAACCCTGGATGTCGGCACTGCAGATGGATGCCTTGCAACTGCGCCAGCGGGCTGGCCTTAAATAGGCAGCTTTTACCCAGATGAGAGAGAGGGACAGGAAAAACTTGGTGGGTAGACCAATTCAAGGGGGTAGTGGAAAAGTGGGGAATTATCAAGTGGGCAACTGTGGAGGTGACCAGCTCTTGTGCCAAGAGGGCCACAGAAAGGAATGTTTGTAGGAGAAAAGTCTGGTTCTTTCTGGAAAAGAGAGATGTGAGGGCAAAAAGAAAGGCCTTCATAAGGTACAAAGTGTCCAAAGGGGAGAAGGAATGGGAAGAATATTAGGCAAAGTTAAAGGGGGCAAATAGGGTGCTAAAAAGGGTGAAATCAGACACAGAACTGTGTACCACCGAGGGTGGGAAGGAGGGGAAAAGAAATGTTGTAGATACATTCATCAGAAAAGGAAGACTAGGGGAGGAGTTGTTGGGCTAGATATGGTGTGTGGGGGGGGTAGGATGGTGGAAGACAATGAGCAGAAGGCCAACGTGCAAGACAATTGTGATACTTCCACGCAGGGTTCATGGTAGTGAACAATGGACCTCTGCTAGAAAGTAGAATCAAGGCAGTCACATGGGGGCAGGAAATTAGGATGGTGGTGTCTATGGCTGAAAGAGTAGGGAGTGGGTTGGGACAGTTATGGTGGACAAGGTCCTGAGCCTGGATGGCCTGCACTGAAGTATACTTAGGGGACATGCTTCTGAGCTGACAGGGCCCTTGTCTCAGCTATTTAATGATTCACTGGAGTTGGGGATAGTGCCAGGAGATTGGAGAACTGCTGACATAGTCCCACTTCATGAGGGGCCAGGAGGATCCAGGCAACTGCAGACCGGTAAGCTTTACCTCCATCATGGGCAAACTGATGGAGACCATTTTGAAGAAAAGCCTAGTGGCGTGCTTGGAAGATAGCAGACTGCAGGACAGCAAGCAACATGGGTTCATGTTGGGAAGATTGTGCCAGATCAAACTGATTCTGCTTTTCGATTCGGTCACAAGAGCGGTGGCCAGAGGCAAGGCAGTGGATTTGCTCTATTTTGACTTCAGCAATGCCTTTGATTTGAAGATAGCAGGCTGCAGAACAGCCTGCTGTTTTCATGAATTGCTAAAACCTGACCTCTGCCAGCAAAACTGGTCAACAGTCTACTCTTCCAGTACTGTTGATGCAGCATGAAATCAATTAATCCTACTGTTTAATAAGGTGTGTGACCATCATGCTCCGCTAAAAAAACCCAGTAAAATCAAAGGTTATTACAACCCCTGGTTCTCGACGGAGCTTCTTGAATGGATGAAATCAAGGGATCATCTGTGACATAGAGCCAGGGCTATAGGTAAACAAGTTGATATTCAACACCACAAAAGAGCCTGAAAATACTGTACTAGAGACATACATACAGCAAAAAATCAATATTACAAGGAAGCCCTCACCCGCTCTTGGAGCGACGGTAGAAAATTCTGGACAAACCTCAAAGAAGTCACTGGCAAGGACACTAAGTCAGCCCCCACAATGTTGAACATTGATGGTGTACCCACTACTGACCCAAGTTCATTGCAAATTCTCTCAATAAAGCCTTCTCTGACCTCAGTGGAGTTCTCCCCCCTGATTACTTCCTCCAAACAGTCTCATCTTCTAAACCAAGCTCTGTTGCCCTACCACTCACTCACCCCCACTCCACTTTAGAACCATCTCTCTTGATGAGGCTAGGAAATACTTCCAAAAGGTCCTGGGTAAGTCTCGCTTCAGTGGCGATTCCCTCGACCTCAAATTTGTAGCTCTTTCCTTGGAAGACATTCTGGCACCACTAACACACATCATCAGCACCTCACTTAGATTATCCCAGTTCTCACAGTTATGGAAAGTGGCCCTGGTGACACCTGTCTTCAAGAGTGGGGATTGAACCTCACTAGGTAACTATTGGCCCATCTCAATACTTCTGCCTTTATCGAAGGCTCTTGAAAAAATAGTTGTGGACCAATTAACTGAATATATAGAAAAGTACAATATACAGTGCCCACAGCAACATGAGTTTCGCAAAGGACACAGCACCACTACTGCGTTGCTTGATATTACTGGTTATATTCAAAGTTTCCTGGATCATGGCACACTAGTCAGTGCACCATTCATTGACCTGTCAAAAACTTTCCACACGGTTAATCATGATCTTCTAGTTGAGAAGCTTGCATATATTGGTCTGTCTAATGATATAGTCACCTGGTTTAAGAGCTACCTCATGAATTGCTCTCAATAAGTTAGGATTGAGTGTGTCCTATCTGAAAGTAGACCCATTCGGTCTGGGGTGCCCCAGGACTCCCATCCTGGGCCCCATTTTGTTCAGCTTGTTCCTAAACTGGCTCCCACTCACCAGTAGTTATCCGATTCTGCTCTACACAGCTGATGGAGTCCTGTACACAAGTGTCCCTGATCCCTTTACCCTGGAACGCAAGCTCCAGGACAGCTTTACTACAGGTAAAAGATGGTCCAGAGACCAAAAACCCATAACAAGACTATGTTGTTTTCCCACTCCCAGAATAGGCGTCGTACACACCCACACAATATAAAAAACAAGACTGGAACTTCATTGGAACTTGTCCAGCATTTCAAATATTTGGGTTCACAATCAACAGGACTATGTCATATGCCTACCACATTGAAAATGTTGCAAAGGCTGTGAACATCTGTATTGGATTACTTCATAGCCATAAGCAAAGTCTTACCGTGGAGTCCCTTAATCTCACTATCCTGAGCTCAGTGGTCTCTCTTGTTGATTATGGAATTGTAGTCTATGGCTGAGTTACAGACACAGCCCTCTGGAATGTCATAGTCACTCTAAATAAAGCCTGCCAGCTGTTAACTGGCTCTGCTCAGCTTACACATATGTGTGAACTATATGCCCAGGCTAACTGACTCCAGTTCACAGGTAGGCTCGTGTTCCAAACTTGCCTCCTGGCCTAGAAAGTGAGTCAGGGCCTGATGCCAATGGGCAACCAGAAGCTCCTTATCCCCTATGAAAACAGCCATTCCACCAGAAGCTCAGATAGCAAGCTGTTTGAAATCCCTAGGTGTCACACCTCCCTAGGTCAAAGAGCTTTTGTGCACCATGCCCCCAAATGGATTAATAATCTTCCTCCTGCCATCTCCTCCATAACAGTGTTAGGCCCCTTTAAATGCAAGCTCCGAAAACACCTCAGTGCTAATGTCAGCTGTGATGGCTTCTCCTAGCTCCTCAATGCTAATTTAGATTGTGCCTAGGCAGCACTCTCACATGGCCACTTGGTCCCCCTAGAATCCTGCACTTAGTGTTTCTCTCCTGGCCTATGTCTTAATGAAACCTCTTCCTATCCTTCCTCCTTCCTACTCCCCTCTCACCCTCCATTCCCTCTTTTTCTCCTACAATCTTCTCCTCACCTGCTTTCAGCCCGCTACCCACAAAAGCTTTGATGAGGCCTTCTCGGGCTGATGTTTTCTCTACTTCTAGTGCATGTGAGGCTGCCCCTGGGCTATTGTAGTCACCGTACAGTGCTCTCTCTCCTCAGAACACTGTATGCTGCTGTTTCTCTCTTTTCTTTTTTAGACCCCCTCAGTCTGTGTTGTTCTCTCTCCCATAGACTGCCTTAACCCTCTCAACTACTCCTTGTACTTAAACTAGCCTGTTAGACTTAGTCCACTGCCTTTATCATTTTGTTTATATTTAGACATATTTAGACTCATAGATGTTAGCTCTACTGTATATTCCTATGTTTATTGAATCACTGTTAGTATAATTTCTGACGTGGAACCTATGTGATGAGCTTGTTCTCAAAGGTATTAATCCGAGATCACAATAAATAAATAAATAAATAAATAAAGCTGATGCCAAACAGCAAGCTGCTTAAAAAGCTAGAAAACGTATGAGCAGAGAAGGGGTTTGCCAAGTAGGAGAAAAACAGTTTAGGGGAAAAGCAGCAGTGGTGGTTAAAGAAGTCAAATCTGGGGCCATAGGGTCACAAGTGTGGTGGCAAAGGGATTGGTCTTGGAACCGGTCCTATTTAATATGCTCATTAGCAATGTAGGAAAAGGTATCCAGGGAAAGGTGCGTCTCTTTGCTGATGACACAAAATTTTGTGACAGGGTTAACAGTGAGGAAGGGACAAGGGATTGTCAGAGGGAGCCTGAAAGGATGACAGGTGGTCAAAGGTCTGGCAGTTGAGATTCAGTGCCAAGAAGTGCAAAGTGATGCACTTAAGGAATAAGAACCTATGCTGGATGTACCGCATGGAAGGGATTAAATTGGCCAATTCAGCAGAGGAGAGGATCTGGGAGCCCTGATCAGTGACTCACTCAAACAATCCAATCAATGCAACAAGACCTATGGCAATTTACATACGATGCTAGGTGCATAGGGAGGGGTTTTGATAGTGGGGGGGGGGGGGCAGTGATACTGCCCCAGTACAGACTGCTTGTGAGATCTCACCTGGAGTACTGTCCCCAGTTTTGGAATCCTCATGTGAGAAAGGAGACTGATAAGCTGGAGTCAGTGCACTAAGGAGTCAGAAAAATGATTCAGAGCTTGCAGGGCAGATCTTATGGGGAACATCTAAGGGCCCGGATCATGTTCTTGCTGTAGGCCAGAGACGAGAAAGGCAACCTGACAGAGACTTATAAGTTCCAAAGGGGTATACATAGGGTCAGTTGTGAGAACCTGTTTGTTAGAAACAGAGATGCAGTCATAAGGGGGCATGAATGGAGATTAGTGGATGGCAAAGTTCAGGAAGGATGCAAGGACATTTTTCTTCTATGAAAGGGTGATAGAGCTTTGAAAATGATTACTGGCTGAGATTATGGGGGCAAAGACCATTAATCGGTTCAAACACTGATGGGGGAGGGCCAGAGCCAGGGTACTCATAAATCTACTTGGGGAAGCAGGAAAGAGAAGGAAGTGAAAAGGAGGAGGGGGTGATTAACCCATTGTGGCACATGGCTGAGAGGGGTAAGGTAGAAATAATTGTGGTCAGACTTGTTTGGCCATCAACCTTCTGCCATCAGATTCTATGTTGCATTTTGTAGAATGTGGGTGAAAGTAAACAATGCAACATGGTGCCATATCAGTCTGTTAAAAGTACAAAACAATAGATAGGGCTTGGGCTGCCATACCCCCCAACCTCCACTGGAAACAAGGATTTGGTCAGCTCTAAAAAGTCCAACTGACCACAGGATTGGGATTATATAATTCCTTGCAAGTTAAATATTTTAAAGAAAATTTGTGCCGCCAAATCTAACTTTCATAGGCAGTAACTCTTGATAATAGTCATAATCCCAGAATACATTTAAAGTTGATTAACTCTTTGGATGGGGGCTATAGAGGGATTATTCCAAATTCAATTGATCACAATGGTATAATGCTTTCTAATCCTTTGGAAGTTGCATAATTGTTTAGTACCTTATTAAAGTGTGTGAGATTTTGAATGATCTGATTAGGCTGCAGCTGGACCAGAATTTGCCCTCTAATACTGGTATTTCTTCCTTTTGTAAGGATTTTTTTTCTTTTTTAACCTTTAGGAAGGTATTAGATGCAGCTCTTGTGGTATTACGCACACACAATAATGCAAAGCACCATGAAAGAATTTAGTCTGGTAAAAATAGAAACATAGAATGTGTTGGCAGACAGGGATGGGGAGGCCCATCTAGTCTGCCCTGTTTTTCCTGCCTAACACTACACACCGGACTCTATTTGGTCTCAGGTGTCTCTCCCTCCTACCTTTCCTCTACTTGCAATACCCATGCACCTATCCCACGCATGCTTGAAGCTCTCCACTGTCTTTATTTTCACCACTTCCTCTGTCGAGCTGTTCCAGGCATCCACCACCCTTTCTGTGAAGAAGTATTTCCTAACATCCTTCTTGAACTTCCTCCACTAAAGCTCCATGGCATGCCCCCATGTTCTAGTAATCCTCCTCCTATTTAAGAGAATCCCCTCCTGCCAACCCAGTGGCTTAGAGGGCAGAGGCACCATTTTGCCTCACCTGCCACCATGTTGGCGACCCAGGTTCGATGACAGACTCTATTAGCCGGGGGCTGGCTGGGGAGAGGAAGGATCGAGCATCCAGTGGATGGCTTGCCTCCTCTGGGGTGGGAGGACTGCGGGTCCTGGCACCTGTCTGGCCCCTAGTGGAGGCTTGGGGATCAGCATCTAATGCTGGTATACTGGGCTTTGGAGGGCCAGCAGTCATCGATGTCCCATGCATGGTAGTGTGCATGGTGCATCTGGACAACAGTGCACATCTACCCCTCCATTAGCATGCAAAAACTTGGCCAGTCACAGCCTGGATGATGCTGACCCTGCACAGGCCAAGTGACGGACTGCAGGACCAGATCCGTAATTGTCGGTGGGCTGCCTCCTGCCATCATTGGTCCCCGCCATGGGGGGGGGTAAGACATGGGGGACATGTTCCTGATCTATTTCTGTCTTGGCAGTGGGGAGCCCCCATTGACACCCCACCACAGGGGGTATGCTGTGGGGGAAGACTTTGGCATGGTGATTGCCTGGACACTGGCGATGGGGCTAGTTGGCGGAGGTCGGTGGAGGGTTAGGGCTGCGCCGACCCTATAAAGAGAATAACTGCAAAAGAGACTCCCCTTCTGCACCTTGCTCACTCCCATGAGGTACTTACAGGTCTCAGTCAAGTCCCCCGTACTCTTCTCTCCTCTGGGGAGTACATGCTGAGCTCCCGCATCCTCTCCTCCTATGGCTTTTTATGCAACCCCTGCACCATTTTAGTAACTCTTCTTTGGAGCACTTCTACCCCATTGATGTATTTGCGGTGGTGTGGCCTCCAGAACTGGATGCAATACTCCTGGTGGGGTCTCACAAGTGAGCAATACAGTGGCAACACATGCTGGTCTTTCTAGTTTGGGTTATGGTGAGCTCAAACTAGGAAAGTAATCTGAAAAACAAAGAAACTGACCACAAAAGCACTGAGGCAAGAATTACCCAGAAAGGGCATTGGCAATAAAGCCAGGTTTCAAGGAAATGTAAAATTACACATGCCCCAATAATGCAAAGCATTGCAACATGGGAAGAATATACAAACCACCATGAACTAATTTAGACTGATTCTGCTTTATGAAGGAATGTATGGTTTCCAAATGGCCTGTCACACAGTCAGCAAAGGCCAAATGCAGAAGACAATGACACATGTTTCATCCTTCTCAGGACTCATCAGCGTGCCTTATCTGTATCAACGCAGGGGACGGATGAACCAGTCATATTTTGGCCTTTGTTTTTTGGGTCAACAAAACACATGACATGAACTCACATTGCTTGCTGTACTGCAGCCTATTATTCGCTAAGCAGGCCACTAGACTTTCCTTCATAATGGTGTCCCTGAGTTGCCCATGATAAAGGTAAGACTTACAGGTCTACATAGAAACATAGAATTTGATGGCAGATAAGGACTGCTTGGCCCACCTAGTCTGCCCATTTCCCTACCTAACTGATAAGCTGCAGATCCTAATTAACCAACAGCCTACTTCCTCTTACCCCCCAACTAGAATTGCCTTGTGTCTGTCCCATGCATTCTTAAATTCCCTACGACCTACACAGGAAGGCCATTCCATGCATTTACAACCCTCTTTGTGAAGAAATACATCCTCACATTACCTCTGAGCCATTCCCCCCTTCTATCTTCAAATTGTGCCCCCTTGTTCTTGCACATCTCTTTTTCTGAAAGATGCTACCCTCTTGGACTTTTTTGATTCCCTTGAGGTATTTGAAAGTTTCTATCATGTCCCCCCTCTCCCTACTTTCCCCGAGGCTATACATCTTAAGCTCCTTAAGTCTTTCTTCATATGTCTTCTGGTGCAGACCCTGCACCATTTTGGTTGCCCTCCTCTGGACAGCCTCCACCCTGTCTATATCTTTGTGGAGATGGGGTCTTCATAACTGTACGCAGTACTCCAGATGTGGTCTGAACAGCTGTCTGTACAGAGAGCCAACAACTTCCTGTTTTCTACTGGTGATGCATCTCCCTATGCATCCCAATATCCTCCCAGCCCTCCTTACTGCCCTCTCACATTGCTTGCCCACCTTTAAGTCATCTGATATGTCTACCCCCAGGTCCCTTTCCATTTTTGTTGTTGTTAGTATCTCACCCCCCATTGTGTACTCTTCCCTTGGGTTTTTGTTTCCCAGGTGCATTACCTTGCACTTCTTAGCATTGAATCTAAGCTGCCATACATTTGACCATTCCTCCAACCTTGCTAAGTCCCTTTACATCCTTTCTACCCCACCTTGCGTATCAACCCTGTTGCAGATCTTTGTGCCAGCTGCAAAAAAGACATACTTTACCTTCCAGTCCCTCTACAATGTCACTTATAAAGACATTGAAAAGGACTGGCCCCAGTACTGAACCCTACGGTACCCCACTAGTAACCCCCCTTTCTTCACTGTGGGCTCTGTTTACTATTACCCACTGTGTACTGTTGTCCAGCCAGTGTTTTACCCAGGCTACCACCCTGGGACTCACTCCCAGGCTGGCTAATTTGTTTATTAATCTTTTGTGCATGACTGTGTCAAATGCCTTGCTAAAGTCTAGGTAAGCCATGTCCATAGCCCCTCCCTGATCTACTGCTCTGGTCACCCAGTCAAAGAAATCAATTAGATTTGTCTGACATGACCTTCCTGCTGTGAATCCATATTGCCTTGGGTCCTGTGCCCCACTGGCCTCTAGGTACTCAACAATTCTTTCCTTCAGAAGTGAATCTATCATTTTCCCTACCACTGAGGTCAAACTGACAGGTCTGTAGTTTCCTGCCTCTGTCTTGCTCACACTTTCGTGGAGGGGAATCACATCCGACCTCCTCCAGTCCTCAGGTACCACACCATCCTCCCATGATTTATTAAAAAGGGTAGTCAGTGGTGTTACTAGTTCTTCCCTTAGTTCTTTTAGAATTCTGGGGTGAATCCCATCAGGCCCCATTGCTTTATCCACCTTCAGTTTTAAGAGTTCTTTCAGAACTCTTTCTTCTGTTAAAGGACTAGTATCAACCCCCAATCCAGAATGCTTCTATTGACTGGATTAGGTATCTCCCCCTGCTTTTCCATTGTGAATACTGAGCAGAAGTATTCATTCAGTATCCCTACTTTATCACTGTCGCTCTCTGCCCAACCATCTTCCTCTTTATTCAGTCTCAGTATCCCTGCCTTAGTCTTTCTTTGCTCCCTAATGTAGCTATAAAAGGGTTTATCCCCTTCTTAACCAAGTTGACTATCTTTTCCTCGGTTTGGGCCTTTGCTATTCTGACTGCCTTCCCCACTTCCTCCTACTTTAACTGGTACAGTTCTCTGTCCTTCTCCTTCTGTGTTTCTTTATACTTCCTGAATGCTATTTTTTTCTCCCTTACCTTCCCCTCCACTTCTTTTGAGAACCATAGTGTTTTTTTCTTTCATTTTGATTTGTTTATTTGCTTCACACAAAGGCTTGTTGCCACTGTGATGGCGGTTTTGATGTTTCCCCATTGTTGCTTCACCCCACCTTCTTGCCTGTTTGCTAGTACTTTTCTAAGGCACTCTCCCATTTTGGCAAAATCAGCCCTCCTGAAGTCCAGTACTTTCTCTTTTGTATGTCTTGACTCTACAGCTAAGTTTATCATGAACCACACTGTTTGGTGGTCGCTTGTTCCCAGATGGCTACCCACTTCAAGGTCGAAGATCCTCTCTCTGTCCCCATTTGAGAGTACCAGGTCTAAGATTGCTCCCTCCTGAGTGGGTTCCAAAACTAGCTGTCTGAGGCATGCCCCCTGTAGGGCATCAAGAATGGCCCAGCTCTTGGATGTGGCTGCAGCAAAGGTGCTCCAGTTAACATCTGGCATATTCAGGCCTCCCATCAGCAATATCTCCCCTTTCTCTGCCATCCCAAGGATGCCTTTTATCATTTCCTTGTCCATTTCCTCCCCCTGAGATGGGGGTCTGTATACAACTCCGTGTGGATTGTGGTGCCATTTCTAGTCTCCAGAGTGACCCACAGTGCCTCCGCTCCTCCCTGTTTACCCTTTAGTTCTGTTGCTTTTATCCATTCCCTTACATAGAGAGCTCCTCCTCCTCTTCTTCCCTCCCTGTCCCTCCTGCAGATTGTGTACGCTGGTATATTGACATCCCAGTCATGGTTCTCTGTGTACCATGTTTCTGTGACTGCCACGATATCCAGGCATCCCTCTTCCATCAAGACCACCATTTTGGGGAGCTTCTTACCTAGACTACGGGCATTGGTACTCATTACCCTCCATTTTGTTATAGCTTTATTTCTTTTTGCCCCATCCCTGTCCTTACTGCCTTTGTCTTTTTCTCCATTTATCACCTACCCTTCTCCCTATCGACTGCTCTATCTTGGTGTTTACCTCACTAATTATCCTGATTTTTTTTGGGTGGGCTGGGATTTCCCTTCTCCTTTTCAGTGTCTCCCCCCCTTGGCTAGTTTAAATGCTGGCCAATGAAGCATTTAAAACTATCACCTAGGATCCTGGTTCCCCTCCTGGATAGATGCAGATCATCGCACCTGTATAGGCCTGCATCCTTCCAGGTGGAGCCCCACTCCTCAATGAAGCCAAATCCCTGAGCCCTGCACCAGTTTTTCAACCAGTCATTGAATCCCATGGTGCGGGGTACCCTAACCTCATCCATGCCATAGACAGGTAGCATTTCCGAGAACGTTACCATGTGTGCTACTTGTCTAAGGCCCCTCCCCAACTCCATAAACTCCTATTGCACTACTCTGATCCCATTCTCAGCCAGGTCATTTGTCCCTAGGTGGATAATGACATCCAGCTCACTCCCCCTTGCAGTTGCTCCCACAATCCTGAAGATTCATTTCCTGTCCCTCCAAGCCATGGCGCTGGGAAGGCACCTTACCTCCCTTTCCCTTTCCTCCCATAGTTCTACCCCCTAACAATTGAGTCCCCCACCAGGAGTTATTTCCTTCCCCTGTGGGGTCCTGTGCCACCCTCCTGTGGGTATCCATTGTTGAGGTTCCCAGCATCCTCCTTGGTCTCCACTGTGGATGCCTCCATAGAGGAACCATGCTCTGCCAGAGTGGCAAATGAATTGTGGAGAGGCACAACTGGAGGGATGCGCCTCAGTTCCACCACCCTCACTCTCTCTAAGTCCACTGTGGTCCAACCACTCCTCTTTCTTGGCAACATCTGAGGTAGTGGCAGTGGCCTGGGTGGTCCCGGGGGGAGCAGGATTCCTGAATCCTTGCCAGGTCAGCATGGAGACAAACAACCTCCTCCCTCATACCAGAGAGGTGCCTGCAAATAGGGCAGCAACACAGTCTCCAGAATATCTCCCGGATGACTGCTGCTCCACAGCCAGTGCATTGCACCACTCCCCATATGTCTTTTCTTTTTTTTTTTCGTGTTTTAGTGTGTGAAAGCTTGTGAGTGCCTCTACTCCCTATTCAGTGTGTTGTGCCTTTAAGGATATGAACAGGTGTATATTGTTAGCAGTTTTGGGGAAGTGATGTCAGAACTCCTGCTATAAAGGAAGTTATGCAGTTGGGGTGGGTGGGGTGAGGGGCAGGGTGAGTGGGAATAAACCTATGCCCTCCAGAAACAATGAACTACAACTCTGACCCTCCACCCCGGGGAGTGCCTTCCTTCCTTTCAGATACCTATTTCACCAAGGTTAAGTAACAGGTCTAGTCACAAATGGCTGCAAATATCTCCCAGCTACACTTCCTTTCTGGCAAATTAAAGTTAAACTAGGAAAAGTCAACCCCAAAAACAGAATCAATACTAGTTACTTACACAGGTCCAAAAAGTAATGATTCAATTCAGTGTGGTCTAGAAAATAACCTCCTTGATTTAAGGAAGCTTTGGTCTGTAGTTTCCTGGATCCTTCTTGTTCTCACCCTTGTGAAGTGGGACTATGTCAGCCGTTCTCCAGTTCCAAGACACTCCCATCCCCCCCAGGTAGCCTGACAATCCCTCTTCTAGCCTTCACTTTCTCCTGAATGTTTTTTTTAAAGTTTCTCTTTCAACCCAACTTTTTAACATTTTTCCTAGCCATTATTTTTACACATATTATGGCCTAATTATTAAGCAATAAGGCATGACCAAGGGTTATGTTAATGGTCTGTTAATCACCTTCTAGGGGTGTACTGTGACACGAGGTGTAGCCAAGTGTCACATGCCCCTAGAGGGTGATTAACTGACCATTAACATAATCACTGGGAGTGCCTTATTGCTATTATAATAAAAAATGTTTTTAAACAGTGTTAAACCTTGTTCAGCATATGGTTAAGCTCTACATGTATGTTAATGAAAGATTAACATAAGGCTGTTAGAATGTTTTCAGCCAATCAGAAAGCTCCATTTCTCAGACCCTTTTTATAATGAGTTGTATACCAAGTGACGCAAAATGTCTGCTTTGTGCTTGCTCAATAGTACCAACACCTGAAATTTTGATACATAGCATGGGTGGTATAATGCAGAGGTAATGAGTACCTCACACAAATGTGAGACAATACAAATTGCTGATCGAATTGTTGGTGGAGACTATGCAGAATAGCACTCACTAAGATCCCCAGTGAATGCCTGCAGATGCAGTACTATGTGGCAGTGCAGTTCATAACAGATGCATGTTGCAGTGATATATTATGGTCCACCCTCCCCTGTTGGTATCAAACAGTCCCTAGTATCTAATGGCATTACATCCTACACTATGTTATGTTACAAGCAGTCACTGGCTTAATTGGGGACTGGGATCTCACCTGGAGGGATGAAGGACTGTATTTACCAGATGGCCTACATCTATCCGGGGCGGGGGAGGGACAAAGGTATCCTTACTGAAAAGTTCAAATGCTTCCTCCAGGAACATTTAAACTAGCTGAATGGAGAGGCAAAAGCAAGTCAGGGGGATAAAGGTAGCCCCCTCCCCCCACATAACATATATGAAATAAGGGAGAATCCAATTAGTACAAGGGCACTATCAAACTCAATAAATAAATTAGATACAATTGTGGGGAGGACAGAAAATGGCAACCTAAAATGTCACAGGGCCGAAAAAAGGGAAAAGGAGGTTGGGCACACAAGCTGGAAAGTAATGTGCACAAATGTTTGCAGTCTGGGGAACAAAATTGCAGACCTAATAGCATTAATGGAAGATGGAAACCTGGACATAGTAGCTATTACAGAAACATGGTACACAGGGAACCATGACTGGGATATAGCCACACCAGGATACACACTTTTTAGGAAGGATAGGGAAGAGAGAAGGGGGGGTTGGCTATGTATGTGAAGGAGGGGATTAAAGCAACAGAGGTTCAAGGGTTACGAGAAGGAGCAGAGGCACTGTGGGCCACCCTGGAGATGGTAAAAGGGACAGCCGTTCACATCAGAGTGATTTACAAGCCTCTGGCACAGGGGGAGGAATCAGATGAAGCTCTTGTGGAAACCATCCACAAAATGACAGCCAAACTGTCAGTAATTTCCAACAGAAAGAAGGGTTAAAAAGTCAGGTTAGTTGATATCTTGGAGGTAGAAGACTTGGTTTGCTGGCCAAGGCACCTAGCTTCACCTGAGCTCTTTCCTTCTAAGACTGCTTGAAAGGCAGAGTAGAGAAACTTACCAGAGCAAGGGAAAAGGATTAAGACTTAGTTTGGCTAAGCAGATTTACTGTGTGGTGGTGTTTTTATTTTTTACTCTCAGGGATTGCTACTGTTTGTTGCTAACATTTCATTGCTTTATTTTTCTCTGATTCAAATTGTTGTTGCTGGTATACCTTCTTCTGCATTATTACAAGGTGTGCCTACAGGTGTGTGCTAACAGATTACTGCTGTAATCTTCTGATTCAAATTGTCTTTGCAGGGTGTATCTTCTGTTACTGCTTTATTTTTCTCTGGAGCAAAGTGTTTCTTACAGCGTATATCTTCTCTGAAATTATTACAGGTGGTGCTTTACAGGTTTTACAGTTTTATCTAACATTAGGATAAGCTTTCAGGGTTACTGCATTTGTTGTTGACTGATTGTTTCTGCTCTTACCTCCTTGTTCTTTCATCCGTGGTTCTTCTTTTTAGGCAGGGGAAGGGCCCAGCCACCCACCTCCATCCCCAACCACCCCACGCTACACTCCTTTTATAGGGTACCACAGTTGTGACATTTCCTGTGGCAGAGCAGGAAGGGGCGGATCGGTGGGGCCTCCACAAGGTGATCTCATTTACAGGGGCACTAGTAATTTAACTTGTTATGACAAGTTAAACAAAGCACAATTAAACCATTACTTGCATTTTTTCCTTTTTTTCCTTCTAATTACTCTGACTAGGTTACAAACCCAGCAACTTATTTGGAATGGTTTCATTAACTGCAGGTACTGTGGAACAATTTTCAGAAGGACAGTCTTACAGGATTTAGGACACTGTCCTACATGCTGAGCCTTTGGAGATCTTAGGGCTCAGCTCGGGCAGCATGGGCAGAGATTGCACGCCTCAAATTTCATATTGAAGAGGAAATACATTATAAGAACCACCCAGTTTCCCCAGCATCCAACAGAAAAACCTCGACCGAGAGAGGTAGTTGGTCCAGGAGGTTGGCAGGTGGTTAGGAGAAGAGCAAATCAGGTGCCCCATCACTCTCTGCTCTCCAACACATTACCTCCAAAAACCATATAAACACTACAAACAGGTATCTGCCTCTATCTCTGAAATCAAATAAAGAGGCAGAAGACACTGCAGAGTAGGACACTGCGGCACAGGAGCTAGCACAACAAAACTCACCCAAATCAGGAACCAAAACAAAACAAGCACAAAGGAAATCCAAAAAACTTCTGATCATAGGAGACTCCATGATTCGGGGAGTTGATACCCATCTCCAGCCAGGGGTGATGGTCAGATGTCTCCAGGTACATCAGCATGGAGAGACACTGACCGCACTAAATTGTTCACAAAGCAGGAGAAAACATTGATGTCCTAGTACACATAGGGACTAATGATCTCGCCAGCTGGTCAGTTGTGAGACCAAGGAACACCTGACTAGGCTGGGTGACAAACTATCATCTATTTCATCCGGCATCTCCTTCTCTGAGATCCTGCCAGTCTGGGAGAGGGGAGCAGATGGACGGAAGGTCAGAGAAGGGGAGACAGGGGAGCTAAACATGTGGCTCAAGGGCTGGTGCCAGGAAAAAGGACATAGATTTGTAGGGAGCTGGCAACAGTTCTGGGAGTGAAAGTTCTTTAAATTTGATGAACTGCATCTGACTAAAGAGGGAGTCAGTGCATTGGGGCAGAAGTTTGACGTCTTTGCAGAATATTTAAACTAGCAAATGGGGAGAGGGGTGCAGCACCCCATACGTCGAATGGGAAGAACACCCCTCCCCCCTCAGCTAGTGGTCAAACAGGAATTCAGCATGTTTGCCGTTCATTTGCATCACCAGGTAAGAAAAAAGGTTTGTCTCCCCATACGACACACAGGGGTAATGCCAAACTTCACCCAACAACTAACACACCAAAATCTGGCCAATGGAAAATCATGTACACAAATGCTCACAGCCTGGGAAATAAGATCCCAGACCTGCAGGCATTAATGTCAGAGGCTAAACTGGACATAGTAGCAATTAATGAGACGTGGTTTACCAGTAACCACACTTGGGAGACTTTAGTACCTGGCTATGTATTGTTCAGAAGAGACCGAGGTGCAAAAAGGGAGGGAGGAGTGGCCCTGTATGTTAATGAAAATATCATAGCTTCAGAAATTCAGAATACACATAAGGAGCCAGAAGAACTGTGGGTCACCCTGGAAACAGGAAATGGGACAGCCATAAGAACTGGGGTTGTCTACAGGCCCCAGACCAGAGGGAGGACATAGACACATTACTGTTAGAAGATATACAAAACATGACAGCTAAAGGGAGGTTCTGATAATGGGAGACTTCAACATGCGGATACAGATTGGACAATACCAGCAGGAACATCTGCAGAACTAGACTCATAGTGGATTCCCAGGGAGGGCCTCAAACAACTGGTACAGCAACCCACAAGAGACAGGGCTATCCTAGATCTAGTACTGACTAACAAGAAGGGATCACAGATCTCTAGGTAGAAGGTCACCTGGGGCCAGTGACCATCACATGGTATTTTCAATTTGGTACTACATCTAAATCATCCCATTCCAAAGGCAAAAATATGGGACTTCAGAGGAGCTGACTTTGATAAGATGGCCAACAGTGTTAAGCTAGCCCTGGCAAAAGAAACACAGGTAAGGGGTACAGGCAAAGTGGGCAAGCATTAGGATGCAATACTTGAAGCAACATCCCATTGTGTTAGACAGAAAGGAAGTGCAAAAGAAGAGGAAACCACTTTGTTTCTCAAATACAGTAGCAGAAAAGGTCAGAGCCAAAAGGCTGGCCTTCAGGAAATATAAAGAACACAGCGGAATGAAGATAGGGGGCATGCCAAACTGCCCTAAGGAAGCAGAGTAGAGCAGTAAGGCAGACAAAGTCCCAAACTGAGGAAACACTAGCACGAACAGTAAAGAAGGTGACAAGACTTTCTATAGATACATTAGTGAAAGGAGAAAGTCCAGAGGTATTGCTAAGCTTAATGGAGAAAATGGAGCATGTGAGGAGGAGGACCCTGTAAAGGCATCTATCCTAAATAGATACTTTTGCTCAGTGTTTACTAGAAGAAGGTAGGGCAGGGCCCACAGCTCACATCATGGACACAGGGGAGGGAGGTGAGCACTACTCCCTCCACGAAAGAAAGGGTCCTACAAGAGCTTGCTAAGCTCAGGGTGGATAAGGCAATGGGACCTGATGGCATACATCCCAGGGTACTTAAGGAGCTAAAGAAGGAACTAGCAGAGCCATTAACAGAATTGTTCAGTGAGTCTCTGAGCACAGGAGAGGTCCCAGAAGACTGGAGAAGGGCTCATGTGATCCCGCTCCACAAGAGTGGTAGCAGGGAGGAGGCGGGGAACTACAGACCTGTCAGTCTTACCTCAGTAGTGGGCAAGATTATGGAGGCACTCCTTCAGGAAAGGATAGTGCAACACCTGGAATCCATAGGGGCACAGGATCCAAGACAGCATGGGTTTACAAAAGGAAGGTCCTGTCAAACTAATCTCATAGATTTCTTTGACTGGGTAACCAGAGTGGTGGACCAAGGGGGAGCAGTTGATGTCGCCTACCTTGACTTCAGCAAAGCTTTTGACACTGTTCCACATAGAAGATTGATAAATAAGCTGAGTAGGCTCGGGGTGGGTCAGAAGTTGGTCAACTGGGTGGCAAACTGGTTGACGGGCAGAAAACAGAGAGTGGTGGTAAATGGTATACAGTCAGAAGAGATGCAAGTCACAAGTGGGGTACCTCAGGGATCAGTCCTGGGGCCAGTCCTCTTCAACATCTTCATTAGTGACCTTGCAGATGGACTAGAGGGTAAGGCTTGTCTGTTTGCAGATGACACCAAGATCTGCAACAGAGTAGATGATCCAGATGAGGTGGGCAGAATGAGAAGAGATCTGGATAAACTAGCAGAATGGTCAGAAGAGTGGCAACTGGGATTTAATGCAAAAAGTGCAAAATCATGTACGTAGGAAGAGAAACCTGAAGCCACCTATAGGCTGGGAGGAGTTGCTAGCAGTCACAAAGGAAGAAAGAGACTTGGGCATCATCATCACTGATGACCTAAAATCATCAAGCAGACCTCTAAAGCAGTAGAGTAAGGCTAGGGGGTGTTAGGGTGTATTAGTAGGAGTATCACAAGTCGTAAGAGGAGTAATAATCTCTCTGTACGAGACACTGGTTAGGCCCCATCTGGAGTACTGCGTGCAGTATTGGAGGCCACACCTTCACAAGGACATTAACCAAATTGAGGCGGTCCAGAGAAGGGCAACCAAAATGGTGCAGGGACTGCATCAGAAGACATATGAGGACAGATTAACGGAGCTCAATATGTATACCCTTGAGCATAGGAGGGCTAGAGGTGATATGATCGAGGCATTCAAACACCTTAAGGGATAAACAAGGTGAAAGAGTCTAACATGTTTAAATATAAGAAAATAGCAGGACAAGAGGACACAGCATGAGATTAGAGGGAGGCCGATTAAGGGGAATGTGAGGAAATTCTTTTTCACAGAAAGGGTGGTGGATGCATGGAATGGCTTACCACAAGAAGTGGTGGCTATGAATACAGTGCAGGGCTTCAAACAGGCATGGGATAGGCATAAGGGAGCAATACAAATGACTATGAATAGATAGGCCACTGACAGAGCAAAGGCCGATGGCACATTTATAAGGTAGAAAAAGAAATGGGCCGACTGGATGGGCCTTGCGGTCCTTATCTGCGGTCAACTTCTATGTTTCAAAGAGGAACTGCTACTAATGGATGACTTCAGCCTGCCTGAGGTAGAGTGGAGCACTCAGACTGTGAGTACAACATGGGGCAGGGACATCATGATTGCCCTGAATGGGGCAAACTTAGACAGCTTGTAGCAGAACCAATCTGCAAGGATGATATACTGGATTTGGTCCTGACCAATGGGAACAGTATCACAGAATGTGGCGGTGGGCAGTCCCCTTGGTACCAGCAACCACAGGACAGTATGGTTTAAGGTAACAACAGTGGGGGAGGCAAGCCATACAAGGATTAAGGTCCTAGATTTCCAGAGGGCTAACTTTAAGGAGATGGGTAGAATTCTCAAAAGAGCCATTGCAGTGGAAGGTACAGGGGAGATGTGGAAAAACAGTGGTCTAGACTCAAGAGATTCATAACAGAAGTAACAGGTCACTGTGTCAAAATGCATAGCAAGAGTAAAAGAAAGAAAAGGCCATTATGGTTCTCGAAGGTAGTGGCCGAGAAAGTAAGGGAAAAGAAAAGAGCTTTTGGAAGATACAAGGAAACACAAAAGGATGAGGACAGAGAACAATATCTGGAGAACCAGAGAGAATCTGGGAAAATAATTAGAAGGGCTAAAGCACAGACAGAGGAAGGTATAGCCCACGCTATTAAGAAAGGTGACAAGACCTTCTTCAGATACATTAATGAGAGTAGAAAGACCAGAAATGGGATCGATAGGCTGAAGAAGGAAGGAGGAGAAAGGGTGGAGGGCAACCTAGAAAAGGGTGAGATACTGAACAAGTACTTTTGCTCAGTATTCACCAGGGAAGGGGAAGGTGAGGGACTGAGACTCATTAAGAGGATTATTCAGGGGAGGAAGGTAGACACCAGCCCATTGGAGTCCTTAGTTAAGGAGAGGATTGTGAAGTTTCTGGAGGATAGTGGGGCACAGGATCCAAGGCAGCATGGATTCTCAGCGGGAAGGTCCTGTCAGATGAATCTTATAGCTTTCTTTGACTGGGTAACCAGTGTGCTAGATCAGAGAGGGGCAGTGGATATGGCCTACCTGGATTTCAGCAAGGTCTTTGACACTGTCCCACAAAGGAGATTGCTAAATAAATTAGGGAGCCTGGGAGTGGGTCCTATGGTGGTAAAGTGGGTTGGGAACTGGTTAAGGGACAGGACTCAGAGAGTGGTGGTAAATAGCATGAAATCTGAGGAGAGGGAGGTGACCAGTGGGGTGCCACGGGGTCGGTGCTGGGGACAGTACTATTCAATATCTTCATTAGTGACATTGCAGAGTCTCTGGAGGGAAAGGTGTGTCTCTTCACAGATGGCACCAAGATCTGCAACAGAGTGGACACACCAGAGGTGGTGGAAAAAATGAGAAAGGCCATAAGCCTATTAGAGGAGTGGTCGGGAGTCTGGCAGTTGAGTTTCAATGGTAAAAAGTGCAAGATCATGCACCTGGGTCACAAGAATCCAAGGGAGGAGTACAGGATGGGAGGGGCAATTCTGGCCATCACAAGTCATGAGAGAGACCTGGGGGTTATCATAGCTGATGACCTGAAGGTGACCAAGCAGTGCGAAAAGGAGGTGTGGAGAGCAAACAGAATGTTGTGGGTGCATAGGGAGGGGCATAACAAGCAGGAGGAAAGAGATGGCGATGCCACTGTACAGATCACTGGTAAGGCCTCAGCTGGAGTACTGTGTCCAGTTCTGGTGACCACATCTCCGGAAAGACATTGACAAAATAGAGACAGTCCAAAGAAGGGCAATGAAGATGGTACATGGACTACACCAGAAGCTATATGAGGAAAGACTTAAGGACCTTAATATCTATTCACTGGAGGAAAGAAGGGAAAGAGGAGATATCATAGAGACTTTGAAGTATCTTAGGGGAATGAGCAGGGTACAGGTGGAAAGCATATTTCAGAGAAAACTCTGGAACAGAACAAGGGGGCATGATATGAGGCTGAAGGGTGGAAGGCTCAGGGGTAATGTTTGGAAGTACTTTTTCACTGAAAGGGTGGTGGAGCCATGGAACAGCCTTCCAGAAGAAGTGGTGGGAGTGAAAACAATACGGGGATTCAAGAGTGCATGGGATAGACATAAGGGTACCCTGGAGATGTGCAGAGCAGGAGAGCCTCAGATCAAATGGGATCTGGGGCTGCAGCAGTGAGTAGGGAAATGGGCAGACTAGGTGGGCTGTATGGTCCTTATCTGCTGACAGATTCTATGTTTCTATGGTATATAGCGGCATTTCCTCCCTCACCATGCCATAAACTGCATTAGCTGCACTATCTAGTGTTCAGAGGCACTCCATTACCAAGTCCACCCCCCTCCATAATAAGGCATGTCCCATTCCATCTGTCCATCCTAGTATGCTGTCCCTTCTCTGGTGTCTAGTGGTCATTTCCCCCTCTCCCAGACCCTATGATGTAAGTTTTAAATTGCAGGAAGGTTCACTGAGACCACAGTGTTACTTTCAAGAATGTCCTGATAAAGAAATCATAAATAAAAAAAAAAAAACTATGTCAACAGTACATTACAAAACAATTAACGGAACCAGTTACAAACACGTGTAAGTAAAGATTTGAACAATTTTGTAAAAGACTCGTTTGTTGCAGTTCCTCAAATTGGGTGGGAGAGAGTTCCAACAGTAAGTTGCATAAAAAGAAAAAGAATTGTGCCCATAGTTAATTTTCATCTTGTGGTACCTCTCTCACTCCTGACTACATCACATATTTTCTCTTTACTTCAGTGGTACCCTCTCCTTCTCCCACCCATCCCATGTCCTCCAGCATCCCCATTCCTGGCTTGTATGGCTCTGAATGCTCTTTGTGAGTTTCTGCTGACTTTTAGCAGGTAATAACTCTGGGAGGAGGCGTAGTCAGTCACCTAGGCCAGCAAAAACTGCAATGCAGTGTGAGAGGACTGTAGGCAATGAACACTGGAGGCCTTGGCTCCATCTCTTGATGCTCACAAATTACTTTTTGGTCACTTGGAAAACATTTACAGCCCAGCTGAATATAGCTTAATGGCTGGGCATTGTGTTCTCTGAATCTGTTTTGTTGTCAAACTTTGCCACTAAGGCTGTGTTCACACTACAGCACAGTAAGGGAAACCATTTTTTAAAATGAATTAATTACCGTGCTGTAGTATCCGAGTTCTAGCATCCGCACTGCTGCCAGTGTGTTGTAAACTGTTATTAAAAATGGTTTACAGCATCCGCACTACTGCCTCTGCACTGAATTACCTGGCAACCAATTTAGATGTGGGGACATCCATCTTCATTTTGGGGAACCGTGCTTGAGCGTCCGTACTATAGGTAAATCCGTGTTAACTACTGAAACGTTTTTAAAACCGTGTGTTTAAGCCTAGGTCTTATCAGGGTTGAAACACAGTAAAAATGGATTACAATGAGTGTTATGAACGAAAACCGTGATAGGGCACTTTAAAACAGTTTATACTGCTTACATCATTTTAAATACCCTATTCTGAACAAGGCCTATGAATCAGGACCAAGGCATTGTGCTACAATGTGAAAATCTATGTGTGTGTGGTGGGGCAGAGCATGTGTCAACTGGAAGATCTGTGTATTGTTTTAATGCTTCAAAACTTCTGAAGAAAGAGTGACTAGGAGATTCCCAATGAGGGGTTTCAAATGAGCAGAGGCATTTTTTTCTACTTATGCCAGATTAACCTTACAGGGGCACTTTTTTAGTTTTGTACAGGGCTGGTTCAATGATCTAAAAATTGTGAAAAGTACTTTTGCACCAAAAAATAAAAGGTGAACAGTAGGGCTGGCTTGATGCCCAACTGGTAAGATCTTTAACTTACAATGCAGTAGGCTCAGATTTGTATCTTGAGGAACTCCTCTCAGTAGGGATCATGGCATTTGCCACTGCCTGCCCTTCTATGACCCATTGGGAGGGGAGTCCTACAGGTCAGAACACCTACCCCTACCCATCTTACCCTCCACCCCAATACACAGCAGGATACTGACACTTAGTATGGTAGTGTGCTTGATTTCAAGCCTGAGATATTACATGTTAATGTCTGAGGGTGGAGGGGGGGGCACTGCCACTAGTAAGGTCTAATCGACACCTGCTAGAGCACAAGAGAAAAAGTTGCAGTGGGAAGAGAGAGGGTTGGGGACAAGAGACAGAAACTTTAAATAGAATAAAAAAAGAAAGAAATGAGTGGGTTACCCACATTTGGAGCAGAACACATATTTTTCAAACATTGTATACCACGGCTGTGCCCATACAAATGCCTAGAGTCTTTACTAGATGCCATTCCTCAAGATTTTACAGTGCTGCTCTAATATGCAGTACAACTAATGAAGTATGTAGTTGACTTAGCAGTGAATGCCCTAAAATGAGCACCAGAGCTGCTGTGATAACCAGTAGGGCAAGTTGCACCCTCTGGCTTAAGTTGTGGCAGGTGGACATGAAGTCCAACAATGTCACTGACTAAGCTGCATCTTATAATCAACCCTGTTGGAAGAAAGCCTTGAGAAGTTTATCCAGGGTAAGGGACCAGCTGAGGAAAAGATGGGAAGGCTCTCTGCACTGCCTAATTTTCAAGGTATATTTTATAGTAATAGAAACCAGAGATGAAGAATAGCAATCCCCAATCTCAACACTTTCAAAATATGACCTACTTCATTAATTCCAGCAGAACCCAATGGAAATTTTACATCAACAGGGGCAGAGGTCGCTCTGGATTTCGAAGCTACAGATCCAGAAACTGTCAAGCATGATGTCCCATGGGACACGGGAAAGGATCTGTCAGCTGGGGCATGCTTCTTAGTATTGCTTGAAAACTGCTGCTAAACATCTGACAGATGGATGCTGGAGATCATTCAGTGAAGGCATGCAATAGAGTGTGAGACTCTACCTGCAACTCACAGATTTATATCCTTCCTGTCTTCAGCTTGTCCAATGAACAAAAAAGTGAAGAGAATCAATATTGCAGAATCTGCACTTCAGCTAGAGGATAGGGCAGAAATGTGGAAAATGGCTGAGTGGGCCTGTGAAACCCTGCCTAGTGGCCCTGCCCTGCCCCGCTCCACCACCTGGGGATCTGGATTGTGTCTCTGGGGAAGGCCAACCTTCCCCCTCCTGGCCCACCATGGGTGGAGAGGGTGGAGAATACATGGGGTACTCTGCGTGCTGGTGCTCAAGGAAAGCAGCAGCCTGTCAGGGCTTGTGGGATGGGTCTGCAAGTCAGCCCCCTCAGGCCCAGGGAGGATAAACACTTAAATAGAAACATAGAAACATAGAATTTGATGGCAGATAAGGACCGCTTGGCCCACCCAGTCTGCCCATTTCCCTACCTACTGGATAAGCTGCAGATCCTAGTTAACCAGCAGCCTACTTCTTCTTACCCCAACCCCCCAGAATTGCCTTATGACTGTCCCATGCATGCTTGAATTCCACCACTGATTTTGACTCCACAACCTCCTCCGGACGGCTGTTCCATGCATCCACAACCCTCTCTGTGAAAAAATACTTCCTTAAATTACCTCTGAGCTGCCTCCCCTCTATCTTCAAATTGTGCCCTCTTGTTCTTGCACACCTCTTTTTTTGAAAGATGCTACCCTCTTGGACTTTGTTGATTCCCTTGAGGTACTTGAAAGTTTCTATCATGTCCCCCTCTCCCTCCTTTCCTCGAGGCTATACATATTAAGCTCCTTAAGTCTCTCTTCATATGTCTTCCGGTGCAGACCCTGCACCATTTTAGTTGCCCTCCTCTGGACAGCTTCTATCCTGTCTATGTCTCATGGAGACTGGGTCTCCAGAACTGCACACAGTACTCCAGATGGGGTCTCACCAGCTGTCTGTACAGAGGGATAATAACTTCCTGTTTTCTACTGGTGATGCCTCTCCCTATGCATCCCAGTATCCCCCCAGCCCTCCTTGCTGCCCTCTCACATTGCTTGCCCACATTTAGGTCATCTGATATGACTACCCCCAGGTCCCTTTCCATTTTTGTTGTTGTTAGTATCTCACCCCCCATTGTGTACTCTTCCCTAGGGTTTTTGTTTCCCAGGTGCATTACCTTGCACTTCTTGGCATTGAATCTAAGCTGCCATACATTTGACCATTCCTCTAACCTTGCCAAGTCCCTTCTCATCCTTTCCACCCCACCCTGTGCATCAACTCTGTTGCAGATCTTAGTGTCATCTGCAAAGAGACATACTTTTCCTTCAGTCCTTCCACAATGTCACTTATAAAGACATTGAAGGGCCAGTCCTAACACTGAACCCTCGCGGTACCCACTAGTAACCCTCCTTTCTTCTGAGTGGACTCCATTTACTATTACTCTCTGTGTCCTATTCTCCAGCCAATTCTTTACCCAGGCTGTCATCTTGGGACCCACTCCCAGGCTGGCTAACTTGTATATTAATCTTTTGTGTGGGACTGTGTCAAATGCCTTGCTAAAGTCTAGGTAGACCATGTCCACAGCCCTCCCTGATCTACTACTTTGGTCACTCAGTCAAAGAAATCTATCAGACTTGTCTGGCATGGCCTTCCGCTGTGAATCAACGCTGCCTAGGGTCCCAGCCCTCTGGCCTCTAGATACCGACAATTCTTTCCTTCAGAAGTGATTCCATCATTTTCCCTATCACTGAGGTTAAACTAACAGGTCTGTAGTTTCCTGCTTCTGCCTTGCTCCCACTTTTGTGAAGGGGATCACATCTGCCCTCCTCCAGTCCTCGGGTACCACCCCATCCTCCCATGATTTGTTAAAAAGGGTAGTCAGTGATGTCACTAGTTCTATCCTTAGCTCTTTTAGAATTCTGGGATGAATCCCATCAGGCCCCATTGCTTTGTCTATCTTCAGTTTTAAGAGTTCTTTCAGAACCCTTTCTTCTGTAAATGGGCTGGTATCAACTTCTGTATCCAGAGTGTTACTACTGTTTGTTTTATGTACCTCCCCCTCTTCATTTGTAAATACTGAACAAAAATATTTGTTTAGTATCTCTGCCTTTTCACAGACTCCCTCTGCCCACCCTCCCTCCCCTTTATTAAGCCTCACTATCCCTCCCTTGGTCTTCCTTTGCTCCTGATGTACCTATAAAGGTTTTATCCCCTTCTTAACTGAGTTGGCTATCTTTTCCTCGGTTTGGGCCTTTGCTGTTCTGACTGCCTTCCAGCCTCCTTTTGCTTCCTTTGATACAGTTCTCTGTCCTGCTCCTTCTGCGATTCCTTGTACTTCCTGAATAGCTTTCTTTTTCTCTTGAACCTTCACTGCCACTTCCTTTGAGAACCATAGTGGTTTCTTACATCGTCTTGTTTTATTTTGCTTCACACAAAGGCTTACGTTACCTCTGTGATGGCAGTTCTTATTATTCCCATTGTTCCACCCCTCCTTCCTGCCTATTTGCTGGTGCATTCCTTGGGCACTCACCCATTTGGCAAAGTCAGCCCTCCTAAAGTCCCAGTACTTTGCCTTTGTATGGCTTGACTCTATTGCTGTGTTTAATGTGAACCATACTGTTCGATGGTCGCTAGTTCCCAGATGGCTACTCACTTCTACATCTGTGATCCTCTCTCCATCTCCATTTGAGAGAATCAAGTCTAATATTGCACCCTCTCGAGTGGGCTCCAGTACTAGTTGTCTAAGGCATGCCCCCTGTAGGGCATCTAGAATAACTGCACTCTTCGAAGTGGCAGCTGCAACTGCACTCCAGTTAACATCTGGCATATTCAGATCACCCATCAGCAATATCTCCCCTTTTTCTGCCATTCTAAATAACAAAAAAATTTTCATACTGGCAAGTCATTACAAGATGGAGACTCTCAGGTCAACAATTCAAACTGTTCCCTAAAGGGTCTATCTGTTTTTTTATACTTGGTTTCTCTCATGGTACATCTTCTCTGACTGGCATCTAACTGGACTGGTCCTCCCAACCTCATGATTCAACTTTCCTGGAGCTTACTTTACTCTGCTGGTTCATTCAGTCACAGAACTTCAGACAGTGGAGCCCAGTCACTGGTGCAGGGCCTGGGAGGGACTGGGCTGTCACCATGTCATGGTCTAAGTTCTTTTTCTCTATCTTCTCCCTGTGTAATACCCCAATGTTAGGGGTCCCCCAGTGTTCTCCAGTAGTCCCCAGTTGCCCAGGTGCCCCTTCTAGGTCAGGTGGCAGGGTGGGGGACCAAACTTAGCAGGAGCCCCTACAAAACAAGCTTCAGCCTGCAGTTTTAAAATACATTTTTTTTTCTTTTCCTGCCACCTGCCCAGCTATGGCATGAGCCTGTACCTGTACCATCCTGTGCCCTCCTTGCACTGGGCAGCTGCTTGCCTCCCTGGTCACTAGGGACTCTGTGTGACCAGTAATGGATGATTTCTATTGAAAAATAGTGACTAGCGGCAGTATGGTCGTGAGAGTGCTCTTAGGTGCCCTGACAAAGTAAAACAAAGTTTTGCAGCCAGTAGGGAGAGAGAAGACACAGGAAGGCAAAAGTAAATTGAGTAAATTATACCTGCAGACCTCCTCTCATCCCTGTAGTGTTCCAGTGAGTCCAAGTGTTGCGGTGGCTCCCAGTGTCGGCAGGTTCCCAGCAGCAGCAGTCAATCTGTGGTATGGGCTCAGTACAGCTCCCTTTTTGTTTTGTTTTATTAAAAGTTAAGTTGCAGTCCCTCGTTGGTAACACCCACAAGCAGGGCCGCATCCTCGGAGTCAGTGTTGAGGCCAGGAGGAGAGTGTGGCACATCAAGGGCCCCATAGTCATCCATCCTACTGCCTGCCTCCAGCACCATGTGCCAGCATCAGCAAGCACCTCCCACCTCCTCCTTCCAGTTCTTCTTGTCCAGGCCAGGACTGTGAATTGGTGGCAGCACCAACTGGCAGGTGCTGACCACTTGAACTGATTAAATAAATAAATTAAATTTAAAAGTTATTTCTGTGCTGAAGGGCTCATAGAGGGACAGCCACAAGTGGGGCAAGGCAAGGCCCTGTAAGGGAGGACCGTCCGTGGGTTGGGCATATGGAAATATATTTATTTATTTAAATTAACCCCAGCAAGGAATCAAAGGAGAGGGACAGGCTATATTAAAATTAAGCACCCATGTGAGGTGCTTAGGGTGGGGTGGCCCAGAATAAATTAATTTAAAAGAGCAAACTGCTGCCACTGCAGGGCAAAGCCCCAGTTTGTATTAAAGTTAGCCAAGTGGGCTAATGGACAGGGCTAGTTAGCCTAAAATATGGATTCTATTTAAAGTTATAAATAAAGGGCCAGTTAGGGCAAGGAGGGTCCAGTTAAAGTGGTAGCCATGCAAGCCAGATGGGCTAGTGGAAAAAGGGCTGGTTAACCAAAAGTAATTTTTTCCACATTCTGTTCAATTTAGCAGCCCTGGGTGGGCCAGTTAGGGGAGCAAGCCCCAGGTTGTATCAGAGGGTTCTCCAGAATGGAAAAAGGTGGCTAGTAGCCAAGTGGCCACCAGTAGCCAAGCTATGGCTAGTATTTAGGGAGTGCAAAATTCTGTTGATTCAAAAGTGCACTCTGGTGTCAGCTTCAGTCAGTAGCAATGGAAGGGGATTGGGTACATGGTTATCCACCCCAGCAGCATAGTAGCCTCAGCCCGTGCCATGGGCTAGTAACCTTTGTACTGCCTCATAGCCCCCTAGACAGGGAGGGACAGTTAGTGAGGGATCCTTAGCATGCCAGCTATCCAGATTACCCTTACTCAATAGGGTAATCTCCTGTTAGGTTTCTTTGCACCCAATTGCCTTTGGGAGGGGGGGTCATACCCAAGGGTCCCTGAGTAGCTAGCTATCCAGCATTTGGCAGTTTTTTCCCCCTTGCATCACCTTCCTAGAGTTCCTGTTATGAGAAGCGTTTCTGTGGAACATTTTGAAAGTGACATGTTGAACTGTGTGTGGAATTGTAAAAAAGGCAAAACCTTTTACTGACATTCAGGCTGCATTTAAAGGGACAGTGCCTGTACGTAATATTGTAACTGCCTTTCTGCTCAAAGTTTGCTTTGGTTATTTCAAAGGACTGCCGGATTAACCTTGAATTTGCCCTGCATGTACTAAAGTGCCCTTTCTGTTTGAATTTGCTTTGTTTGCTCCAAAGACTTTTGGATTAACCCCATACTTGCCCTTCTTGTCAAGAACTGCCCGGCCTACCACTGAACTGCCTACTTGTTCCAGAAGCTCTTTGCCTAATGCCAATCTTTTCACCTGATTATTGCTCAACTTCAGACTGTCACTAGCAGTGACCACCCATGGACTGTGACCGCGATTCCTTCTTCAGACAAGTTGGGGCCAGTCGCCAGCACAGGTATAGCATAGATAGCTCCCTGTCACTTGCTTCTTTTCCAGATCTTCAGGCCATTTCCCTCCCTAACAATATTAGGTAGTGCAGGGAACCAACCCAGTTCACAGATAGGGATCTGTCATTCAGCGGGGTGGGGATTTTGTTGCAAGTATCCAGCCTTTCCAGAGATCTTCAACCAGTTTCATCTGCATCTTGTGTTCAGTGATCAGAAAGCATGGGATACATGTGATCCCATACCTGGATGAATGGCTGATGTCTTAGGAGGTATCTGATTAGGCAGCAAAGAAAGTACTACAATTCCTATACCAAATTGGCTAGGTCATAAACTTTGAGGAAAGCAATCTAGTACCCTTACAGGGAAATCTAGAAACACACTATCTGGCGTAAGGGCACAAGTTCTTTCTCAGGTCATAGGGAGTATGGTATCGGGAAAGTTGAGAGAGGTGCAGTGCAGTGGCTGTGGAGCAGCAGTCTTCAGGGAGACCTTCTGGTTACTGAGGTGCTGGCCCATCTGTATGCATGTCTCTGGGCAGAAGGAGGAGGTCACTATTCTTTGAGCTGAGTTGACTTGGATTCGAGGTACCTTCTCCCCACCCAGGGACCACCAGGTTTATCACTGTTGCCTTGGGAGGTGCAAAGGATGAGGGCCGGCTGGATTGTAATGGGCTCAGGGAGGGTGGGGTGGTGGATCAGGAGCACATTCCTCAGCTTGTGCTACTACACAACTCTTTCATCACTCTTACTGGATGGGACTGCCAAGAGGAGGCACCCATGGTAGTGGCCAGGGATAATGTTATTTATTGAATGTTGTTGAGCTGGCTTAAATGCTACTGCAATGGGCATTTAAAGTACAGTAGCCGGGGGCAGAAAAGATGAGGGAAGCAGTGACTGCCCCCCCAAAAAAAGTGGAGCAGCAGTGAGGAGAAGTCCAGTGGAAAATTCCCCAAGGGTACAGTGGTGTAAGGATAAGGGTGAGGAAAGGATGGAAAGGTTGGGAGGTGGAGCTAAGACTGAGAGAAAAGTTAAAGAGAGTGGGTAGAGGGAGAATGAAAAAGGAGAGGACTGTACAGGGGACTATGGAAGTGCAAAGGATGGTTTCAGGAAGGGAGGGCAAAGTTGGATGAGGGAGTCACAGAAAGAGTGGAGAGCCATTTGAGCCAACACAAGTAGCCTAGGAAATAAAATTCTGAACCTCGAGGCAACTATTGCAGAGACGGACCTGGATCTGGTGGCCATAACAGTGTCATGGTGCACCAACAGCCACAGCTGGGATATGGACATTCCAGGTTACGCCATGTTCTGGAAGGACAGATCAGGCAGGAAAGGGGGGATTATATGTGGGGAGGGTATAAGGGCCATGGAGATACAGGGACACCAGGGGGATAAGGAAGGGCTGGAGATTCTATTGGTAGGCTTAGAGATGGGTTAAGGGGCCTTTATTCATGTCAGGGTGGTGTACTGCCACTGATACAGGGGAAAGCAGAATGGCAAAGAAAGGGGAAGTATTGATTATGGGGGTCATTAACCTGCTGGATGTAGACTGGAGCATTCAGGCTACTGCTACAACAAGAAGTAGAGTCATTCTCAAATCCCTACATGGGGAATTTTTCAGGCAGCTGGTAATGAAACCCACTAGAGACAGAACAGTGCTCGGCCTGGTACTTAAAAATGGATGCCATTGCAGACATCACTGTGGGTAGCCCCCTAGGTACAAGTAATCACCATATGGTGTGGATTGGCATATGGACTGGGCAAGAAAAATATACACTAGGATGAGGGTCCTGGACTTCAAGAGGGCAGATTGTAAAGAAATGGGAGACTACCTCAATAAATACCTTGAAGGGGAGGATGACCGGGGTGGATGCTCAATGGAAAAGGATCAAAAAGGGTGTAACTAAGGCAATGGAAAGCTGTTTGAAGGAAGTATGCAAGGGTAGGAGGAAGACTAGGACACTATGGTTTTCAAAGGTGGTGGCTAAGGTGGTAAGGGAGGAAAAAAAACAGTTTTTAAGAAGTATAAGAAGACCCAGTCAGAGGGGGACAGAGAGGTATATCTAGATAAACAAAGGGAACCAGGAAGGAGGGTGAGGGCAACTAAGGCAAAGACAGAGGAGAGGGTTGCCATGGAGGTAAAAAAGGGGGATAAGACCATCTTCAGGTACTTGAGTGAAAAGAAGAAAGCAAGGGGATATCAAGGAACAGGAGAGCGGGGCTGTGGTTGGGGGAGAAATGTGCAGAGGGAGATCAAGACAAAGCTAAAATCTTAAATGGGTACTTCTGTTTGGTCTTCACAGTGGAGGGGGGTAGACCAACATGTATCAGCAGACTTCGGGAGGGACACAAGTCCATTTTTGGACAAGAGAGTCTGAAGTGTATTGGAAGCTCTAAAGGAAAACAAGGCAATGGGGCCAGACAGGATTCACCCAAGGGTTCTAAAAGAACTAAGCACACTGCTAGCTGCCCCTGTGGCAACACTATTCAGTACCTCACTGGAGATAGGGGTGAGGACCAGAACAGGGACAATGTGGCCACTCTACATAAGAGTGGTAGCAAGGAGAAGGCTAGCAATTATAGGCTAGTCATTCTCACATCAGTGGTGGGGAAATTAATGAAAACTCTGCTGAAGGAAAGGTTTATGGAGTTCTTTGAGGCAAATGGGCTGCAGGACCACCAGCAGCATGGTTTCACGGGAGGTCATGTCAAACAAACCTCATAGATTTCTTTGCCTGGGTGACTAGGGAGATGGATCAGGAGAGAGCAGTGGATCTGGCCTATCAGGACTTCAGTAAGGCCTTTGACACTGACACACAATAGGCTAATAAAGAAACTTAGCAACCTGGGGGTTTGGGAGAAGGTGCTAAACTGCATATCAAACTGATTGAAGAATGGGAGGCAGAGGGTGGTAGTAAATAGCAGTCACCTTGGGGATGGGAGAGTGACCAGTGGAGTGCTACAGGAATCAGTACTTGGTCCTGTCCTCTTCAATGTCTTCATAAGTAACACTGCTTAAGAACTGGAAGAGAAGATGTGTCTCTGCAGATGACACAAATATCTGCAACAGAGTGGACTCCCAGGAAAGAGTGGAGTGTATGCAAAGAGATCTGGGGAAACTATAGTGAGGGGTCTAGGGTACGACAGCTGGGCTTCAATGCCAAATAGTACAAAGTCATGCACCTGGGGACAGGGAGAGCCTGGGGCAGTGTATAAGATGGGGGGGAGGTAATTATAGTCACCAGGCAAGAGAGGGATCTTGGGGTAATCAAATCTGATGATTTCAAGGTGGCAGGGTAGTGTGACAAGGCAGTAGGTAAAGGTAATGGGTCCTGGGGTGCATAGTGAGGGGGAATTCCAGCAGGAGAAGGGAGGTGGTGTTACCCCTGTACCACTTACTTGTGAGACTCCACCTATAGTACAGTTTCCAGTTCTGGAGGCTGCACCCCTGCAAGGACATCAACAGGGTGGAAGTGGTCCCAAGAAGGGCTACAAAATGGTGTGGGGGTTGCACATGAAACCATATGAGGAGAGGTTGCAGGAGCTCAGTATGTACTCCCTGGAGGAGAAGACCAAGACAAGACATGATTGAGACTTATAAGTACCTCATGGTGGTGAACAATGTACAGGAGGGGAGTCTCTTTCAGAGGAGGAGGAGCACCAGAACATGGGGGCATGCAATGAAGCTTGAGGGAGGACGCTTAAGAGGGATATGAGGAATACTTCTTCACAGAAAAGGTGGTGGACAGCAGGAACAGCCTGCCAGAAGAAGTGATGGGGGCAAGGAAGTGGGCAGCTTTAAGCATGTGTGGAATAAGCACGTGGGCATAGTGAGTAGAGGAAAGGAAGGAGGGAGGGACACCAGCAAACAAATAGGGTCCAGGGTGTAGTAACAAGCAGGGAAAAATAGGTCCTACTAGTCCTTTTCTGCCAACAAATTCTGTGTTTCTAAAGCAGCTAGAGCATCTAGGAGTGTGTTTTCCTCACTCAAGAAGGAACAGGCTTTATTACCAGAAGCTACTCAGCAAGACATGTTCCACTGTGGGACATGCTGAAGCATCCGGGGTCAATCGCATCATGTATAGACCTGATCTCCTGGGCCAGATGGCACATTCACCTACTCCGATTGTTCCTAAATCACAACTGGGGTTCTGAGTTGTAAGACTACAACAAGAGGCTGGTGATACTATACTGAGCGCAGTGAGAAGCAGCATACTCTGAAGGGCCAAGATTGCCAACTTAGTTGAAGGTTCGCCATTGGACCAAACTAACGCAATGACAATTGAAATGGGTGCCAGCCTAATGAGGTGTGGAGTGATGATGAACATAGACTTTTCCCAGGGCAAATGGCCATGTCTAAGTTAAAGCTGTCATTCTGGAGATGAAGGCAGTGTACAATGCATTATTAAATTCCTGACAAGACAGTCTGCGACAGGTCAGACTACCAAGTGTCAGTAAATTATATATGCAAAAGCAAGGGGAGGAAAGAGCATGCAGATGTTCCAAGAAGCTCTCAAAATGATGAGATAGCCAGAGATACATCTAGAGGTGATCTCACAGGAATCCAGAATAAGCAAGCATACTGGCTCAGAAGACAGTTGATTCACCCAGACAAATGGTAAGTATTCAGCATGATCAACAACTGCTGTTGTTAAACTTCAGGCTGAGCATTTGAGAAAGAATAGGTGTCTCTGGGAGTCCCACGTTTCTAGTTGCCCTGGTGATGGTGCTGATACAACAGCAGAATGACATTCCAAGCAGCCTGGATTCAAATCCCTGCAGCTTATTTCTTTCTCTCTTCTGTCAGCGTGGCTGCTAAAGAAGAAAGACTGTTGATATAGAAACATAAATATTGTCAGCAGAAAAGGACAGCCAGGCCCATGTAGTTTGCCCTAATGCTACTTACTTATGTACCTACCTACATTATGTGGTGGCAAAGGGCCCTATAAGGCTGCAGCTTCTCCCACCTTCTCCAGGTGAGTCTTCCTTTTTATGATACCTATGTGCCTGTCCCACACATGCTTGAATTCTGCCACTGTTTCTTCCCCCACCTCCTCCCTAGACAACTTGTTCCATCTGTTCATCACCCTTTTCATAAAGAAATGCTTCCTCACTTCCCACTTGAATCTTCCATACAGTAACTTCACTTTATAAAATGGGTCTGGATTTCTCTGCATCCCAATTGGTTGAGAGGCACCTGTGGCCGTGTCCTTATCAGGGCATATTGTGCCAACCGGTACCTCTTCAGCCAGTCAGGACACTTTACAACAAAAATCACTGTGCCTTTGTACCAACATCCACATTTCAGAAGTACTGTACATGGATCTCTGTAGGGAAGCCGGAGAACTATCCTTCACCCCCCCAACCCAACACACAGGCAACTGTACAGCATGATG
Organism: Neoceratodus forsteri; assembly: GCA_016271365.2. Classification (NCBI taxonomy): domain Eukaryota; kingdom Metazoa; phylum Chordata; order Ceratodontiformes; family Ceratodontidae; genus Neoceratodus; species Neoceratodus forsteri. The sequence goes on along the minus strand of CM057452.1, from coordinate 870,060,018 downwards.
TTATTAAAGCAGATCAAGTTAAAATGTTTCATAATTAAATTCTATCCTGTGCAGCTGTGGAAGAAAAGCTGACCACTATTAAGCCGAGTAAGGTGTGTGCCACCAGGATATGGCTTCCGAACAAAAGTCCAGACCCCGTAACTGTACTCCACTAGCTGTTTTATATGCTAGTTTGGAAAACTAAACATTTAGGTACAAATATTGGGTTTTACGCCTTGTAGCAGAGCGAGCGCCAGATAACAGCAACCACTATCTTAGAAGTAGTAAATATGGTGGGTGAAAATGGACATGCTCGCTGTAAATGAAACCAGCCAGTCTCTCAATGGTTCAATTAGCTACAGTGCTAGAATAGTGCCAACAACAAAACATGCCACAAAATATATTCCAACCCTCCATTCCTGCACATGACAAGAAAGTTGAGATATTCTATACCTCTTTTTTTAATTTTTCTTCCGTACTCATTTGTCTGTAACAAACGTATGACTCGCTCCCTCTGAAAACGCTCACAATAAGTAGTCACTGTTAAAAGAATCTCCGACTCCGGTCTTTACCAGCTGTTTGGGTTTCAGCATATGCAGTCTGTAGTCTACAGCCCACGCCCACCAACCCTCCATGTCCATAATTGAAAGAACACACTGTTAATGTGAAAATCCCCTAACTGTAGCACAGAGCAGACGTTACAGTTTAAAACCGTGAAGTAGGAAGGCAGTTCAGTATGGTGGCCGCTACGGGACAGGCCTGCTCTGAGTCAAGCAGGCTGTTCATTGTAAAGGCAACACACAGTGCATTAATGAGGATGTAACCCCCCTGTTACCCGGGGTTACTAGAATCCCAGTAAGACCTAGTGGTAGGCAGGGAAGGCAGCTTGTGAAACTCCAGTTAAATGGATTTCACACTGTCTCACTCTGTTCTCAGTCTCAGCTGAGACTGAGGGATGACATCACCATAGAACTCTTGCAGCTGCATGAGCCACACTGGAATCTGCAGTTGGGAGTTAGGTTAGAATGTTGGGAGTTTTTGAAGGGAGTTGTGTGTGAGCAGTCTTGAAGAGAGGAGCACAGCAGTCTGTGGACAGGCTCTTGGAGCCTAAAGCTCTGATATAGAGCTACTGTTAGGGGAGGTGTGTGTTTCCACCAAAAGAGGAACACAGTAAGCTGTTCGTGAAGTGGTGGAGACAGCTGTTACTGGTCCCCGTGCCCCATCCCTGAGGGGATGGGAGTGAAGAGGTTTGCCTGTCATTTCAGGGGCAACCCTCCTGGTTCCGACTAGGGAAGAAGCTGTCTTATTCCAAGTTGTGCTGCGGCACTAGAATCTGTGGGAAAGAGATTCCTGTGAAGAATCGCCTGTGGGGCACCTGCAACCAAAGGATGAGTTCACGCTGACATAGGGCCATTGTTTCACCTGAACTGTTGCAAAGTGGGGATTGGACTGCTTAATCAGTGGGAGGCCTAGAGGAATAGGCTAAGCCAAGAAGAAGTATGTTTAAGTCCAGCACAAAGAGTAAAATAAAGTGGGGATTGGACTGCTTAATCAGTGGGAGGCCTAGAGTAATGGGCTATGCCAAGTAAAAGTATGTTCAAGTCTAGCACAAGGGGAAAGCCAAGACATGTAGAGGAAATGTACCAAGCATTTACCCTTTAATCTACACGGCCAAGCTTTTCAGAAAGAGATGTTTAAGTATGTTCGAGTCTAGTACAAGGGGAAAGCCAAGACATGTAGAGGAAATGTGCCAAGCATTTACCCTTTAATCTACATTGCCAAACTTTTCAGAAAGAGATGTTTAATGTCCAGAGAAATGGCCGGGTATGAATTGTGGAAGTGAGAGGTGGGAGACCCCCCCCATCAGTAGTAACCAAATTCACCTCTACGGATTTGCTCTGTGGTCCTTTTACTTTCTCTCAGGCACTTGGCCAGTGCTGAGGAAAGTACCCAGACATGGGATTGAAAGGAAGTTTCCCTTAAGAGTCGAAGGCTCTTGGGTGGTTTAGGGAGCCACCAGAAAATGTGTCCATGTCAAATGGAAGGTGTTCGAGTGGCCGGCAGGGGAGCCGAGCCAGGGAAATCCCAGAATAGTGTACAAGTTCGGGCTGTGTACCCAAAGCAGCATGCAAGTCCGGGCTGTGTGCCTGGTGGGTTCAGAGCCTGAGGGCTGAAGTGTTGAGGAAGTGTTCTGATTCTTAATCTGCAATACCAGAAGTGTAGCCCTGTGGGGGTCCGTCTATGCTTTGTTTTGTTCTGCTTGGATGTGAATAAAGCCACACTTTAGAATCCCATTCCTGGTATTGGAAATTACAGTTATTGCTTCCTGTGTTCGGATTTACTTGGGTGCCCCTGTGCAGAGTAACCTAGTCCTCCCCGAACCCAGTCCCCCACCTGGTACTGCTGTCAGCTTCAACAGCATACCACCCGTCATTTGCAAAAAAGGCAGGGGTGAGGGGTTACAAGGAGAATTATTGAAAAAAAAGAAAAACTAAAAGGACACACAGAAAAATGGCTTCTGTATCTTTGGGGGAGGAGACAAGAACAGCAGCCCATATCGAAGATGCAGTCTCCCTCTCCTTCTGACTGAAACTGAGCGGGCACTTGGTCACATCTTAGAGAAAGTAAGAAATATAAGGGAAAAGAAGTAAAATTATATGATTTTGAGTGTTGGTCTGTGTGAGTGGGTGGGTATGGAGTGTAGAGACTGATTTTGAATTAAAGAGCTACATTGCAAGGCAATGATAAAGACTACATTGTCATTTTTTTCTACTGATAATTTTTTTCACTATTTTTATGTCCACTTTTCAGTGCATTTTTTTTTATTAATTTCTTTACAGGAGACCAATTTTATTAGCGGAATAAGACACTATGAGGTGTGGTTTATGGCCTGATAAGAGCACTTCACAGGTGCTAAAGGCACTCAGCGCAAGCGCCTCGTGCCTCATTAAGCACCTGGGGGTGCTCTTATCAGTCATAAACCACATCTTGTCATGTCTTATTCCTGATGTATTCTGCCTTTTAACCATGTTTGTACTCAATTTAAAAGCTCCCCACATTCCACCCTGTTTATCTGTTGGAGATATTTATCTATTATGTCCCCCTGCCTCTCCTGTTCTCTAAGGAGTAGATGTTGAGGCTCTACAGTCTTTCCTCATAGGGCTTCCCCTGTATTATCTTAGTTGCCCTCCTCTGTACAGCCTTCACCCTGTCAATGTCCTTTCTAAGGCGAGGGCTCTAGATGTGCATACAATACTCAGGGTGGGGTGAACCAATGACTTGTACAGTGGAAGTATAACCTGTCTCTTTCTGCTTGCTATCACCCTCTCTATGCAGTTCATCAAGCTGCTCTCCCTACCACCCTTGACCAGTAGGCCACTACTTTCAGATCATCTGTAATGATAACCCCAAGGTCCCTTTCCTCTGAGGTACATTTCATATCCTCCCTTCCCATTCTGTACTTGGTGCTGGGATTTTTGTGTCCAATGTGCATGACTTTGCACTTTTTGGCATTGAAACCCAGCTGACCTCAGGTTACGCTCCTGGAGACGTGAACATTCTTTTAGACTCTAAGAAGACTACACCAACAGCACCTACAACATGCAGTGTACTGTTTTCAGGGCTTGGTGCTTAATTGCTTATGACATGCTTTAGACATAGTACTGACCCTATGCAAGCATATATAGTGCAGGTTCTTTCATTTATGCTGCAGAGATTCAAAAAAGGGATTTTCAGTGGCCTCCCTGAGGGTAAAGCCCTGTGTTATTGGTGCTATAAGAGGTAAAGAGGATCATGCACCAGCTAGTGTGCAGTTAGATGTATTACATTTTTAAAGACAAATTTAAAAATAAAAAAAATACTGTAGACAAATCACCGCTTAAGGTAAATAAGCACCCTGGAAGTTGTTATTTTAGATACTACAGCAAAGTCATCCTTCAAACCAGTTGACTCTTCACTGATATAGTACCTTATTTTTATTTATTCTACACATTTATTTATTTATTGTTTGGAAGTACCTTTGAGCCAGGGGCTCGTTTACAGAGGTTTCATGTCATGAACCAACAGAGGCAAATGGTACAGTTACAAGCTTAGGGTGAGTTACAGAGAGAGAGGAATGAAGAAACACACATGGTACATTTAGAGACGGAAACTCAGGTTCTAATCATACTAACAATCAGAGTTGTTTGGACAAAAATACAGCTAGAACAGGTTTGTGCAACAGTTCTATTGTTGATGTGCCTAGTTTTAGAGCAAAAGTTCACATTTTATAAGCTGAGAAACAGTGCAAAGCAGGATGGAGGGGGGATAGAGGCAGGAGGGGTGAGGTGGGGGAGTTAGCTGAGGGATGCTGGGAGGAAGAATGGAAGTACAAAGGAGGCCTTGGGAAACCGCTATCAAGTTAGGGAGATAGGAAGAACAGAGGAGGCCTAGGATACTGCTGTCAAGTAGAAGGGGGAGTAATGGCCATAGATACAGATAGGCAGTAGTCGGGTAGTGGCAGGACAGAGGGGGGCGGGGGTTAGGCAGAGGAGGGAGAGGATGGAAGCAGGAGGAGGAGAGTAGGGAGTGGGAGGGTTAGCAGCAGAGAACAGAGTCTAAAAATGTGGGAGACGGGGAGCAGAGATTGTGCGGGGGGGGGGGTGAGAGATGTGCGTTAGTGTCAGAGGTTAGCTCCCGCAGTCGCAGATACTGGTAGAGGCTAGTAGCATCCATAGCTTAGCATTAAACAAGGTTAGCTTGGTTTGCTCATGCAGGTCAAAGTAACATTAAAGTAACATTTTTAATCCCTATCTGTTCAGCCAAGAAAGTGTCAGAACTGCAGGCACTCTCATGTGGGAGCCCATCATGATTTTTCATAGTGACAAGGTAGTTCTCAAGCAAGTTCCATTATTTATCCTTAAAGTAAACACACAGGGCACGATTCTAGAAGCATGGCGCAGGTCACCACCAAAGGCGACTTGTGCCAAACTCAGTTGCGACAAAGACTCAGCGCCCGATTCAAGAAGGGGCATGGTCCCTGCGGCTAAGTCCTGCGACTTATGACATGCGAACAGCTATGCCAAATGAAGTGCATAACCAAGGGGCATGTCGCAAAGTTGCACCCTCTGGCAGTCTGGCACAGGTGTCCCCCCCCCACACCTGGAAAGCCCTGTGGGGCTGCTCTCTCCCCCAGCCCCCAGAACCCCCTGATGGCAAATGAGCTCCCCAGCCTGAGCCCCTGATTACCAAGTACTCTGCCTGACAGCTGTGTCCCCCAGGCCTCCAAACTGGTAATGCCCCACAGGGCAGTACTGTCTCCCTGACCCGCTCCCCTCCCGAGACAGAGATCCCTAATGCCACAATCGGTATAAATAACAGTATCACAAACATATCCATGGTAGTCTAGTGAGCTCCCCAGCCCCACCTCCATCAGTGCCAGTAAACACACTTTCACCCATCCCCAGCCGATAACTGACACAGCTCATTTTCATTTCCATAGCCACCGATCTGAGTTCTATAGTGCTTACTGTATAGATGCGCCAATGAATGACTGTACTATTCATTCACTGAGTGCGCCTATACAGTAGCACCCCTACGTGGACTAAGCCGGTGGCTGGCTGTGGAGGTGAGAGGTGGACTGTGCCAATCACTGGCTGGGGACGGGTCGAGTGCGGGTGGACTGGCACTGCTGCGTGGGTGGCCACTAGACTACTAGGGATATGTGCGTGATGCTGCTATTTATACAGATTGTGGCACTGCGGGGATCTCTGTCTTGGGTTGGGGAACTGGTTGGGGGAGGACACAGCTGCCCAGTGGGGTTCCTAGCAGTGTGGGGTTTGGGGCAGAGGGTGTGGGGCAGCCTTGTGTGGCTTGGACAGTTTGGGGATTGGGGGCTGGGGTTGTGAAATGCCCTGCTGAGCACATACTGTGTGGAGATTGGGGGCTGGGGGGGTGAGAAATGCCTAGTGGGGCACCTACTGTTGTGTTCTGGGCATGGGGGGGAGGGCACATGGACTGAGTGCTGGTCTGCTGGCAGGTCCACAGAATCCCCAGAGGGCATACGTACAGTTACACCAGCTAAATGCTGGTTTAACTTACATTGATGGTTCTCCTCAGGGGGTTATTGTAGAATCCCGACATTGGGGACTTTGTTGCTGCCCTTCCTGAATAGGGCACAACTGTTGCCATAAACCCCCTAGCGCCATGTTGCAGGGGGTTTAGGGCATATATGCTGGCGTAAGTACACTTTGGCTCAAGCAGCCTGCTTTGCATAATAGTGCATGTTGCAACTGCTGGTGTAACTTTCTACTTGTGCCATTTCCTTTGGTGCAAGTCAGGTTATGCCAAGGGTAATCTTCTAGAATCGGGCCCACAGTTTCCATGTAATCAGGAAATCAGTTTGCCAGTGTTTTTTGTGAATCCATGTAATGACAAGGAAAGGGCATTGCGCACACTTAAACAGTAGTTCTTGTACACATAATGAAAAAATATCACTACTTCAAAGTTTTACATTAGATAAAATATGTTGGGAAGAAGGCGTAGTCTAGCCCTGGTAAAAGATAGCGGCTTAGTTTAATCTCTCTACATATCTGTGGCTCTTAATCTGGCAAAAATATAATTATAACAAGGCATTAAATCTAGAAAAGAACTGGAATAAGCATCTACTCACCTGCAGACTTTGGAAATCTAAACTCGCTGCAAATTGAAGCTGAACTAAGCAAGTAACATGGAGCACAGAGATACGGCCTCTGTGATGACCACATGGCTATTGCCACAAGAACCAACATGGACACTTCATCCATAAATGGGATGTTTTCAGCATTAACAAACCAAATGTTATGTTAACCTCCAACAACACAACCCTGACCCTGTATCAGTTAGACGTTGGTATCATCCAGGCTGAAAGAAAAACTGCAGCTCATGATATGGCCATTAACAAGATGATGGCCATGCTTCGGGAGCAAACTCACACCATCAGGCTTCTCCAAGAAAAGGTCAACAGCCTAGAAAATAGGAGTCAGTGAAAGAATTTACATTTCATAGGCTTTCTGGAGGGGGCAGAACATGGAAATGTAGTGGCTTTTTGAACGCTGAGCTCCCACAGATCCTGGGACTTGATGAAGTTGCCGAAATGGTGAACGAATGGGCCCACCAATCTCTAAATCCCCAACCCAAGCCCGGGGATAAACCAAGGCCCTTACTGGCAAGATTGCTTAACTTTGCGGACAAGGACAGAATTTTGGTAAGAGCACAGGACCTTGGCACTCTTAGCTGGAAGGGGTATAGAGTGCATATTTATCAAGATTATTCAAAAGTGTTGTCTTTAAAACACAAAGAGTATGCTCAGGCCCAACTTGTGCTGCATTCCTTAGGGATGCCATTTTCGATCTGATATCTGGCTACAATGAAAATCACTTATAACAGTACTTATTTGCTTTTTACATCCCCAGAAGCTCTCTTTGATTTGAGTCATAAGACTTGGCCAAGGGAGATGTGGTCTATGGGGGCAGTTGAGCAGCAGCAAAACAACTCTTTAGTGATGGAAACTGTGCAAATGCTGGATCCCCACCACCACCACCAGCAGCATGGACACAATCACATTTCTCCCCAAGGGGAACAGAAGGAATTGTGGCCTTGGGCCCTTCTAGCAAGAAACTGCAAATGGCAGCAGAGCACCCGGCACAACAAGAGAGAGCACCCAATTGAGAGATGCAGACCCCACAACATGAGTGGTGAAGGAACTCCAGGGGAGGAAGACAGACCTATTACAAGCCCATACTGCTTTAGCAACTGGTATGCTCCGCTGGCCTCTACTACCACAGATGAAGAACCTGATCAAGGAATCCCACATATCAGGAACCAGAAACTCTGACTCTATTATTGGATGCACTAACAACATGACATGGGCTTTGGTTGTAAAGCAAGGGTCCCTAGAACATTATATCAAGAACAAAAATGCAGTATTGGTTCCTAGCCTACTGAAGCAGGCACCGCCTAACACCAGTGCTTCAGGACAGTAGAGAATTTCCATCTTGTCCCTGAATACTGAAACTGGCTGAGTTTACAGTCAGATAAATCCTTTGTGTGCTTTTATGTGTAGTTTGGGGGGGATGGAGGGGTATGCATGTAAGGGGAGGGTCTGGGGCTATTACCTTTTGGCTATAATGCTTCACGCAGTTCTCCATAACAGTAGAGCCACAATAACGATATATGGCTTCTCACTCCCTGCATACACAGACAGCATATTGCGTTGAGTTTGACTCCCTTCCCCGACCCCCTGAGCATTTGTAGTGAAGTGTACAAACGTCGCCACGCATCAGCAGCTTCAGACTGTAGTAGTAAATAGCTCGCTGGCAGGATGTTATAAATAGTTGAATGGCAATGCAACACTAAGTATGCTGTAATCAGCCTCCCTATAAGGTCAATGTGATATTACCATTGTTTGGCTGGCAGTATAGCCTAGAGGTTAGAGTAACGAGCTGTAAATAAGCTTGGTACATCCAGCAGACCAGACCTGGGTTTGATTCTCACAACCTCCACTTGCATACTGTGTGACTCTGAGCAAGTCACTTGACCGCCCAGTGTTCCCAGGTTGCCTTTGAAAACAGGCACTTGTGCCTAATGGGCCTTACCCAGTTACCAAAGACTAAAATAAAATAAATAAATTTAATGAATGTCACATACGTAGGGTAATAATGGTTGCACATCTCTCTGCCATCAGAAATTCATACTTGTTCGTTTGGCACTTGTTAATCTCCACTGAATATAGTCCTATAAAAGACAGTATAAGGGGATATATATGCACTAATAGGCCTGCTAGCAAAAGAAATATGTCCAATCTGGGGATTTATTAGTGACTTAGGAGCCTCTTATGCCCAGACATGCATCATAGGGCAGTGATGTGAATTCCAGTAGAAATGCTGATGTAGGTTATGATAAACTAATTGCTTGCCTTTGGATATGTACAGTACACCCAGACTATCAGAGCTGGGGCCTGCAAAGCATACTGATTGCTAGAAGTTGACCTTCTAAATCCTTGAAATTAGAGAGCTGTCCTCAACATTAAATATGCAGATTAAGCTAATTGAATGCCTGCGAGAACAGGATTTATCCGTACCCCAGGTAAATGAGGTACCACTAAAAAGACCCCTCTGGGTACTAGAGAGTCCAGACTCCCTGAGTGGTACCATCCACAGGGAATAGAGATGCCAGATCACCTACTCCTTCCAGGGGAGCCTGGCTGACCTTGCTTGGCTACATGCTTCAGGCCATAAGCCTTGGCTACTCCTTAGTGAGTTACACTACTTGTTTTGTAATTAGTGTTATGAGTTGCTTTAGGTTACAGTTAGGACTTGTTTATATACTTACGTTATACCCTGTTGATGTTTGTAAATCAGTTTCTTATAAAAAAAGTAGGGATAGCTTGAAAAGCGTTATACCAGTTGTATGATCTCTGCAATCTGTGCTGCTTAAAAACTGTTATATTTCCAACAAGGTGATGGGGTGGCCTTTACTCTGTAACCTCCAGATGGCCCTGAGGTCTTAATCAAGAGAGATTTTTATAAACCTTTTCTGAACACTTGTTTTAGTATCTTTGACTATGGCAGAAATTGTAGCCCATACATGGAATGTCAGGGGACTGAACATCCCTGCAAAAGAAAGTTAGTTCTCACTCATCTCAAAAGGTTAGGATCGGTAGGTGTCCTTCCTGCAGGAAACAAAGGTCATTGAAGGCGATCACTCCTACCTGGTGAAAGACTGGGTTGGACAAGAAATTCATAAGAGTTCCCCAACCAGAAAATGTGGAGTGGTGATTCTTCTCCACAAAGCCCTTAAATGGAAAATTACTAAGCAACTCTCTGACCTGCAATGCAGATGGGTAGTAGCTGTAGTGTGCACACCTACTGGCATGCTTCTGCTCTGCAATATATATGCCCCGAATGAGGACGATCCTAGCTTCTTTCATACTGTTGCAAGCAACATAAGATTCCTCAGAGCATCTGAGGTACCCATTCTCATGGAGGGAGACATTAATCTCATCCTAACTCCTTTGGTAGATAGAAGTGCCAATGGGAAAGAAACTCATGTCAGAGGGGGTAAATCCCAATGTCAGATGCTGAATGACCTAGGCCTAACTGACAAATGGCAACTATTCCATCCGAGAGAGAGAGGAGGAACTATACCTACCACTCTGAAGTCCATGGGACTTACAGTTGGATAGACTTCTGGCTTACCTCCCCATCACTAACCTAGGTTGCCCTAGACTTGGGATTATGCCCCTGGTGATCTCAGATCATGCCCCAGTGCAGCTTCACTTCAGCTGGGGTGCCTCAGTACATGCATCCCCACCCTGGAGGCTCAACCCTTTACTGTTAAGAGACCCACAATTCATCTCATGGGTGGAGAAGGACACCTCTTGTTTCTTCCATAACCACCCAGTATTGGACATATCAGCAGCCACCACATGGGAGGCATATAAGGCTACCATCAGGGGGAAAATTATAGGGTATGCATCTCAACAAAGGAAATCTAGTAAGCAGTGGCTTAAAGATCTGGAACAGGAACTCAAACAAGCAGAAGCTAACCTTAAAACCCTGCAAAATCTCTCTCTGCATACCCCTGTGGGACAAATAGTACTACGGCTTAGGCTTGAAATTAACACATTAGTCTCTAGGAAGGCAGAGACTGCAAGTCTATGATTACGCCATACATTTTGGGAAGGGAGTACAAAGGGGAGAGGATCTTGGCATGCCAATTATGCAAGCATCAAGCAGATAGGCATATAGCAGGACTCAAGAACCCCCAAGGCCAAGTTCAGGCCCAACCCCATAATTTCAAAAAATCATGAAGTCCTTCTATTCCACCCTCTACACAACATCTCAACCACAAACTCCCAAGGGGACCCAGGAATTCTTATTTAACTATCTTTTCCAAAACTGACACCTCAGCAAAGACAGACACTAGATGCTCTGCTTTCTCTGAAGGCTGGTAAATCTCCAGGAGGGGGCAGCTTCCCCATGGAGTTCTTTGAAGCACTAGCCACCCAGGTCACCCCGATTCTGTGGCAAGTCTATACAGAGGTTGAAAAAACAGGCATCCTGCCCACTCTCAGCGGGAAGGTGATAACAGTTCTGCCAAAAAAAGGCAAGGATCCCTTAGCTTTAGCTACTGTAGCTATAGGCCAATTTCACTCATTAATGCAGATAGTGAAGTGTATGCTAAGACCTTGGTATCAAGGCTGACCCCCCATCCTCCCATCTCTGATACATCCAACCCAGGTAGATTTCATTCAAGGCAGATACAGTTCTGACTACATCAGACTGCTGCTCAATTTGGCCCACATACAAAAGACCTGGCTTCTCCAGCAGCTGCCATAGCAGTGGCCTTTGAGAAAGTCTTTGATTTAACCAAATGGGACTATCTGCACTTACTATTGAAGCATATGGGTATTGGGGAGAGATTCAGGACATGAGTTCATGCCATCTATTCTTCCCCAACAGCAAGGGTTTCTACGAACTCTGTGATCTCAGATCTCTTTTTGCTAGGGAGAGGAACAAGAGAAGGATGCCTCCATCACCTCTACTTCTCATCCTAGCTGTAGAAGCCCCAGCAGCAGCTATTAGGCAGCAAGATAATATTCAAGGCCTGCAAACTGGGACAAAGAAATACTCCACACTAATGTACGCGGATGACTTACTGATTCCCATATCTAACCTGAAGCTTTCTCTTGAACCCCTTCTAGCCCTGTTAAACACATTTTATAAACACACAGGCCTCAATGTCAATCAGACAAAATCAGAGGTACTTCCCCTCAATCATCAGTGTCAGCCCCAGATGATGACCAACTCAAGGCTAAAATGGGCATATGATGGTATTTCCTATTTGGCAATAAACAGAATCCCACAAAAAGAACCAATATGGGATGTTAACTTTAGGCCACTATTTGCTGCATGTAAATCAGAGTATAATCACTGGAAAATCCTTAAACTCTCCCTTGCAGGGAAAATGGGCACTATCAAAATTGTGACTGCCCCCAAAATATTTATTTATTCACCCACATCCCTTTAGACCTCCCCTCAGACTGGCTTCAAAAGATAGACCAACTAATTGGGGACTTCCTATGGGAAGGGAAAAAAACATGGTTTAGCCATAACAAACTTAGGTCCCACTGTAAGGAAGGAGGATGGTGCCTTCCATGGTTTGAAGGGTACAGATTTGCTTTTCAAGCAGTACAAACATTGCAGTGGCTCAAATCGAATTCCGAGCTCACCCCACAGTGGGTCAGTATGGAACAATCCCAAAGGAAGAACATGACGCTTGCTTCACTTCTATAGGACTCTCCCCTCAAAGACAAAACCCAACACCCAACCATAAACCCCTCCATAAAAAAAAATAGTCAAAATTACAAAACTAACTTGGGTGCACCACAGACAATTCACCCAATGCATGCACCACTCTGGCACAATCCATATGTACTGATTGATAAACAACCGGTGAAATGGACCCATGGGCCAATAGGGGTATACACTTTATTAAGGATAATGGTATCATCATTTATGGATCTGCGGGAGACACGGCATTAAACAGAATAAGGGTCGCCTTGAACAAAGCCTGCTGACTCATGTGACCAGCACACACATACCTGTAACCTATATAAACAAGCCAACTGGTTAAACTTCGATGGTTGACTTTGTTATCAGACCTGCCTATTAGCCAAAAAGATAGCCTCTGGACTCTCCCCTCCTGCAGTTCAGCATCTCCTAACTCCTGCCCCCTCTACTCAGGCAACCAGAAGCTCCTCTAAAATCCCCTTCCTTGTCCTTTTTTGTAGAACCTCCTTGGGACAGATGGCTTTCTTGTATGGGGCCCTGTACTGGTTGAATGATCTGCCCCTCGAGGTCTCAGCTATAAGTAATATAGGCTCTTTCAAACTTCAACTCTGGCAGCATCTCCTTGCCTCCAGTTGCTGTGACTGTCACTAGCCCACCCCTCACGGCAGCACCTCCCTGCCTTAATGCGCCGTGCCAGTTATTGTCTCCCTTATTTCTCCCCTCCCTATCTTTCCCCTTCTCCCCTTAGCTATCCCCCTTTGACAATGTCATTGCTGACTACACTTATTTTATCTTCCCTCCCCCAACACTTCTCTTTCTTATTTCTTCCCCCTTCCCCCTTACTTTCTCTACCCTGTTCTCTGCCACTGTTCTGCACCCCCCACCCTCCCTTTGCTTTCCCGAACCCCAACCCTTGCTGGTATATACTCCAGAATGTAACCAATCTGCTTCCTGGATTTATACATTTCGTATTTTATCCAGCATTGCATCTTTGTTTATAACTTGTTATTTTTCCTGTATTGTACCCTGAATTATATGTTACCATTGTATATTGTTGTATTTGTTGTATTGGTTCTGGACTGAATGACGTGAAGCATTTGTAAAGGAGTCTCTGACTCAAAGGTTGTAATTTCAAGACTTTAATAAATAAATAAAAAAGATATAATGGACTCAAAAGTGAAAGTTATAGTGACTTTCCAGGATTTATAGGCCAAATGGGAGATCTCATCGCTGGATTTCTGGAGATACCTACAAACTAGGGAAGCAGCTAGGCCTTTTCTTCAAACATTTACTCAATCTCTGAAATATGTCCCACTTACCAAATGGCTATCTGTCTCCAAAGTGCTTGCTGGAAACATATATTCCCTACTAAGGGATACAGTACTGAGCCAATCTACTGAATCCAAGAACAAGTGGAAAAAATCTATGGATATACATATCACTGATAAGCAGAGGGTCAAATGCTGGCACTCCACACACAATGAATACACAGATGTCTGCAGTAGACTCATTCAGAACAAAATTTTACATTCATGGTACAGAACACCCACAATCCTACATGCAGCTAAGCTGACTAACATAGATGAATGCTGTCGGTGCCATGGGCCCAAGGGTGACTTATATCGTATCCTATGGTCATGCCCGAAAATCCAACCCCTTTGGAAGCAGGTATGCCAACTAGGAGGCAGAATACTACATGAGACAATCCCCCCATTCTTTCTCTCTATTTCTACTTGGTATACAGCCTATAACATGATTCTTGAACTCACAAGAATACAGATGGCTCAGCATCCTAAGTATGCCAGCCAAATGAATGCTCCTGTTCAAATGGCACAGTGTACTTGTCCCTACTATCGAGGATATCCTCACCTTCCTAACAAGTATAGCTGAACTACCTGTAGACAGACTATCCCACTCCAAAAATAATCAGTTATCCAAGTACGTCAGCTGATGGGCACCTTTCATGGTGTTCATTGACAGTAGGAAGGGCATTGGTTAAGCAAATGACCCATGCTTCCTACCCCACTTAATTTTTCTAGTCACTAAGATGAAACAGGTTAATTCCACCTACCCTCACTAGCTATCTCTACCAGTTGCATAGTTTAGTTGTTAGTGGTTAGATGTTGTAAGTGTTGTATTCTTTGTGTTTGTATTTGACCTGTTGTAGGCGTTGAGGTCCACGCATAGCCATTGATATTAGGCATCAAATACATGATCTTACAGGAGGCCATGAAGGTACTGGATCCAGCTGTGTCGATGGTCACATTAGATCTGAATGCATCAACACAATGGCATGTATTAATCTTATATGATTTCTCTAAATGTTTTTGTTTATTTGTATCTATTCCTGTATATGATGCATATGCTTGTACCTCATATTTCAATAGATGTATTTTTCCGATGCTCTTTTTGGAAAACCAACAAAAGTTTAACTACAAAATATGTTTGGAAACTGCGACATCTTTTAAATATCTAGATATAATAATTGACAGTTCCCTTACTTACTCTGACCACATTTGACACTATGGTCAAGGCTGGTCATAAATGCCTGGGGATGCTATATCACTGTCGCAAATGCATCTTTCAGTCCTCTCTGGTCCCAATAGCACAGGCATATATGATTTCCATGGTGGCTACAGACTACTTATTTATTGTGTGACTTATTCAAGCAACTTGTCAAGACTGCAAACTCTCTTGATTGAATTTGCTGTTTTAGGCTAAAACCAGAAAGCTATACCCACCGTTATAAACTTTATGAATCCCTAAGCTGGCTACTATTAACATAGGGAATTGTTGGGGTGTGGCTAGCTGTTGGCCACTGTGGATGCACTTTTAGTGAGCTCCCTAGAAAACACCCTGGAAATTGTATAAAATTATAATTTTATAAATTTAATCCACCACATTTTGACTCCAACAACAGCCTATACTTAACTGATGACTTTAATTGGAGATGGGGAAGAAAAGCAATGACCAGAAAGCCAGTTTCTTTACACCACGAGTCATGACGTCTAAGGCACCATCTCACTCTGCAGACCAGACCCAGGAGGATCCGAAAGGAGATGTTCCCCAACCAGCCACCCTAGAATCTCTACAATCAGCTGTCTTAAATCTAACTAAGACGGTACAACTGTTAGACAAGAAAATGGATTCCTATCATGAGAGGATGCTGCAAGTAGAACAGAAGATGGATGGTCTGGTTGAGACCGCTCAGACAGCTGAGTAAACCTCTGAATGGGCCCAGGCTGTGGTGGCTATATGTTTAAAAGAGCAGGCACTGTTGAAATCGCACCTGGAGCACTTAAAGAACCAGTCAAGGGCCGCAAATGTTCGTATACTGCTGGGCCTTTCAGAGGGGATAGAAGGGGATGATCTCCTGGCTTTTTGTTCAACCTGGCTTGAGAAGACATTTGATTTAAGTTTAAAAGACTCTCTTGTGCGAGCTTACCATATCAATCTCTATAGAGCTTTAGGCCAGTCGGGAGGAACCCGAACGATTATGCTGCAAGCTGCTTCATCAGTGATTTGAGACAGAATACTCATGGCAGCTTGCACCAGGAAAGGAATTGAAGTTGATGGCACCAGAGTGTTAATTTTTCCAGATCTTTCCTATGTTACCCACATGAAATGGAAGGCTTTCAACCTGATTTGACGCTATTTGAGGGACTTGGAAATCCCCACCCGCATGTTTATGCCTGCCCACCTACAAGTAGTGGTGGGCTGGTGAGTATATGTGTACACCGACCTCAAGGAGGCAGTAAAATTGATGGAGAAGTTGGAGGCCGAAAGGGCTGCAAGAGATGGGTATTCCTCTAATGAATCTGAGGATGATGATACTTGAGCTGGAACTGTGAGTTTCTTCTGCTCTATTCCATCTTGCTAAAAGTATATAAAGGCTGCTGTTCACTTGGTAGAGACATTTTATGTTGCTAAAAACTGAACATTAACATCATATATATTTGGGTTATATAAATAATAATTTTGGGGGATCCTGGATTATTAAAGTGGGGATCATTTTTACTAGATTGGAGAGTCAGTTTTTCCAGAACTCTCTTGTTCAGTATGGACTATTTGCTGATTTATCCTCAAGTTGGACTGTTTTTGAACTCTTAGCTTACTTTGAGAGGTCTTCAGGGTATGTAATGGGGAGTTTACTGAAAAGGAGAGCCTGTGTTTTTATCAAAAGAGTTACTCAACAAAGGCATGTTTGCCAGTTCAGCAGTCTGGGATAATTATTATTACTGCTTATTCTTGTCTGGGCATTGACAGCATTGGTCAGAGTGTTTACCACACTGTATACGGATGTAATACCTGTTTTTCTCCCTAATCTTGTATCAACAGTTGTCATGTCTTTCACCCACATATCAACTGTATAATATATCTGCATGCTGTTTGGCATGATTCAAGGACTGTCTATGCATTGCATTGTAATTTCAAAAAACATATAGATAAAAAATATGAAAAAAAACATAGGGAATTGTTTTCCCAGACTATTTTCATTGGGAAACATTAGACACTTAAGCTCCACTAAAACTGAAAACTTAAGTTTGCTATTAAACAGACCTGGCTGTTACACAGACTAATGCAAATTCATATTTTTGCCAAGCCCTTAAAAAAACACAGTCAAATTATGAGGTAAAAACCTGGAATAATGTGCCTGTGGGCATAAGAACGTCACAAATGTTACATGGCTTTAAAATGTTTTGACACAATATTTGCTGGCTACAAGTAAACACAATTGTTTTAATACAAAAATGTGCACATTTTAAGTATATAACAAGTGCATGATATCTGTACTTCATATACTGAATGTAATTGCAATTTTAGGGCTGTGTGGAATGCTGAATTTCCAACAGAACGGAATTGCACAGAATTTTAGAAAATTCCACAATTTCCATCATTTGCAGAATTTCGACATACTGCATGCAAAATGTTTTTTTTTGCAAAATAATAATCCACAGTTTACATAAACCACAGATTATTTTTCTGCAATCTGTGGAAAACTATTCTGTACTTTACATGATCCATGGAAAATTATTCTGCAGTTTGCACAGAAATTCCTCAAAGCATTTCAGAAGTGGAACTGCCATTCCACAGCAGTTCTGATGGCTTAATTTCACATTCCTCACAGCCCTAGCAATGCCTAATTTTGTAATCTGCTTTGTACCTAGGTCATCCCTGAAAATGGCTACTTGTGCTCAGTGAACTCACCCACTAAACAAAGAACAATAAACAAACACACACTCAGTCTCAGTAAGGTCTGAAGTTCTACAGTATCTCCACATAACAGTGCCTTGAAGAAAAATCAGATAGGCTATTCAAATCAAATCATATTTCATTTCTAAAAAAGTGCCTTTCCAAATAGATTAAGGCGCTCACACATAATCAACAAAACAATATTTAAAATCACATCACATAAATCAGATAATCAATAATTCTCATGAAATCTATATCATAATTAAAATTCCACTTCAAGCTAAGAACAATTTGGGAATGCCAAGCTAAACAAATAGGATTTAAGTGCTGTTTTAAAGCTCTGGATGGTCAGGCACTCTCTAACCCAATGAGGTATCCCATTTTCTTCTCCCTCTAAGTTGGACATGCTGGCTTCAGGGTCCTTTACCAAGAGCTCATTAAAAATCTGCATTCCAGAGGCCTGTTGATCACAAAACCATGAGGTCAAAATGGATCACAAGGCCCATTTGACCAGAGCAGGGGTTAAACTGGGCAGAAACTCATTGGAACTCAGTTCCACCTCCTCTGGCACCTTTCTCCATTGAATACTGTTAAGTAATTCACCTCCTAAGAATGACAGTTCCATCTCCTACAAATGTAGAGATTTCAGTTCCACCTCCTAAATAATTCCAATTTAACAACTGGACCAGAGCAGTAGCATCGGCCAAAAACGCACTCAGTAGGTCAGATCCTCTGCTTCCACAGTGCCAAACACTGAGTACAATAGTGTGAACAGGTAACAGACAAGGTAACCCTCCTAGCTGCTTTTAGGTCTGAATCACCTTTAGTCTCAAGTTCTGAGGGGATTCAGCTGTGAACCTTATGCTAGTATACCCAATGTACAGGCTCAGATACGTACCCTCTTCGGGGATTGCAGTACAATCTTTCACCAGGGGCACCAAGCCAGGCTTCCAAAGTGAACCCTTAAAACTCTGTAAGAGACCTTAGGTATATTCTTACCTTTTCCCAGTTTAGTAACACCATCAAGCTGTTTGAACAATTGTCAGACTTAACCATCTATACGTCACATGCAAAAAGAACTGGCAGTCACCCAGGTAGCCTTTTAAATAAAAGGCACTTTACTAAAAGATGATAAAAATATGAAGAATGTAAACACAGAACAATATATCAAAGAGTTCACAATCACATAAAAGAAAAACAAGGAAAACTACAGAACAAACTCCTACCAATATAGATAGATCTTTTCTATCTAATGTATTACCTCTGTAAGTGCAGTTACATTAAATCAGAGAGATGTGTCTTTCTAGAGTCCCAAGATGGTATATATCCTATTCCCCAGTTACAAGGATACATTTTAACCCCATCTCCCAACCCCCTTGGTGAGTCACCTAGCTCTTCCTTTTTAGAATTAAAAATTCTGAACATGATTTTGTAGCAGGAGGTATGTTAAATAATGTCACATCAGCAAAAATTCCACTTCCTAAATATGACTCCTTAAGTAAACATTTTCCCTTTGATCTTGTGTGGTTCCTATTCTCAAGGCATATCAAAGAGTTTTACGATGTTTAACACCATGCTGGCATCAAATGTTCTTCCCATAGGAATCATAAAACTTTATGAGCCCTATATCCTGGCAGCTGGGTCAGTTCTAATTATGACAAAAAAACAGGAGACCTTTAATCAGGTCTCTGGCCTTTTTAATTACCTCCTGGTCTCATGTCACTTGTCACTTCTGACACCTTGATGTAGGCCAATTCTCACATCCTCTGGTTGGTTACATGTCCTGTAGCTTCACTGAAACCTGGGTGGGGGGGCACCCATGGAAGCCAAAGCACAAGCTGTCTTATGTGAGACAATCACATACTATATTTTGATATTACAAATATCAGACAACAATCATAACCAGCTGGCCAAGCATCACAGCATCTTCCTGGGCTAAATGCAATGCCGCATCCATATCGGACATCTGTGCCACTACAACCTGAGCAGCGGTTCATACCTTCACCAAGTACTGTCAATTGGTTGTCTTAGATGAGGCTTGCATTTCTCCTTACTGGTATGGTGTTTTGAGATTGGGCAAACATACTTTTCAGGAATGGTTTTCAAGCATTTTTAGTACTAAACTGATGAAATCAGGCAGAAATTGGGAAGGGACAAGTGGTTAGCAGATGGGTATAAGACTTTCTTCAGGTACAGTACATAAGTGAGAGGAGAAAAGCAAGGAGAGGGACAGTGAGGATAAGGAAGGTGGAAATGGGAGACTGCGCAGAAGAGGACAAAGAAAAGGCTGCCATCCTGAACAGGTACTTCTGCTTAGTCTTCACAGTGGTGGGGGGGGCAGTCCACCAATGATTAGCAGGAATAAAGGGGGAGGGGAGGCAGACTCAAGTCCATCTTCAGAGGAAAGAGTCCTGAAGGGACTTGCAGCTCTGAAAATGGTCAAGGTTATGGAACTGAATAGCATACACCCAAGGGCACTGAAAGAACTCAGGGAGGTGCTGGCTGTTCCACTGACAGCCTTATTCAACAGCTTACTGGAAACAGGCATGGTTCTGGAGGACTGCAGGAGAACAGATATGGTCCTGCTACAAAAGGGGGCAGCAAAGAAGAGGCTAGTAACTATGGGCTGGTGAGCCTCATCTCAGTGGTGGGGATATTAATGGAAACATTGTTAAAGTAAAGGTTAGTAAAGTATCTTGAATCCAATAGGCTAAAAGACCAAAAGCAGCATGGAACCACGAAGGGGGGGGGGGGAGAGGTCATCATGCCAGATGAATCTGATCAAGTTCTTTGACTGGGTGACTAGGGAAATAGATTATGGGAAGGCAGTGGACATGGTCTATCTGAACTTTTGCAAGGCCTTCAACATTGTGCCACACAGGAGACTGATTAAGAAATTGATTATCCTAGGGTCAGATCCACATTGGTGAATTGAGTTAGAAACTGGTTGCTAGTTAGACAACTGAGGGTGGTGTTTAATGGCACTTGTTCTAATGATGGGAGAGTGACCAGCAGGGTACTGCAGTACTCCGTTCCAGGATCGGTTCTCTTCAGTTACTTCATAAGTGGCATTGCAGATGACCTGGAAGGGAATGTATGCCAATTTACGGATGATACCAACATCTGTATTAGGGTTGACAATAAGGAATGGGAGGAAGGGTCAAGAGCATAGCAGTTGAGGTTCAATGCCAAAAAGTGCAAAATCACATACATAGGACATTGGATCCCAAGAACTGAGTATAGGATAAGCAGGAAAGAGACCTTGGAGTTATCATATATGATTACCTAAAAGTGGCAGAGCTGTGTGACAAAGGAGTGGGTAAGGCCAGTGGGATGATGGAATGCACAGGGAGCATTATCTCCAGCAGGAGGAGGGAGGAGTTGTTACCAGTATTTTGCTCACTGGTGACATCCCACTTGAAATACTGAATCTAGTTCTAGAGGTTGCACCTTAGAAAGGATATACACGGCAAGGTGAAAAAGTCCATATGAGGCCACTAAAATGGTGCAGGGGTTGCACAGAAGCCTGTGAGGAGAGACAGAGGGATCTCAAAATGTACACCCTGGAAGACAGGTGAGTGAGAGAGGCATGATAGAGACCTACAGTTAGGAGTTTAGGAGAGATGTGAGGAAGTACTACTTCACTGAAAGAGTCGTGGATGCCTAGAATAGATTGCCAGTGAAAGTGGTGGAGGTGAAAACAGTAAGGGGCTTCAACCATTCGTGAGATAGATATAGGGGAATATTAGGAAATGGGCAGGGAGGAGGGAGGGTCACCGGAGACCAACTAGGGTTTGTGGAGGCAGACTAGGCAGGGACCATCTGGGTAGACTTGGTAGGCCAAGCGGTCCTTTTCTGCTGACAAATTCTATATAATGTATGGTAGAATGTTATTATGGTTAGAAATCCATAACTAGAATGGAGTTGTTATGCTGCAGTAGCTATGCCATCACATCTGTTATGCTGCACTAGCTACACAGCTACTGTAACATAACAACATAGAACACACACACACAATCACGTTTGGGTGAGAGTCATGATAGGAAGTGGCCGTGGTGGTGGGAATGAAACTGAAGGAAAGCAGCACTGATAAAATCAACACCGAGTAAGGACTCAGCAAGGAAACTTGCTAACTTTTTTTCATAGTGATAGTGGCCTATACACTATAAAAGACAATGTATGGGCCATTATCCATAACAAGCATGAGTAGCCATCTTGCTGTTGTCATGGTGACCAAAACCTCTCGAGCTGCACTCTTGAGGTTTAAACAGTCGCCATAGACTACCGCTAGATGGCTACACATGCTTGTTATGGATAATAGCCATACATTAACCTCTATGCTTCTATGTTATGGGTGCATAACATGCATTTTGAGAATGGAGCTGGGAGATTCTCTTTTATTCAACCATGGTTCATGCACTTTAGTATTTTGTATGATGATGTGGTGTGCTAAAGTGGTGTGGAAATACCTTAATTTTAATATTTGGCCCGAGTAGTCATATATGGGCGCACAAATATTTGTTATTCATTTTTTCATTATGCACAGCAAAAGAGTAAAGAAACATCTAATTAGCTTGTTCCCTTCCTCCAGGTGGCCTGGCTAGTTCCATGGCCACCAGCCACCCCACCCTGTGGTTTTCCATCCTCCACAAGCCTCCATTCCATTGTCTTATAAACAGTAATATTATTTCAATATTTGTAATTTAGCTAACAGTGCCAGTTTCTGACAATGATATTTGAACACAGCCCTTTCCTCAGACCTATTTGCCCCTGGCTACAAAATGTTCATCATGTTACGTGCCTCTCTACTGACTCCCTAGCCATAATGTTGGGGTGCAGTAGTGATCCTAAAAGTTCCGGGTAGCCAGTGGTGGTGGTGGTCTACACATCATCAAAGAATGCTAAGCAGACTGATTAAACAGTCTGCTTAGCCTCATTATATTACATGCTGACTGCTCTGCCCCCTCCCCCTGGTGTGTTGCACACTTTTATCAGCTGACTGCTTTACTCAGAGCAGAACATGTGCACATCCATTGTGCAACAATATTGGTACTTACTTTTTCACAGCTTTCAATAAATTCTTCCATGCTTATTACACCATCCTTATTTTTATCCATTTTCTGTGGAGAACAAAGAAGGAACAAGGCTTCAGTTAGTTCTAAAGTAAGTGTTTGCAATTTTTGAGGTTTCCCTTTTTTCTCTCCTTACCCTGTCCAATGCTCTGATTTGATACTCCTGGTACTTAGGTTAACCCCCATGGCCTGTGGTAGCAATGCAACACTGCTCTAGACTGACCCTTAGGTTAAAATTCATGAGCAGTGGTAGGGCTGCAACACTATTCTAGACTGACCCATAGGTTAACACCCATGGGCACTGGTAGGGCTGTAACATTGCAGTAGGTTGACCCATAGATTAAGACCCATGGGAACGGTAGGGCTGCAACACTGCTGTGCACTGACCCTTAGGTTAACATCTGTGGGCAATGGTAGGGCAGCAACACTGCTCTAGATTGACCCATAGGTTAACACCCACAGACACTGGTATGGCTGCAATATTGCTGTAGACTGACCCTTAGGTTAACACCCATGGGCAGTGGAAGGGCTGTGACACTGCTGTAGACTGATCTATAGGTTAACATTCATGGGCAGTGGTGGGGTTGCAGCAGTGCTTTAGACTGACCCATAGGTTAACACCCATAGGCAGAAGATGTAAGGCTGCAACACTGCTCTAGACTGTCCCTTAGGTTAACAGCCACAATCAGTAGTAGGGCTGAAACACTGCTCTACTCTGACCCATACGTTAACACCCATGGGCAGAGGTAGGGCTGCAATGCTGCTGTAGACTGACCCTTAGGTTAACACCCATGGGCACTGATAGGGCAGCAACACTGCTCTAAGCTGACCCATAGGTTAACACCCACTGGCAGGGCTCCAATATTGCTCTAGGCTGACCCTTAGGTTAACACCCATGGGCAGTGATAGGGTTGCAACATTGCCTAGACTGACCTTTAGGTTGACACCTATGGGCAGAGGTAGGGATGCAACACTGCTCTAGACTGACACATAGGCTAACACCTATGATCACTGGTAGGGCTGCAGTATTGCTCTAGACTGACCCTTAGGTTAATACCCACAGACAGTGATTGGGCTGCAACACTGCTCCAGACTGATCCTTAGGTTAACAAGATGTCTGCCTAGATAGTGACTGTGTTTTCTATTTGTCTGCTTGTATGGTAGATTCGTTTTTTGTCTTTTGTTTGTGTTACGAACTTGGAATAACTGTATCAGTTTGTACCACATCTTCAGGGAACATCACCTGAATCATCTTCTTAAACAACACAGCACTGAATACATGTACTTGTTTCAGGATTAACTTTTTAAGATCTGCCCCAACAAAGAGATCTCAGCAAGACTCTATGGCTTCAGCCATTCCAGTTGTCTGTTTTCTGAAACCTAATACTTGCTATCCTCCCTCCTTCCCCCATTATATCTCCTGAGTTCCCTTGCTTAAAATGCTTTGTCCCATACCTACGCACCTCTGATAAGGCCCCTGGGCTGATGCCATCCCTTACCTTGTTGATTATTAGATATTAGGCCGAGTCTATTCTCATTTTCCTGTAATGGGTCATTTCATAAGACCACACCCCCTCTAATATGACCCTTTGAATTCCAGGTTTTAATCAAATACGCACCTTGGCATACATTGTACAATCTCATGCATTGGAACTTCTGTAGTTATACACGCTTGTAATGTTTTGTATAATTTCTTGTTTTGTCTATTCTCCATCTCATACTTTTCCAGTATGTATTGTCATCTGACGTGGAACCTATGAAATGATCTTGTTCTCAAAGGTGTTATCCAAAATTTCAATAAATAAATTAAAAAAAATAAAAATTTATGACCAGTACATTCTCCAAAGGATGAATTGCTTACTTCTTATCTCCAACATTGCTGAGAGTCTTTCCTTTAACCTGATTTCTGTTTGTTGACACCTTGTATTCTGTTTCCTCCTGGCTCCATTCAGGGACCCAAGCTTCAAATCACCATGCTTTCTCATCTGGTACTAATTAAACTGGTGCTGTGTTGATGTAACCATGGTGACAGATGACTGGCTCAGGTTGGCCCAGGATTACAAAGATTTATAGCTGAGGGATTACATCTTGCTAGGAAGAATTTGGTTTGTGTTTATCCAGTTAGTTTTGCTAGACCCTCAACTTTAATCTAGGAGACTTGTCTGTGCATTCTTTACTTGTGATTTGGTATATAACCTCAGTTTCAACTCTTCTGTTTCCCCTTTAAAACTTAAATCTGAATGCCTGTTCTGTCTTCAGCACTTGAACTGTTGTGTTTCACCAGTTATACTTGGGCCTTTAGGATGCTTATCAGGACCACGGTTTGCAAGTTCTCCACTGTCTGCCTCCATTTCTCTACAAGCTTTCCCTGCACAACTCTAGAATTCTGAATTGGGGGATCACCACACAATCATCTTAGATCTGCAAGCCTCTGCCACGCTACATGACTGTTAGCAATGGCTCTCCATCACAATTTACCTCATTCAATTATTGCATCACCTCACTTATTGCATCTTCCACTTAGCAACTGTTCATTTGCTTAGGTATTTATACTTGCCAGTAATTTAGTTTCAATCTTTTTTTGCCATTTTGTGCTGACTCCTTACAAAACCCTATATGGGTGTACTCACTTTTTGCATTTTCTACCTAGCAACTGTTTTAGGTTTTATACTTGTCAGATCTATCTGGGTGTACTCACTTTTTATTGTGCATCTTCCACCTAGTAACTGCTCATTTTCTCAGGTTTTATACTTGCCAGTAGTGCTGTTCATAATTTTCAAATTCTTGCAGAATGAAATTTCACAGAATTTTCAAAATTTTACCCAAAATGGAATGTGGAATTCTGTGGCAGAAACATGTGGAATGAGTTTTTCCACGATCTCAATATTTTCTGTGGAAAAGGTTGCGGAGTGATTTTCTGCAGAAGAAAATTTCCACTGAATATTATTCTGTGGATCCCAGCATGCTGAATTTCGTAGAAGAACCAATAAAATACTCTTGGCAATTCCACTGGCAGAATGGTCATTCCATGCTAATTTCGCTGGTGGAATTCCGCATTCCGCACAGCTCTGCTTGATGGTGCTTTAGTTTAAATTTTTCCTTTTTTTGCACCTGTTCTGCTTATTTAGTAACCTGTTGTTTACATCTGTGTCACAGCCCAGTTACTTATTTGTAGGTATCGCAAATACTAGTTACAGCCTAAACCTTTTACCAGGCGCCTGCCATTTTATATTTGAACAAACATAAATTTTTATTATCATCTACGTTACTGTATATCCGATGGCTATTGCAGCTAATTTCCTGACCCCATTGTACCTTACCCTCCTCTACCTTACCCTGTCCACTTCCAGAAAATGCCCCAGCCCCCTCCTCCTTCCTCTAGCTCTTCTATCTCCCCTCCACCTCCTTCCCATTTCCACCCATCCACCCCTCCTTTTACCCCTTTATCCTATCTCCCTCCTATCTACCCTAGTTGTCTCCCTTCCCCCTCTCTCAACCAAGAGTTTCCCCACCATGTCCTTCTTGCCTCCCCTACCTCCCTCCCCCTGTCCTCCCCTTGCTCTAAGAGGTGAATATCTCACTCCATTCTCTTGCTCCTGCTCCCACTTCTTTTTCTGTCTGGTGATTTGGAGTCCAATCCTGGACCCTTACCTCTTTCCTTTTCCATGTCCCCAATGTTAAAGGCCTGAGCATGTTTCACCTCAATGCTTGGAGCCTTCTTCCAAAGCTTTACTTCCTGTCTGTCTGGATTTCACATTCACCCAACATCCTCTGTATCTCTGAGTCCAGGCTTTCCTCCAGGATTGCAGGCTCTAGTCTGTCTCTTCCTGACTATCATCTTTTCAGGCAAGACAAGGGAAAATGTGTGGGCAGTGTTGTAATCTATGCCCGTCAGAGCCTCTCTTGCACCATAACTTTCAGTGAGATTGCATTTTCCTCTCATGAATTCCTCCTGGTCAGGCTATCGTTCCCCTCCACTGTGCCTATCTTCATTGGAATTTTCTGTGCCTCACCTAGAATATCTCCCTCCATCCTGGTTGATTCCCTCTACCATCACTTCTGTATCCTCCGGTGGTGAACTCATTTTGCTAAGGGACTTCAGTGTCAGTTGGCTCTCCCTGGCCTCCAGACCAACCATCCACAAGGGTGAGTCCCTAAATCTCATGCACATTATAACTGAACCTACCCAGTTCAGCCCACACTCTCATAACTCCCTCCTGGACTGGGTTCTGCCCTCCCATCCTCACTGTATTGTAGCAGCAGGAATCCTACTGGACTCTTTCAGCAACCGCAGCATAATATTCTGTGTCAGGAAGATCTGACATCCACCCTCTTCCCCTAAATACATCTAGTCCAGGCCCCTCTGCTCACTCAGTACCTATGCTGTCTTAAGTGACCTTGCTGCTGTAGATTGGTCAGCCTTACACTCCATTGTGGATACTGACACTGCTGTCTCCCTGTTTCAGTTCTCCATGGTATGGTACAAGCATGCCCCACTCAGAAAATCCAGGATCAAAAATCACCATCACCCCTGGATTACCTCCGAAATCATTAACCAGTGCAAGTCCCATGACCTCACCTGGGTATGTTTCAAGCTATATCACTCCTTTCCTGAACTTCTCTTGTGCAGGATTATCAGGATTGCCCGTACTGGTAAACCGTGAGGTGGGCGCATGAGGAAGGGCGCCGTCCATTATGGCGACACCTTCCCTCTGCAACTCACTCATGGAGACAGACAGGTAGGGTGACCGGATGAGGGGGTGGGTGAACTAGGTGACAGGATGTCGCTATACGTACACGTGTGGGGGGTGGGAGCGAGCACAGCGAGGTGGCTGGGAGGGGGCAGAGGCTGTAGAGAGTGGCGCTGTGGTTGCTGTTCGAGCTGCGTCATGGTGTCGGGGATTGGCTAGTGGCTGGGATGGGCGGAGGTACCGGGTCTAGGCTGGTGCGATTTTTATTAGCCGGCCTGAACCTTTTATTTTACTGCTTTCACCCCCGACATTCACCCCCGTTGAGAATCCTTAAGCGAGAGTTGGGTGTCGAAATACAGCCTTCAGAAGCAGTAAAATATGTCCTGGCGCCGTTGTGCTGGTGCTGGGTTGTCAGAGTGCTAAAATGTATTTGGCACCTCTGACTGAGCGATAACAGTGATTGCCTTTAGGCGTTCGCCGTTATCACATAGACCCACCTGTACTTAGGCTGTCTGGGCTGGAAAATTGCAGTATTTCAAGGCCAACCTTCAGAACAACCTTAACACCCCATCAAAGTTCTGGAAGGTAATTCACTCCCATTTTGACCTTCCTATTGTTCTTGTAAATGGTTCATCAGCATCCAACCCCTTATCTGTTGCTGCTCATTTCAATGAGTTCTTTACCACATGTGTTCTTTCTTTCAATCACCCTACAGCCTCCTCCACTCCTCCTCATATTCCTTCTCATCTCTCTTCCACTGGTTTCCTCTTTCCCGATGATACTACCCAGGAAACCCTTACTTCCCTTTACTCCCTCAACCTGCCTAAAGCCAGTCCTAATGGACTGGATCCCAACTACTCCAATTCTCAGCACCTGCAATAATGCATCCACTGACTCACCTGCTCGACCATCCTTCTCCCTCAGTGCTGTCCCTCAGTTCAAGAAGTTGACCAAGTTCTTCCACCCCACAAAGAGGGGGACCCTTCCTCCCCAGGTAACTTCTGGCTAATCTCCCTCCTCCCTTCCTTTGGTAAACTGTAAGAGAACTTCTCTACACTAAACACTCTGATTTTCTATCCTCCACCGATTTCCTCACCTTGTTTCAGTCTGACTTCTGGAAGCCTCACTCCACTGTCTTCTTCCTGCTGTGTGTAACTGATTCTTTCTTCTCAGGGATGGATCATGAGCACATCACAGCTGCAATTTTAATCAATTTAAGGCCTTTGACTTGGTGTCCCGCCCTCTCCTTTTGGATAAGCTGAGTGCTGCTGGTCCCCCAGCTCCTGCTGTAGACTGGTTCCATTCTTACCTCTTTGGCCACTTGTAGTCAGTACAGATTGGTAGTCCCTGCCACTTCCACTTCCTATCTAGGCCGGGATCCACAGGGCTCCATCCTAGTTCCCATCCTGTTCTCCATCTTCCTTAACAACCTCCCCACAGCTTGTGCCAACTCACATATCCACATGTATGCAGATGACAGTCACTTACATCTTGTGTTCCTTCACTACAGCCGTAGAAGGTCTGTTCTAGCAAGACATCCACAATAGAAACATAGAAAATGATGGCATAAGGAGACCCAGGATCCATCTAATCTGCCCATGAATTTCCCAGACCTTCTACTGGTCCAGGGACCTTGCCCCTTGTATAATTGCCCCTCTCTGTTACAGTTCTTCCCCTTGTTCTGTCCCACCCAAATTTGAAAGTTGCCTCTGTCTTAGCTCCCACCATCTTGGCAGGCAGTTTATTCTGCAGTTCCACCACTTGTTCGGTAAAGTAATGTTTTCTTAGGTCCCTTCTGAAGCTCCTTCCTCTCAGCTTTCACTCATGACCCCTAGTAGATGAGCTGTTGGCCTTGTAGAATAGTTCAGAGTAGGGAACTCTATACCTCTCATGAACGTGGACATTTCAGTCATATCCCCTCTCTCCCTTCTTGCCTCAAGTGAGTACATGTTCAATGACTCTAGGCACCTCTCATATGAGAGCCAATGGAGTCCCTGCATCATCTTTGTTGTCCTTCTTTGTAGGGCCTCCAGCCTATCCTTGTCCTTCCTAAGGTGAGGACACAAAACTGGACACAATACTCCAGGTGAGGCCTCACCAGGGACCTGAAGAGGGGGAGGATCACCTCCATCCTCCTATGGTTGAATCCCCTACCTATACACCCTAGCATCATGTTTGCCTTGCTATATGCTTTGTTGCATAGGCTTGTTTGTTTGAGTGTGTCAGAAATGATGATCCCCAGAACTCTCTATTCTTGTGAGGTACTGAGCCTGACCCCATTGAGTCAATATTCGGGTTACCCTTCCCCAGATGCATCACTTTGCATTTCTTCACAATGTGCTGCTTTGGTTTCAATTTAACGAACTCTGGGTCAAAACACACACACACACACACACACACACACACACACACACACACACATAAATACTGTGTCTGTGATCTTTGGCATCAGCCCAAAATTGGCCACACTCCCAACTCTGCCTATCTTCTTCACTTTGGATGGCATCCTCTTGAAATGGTTCATTCATCACTTACCTTGGTGTGTGGCCAGACAGCAAACTTGACTTCTCTGCCCACATTGACACCATCCATGCCAATCTCTTCCATAAACTTGGTGCCTTGTACCACAATAAAGACTATCTGTCTCCACAGGTACACTGTAAGCTTGTCATGAAAATGCTGCTTCCAGTCTTTGATTATGCAGACGTGGTCTAAGGCACAGCTTCCCTCACCTCCCTGGCCAGACTGGACATCCTCTGCAATGCCTGCAGTCATTTTGCTACCAGCTCCCCCTCTCATGCCTACAGCTGCTCACTCTACTTCTCCTTATCCATTCTTCTTCTACCTCCATGTTGCCAGAATCACTGTTCCCCATTCATATGCAAATACTTGTTTAGGTCCCTTCCCTCTTACCTCTTTTCTGTCCTCTGCTACATTCCCTCTGTCATGTCTCATCCCCGCTCCTCTGCTGGGCAATCAGCCTTTTCCTATCATCTCTCTTCACTCTGGAACCAACTCCCCTTCTTCCTCCATTTCATTACCTCCCCTGTTTCCCTCAGGTACCAGCTGAAACTCCTTCCTTTCTCCACCTGCTCCTGCTTCCTCCTACCTGACTGCCCACCTTACATTTGCCTTGTACCCCAGTGTAGGTGTGGCTGAATTGCCTGATTTTTGCTGCTTGCTGTTATTGTACTTACTCCTGTTTTAATCATGTACTCTGTTCCACTTTACAGTAACTGTGAAACTGTATCACTGCTATGTAATTGCATTTACTGTAACTGTGTACTGTGTCCATGCTATGTATTTGCGTCCCCTGTTCCCTTTCCCTGGCTCACACCTGGAAATGAGCCTTGGTTCAGTGTTCCTTTCCTAGTCATCAGTTTTCAAATGAACACCCATGGGCAGAGGTAGGGATGCAACACTTCTCTAGACTGACCCCTAGGTTAATACTCGTAGCCACTGGTAGGGCAGCAACACTAATCGAGACTGATCCATAGGTTAAAACCCACAGGCAGTGGTATGGCTGCAACAGTGCTCTAGACTGACCCTTAGAAGTCCCTTGCTATGCCTGTCATAGTTGCAGATGCACTGGACCATTTAGTAGTACTGGGACACACTTCCCTCCACTTATTTAATGACACCCATCTAAAAGTTGTTGCCTTTTTGCCTAGGATATCAAGGTCTGAACACTAACTGTACTATCACTGTATAATGTCAGGTATACCAACCTGCGTGGCAGTACCAGGATTTACCCTGCAGCCTGTAATTATAGAATCAGTGGAATAGTGGATCAGTGTCTTGTGCCATCTGACTGGTCCAGGAACAATCTTATTAAAATCCATGTCATTGACAATACCAGTGAGAAAAAAAAATCTGACAACTCACTTGACATACTTGTCTTTACTTTTCAGATGCTTGTAATAAGTTACAGTCTGCCACAAGAGGGCACTTGTAGGCCTAAAGATATCTTGAACCAAAGCTGAAGTCAGCACTGCTGACAGCCAAACATGAGTGGCTGGGGTAAAAAAGACAGTTTGTTAAAATACTGTTGTGACTGTGGAGTGAGGAATCAAAAGGCTGAGGGCAAAATACCTGTCTTTATTTATACAGTGGTAGTCTGAAGATTAAGTTCTTCTGCAGAACAAGCTGACCACCATAACTTTAAAAATAATAATAAAAAAAAAATTAGGTTTGTTGCTTACCTCACAGCGATTTCTGTTTTCTGCAGTAAAGACAAAGTGACTCCATGAACTTTCCATCACAAACAAAAAAAAACCTTAAAAGTACTAAATGACTGCTACTGCACATTCTGAAATTGGAATTAACTAAGCGTACTACACTTCTCTTCTTCACCCATGCTGAATATGAATGCATTTTAAGATGTCTACATTACTACAATATTTAAAATCCAGTTGTAGAAATGAAAGGAAAAGTGTGACTTCTATCAGGACTCGAACCCATGGACCTTGCCATTCTGTGGCATGCTCTTAACCACCTGAGCTATAGCCATGTATACTATATTTAAAGATATATAATAACATTTTTCATAATTGTTCCTTATGTCATTTTATGTATTTTGTATGAAGAACTGGTGCATTTTTATGAATATGGATTGTAATAATGGTATGTCAACCAAATAAACTTGAAACTTGACTGCTATATTCACAGTGGTCCCTATGCATATAGGATAACAACAAGCAGGAAGAATCAATGGGCATATGCTAACACAAGCATGCAAATGCACCAGCAGACATTTTGGCATGATAACATCATTCCTCATCAAAGCTGAGCTTTTGTAGTTAGTGCATCTAAGAATTGTTTTATGATGGAAAGTTGACTAAGTCCATTTGTAAAATGCAGAGACTAACAATCATTGTGAGATAAGCAACTACAGTAACTTGATGATTTTTGTTTTGCCTTTTAAACCACTGGTGGTCTATTTGTTGTGCAGATGGACTTAGTCTGCAGACAACTGCTGTGTAAGTGAGTTCCCTGACAATTGTGCACCTAACTAAACAGCGTGTTTATTTTTTCATTTTTTTTTACTCAGGGCTTCCCCCTCCACGTATACTTGGGAATATTTTGATTTTTGCTTTCTGGTAGCTACACAGGTTTATATTCATGAACACTGTTTCCTGTGTAACAGGAGCACAAAGCTTGCTTTACCTTTTTTATGTTGGCTTGCACTTGTGCAGCCAACATATTGCAGTAGTAGTGGATTTGGAGGAGCGGTCACTGTGGGCGAATGCAGGGCATGCATCAGTAGGTGCATCCCTCATTCCCCAATGAGGCAGCTGCAGGCACTGACACCAGCAACATGTAACATGGCCACCAGATCAAAGAAAAGGTCCACTGCAATGAGAGCCGAGCTTGTCATGCAGCTCACCTTCCGACGTGCCTTTGCTGGTGAAGCAAACATGGCGGCAGTCGCCTGACACAACGCCAAAGTTGGGGGGTGCCCAATCCCCATGTCGGCATGCCCTAACCCATTTCATGTGCCAACAGGGGAGCCTACTCCCCATCAGAATGATGCTCCCCCTCATTTGTTGTGTGCCGAGGGGGTGCCCAATCCCCCTTGGCACTTGCTCCCCCTCGGTATGTGCTGGCGGGGGTGCCCAATCCCCCATCAGCTAGCCCCCCAAACACTCAAGTGGCACACTGGAAGCCCACCCCAGCATGCCAAATGCTCCTGTAAAAAAAAAAAATCCTGTGACTTTTTTTTTTAACCTGTAAAAGAAGAAATTGGTCCTAGTGGTCTGTCCTGCTCCCTCCCCAGCCCGCGCCCACCCTCTGCGCACCCTGCCTTCCCACTCCCACTTCACCCCACACTTACCTCTGGAGTTTGGCGCGACAATCTTCAGTGGCCCGGGAACACGTCTGCACTCTTCAAAGCCAACCGCAAATTGAAGAAATGCTGGTAAGCTGTATAATGGCATAAATAGTTTTTTTTCAACTTTGGTGCATATCTCAGGCATTTTTAGGAATTTTGGAACCAAATTTTCAACATGGGGTTATTGGGGCCCCCCCTCATGAATTCAGTCACTGTCATGGTGTTATTCAGTCCAGAAAGGTGACTTTGTGGTCACTGCGCTGAATCACCTTTCGGGACCGATTAACAAAATGACAGTGCCACTGTTCATGAGGCAGGCTCTCAAAAAGATTATGTTGCAAATTTGGTGAAAAAATCCAAATAATGACTGCTTTATGAGCATGCATTGCGCAGTTTCCACGCATGCTTGTAACCTCACAAATTTGTAATATTTTCACTCCAGATTTTCAACATTGGCATTTTTCCACACCTCCTTATCAACAGTACAGCTGTCATTTTACATATCCTGGCCAAAATGTGCTCTTGCACTTCTGGGGCAGAATAGCAGGGTCGCTGTGCGAAATCAGTTTTCGGGACAGTTTGACAAAATGACAGTGACACTCTTCATGAGCAGAGGTCCTAAAATGCATATGTTGAAAATTTGGTGATGAAAGTCCATAAAATGATTGTGTTACAAGCATGCATTGTGCAGTTTCCACGCACCCTTGCAACTTCGCAAATGTGCAATATTTTCAAGTCAGATTTTCAACACTGGCATTTTTCACACCTCCTTCTAAACAGTACAGCTGTCATTTTTCACATCCTGTCCAAAATGTGTTTTTGCACCTGTGGCGCAGAATGGCTGGTCGCTGTGGGAAATCAACTTTTCGGACAAATTAACAAAATCACAGTGCCATTGTTCGAGAGGGTAGGTCCCAAAATGCCTATGTTGAAAATGTGTCTCTTCAGCGTGGGGGTGAGGTTGGCATCAGTTCAATACTTCACTGCCATTCCTATTATGCATCTCTAACTCCTGCACTACCAATGCCAATGCCAGCGAGACAACATTCGGCATTAACAAATGCTTGTTTGCTATTACACAGGCATGGATGTTCCCTCAACCTGCCCAACCCCCATCCCAGAATCCCTAGGACCTAGGTAAGAAATCTTTATTATTAGTACTGTATTTATGCCAGGATGGTACTGTGTTATGGTACAACTCAAGTATCAAGACACTGT
Source organism: Neoceratodus forsteri (assembly GCA_016271365.2). NCBI lineage: Eukaryota > Metazoa > Chordata > Ceratodontiformes > Ceratodontidae > Neoceratodus > Neoceratodus forsteri. Next base: position 870,025,724 of record CM057452.1, on the reverse strand, counting down.
TGTCTTTTACTTGTTGGTTGCTGAAGCAGGGCTAGAAGTATCTCCACTATTTTATTTAATTTGAGAGTATGATTCCACTGTCACAAAAAGAAGGGAAATTCATTGCAAACAATTTACATTATTGTAGACATTAGGTCTGAAAAACACAAAGGCCCAGATATTCAAACTGCACCATTTTGTGGCACAAGCCCCGGCGCCGCTCAAAATAGTTGCACTGGGGTGTGGCCAGGGCGATATTCAACGCAGTTGCGCTATGGCGCAACTGCGTTGAATATCGCCCCCTGGCCACCCCCAGTGTGCATGGCGCAGTGGAACTGCACCAGCGCAAGTGGTCAGAATGCAGCATTGAGATGCGGTGGCGCTAGTTCCATTGCGCCATGCACAGCACCTGCAATATTCAAAGGGTGACATGCAAATGGGGCCATAATTTATGCAAGGCGCATGGGGGGCCATTTGCATCTGATTACAGCCCCATTTGCATGCCATTAGCATGCAGGTGTGCCGATCCCCGACAACTGGCAACAGCCATCAGGGACTGACGCCCCTGCAGCCTGATCGCGGGACGTCCCATAAGGGACAATGCAGGGCTCCAATCCCTGGTGGTCCAGTGGACCACACGTAGCTCGATCGCAGACAGAAATGTACCAATCCCCCCCCAGTAGCCCGATCACAGGCAGAAATGTACCAATCCCCAGGTAGCCCGATCACGGGCAGAAGTGCACCCCCGACCCCGAGTAGCCCGATCGTGGGCAGTAATGTACCCCATGCCCGAGTAGCCCTGATAGCGGCATCAGACCCCCCAAGTCCAATATCCTGGTGGTCCAGTGGACTGTGAGTAGCCCGATCATGGGCGGCATTCCTCACCCCAAGTCCGAAAGACCTGGTGATCAATGGCCCCCACACCACCCATCCACGGAGCCCCACCACCCTCCCCTCCCCATCAGCCGGCGGGCAGCAGCATCCCACCGCCTGCCGCCCCGCCGCTTGACGACTGACAGCTCCAGTAGGCTGCCCATGTTCAGAGAGCATGAGCCATGGGCATAGCCATACCGCATGTCAGTCAAGATATGTAATGAATTAATTGGACTGGCTTACGGTATGGGCTGCACGCCCATTGGTCATGCTCTCAACCAATGGGAGTGCAGCCCTACCGAGCTGTCAGTTGGCGGGCGGCGGGGTGGCAGGTGGGTGGGGTGCTGCCGCCCACCGGCTGACGGGAAGGGGGAGCAGGGTGGTGGGGCTCCATGGGCGGGTGGGGTGGTGGGCCACTAGATTACCAGGGCTTTCAGACTTGGGGGGCGAGGAATGCCACCCACGATCGGGCTACTCGTGGTCCATTGGACCACCAGGGATATTGGACTTTGGGGGGGGAGGTCTGATGCCCGTGTTCTGGCTACTCGGGGGTGGAGGGTACATTACCGCCCATGATCGGGCTACCGGGGTACACTCTGCCTGCGATCGGGCTACCAGGCGCCGCCAGCTACGGGCGGGAAAGTCAGAGGCCACCCACAGGTGGCAGCTGCTGTGTTGTGCCATGCAATTGCAGCTCACCTGTGGGTGGCCCTCAACTTGTTTTTTTTTTTTTTTGGCTCAGCTTTGTGCAGGCGCAGGTAGGGGTTGGGCCTGCATAACTCTGCACAGCCCGGGCTGAATATTGGGCTGTGCAGTTTATGCATGGTTCCTCCCCCTTCGGTTGCACATGCCTTCATGATCGTTGTGCTGTTGCTCAGCATGATTTTGGGGGTGCAACTGCCTCCTGCTGAATATCGTAGAATGGCGCATTTCGGACTTGTGCAGGCGCAACCCTATTGTGCATGGCTCAACTCTTTTGAATATCTGGGCCAAAGTGCACAAAGGCATGTTTTTAAGGAAATTCATTGCAAACAGTTTACGTTAATTCAGACATCAGGTTTGAAAAACGCAAAATGCACAAAATAGACAAATGAAAGACATTAGGGTTTTTGGTCTCAAGAGTTTGGCGAATCGATGGTGGGGTGTTCCTTGGGATTGTTAGCCCTAATGCCTACTCCCTACTCTGAACTAACAAGGTCATACGTGATCACTTTTCTTCACATAGGGCCCACAGGGCCCTGAGTGAAGATAGCTATGACTGTTCTGTTGGCCATATGTAGCAAGTCATACTTCTCCGTTTCCAAAGAGTATATCACTATGAGGCATTGGCTTGGAACTTGACTTTGTGCTTCAGGCAAGAGGCTACAGGCTGTGGGAGGGTGTAAATATTAGGGCTGACAACTCCAAGGAACAACCCACCACCACTATGCCAAGACTCCTAAGACTCAAACACCTAATGGTTTTCATTTTCCTATGTTGTGTGCCTTGACTAATTACAGAAATATATAAATGTCAGGTGGGAACAAGATTGCATTAACAAGGTACCCCAACAATGGGGAAAACAGTTAAGATTATTTCAAAGTGAACAATCAAATCAGTACAGTCATGAGACAAAGGAGGCTAAAACAAGCCTACGTTTCTAATTATATTAACAAAGGTGAAGGAAGGATTATGCTCTTGTTAACACCTCTTTACATTGCTCTTACTAAACTAAAGCCTCAATATTTATTTATATATTTTTTTATTTTAGTTTTTGGGCAGGAAATGCATATTAAGCTGAAGCTTGTTTCCAGTTGCATCCTGGGAGCACAGGGAAGTTAAATGACTTGCTCATGGTCACGCAGTATGCAAGTGGTGGCTGTGGGATTCAAACCCTGTTTTCCAGGTTTGAAGCTCAGTGCTCCTAACCACTGTAGTATACTACCTTCCTAAATGTGCCAACAAACATTGACGATTGCTGATTCTGGTTAGTAAGGGGAGAAAGAGATCTCAGATTCAAGTTCTGAGGGTATCAACTGTAGGTTACTGGCTTAATCAGTTATTACTTAAGCTTCTCAGTATAGAGTATGGACTTTTCTTTCTCAGCTGAGAGGTTAGACTAAGCGATCAAGTCACAAAGCAGGTGGGCATATGCAGGAATTGTGCACTGCTGGCCAGCAGGGGTGTATGTACCCAACACACTGGCAGTATTCACTGACATTAGCCACCACATGTAATCAAGCGGCATGCAGCATTTAATAAAGGGTAGCTAGGGGGTTAGAGCCCTACAAGAGTCTACCAATATAGTGGTTCTCCTGCTACACAGAAATAGAGGATCATGGGTTATGGCAGTCAGAGGATTGGAGGCCTAGATCACAATCAAAGTGGAAAGATTTTTAAAAGAATGCCTCAAATGTTGGCCCCATGACCCCAGACACTCCATAGCAAAGATGAGTGCTGGGCATGGGATGGTATTCCATGGTGAGGAGCTCTAGGTCTTGGGAGTTGGTGTGGTGGGGGTACATAGGCCATTGCAGTAGAATCTCCATGATGTAAGGGCAACACTCCCCTCACCACCAACAGGACTGTGTATGTGACTGCTTGCCTGCCACAGGTTGCAACCTAACCATCAACAAACCTCTACATGCCCTTGATTTGGCCTCCCACATAGCTCTATGGAATGGCCTTGCTCAGATGGAGGCAGGCAGATAGGGTATCATGGCAGCATTGGTGACTGCTGTGGGGGCCTATTTGGCTCCCTGTTACCCAACAGTCTACCTCAGATAAGCCTCTGTGCTACAGTACATATAGCAGCATGTAGACTTTGTGTATTGAGATCTAAGTCTTTGACTTCATATGTTGCATTCTCAATGACCACCATCAGAGGTCACTTTGCTGTTACTATTCTATAACACTATAATGCTGTCATCTGCAGCTTCTAACATACTGCGAATGTTGTTTTTCACAAACTGCTTTTTCACATAGGGTATGCAACATAAAATAAATAAAAGCCTGTTTTATACATGGCACAACACCAGGTGTGTGGTCATAAGAGGATAATGTACTCACTGGGTGGTTGTGGCGCTTAGCTATTCCTTGTGTCTAACAACAACCCAAAGCATGCATTTTTCCCTTATAACGACACACCTTGTCATGTGTTATCCCTTCCACAAGACACTCTGCGCAGCAGAGGCTAGGCTTTGAAAGATAAACTGTTTTCATCCTATTACTCCTTATGTACTCAGTTCCCCTACCTGGAAAAATATTTCAACATGCTGCCGAGGTGTTTCCTCTCTGAGAACAGGATATGTATATTTTCCCATCATATCATAAATAGCTTTCATAATTTCCAGCATCTCCTGCAAAACAAAAGCATAATTACAAACCTGATATAAACAGAAATACATATATTTTTTGTTTATTGATGCCAGTGTTGACTTCCTAAAGTAAAACCAAAGAAAGGTTGAACTATAGCAAAGCTTTTAGGAATCACTATTATGTTTACTGCTGGGAGTGAGATAAAACAGGTCTCAGACTTTTTGTTCTCTGTATGCATAAATAATGCAGTGCTGTCTGATGTATGTGAGACATTGCTGGCATTATCAGTGACAACAGATGCGTTAAGGTGGTGACTCTTAAAGCTGCACATAGTGCAAAGACTGGAGGGAGCCAAACGTCAGCAGATTAAAAGTGCTCATGTACTTTACTGAGTGTAGTACTACTGCATGAAGGTGCTTCAGCAACTGAACGTTCTACAAACTTGAAACTGACTGATAAAAAAATGCCAGGAAGCTTGTTTGCATTGCTACTGGCCGATGTTTACCCAAACTGATGGCATTACAGTAAAAATGCTACAAGAGTTGATTTTCAATTTCATATGTGCAGAGCTACGACATAATGGGCCTGAATGTATTGCTAACTTCATAAGTCTTCTGAAATACTGTGTTAAACATTTTATTTTAACTGCTGACACAAGGTCACTAGCCAGTGTGCCTGCAATCCTACACTATATATTGCGAAGCAGGCAAGAGCTGTTACCATTTTATAATGTGCAATAAAGACTGAAAAATGTTGTAACTGCTGAGTCATGGGAAATGTGTTTGCACTCAAAGTTTTACTCTACATACAGTACTAATTTCATTTTCAGCAGAACAGTTTTATAAGAAAAGTTATAACTGTTAAAATTAGTTAGCCAGATAATTTAATAGTAATTCATTTTCATTGCTTTTTTTTATGTTAGGTCATCTTGCTACTACACTTCAAAAACTGAAAGGATATTTATTTTACTACCCCCACACCATCTACCATAACCCCAGATCTACATATATTATGCAGTTCTGTCAGGCTACAAAAAGCAGTGTGCATCCTTGTCCCCCTAAAGGTGCTGCTGTTACTGGGACTACCGGGAAATTACAAAAACAGTACCACACACAGAGGCTGTAATGTTTCAGTTATTTATTGTATAAATTAGAAAGAATGGTCCCAGTCTGTAGAATAACATTGGGCCACACTGCTCCTATGTATCGCCAGGGGTTGATATGTAGGGGTAGTGTGGCCTGATGTTACTCTGCAGACTGGGACAACTATGTTTAATTTATACAATAAATAACTGATACATCATAGCCTCACTGTGTAGTGCTGTTTTATGTAATTTCTACATACTAAACAGTAGACTAGTGCTTCAAAACATAATCCATTTTCTCAAGGCTCTGTTCTGCCCTGATAAGAAAGCCAGGAGCATTTTTACGTTCGCTTGCGCGCATCCGCAAGGAACGTTTTGGGAAAATAGCACACTTTGGAGGTGTGCCTCTCCCTTTCAATCCACTGCTCCGTTGAGCAGGTGTGCGATCCCTGCACCAATGGGTGCGGGAGCTGTATGACAGCCGGTGGTCTTCGCTTCAGAAAACCACCGCTGTCATCAAAGCACCAGCGTCACGCTGCCCCCTGCGTCCGCCGCCCCAAATCTTTGCTGCCACGCTGAGGCCCACCCAGCATAGCAAACATCAGCGTCATCTGCCAATGGGGGTGCCCAATCCCCGTCGGCTCCACGCCCCAAGCCATCCTTCACTGCGCTGGGAGCCCACCCAGCGTGGCAAATATCCCATGTAGTCTTGTTTTTTCACCTGTGAAGCAAAACGGTCCCCAGGCGCTTCTCCCAGTCCCCCTTCCACAACCCACACCCACCCTGCGCACCCAGCCTCCCACACCCCTCACTCCCTTGCCTCCGAACTCGTGCGACGATCTTCGTGGACCGAGACATCTGCACTCTTCAAAGCCGACCGTGAACTGAGAAAATTCGGTAAGCTGTATAATGGGCTAGATAGAGGGTTTTCAACTTCATTGCATATCTCAGGCATTTTTGGGAATTTTTGCACCTAATTTTCAACATGGGGTTTTTGGGACCCCTTCTCATGAAAGATGTCACTGTCATGGCGTTATTGGCCTGAAGGGTGATTTCGCGGTCACTGCGCGAAATCACCCGCCGGACTGAGTAACTCCATGACAGTGACATTATTCATGAGAAGGGGTCCCAAATCATGGTGAAATGATGCAAAATTCAAAAATGTCTGTTTGACGTGCGTTCGTTGCGCAGTTCCTATGCAGGCTCGTAAGTTCACGAATTTTCAATATTTTCACTCCAGATTTTCAACATTGCCATTTTACCACACCTCCTTATGAGCAGTACAGCTGTCATTTTTCACATCCTGCCCAAAACGTGTTTCTGCCCATGTGGCGCACAATGGCTCACAGTCGGTGTGCGAACTCAATGTATGGGACACATTAAGAAAATCACAGTGACACTGTTCATGAGCAGGGGTCTTAAAATGGCTGTGTTGAAAATTTGGTGAAAAAAATCCTAAAAATGACTGTTTTACGAGTGTGCATTGCGCAGTTCCTACGCATGCTCCTAAGTTTGCGAATTTTCAATATTTTCACTCCAGATTTTCAACATTGCCATTTTACCATACCTCCTCATGAGCAGTACAGCTGTCATTTTTCACATCCTGCCCAAAACATGTTTCATGCGTAGTGCCAATGGCTTAGCCGCGGTGCGAACCTCAATGGCTGGGACACATTAAGAAAATTACAGTGACACTGTTCATGAGCAGAGGTCTTAAAATGGCTGTGTTGAAAATTTGGTGCAAAAATTCCTAAAAATGACTGTTTCACGAGTGCTCATTGCGCAGCTCCTATGCACGCTCGTAAGTTTGCGAATTTTCAATATTTTCACTCCAGATTTTCAACATTGCCATTTTACCACACCTCCTTATGAGCAGTACAGCTGTCATTTTTCACATCCTGCCCAAAATGTGTTTCCGCCCATGTAGTGCACAATGGCGCAGTCGGTGTGTGAATGTATGGGACACAGTAAGAAAATCACAGTGACACTGTTCATTAGCAGAGGTTTTAAAATGGCAATGTTGAAAATTTGGTGAAAAAATTCCTAAAAATGACTGTTTTACGAGCGTGCGTTGCACAGTTCCCACGCACGCTCATAGGTTTGCGAATTTTCAATATTTCCACTCCAGATTTTCAACATTGGCATTTTACCACACCTCCTTATGAGCAGTACAGCTGTCATTTTTCACATCCTGCCCAAAACGTGTTTCCGCCCATGTAATGCACAATGGCGCAGTCGGTGTGCGAACTCAATGTATGGGACAGATTAAGAAAATCACAGTGACACTGTTCATGAGCAGAGGTCTTAAAATGGCTGAGTTGAAAATTTGGTGAAAAAATTCATAAAATTAACTGTTTTATTTAAAGTGTGCTATGCAGTTCCTACGAGACGTCAGAAGTTTGCAGTAAATTTTCAATATTTTCACTCCAGATTTTCAAACATTGCCATTTTACCACACCTCCTTATGAGCAGTACAGCTGTCATTTTCACATCCTGCCCAAAACGTGTTTCCGCCATGTAGTGCACAATGGCGCAGTCGGTAAGCAAATCAATGTATGGGACACAGTAAGAAAATCACAGTGACACTGTTCATTAGCAGAGGTTTAAAATGCCAATGTTGAAAATTTGGTGAAAAAATTCCTAACAATGACTGTTTTATGAGCGTGCATTGCACAGTTCCCACGCACGCTCATAGGTTTGCGAATTTTCAATATTTCCACTCCAGATTTTCAACATTGCCATTTTACCACACTTCCTTATGAGCAGTACAGCTGTCATTTTTCACATCCTGCCCAAAACGTGTTTCTGCCTATGTAGCACACAATGGGGGTAACAAAAAGGTCATGCTGAAAATTTTTTGTGCAAATACCAGCAATTGCACAGGGCATTAGGGTAAAGCACCATACGTGCCAAACACCACTGCAAATGCCTGCAAGCGAACGTTCAGCATTGACAAATGCTTGTTACTATCAGTTTCTGGTTTGTTCCATTCTGTAACTAGGATTTGTCATAACTGCTGGGTAATTATGTCATCAAACAAGGGAGGCTGACGTACAAACAAAGCTGGGGCATCATCACAGAATCTTACTTCTTCCAGTTATCTGTTGACTAAAGCCAGGGCTTGTATGACAGAAGAGGGATAAGCTGCATTTACTCTTGGATCCTGCCAGCTTCTAATTTCTTTGCCATTTATATTTTTTCTCTCTAGTAACTCACAGTAAACAAAAAATGTATCTGTGTTCACACACAGATATTTTGAAAAAATTCAGACTTGTCAGTTTTAACAATTTCATTTGGTCTGTGTTCTTTCATTAACTTGGTTCCTCAATTATTGGAGGCAAGACATTCTGCCAGTCTACCTAATCAGAACAATTGAAGGGTGTCAGATAAGTAAAAATGTTACTATCATGGTCTATCTTTTTAATTGGGTGTCCAAAGTAGGTTTTTAATTTCTTTAAAAAGCTGCTCAGGCTGGCCTGGTGGTGCTGAGGGTTGAGGCGCTGGACGCCACAGCTCACATCATGCTGGCAACCTGGGTTCGGACGAGAGCCCAGGCCACCAGGGGTTGACGGGAGGGATAGGATTGAGCATCCGCAGGACTGCTCTCCTATCCCGGGGAGGGATCCAGGGAACCATCGCTCTGTAGCAGCCCCTGGTGACAACCAGGGACACTATCAGAGCGATGGCAGCAAGGGGGGGGTAGAGTGCAGCAGACGTCAGTACGTTGTGCCTCAAGACTTCATTGCACATCTGCACTCTGCAAGGGGTGTAAATCAAGGCAGAAACATGGTGGAGCAACAATCTCGGTGGCTGATGGCCATGCCCAGTGCCCCCCAGTTCCTGAGAGGATTCTGCCACACAGTGAGAGAATCCTAATTGGCCGGCTCTGTGGGGGTGCCAGACTGGGCCTGGGGTGTGTGGGTGCTGGCGGCTGGAGATCGCGGCGATCCGCACTGCAGGAGGGTACAAAAAAGAAATAAGAAAAAAAAAGAGCTGCTCAGTATTTAACTTAATTACATGTTTCAATACATTTTCACATCGTGAAAATCATTTTCACAATATTATATTTGTCACAAACTCACTCAGCAGGTCAGGCACTCTGCTCCCACAGTGCCAACCTCTGAGCGCAGTCTTGTGAACAGTTAACAGAACTGGGTAACCTCTTGTCTGCTTTGTGGGTTTGAATCAAACTTTGGTCTCAAGTTCTGGAGGGATTCAAACTGTGAACCTCTTGCTAGCATACCTAATGTACATGCTGAGATAATTCTGCTCTTCGGAGGGCCAGATATATTTCGTCTATGGGCACCTAACCAGGTGTACAAAATGAACCCTTAAAAACTCTATGAAAGATCTCAGAATAAACTCTCACCTTTTCCCAGTTTGGTAAAACCAGTAATATTTGTACAGTGTCAACCTTAACCATGTATGCCTCACTTGTCAAGAAAAATAATTTCAAAGGCACACCAAGTAGTCTCTAAAGTAGAGGTTTACTTAAAAATAGATAAAAAATGTAAAATGTAAATACAGAACCATATATCACAAAACATACAATCATTTAAAAGAACAAGGGTTAAAAAAAAGTGCAAAATTCCTACCACCAGACAATTAGACTTGTATATCTAATGTATCTCTTCTAATAGTACTGATAGACAGATGTTGTTGTCAAGAGAGTCCAGACATGTGTGTCTTGACAGGTCACTCACAGCATAATTAAAACACTGTCTTGAGCCTGCCTTCTCCATGATGTCACCCAGTTCCTCCTCTGTTTATTAAAAATTATATAATCAGGATGTCATCACTCAGAAGGTAAATTAAATAAGGTTAATTTCTAAGTGCTTCTTTCATCCATGAGCAACATCCTGCTTTTACAGACATCAGAGGAACATTTATGACTTCGCACCAGTGTAACATAACCTGGTTTTCCTTCTCTAAACGTCATAAAATGGATATTTTCTATCCTGTCAGCTCGCAAGCTACAATTAAGCTACATAAACAGAAGATGCTTAATTTAGGCCTCTTCTAGCTTGTAATTATCTCCTGGCCTTCCAGGTAAGACCTTGTAGCTAAAACCTGGGAGAGGGGGTGTCATTCCACAGGCTGTTTCAGCATGTCTCATGACAGACACTCAATAACACATTTTTATATTACAAAAATCATAGATTAATCGGAACCAGCTATCTGAATGTCACAATTCCTTCCCACCTAGACTGAATTTGGGGGCTCTATCCCCTGCATGGGATGAGCTTCCCAAATCAGTTCACTCCTCATAGACACGAGATAAACCATCTGAGTTCTGATTTTTGGCTCCAGCCCTATGTAGAATGGTCATGTCATACCCTTGCAAAGCAAGACTCCATCTTAACAATCTACCATTGTTATTTCCCACCTGCGTCAGCCAAACCAGGGGATTGTGGTCAGTCTGTACCACAAAATGCTGCCCATACAAGTATGGTTCTAACTTCTTTAGGGCCCACACTATGGCAAGACACTCCTTTTCCACAGTGGAGTATGCCTGCTTCCTAGGAAGTAACTTTTTACTCAGGTATGCTATTGGGTGATCTCTCCCTTGGCTGGATGTCTGACTCAGTATTGCCCCAATATCCACATCTGAGGCACCAGTCTGAACTATAAAGGGTTTGCTATAGTCAGGACTTGACAAAACAGAAGCACTGCACAGTGTCTCCTTCAGTCTGGTAAAGGCTTCTTCTCAGGCTGGTCCCTAGGTAATTTTCTTTGGCATCCTTTTCTTTACCAGGTCAGAAAGGGGAGCAGCCAGGGCACTGTAATTGGGTACAAATTTTCTATAGTACCCTGCTGCCCCATGAAAACTCCTGACCTGCTGCTGTGTTTCTGGTCTGGGCCACACCTGGATTACCTCTCTTTTTATTTGGTTAGGATGGAGCTGTCCTCGGCCTACCACATGCCTGAGGTATGCCACTTCTCCCATGGCTACCTGGCACTTCCTGGCTTTGACAGTGATCCCGGCTCTCTCTATTCTGCCTAGCACTTCCCTAAGGTGGGATAGGTGTTCCTCCCAGCTGGTGCTAAAGATGGCAATGTCATCTAGGTACGCCATGATGTACTCCTCAGCACCATTTAACACCTGGTTCACCAGCCTTTGTAAAGTGGCCGGGTCGTTCTTCATTCTGAAAGGCATTACTTTGAATTCAAATAAGCCTATCGTAGTGATGAAGGCCGAACTCTCCCTAGAGCTGTCCATCAACTCTACCTGCCAATACCCCTTTGTCAGGTCAATAGTCGTAAGGTAGGTCGCCCCTCCCAACTTGTCCAGGAGTTCGTCCGTCTGGGGCATCGGGCAGGCATCTGACTTTGTGACTGCATTCAGTCTATGATAGTCCACACATAAATGAGTAGAGCCATCTGACTTAGGCACAAGGACTATGGGTGAGGCCCAGGGGCTGTGGGATCTTTGGATTACCCCTAAATCCAGCATCTCCTTCACTTCCCTCCTAATGTCCTTTTGGACAGCCTCGGACACCCGATATGCTGTCCGCCATATGGACGTCTGTGTCCCTATCTCCACATCATGAGTCACTAAGGGGGTTAGTCCAGGCTTGGTGCTAAATAATGGGGCAAAGTCTTCTAAAACCTCCCTTACTTCCTGGCTCTTGTCCAGGGCCATCTGGGGAGACAATTATACTGCCTCCACAGAGGACTTCTGCTTGCTTTCTTCCAGCAAGTCCAGAAGGGGGTCTCCTTCATCCATCCCCTCCACAGGACTACACACTGCAAACACCATGTCAGCTCTATTTGCATATAGCTTCATCATGTTGACATGGTACATCCTTTCTGTCTGTCTTCAGTCAGGTAACTCTATAATATAGTTCACGTCATTTACCTTCCTAACCACTTTGTATGATCCTGCCCACTCAGCCTGCAGCTTGTCTTTCCAGACCGGAATAAGGACCATGTTTTCCTGACCCACCATGTACGAGCGAGCTCTGGCTTTGCGGTCATACCACATTTTTTGTTTTTGTTGGGCAGCTGCCAGGTTGCTCTGGGCTGTCCCCATAAGCTCCTTCAGCCTTTCCCTAAATGTAAGGACGTAATCCACTATGGGAGTTCCCTGGGTGGCATGCTTGCCTTTCCAGTCCTCCCAGATCAAGTCTAGGGGCCCACGTACCCAGAGTCCATATAAGAGTTTGAAGGGGGAAAAATCCTGTCAACTCTTGGGGCACCTCCCTGTATGCAAACAACAGGTGGGGAAGGTATTTCTCCCAGTCCCTCCCATGCTGTTCAGCAAACACTCAGAGCATTGACTTCAGGGTACCATTGAATCTTTCCACAAACCCATTGGCTTGTGGGTGATATGGTGTCATGCATCTCTGCACCACTCCACACTTCTCCCATAAACAATTCATCAGGTCTGACATGAAGGAACCCCCTCGATCGGTGATCACCTCCTGCAGAAACCCAACACAGGAGAAAATCCCAATGAAGGCATCTGCCACTTTGTCTGTCCTCAGTGAGGATAGGGTGACTGCCTCTGGGTACCAGGTGCATAATCCACCACAGTCAGGATGAATCTCTTCCCTGAGGAGCTGGGGGTATTTAAAGGCCCCACAATATCCATTCCCACCCTCTGGAATGGCTCCTTCACTATGGACAATGGAATCAGGGCAGCTTGGGTTTTCTTGCCCGCCTTCCCTATTTCTTGGCACCAGCGACAAGATCTGCAATACCCCTTCACCTGCTGGGTGAAGTTAGGCCAATAAAAATTCTGGGCCAACCGCTGCATAGTGCGCATGATTGCCAGATGACCAGACAAGGGAATATCATGTGCAATCTTGAGCAACTGCTCACGATACCCCTGGGGAACGACAAGCTGCCTGCCTAGCACCCCTTCCTCTGTTTGCACAGCCTGAGTATACATAAGTCCATTTTCCCAATAAACCTTATGTCTGCCATCACCTCCCTGTACCCTGTCAGAGTCTGCTCAAGCCCTCAGCTTCTCTAGACTAGGGTCACTTCTCTGAGCACCTGCAAACCCCTCACACATTCCCAAGGCATGGGACAGGTCCCCTTCAGTTGCTAAACTAGGGTCCCTAGCACTAGAGTCAGGGCCCTCAGCTTCACTGACAATCCCAACCCTCTGACAATGAGTCACCCCTCCTTCTTCAGAGTAACTCTCTGTAGCTATATGTTAACTGCTACTGGGGAAATTTCTACCCTCTTTTCATTCATGTCCCATCTGGAGAGACAGGCTGGGGAACCAGACTCTCAGTGGTTTCCACAATGGCTTCTGTGGGGTTCAGGGAACTACAATTTTCCCTTGCTGCTTGGCTATGGGTAACTGCACACACCATCTCCTGTTTGAGATTGCTGCCCAGGATCACATCTACTGCTAAGGTTTCAGCTATAGTCACTTGTTGCGCATTTACCCTTGTTTCACCCCAGTCTAGGAGAACACTAGCAAGGGGCAATGTTTTCTCTTCACTAGTAAAATCCTGTACAGTGATGCATTTATTGGGTATAAGCTGACCCGGCTCTACTAGATCCCCTTTTACCAATGTCAGGGATGCCCCTGTGTCCCTTAACCTTTGCGTCTGTACACCATTCACCATGACTGGGTGCATTTGTTCCCTCATGTTCACAGGCATGCTTCCAGGGACACACAAATAACCCACTTCCTTCCTAGCCCCTGTTGTGTATTGCTCTCTGTTTTGGAACACTGTCTGGCAATATGCCCAGTTTCTTTACACAACCAACATTCATTTCTTTTCTCAGAGAAATCTTTTCTCTGAAACCTGGTGCTAACTGGTTTTGGTGGAGGCAGCGAGGGCTTTGTTGCCCTGAAGGTGCGCTTTTCCCTTTCTTCGCTGCCATGCCTGTCCCATTCGCTCTCAGAGCAGGTCTGCTCTTGGCATAGAGGTCTGAGAGTTCAGCAGCCTCTTGCACTGTTTTGGGATCTCGGTCCTCCAGCCAGGTTTTCAGCTGTGCTGGACATGCCCAGAAAAACTGTTCTAACAAAATCACATTTTCAATTTTATCAACAGAGTTTGCTTCAATTCCTTCCCACCAACGTTTTAAAAACTGACGTTGTTTCATGGCTAGCTTCTCGTAGCTCATGTCAGGGCTTCTCCTGAGCTTATGGAATTTAGCTCTGTATGATTCAGCAGTTAATTCAAATTTCTTTAACAGTGAGGCTTTAAGTTTGCTGTAATCATCACAGTCCTCAATGTCCATTTGACCCAATGCATCCCGAGCTTTCCCAGTAAGTAGCAGGGATAGCTGGAAGTTCCAGGACTCCCTAGAAATTTTAGCCTGAATGCAAACTCTTTCAAAAGAATTTAAAAAGGCATCCATATCCTCCCCCTCTTTAAATTTGGCTATCAAATTTGTAACCCAGTCCTGTAGTCCCAGTTAAACCCAAGCCACTTACCTGCTCTGGTGCTGCTGGTTGGAGTCATAGCTTCTCCAGTTCATGTTGCCTCTGGCATGCATGCTCCTCATGGTCAGCGACTCTCTGTTCTCGCTCTGCCTCTCGATCTGCCTCCCACTGTTCATGGTCCCTCTCCCTCTGGAACTCCAGCTCCATTCTGCACAACTCAATTTGCAGCCTGAGTACTTCTGGATCCTGGATACTGGTGACCTTCCCCTGCTGCTGTGGCCCTTCACTGACAGTGGTCCTGTTACCCTCCTCATCAGATCTGGACACTTTACTGACCGCTAGCCCTGCCACACTCAAGGTTTGGTCCTTTTCAGTCACTGTCTGTGACTCAATATTCTGGGTATCTGCTACCATCAGGGCATCCACAAGGTTCTGTTCAGTGGCTTTCGCCTCGAACGGGACTCCTCTGTACCTGCACAACTGCTTTAAGTAGTCTATAGTCTGCCTGTTGTAGTAGGAAGCCATCTTCTTCCCTAACTACGGCTACTCTGACTTGCACTTTATAAAAAAAAATAAAATGGGTAGGAACTTGACTGTACGCCAAGTGATATAGTTCTGTCTCCTTTTTAAAAATAAATCACTGCCTTTTTCTATCTTTGCAAGTGAGTTGACAGTCTCAAGCTGACACATTGAACAATAAAAGCTTGTAATACCAAACTTATCACACTGCTGCCAACCAATCTGTCACAAACCCACTCAACAGGTCAGGCTCTCTGCCCCCACAGTGCCAACCACTGAATGCAGTCTTGTGAATAGTTAACAGAACAGGGTAACCCTCCTGTCTGTTTTGTGGGTTCGAATCAAACTTTGGTCTCAAGTTCTGGAGGAATTCAAACTGTGAACCTCTTGCTAGCATACCAAATGTACAGACTCAGATAATTCTGCTCTTCAGGGGGGCCAGATATATTTCGTTTATGGGCACCTAACCAAGTGTACAAAATGAATCCTTAAAAACTCTATGAAAGACCTCAGAATAAACTCTCACCTTTTCCCAATTTGGTAAAACCAGTAATCTTTGTACAGTGTCAACTTTAACCATGTATGCTTCACTTGTCAAGAAAAATAATTTCAAAGGCACACCAAGTAGTCTCTAAAGTAGAGGTTTACTTAAACTTAGATAAAAAAATGTAAAATGTAAATACAGAACCATATATCACAAAAACATACAATCATTTAAAAGAACAAGGGTTAAAAAAAAGTGCAAAATTCCTACCACCAGACAATTAGACTTGTATATCTAATGTATCTCTTCTAATAGTGCTGATAGACAGATGTTGTTGTCAAGAAAGTCCAAACATGTGTGTCTTCACAAGTCACTCACAGCATAATTAAAACACTGTATTGAGCCTGCCTTCTCCATGATGTCACCCAGTTCCTCCTCTGTTTATTAAAAAGTGTAAAATCAGGATGTCATCACTCAGAAGGTAAATTAAATAAGGTTAATTTCTAAGTGCTTCTTTCATCCATGAGCAACATCCTGCTTTTACAGACATCAGAGGAACATTTATGACTTCGCACCAGTGTAACATAACCTGGTTTTCCTCCTCTAAACGTCATAAAATGGATATTTTCTATCCTGTCAGCTGGCAAGCTACAATTAAGCTAGATAAACAGGAGATGCTTAATTTAGGCCTCTTTTAGCCTGCAATTATCTCCTGGCCTTCCAGGTAACACCTTGTAGCTGAAACCTGGGAGGGGGGGTGTCATTCAACAGGCTGTTTCAGCATGCCTCATAAGAGACACTCATTAACACATTTTTATATTACAAAAATCATAGATTAATCAGAGCCAGCTGTCTGAGTGTCACAATATTCATTACAGACACTCACTTCTTAGTGATTATGGTGTTCCCTTTTGTTTGTTACGGTGCTCGTACCCGCTGGAACCTGAGTTGTGCTAAACAAGTATTTGGTTATTTTCGGAATATGCTGAATTTAATTGTGTCACTAGGGTAACATGTGCTGATCTGTCAGGTTCTGGTACTTTAAATAAACATATCTGTCACTGCAGGCACTGTGTCTTTATGCTAGAGATCAGTGTTTGCAAGATCAGCATTCAGGGAAACTTTTGTATTTAGGTCTTTCCATGACAAGCTTGCAGTTGAATTTATTTCTGCAGTGATTTTAGCAGGTGAATTAGTAGCCAGATTTAGCATTTGCTCAATTAATTCATTTCTGACCCTTTGTGGCTGCATCAGGGCAAAATTCACTTGTTTTCTATTTTCAATGCCTAATATTCCATGTGTCTCTTTCATTTTGGTACTTTTGATATTGTGAAAGTGGGGGAGATTTATGCGGGTCAGAAGTTAGTGCTTCCTTAAATGTACTGTATGTAAACCGAGTGGCTGAAGTGACTTATTTGTAAGATTAGCCTGCATTGTATGTGTTTATGTAGTCTGTACTGAAATCATGTTTTTTTTTGTTCTTGAATTTGTTGTTTTGTAGTCTGTCAGAACATCTGCTGAAGTGTGTGTATTTTTGTGAGAAGTGTATAGCAATTTTCCATTTATTTTTTTATTTTCTTTCTGCTTTCTCTGTGAATTGGAGTCTGTCATTTACTTGCGCTCAGAATGATGTGTCAGATGCATCCTATTACACACAGCAGTGAATTTGTACTAAATGACCTGTCTGCTTATGTTCTTTCATGATTTGGTAAATATTTCACAATGAAGTATTTCCGATGATGTATTAGGAACAATTGCCTAATGCAAATCAGTTTCCTAAATTGAAAACTAAGAAGCTTATGTATCACAGGCAGAGAACCGATCTTGTTACTGCTTTTCCATTTTTAATGTTTGCTTGCACACATGCACAAGAAACAATATGTGGCAGCTTAGGAGAGAAGTGAGTTTCGGAGGTGCAGCACTGGAATTAGCCACTGCAATGAGGGAGTGACCCATCATTGCAAGGCGGTGCCCTGCCTGGTGTAACATTTCAAAACAACATGGCGGCGGCTGTTACCGTCCACCACTCACAGTCCCCATAAAAGCTGACGGGGCTGCCCAATCCCCCTGTTGGTATGCCCCCCCAGTTCATTTGCCAACGGGGAAGCCCAATCCGCATCGGCATAATGCCCCCCATGTAATAGTTATGTATGCCAAGGGGGTGCCCAATCCCCCTTGGCATAATGCGCCCCACAAGCAGACATGTTTTCTGTGCTGATGAGGGGCCCAATCCTCATCGGCTTCAGTCGCTCTCCTCAAACAACACAGGTGGCACACTGGGAGCCCACCCTAGTGTGCCAAAAACAAACCTGTGAAGGAAAAACCTTCCCGCAATGTATTTTTTTTTTGTGAAAGAAAAAAAAAGGGTCCCTCATTGTCTTCGGTGCCCCCACCCCAACCTACACCCAAACTCCTCACATCCTTCCTCACCCCCATACTTATCTCCGGAGCCCGGTGCGATGATCTTCAGTGGATGGGGAACACATCTGCATGCTTCAAAGTTGACTGTGAACTGAAGAAATGCTGGTAAACTGTATAATGGCATAAATGGGGTGTTTTCAACTTAGGTGAATATCTCGGCCATTTTTGTGATTTTGGCTCCAAATTTTCAACACGTGGTTCTTGGGACCCCACCTCATGAATTCAGTCACTGTCATTTTGTTATTTGTCCTGAAATGTGATTTCACGGTCCCAGCGTGGAATCACCTTCCAGGACCAATTAATGAAATGACAGTAGTACTATTCATGAGGTGGGCTCCCAAAAAGCCTATGCTGCAAATTTGGTGAAGAAATTCCAAAAAATTACTGTGTTACAAGCGTGCATTGTGCAGTTTCTAACTATGTTCGTAACTTCAAGAATGTTTAATATTTTCACTCCAGATTTTCAGCATTGTCATTTTTTCACACCTCCTTATGAACAGTAAGCTGTCATTTTTCACATCCTGTCCGAAATGTGTTTTCACACATGTGGAGCACAATGACGCAGTCACTGGGGGAATTCAATGTTCGGGACAGATTAAAAAAATCACAGTGACACTGTTCATGAGTGGAGGTCCCAAAATGCCTATGTTTAAAATCTGGTGAGAAAATTTCAAAAAATGATTGTGTTATGAGTGTGCATTGCACAGTTTCCATGCATGCTCGTAACTTCGAGAATTTTTAATATTTTACTCCAGAGTTTCAGCAGTGCCATTTTTTCACACCTCCTTATGAACAGTACAGCTGTCATTTGTCACATCCTGGTCAAAATGTGTTTTTGCACATCTGGTGCACAATGGCGCAGTTGCTGTGGGAAATCAATGTTCAGGACAAATTAATAAAATCACAGTAACACTGTTCATGAACGGAGGTCCCAAAATGCTTATGTTGAAAATTTGGTGACAAAAGTCCACAAAATGACTATGTTATGAGTGTGCATTGTGCAGTTTTCATGCACTCTCGTAACTTTGAGAACTTGTAATATTTTCACTCCAGATCTGCAACATTGCCATTATTGCACACCTCCTTATGACCAGTATGGCTGCCATTTTTCACATCCTGCTTGAACTGTGGTTTCACACATCTGGCGCAGAATGGCACGGTTGCTATGGGAAATCAACGTTTGGGACATATTAACAAAATCACAGTGTCACTATTCATGAGCAGAGGTCCCAAACGCTTTCATGAGGTGGGGGTCGCAAAATGCCATGTTGAAAATTTGGAGTGCAAATACCAACAAGTGCCCGGGGCATTAGGGGTTTCTAACCATAATGTCCCACCTCTGTACAGACTGACAGGTATCAGGGGTGTGCCTTTGGATTCCTGGCTGGAATGCTCATGCCATTCTTCCCCCACTCTGTAGCCAGTGACAGACATTGAGGTGTGCCTTGGACTATTAGGCCCCAGAGTTCACCCCATTCTCCTATACTGCACCCATTTCAGCATATGTCCTTATGGAATGTGGTGACTGTAAAGCTGAACACCCCAAGGCACACCGCAACACCTGTCGGTGTTTGCAGGATAGGGTGAAGTGAAATGGCATGAGCGATATGAGCGATGACCCAAAGGCATACCCCAATGCCTGTCCATCTGTGCAGGGTGGAGGTGGGGTTGGCGTGAAGTTCAATACTTCACTGCCATTCCTATTCTGCATCTGTCTAACTCTGGCATTTCCATTGCTAATAACAGCAAGCAAACATTTGGCATTGGCAAATGCGTGTTTTAACATGCAGCTTGCTATGGAATGATTTAACCTCTTTGTTATAGTATGTGGAGAGTAAATAAAATAAAATTTGAATATGCTTTCATGATGTGGCCATACCTTAGCATTTCCCAACCATTTTTTTTTGTATTTTTTTTTCTTGCTCTCACTGATTGGTGCATATCAAGGTCATTACTTTGCAAGTTCTCATTCAGTGACATAAACATAAGTGGTGTAATACAGTAACATATAATTATTGATACTTGGCAGCAAGGACCATGGAGTATCACAGACAGACTGAAGAAGAGAAGGGGTGTACATGTGTTGGGGTTGGAGGCCAGTAATGCGTAATACTATACACTCAGCAGAAATCTAAAGTTAAAAACTTAATTATTGAGCTAAAATAAATATTGGCATTGGAAGTTTTGGGTGAGAAATGGTACTCAGAAATGGGACTGCTGAGAAACAGAAGAGGGGGATTGTGGTGCACACTACTCTTGGATTTGTTTTTCATTTTTTTCACACCACGAGCCCCCTTTTCCATTTCTCTTTGGGTCGGGCTGCAAACTGTAACATGTCGATGGGGCGAATTGCAATCTGTGGTTCAACTGGGTCACCTGGTTTGCCCTATTTGGACAATTGCCAAGCAATTGAACCAAACATCTGCCTATCTCCCCTAAAAGTTCACCACAGTCAAAAAGAAATGAATACCTGAAGCTCATGGTGTTCAAATCTTTTGTAGAACAGAACTGGCAGCCCTACAAATCACTGGTGTGACTTGCGATTACCTGACTGCCCAAGCTCCATCCTGCTCCGAGTGAAGGACAGAGGTACCATTTTTTTTTAAAACACATAGCCATTCCTTAATGGATATTTTTATATTTATTTGTATGAGAAATGTATCTTTTTTATATCTTTTTATAGCAAAATTTTATTGGAAAAGTTCCTTGAGCATTGGTGAATCTGGTGCGTCATGTTTTCAGGGTTTGAATGATCATGCAGCGTAGCACTGGTATTAATAAAACTTCAGCACTATCTTTCTAAGCACAGTAAAAATTTACTCACACATCAATGCTTGAAAATGAGGTACCAACGTTAGGGTAATGCCAGTGCTGTGTTGCATGATCTATCAAACCCCAAGGAACACCATGCCACAAATTCACCAAGCTCAGGGGACATTTTTCCCCAATATATTATTTCCACACATTTTCTGTTTTGTGCATAAACCCTAAATGATTCATTAATGTAATTTTTTTAAAATTAATTTCCTTACTTATTTAAAGAAAAATGTTTGTGCAGTCCTTCATTTGAGAGGGGAGAGAAATGGTTGCTTAGAGTGGAGTGGTACTGTACTTTTAACAGCAACAAACTCAAAGAACAAAAAAGCCTGATACAACACAACTCGGGTCTTAAAAAAAGACTGCAATTTAGTTGTCAGACTGAAATGCATAAATCATTTATTGTCAAACGTTAAAAATGGCACACAAGGCAAGGTCCCAGTAATCAACAGAATGTGCTGGTGTCTTGCTTTGTGTTTCATTTTTAACTTTTGCTGATAAATGATTGATGCACTTTAAATTGAGGACTACATCGTAATCTTTTTCACGACCATTTGCATCTGCTGTGCTGGGCTTTTTTGTTTTTTTCAGTCCCTGAACTGACAATAATAAACAGTACCCAGATTGACAATGCTGGTCTATAGTAAAATTATCCATTCAATAGATGGCAAACATACCCTGGATTAATTGCCAATACTGTTAATAGCTAAAACACCACCACAACTAACATAATTGTTGTGGCAAAATTTGTAGTCTGTTGTAGCAGAAAATCATGATAATTTTTGGCTGCCAACAGGCATTGGCTGTGATTCACAAAGGGGCGTAGAGCCTACGCACCCCACTCTACATTGGAATGCCATGTAGTACGGTCCTGTGGACCCCCTGGTGACATTCATTCCAGTTGCACAAACCAGTGCGCACATAACCCCCCCCCAATCCCACAGCTACATGCCATGGGTAGCCCAGTGGTGTACCAGAAGGTGTGCCCACACTCTGCGTCATTCACTAAGATGCAGAGCAGTGCATAGTGCCTGGACAGGGTACTCAAAATGTATCCTGCCATAATTGGGATACGCCTCCCCACCACCACCCGACTGGACAACAGCTAGGGCAGACAACTGTTGGACCTCTGCCATACAGCTACCCCTGCCCACCGGGCTGCCTGCGTGTGCAGGTGGTGGCCAGTCAGGTGACTGCAGGCCCCCCCACCAGAACCCCAGTCCAGTCCTGTATGCAGTATACATGCCCCCCTCTGGAGCCCTGGTCTAGTTCCATATGCAGTGTACATCCCCCTGAACTCTGACCCATTGCTGAATGTCAGTGACTCCCCCTGATAGTGGAGCCCATGGCTCCTGTCTGGTACTGCACAGAACCCCAACCCCCCATCCCACTCTGTGGTGGTTGGTGGCCCCTCCTCCCTCCCACAACACTGACATCCCATCCCACCCCCAACCCCCATTCCTGTATGTTGATGGTGCAGTCGCCAGATAGTGAGTGACACTTCCTACCACACATTCCACCTCAGCCACCCACAGTCCAACTGATGTGTGCTTGCTGCCTATTAGGTGGCATGCACCCAGTATTAGTCATACGCAGGTGGCTGACGTGGAATATGTGGTGGGAAATGTTGATCACCACCCAGCGACCATGGCACTGACATACAGGTTCAGGGGATGGGGGGTGGAATGTCAGTGCCTGCAGGAGGGAAGGGGGGCCACTAACCACCACTGAGCAGGTGGGGGGGAATGGGATTCTGTGTGGTATGGGACAGAGGCTGCTAGATGCCGCTGTGGGGAGGGGAGTCACTGACATTCGGGACTGGGCTGATGCTCTGGAGGGGAGGTGGCATGTACTCTGCATAGGGGACTGGGACAGGGTGGTGGATACCCGTGTGTGCCATTCACCACCTGGACCCATGCCATGGTGCAGGGGATCCACTACAGGACCCAGGATAGACATCTGATTGGATGCCTGCCTGCATCCAATGCTCCACACACATTTGCCTTCCTCGCACCTGTACACCAGGGGGATGGGACCATGGTTGGGTGGCTGGCAGTAATAAATACTGCCGGTGCATATTTGTCTGCAGGTGTGGAGTGGCGCGGTCACTCTACACGGTTCTGTAACGTGGATACCGCACCTTAGTGAATTGCATCCAATTGTTTGTAACAGCTCTTGTAGTCATGTGTACTCTTTTCTGCATTTACTAAAGATTAGAGTTACATGCACTCTGAGTGATTTGGTTGCTGGTGTCATTACTGATGTCATTTTAAGGGCTTAAAGTAGGTTTGCAGATCATGGAACTGTTATTTCTATCTTGCAGATAACTTATTAGTTCCTACTCAGGTTGTGTGTATGTTTTACTGCAAGTTAAGGAGTCAGCATTCCAGTGGCAGAGACTTATTTACTAAACTCCATTCCAGGAATTTCCAGCTGTGTATGTGGGGGAGGGGGGTCTGCACTAAGTCTGAGTTCATATGTAGACCAATATACAACAAAGACAAGTACTGGTGAATGCCGTAATGTTTGCTTAAATGTTATATATTATTCCTTTGTTCTTCTCACTACAATTTGTGATTCAGTTGCTAAGCAGTGACTAATACTGCACTTACATAGAAACATAGAATTTGATGGCAGATGAGGACTGCTTGGCCCAACCAGTCTTCCCATTTCTCCCTACCTACACTATTACATCAGACCGTGCCTGATCTGCAGCTCTTTCACCCTTCTCCCCTCCTTTCCACTAGGATTCCTTTGTGCTTATCCCATACAGTCTTGAACCCCATCACTGTTTTTGCCCACACCCTCTCCACTGGAAGGCTTTTCTAGGAATTCACCCCTCTTTCTGTGAAGAAAGTACTTCACATCTCTTCTGAATCTGCCCCCTCTCCTTCAGCTTCACAGTTGTTTAATTGTCTTCTTGATTGTTCCTAGTTGCAGGATATGCAACACCAGAGAAAGAAATCTGTCCAGAAAATATGTGTTCACCCATTTGAACTTATAGCTCAGTTGTAGAGCGGTGGGATGGTATGCCAGGGGCCTGGACTAAATTCCCAGTAGGTCACATTATGTCTTTGTAACTACAATTTATGTTGTACAAGATAAATTATTATGCTTAGTAAGTGAAGGAGGGTAACTCTGCACAATACCGTGTTATTTATTTTTTGTTGTTATTTATTTAGTAAGGAAAGACCAGCTAAGGTGCACTATCTTGATTTCAGTGTGGTCTTGCTGTTACTCATTTTTACATCATACAGTATGTATCCAGGATAGAAGAACAGATACCAGAGCTCGCAGTCCTGCAGTGGGTGATCTCTTAAAGACAGCAATGTAGGAACAAACACAAAAAATAGCAAAACAAAGTGTGCAGTATAACTCCAGAATTTATAAAAAGTGTAAAACAAAACCCAGGAAAGTCCAGCTTAGATGTACTGTAACATCTCATTTTCATCAACTTACTCAAGATCACACAGTATTTAAAGGCGTCTTTACACGTAATGATCTGTATCTCAATAAGCAATACAGATAAGTTGCAATGTTACCTTTCTGTTGTGTACAGGCGAATGGTTCTGCAAGAGAATCAAATGTTCACTGATTCCATGTTCCCTGCTTTTCTGGGTTCATGGAGTTTTTTTCTGTTTTACCTGTCCGTATGATAACGCCATTCCGCTTATTTCTGTGCCATGGCAACAGGGAATCCAGTGGTCTCTTGGCTGTTTAGGAGTAGATCGCCTGTACACGGCACAAAAAGGGTAACGTTACAGTTGATCTGTACCCATCATTGTGATACAGATCACAGCATGTAAAGGCAATCTGCTCTGCAACAGATTGAATGGAACAAAGTGCCATCATGGAACAAGCATCCTGTGTAAAAGCGCCTTAAATGTAG
Source organism: Neoceratodus forsteri (assembly GCA_016271365.2). Classification (NCBI taxonomy): domain Eukaryota; kingdom Metazoa; phylum Chordata; order Ceratodontiformes; family Ceratodontidae; genus Neoceratodus; species Neoceratodus forsteri. The sequence goes on along the minus strand of CM057452.1, from coordinate 870,001,009 downwards.
CAGGGTTTAAACCTGCAGTATCCTGGTTCCTAGCAGTGCTCTAACCATTACAGTTAATCTTACGGCCTGGGGGGAACACTAGGAAAAGCCAGTGGCTGCTAGCCATCCTTTTTTTCAATTCGTTTAATAAGAATGGCAAAGCTGAGATGCAACATCTCCATTCCAGTGATGTCTTGCTTTTACTTATTTTTTACAACGTATTTACACAGGATAGTGCAGATGAGATGCAACACCCAGGGACATCATGCCATTAGAATTTCTGGGATGGAGGACTCAGTTCAACCCTAATCTAAAGGAAACATTAAATGGGATTTTTACAGATTTCTTCAGATTGTAGGACACTATTTTGATGTACAGTCAGGGGGATACATGACAGTCCAGCAACATCCCATTTCTAGTGGGATCCTGCTTCTACCCATTTTTGCAGCTAGGGGAACTAGAATGATGGGAGGTTATATGATTTACATGGTGAATATGCCTCTCTGTCAGGTGTTGCATCTGTGATTTCTTGGTTCTTACCATGATCTAACCATTAGACCACACTACTTGGGGGGGGGGAGGGGGGACCAGGAAAGACAAACAGTTGTTTGTTTTCTTACAGTATAGCTCCTCAGGATAGCTCATCTCATTTCCAGTAGGGTCCCTTCTACATAATTCTGTAAGTGGGTGGGCTGGCTGGAGCACTTGGGAGGTTAACTTATCTGGCAGCTTTCCAGATGTTCTTTCTACAGAGATCTGAGAAACAAATGCACCAAGATTGCAAGGACTGCCAAATCTAACTACTTCAAATCTAACCTTCAAAACAACCCTGACTTTCCAGCAAAATTCTAGAAAGTCATCAACTCATTTTTGGATCCTCCAGCTCAGTTTGTGCCACCTGTCCTCAGGGTTAATGATGCATTGCTTTCTGACACTTCCTCTGTTGCTTCTCCTTACAATGAGTTTTTCACTACATGTGCCATTCCCTCTCACCCAGGTAATGTCACTACACACTCACCTTCTGCACTGTACCCATCTCATTGCCAGTCATCCTTGGGTTTCCACATCCCTCCCATTACCACTCATGAAACTCTGCTGGCCCTCTCCTCTATTAATCGGTTGAAATCCAGCCTGGATAGACTTGATCCCAAACTCTTTCACATCTCTGGTCCTGCAATTGCTCTTCTACTGACTCAACTGTTTAACCTATTGTTCTCTCTCAGCTCAGTTCCTCAGGCCTGGAAGACTGCCGAAGTTCTTTGTCTCCACAAGGTGGGGTGTTTCTTCTCCTGGTAACTACTGTCCTATTTCCTTCCTTCCCTTCCTTGCTAACTTACAAGAGAAGCTAGTTCATGCTAGACTTTTTGACCATCTCACCTCCTCCAATTTTCTCTCCCTTTTTCAGTCTGACTTTTGGAAGGATCACTTCACCATCTCTTCCTTACTACTTGTCACTAACTCCATCCTCTCTGGGATGGATCATGGGCATATCACAACTGCCATTTTCATTAATCTGGCTCAAGCCTTCATCTTGGTGTCCCACTCACTCCTTCTGGAGACACTGAACCTGTCTGGACTCTCTGATTCTAGTACAGACTGGTTCAGGTCCTGCTTAGCAGGTTGACAACAGTCTGTTCAGGTAGGAAGTGTGTTACCTCCCCTTCCCCCCACTCAGACTGGAGTGTACATGATTCTATATTAGGCCCCATCTTATTTTTCATTTTCTTAAATGAGCTCCCTTCTGCTTGTTTTAACTCGCATATACATATGTATGCTAATGACAGTTATATTCACCTGTGGTCCTTCTACACTGTGGAAATCCTACTCCAACAGGATTTCAACAGGGTACTGCACTGGTTCCATGCCAACCAACTTGAGGTCAATACTAAAAAGACAGTGTCTATGACCTTTGGAACCAGCCCAATAATGGCCAGTCTTTAAAGACCTCTGATCTTCTCTAAACTGGATGGTTCCCCTCTTGATGAAGTCCCATCATTCAAATCCACACCACAGGACAAGAGAAATGGGGGCTACCAGCCTCCCCCTAGGATGGAGATAGAATATTGGGAAAGAGGGTATCAATTGAAAGGGGGGATGGGGGGAACTTGGCGGAAGGGCTTAGCTACCAATGCCAGAAGCCTTGGGAACAAAATGGTGGACTTGGAGGCCATCATGGGGGATGAAGGGCTGGATATAGTAGCAATAATCAAGACTTGGTGGACAGAGCACCATACCTGCGAGATGACTTGTCCAGGATACAGACTGTTTAGAGAGGACAGGGAGGGCAAGAGGTTGGGGGGAGTTGCTTTATACATCAGGGATGACATAACAGTAAGTAAGGGACAGGAGGAAGAAGGGGAAGACTGAGCTACTGTGGTTGCCACTAGGCAGGGTTACCGGAAAATCCTTGTGGCTGGGGGTGGTATACAGACCACTAATGCAGGGGGAGGAGGGGGATTGACAGCTAATTCAGTCAGTCATGTGGATGGCCATTACTTGTGGGGGACCCAAACCTCCCAGATATAGACTGGGGAATCCCAGATGCAGTATCGACTAGAAGCAGGGAGTTCCTAGCTTCGCGGCAGGGGGTGTTCCTACAACAGCCAGTCATGGAGCCAACAAGGGGCAACAACCTGCTGGATGTGGTCCTGACAAATGGGGAGAGTGTAGAGGAGGTGTGGGTGGGAGAATTTTTGGCACCAGGGATCACAGAACTGTGAGGTTCAGGGCTAGGGCAGGAAGGGAGACAAATTGAACCAATACTATTGTCTTGGACTTCAGATGTGTAGACTTTGACAGGATGAAAAGGATAGCAAGAGAAGAAATGGAGGGAATGAAGAGTATGGGGTAGTGGAATAGTTTTGGGAGTCTGTAAAAGGAGGGATACTGAAAGCCATGGAAATGTAAATAAAAAAGGTTAAGAAGAGCAAAAGGGGGAGGAGACTGCTTTGTTTTACTAAGGAGGTAGCGGGGGCAGTCAAGGAAAGGAGGAGGGTTTTCAGAAAATTCAAGAGGATGCTCAGAGAGGAAGATGGGGATGATTATATGGTAAAGAGGACACTGGCAGGACAGAAGATCAGGAGAGCAAAAGTAGATACTGAAGAGAAAATAGCTAAAAAAGCTAAAAGGGGTGACATAACTTTTTTCAGATATGTAAGGGAGAGAAGGAGGGCAATGCAGGTGATTGCAAGGCTGAGGGGGAGGGAGGGGTAAAATCAGGAGATTGTGAAAAAGCGGAGGTATTAAATAAGTACTTTTGCTCAATATTCATGGAGGAGGAAGATGGGAGGGGTTCTGAGCTAAAGAGGAGGGGGAAGGAGGGCAAATGGGTGGATAGGGGCCCATTCACTGTGGAGAGGGTTAGGAAAGAACTAGAGAGATTGAGGGTGGACAAGGCAATGGGACCGGATGGGTTACAACCTAGGTTGATCAGGGAATTGAAGGAGGAGTTGGCTTCCCGATTGACAAAGCTATTCAACTGGTCCCTGAATATGGGGAGGGTACCAGAGGACTGGAAGTGGGCGGATGTAGTGCTTTTACACAAGGGAGGATGTAGGGAGGTGATGGAGAAGGGAGCACTATTGACCTGTCAGCCTCACCTCGGTGGTGTGGAAGGTAATGGAGGCACTAATCAAGGAGAGGGTGGCAGACTACCTGGAGGAGAGTTGCTTGCAGGACAGCAGACAGCATGGCTTCATGAAGGGAAGTTCATGCCAAATGAATCTGATAGAGTTATTCGATTGGGTGACTCAGGCGATTGACGAGGGAGGGGTGGTGGACGTGGCCTACCTGGACTTCAGTAAGGCCTTCAACACCATCTCCCACAGAAGGCTGGTGAGCCAGCTAGAAAGTCTAGGGGTGGGTGGGAAAATAACAAGGTGGGTGGAGGCCTGGTTAGTAGGAAGAACCCAGAGGGTGGTGCTAAATGGGGTACACTCCAGGCTGGAGGGGTGAAGAGTGGAGTGCCCCAGGGGTCAGTTTTGGGACCTCTCCTTTTTATGTTGGCATGCTTGCATAGCCAACATTTTGTGGTAGTGGAGATTTGGAGGCGTGGTCGCTGTTGGGCGAATGCAGGTCACGCACCAGTAGGTGTGTCCCTCATTCCCCAATCAGCCTGCATGCTGGTGCCACACCACCCGGGCAAGTACATCTAAGGAAAGGTCCGCTGCTATGCGAGCAAAGCTCATCACATGCAGCGGACCTTCCTACGTGCTTCGCCAGCTTCAAACATGGTGGCACAGTGGCTGCTAAACTGCCGACTTTGGGGGTGCCCAATCCCCTGGTCAGCATACCCTGCCCCTCATGTATGTGCCGATGGGGGGACCCATTCCCCATTGGCATAATGTGTCCCCCTCCTTTTTTGCTTGCTGAGGGTGCCCAATCCCTCACTCATGCACCCCTCCCCTTTCATTGTTTGCTGTTGGGGGTGCCCCAATCCTAGTTGGCATCCATCCCCCTTTCCCACTTTAGCCTGTAGAGGGAGCCCTCCCCATGGCATGATGTCCCCCACTCCCTATGTGCCAACAGGGTGCCTAATCCCCATTGGCTACTGTATCCCCATCCCCAAAAACACCTGTAAAAAGAAAACCGGCCTGCAATGTTTTTTAACACCTGTAAACAGAAAATGGTCCTCGTAGTCTCCTAACCCTCCAACCACCCGCACCCACCCACTGCGCACCCTGCCTCTCCACCCCCCTTCACCCCATACTTACCTCTGGAGCTCGGCGTGATGATCTTCGGTGGACCGGAAACACGTCTGCACTCTTCAAAGCTGACCGCAAACTGAGGAAATGCCAGTAAGCTGTATAATGGAATAAATAGGGTTTTTTCAACTTTGATGCATATCTCGGGCATTTTTTGGAATTTTTGCACCAAAGTTTCAACATGGGGTTTTTGGGACCCCATCTCATGAATTCTGGCACTGTTATGATGTTAATCGGTCCAGAAAGGTGATTTCACAGTCATTGCACTGAATCACATTTTGGGACTGATTAACGCAAGGACAGTGGCATTGTTCACAAGGTGGGCTTTCAAAAGCCTATGTTACAAATTAGTGGAAAAATCCATAAAATAACTGTTTCTGAATGCATTGTGCAGTTACTTTCACATCACGCTAGTAACTTCGCTAATTCACAATATTTTCACGCCAGATTTTCAACATTGTCATTTTCTACACCTCCTTGTGAACAGTACAGCTGACATTTTTCACATTCTGTCCGAAATGTGTTTCCACACTTCCGGAGCACAATAGTGCGGTCGCTGTTGGAAATCAGTGTTTGGGGCAGATTATGAAAATGGCAATGACACTGTTCATGAGCAGAGGTCCTAAAATGCCTATGTTGAAAATTTGGTGTCGATACTCCATAAAATGACTGTGTTACGAGCGTGCATTGCGCAGTTTGCACACGCGCTCGTAACGTTGTGCATTTGTAATATTTTCACTCCGGATTTTCACCATTGGCATTTTTCCACACCTCTTGATGAATAGTACAGCTGTCATTTTATATATCCTGCCCGAAATGTGTTTTCGCATGTCCAGTGCAGAATAGCGCGGTCGCTGTGCAAAATCACTTTTTGGGACAGTTTGAGGAAATGACAGTGACAATGTACATGAGTAGAGGTGCTAAAATGCCTATGTTGAAAATTTTGTGCTGAAAGTGCATAAAATGACTGTGTTACAAGCGTGCGCTGCGCAGTTTCCACGCACCCTTGTAACTTCGCAAATTTGCAATATTTACATGCCACATTTTCAACACTGCCATTTTTTACACCTCCTTATGAACAGCACAGCTGTCATTTTTCACATCCTGCCCAAAATATGTTTCCACACTGCACTACCAAAGCCAATGCCATTGCGACAACATTCGCCATTGACAAATACTCGTAAACATTTGCATCAGTGGCATAGCGACGGGTCTGAGGGGAAGGGTGTGTCTTTTTGCTGATGATACAAAGATCTGCAATAGGGTAGACACCCCAGGGGGGTGGAGGACATGCAGCAGCACCCAAAGAAGCTTGAGGAGTGGTCAGAGACATGGCAGCTGAAATTTAATACCAAACAGTGCACTGTGATGCATGTGGGAAGAAGGAACATATGAGCAGTTTATACCCTAGAAGGGGAGGCAACCAAAGTTACAGAACAAGAGAGGGATCTGGGGATCATAGTCTCATCCAACCTTAAGGTAGGAAACCAATGTAGCAGGGCAGTAGGAAAGGGAAATGGAATGTTGGCTTGCATTAGCAGGGGCATTACTAGTAGAAGGAAAGTGGTAATAATGCACCACTACAAAGCCATGGTAAGGCCAAATCAGGAGTACAGGGTCCAGTTCTGGAGACAACACCTCCACAAGGACATAGATGGGATGGAGGGGGTTCAGAGAAGGGCAAACAACATGATGTGGGGTATGCAAGGGAAGACATACGAGCAGAGGTGCCAGGAGCTGAATCTATACACGCTGGAGACTAGAAGGGAAAGGGGAGACATGAATGAAACTTTCAAATATGTGAAGGGGCTCAAAAAAGTAAGAGAAGGGAGTTTACTTAATACGAAGGAGGAGGCCAGAACTAGAGGGCATAGCCTCAGACTACAGGGAAGAAGATACAGAGGTAGTGTGAGAGGGAGATTTTTCACTGAGAGGGTGGTGGAGCTCTGGAACAGACTACCAGAAGAAGTGGTGGGGGCTGAATCAGTGGAGGGATTCAAGAAGACATGGGACAGATATATGGGTTTGAATAGCGGGGGTGGGCGGGGGCTGGTGGTGAGAGAGGGTGTGTGGGGGGGGAAATTGGGCAGACTGGATGGGCCAATGTGGTCCTTTTCTGCTGCCAAGCTTCTGTGATTCTATGATAAGTACGTGTGGCTGGCAGCAAGCTTAACAACACCACTCACACTAATGCTATCCATGCAAAACTCTTCCCCAAGCTTGGAGTGCTGTACCTGTCTTAACTATCATGTTTTGTGTATTGACAATCTCAATTCTTAACTTGCACTTCATTTTATACATCTCATTGTTGCTTAGCTCTTTATTCCTACTGCCTGTTTGTATCATTACTGTCTTTTTATCAAATTGTCTGTACTATTTCATGATCTTATTTATTGTACTGATGTGCTGTTTACCCCTGGTACCCTTCCCCCAGATTCCACCTGACTCAGTGTGCCTTTCCCAGTTAACAATTTTCAAACAAATAAGTAACTAAATCAATTAATGAGTGACTAGCTTAGGGTCACACAATAAGTATGTATCTGTAGTGGGGCTTGAATTTGTGATCTCCCACTTCTGAACAGCACTCTAATCAGTAAACGCACATGCCTTCACTGTTTTGGGGGACAAGAAAGGACTGGAATGAGCCAGTGACTTCTGTACTGTATGTATATACATATATATGTACGTATGAGTATATAGGCAGTATAGCCTACAGGTTGGAGTAACTAGCTGTGAATGAGCTTGGTACATCCGGCAGATCTAGTTTTGATTCTTGAAACCTCCACCATTATACTGTGTTACCCTGAGAAAGTCTCTTAACCACCCCAGTGGGCCTAGATTCCCCTGTAAATGGGCCTTGTGCCAAGTGGGCTGTGTGTGTGTGTGTATGTGTGTGTATGTGTATGTGTGCACGCGCATGTGTCTGTCTGTGTGTGTACAGTATCTCTCTATCTACAGTATCTATCTATCTATCATAATGGGCAAGGGTGGTATAGAGGAATGTATACTCATTGAGGGGCTAATTAGGGTTATTAGGCCACAGGCCCGAAGGGCGAGTGGCTTTATTTCCCTAATTAGCCCCCCAAGATGGGTATACTTCTGAGTGTTCCACCTTTACCCATTGTTTGTTGAATATAATACATTGGGATGGTTATTGTCATGGAGATTGCATTTGTGATCTTGTTATGGCATCTGAAGGTCTCTTGCAGCAATAGGGGAATGGTGTGTAGTGAGTGCAGGTAGCAGTTTGGGGAATTTCTTGGTTTGGGTGGGTTTTGTGTGTCTTTTTTCCAGGTTCTTTTGCTGCTTCTTAATTGGTTTGGCTAGCTTCTTAATGATATGATAAACATGCCATCAGTACTGTCCCATTAACTGATTAGTGTACTGTTGATATATGTTTTTAATTTGTGTAGGTATATAGCTGTAATTGTTTGATCAGTGCAGGTATTGTATACAGCTGTAATTGTATGATTAGTATAGGTATACAGCTGAAATTGTTTGATTAGTGCAAGTATATACTTTTAATTAATAGATTAGTTACAGGTATGTAGGGAAATAAGTGAAGGCCTTTTCTATGGGGAAAAGTTCCCATCCATATATTTTAGATACATATATTTTTATTTATTTCTGTTGATAAGGCCTTCATTTATTTCCCTGTATAACTGTGACTTATCTATCAATCAACATTATATACAGTACCTGCATGAATCAATCAATTACAGCTATGTACCTGCACTAATTAAAGCTATATACCTATACTAATCAAACAATTAAAAGTATATGGCTGCACTAATAAAAAGCACACAGCTGCACTACACTAAACCCTATGGGTTACCACTAGTAACATAATTAACACAGCATCAGGAAGCTAGCCAAACCAATTAACAAGCTGCAAAAGAACCTGGAAAAATGACACTTACACAAAACTGTCCCAAACCCAGAAATCTCTTAAACTCTTATCTGCACACACTACACACCAGTCTCTCTTTGCTATAAGAGACCTTCATGTACCATACTGTGATTGCAAATGCAATCTCCATAACAATAACCATCCCAATGTATTATATTCAACAAACAATGGGTAAGGGTGGAACACTTGGAAATATACCAATCTTGGGGGCTAATTAGGGCAATAAGGCCACTCACCCTTCAGGCACGTGGCCTTATAGCCCTAATTAGTCCCCTTGAAGGGTATACATCCTTGTATATCACCCTTACCCATTATTTATTCTATATACACACACACACATATATATATATATATATGTATATAAAATAAATAAATATATATATTCATGGCAAAAAACTCAATTTAATGCATTAGTTAGGATTGTTTCACAGTGACAAAAGCAAGGAAATTCGATGTTAGGGTTCCCACCCCCCTTGCACCCCACCCCCACCAACAGGCATCGGGGTGTGCTTTGGGGTAGTTTCCCTTCCTTTTGAGAATGTGCACCATAAATAATGAAGTAGCGGCAATGCAAACAAAGTGCAAACGCTAACGCACATGGTGACGCAAACGTAAATGATAATGCAAACAGTAGTAGAAACGCAAGCGTAAATGTTAATGAAAACAGAAATGCAAACGCAAGTACGTATGGAATCACAAACTGTAACGTGCACGGTAAAGCAATTGGAAATGCAGACACTTACGGTAACAGCAATGATGGCGCCAAAGGAAACACAAACGGAAACGGAAGTGCAAATGGAAACACGTACGCAAATGGAAATGGAAATGCACATGGTGACGCAAAAGGAAATGCAAACAAAACAGTAATGGAAATGCAAATGTTAACAGTAATGCAAATGCAAATGCAAACTAAAACGCAACGGGTAATGCAAACGGTGGCGTAGATTGGAACAGTAATGCAAGTGGTAATGGAAACGCTAACTGTAACAGTAACGAAAACACACAGTCTTTTTTCCCCAAAAGCTGCATAGAGAAACACAGTGAATACAAGGAATGTATGCATAATAATGGACCTTGGAGCAGAAAATGAACACTTGGAATACTAAATTGCTTATATCTCAGGAACTGTACGACTTACAAAAAAACATTAAAATTCATGTAACTTATGACTTTCCTGGCTAGTGTTGCACTTGGGGGCTAAGCATTTTTCCGATGAAAAGGCCGTATCTCGAAGCGTTTCTGAGATACGGGCCCCGAAAGGGGTGTCGGATGCTGTAATGTTATCCTATGGGAAAAATCATCAACTTCAGAGTACCGTAACTTTGCAGCACTGTAATATTTTGTCACCAAACCACCAAAAGGCACATTTGTGGGATGTTGGCTGTCTTCCTTCCAAACTTCACGTCAAAAGACCAAACCGTTCTTTTGCAGCAGGGTGGCAAGGAGTTCCTATTCTTTTGGGCATAGTGTCGCAAAGTAGTGTTACAAATCATGACTCTTTCGCAGAAAAAATCACGAAAGTGTCGCAAGTGTGACACTACTTTGCAACACTACAGTTTACAACAATTTTAAAAGCATATTTGTGGGGTGTTTAGTCCCTCCAAAAAGACATGGCTAACATCCTCAGGGCTCGACTAGGTGAACACAAAAAGAATTGTGTTCCTAGAGGGTCCCAATTTTAAATGCCAAGCATTTCTGTGACCAACAACTGAAAACAAAATGGCAGATTTGCGACACTACAGGGGTCATTTGCAACACTAAAAATTGCATTTGTGGCACTGTTGCACTTTTTACTAACTTTTCCCATTGACTATAATGGGAAACTTGTTTTTTGGATAACTTTTGAACCATTTAATATTTTTTTCATGAAATCTTTGAAAAGCACATCGGGGACCGGTCACACAAACCATGCGACCTGTAGGTGTGAGCAAAGAATGCACAAAAAAGGGTAAATATGACTTTCTATGTCACTTTATAGATCTGCAACTGTATATCCGACTGTTATGAAACTTGGCAGATCCAGAAATCTTTGGTACCGCTCCGTGCATGTTACATTTCAGGCAAATCTGTCATACAGTGGTAAAGTTATTAAGCTGCAAATTTTCACACTTTAACCTTAAATGGGGTACTCAACCCTAACTATAGTGGCATTACAATGCCACTATAATATATATATATATATATATATATATATATATGACACACACACTCACACTTTTGCTTTTTTGGGGCAATAAGTTGAAGCCTAACTGGTGCATTAATGTACTTTTTTCACAATGTATTTCCTTTCTTTTTGAGATAGTGGAATCATATCCTAATTCACTCAGGTCCCTTATAGATGCAGATGTGCAGGGCCCTCTGGGCTCTGAACCAAGGGAAGAATTTGTCCATCTGCCAGGAGATGAGCAAACCTGTCTGGACCATGCACTTCCATGCAGTTACAGATGTAACAAATTTGTATGGCTGTCTCTGGGATGGTGGGAGTGCAGTACTCTCTGGGCCCTGTGAATCAATATGAATGGACAGGGACAAGTGTCCTTCTGGCTGTGGAAGTGCAAGGCCCTCTGATCCCTGTGCTTCCATGCAGCTACTGGTGCAGAGATGCAGGGCCCTCTGAGTCTTATGGGAAGAGCAAACTTCTTTTCACTACATGGTTACTTGTTGCTCATGTGGCCTACACTGTATCATCTTTTCCCAGGCTGGTGGTGGTGGTGCCGCATAGCAGTGCTGTCCCCTCAGCCTCATCCCCTCCAGTTGGCTCACTGAGGTCACCCCTGAACTCAGCTCACTGACACGGGATTACAAACCAATTCCACTGGGCCAAAGAATGGCCCTGCACACAATGTTTCTTCATAACTTTCTGTTTGATATTTTGACTCCACATCATGAACTTGGCACTAGGATGTGTTACATCCTGCTCAAAAGGTGATTTTGCAGAGCCACTATGAAATCACCTTTTGACCTGTATTTAAAAACTACCACACTTCTTGTTCATTAGGTAGGGTCATGTAAACAGTATAGTCAACTAAAATGTTAGTGTCACACTTTACTGTTGTACTTAAATGTATGATAGTAAAACTTATGGCACGTGAGATGAAAATCTGCCATTTCGGTAAAATGACAACCAAAGTTCCACAAAGATATTTCTGGAAAAACAAACAACTGAGTCTTGCTTAATGGGTCCCATTTAGCAAGATTCTTGTGTCTGCTTTTTTAAAAAATTCATTTTTATGTATTTTCACTTTTTTTAGCTGGTGAAAAAAACAAAAAACAAGATGGCACCTGTCATAATATGAAAAACATTTTCTCATGACATGAAAAACAAACATTTTGCAAAGTAAAAGAGCTTATGAAAGCACACTTTTGGTGTCGTATCAGAGGACACTCCTAAAACCCCACTGGGCATGCTAAGAAGTCACATTTCAAAACCTTATAACTCTGGAACCAATTAATATTTTTTCATGAAATCTTTGAAAGGAACACCTTTGGCACGTACTCCTTTAGCCTTTAAAGGTTTGGAACAAAATGGCATACTGTCTAGGCTGTACGTGAGAGTGAAAAAAGACAAAAAGGGCCAAAAGTGATGCTTTGCTTGTATTTGCTATACATCTGGTTCACAGAATTCAGATAAGCGCCCATCATAAAACTTCCCACATCTTGAGAACTTGCCACCTGGACAATACATGCCAAATTGTGGGTAAATTCCTTGAACATCACCAAAGTTATTAAGGTACAAAGATTGGGGTTTAACATGATGACATTCACTCAACCCTAAGTAGACCTGCACTTCCAGACCTTCACTCAACCCTAAGTACCTAAGTATACTTGCACTACCATACAAGTGAGTGTGTGTCTGTGTGTGTATGTATGTATGTATGCATGTATGTATATATATGTGTGTGTGTGTGTATATATATATATATATATATATATTATGGTAGCACGGTAGTGCTACCATAGTTAGGGTTGAGGAGCCATTTACATGTTAAACCTAAAATTTTGCACCTTAATAACTTTGTAACCATACAACGGATTTGCCTGAAATTGGAATACACGATCAAGAACCATACATCTTGGGATCTGCCAACTTTCGTACTATTCGGATATACGGCTGTGGAGTTATTAAGCATGATCTGTGTGCGCGTTTATGCTTTTTTGGAATTCTTTGCTTGTCCCTACAGGTTGCACAGTTTACGCGACCGGTCCAAAAACTTCAGGGAACGTGCAGCCCGGGTCCCTGATGTGCCTTTTGAAGATTTCGTGAAAAGATATTAAACGGTTCAAAAGTTATTCAAAAAACAATTTCCCATTATAAGTCAATGGGAAAAGTTAACAAAAAGTTTGACAGTGTCGCAAATGCACTTTTTAGTGTCGCAAATGGCCCTAGTAGTGTCACAAATCCAACATTTTGTTTTCAGTTAGTGATCAGAAAAATGCTTGCCTTTTAAATTTGGGACCCTCTAGTGACACAATTCTTTTTGTGTTTACCTAGTCGGACCCTGAGGATGCTAGGCATGTCTTTATTTTGAGGTTAAACACCCTAGAAATATGTTTTTTAAATTTCTGGAAAAAGTAGTGTCACACTCACGAAAGTGTCGCAAATGCTTACGAAAGCTGTCGCAAATTGCAACACTACTTTTCCAGGTTATGGCCAAAATGACAGCAGTTCCTTGCCACCCTGCTGCAAATGGACGGTTTGGTCTTTTGGGCCGAAATTTGGATAGAAGGCAGCCAATATCTCACAGATGTGCCTTTTGGTAGTTTGGTGACAAAATATTGCATGGATGCAAAGTTATGGTACTCTGAAGTTGACGATTTTTCCCATAGACTAACATTGCGGAGTCCGCTGCATGACAGGAATTCTTTGCCACCCCACTGCAAAATAACGGTTTGGTCTTTTACACTGAAATTTGAAGGGAAGAAAGCCAACATCGCACAGATGTACCTTTTGGTGGTTTGCTGAAAAAATATTACAGGGCGGCAAAGTTATGGCACTCCAAACTTCCCTTTTTTTCCCATAGGATAACATTACAGCATTTGCTGCGTATTACAGGGCCCGTATCTCGGAAACGGTGCGAGATACGGACTTTTCATTGGAAAAATGCTTACCCCCATAAAGGGGCTAAGTACAAAACTAGCCAGGAAAGTCATAAATCATGCGACTTTTAATTTTTTTTCCTACGTTGTACGGTTCCTGAGATATAAGCAATTTAGTATTCCAACTCCTCATTTTCTGCTCTGAGACCCATTATTATGTATACATTCTTTGTACTCTTTGTACTCACTGTCTTTCTCTATGCAGCTTTTGGGGAAAACCAGCCTGTGCTCTTACATTACTGTTACCGTTACCACTTCCACTTGCGGTTCTGTACCCATTTCATTTACCGTTCCCGTCTACACCACCATGTGCTTTACACTTTTCGTTTTTATTTGCGCTTGTGTTTGTGTTATTTTTACCATTTGTGTCTACAGTACTGTTTCTCTTTCTGTTTTGCTTTGTGTCACCATGTGCATTACCATTTGTGTTTGTGGGCACCGTGTTTCTATATGACAAGACATCATGTGGCACTCCCGCCGCCGCATTACATTCACTATTTCTCATTATTCTCAAAAAGAAGGGAAATTAGAGGCAAAAAACTCCATTTAATGCATCAGTGAGGGTTGTTCCACAGCGACAAAAGCCGAAGAAATTAGACGTTAGGGTTGAAAGCCCTTGACCCTCAGCACCCCCAACCGCAATGGAGACATTGGGTCGCTGGTCCTAACTCTCACCCCATTCTCCTATACCTCTGCTTCTTTACACATGTGATGGGGTGAGAGTTAGGGCCAACGACCCCAATGCGCACCCTGAGGCCAGTTGGGGGTGGGCTGGGGGTCCAACAGGGCTTCAACCCTAACACCAAATTTCTCGCTTTTGTCATTGTGGAACAACTATAACTGATGCATTAAACTGAGTTTTTGCCTCTAATATATATATATATATATATATATATATATATATGTATGTATATATATATATTCTATGCAAAAGCTGTGTTAATGCAATATTTAGGGTTAAACCACAAAAGTCAGGAAATGAAAATCTTTAGGGTTGCTCTCCCCTGGACCCGCCAATCATCCCAAGATGACGGGTTTGTCATTGGGGTTGTGAGGCCTAAATGTCACCCCATTCCATGTGTAATGATATTGGCAAGAGACAGCAAAAAAGAATGGTGTGACATTTAGGCCTCACAACCCCAATGACACACCCCGTCATCTGTTAATCTTGGGATGATTGGCAGGTCTGGGGGGAGGGGCTACCCTAAAGATTTTTCATTTCCTGACTTTTTGTGGTTTAACCCTAAATGATGCATTAACGCAGTTTTTTGCATAGAATTTCCTTACTTTTTGAGAAAGAATACAAAAGTAAGAACTTGCTCAAGTTGGTTGGAGAGCAGGCCCTTTGGGCCCTGTGCTCCCACCAACCTGAGGAAGTTGGTGGGAGCATGGTCCCTTCGGATTCTGTGCTCCCACCAACTTGTAAACATATGTGTACCATCAACACCCTCCAAATTTCAATGTAAAACACCAAATCATGTCTGAGATATAACATGGAAAAGTTTGACATTTTCATTCATCAGAGATGCAGAATTTCACACGTGTTAACATTTTACAGGCACAACAACTGAAAACTACATCTATGACACTAAGGCTAGGCACGCTATCAATTTCAAGCCACCAGCATAATGCAAAACACTGTCCTCAACATGTAAATTGTGTCATGCAATATCTCTGCAAAAGTAATTTTCCCGGACACGAAAATACTGTAATTTATGTCTACAGGACATGCCTAGAACACCCTCCAAATTTCAGTGTAAAAGACCAAACCATGTCTGACATATAACATGTTAAAGTTTGACATTTTCATTCCTCAGAGTTGCAGAATTCCACACCTGTTAACATTTTACAGGCATAATGACTGAAAACTACATCCGTGGTAGGTACCCTATCAATTTCAAGCCACTAGCACTATGCAAAACATTGTCCACTACACGTACATTGCGTCACACAATATCTCTGCAAACAAAATTTTCTCCAACACATAAGCACTGTAATTCACATCTACAGGACATGCCTAGAATGCTCTCCAAATTTCAAGTAAAAAGACCAAACCGTTTATGAGATATTTAAACTTAAAGATTGGTGAAATTGCCCTATCTAATGCATTATAAATTCTGGCCATTTTGTCCCTCCCTCGTGATCAAAGATCACGATCATAGAATCTCACAATCATAGAGTTTGCCGGCTCACAATCAAAGAATTTGCAGGCTTGTGATCAAAGAATAAAAAATGCTAAAACTCGACTTTTAGACAGAATTAAACAAAACCACCACCATGCCTCGATAGAACAAAGCCCCCTGGACAAAACCCACCCTAATTTGTGTTCCTGGGCCACCCCTGGGCTGAGAAAATTGAATGTTTAAAAGGGCCACCTCGTCCGTCCCTTGCGATGAAGGATCGCGATCAAAGAATCTCGCGATCAAAGAATTTGCAGGCTCGCGATCAAAGATCGTTAGCGAGCTGCAATCAAAGATTTTAAATGTTTAAAACTCTATTTTTTTTTACAATTTTTCACTGAACCAAAGGCATGGCTTGATAGAACGAGGCCCCCAGAGTAAAACCCATCCAAGTTTTACTTCAGGAGTGACCCCTGAGCCGAGATATTTGATTTTATTCAATTGGAATTCAAAAACAAGATGGCGGACCTCACGATCAAAGAATTCTCAGGGACAAAGATCCTTTGACTGCAAGACTGCAAATTCTGTGATCATCAGGCAGGATGAGGTGGCCCAAACCCCATTCTTTGTTAGCAAAACAACCATATAAATTTTCCCATTGACTTATAATGGGAGCTTAAAAGTGGCATAACTTTTGAATGCCTTAATATTTTTTCACCAAACAAAAAGCGGCATGTTCAGCCAGCCAAGCTCTTTCAGATGAGACATCTCACAAAGCAGCACACCACACAATGGCTGCACTGGGCTACGAACAAAATCCCCCAAACTGCCTCCAAAACTGGATAATTTTGCATTTTTCAGTGTTTTCGTGCTCAAAGACCGTAAGTCCAACCAAAAAGAAATTTGGCAGATCAAGAGATCTACTGTGCCCCATGGCGCATGCCAAATTTCAGGCAACTCTGTTGAATGGGTCCAAAGTTATTAATGCACAAAATGTTGACTTTAACATAGAAGTGCCTTTATAACCCTAAATATAGTGGCGTGACCACACCACTATTATATATATATATATATATATTGTAAACTTCAGTTAATAGTTGAGTTAAGATGCTGACAAAAGTAGGGAAATATGGCATTAGAGTTTACAGCCCTAACACTCCATCCCTACCCTGCACACACCAACAGGCACCGGGGGGTGCCTTGGGATCATCAGCCCTAATGCTCACCCCATTCCATAAGTAAATAAGCTGAGATGCATACAATATAGGAGAATGGGGTGAGCATTATGGCTGATGACCCTTGACACACGCGGCGCCTGTTGGTGGTGCAGGGTGGAGGTGGGGTGTTAGGGCCACATGTCCCTACTTTTGTCACGTTAACCCTAACTAGAGCATTAACAAAGATTTTTGAAATGTATTTCCTTAGTTTTTGAGCTCGTATAATCCTATCTTTATTTGTCTGTGGGAGCACAGGGCTCCCCATCCCTCCATAGATGTGTATATGTTTGTAGTTCCTCCGGGCAATGTGCTTCCATTTACAGGACAACAGTGACCAAATTGTCAGCATAGCCATCTTATTACCCCATCTCATGTACCCAGTACAGAACATTTTCGAATCCCTGCCAAAATATAATTCTGCACAACTGCAATACCATTCCACACCACAGGTATGAAAACACATTTTGGCCAGGATTTGAAAAATGACAGCTGTGACTTACATGAAGTGGGTAATAAGAAGGCTATGATGAAAATTTGGGATCAAAATATTTAAAAATTTCCAAAGTTACGAGTGTGTGTAGTGAAATTGCAATGAATGGTCATATATTTGCCATTGTTACATATTAAGACCCCAGATTTTCAACATAGCCTTCCTTTGACCCCACCTCCTGAACAATATGACTGTCATAATGCAAATCCTGCCCAAAAGGTGAAATCACCGAGTGACCACAAAATCACTTTTTGAGCAGGAGCTGCATAACGACCATCATATTGTTCATGAGGCGAGTTTCCCAAAAGGCTATGTTGAAAATTTGGGGTCACAATCTCAAAACATGTCTGAGTTATGCATTAAAGTTGAAATCCCAACTGAAATACATTGAATCACATTTATCTTTGTTTCTCATATTGTAGTCATTGTTTCCAGCAGCAAGCCATGTCATCTATAGGGGGAGTGGATCTTGAACCTGGGATCTGTTCAGGTGAGTGAGTGTGTGTGTGTGTGGATGTACTGGGGTGTGTGGGGTGGTGGGTGCTGAGGTGGAGGTAGGGGTTGGGGGGGCTGATTGGTGAGGGAACATTTTATTTGGGCAGCCAAGAAAAAAAAAATCAAGGGACAGTTTTCTTTTTTGTAGGAGGGGACTGGGGAGGGGTGCCACTAGACACCAGTGACTTAAACAGTAGCATAGGGATGGCAGTTGGAGAATGGGGGAGGGGGTGGGATCACTGGACTATCAATGATATAATATAGGGGACCATGATCGGAAAACTAGGGAGGGGAGAGGAACCACTGGACTACCAGGAAAGATATTTTTTTGCTATGGGGACAGTGATCAGACATTAGAGGAGGGGGAGGGACCACTGGACTACCAGGACAATTTTTATGAATACAGGGACAGCAATCAGAGAACAGGAGATGGATCACTAGACTACCAGGTAATATAAAGAATAATAAAAAAAAGAAACATATGGGATGGTGATCAGAGAACAGGGAAGGGGGGAGGGACCACTAGACTACCATGGAATAGACAAACACTGGGGACAGCGACAGCAGAACAGGGGAGGGGGAGGAACCACTAGACTACCAGAGAATAAAAAAAAAATAAAAAAACAACAAACATATGGGATGGTGATCGGAGAACAGGATAGGGGGAAGGGACCACTGGACTACCAGGGAATAGACAAACATCTGGGACAGCAATCAGAGAATGGGGAAGGGGGAGGGACCACTTGACTACCAGGGAATATGAAAAATAAGATTACAAAAATAAAAATAAAAAAAAAACATATGTGATGGTGATCGGAGAACAGGGAAGGGGGAAGGGACCACAAGACTACCAAGGAATATATATTGTTATTCAGGGGATGGAAATTGATGGGTAGGGTTTGCAACTAGACACCATGGAGATATAATAGTTCAAACTGTCATGGACCTTTGCTGTTCAAAGTCTTTACAGTTCTAGCTGTAAAGTTTAAACTTTAAAGAACTACTAACACTTATTTTCTGATTGACCGATCCTTAACAAAGCGAATGATGGGGGATATGATTCTCATCCCAAAAACACATACTTCACCTAAATATTTTAAAATATAATACAATAATGTTGGTAAGCATGTGACTCAAACCCAAGTACAGATCTTGTTCATTCATAACCAAGTAGGATTCCTTTATAAATCAAATTTTAAAAGGGAAAAAAATCAAGATGGTGGAAGCACAATCAGTATTTCTCTGAGCACAAACAGGAAATCCTTAACAATTAACAGTCTGAATGGTTTTCATTTACCTGCCTGTCTAGCAACTATCACAAAAAGCATTCTATTTCAAAAATGGTGAAATATCTTCTCACCACTCAATCCAAAGGCACACCCTTGGCATAAACCCCATTATCCCTAAACATTTCAAGAAAAACTTTCATTCTTTTGGGGCTGTAGATGAAGGCAAAAATCCAATGTTAACCAATGGGAAAAATGTTTTTTTTTTCCCTTCTGTTTTTTACCACTCCATATCTCAAAAACCATACAAGATGCCATCACAAAACTTTCCATATCATGAGACACTGGCAGAGTAACTGCACATGCCAAATTTGGGGCTATTGTGTCAAAAAATGCCAGAGTTATTAAGTACAAAATTTTGAATTTAACATAGAACTGCCTCTACAACCCTAACTATAGGGGCGCCTCTGTGTCCCTATAATAATAAATTGGAAAAGCTTCATTAATGCTCTAGTTAGGGTTAAGATGACAGAAGTAGGGAAATATTGCATTAGGGTTTCCAACCCTAACACCCGATCCTGCACACACTAAAAGGCATTAGGGGTGTTCCTTGGGGTTGTCAGCCCCAATGCTCACCCCCTTTCCATTTTATTACTTTGTTCGCATTACCTTTTTAAACCCTAATGTCTGCATTAACATAGTGTTTTTGTATTCACTTTCCTTTTTTATTTTGTGATAGTGGAATCATGTCCTCATAGATGAACAGATCAAGACACACAGGGCCCTCTAGACTCATCACTATTGGATAAGTCCATCTGCATGTGGAGGTGCAGGGCCCAGAGGTTCCTGCACTTCCATTTGGCTATGAATGCAAAGAATACATGAGGAATTTATGGTGGGCTGTGGAAGCAAAAGGCTCTCTGGCTACAGATGCACACATGCAGAGCCAAGAGTCCAGCTGGCTATGGATGCAGAGACCTAGGGCCCTCTAGGCAGTATGCCATGATAACCAGTTCTCTTCACAATATGGTTACAGTACTTCTTGCTCATTAGGCCAGTGCTGCAGCATTCCTCCCCAGGCTGGGAGAGGTGCCAAATGGCTCTGCACCAAGAGAAGAATCTATCTGGCTGTTGTGCAGCTATGGCTGCAGATATGCAGGGTCCCAAGACAAGAATCCATGAGGTCATCCATGGGGCTGTCTGTGGGACATGGAAGTGATGGACACTCTGGGCCCTGCACTTCTGTGTGACTACACATACAGAAAAGCAGAGCCATCCTTGCCCTACAGAAAGGAAAACAGGAGGGGGAGCATGCTAAAGTGGTTATCCAATCTCAGCACTCAGAATGGAGGTGCCAGCTCCAGGTCAAGTATCAGATACAAATAGGATGTCTGAGCACTCCACAGAAACACTTTATGAAAAAATAACAAATGGCAGAGGCTTGACCGAGAGTGGCAGGAATGCCCTGTTAGTTTGTCTGCACATGCCAAAATAAAACTCTTGGCATACATATGTCACTGCCATTTGTTACAGTATTTTCTTATATATACCTTGGGATCCATCTTGACTAAGAGATGACCTACAGACCCCATATCGACTCCATAACCCGGTCCATCCACCAAAAGCTTGGCCTCCTCTGCTGTCTGGGGAACCCACTATCCTGTGTTGCACGTCGAGCAATTGCCTGCTGCAATCTTCTCCCCTCCATCCTACGTGGGGCTCCTCTATTGCAGTTCCTCCAAGAGACGGAATTCAATAAACTTAACATACTCTATAACCGAGTGGCTCGCTTTGCCACAAACTCTTCTCCTAGGAGGCATCACTGTGAGGCACTTAAGGAACTAAACTGGCCCTCTCTTCTGCACAAACTAGCCTACCCTATTGCCTGCCTTGCCTTCAAGCTCTCTACCCTTGGTCTCCCTCCCCATCTTAGTGGACTACTCGTCCCCAAAGTATAATGCCGAACCCTGCGATCCTCTGCAAATCACCCTCTTGACATCCCTCAGATTCGCTCCAACCAAGGCAGACGATCCTTCAAATTTGCTGCCTCCCACCTATGGAACTCCTTACCAGCTAGCTTAATTGACTCATCCACTCTTAACCAGTTCAAGTCTGGACTCAAACTATATCTTCTCAATCTCAGCCTCTGTGGCTGCAACCGTTAGCTCCCTAGTCCAGACCTCATTCCCGACACATGGCCTTGAACCTCCCTTCATCCTGGATGTATCTCCAAAACTATGATGTCAATTTTCTGTTGCTGTCTTAATTCACTACTAATTGGTGTGTAACATGACATCATGTATTGCTAATAAGAGCCTGAATGTGAACCTGAGTCTACCCCGTAACCATTTCTAATGTATATTTGCGTAACTATTGTAACTACTGTAAATTGGTATTATGTGTCTGTATCTGTAACTAATTCCAGGTCACCCCTGAAAAAGGGATCTCTGATCTCAGTGGGCTCACCTGGTTACCAAAATCCAAATAAATAAATAAAGTGTTTCCTACAGATAGGGAACAGTCCATCTGGCTGCAGAAATTCAGGATCCTCTGGGCCCTGTGCTTCTGTACAGGTATGGATGCCCATATGCAAGGCTCTTTGGGCCTTGTTCTAAGAGAAGAATCCTTTTCACTATATGGTTACTTGTTTTTTCCACTAATGTACCTTTCAGTTACAGTATTTTCACTTTCATATTTTTCACTACTGAAATGTTTACACTCATAGGTCTCACAAACCCACCATGAAAGCAATTTTCATGAAAGTAATTCTAAATAAAGTGAAAACATTTGGTAGTGAAAATGTTAAAAAGTGAAAAATGTGATAGTTAAATATACTTATGTAAAAATAATGTTACTAAAAAAGGACTCTACCATGCCAGTTCAAAATTCTTTATGTTGACCAGCATTTCACTGACAGGAACCATGCTGACCGCAAGTTGTGGTCTACATGATTCCTGTGTGTCTCCCAGTCCTGTATTTCTTTTTATCGATGAGCTTTGTCCCCCGAACCCCCCATGCAGGGGGCTCTGCCCCACCCTCCATCATTTAGATTATGAACTCCAGTTGGAGTTGATTCGGGGCAGGGGTGCAGGACCGGGAGACAGCATGCCCCTGTCTCGGGCACACCAACACAGCGGCCTGTCAGCAAAGTGTTGATTTTGCAGACAGGTGTGTATTTTGCTTTGTTGGTGTTGCTGTTAAGGGGGCATACCACTAAAAAGCATGTTAGTGAAAAAAAACAAGTAACCAAATAGTGAAGAATCTTCTCTTGGCACAAAGCTCAAAGGGTCCTTAGTGTCTGCAACCATAGCGCTGCACTGAAACACTGGACCTGGATGGACTCTTAACTTGGTGCAGGGTAGTGGTGGGCAAAATTCTCAAACTTCGCCACACGGAGTACTTCATGTATAACACGGAATTTGCAAAATACTCTGCAACGCAAAGTGAATAACTTTGTCTTTGGTTTTAACACAAAATTCCATTGATTACAATGGACTTCGCATAGAGGTCACCTTTTTTATTACTCCCCCTTTAATTTTAAAATGAAGTTCCATTGGTTTTAAGGGACTTCGTATTAAACTTCACCTTTCTATTGCTCTTTACGGTGAATTTTGCAGTGATTCATTGGATGGCAGGTCACATGGGCTCTAGATTGTCTTGCACAGCCTCAGTTCAGTGTAGTGTGTGTAGTGGAAAGCTGGAGACAGTTTGCTGTCAGAGCTCTGAGAATCAAACCTTCAAAAAACCTTTAAAAAATAATTTTTGCAACAACATTTTGTGTCAAAATTTAGTACATGAATTGTAGTAAACCCTCGTGTGTTTATATCATCAAGCATTTATTGTTTTTGTGTGCATATAGAATGTTAATTTAGTGCATTCAGTCTCTGTGCTGACAGACACTGAAGAAGTTTGCTTCGGGGGAGGGGTGTATTTGGTGATTGTGAAAGGAGATTCACAGTGAGAAAGGCAGTCTTTCCAACTGTTGTGATGGATACTGTCTTAGTATTTGTGTGTTCATATTATACACACAATACTTCTAGCAAGTTTTGATCATTTGTTGCTGTTTGCTGTGGTGCTTTGCACTTTTTCAGTCTGTTTAAAAGCTGGGTTGTAGGCAATGTACTGAACTGGTAAATTCTATGCCCATTTCTTTTAGTGTGTGTGCATGCTTTCAAGTCAAACACCTTTTTTTGTGGCACCGTAATTGCAGTACTCTTAATTTCTTTGCCCGTCTGCGTTATTTTTTATTGCTTCTATCTAGGCACTGCTGTACCCCCCCCTTCCCAACAAAAGAAGGTATTATATTTCCAGTTTTGGATTGCTGACCACTGGTTAAGGTGTTGTTGTGCCTGTGCAGCTGCATCTCTTTAGTGTGCAACCTCCATCTGTCTGTGCCGCTGCATCTCTTTAGGGCCCATCTCCATCTGTAATTCACACTTGTTGTTTTTTGACTTCTGATCCTTCCAAAAGTGACTAAATCTAAATTTGTTGTTATTGTCTGTGTAATCCAAAAAATACCTGTGAAGAGATGTGCATGCAAAGATGTTTCTGGCCGTGGCACTGCTGCCAGTGCCATGAGTGGCCATGGCCATGGTAGTATGCAGCAGAAAGGAATAGTTAATGCAAGTAAAGGAATTTCTCTATGTTTTTCACAGCACAATCAGTTGCTTCAACAATGGTTGGAGATGCTGTTGTCTCTGCTGGTGGTTATGGTGGTTGTAATGAAGTTAGTGATGGCATGAGTATTGCTCCAAGTCCAACCTGTGCAAACTTATCATTTTGTAAAAATGTTGTGGAGTCCAAAGATGTGATTCAGAGAGTAGTTGATGTCATACACACTACCTGTTCCCACAGTAGTTGAACATGATTCTGATCATGAGTCTGACGATGACTCCTAAATTAATGTCATTTTTCCCGTGATGTTGAGGTTATGCCTGATGTGCCATCCAAACATTCATATGCTGATGAAACAATTTAGATGATCATACTGCAGCCATGGTTGGAAGGAACATGTCCACCACAGGACAGCATCCAAACTAAATTTGCAGATGCGGATGATGATTATGATGATGCTGCTGTTAGTGAACCCAGTTATGAACCAAAAACCTGGAAAGAAGACAAAACATTAATGAGACTTGTTTTGAAATGATGACCCCTCCCCACCCCCACAGAAAATACTTACCTTTCATGGCTTGATCATTTAGCAAGTAGCTAGCTAGTAGCGAGTCGACACACTGTACATCAACAGCAACAGTAAACAGCAGGACAACAGA
This sequence comes from Neoceratodus forsteri, assembly GCA_016271365.2. Classification (NCBI taxonomy): domain Eukaryota; kingdom Metazoa; phylum Chordata; order Ceratodontiformes; family Ceratodontidae; genus Neoceratodus; species Neoceratodus forsteri. The sequence continues at coordinate 869,976,499 of CM057452.1, read as the reverse complement.
AGCAGCAGCAGGCACCAGCATGTCATTTTCTCACTTGGAACACTTATGGAGAGCTGAGGCTGTAGGTGCATGCTTAAATCAATGCATTCTGAAATACTTGTGACTTTTATGAACAGTTTCTCTTGTGATTATTCTTCCTCTGGACTGGACTCGGGACTTTTCATGACATTTAAACAGGAGGCATTTTCTCACTTGGAATCTTCTGGAATTCTCTTCTTACTTGCACATTAGTGCAGCAGGCACTTTACGTCGCAGCATGTAAGCATTTCTGTAGTGGGGCCACCAGCTTGGCATTAGTGGTTAGCTGGAGGAGACATCAGCATGAACAGACTTATGTTTCAATGCTCACACAAAAGGTGTTTATTTTCTATTATTCTGGAATTCTCTTCTCTTCTTACTTGCACACCACCAATGCATCAGCACAGCAGTAGCAGCAGCAGCAGCAGCAGTATGAGTGGCATGTAAGCCTTTCTATAATGGGACCAGTACTTGACATTTGTGGAAAGAAGAAGGAAAGTAGGAAAAGGAGCATACAGCAATATGAAACAGATAAGGTGAGGAAAGCTCATGGAAGGATAACAGATTTTTTTTTGTATCATCATTTTTATATACGTTTATATTTTTTGGTGTTTTTTTTTTGGTGGGGCATAGGTGTTAAAGAAAGACAAGATGAAAGGAAAGATGACAAAGGAGTACAGACACAGAATAGAGTATAAAGTTTAAACTGTGCACCATATTTACTCAGTGGCACCTCTATCACCATCTATCACCACCACCATCACCACCACAAAGACGGTCCCAGATCGCTGTCAAAACTGCAATTGTAAATCTGAATTTCTCAACCCAAGAAAGGGTTACATGGAGAAAGTCAGGGGCCAGATTGGCTGCAATACTAAAAATGTAGTTTATCTTCTTTCTTGCACTTGTGGTAGCTATTATGTAGGGAGAACAAAGGGTGAATGAACACATTGCTGCAATAAGAAATAATAACACAGAATACACAATGGCTGTGCACATTAACAGCAGTGTCAAGAACACCCACAAAGTTTCATCTTTGGGAATTGAAGCAATTCCCAAACATGTAAGAGGAGGTGATCTTGACAATATGCTGAACTGTAAAGAGCAACAATGGATTTTTGAACTGGGGGCCTTAAGACCACCTGGTCTTAATGGAAATTTGAATTGTCTCCCTTTTGAAAGAAGGAAAAAGAAAAAAAAATAATTTCAATAAAATTCTGAGCACCCCCCCCCCTTTTCTGTGCCTCTCTGAATGTTTAATTTATTTCCTGAAAATAAGGGATCCCATTGCATTTAATGTTGCAGTCTGAAATATTGAATATAAATAGATCTAAGTATGTAAGAGTTAGACAATGGTAATTGTTACAACAAGATGACAGATTGTGGCAACATATTTATTTATATTGTTTTGTGTCTTTGAAATTACAGGTTTTCAAGAAGAAAAGGGTCACAATGAAATTAAGAAATTAAGCTAATTAAGAAACATAAATGTTATTTATTGTCTTTAATCACTGGGTGGTGGGTTATATAATTTCTTCTTTTTAAATGAACAAGCAGCTAAATGAAAAAACATGAATTAAGAAAACGCATAATATTGTGTCGATTAAACAATCTTTTATAATAATGAATTAAATATGTTATCTAATGAGATAAGTGTTCTAATAGGTTGCTGAGCTTTTGAATGTTAACAAGAAGTGTATTTAACACAATAGGGAGCACATGTAATTAGCTTTTATGAAGCCTTAATTGTAGGGTGATACATAAGCCAGACAGACAGGTTAGCTCTGTGCTGCCAGTACTTGTAATTCTTTTCTTGTTTTAAATGGCTACATATTAAACCCAAGCATGAATTAAGTTAAACGGCTTGAAGATTTCTTCTTGAGTGAAAGGTGTGTGCATTCTCTTCTTGCTCCAGTACTTCAGATTTTGAGAGTTGCACCACCACTTCCAAACACTCCTCTTTACTGCATCATATCAGAACTCTGGGAGCAGCTTGGGTTAAATAAAACTTCACCAGAAGAAACACCATAGCCACATTCAAAAGAAAAATGAATGACAACAGTATGACACAAGCCGCTGCAGGAGCAGTGGTAGGCAACATCTTCAGGTCTATATTCTTCTGAGACCGGACGGAAAACCTGCTCCCAAGGGAGAGCAGAAGAGTGAAGATGACAAACACAACTGAAAGTACAAGGGCAAGTTCTTTTTTTTTTTTAAATTACAATTTTATTATTTCTTTTTTTCAAACAACAACAGGTTACAAATAAAGAAAATGATAGACACAGGGAGGCCGAATACATTTTTGCTAGGTTGAAAAAGACAGAGAATACAGCCCAAACAATTAGTCAGTCCTTATCTTACCTAATGCAGTTATTCGGTAACTATGCTAGCTGTTAAAGCATACAGAAACTCCAAGAATGTTACTTTAGGGTTCAATTACATTTAAGGTCTGGCCTTAAGCCTCCAACTTAAAAAAAATTACAAGAAAGGGGGACTTCCCCCTACCCTCTAACATCGGGGTGGGAGGGCAAAGAAAGACAAGAGGAGAAAATAACAATACACACATATACATAAGAACCCCAAAACCCCTCTACCTCCCTCCCCCAGACCTGTGGTGAGAAAAATCCTTCCAAAATTGCCCCAGGTCACAAGGTTCTTGACTAGTATGCCCTGCCCCTCAGATAGTCCAAACATCTGTCCTCGCAGGCCCTTTAGTCCAAGACTTCTCTTGCCATGATTTCTAAGGTAGTAACTCCCTCCTTTCCACTCAGGTACTCAAAAAATGGAAACCATCGAGCTTTATTTAGATCTGGTTTTAAATTCAGATTAGCTGTAAGTCTTTCCATTACTTTAATTTGGTTACAACACGACAGCCACTGTTCTTCACCGGGGGTTTAGAAAGCCACAACTTGGTAGTGGCCTTCTGGGCAACAGCCAGTAGGATTGGGAACAAATAATTGGCCTTAGGGCCTACCAAACCTTGAGGGGGTTCCCCTAGTAGCAGATGGTGGGGCTGGTCCAAATTGGCTGCCTGAAAAATCTGCTTCAGCCCGAGACTAATACCCTCCCAATCGTTTTTAATTCTAGGGCATCCCCAGAAAATATGTTCATGCGTCCCCGCCTGCCCACAACCCCTCCAGCATCTATCCGAGCAGGATTGGCCAAAATGTTTGGTTAATACTGGTGCCCTAAAAAATCTTGTGAGTACCTTCCACCTAAACTCCCTCCATGAGGGTAAGGCTGAAGTTCTGTGTGCCATCCTCCAGATAAGCTCCCACCTTACCGCCCCCTCTCCCAAGCCCAATTCCTTCTCCCAAAGAGTCTGGATTCACAGTCTGGGTTTTGGATTCACCGGTTCACCTGCCACATACAACTTGGAAATAAGGTGAGTCACCCGTGGGGACTCCCTTAATAACTCCATAAGGAGGTCCATAAGTGGACCGCCGGCTCCGGACCAATGTTCCTCTCCCCCCCCTTCCGTTTGTAGATAGTGTCTGATTTGCAAATAGGCAAAGAAATCAGAAGGAAGAATTTTAAACTCTTGTTGAATCTGAGTGAAACTTTTCAGAGTGTCTCCACTGAATAATTGTGCAAATGTATCTAGCCCTAGCTTCATCCACTTCTGAAAGACTGGGTTCTCTGACCCTGGTTTAAATTCAGGCCTGTCAAAAATTTTTCCCTGCCTTAACAGTAGTAGCTGAGTCCCTGATTCCTTCACCTTCTGCAACCACAGTGTGACTAGTGTTTTAAGCCCAGGATTAGGCAGGCCCTGAATCACCCTGGGGTTCCTTTTATTGAAGAGAATTGATGGAAGGGTATAAGGGTGTAAGAACTGCCTATCCATTTTGGCCCAACTCTGCACTGGAGCAGGAGATGCATAGACTGCCAAGTACTGTAATTGAGCCGCTCTATAGTATCTTTTAAAATCTGGGCCTCCCAGGCCTCCTTTCCACTTAGGTAACTTCAGCAGGGCCCAGCTTAACCTGGGTTTCCTACCAGCCCAGATGAAATTGCTTATCATTTTTTGAATATCTGCCCAAAACTTTTTCGGAGGACACAGAGGGATAGCGTCGAACAAGAACAGCATCCTCGGAAGGACATTCATTCTTACCGACTCCACCCTATCAGAAATGGTGAGTGGCAGAGTGGCCCATCTAGCACAGTCTTCCCTCAGGCATTCCAGCAATCTGAGATAATTAACCTGGAACAGTTTACCCGGATCCTTCAGAATATGTACTCCCAAGTATCGGAAACTAGTTGTGTTCCACCTTAAATCGGTCATACTCCTTACCGAAGGTGGGAGTCCCACTCCTAAGGAAACTATCTCCGATTTGGATTCATTAATCTTAAACCCCAAAATAGAGCCAAACTCCTTCAGCATGTTCATCGCTGCTGGTAAGGAAAATTGAGGGTCACTTAAGTACAGGAGGGTGTCGTCCGCATACAAAGATATGTGGTTGTCTACCCCACCCACTGAAATCCCTTTAATGCCCTCATGCGACCTGAAAGCTTCTGCCAAAGGCTCCATACTTAGGGCAAAAAGAAAGGGCGAGAGGGGACAACCCTGCCTCATTCCCCTTCTGATGGAAAAGGGTTGGGAGAACAGTCCGTTCAATCGCACCCTTGCTGAGGGATTGGAATATAGGGTACCCACCCATGCTTGAAATTTAGGGCCAAATCCGAACTTCTTAAGGACTTCACCGAGATATCCCCATTCAAGGTGATTGAAGGCCTTTTCTGCGTCCAGTCTAATCACTATCGCTTGCTGTCCCTTCCCCCTGGACCAAGCATGGGCCATTACTGTAAGCAGCCTTCTGACATTATCATGGAGGTGCTTCCCTGGCATGAAGCCCGACTGATCCGGATGGATCAGCTGAGTTACCACCACCTGGAGTCTGTTTGCTATCATCCTGGCAAAGATCTTGACATCCAAATTTAATAACGAAATAGGGCGATTGCTGCCACACAAGGACGCATCCTTGTCCAGCTTCAGGATAACAGATATTAGGGCTTGTGCCAAGTGTCTGGGGCTTCTGAGGCAATGTGGGCCTCATTGCAAACTTCAAGAAGCAGCGGGGCTATCTGGTCACTAAATATCTGATAGTACTCTGCTATATAACCATCCAGGCCAGGTGCCTTATTATGCTTAAGCTGTTTAATTACCCCTTTCAATTCCAGCAGGGAGACCGGTCTATCTAGTTCATTTCCAAGATCGACAGGAAGTTTGGGTAGCCAGAGACCATCAAGGAACTGCCTGATCAGGTCAGGGTGGGAGGCCCTGGCCTCTGACTCATATAGGTCCTCATAAAATTTCCTGAAGCATTCCGCTATTTAGGGAGCTCCTCTCACCTCCCAGGAGATTTAGGGTCCTGCACCCCTGAAATGAACCTGTCAGCTTCTTGTTTCCTTAATCTGAAAGCTAGCAGTCTGCCCACTCTATTACCTCCAGTATAGCATTTCTGTGCTGTAAACCTAAGGGCATTCTCAGTTTTTATCATAAGGAGGTGTTGCATTTGTTCCCTTGCCAGTTGCAGCTCCCTGAGTATACTGCGGCCTCCTCCTTTTTTATGAATCTCCTCTAGCTCTTTAATTTTTTGTTCTAAGCTGTCCTGCTGCTGTTACCTGGCCTTCTTTTGCTCTGTTGAGTACAAAATCACTTCGCCCCTAACCACCGCCTTTAGCCCATCCCAGAGGAACCTCACCTTCGACACCAATCCCATGTTTTCCCTGAGGTAGTTTTCTATCACGTCTTTTATCTTGGAAATAAAAACCTTGTCCCTAAGGAGCCCAGCATTCAAACACCACAAGGATTGCTTGTGTTGCCCTCCAAGGGAGATCGAAAGACTGACTTTTGCATGATCTGAGAGATATATGGGATATATCTGCTGGTCTACAATAGAGTCCACCCAGGATTTAGGCATGTAAAATCTGTCTAATCATGAGTATGAGTCCTGTGGGTGGGAGTGGAAGGTGAAGTCCCTACTGGAAGGGTAACTGTCTCTCCATGTGTCCACCAGCCCCAACTCCATTTGAAGATGGGATAATGTCCTAGGCCCTGCACCCTTCTCCCTGCCACCCTGGCTTCCTGATCTATCTAACCTTACATCCTCTATGCAAGTCCAGTCACCCCCTATAACTAGTTGGCCTTCTGGGAGCATAGCTACCACCCCGAGAGCGTACCTAAAGAACTCAGGGTTAACAGGTGTGGGGGCATATATATTGACAATATGAATAACCTTGTCTGCAGTCTTCCCCGAGAGAACTACCAATCTGCCCTCTTTGTCTGAAAAGGATTCCAGTGGAACCAAACCTAGGCCCTTTCGTACTAAGATAGCCACCCCAGCCTTTTTTGAATTCTTGTCTGACGAGGCAAAAACCTCTCCCACCCACAGGTGGTGAAGTTTCTTATTCTCCGTTGCCGAGAGGTGGGTTTCCTGCAATAGACCAATGTCGCAATGCACTTTCGCTAGATCTCTCAGTATGCTGTACCTCTTTGCAGGAGAACCCAGCCCCTTAACATTATATGTGATCAATTTTAGGGTCCCCATTCAAATCCGTTCTTTAAGCTTCTCAGCCTCCACCTTGTTCCCTGCCTGATGCCCCTGCACCAGTCTCCCTTACCCTGGAGGATAGCACACAGAACACCACTTACAATATCAAAAGCACAGTCACCATGGTCACCCTCCCTTTCCCCCATAAAAGCCCCCCCAGTTCCCTTTTTCCCACTCTGACTTCTCCAAAAAACTATACACACATACAAATCCCCAACCAGAAACTCGCACTTTCACGAGTGAACTATATACAATACAGTCCATTAGGACTACGCCCGGAGGGAAGCTCCCTTCGCCCAGGAGCATGGGCTGCTGTATCGCCCTAGAGCCCCCCCAACAATGGGTGATAGGGAGGGTAATCTCCTGGGGTGGGCTGTCAGCGGGAAGGCTCTAACCCTTAGCGAGTGTCAGCATGAACCGAGGAAGGCACAGAAAAATAACCCACGATCGGCTGACCTCCGCAGGGATACCTATCCCCTGAACCGGTGCTGGTGGTGTGATAATTAAATAAATCAAGGCTGGTAGGTTGATGGGAGCACAGAGGGTCAGTCCCGCCTTCCCCACCAGAATGTAGCTTAAACCGGTGCTCACCTTAGCAAATGAACATGAGAAATGAGGGGGGTGGGGAAAAAATAGGGTCTCCCGCCTGGCACCTTCTAGGCCACTCCTCACATGTGTTGAACAAAGCCTTAGAAGTCTGAGCGCCTGGCCAAGCAGAAGGCCCCCCCCACCTGAAAGAACTGATAGTCCTTTGCGCCTGCTTTATCAGGGACAACAGGAGAAGAAAAAAGAAAACTTTCTCAATTCAGGGCCAGTCAGCACAAATCGCTGAAATAAATGCAGATTCTGCCAGGTCTGGAACCACCACAAGGCCCGGCTCCGCCTCCGCGCAAGAGAAGGCTCGCTGGCTATCCAATGATTCCAGGCCCTCTGCGCACTAGTCCATAACCTTACCCCTGAGGCCCCTCTGGGTATCCAGGCCCAGATCCAAGACGTGGCTGACTGGCCTCTCCATTCACCCCCTCCCCTACCACAGTTACCCCTGCCCAAGGGCTTGGGCGAGATCTCCCACTGGTGGCAGGAGAGAGGCCCTTTGGTCAATATACTTCACATATAAATAACCAGGTACTTTAATCAGATCAGTCTATTAAGAGCAGAGAGGCAAAAGGACAAACCAACGTGTCCTGCTCGGTTGCCATCAGTTCACTTTCCTGGCCTGTAGGTTTTTTCCCAATTGACAGAGGTCTTTACAAAGCTGATCGTCTGGGCCCTCAGTTTTGAAACTCTTTCTTCTCCTGGGACCTTTAGTTGTCGTCGACCAGTTCAGGTGCATCAGAGTCTGTTCTGAGATGTCTGGCTGAAGGTCTGGGAGCTCAATTCCAGCCTTTTGTAGTGGCTTTTTGGCTTGTAGGCACGATTCTTACAGCTTGCTACCTGTAGACCACTGCACTAACAGTCTTGCCGGATACCTGAGGAAAGCCTTTATTTGCTTCTCCCTTAGCTGCTTAATGACCGCGAGGACCCGCTTTCTCTTACGCATAGTGACCTGGGGGCGGGAATCGTGATGTAGGTATACACGCTTCCCATCCAGATTCAGATCTCGTTTACCCCATGCCTTGTGTAGCACCATCTCTTTGACAGGGTACCGCGTAAATTTAGCCAAAATTGAGTGGGGGGGGGCATCTTTCTTCGGCTTTGGGCCCAGGGTCCAGTGCACTCTTTCAAGCTCCAGAGGCTCAGTGCTGGGGATATCCAATTCCTGGTGTAGCCAGGACTTGACAAACTCAACCGGATCATCTTGTTCAGTGCCTTCTGGAAAGCCGAAGATCTGGATCGTCTTCCTCATCCCCCTCGACTCCGCATCTTCAGCCCTTGCTGTTAACTCTCTCTCTCCCTTCTGGCCAGATAGATTACTGCCCTGCTGAGCTGCATGGAGTCTTCATGGAGCTCATCTAGGCCCGACTCGAGCTCCTGCGTCTGTCTCTCCAGATGTTTTAAATCCTGTTTAATGTCCTTACCATTGCTAGTGATCCTCTGTAGCATTTTAACAATGTGGGCCATCGCCCGGCCGTCAATGGAGCTCCCCTTGGAGACTGTCTTCTCATCTTCTCTCTTGGAGCCTGCAGCCGATTCCAAGGCCCTAGACAGTGGGACACTTGGGCTGCAATATGATCTTGATCTACAGTTACTTGAAGATTTCTTAGTGCTTCTGCCCCGTGATTTCACTAGCTGGCTCATTGTTTTAACTGCAGGCTCAACACAAAATCGATTCAGTTAACTAACCACACCAGATTAACAACGATTTTTGCACCACCACCGTGGAGCTTAGAGCTAAGCCACCATTCGGTTGGATGACATCACCGGAAGTCCACCACAGGGGTAAGTTCTATTAGAGATGCCTTCTAGAACCTAGAAAAACTAGTGACTAAGGCAAGACATCTGCATTGGGAAAAACTTTCCATACAAGCTTATCTGATTGTCAATAGGGCCCCTAGGGGGCTATGTATTCTAAAATGTCCAGCTTTGGGTGAAAATCAGAGCTCAATGGTCAATAAATGGAATATAATCATGACCGAGGTGACTGACAAATTAATGAAACTAATCATTGAGAATGACACAGAACAACAGGAGGAACAGAATACTGAGCTCAAAAAAACAGGAGGAAATTGAAGCTACATTTGTAAAACATCCTGATTTTACTAGGTGCCAGACTAACTTCAAAGAGTATATGACTGCATACGATCTTAAATTACAAGCACAAAAACAAAAGAAATTTACCCGGGACAGTAATGATTATCTCCAGAACTGGATTTTCAATTAGAAAAAACGTAGTCCCAATGAAACACTAGGGACTATGTCATCAACCCCCGACCCTGGTACCTTGACTTACATAGGACAAGCGCCTGAAACCACCTTGGAGACATTATGCCCCATCCTAAAACAAACAGCAACTTCTAACACCTTAACTGACTATAGTACCGGAGAGGGTACATCGGAGAGAGAAGAAGCGACAGAGAACCAGATCCTTTTATAGGATTTACTCCTCCTGGGCAAGGACTACCCAGGAGGAGTACTCAGCGAACATGCTTCTTCATCCTAGAAGAACAGGAGGGGAGAGGATGTGGACACAGAGGGGCCAGAGGAAAAAGAAGTCGAGGATGGGTTTGAGCAACACAGAGGGCACGAGTAATGAACCAGTATTAACTGTGCACAATCTGTCCCAGAAAAACTTCACTGGGATGAACTTAAGGTACTGTCAAAAGGCTTGTCATTTATCCTGACATACCCTGTTAAAGAGTTTGACGCTTTTGTTGATCTACAAATATTTTCTAGAATGTTGAATTTAAAAATGTTTTAAGGGAAAGGGGCAGTGACAAAATGAATGTCAAAGAGCAGACAGATCCAGAATGTAATAATGCAGTAATGGATGAAATGGAAGGGGAGAGGGTACCTAGATTTCAAGCTCCCTCAACCTTTAATCCACCACTACAACCTGCCAAAGAAACTTTCTTGAAGTGTTGTGTTTTTGATTTAAAGCAATGACATAATAGTGAACTAAAGCTTTCCCATTGTAGTTTGTCTAAAAAAGAACGAGATATTTAATTGTCTAGCCAACGGCAATACTATAATCATTAAAATTGCTGATAAAGGGGGGAGGTATTGTAATACAAGACACTAGCAATTATACAGCAGAAGTATACAGACAATAGCACAATCAAGAATTTTATGAACTATTGACCCATGACCCCACCCCTAAAATAAAACAGGAGACAGAAGATTATCTGTTAGAGATGTACAGCTGTGATTTAATAGATACTGATGAACTTTGTTATCTCAGTGTCCAAAATCCAGTAAAACCAGCTTCTTACACTCTGCCAAAGGTACACAACGACCCAGAGAAACCTCTGGGTCACCTGATAGTATCGGGCATAGGATGGATAATGGAACCACTGTCCTGCTATGTAGATAGTTATATAAATCCTCTGGTGCCCAATATCAGGAGCAATTTAAAGGACACCACCCACATGCTTACAATTGTGGATAACATGCAAGTGGAACCTGATTGGTTTCTGGTGACATTAGATATTGACTCCCTTCATTCTAATATTCCTAGGAAGGGGGGTTGCCAAGTTATAGAAAGGACACTAATGAACAACACAGACTTATCCCAAGATAAAATCAATATGTTGGTGAACTTTACTGACTTGGTGTTAAAAAACAATATTTTCCTTTTTGAAGGGGAAATTGTATAAACAAATCAAAGGCACCACCATGGGGCCACATTGGCCTCAAGCCTCATCAACATTTACTTAGGAGAATGGGAGAACAGTGTGATATATGGTGAAAATCCATTTCTTGACAAAATTGACATCTGCAAATGCTTTATTGATGATTTGTTCCTAGTGTGGAAAGGGACAGTTGGGGAACTTATTGAGTTCATCCAGTATTTGGAAGGTTCCAATGAAAACTTGAAGTTTAAAGCTAATTGGAGTGAAAAACAAATTAATTTTTTGGACCTCACCATCATTAAGAACTATGATGGGACTGTAACCATAGATTTGTACATTTAGCCCACTGATAAAAACAGCTTCATACATGCCACAAGCTGTCACCCACCACACATTATTAGAAACTTACCCAGAGGGCAATATATCAGGATTAAAAGAAATTGCTCCAGTAATGTTGATTTTGTATACAGATCTTCAGAATTAACTAATAAACTCAAAGAGAGAGGATACAGTGAATCCAGACTAGAAAAAGCAGTAGAACATGTTACAGATACCCCAGAGAATCGTTGCTGTTTGCAAAAAATAAGAAAAAGAAACAAACCACAGAACAGTTGACCTTTGTGACCTCCTATGGAGGCAGCAGCAAAGAACTAGTACAGATTGTTAAGCACAACCTACAAATGCTAAGAGGCATTCTTTCATTACAGGATATCTTTGATCACTCATTGAGAATTTCCTACAGGAGGGATAAGAACTTTGCAGACACCCTGACTAATAGTTACCAACCTTCCCCAAGTGCATACAGAAGAAAGGTTCCAAATAAAAGTAAACCCCGTGGCCTACAGTATGCAAAACCTGCCAGTATATGGAATGTAAATCTGAATTTCTCAACCCAAGAGAGGGTATTATGGAGAAAGTCTGGGGCCAGATTGACTGCAATACTAAAAATGTAGTTTATCTTCTGTCTTGCACTTGTGGTAGCTATTACGTAGGGAGAACAAAGAGAAAACTAAAACAAAGGGTGAATGAACACATTGCTGCAATAAGAAATAATACAGAATACACAATGGCTGTGCATGTTAACAGCAGTGTCAAGAACACCCACAAAGTTTCAGCTATGGGTTATCAAAGCAATTCCCGAACAGGTAAGAGGAGGTGATCTTGACAATATGCTGAACTGTAAAGAGCAACAATGGATTTTTGAACTGCGGGCCCTAAGACCACTTGGTCTTAATGGAAAATTTGAATTGTCTCCCTTCTTCAAAAGAAGGAAAAAGCAAAAATTATTTAAATAGAATTCTAAGCATCCCCCCCTTTTTTGTGCCTCTCCAAATGTTTCATTTATTTCCTGAAAATAAGGGATCCCATTGCATTTAATGCTGCAGTTTGAAATATTGAATATAAATAGATTTAAGTATGTAAGAGTTAGACAATGGAAATTGTTACAAGTTGACATATTTTGGCAACTAATTTATTTATATTGTTCTGTGTCTTTGAAAGTTCAGGTTTTCAAGAAGAAAAGGGTCAATAAAATTAAGAAATATAAATGTTATTTATTGTCTTTATTCACTGGGTGGTGTGTTATATAATTCCTTCTTTTTAAATGAACAAACAGCTAAATGAAAAACCATTTATTAATTAAAAAAAGCATAATATTGTGTCAATTAAACAATCTTTTATAATAATTAATTAAATATGCTATCTAATGAGATAAATGTTCTGATAGGCTGCTGAGTTTTTGAATGTTAAGAAGTATATTTAACACACTAGGTGAGCACATTTAATTAGCTATGATGAAGCCCTAATTGTAGGGTGAAATGTAAGCCAGGCAGACAGGCTAGCTCTGTGCTACCAGTACTTGTAATTCTTTTCTTGTTTTAAATGGCTATGCATTAAACCCAAACATAAACTAAGTTAAACGGCTTGAAGATTTCTTTTTGAGTGAAAGGTGTGTGCATTCTCTTCTTGCTCCAGTACTTCAGATTTTGAGAGTTGCACCACCACTCCCAAGCGCTCCTCTCTGCTGCATCAAAATTGGAGTATCATGGTCCTGATTGTCACAGACCTGAGCTACAGTCTGCTGGTGTTACATCACCAGGCATTGCAGCTTGACAATTTCCCGATGCATATGACATTGGAAAATGTCCCACACCAACTGTCTCCAACAGAAGCTCATTCTGTCCCAGACAAGGCTGAACCAAATGTGGGTTAGATCTTCATTCATCCATCTACCCATTCTCTGATGCATCTATTACAACCCCAGGTGTGCTTAACAGCTCTTTTGGTATCCATTTGCTCTTGCTGACTATAAAAGGGGGCAACTTTTGGTGATCAGTCATGGCTACCAAGTAAGCAGTCACCCTTTGCTTTTCTTGGCTTGAAGTCATTAGAGGGACAGTTTTTACTCCCTTCAGGTCCACCATCTTTTCCCCAGGAATGTCTGACTATATAGTAGTCTCATCCATATCCAGGGAAGAAAGGATAAACCGCAGATCAATTAGGGTCCTTGGTTTTTGCAATAGATAGGCAAAATGGGCAGACTAGGTGAGCCGCAAGGTCCTTATCTGCGTTAACTTCTTTGTTTCTAAGTTTCTATATTGCTTATGGATCAGACAGTGATGTTGTATGATTTTATGTTCCGACAGCAAAAAGACACAAAGTTTATTACTTTAGAGATATAGTCTGAGGGAAGATGCTGTCTGACTGTGGTTTTTTGATGAACGGTGAGCCCCCCCCTCACAAAAAATGATCTACCCACTTACGGCTAGCTTTAAATGTGAGATCCAGTATTATTGCTGATGCTTTCAGGTGATCACCTTTCTAGTCACCCTTAGGTGTTTTTCATGCTGCAGGGAAATCCACTGTGCAAGGTCAGTCTCCTGCATGGGATGTGGTGATTTGTGCCCTTACATCAAGTCTGCATCTCCTTTTGCTGCTGGATGTCTACCTCATCTCAGCATGCTTAGCCTCTAGCTTGTCTAGCTTTCCGCACCAGTCACAGACTTGTTTCCCATCAATATTGAGATCTGCAGCCACTGGCCAATTGCCATCCCACTCAGAACACTTGTACAAATGTTTGTGACTTCAAGACTTGACTACTGCACTGCTCTTTACCTTGGGGTCCATGGAGGTACACTACAATGCTTTCAGCTGTTGCAGAGTGCAGCTGCTCAGCTTCTCACTGGCCTTTCAAGGTTATGTCATGTCTCTCCAGCAGTGCATAATCTGCAGGCTGCCAGTCAAGTGGCATATGTCCTTTACAGTTGGACTTCTAACTTATAAGGTCCTGGGCTACCTGGTGGAGCTCCTGTATGCTCACATAAATGTATACCCTCTCCACTCTGCTGAGGATGGCCTCCTGGTAGTTCCTAGGCAAAATTCAAGTCTTCAGAGGACTGGGTTTTTGAAGCAGCAGATCCAGTCCCCTAGAATTTCTTGCCCAGAACTTTGAAGGAGGTCCCCTGATTGGAGGCCTTTAAGCGAGGCCTGAAAACTTTTTTATTTGCTCAGGCATTTGGGGTTTAATTTCCCTTACTATTATCATCCTCTAAAGCATAAGTTCTCAGACTTTGTCACAGTGAGCCTCCCAAAATCCATGGAAAAGATTTTGAGCCTCCCCCCAAAAATTGAAATTATCTTGGGCCTCCCCAAAGAAAAATAACACACTGTACTTTGCACAGTACACCATGAATACATTGAACTCCCTTTGAGTACTAGGCTCACGTTCAGTTCTTTGTCTTATACTGACTTGGAACTTTTGAAAAAGAGCTCTTGTGCTCAAAGATGTTATCTGAATAATAAATAAAATAAACAAATATTATTATTCAGTTTATTGTAACCCCCCCCCCCCGGCCAGCCTACTTGCTCAGCTATTTTCATTCTTGAACCATTGTTACCCCTTGTTGCAGTACCTTCATGGGTCAGACTACTTTTTCTGTTTCCTCTCTATATGAAATAACCTTCCTACATACTTTGCTCTTCCTCTGCTCCTAAGCAACTTCTCAGGGATTACTTTGCTTCTTCTTGCTGTTGCTCTTGGCACTTCTATGCTCAACCTTTGTATTTGGGCCGTTCTGCCATTAGTTTACAAATTGATCAATTACCATCACCATTATTAGTTTATTGTTCATATTTATTTGCACTATTGCTCATTGTATATTTCTTGATTGTTTTGCAGCTACTCTTTGAAATGTATTCACTCCCTACCTTTCCCTGGGTACACCTGAAATGAGCCTTGGCTCATTCACATTCCTTTGTCACCTATTAGTAAATAAATACATAAACTTCACCTACTGTTATTATCCTCATCTCTTCACACAAAATATATAAAACCCAAAATTTAAATACAGTACTTTTTCAGACTTGCTTGAGCCTCCCTTGGAACAGGTTGGGGCCTCCCAAGGGAGGCTGGCCTCACCATTTGAGAACCACTGCTCTAAAGTAAACTTTTTAATTGTTTATGAATTTATTTAGTAAACTATTCTACTGTTTTAAATAATTTTAGATGGTTTGTGTAAAGTTGGTTAATAAGTTTTAATATTGTTGTTGTATATTATTGTAATTTCACCCTTAGCCTCCAGGAGGGAAGGGCACAATATATAAATAAAGACTGGTACTACTAATCAGCACACTATGCTACCTGCAGCTTAAAATCTAAATTGTACTGCTTTCATTTGCTTGTTTTGTATTTTTTCTGTCTCTCCCTTTCTCTCACAGCCCTTGCTACTACTGCTACCTCACTTGGCCTGTATTTTGGGATATGCTTTATAGGATCATCAGTCAAGTCAGTGAAGTGCCTGTCAATTAGAAGCCGCTCTGAATTAATAACCACCCTGGATGACTAGCCCCAGTCAAAAATTGAATAATTGAATAGAAGCTGTGGCTAGTAATTGATGAAATATGGTAAATAAATACTTGATAAAAGTAAATGGGGTTCTGGAGATGTCTCTTGGCAAATTAACCCTAACCCTACTAGACTGCTGTAGGGTTCTGGAACCATTCAGCTTTGCATCTCAGTTCTCAAACACTAAGACGTTATAAGGATTCACTCTCAATTAGCCAAGAGACACCTACTGAGCCCCATTTACTTATATTATAAAACAAGTCAGAAATATGCTATTTATTTAACACAAATCACCCCCTTTGGGGCCTGTCGGTACCTTTGGTACTTTGTTAATTTTGTCAAACTTAATGTTACCTTTTGTGTGAATCAACTGTGCTGTTTCACAGTTGGTGGACTGTAGTACTGATTATAACTTTCTTCTATACAGTTGCACAGCAAGGCACTTGCACGCATGTCTAACAGAAGTGGGTGTCCCTGATAGGAATGTCTTCATGGCCTGACAGGAATGTTTTCATGTCACAGACAAAAGATTTGAGGGGCTCAGCACTTTGATAGTCTATATCAGGACCAATGCTCATTAATGCAGAGTATTAATAAAACCAACACAGGATGTAATGAGTCCCCAAGTAAGAAGCACAAAGTTTATCATGTGACACAATGTGAGTAATTATTTCCATGTAGCCATAAAGTGCAAAGTGTTGTATCAGGTGGCAGGACTGCAGCCAAAAATTAACAACCAAATCACTGCTGGTGCCAACATTGGTGCTCCCATATGGGTATGATGACCAGGTGGCTGAAAGAACAGTGTGTGAGCATGGTGGTGCATGCACTCATGCTGACGTTTTGGTGTAAAGCCTTCCTGAGAGCTGATTGGCTCATGCATTTCACACTCATAAATAGTCATATTACATGCAGATGTATGAGTGTGCTACATTTAAATACTTACTCACCTTGTGTCACAGAATAAATGTTCTGCTTTTTACTGCATAAGGTAAGAGCTTGTTTTGCTTGCTAACATGCAATGTTTTTGAGTAATTTAATGTTTGGTCAGTGCCACTACTGCAAGTGTATCTTTCTGGGGTAAATGTTGTGATAGCTGGGACCAGACTATATATTTTTAGATGGGAGGGCAGGTCAGTTGACTGTCTGACAGGGAGTTACCACAGCTTGTGCTAACACTGACAAAGTCCTTCTGTGGCAGGGAACCGGCAATATCCAGAAAGCTCTCCAAGAGCAGGAGACACCACTGCATATTGTAACATTGATAAAGCCCCTCTGGTCAAAGCAATTCCACTACCAGCTGTAATGTGCAGTGCATGTCTATAAGTGTGTATGTGTGTGTGTGCGTGCATGTCTGTGTGTGTGTGTGTATACATGCAAGAATTTGTGTGAGGGTATTTATGGATGTACTGTCAATCAAACCTTGGCACCATCCAGTACAGTGGGTACTTCAATTTAGTATTACCTTTGTGATTAAACCATAACCCTAACATATGTATTAACATAGTTGTTTGCAGTCTATTTATTTGCCTACCTGACAGCTCACCTGTCCATCTGTCTGTCTATCTAACAATCCATCCATCCATCACTCTTTATTTTTGCAATAGGCATTTATGTAAACCCATCTGATAAAAACATTTATCAGAGCTACTATGTTTATAAATGTAAAATCTTACATTTATACATATGGAAAGTACATCATCAGCCATTTTTACATATACTAGCCAGAAGGAAGTGTCAGCACTCCTAGGCTTCCAAAGGTGCAACCATACTACGGGCAGCAGAAAATCAAACATAAAAATGGTTCACACACTAGATACATGAGACTAAATAAGTTTATTGGTGCAAGTTGTGAACCACTGGCCAAACACCCAAACGTATCGCCATACTCTGTGGCTTCTTCAGGGGTGGGGCTGGATTGTAATCATGCGATTTATATAGTAAGAACAATTAAAGCAATGCAAATAAGTAATTCATTAATTATACAGTTGTTGCAAAAAAACATGCAAAAGTGCTCACAATGATGACATATGTAAATGATTTAAATACAATGAATTAAAGACATTGCAAATAATAAAATTATCCATATATATATATATATATATATATATATATATATATATATGTTGTAAAACACTTTTTTAATGCATCAGTTAGGGTTAAAGCAACAAAAGTAGGGAAATGTGGTGTTAGGATAAGCAACAAAAGTAGGGAAATGTGGTGTTAGGGTTTCCAACCCTAGCACCCTACTTCCCACCCTGTACAGATGAAGAGGCATTGGTGGAAGCATTGGGGTCATCATCCCTAATGCTCACCCTATTCCATTAGAAAATAAGCTTGGTGGATGCAGCATAGGAGAATGGGTAAGCATTAGGGCTGATGATCCCAATGCCTCCCCGATGCCTCTTCGTCTGTGCAAGATGGAGGGGTGGGGTGTTAGGGTTGGAAACCCTAATGCCACATTTCCTTACTTTTGTCACTTTAACCCTAACTGATGCATTAATGACATTTTTTCAACTTAGTTCCTTACTTTTTGAGATAATGTAATCATATAGTAATGTGCTTGTTGGGCCCTGTGCTCCAATTTCTCCATAGAACATATATGTCCATGAGACCCTGTGCACCCACAGTATTTTAGGTAGCAGTGCAGTGCAACATAGACCCTGTGCTAATATAGGTTTAGGGGTGGTAGAGCAAGGTCCTTTGGACCCTGCACTCCCACAGTATCTCAGACACCAGAACAGTGGCCCACAAACCCTGCATTACAACATCTTTACTAGTGGGAGTAAAGGGTCAGAGTGTAGGCACCAGTACAGTGGCACACAGAATCTGTGCTACAACATCTTTAGGGGTGGGAGCGCAGAGGGACCCTGCACTCCCATATTATCTCAAGCACCAGCACAATGCCACAGAGACCCTGGTCAGAAAAGTCCTAATCCTTTTTTGTCATGATGGCAAAGGATTTTGTCATCTCACAAAATAGGAATCATCTCATGAAAAAAGGATTAGGGTGACTCATGAAAGAGGATTTTAAAAAATAATCTTTTTTCGTGAACTGTCAAAATCCTTTTTCGTGAGATGATTACTATTTTGTGAGATGACAAAATTCTTTGTCGTCATCACAAAAAAGGATTAGGGTTCTCTCACCAGATTGCCCAGCCGCTAATCCTTTTTTGTGATGACAATAAAGGATTTTGTCACCTCATGAAAAAGGAATGGTCTCACGAGAAAAGATTTTGACAGCTGATGAAAAAAGGATGATTTTTTTAAATCCTTTCTCGTTATCTGTCAAAATCCTTTTTCATCAGACGATTCCTTTTCATGAGACAACAAAATCTTTTGCCATCATCATGAAAGAGGATTAGGATTCTCCAACCAGATGGCCCTGCTGCTAATCCTCTTTCGTCAGATAAATAATTTTTTGTGAGCTGTCAAAATCTTTTTAGTCATGATGAAAAAGGAACAGAAGCGAGTCACGAAAAAGGATTTTAAAAATAAGCATTCTGAGGCAATAAAAAATTAAAGTAAAGGCACACAACAATAGAGGACATCGTGATGCACAATATACATGCAGTACTTGGATGTCTGCAGAAGACATCCCTGGGCAGAGTTATGAAAGTTTGTTTGGGGGAAAAAAAACAAGAAGGCTACTGACAAAAAAGGAATTTTTTTCTCATGAAAAAGGATTCTAAGGATCCTTTTTTGTGAGCTGACAAAACCCTTTTTGTCAAACCAAAATCCTTTATTGTTCCATGCAGTTATCCAAAAGACTGAACTGAGCATGATCCGAACCTGAAATTTCAAAATGTAATAACTTTGGAACAGAATAATAGTTTTCCATCAAACTAATGCTGGCTTGTTCTTTGGGGCAAGCTCTTTCTACCCTGAAAATGTCAGACTAAAATTCCAAATGGTTTGGCTGCAGTGAGATGAGACAAAAACAGCCAAAAAGGCATATTTTAGCATTTTTTCACAATGCACAGTGCAAAATCTGCCAATTCAACTGATACGAAACTTGGTACATTAAGAGATCTATCTCATGGAACAGTGCATACCAAATTGTGTGCAACTCCATTGAATGCTTACAAAGTTATTAAAGTGCAAAATGTCAGGTTTAACATTGAAGTACCTACTTAACCGTAACTATAGGGATATATATATATATATATATATATATATATGTATATATATAGATATAGTGAAGCCACCAAGATAAAGCACAGTACTGTAGAATTCTGAAGTAGAGTTACTGCAGCAAACAATGCAATTTCAATGAGAGTTAATCATTTTTGTCATGCAGTAAACCTGTGACACTGTGCTTCATCCTGGTGGGCTTCACAGTGTATATCTAGCTATATATATATAAATATACATATATTATGGTAGCACGGTAGTGCTACCATAGTTAGGGTTGAGGAGCCATTTCTATGTTAAACCCCAAAACTTTGCACCTTAATAACTTTGCAACTGTATGACAGATTTGGCTGAAATTTGGAATACTTAATCAAGAACCATAGGCCTTGGGATCTGCCAAGTTTTGTAGTGGTTGGATATACAGCTGCGGAGTTATTAAGCATGATCTGTGCGCACGTTTACGCTTTTTCTGGAATTCTACAGTCGCGCCTACAGGTCGTACGGTTTGTGCGACCGGTCCAAAATCTTCAGGGAACATGTGGACAGAGTCCCCGATGTGCCTTTCAAAGATTTCGTGAAAAAATATTAAACGGTTCAAAAGTTATTCAAAAAACAGTTTCCCATTATAAGTCAATGGGAAAAGTTAACAAAAAGTTCAACACTTTCGCAAATGCATTTTTACTTTCGCAAATGGGCTTGTTACTTTCGCAAATTGGCCATTTTGTTTTCAGTTGGTGATCAGAAAAATGGTTGGCATTTAAATTTGGGACCCTCTAGCAACCTAATTCTTTTTGTATTCACCTAGTCGGACCCTGGGGATGCTTGCCATGTCTTTATTTTGTGGTAAAACATCCCAGAAATATGTTTTTCAAATTTCTGGAAAAAGTACTTTCACAAATTACTTTCATGCTCACGAAAGTGTTGAACTTTTGTGCGAAAGCTTTCGCAAATTGTGACAGTAATTTTCCATCTGTGGGACACTGACAGCGATTCTTTGGCACTGCGCTGCAAAAGAACTGTTGGGAGTTTTGGGCTGAAATTTGAAGGGAACGGAGCTGACATCTCACAGATGTGCCTTTCCTTGTTGTATTGAAAAATATTACACAGCGGCAAAGTTACGGCACTCCAAAGTTGACGGTTTTTCCCATAGGATAACATTACGGCGCCCGACGCATTACAGAAATCCTTTGGATCCCTGCTGCAAAATAACGGTTTGGTCTTTTTTCCTGAAATTTGGAGGGAAGACAGCCAACAGCCCACAGATGTGCCTTTCAGTAGTCTGGTGAAAAAATATCACATGGCAGCAAAGTTACATCACTCCAAAGTTAATGGTTTTTCCCATAGGATAACATTACAGCGCCCGACGCATTACAGAAATCCTTTGGATCCCTGCTGCAAAATAATGGTTTGGTCTTTTTTCCTGAAATTTGGAGGGAAGACAGCCAACAGCCCACAGATGTGCCTTTCAGTGGTTTGGTGAAAAACATTACAGGGAGGCAAAGATGGCACTCTGAACTTTCTTTTTCCCATAGGATAACATTCTGGCGTTTGCGGCGGCCTTTCAGACCGGAAACAGTGCGAGATAATGGACTTTTCGGTTGAAATCTTCTTAGCCTCTAATGGGCCAGATCCAAATTAGCCAGGACAGTTGTAAATAATATGACTTTTAAATTTTTTTCACGTCAGACGGTTCCTGAGATATAATGTATTTAGTATTCCAAGATCTCATTTTCAGCCGATACTCATTATTATGCATACATTATTTGTACTCACTGTCTTTCTCTATGCAGGTTTTGGGGAAAACCAGCCTGTGCTCTTACATTACTGTTACTGTTGCCCTTTCCGCTATGTTCCAGCACTGCTTCACTTCATCATGGACGCCTGCGCCACCATGTGCTATCCCTATGCTTTCATTTGTTCTTGTGTTTCTGTTATTTTTTTGCCATTTCTGTCTACAGTACTGTTTATCTTTCTGTTTCACTTTACGTCACCATGCCCATTGACATTTCTGTTTGCAGGCACCATGTTACTATGTGACAACACATCACGGGCAGACCATTCCTCCGCTCACGCCACCATGTGCAAGTAATTCTTCTGTTCTCATTTGCACTTGTGTTACCATGTGCACCACTGTTAGCATTTCTGTTTGCGTTGCTGTCCCTGTTAGTATGCCACAAGACATCATGTGGTGGGAGCGCTGGGCCCTCCCCGCTGCATTACATTCACTATTTCTCATTATCATTCTCAAAAAGAAGGGAAATTAGAGGCAAAAAACTCCATTTAATGCATTAGTTAGGGTTGTTCCACAGTGACAAAAGTGAGGAAATTCGCTGTTAGGGTTGAAAACCCCCCTTGGACCCCACCCACCCCTCCAACCGGCATTGGGGTGTGCATTGGGATCGTGGGTCCTAACTCTCACCCCATTTTCCTATACTTCTGCTGCTTTACACATGTCATGGGGTGAGAGTTAGGGCTGATGATCCCAATGCACACCCCAATGCCACCACGTGCATCATTCTTTGCGTTTTCATTTGCGCTTGCATTTCTGTTACTTTTTTGCCATTTGTGTGTACCGTACTGTTTCTCTTTCTGTTTCACTTTGCGTTACCATGCCCATTGACATTTCCATTTACAGGCACCCTGTTACTATGTGACAAGCATCACGTGGCACACCGTTCCCATCTACGCCACCGTGTGCGTTACCCTTTCTGTTCTCATTCGCGCTTGTGTTACCATGTGTGCCACTGTTAGCATTTCTGTTTGCATTGCTGCTCCTGTTACTATGCCACAAGACATCATGTGGCGGGAGGGTCCCACGCTCCCGCCACCGTATTACATTCACTATTTCTCATTATCATTCTCAAAAAGAAGGGAAATTAGAGGCAAAAAACTCTGTTTAATGCATTAGTTAGGGTTGTTCCATAGCGCACAAAGTGAGGAAATTCGCTGTTAGGGTTGAAAACCCTAACTCCGAATTCACCCCCAGCACCACACACACACAGACACACACACACATTCAAGTATGGGGAGGACCAAGTCAACACAACCAATGAATGACAGACATCCAGCAGCAGGTGACAGAAATAACAAACAATTGTCTAAATGTACTATGAGACATCCCACCCACCTGACCAGGTACTGCATGCTCAGTGGAGATCAACAGCAAAACTGAGGCCATGTACACCAAACGTACACATCCCTGATTGCAGCTGCACACAACGTACTCACACTTAGTAGTTGCATGGCCTTACCTCACCGATGCCCCACACCAGACCACACCACTTGTGGTGGGCCACCTGAGCAACAGAGTTCAGCAAAACCAAGGAGTTGTACAGGTATAATATGTCTGATTATAACAAGGGTTTGAGAAACGCAGCTTTCTAATTGACTGTAAACATTGTAACAGCCTTATGTTTAGTTTTATTAACATACATGTAGAGCCTAACCATATGATGAACATGGTTTAATGTTGTTTAAAAACAGTTTTATTATGATAGCAATAAGCCACTCCCAGGTATTATGTTAATGGTCAGTTTATCACTGTCTAGCGACATGTGGCACTCGGCTATGCCTCATTCAACATTAAACCCCTACAGGGTGATTAACAGACCATTTAACATAACTGTTGGTCATGCCTTATTGCTTAATTTTCTTTATGAGTAGATACTCTCCCTCTTCTAGGCACTGCAGCAGCTTTGCAACACAGTGTCCCACCCAGTTACACCATACACTGTCTAGTTACTGGAGAATGGCTGTGAATATGAACTCATGAAGATGAACAGTGTAACTTGATCATTACAGTCATCGAAACCCTAATGTGATTATAACTGACAGAGTCAGTGATAGAGGATAACCCCTGCTGTCCTAGTACACTTACCCCATTGTGAGTTAAATCAATACTAAAAGACATTCTGTTTATATCTACACCATACCTACTTGATTCCTGCTGTACCACAATTAACATAGTTATCACTTTGATAGCATCAGTGACAGAAGTGTGGCAAATCCAAACAGTAGACATACAGCCTGAGTATGAAACAACTGTTAAAAAAAAATCACACTGTGTCCATAAGTGGCATAGATCACTCATTGCAACAATAGTAAATGTATTATTATTTGAATAAGTTAGTCATCACAGATGCAATGAGATTGTCTTTATCAGGTACAACATACTCAGTGCAACAGGAAAATCTATCCTATATACATCTCCGATACAGGTACATCATTGTTGGCTCAGTAGTGCTATGATAGTTAGAAGTTGCTTGGCCTGATCCATGCAATTACAATGTTTCTTACAAAGAATACTTACTACATCTTTAGTATTGAAACACACTGAAGGTCTATGTATGTACATCAGCAGTACACCTTCATCAGTAAGAATGCATGTGATACTGGCAGTACGAATTTCACAGTGTTGAACAGGCAATGCTTTTCCATACGTTTACATCAGCCTCTCTATGTTGAGTAAACCGTTGCAGTAAATGTACTACTATGTAAATCACCTACTAAATGTATCACTACTTTTATCATGAGCATGCTAGTGTCTTGTAGTTAATTTATGTGCTTCTCTTAATTAATGTATACTCACTAGTGTTAAAACCTTTCTACAACTGTCATCATGCACCTTCAGCATTTATATTGAATAACGGCACAGTACCAGTTGTGGTGTGGTGTGGGGCATCGGTAGATAAGGCCATGCAACTACTTAGTGTCTTACGTTGTGTGCAGCTGCAATCAGGGATGTGTACGTTTGGTGTACATGGCCTCAGTTTTGCTGTTGATCTCCACTGAACATGCAGTACCTGGTCAGGTGGGTGAGGATGTCTCGTAGTACATTTAGACAATTGTTTGTTATTTCTGCCACCTGCTGCTGGATGTCTGTCATTGGTTGTGTTGACTTGGTCCTCCCCCATACTTGAATGTGTGTGTGTGTCTGTGTGTGTGTGGTGCTGGGGGGATGAATTCGGAGTCAGGGTTTTCAACCCTAACAGCGAATTTCCTCACTTTTGTCGCTTGGAACAACCCTAACTAATGCATTAAATGGAGTTTTTGCCTCTAATAATATATATATATATATATATATATATATATATATATATATATACATATACATATATACATATATATACACACACACATATATATTTTTAAAAAATCTTCCTTAATGCACTAGTTAGGGTTAAACAACAAAAGTAGGAAATGTGGCATTAGGGTTTCCAACCGTAACACCCCACCACTACCCTGAAGGCAGCAATAGGCATGGGGTGTGCTTTGGGTTGTCAACTCTAACGCTCACCCCATTCCATGAGTAAATAAGCTGAGATAGTACAATATATGAGAATTGGGTGAATGTTAGGGTTGACAACCCTAAGGCACACCCCTCACCGATTGCAGTTGGTGGTTTCAGCAGCAAGACGTGTCTTCCATAGGAAAGTGGATATTCCAACTGGCACCTGTTCAGGTGAATGAGGGTGTGTTGGGGTGTAGGGGATGCAGCATGGTGGGTCTTGAGTTAGAGGTGGTGGTGGGGAGTCAGATCGACAAAGGACCATTTTTGTTTTACAGGAAGAAAAAAACATCGGGGGACTTTTTTAAAATTTCATCTCTGGATGGTGATGGTATAGTGTGTGCGTGGGGGGGGCACTAGACACCAGGGAAAGGGAACAAATCAATGAGGATGGTGATCAGAGGGTGGATGGTGCCACTAGACACCAGGGATAAAGAGAAAAAATATGAGGTACTTGAAACATTTATATCTGGAGAGGAATATCATTTGTGTAACACAACAATACTGTTAGAGACATTACTATATGGAAAATTGTATACTCCAGCAATGAGGCTGCCATTTTTTAATTCTTCTGTAAACTTTAACACTGCTTTCTGTTCATTATTTATATTTAGAAAATGTGCTTTTTATTTGCTGCATTCTGATTGGCTAGTACCCCTGCCAAGGGGGTACATTAACTTTCAATAGAAGCCCAGCAAATAAAAAGTGCGAGTCACCTGACCCCATCACCACCTAAAGTATCCTTTTGCCAACTCTGCTTGCTCATTGGCCAAAACATCTTCATTGAATTTGAAATCGCCGCCATTTGTTTCTCTCACTTACCGAGTGTTCCTGCCCTCCCCTACTCAATCTAAAACTCTACCCCAGCACAGTCTCTCCATTCTACAACACATTTTAATTCAAACTGCCCATTTTTTAAAATTCTGAATCATTTTAAATTGCTGCTTAGTCGACCTCCTACACTCAGTCAAGCCCCCGTGATCTGCTCCTGACCCCATTATTCACTCTCTTTATTACTGTGACATCCCGCTCCCAAGTTGTATCCCCATAGTCACAGAAAAGTATCTGTTACAAAGACGCTGTGCAAACTTGCCACTTCTCACACATTAATAAAATGTTTTTAATTAGTAGCGTTAGCACGTCACAATCTCTGTGCTACTCATAGTCAACACTCCTTGTCCCTGAATCACACTGGCTCCCCTTGACTCATGTAAAACATGAAAGATCTGTTCCCTTCTGTTTTTTTTATATAATTGCATGTTGGTAAACTTACTGACCTTTCCTGTACCATTTGCACTCAACACTGGACTTTTTAATTTTTTCCTGTGGTTTTCATCAGCAACCGACACAGGTTAGGAATGGGAAGAGAAGTGTGGGAATTGCTCAGATCAGTCGATTGCATGGCTCATGGGTGAGTTAAAAAAAATGTCAGCTCCGGCTTCACAGTTGCGGTCCTCCGTAATGACACTGGGAAGTAAGAAAACCGGGACCGGGTGACTGGCGATTTCTCCAGATTACTGGATATTCCAGAAAAGAAAGAAAAAACGGGTAGGCTTTGTTTCCCCGAGTGCTATTTTGGCTGCTACAGTACTTCCATCCAGCACTTGTGTTAGTAGTTCTACTGACTATGCATAACTGAGAGTTAGCCAGCGTTCTAACAAATCAACTATAAAAAAAACTAAAAATAAAAGAAATTTAGCTGGGGGGTATTTCAAGAGCCAAGGATGGGATGTAGCACCTATGATGCTGTCAGAAACTGATATGAAACAGTGCACTGCCCTCTACTGGTAACTATTTATAAGTAGTATACCAGTAGATGACTATTTTACTAACAATAACTTAGTTAATTTGTATTTTTGTTTATTTCTTAATTATTGCACAAATACTTTACATGTAGCCAATTTTTTAAGTGCAATAATACCCTCCAGGGTGGGTGGTATGGGCAATACTAGACCTTCTAGGGGTTATAAGGCCCTCCACCTGTGGCGTCGGGCCTCATTACACCCCTGGGCAGTCTGGTATTGCCCAATACCGACCACCCTGTTGAGTATTATTGCTTGCTTAAGAACCTAGAGCAAATCCTTATAATAAGTCCTTGACAGCAGCACTCATAACTGAATGACTCCTATGCATTTCATCATGCTTGTTAGTTTTAGGCAACAGTATGATGAAAAACCCCATTTCTGCATTTAAAGAAATAACTGTCATTGATCTGAGCACTCCCATGGGCATGACATACATTAAATAATTTGTGAAGCAATTAACTGGTAACTCCCTGCATAACACAGATTTCACACTCCCAAGTCACTGCATTATCAGCCTGATTAGAATCATAACAATTTGGAGAAAAGTTCAGAATTGAAATCATTAATTAGTTTAACAGGATTTTAAGTTATGCATTGCATTACACAGCTTTAGAAACACAGAGGTTAATTAGTTGTTTCTCTGAGAATTTTCACTGCTGTTACTGTTAGCTGTAAGAAGTTCTAAACCTGTGAAGCAGAAACACATCAAGATATACAACAGTAGTACTTTTGCAGGATTTTTTTTTTTAAGTTCAGCTGCTTTAGTGTTAGTGTTTAAATGCCATCAAAGCAACACTGCAGAAAAAAAACATAACTGGCAAAACTATATAATAGTGATGCGGTCACGGAAAAGGGTCCTTTTTCATGACTTGTGATATGAAAAATAATCTTTTTTCATATCACGAGTCACAAAAAAAGATTAATAACCTAAAAAAATGCAACAGTTAAGTGCAGAATCCAGCTGAGGGGGTCCCGATAAGCAAGCTACCTATGTTGGTCACTCTGTATAATGTCCTATTTGTGGTTTTCCAAATTTGAATTTGTATGGAAAAAGAGAAAACAAGATGGTGGCACATGAAAAAAGATTCTTTCCCTCATGAAAAAGGATCCATCATGTGAAAACTTCATATAGCTATTTTGAAGTACTTTCTGAGCATGCTCAGAACCTGAATTTTTAAAATTTAATTACATTGGAATGGATTAATATTTCTTCACCAAACCACCATAGGAATTATTTCAGAGATAAGACCTTTCTACCCTGAAAATTTTAAACCAAAATTCCAAACTGGGTGCTACACAATTTAAAAAAACAGCAATTTTACATTTTCACTGTATGCATCTCAGAATCTGCATATCCGACTGGAACAAACCTTGGTATATTAAGAGATCTCCTCCACAACACCACACATACAAAATTTCATTCAAATCCATTCAATGATTGTGAAGATATTAAAGTGCAGAAATTGAGGTTTAACATTAAAGTGCCTACTCAACCCTAACTATAGTGGTGCTACAGTGCCACTATAATAGTTATCTATATCTATATCTATACCCTGTTTATACATATAGTTGGTTCATCATCACATCTGTCGATGTTCCACTCCACCCACCCGCCAGCATGACTTTTCCACATACAAGCAATCAGAAGCACCAATCCCCACAAAAGCTCCCACCCAGTTACACCATATCTCAGGTAAGGCCACACTTAGAATACCATGCACAACTATGATCACCAAAGCACCAAGTCAGAAATCAATGTTCTAGAAAGGGTTCAAAGAAATGCAATTAGAATGGTTGCTGGACTAAGGGAACTTAGCTACAAGGATAGGTTAAGAATCTTGGATCTGTATACACTGGCATACAGAAGATTAAGGGGGGGCAAGCCACACCTACTTAAAGAGGTAGGAACAGCTAGGCAGCACAGCACAAGCAGTAACCTAGCTGATATATAGGCAGAATTACGAAGGGTGTAGCCAGTAACTAGGTCCAAAGAGCACTTACAAGAGGAGGAGAGAGAGAGAGAGAGACTATAAGTCCCTACAGAAGGAGAGAGAGAGAGAGAGCAAGAGTTTTGGGGCAGTGCTGCAGATTTACAGCCCTTATAGAAATACGGATGCAATTGTAAAGAGCTGTGGAACATTTAGAGACTAAGAGATGTGGGAGGGGTGTGAAGGCTGGGGCAAGGAGGCAGGTGGGGGAATGGGGAGGAGTGGAGAGGTAGGGATGACTGGGGTTGGGGAACAGGGAGGCTGTAAGGGTTGTGAGCTGTAATGGGTCTGAGGCAGCACTGTTTTTGGGAACCTGGTGGAAGGTGGAGGGTTGTTCAATGCAGGATGTTCAGAAAACTTACACTGGAGACAGAGCTTGAGACAGGAACTGGGGGAAGGGGACAGGTATGAGGGGGTGAGGGGGAGATGGGGCAGAGAGGCAGGGAGGGTTCCATCACAAGTTAATCCAGGCTGCCACGGGCTGGAAGGGGGTGTTCGGCCAGGGGGGCTAAGTCTGCAGGGTCCTGGGAGTGCCAAAAGGGGGTGTTGGCAGGTGGTAGGGAACATGGGTAGACAGAGAGGAAGTTGGAAAGAGGTTCAGGGTAAGCAGAGGCAGGAAGGGATTTCAGGGGAGGGCAAGCACAGGAGGTTGGAGACAACAACCAGTACGCAGTACTGGTTGATGAAACAGATCTGGAGGTTGGGGAAGCCACCATAGAACAAGAGTCAGGTGAGCAGGAGGAAAGGGGGAATATAGGGTACAAGGAGAGAGGGAAGACAGCAGGGCAAAAGTGGGGAAGGGCAGAGAAGTAGGTCAAGTTGGCATGAACACACTAAACAAAGGGGGAGGATAGCTAAAACATGTTGGAGGGGGAGGGGGAGGCACAATGCAGAGGGCAGTGGGAGGACATAAAAGTAGTGGAGGGGGAGTGGTTGTGGAATGGAATGGAATGAGCACAGGATGGAGTAGGAGGAGGAGAGCAGGTGGAGGTGCAATTGGAGAAGGAAAGAGGAAAAGGGCAGGGTATGAAAGGAGAGGACACTAAGGAAAAAGGGCTCATAAGAGGGTAAACCATGGGGAAGTGCAAGGGTAGGGAGAGTGAGTACTTGTATTAGGGGATTCTATGCTCAGGGGGGTGAGATGGGGAGGTAAGGGAGCAAGGAAGAGCTGAACCTGGGTGGAGTATATGCCAGATATGACAGTGGAGAGAGTAGGGCAGTGTGTTCAGAAATGTGTGGAGAAGGTGGGAGGGAAGCCTCATATCATTGTGTACCTAGGAGCAAACAACCTATAGGGCAGTACAGTGGAAGAAGTGCAGGAGAGGTTCAGGAAAGTGATGGGTTATCTTCAATCAGGTGGGAAGCTCAGTGACATTCTCCAAGGTACTCCCGGTACCTAGGGCAAGCACAGCAAGAAAGCTAAGAATAAAGGAGTTTAATGGGTGGCTGAAGAGTTGGTGTGCAGAAATGGGGTCCGGGGTACTAGGGGAGTGGGGCAAGACATGGAACAATAAGGGGCTTTATGCCAAGGATAGATTGCATCTCAATATCGAGGGTACAAGGGCATTGACACAGGGGATGGAGAAGTACATTAAAAATAACATAGATTTAAACTGAGGAGGGGGGAGGGGAAGAGTTGGATAGCAGAGAGGAGGCACCTTCCAGAGGAGACCGGAAGGCCTCACCCCCCCCCCAGTGAGGGAGGAGGAGGAAAATGAGGGGAAGTTACCAGGACAAAAGTGGAAGGGGGAGAGATGGGATGAGGAGGGGCAGGACACAAGGTGGACTATAGTATCCTTGAATGCAAGAAGTTTAGCAAACAAGGTGGCAGAGTACCAGGCAATGATGGCGGAGGGGGAGGTAGATATTGCCGCCATCTCAGAGACCTGGGCCACCCAATACTATTACTGGAATCTCATGATCCTGGGATGCAAGATGTTCCACAGGGACCAGGAGGGGGAAAGGGGGAGGGGTGGCTATTTATGTCAGGAAGGGGATACTATGTACCAGGGAGGAAGGGGATGAGGGGAGGCCAGAAGCCATATGGGTATTGCTCCAAAGCCCTAACAGTAAGAAGCACATGATGGGGGTGTTGTACAGGCCACCCTCACAGAGCAAGGAGGTGGATTGGGAGCTGGGGGAGCAAATCAGGAAGGTCAGTGGCAAAGGGAATACAGTTATAGTGGGAGACTTCAATCTACCTGGGGTTGACTGGCAGACAGTAACTACAGTACACGCCAGGGAACAGGTACTGCTGGAGGCTATCCAGTGCAGCTACCTGGTGCAAGGGGTGATGGATCCTACTAGGAAGGGGAACATACTGGACTTGGTGCTAGCAAATGGGGACCAAGTCCAGGATGTGGTAGTACAGGACCATCTAGCAGGAAGTGACCACCGCTCAGTGTGGTTCCTCCTCAACACAGAGAGGGTGTCAGCTAAGACCAGGACAAGGGTGTTGGATTTCAGGAAGGCAGATTTTGCCATAATGGGCAGCATTGTAGGGGGGTATTTAGCTGAATGTAACCCAGAGATGGATGCTGAACAGAAGTGGGCAATCATTAGGAAGGGGCAAAATGAGGCCACAAGCATGTGTGCCAAATTTCAGAGTAAGCAGTCCAGGTAAAAAAAAAACCTAGCTGGCTCAGCAAGGAGGTGGAGGGGAAGGTGAGGGAAAAAAGATTGGCCTTCATTAAGTTCAAAAAATCTGGGAGTGAGGAGGAGGATAGAGAAGTTTTCACAAAGGCATCAAGGGAAGTGACCAGGTCAGTCAGCGCAGCCAAGGCAGCAAAGGAGTTGAAGTTGGCTCAGGGGATCAGAGGGGGGAAAAGAGGTTCTTTAAATACATAAGGGAGAAGAGGAGTTATAGGGATGACATTGTTAGTATCAAGAGAGAGGGAGGATGGGCAGAACAAGGGGAAGATCAGGCAGAGGCACTCAATAAGTATTTCTGCTCGGTGTTCATGAAAGAAAGGGATGGCCCAATACTGCAGGGGAAAGGGGGCAAGGGTGGAGGGGTGGCAGAGATAACAGATGGGGTCATCCAAGAGGATAGAGTTCTGAAATGACTTAAAGCCTTGCGGGTGGACAAGGCATAAGGACAAGAAGGTGTACACCCAAGGATCCTGAAGAAACTGGCAGAGGTGTTAGCAGGCCCTCTGATGGACCTGTTCAACACCTCCTTGGAGATGGGGAATGTACCCAGGGACTGGAAGATGGCTCACGTGGTGCCTCTTAACAAGACTGGACCCAAGGATCAACCGGGTAACTACAGACCAGTGAGCTTGACTTCCATAGCGGTAAGTTGATGGAGACCAATCTGAAAGAGAGGTTGATATCCTTTCTTGATAGCAATGGTCTGCAGGATGAGTGGCATCATCAGTTTGTCATGGGAAAATCTTGCCAAATCGACTTCTTCGACTGGGTCACTAGGGCGGTTGATGAAGGCCATGCTGTGGATGTCCTGTATCTGGACTTCAGCAAGGCTTTCAACTCAGTGCCACACAGGAGGTTAATGAGCAAGCTGAGGAACATGGGGTGGGGGGAAATCTAGTGGGGTGGTTTGAGAGCTGGCTGCAGGGCAGACAACAGAGGATAGTTGTAAGGGTGGAGATATCCAAGCCAAGGCCAGCAACAAGTGGGATACCACAGGGTTCAATGCTGGGCCTTGTTTTGTTCAATGTCTTCATTGGAGACATTGCAGAGGGGGGTCAACAGTAAGATCAGCCTGTTTGTGGATGACACTAAGATTTGTGCAAAAGTGGACAATGAGGAAGAGAGACAGGCACTCAGAGAGGATCTAGTTAAACTTAAACACTGGTCTTGGGAGTGGCATTTGGGATTTTTATGCTAAGAACTGCAAGGTCATGCATCTTGGAGCCAGAAATCCCAGGAACAGTTACTGGCTGGGGAGAGTGCAGGTAACAGCTTCAGAGGAGGAAAGAGACCAGGGGGTAATAGTCACAGGGGACATGAAGGTATCAGTACAGTGTAGGAGGGCAGCAGCAAGGGAAAGTAGGATGCTGGGGTGCATTGCCAGAGGGATCACCTCTCGAAAGGGAGAGGTCTTCCTGCCATTCTATAGATCACTGGTGAGGCCACACTTGGAGTACTGTGTACTGTACTGGTGCCCATACCTCAAATAGGATGTGAGATTACTGGAGGGGGTGCAGCATAGTGCTACAAAAATGATCATGGGACTAGGGGAGTTGCTGTATCAGGAAAGATTGAAGGAGCTCAACATGTACTCACTGGAAGACAGAAGGGTAAGAGGGGAATATGATAGATACCTTTAAGTACTTGAAAGACAAACAAAGTCAGGAAAGGAGGATTGTTCTGCTTAAAGGAGGGAAGGGTCACTAGGGAGCACAGTCTGAAATAGGAAGGGGGAAGGTTTAGAAGGGAGAAGAGGAGGCACTACTTCACAGAGAGAGTGGTGGCGGGTTGGAATGCACTGCCTGAGGAGTTAATCGCTTGAAGGACAGTGGATTGCTTTAAGCGGGTTGGGATAGCATCAAGGGCAGGGTTAGTACAGACAAGAACACAGAGAGGGGGAAGGACCGGGAAAGAGGAGGAAGGAGGGGT
Source organism: Neoceratodus forsteri (assembly GCA_016271365.2). Classification (NCBI taxonomy): domain Eukaryota; kingdom Metazoa; phylum Chordata; order Ceratodontiformes; family Ceratodontidae; genus Neoceratodus; species Neoceratodus forsteri. Next base: position 869,943,063 of record CM057452.1, on the reverse strand, counting down.
TTAGGTGGGGTGGGGCAGCTGTAGTGATATGAAACTAAGAGTTGCACAATCGGGCAGACTTGATAGACCTGTGGATCTTTTTCTGCTGGCAGTTTTGTATGTTCGTATGACCTCTGTTTACTCTTCAGTTCATTATCAAACAGTAATCTCTGGGACTGCTTAGGCCTGGAATTAAAGGATCACAATTACAACACGAGAGCCCATAGTTTACAGATAAAGGGAGAAACATGCAATACAGTCCACAGGACCGCTTGATTTAACCAGAGAGTGATCACAATCTGAAATAGTTTACCTAATGAAGTGGTAGATAGTAAGGACATGGTGACCTTGAAGTATAAGCTAGACAAGTATTATGAAAGGGACTCTACTAGATTCCCCATTGCGTAAAGGGGGGAGCATGATATGGGCCATATGGCCTTCTTTGCTCGTTTATGTCTGTGAGATCTATGAGATTTTTATTTCCCACAGAACATCTGCAATGCTTCTAAACATAAGCATCTGCTGCAGAAACAAAAAGTAAACAGTACTTTTTTGTTTGTTGCTGCTGAACTGCAATTGTGCACCCACTCACTTACAGGACAAATGGATGCAGCATTGCCTTTTCACCTATCGCTGCCCCCGGGTTCCTGGGCCCAAAAGATAGTGAATTTTAAAAAAAAGCCATAAATAGAAAAAAAATGAAAACTAGAATTGTAAAACCCCAGCTCCCTGACTGACGGGGGCTAATGCCAGCACATGAACTCACTTTCTAACTCACTTAGAGCTGCTGCCATCTTCCCCTAAATGTTTTCATGTTGTCACTCATTTCATCAATCAGTGTTGTCATAAGCACATCCATGTGACAAATTTAAATGAAAAAAAAAATAAACAAACCAATACACAAGGTCCTAGACTATTATATAAATAAAATATACAGAGCTATCTGGGTGACTCAGTGGTAGTGCTACTACCTGTCATGTTGGTGACCTGAGTTTGGGAGTGGACGCAGTGCTAAGGGTCAGCTAGGGGAGGAGGATTGAGTGTCCAAAGGATGGCTCTCCTCCTCTGTGTGCCATGTGGTGCGGCAACCAGTGTTAGCCTGGCCCCTGGCTGCAGCTGGTGGTGCAGAGCACTAGGGACCATGACTTTGGGCAGAGGAATGACAGCCATCCAATGTCACATGCATGTGAGAGTGTATGCAGATTTCACTGATGGTGCTGCATGCCATTCCACCAGGAGAAGAAAAACATGGTGGAAAATCACACTGTCTAGCAAAGTGATCTTCCAACCCCTCACAGGCCCTGCACTGATGACCTAGATGCAGCTGTACCAAATCCTGCAAGAGGGGATTGAGGCAGACTCTCCACCACCCTGCCACAGGGGGGTAGGCCATGGGGGACACAGCTTGTAAGTCCATGAGAAGTTGGGAGATGGGGCTGGGCGGGTGAGGATGATGGGAGACAGGAAAGGAGAGAAAATAGAGGGAGAAAAATAAAATAGGCAGTGGGGACCATGTGTGATGCACTTATTTTTCCGCATTCAAGCAGTTTGACCTCGGGAACTTCACTCATGACATACTCTGCTCGTGAGGTTACTTGAGGTCAAACTACTTTTTTAGTAGAAACACTATCTCACATGAATCTATATATTCTTTGCAAAAAACGGTGTTATTGCAACATTTAGGGTTCAGGCTAAAACAACAAAAGTAGGAAAATGTGGCCTTAGGATTTCCAACCCTAAAACCCCAACACCACCCCTAAAGCAAATTAAGGTGGAGTCTTCATAGGGATCGTCAACCGTAAAGCTCACGCCATTCTATACACTCCAGAAACACACACCTAACGGGGGTGAGCTTTAGGGTTGAACAACCCTTAGGAAGACTCTGCCCCTGATTTGCTTTAGGGGTGGGGTTGGGATTTTAGGGTTGAAACCACTAAAGCCACATTTCCCTACTTTTTTCACTTGATCCTGAACCCTGAAAGTTGCATTAATACAGTTTCTTGCAACAAACATCCTTACTTTTTGAGATAGCATAATGATATCCTTATTTTTCTTTTTGGAGCACAGGGACCCCCAGGCTCTGAACTCCCATAAACTTGTACTTTATGAGATAGTGTAATCGTATCCTTATTTGTCTGATGAAGTGCAGGGCCCTCTGGGCCCTGCGCTCCTATTCCGCCACAGATGCATATATGTATAGTATGTTTATGGGGATGCACAGGGCTCTTCAGGCCCTGCTCTTTCATTTGTAGGACAACATGAACCAAATTGTCAAAACAGCCTTCCTATTACCTCACCTCATGAACCCGGTAGTAAAAATTGTCAAATCCCCACCAAAACATCATTCCATGCCACCACTGTGTCATTCTGTGCCAGGGGCATGAAAGAACGTTTTGGGCAAGATTTGAAATATGACGTCTGTTGCATTCATGAGGTAGTGTAAAGAAATGGTTATGTTGATAATTTGGGGTTAAAATATAGACAATTAAGAAAGTTACAAGTGAGGGTAGTGAAATGTTAACAGATGTATACAACTTTGCCATTTTAGCATATTTTGACCCCAAATTTTCAACATACCCTTCTTACAACCCCACCTTATGGACAAGAATGGTTAAAATTTTGAAAAACAACCTGAAAGGTGATTTTGCCAACTGATTGTGAAATCCCATTTCGGGCAGGTTTTGTGAAATGACACCAACATTGTTCATGAGGTGGGGTATCAAAAAGGCCATGTTGAAAATTTGGTGTCAAAATATGCAAAAAGTTACAAAGTTATGCACCAAAGTTGAAAACCCTATTGAAATACATTGAACTACACTTACAGTGCCTTACTTTCTCATATAGCAGTCGTTGTTTCCAGCAGCAAGACATTCCTTCGATTACAGAGTGGATCTTCACCCTGGGACTTGTTCAGGTAAGTGAGGGTGTGTGGGTTGGAGGGTGCTGAATGGGAGATGGGTTGGGGGTCAGATCAGTGAGGGACCATTTTCTTTTGCACAGGTTTAAAAAAAAAGATATTGAGGGACCATTTTGTTTATTTCAGGGAGCACAATAAAGGAAGGGTGGGTGGTGCCACTAGACATCAGGAAAATTATTCTAACAATGGGGATGGTGATTAGAGGGTGGGAGGTGCCACTAGACACCAGTAAAATTATTGTAATAATGGGGATGGCGATTGGAGGGCAGGGGTGCCACTAGACACTAGGGAAAATTATAAAAACAATGGGGATGACAATTGGTGGGCGGGGGTGCCACTAGACACCAGGGAAAATTATTACAACAATGGGGATGGGACTGAAGGGTGGGGGGTGCCACTAGATACCAGGGAAAATTATCATCATAATAATGGGGATGGCGATCAGAGGGTTGGGAAGCCGCTAGACAACAGGGACAGGGATCAGAGGGGGTGCTACTAAACACCAGGGAAAATTATTATACCAAAAGAGTCAGTGATCAGAGGGTTGGGGGAGGGTGGTGCAACTAGACACCAAGGAAAGGATGTTTCCCTCAGGAAAAATAATCTTTTTTCATATCGCACGCTATGAAGAAGGTGTATAAACTTTAAAACATAGATTTCAAAGGGATTCCTTCAACAGTTAAGTGCAGAATCCAGCTAAAGGTATCCCAATAAGCAAGCTACATGTGTTGGTTGTTCCCAAGAGTGTCATTTGTGGGGGCTTCCAAATTATAATTTTTTTTTTATCGTTATTATTTTTGCCCCCTTCTCTCCATCACAGTGGTTCCCTTCAGGGTATCCTAGGCTGTGGGTCTCCCAGTCCCTCCCCAGGTACCTCTCCTGTGGAGCCCCAGGAACTACCTACATCTTGCCTCGGCCTACCCTCCTGGGCAGGGAGGAGAAGGACCCCCATACCCCCCTCCAGTCCATTAGTGTGTGTCAAGAGGTCCTTGGTGATCTTCCTGCGGGGGATCTACGACTACCATGATGGGGCTTTTTCCTGTGTTTCTAGTGCCACTCCTTGGAAGGAGAACCAAGGGGCGGAGCACATCATGACGTGAAAGCACTCTGGCTCCTTGCAGACGTCCTCCCTCCCACTTCATGCTGTCCCGCTGCACCTCCACCTGTGGTCATCCAGGTGGCACTAGAGCAGCAGAACGTGCATCCCACCCTGCCTGGAGGAGGAGAGCAGCCTGTGGGCACTCAATCCTCCTCCCCCTACAGTCCCTCAAGCCACCTGGGTACATTCCTGAACCCGGGTCGCTGGCACTGCGAGCGGTAACTCTATCACTGTACATAGATACATAGATACATAGACAGTGTCGGCAGATAAGGGCCTATGGCCCACCTAGTCTGCCCATTTGAGCTTGTAAGTTCAGTTTGTTTTCCTAGAAGTCTATTTCCCCTTACCCCTGACCTCTAGAATTCCTTTATGTCTATCCCATGCATTCTTAAATCCCGTGATTGTTTCAGCCCCCACCACTTCCTCTGGCAGGGTGTTCCACTTGTCCACCGCCTGTTCTGTGAAGAAATTCTTTCTCATGTTTCCTCTGAATCGTCCTCCCTCCAACTTCATCCCATGCCCTCTAGTCCTGAAACATCTTTTTCGCTTAAAAATAGTGTTTTCCTGCACCCTGTTCCTCCCTGTAAGATACTTGTATGTCTCTATCATATCCCCTCTCTCCCTCCTCTCCTCCAGGGAGTACATGTTCAGTTCCTTCAACCTGTCTTCATAGGACTTGTGATGCAATCCATGCACCATCTTTGTTGCCCTCCTCTGAACCTTCTCTACCCTGTCTATGTCCTTACGAGGTATGGTCTCCAGAACTGTACACTGTACTCCAGGTGGGGCCTCACTAGTGTCTTGTATAGCTGGAATTATGACCTCCCTTTTCCTGCTGGTGATGCCCCTGCCTATACATCCTAGCATCCATTTGCTTTACCTGATGCCTTGTCACACTGTTTCCCTACCTTGAGGTCATCAGAGATGACAACCCCAAGATCCTTTCCTGCTTAGTGCATGCTATATCCTCACCCCAACTGATATATTATTACCAGGGTTTTGTGCCCCATATGCATTATCTTGCACTTCTTTGCATTGAATTTCAACTGCCAAACCCTTGACCATTCTTCAAGTTTCTGCAGGTCCCTCCTCATTCTGTCTACATCCTCTGGTGTGTCTACTCTGTTGCAGAGCTTTGTGTCATCAGCGAACAGTGAAATTCTGCCTTCTATATCCTGTGCAATGTCACTGATGAAGATGTTGAATAGGACCAGTCCCAGCACTGATCCCTGTGGTACCCCACTGGTCACTCTTCCCTCTGTGGAGTGACAGCCATTTACCACCACCCTCTGTGTCCTGCCACCCAGCCAGTTACCTACCCACCACACTACTGTCCTGCCCACACCCATATTCCCCAGTTTGTGTAATAGTCTTCTATGTGGCACAGTGTCAAGGCCTTGCTGAAGTCCAGATAGGCCATGTCCACTGCCCTCCCCTGATCCACCTCCCTAGTCACCCAGTCAAAAAATTCAATGAGGTTGGTCTGACATGACCTCCCCCTGGTGAAACCATGCTGCCTTGGGTCCTGTAGTCCATTGACAACCAGATGTTCCACCAATCTCTCCTTCAGTAGTGCTTCCATGATCTTTCCCACTACCGAGGTGAGGCTGACTGGTCTGTAGTTCCCTGCTTCCTCTTTGTTCCCGCTTTTGTATAAGGGGACTACATCTGCTGTCCTCAGTCTTTGGGTACCTCCCTGTTTCCAGTGATTGGCTGAACAGGATAGCCAGAGGTTCAGCCACCACCTCTCTTAGTTCTTTAAGGACCCTGGGTGCACCCCATCTGGCCCCATTAGCTTTATCAGCTCTTATTACTTCCAGTTCCTTCAGGACCCTTTCTCGTGTAAGGGACTTGTGTCCATTTCTCACCATTTCACCCCTTGTACTTCTTCAGACCCATTATCTCCCTTCCTCAGTAAAGACTGAGCAGAAATACCTGTTCAATATGTCAGCTTTACTGTTGTCATCCTCCACGCGGCTCCCATCCTCCCCCTTCAGTCTCACTATCCCTCCTTTGTCCTTCTTTTTCACTTATGTACCTGTAAAGGTTTTGTCCCCTTTAACCACTGATTTTGCAATGTGTTCTTCTGTCTGAGCTTTGGCTTCCTTACTGACTTCCCTGCCTCCTTTGTTTCTCCTGGTACTTCTCCCTATCCCTTCTGCCTGTGTCTTTTGTGTTGCCTGAGATGCAATCTTTTGGCTTTCATTTCTTTGCTACCTCTTTGGAAAACCATAATGGTCTTCTCTTTCTTTCCTCTTGCTAACCTGCTTAATGCATAATTCTGTTGTTCTTATAATCCCCATTTTAAATACTGCCCACTGTTCCTCAATCCCTGATTCCTGTCCCATTCCCTTAATGCCTTTTTCAAGTATCTCCCATTTTCCCAAAGTCTGCCCCTAAAATCCAGGATCGTGTTTTTTGTGGTTTGGTTCTGCTCTTTCTGTGATTTCAAACCACAATGACTGGTGGTCACTGTTACCCAGGTGCTCCCCACTGTTACCCCCATCACACTGTCCCTGTTTGTGAGCACAAGGTCCAGTATTGCCTTCTGCCAAGTTGGTTCCATGACCAGTTGCTAGGAAGGCACCCTGAAGGAGTCCAGGATAAATCTGCTCCTAGTTGATGCTGCTGCTGGGATGCTCCAGTCCACGTCTGGTATATTGAAGTCTCCAACCAGTACTACCTCACCCTTGTCTGCCATCCTTTGGATGGCTAGCATCAGCTCCTATCTGTTTCTTCCTCCTGGGCTGGTGGTCTATAGACCACACCTGTGCGGATGGCTGGCCCCATTTTCCTTTCCAGCTTAACCCACAGTATCTCTCCCCCATTTTGTTCCTCCTGGATCTGTATGGCCCTTATGTCATTTTTCACATACAGTGCCACTCCTCCTCCCTTCCTGCCTGCTCTGTCTCTTCTGAATATGTTGTAGCCAGGTATGGCCATCTCCCAGTCATGGTTATCATTACACCAGGTTTCAGTGATGGCCACAATGTCCAGGTCTGACTGTACCATGACAGCCTCAGATCTTCCATCTTGTTGCTAAGGCTCCTGGCATTTGCACACATGGCTTTCATGATTTGACCTCCCTAGACTGCTTCACTGTTCTCCAGCCCCTTCTTTGGTTGTCATTTATCCCTGGTTCTCCTTGCTGTCTCCTTTTTCTGATTTTGCCCCTTTTCTGCTTATCACCTTTTGGACACTAATCTCCATCTTTTGCACTGCTTTGCAGAATAGCCACTCCTCTGGTTCACTGGTTCCATTACTAGCTGTGGGGGTGAGCAAGTAGGTACCATTCTTGCTGGCCTGCCACCCCCCTTTGCTAGTTTAAATGCTTGTCAATGTAGCATTTAAACTTATCATTGAGTGCTTGGATTCCCCTCCAGGATGGATGCAGGCCGTCAGGCTTGAACAAACCTCCATCCCTCCAGATGGGTCCCAGTCACCAATGAATCCAAACCCTTCCTCACAGCACCAGTTCTTCAACCATGAGTTAAAGTTCCTGGTGCATGCACTCCTTGCTCTCCTTGCCTCTCACAGGTAGTACTTCTGAGAGAAGTGACAGAAGTAGCTACTTGCTTGAGACCCTCCCAGTTTCCTAAACTCTTCCTGAACTTCCTTTGGCTCCCCATTTGCCAAGTCATTAGTACTCTAGGTGGATAATGACATCCAGCTCACCCTCCTGTCTTGCCTTCCCAGTGATCCCCAGTATCTTCCTTCCATCCTCCATGTCGTGGCACCTGGTAGGCACCTCACCTCCCTGTCCTCCCCTCCTGTGTTCCTAGCTGGATCCCTCTTATGATGGAGTCCCCACCAGGATTTGCTTCCTCCTCCTCTGGGGTCCACTGCTTTCCCCACTGAGGTCACCTCCTTGCCTAACCTCCACATCCTTTCCTTCCACTTCCCTGGGTACCTCTACTTGGTTGTCTCATTTGCCAGTGTGGCATATGAGTTCTTGAGAAGGAATAGGATCTGGGATGTGCCTCTGCCTGACTGCTCTAACCCTCCCTGAGCCCACTGTCATCCAAGTGCTCCTCGTTCTCGGCATCCTTTGAGGCAGCTGCATTGGACTGGGTGGTTCCTGAACAGGGGTGATGTACCGGTGGTCCGGCCCCAAACTTGAATTTTGAGGAAAAAAGGAAAACAAGAATTGCAGCCAAATGAAAAATGATTTTCCCCTCATGAAAAAGAATGACGTGAATACGAAAAAAAGAATTCTTTTTTTTGTTTCATACAATTATTTTTTACTGCTCACTGAGCAGGCTCAGAACCAATAATTAAAAATTTCAGAATTACATAACTTTGGAATGGATTATTTTTTTTTCACCAAACAAGCAAAGGGCACATCTGTGGGCCAGCTCCTTTCAACCCTGAAAATTTCAGACCAAATTTCTAAACTGTCAAGGTGCTAGCCAAGTTGACAGAAAACCCAGCCAAACCAATGTGAAAAAAATCCTCAAAAATCCACTTTTTGCACTATTCAGAACTTGGAATCTACACACCCGTCTGGAACAAAACTTGGCACATCCACAGACCTACCCTGTGGGACCAAGCATGCAAAATTGCTGCAAATCCGTAGCATGGTTGTGAAGTTATTAAAGTGTACAAATTGGGGTTTAACATTAAAGTGCCTACTCAACCCTAAATATAGTGGTCCTACAGCACCACTATAATCATACATGCGTGGTAGCACACGTATAATTAGGGTCGAGCAGTGTTTAATGTTATTTACAAATTTTTGCATCTTCATAACTCTGGCACTGCTTGACAAAATTGCACAAAATTTGGCATGCGCAATCCAAGTGGCAAAATCCTGAGACATGGAAAGTTTTGTGATCATGACTCATGGGTATTGAAAGATGCAAAATGTTAAAAAACCTTGAAAGTGACACTTTCTGAATGTTTTTTGTGCTCACCGATGGCAAAGATGGTTGGGGATTTTATTCTGACACTTACATGGCAGATGGGGCTTGTGCCAAGGGTGTGTCTTTTGAAGGTTTCATTAAGAAATAGTAATTGATTCTAGAGTTGTAAGTTTTTTAAATTTGGCTTCTGAGCATGCTCAGTAGGGTATTTGCATTAGCACTCTGACACGAGTCAAGAATTATTTTTTCACAAGTCATTTTAGGTCATCAATAAGAATGTTTTGGGGTTGTACAGGCCTCCTTCTTAGAAGTTGGAAAATGTATAAAAATGAAGACTTTTCAAAAAAAGTAAACATCTGAACCTATGTAAATGGGGCACATTTAGTTAGATTCTGGTGGTTGTTTTTTGAAAAAAGGCCTAGAAATACCTTTTCTGGGAAGCCCAAAAACCTTGGGAGCTAAGGTTAGTGAGAGGTTTGATTTCTGGAGCATGAGTTGAGAATTCATTGATTGGACATAAAGTGCTACAACCAAAGAATTTTTGGTTAGCACAGAGAAAAGGACTTCTTCTCTGCTGAAAGATTAATTTTGGCATACACTTGTTTGATAGGCACTCTCATAGAAGGGATTGTTGAGATTTCATATACTGTAGTTTTATAGTGCAGACAATTGTGTTTTAATGTCTCTTGGTCCAGTGCTCATCTGGGACCTGCCATCTTCCGACCAGCACAAATCTGGTTTTATTTTAATGTTGATGGATCTAAAACCCAGGTGTTGGTCACAGGACAGCTTGAGTAGCTGTGTCACATTACTGATTCTAATAATAACATTGCATCAGCAGGCTTTGTTTTTTTGCAAATTATATAATTTTTGTTATGTTGTCTTGCATGCACAGCACAAGCAACATTTTGTGGCTGCTTGCTGGAGTAGCAGGTTGTGGAGGTGTGGCAGTGTTGTGGCCAATGGCACCACTGCTGTTTTGGGCTGGTCTCTGTGGCACCAATGAATGAGCACAATGTCTATGACAGCAGCTCAGAAGTGTGCCACCAACTTGAAAGAATTTCACCGCCTCAATGAGGGAGTGCCCCATCATTGCAGGTCATGCCTTGCCTGCTGAAATATTTCAATAAACATGGCAGCATTTGCCGCTGTCCGCCTCTCACAGTTCCTGGAAAGTCAATGTCGGGGGTGTCCAATCTCCCTGTCAGAATGCCCCTTCCCTAGTTTGTTTGCCGATGGGGGAGCCCAATCCCTTTTGGCATAATGTTCCCTCTTGTTTTGTTTGTCTGCTGAGGGGGGTGCCCAATCCCCCTCGGCATCATGCCCTCCCAAACTCAGACACACCTTCTTTGCAGATGGGAGCCCCAATCCCCATTGGCTTCAGTCCCCTGTCCTCAAAATACACAGGTGGCACACTCGGAGCCCACCCGAGTGTGCCCAAAGCAACCAGTAAAATAAAACCTTCCCAGCAATGTCATTTTTTCCACCTTAACACAGAAAATGGTCCTCATGGTAATGATACCCCTTCCCAACCTGCACCCACCCTCTGTACCCTACCTCCCCACTCCCTCACCCCATATTTACCTCGGGCCTGGCTGCTTGATCTTGGTGGGCGGGAGATGTCTGAACTCTTCAAAAGCTGACCGCGAACTGAAGAAAATCAAGGTAAGCTGTATAATGGCATCAGTGGGGGGGGGTCAACTTAAATGGATATCTTGCCCATTTTTGTGACTTTTGGCTCCAAATTTTCAACATGTGGTTCTTGGGACCCCACCTCATAAACTCAGTCACTGCCATTTCGTTATTCGGTTCCAAAAGGTGATTTCGCAGTCACTGCGTGGAATCACCTTTTGGGAATGATTAATGAACCAACAGTGTCTGTTCATGAGGCGGGCTCCCAAAAAGCCTATGTTGCAAATTTGGTGAAAAAATTCCAAAGAAATTACTGTATTATGAGTGTTTGAGAATTTTTAATATTTTCACTCCAGATTTTCAACATTGCCATTTTTTCACACTGTTCATGAGCGGAGGTCCAAAAATGCCTATGTTGAAAATTTGGTGAAAAAATTCCACAAAATGACTGTGTTACAAGCGTGCATTGCACAGTTTCCACATACGCTCGTAAGTTTGAGAATTTGTACTATTTTCACTCCAGATCTGCAACATTGCCATTTCTTCACACCTCCTTATGAACAGTACAGCTGCAATTTTTGACATCCTGCCCGAAATGTGTTTTCGCACATCTGGCACAGAATGGAGTAGTCACTGTGGGAAATCAACGTTCAGGATAGATTAACAAAATCACAGTGCCATTGTTCATGAGCAGAGGTATCAAATGCTTACATGGGGTGGGGTCACAAAAAGCCCATGTTGAAAATCTGGAGTGCAAATACCAACAAACGCCCGGGCGTTAGGGTTTCTAACCATAACGTCCCACCCTGTAGAGACTGACAGGCATCAGGGGTGTGACTTTGGATTTCTGGCTGTAATGCTAATGACATTCCACTTCCACCCCCACCCTGTAGCCAGTGACAGGCATCAAGGTGTGCCTTGGACTCTTCAGCCCCAAAGCTTACCCCATTCTCCTATACTGCACCCATCTCAACATATTTTCTTATGTAGTGGGGCAAACGTAAGGCCCAATGACCCCAAGGCACAAAGTGACACTTGTTGGAGTCTGTAGGGTAGGGTAGGGTGAGGTGAAATGGCATGAGTGTTATGGTTGACAACCCAAAGGCACACCTCAATGCCTGTCAGTCTCTACAGGGTGGGGTGGGGTGGGATTGGCGTCAGTTCCATACTTCACTTCCATTCCTATTATGCATGTCTCTAACTCCTGCACTACCAATGCCAATGCCAGCATGACAACATTTGGCATTGACAAATGCTGGTTTTACCAGTGACTGATTTACAAGGGGTTCAGTTCACAGTTCTGTGGTGGCCTTACTAGTCAGTTGTTCTGCATCCATCTTCATTTTTGAGTACCCACACTGAAATCTATTTTGTAAAACATCCCATACTGGTCTTATAGCCACAGTGGCTTTTAGATACATGGAGCTAGAGATAAGTGATGGAAATTTTAGCAACTAAAATGGTGCAAGGTCTGCATAATAAGCCTTATGAGAAGAGACTGAAGGACCTTAATATGTACACCCTGCAGGAAAGGAGGAGTAGGAGAGATAGGATAGAGACTTTCAAATACCTCACTGATATAAATAAGGTACGAGAGGGAAGCATTTTTCAGAAAAAAAGATGCTCAAGAACAAGGGGTCATACTATGAAGTTGGTGGGGTTAGACTCAGGGGAGATGTGAGGCAGTACTTCTTCACAGAAATATTGGTGGATGCCTGGAACAGTCTCCCAGAAGAGGTGGTGGTGGCAACAACTGTAGCAGGGTTCACAATTGCATGGGATAGGCATATGGGAACCTTAGTGCTAAGGTAAGGGGCGGGGTAGAGCTGAAGATCAAGTATGGTCTGTGGTAATACAGTAGGTAGGGAAAAATGGGCAGACTAGGTGGGCAAAGTGGTCCTTATCTGCCATCAAATTTTATGTTTCTATGGTGTCATGCTTGCCTCCTACCTCATGCATGTTTTTCCTGTGGTGCATATTTTAGTAGTACTAATTAATGATCAACATGAACAGTGAAACAGATACAAGTTAAATTGAAATTGCTGTCACTGTGTTGTACTGCCTGCTTCACTGCCCACCCAGACCACTCCTCACTAACTGACCAACCAACACCTGCTGACTGTTCTTCTGCTCTGGTGCCTCCTGTCACCAGTCCCCAGCCTCTCTCCAGATCAGAATCCAAACAGATCTCAGGTACTGATTGCCTTGTTGTTCATCAGGAACTCTGTGTGTGTGTGTGTGTGTGTGTGTGTGCGTGTGTGATGGACCATTACACAGACCACTTTGTAATGATTGAAGTAAGTAGAATACTAAAAAAAAATACTTACAAATTATTACAATCTTCTCCTCCCCCCATGCCTGCTCGCATCTGTAGCTTCAGGTTAATAACTGTTTGTACATTGACTAACACTCATTTTAGATCTGCACTTGCTACCAGTGCCATAACAGTGAGTTATTATCCGAGCCATTTTCCATGCAGGTATGTTATGAATTTGAAAGGGCAACATGGGGGGTGGAGAACGTTTAATAGAGTTAAAATAGAAAAGAGCTGTCTGGGGGAAAAAACATTTCATAGAGGGGAAGCATGCAACCACTGAACTGTCATTATATAATCCACCTGTTAACAGGTATCAGCAGCCTGTAGTGTGGGGCATTTCTAGTGGACCCCAGCTTCTACCCATTTTTTGCAGCTGGGTGGACTAAGGAACTGGGAGGTCAAGTGACTTGCTTAAGGTCACTCAGTAAGTAGTTGGCTCTAGAAGGGTTTAAACCTGTGCTCTCCTGATCGCCAACAGTACTTTAACCATTAGACTACATTTTGGGGAAGGCGGCAGGAAAGGCCAGCAGCTGCTGAAGATGTTTTTTGGTTTTTGGTTCTGATATGCAAAATCACTTCTGCTTCTGCAACCAGATGTGGCTATGTATTTCTTGTACTGTGAATGTCTGTCTCTGGATAAAGAAACACTGGCCCACAGGGGTCAGTGTTTCTGCACACAGAAATACTGTTGTAATTTCAGTTTATTGACTTTCTCAAAAAGAAAAGAAACGCATAGCAAAAAACGTTAAATGCTCCAGCTAGGGTTCAACATAATGCCACAAAAACAGGGAAATGTGATGTTAGGATTTCCAACCCTAACTCACCCCATGTAGAAAAAGATTAAGATCATACAAGCAACCACAGGCAGCCATAATCAGGTAAAACAAACAATACACACTAGTTTCCAGATGACACAAATGCAATAGCACTGATGTGCTACCTTTGTGGATTTTTATTTGTGGCTGTGAATGTCTTACACTGTGCATGTGTATCTGTGGCTGCAGAAGCAATGGCCCTGCATCCAGAAGGGGGTGTGTATGCCTTGCAGTGTGCAAGAGTACCTGTGACTGCAGAAGTGCTGGCCCTACAGGGACTTGGGGTTTTTCAGACTGAAGTAATTTTTGTAATCTAGCTTTAGATTTGTATCTGAGGTTGCAAAAGCACAGGCCCCACAGGGGATTATGCTTCTGCAGACAGGTGTTGTTATTTGGGTGTCATGGATTTGTATCTGCAGCTGCAGATGTGCAGGCTGCACAGAGGCCTGTGCTTCTGTAGCCAGAAGTCAGTGTATATGTCTTACATTATGCACGTGTAACTGTGGCTGCAGAAGCTCTGGCCTAACAGTAGCCTGCACTTCTGCAGACAGAAGAACTGTTGTAATTTGGGTGTTGTGGATTTGTATCTGTGGCTGTAGGGGCCTGTGCTTGTGCTGACAGCAGTAGTGCTGTGATCTGAGTATCACAGATTTCTAGAAGTGAGTGTGTATGTCTTGCAGTGTGCATGCCACAGATACAAATTCAGGAAGGTAGCATATCAGTGCTACTGTATTTGTATCATCTGGAAACAGTTGCATGTTGTCTTTCCTGATAATAGCTGTCTGTGGTTGCTTGTGTGGTCTTGTAGTTTTGCTAATTTGGTGGGTGGGGGTGTAAGAAGTTAGGGTTGGAAACCCTAATGCCAGATTGCCCTACTTTTGTGGCATTAAACTAAACCCTGACTGGTGCATTAGTATGGTTTCTTTGCAATTAATACATATACACAGGTATATCTATATCATATTGAAACAAATGATGATAGAGGAGGAACAGGTATTGGGTGGTATAGTCAGTAGTAGAATCATGAAGTGCAATGAAGTGGTGCAGCAACTCTTGCTGTATACTGTATTCATAATCAGATGACATTGTGAGTTGCTACACCACTCATGATGCTCTCTCTCAAGGTGACATCTGATGATGAATACAGGATACAGTGATGGTCTCATAAGACCATGAGGGACAATATAGTTGGCATTAAATTTTAGAGCAACTTCATTACTATTTAGTTGATAACCAGGGGCTCGATTTTCAAAGTATTGGGAATCATACCAAGTGCTTGCATCAAAGAGATATGATGCAAGGGTCTCCCTGTGCCACACCTTGTCTCATTCCCGATTTCCAATAGTGCCTGCACCCAACAGGGGACTGCCTCTGCCAGCCGGGCTTGCACCACACTTGCAGCAGCCACATGGCTGCACCTTGTCGGAAGGGTGCTTGCACCACACCAGGGATGTAGTATCCCCTAAGGTGGGATTCTGTAAGCCCCATGACCATGGGTACCGCTGGAGGTTATCCCAGCCAAAGCTGGTCTAACAGCCTGTGCATCACACCAAGGAACAGTACCCACAGGTGTGGTGGTGGGTTGTCAGCCAGTGGACCACCCCAGCTACCCCAAACAGGCACAGTGCCTTCTGGAGCCATCACACTACTGCAGTTCATGCCCCATGGCGGTGTGGCCACCATATAGTACCGTAGCTGGGCCCCCACATGGACAAAAGTGCCCATCCACCACACTGCACTCTCTGATGGTGTCCCCCCAGTGAGGACAATGGTGTTTGTGGGGTAGAGCTGTGGGTGTTGGAGCCAAGCGGCTGGCAGCACAAACAACATCCCATGCTGTGTACATGCCAGTGGTACAATGGGCCACAGACATGGCACAGCATACTGAGAGTAGCACTGTATGCTATCAATGACCCTTGGTGCCCCACAGCCTGCCTTGTCATGCCCTCACCGATATACCTTTCCTACCCATGGTGCACATACTCGTAACTTGCTGTAGGTGCTGACTGGTCACCATCTGGTCACCCTGCTGCCCATATGTGTCCCTCATTCCTTCACTGTGGGATTCCTCAATAGTGTGCCCCATGTCCAGGGAGGGTGTGGCAGCTGCATGACTGGCAGCCTTGGCTGGAGGAGTAGTTGGTCTACCATGGTGCTTGTAGCTGCTGTCCATGGTGATGGCTTCTGCACCACCACTGTCTGACAGGACACATCGAAGAGGTGTCATGCCAGATGTCTTGCATGTGCCCTACAGTATGTGGACATGGACGATGGCACATAACAGACAGCAGTGTCTCGACTGTTATGTATGTGGACATCAAGGTCTGAGCGCTGCTAGTGAGTCCCCGTAAGTTACTCTGCCTGTGACTGACACTCATAGGATATTTTTGTTCAGCATGTCAAGTGCATGGGCATGAAGCCAACAGCGCTCTGCCCCTCACTGATTTTTGTCACAAGAGTGCACATGCTATGGACCACAACACAGGGGGACCATTTTGCACACATCCCTAACAACTACCTGGTCCACATTGTGAAGCTCAATATACCCAGATGGTATGCAGCTGATCGGAACACGCCTGCTGTATACATCCATCCATCTATGTCTGTGTTCAGCAGCCTCTAGAACATGGCAGCTCTATACATCTGTCTGTCTATGTTCCGCAGCTGCTACCGTCACAACAGCTACAGTACTACTAGTGGACTGGTAACTGGCTTGCAGGGGTTATGTGCAGAGCTCCAATAGAGGATGGCACACCTCCTAGCTGCTGTTACATGTTGTGGCACCCTGTGTGCCCTACGATGACTGCCTTGGCAATAGGCACTGACACACTTTTGGATACTTGTACCATCCTTGTCATGCAGGTCTATCACCAGTACCTACATTGGCAACCTTCTACCATCTGCCCTGTCTTGTATGCATGCTGCAATGTCATGAAGGAGTTTCTGCAGCCTTGCCACCCTACTGTACACCCACACCATGGGCCACTGGCACAGGCCAGGGGCTGGCAGCAGGCTCTGTCAAACCCATCCCATGTGCCATGTGTTTGGCACATGGATGCAGTTGTGACAGTTTTGGGGAGTTTGGCCATGTGACCATGCCTGGACGAGAACTGGGAGCAGGGTCCCTGGCACACTGGCATTCACTACAAGCTGCTGTTTGCCACAGTTTGTGTTGATCTATGGACCAGTTTGAAAATCGAGCCCCAGGTGTCTCAACTAACTAGCAATGAGCTTGAAGCAGGGAGTTCAAGGGTTTTGCAGCTTAGTAGTTGACAATGTATTGTCACTGATTTTGTGTATCCTCCTTTTTTCTAAACTTTACATACAGTATTTTAAGTTTTATACATCACATTTACAGTACATGCAAATCCAGCCCTTTAAAAATGCAAAATTTTAAGCAAAACAGCCAATGAACAACTCATTAAACATTCAGCGGTGAACTCACTGCAATTAAAGTTTAATGTGGACTGTACTGTATCATTGTCAGTGGTGGGGAAGATGATGGTGACAAAAGTGGCATTGATGGTAGTACTGTAGGTACCCCAGTACTGATGACGACTCTTTGTGACTTGTATTATAAGCCTTTTGGTTCTGTTCAAGTAATTCACCATCACCATCCTTCAGCACCATGACTGGTGACCTTTACTTTTGGTACTAGCCTTCACATGAAGTGTTTTTTCTCTTTCAGCATGTAACCAACAACTTCATTCTTCTTAGCCTTAATAAAGTAATGCTTCAGACTTCTTATTCATGATATACTTTAATCCTAACCTAGCATCCAGTTGCTTCTGTCTGATTCTTTATTTCTATATGAGGTGTATTTACATTTGGAAAAAGGTAACATTATTATTATTATTATTATTACGTGGGGAAGATGGCCAATCTTTTTATTTGTTGTACACCCCTCCCACTTCACCAGCACCATCAGCCTTAATCACATCCTTTGTTGTGGTATTTATTTGTTATATTTACAGATTTCTGTAGCTGTTTTATCCATGGCAAGGCTGCTCATCCTACCATTCACTGCTTTGGCCGCAGAGCACGGCTGCAAACTTACTGAAGGAATGCATGATCTTAAGCCTTGGCAGGCTGGGTTTAGGGAGCCCGCTAGTCAGTAAGAGAAAGAGCACAACTGCTTGACTCCTTTTTTACTTTACATTTTGACATCAGAAGTCTAGAGTAAAAGTTTCCTGACCTCCCCCCAATTATTGATCGTAGGTTGTTGTCCTTTGTCTTCATGTTCCTAGAACTGTAAATAACTGGGTGTATTTGAAGGACAGATCTATTCATTTATTTCTGAAACAATGGAATTGTTAAAGGTCGCTGCATAGTAAACAAAAAATACCTTTAGAGAGCTTGAATCCCTTGCCTTCACATTTTATAAGTAAAGGTCAGACATGGGATAAGTATCATGACTGAATGAAAAATTTATGAGGAGAGAGAGAGAGAGAGAGAGAGAGAGAAACATGAATGTAGGGAATAGAGAAATTACTGAAGACATTAGCCATGAAATAGTTCTCAGTCCCTTAAATTATAATGAGTACAGATATACAGGTTCTTTATCTTTTTATTGCCATTAGAACTATCATGCACCAACACTATCTCACTGCATCAGACACAGTTCCAACATCCTCAGACGTGTTTTACCTGAACCGACATGGATCCACTTCATGATGGAGTATTCATCTTACATTGTGTATCTACCTCCCTTTTTATTCAGCCTGTTAGATTCTTTTCCCAGATATCTGGACCTTTCTTTAAGTCTAAAATTGTACAAGAAACTGGCTCAGACAGGTTAGCCCAAAACATTTTTGTATTAAACTTGCAAAACCTTGTTTTTCTTTGGTAACTGGGTAAAGTCAACTAGGTACAAGGCCTGTTTTCAGGGGCAACTCTGGAGCACTGGGGAGGTTAAGTGACTTGCTCAGGGTCACTCTGCATGCAAGTGGAGGTTTGGGAATCAAACCCAGGTCTGTTGGAAGTAATAAGCTCATTCACGCCTATTACTCTAACCTTTAGGCTATACTGCCAGTCCCATGTGTAGGATAAAATAACAGCTTTGTTAAACAGCTGATGCAAACAACTCTGGTAGGCATTAAGGATCTGCAGAGAGTAAACTGACTGATCTGCTAGGATATCTGAATTCCCAGACAGTAACATAGTAATTTAAGGTCAGAAGGGACACTAGATCCATCGGCTCAGATATTCAAAAGGGTTGCACCATGCGCAATAGGGTTGCTCCAGTGCAAGTCTGATAATGCGCTATTCTGCGATATTCAGCGGGAGGCAGATGCGCCCCCCAAATCATGCTGAGCAAGAGTGCAATGATAATGAATGCACGTGCAACTGAAGGGGGAGGAACCATGCATAAATGGCTCAGTGCGATATTCAACAACATGCGCCATGCGCAATAGGGGAGCAAGCAGAAGCTGCGCGATAGCAGAAATGAGCCAAAATAAAAAGGAACAAGGGAGAGGTGCAAGAACGCTACAGGGAAGGCACATGAGGCTGAACTCTAGCCAGACAGACAGGGCAGGAGGGACACACAGGGCAGGACAGGGAAAGGGTACCCTGAACACACAGGCACAGGAAAGGTGTGGGAGCCACAGCCAGCAGAAGGGAAGTGCCACACAGCACTGAGGCCACCACAGGAAGGTGTTCCCGGTGCAGGGGAAGTAGCAGCCAGGACAGCGGGGGGAGCACAGAAACAGCTGCCGGGGGGGGGACACAAGCCAGGGACATGGCCAGTGCCACCATCCAGATGGAGGCAGTAATGAGAGGTGTGAGAAGGCAGGCAGCAGGGAGGCAGGGCTGTGGAAGGGCCCGTCGGTGGTATGCCCCCAACAGGCAGTACCAAGCCCGCACCAGCTTCGAGCTGTACAGCGATACTGAGATCGTGGGCCGGTACTGCCTGAATCAGACAATTCTGAGGTGGCTCTGTGAGCTGTGCAGTGATGTGATGCAGGCAGCCACACGACGGAGCCATGTTCTGTCAGTGGAGAATAAAGTGACAGCTTGCATGTGCTTGCTCACCACGGGTACCTTCCAGAGACCAATAGGGAACACCACAGGCATAACCCAGTTGGCTGCATCATGCCACCTCACCCAATTCCTCAGCGCACTGCTGCCACATGCAGCGGATACATCCATTCCCCAGCACACGGAGGAGTACGCCTAAACATATAGGAGTTCCACAGGGTAAGCACGTATGCCTTGGTATGCTAGGGCAATAGTTGCACCCATGTGGCCATCCGCACACCACCTGGCCCCGAGGGGGCCGCATATATCAATTGGAAGGGCTATGCAAGCATCAACTGCCAGGTGGTGTGCAATGCCAGGGGGCGCATAATCAATGTCTGTGCCACAACACCCTGGGGGAGCACATGATGCCTTCATCTGGCACCAGTCGGCACTGTGCCACAGATTTGAGAGTGGGAACATCCCCACTGGCCACTTAGTGGGTGAGTATGCAAACCACACGGACAAACATAGAGCTTGGGAGGGGCATGGTCAGAGGTGACATGGGTAGTGGCCTACATGGCCCAAGGCAGGGAGATGCTGATCACCAAACTAACCTCCACCCTCTACACACAGGTGACAGTGGATACCCACTCCATCCCTGGCTGCTCACACCATACCGGCGGCCCATGACCCCATCATAGCAATGCTACAGTGAGGCACATGCCACCACATGCAATGTCATCGAGCAGGTGCTCGGGATGCTGAAGGCATGTTTCCATTGCCTGGACACCTCCGTCGGTGCCCTACAGTACAGCCCCTCAAAGGCCTGTGGGCTATTCCTGGCCTGTTGCATCCTGCACAACATGGCCAATGACTGTGGGATAGCCGTACAGGTTGAAGAGGGGGACAGCAATGGGGACGATGAGGACACCGGTGACGATGGTGATGGGCAGCCCCCCTTGGGCGATGGGACCCCTGACTGCTCCGGCTGGCACAGTTGCACCGGGACACCATCACAGAGGAGCACTTCAGCAACAGCGGACAGCAGCCGAGAGGGTGTGCAGATGGAATGTGTGTGTGCGTGCAGGGCCGGGTACCCCACCTGTGCATTGCCCGCTGAACAACACAATACACACAGGGCAGCACCAGACAGTAGCCATGCTGGGAGACAGGTCAATCATGTGCCACAGTGCCACGGCTGCCATGGATGCATGGGTGGCCCCGCCGAGACCCACCAGCAGTGACAGGCTGACCACTGGCCTCATGGGGTGGCACTGACGGTCCCCAAGGGGTTCCACTGCATGAACGCGACCGTGCTCGTGCAGGGGTCTGCAGCACACCGAACATGCCTGTGCCAGGCGTGCTTGGGATGCCCACAGCTGAACCCGGTGTCAACAAGGATGGTGTCGCACGATGCCAGGAATGGGGTGGACATTGCACTGCATGGTGTCTGCGATGCATGGGCAAATAACTGTGTGCCCATTGTGGCCATGACAGCTGTGAATGCCTGTGTCTGCCTGTCAATGGCAGTGGTCATATCCTCCCTCAATCGGTCTATCCCTGCCAAGAGCAGAGCAGTGTCTCTGCTGTGCCACTCTTCTGCCTGGCGCAGAGCCTCACTCAGTGCATCCACCGTCGTCACAAGCCACATCTGCTGATTGACTGATACTTGCAGTATGCAGGTGTGCTCATCTAAGAGGTCATCTGCCTGATCGGCATGCTGTCCCTCAGGGTGTTCTCGGCCCTGATGCTCATCACCCCTTGAGGGTGGGTGCTGCACACCAGGGCCAGACCAGGGCATGTCCACAGGCGGTGCACTGACGCCGCCCCCTGACACTGTACCCCCATGGCCATTGGCCGACTGCTGATGTTGCCCCTCCGGCTGCCGCTCTCCAGGGCTCAATGGTGCCGCCACAGTGGCCACAACAGTCCCACTGTCCTGGACACACACCAGTGCTGCCCCACTGGTGCAGACAGGCACAGGCTGGGACTGTGATGACATGCAGGCCTCCACGGTGGCACCACCCACTGCCATGGCCGCGATGTCACCTGCTGTGTGGCCATCCTGTGGCACATACATGTCACTGCCCATGATGTTAGCTCCAGCATCATCGGTGATGGATCTGGCACCAGCCTGAGTTTCAGCATGCTGGCATCCATGGACGCTGACACGCTGGGACATGGGCAGGGCCTCCTCCGCACCTGCTCCACCAACATCAGTCCGGACGTCCAGGTGGGCCCACTGTTGCCCTGACCCCCGTATTCCTGTGGAGGTGGATGGGCCCTCCTCCATCTCCATGTTACTGGCCTCAGTGGAGAAGCCCACCACCTCTGACCCATGCAGATGCTCAGGAGCTGTAAGGGAAAAAAGTAGCATTACTGCATGTGACCTACCCTGTCTCCCCCCAATAGACAGACCATAACCTACCATGCAGTGACGGGCTACCACCCATCTGGAATCCACCACCCAGAACACCCTCAATGGTGCAATGCTGCATGCTGCCAGCAACCCGCTCTTCCTGTGGGGTCAGGCGTTGCACCTCCGGCTGTTCCCCACCGGTTGCAGACCATGCTGCCCTGATGGCAGCCACCTTCTCTTTAATCCTCTGCCTGTCTGTGCCCATCTTCTTTTTGCACTCCTGCACAGAGTGCTGGTGGCTGCCATGCAGGTTGACAGCACATGCCACCTCCTCCCATGCAGCAGCACGAGCCTGTGGTGTTCCCTGGCGTCTGCTGAGAAGCGGCTCCTGGTCGAGGTAGGCCTCAAACAGGGCATCTGTCTCTGTCTTTGTAAAGTTTGGCCTCCTCTTCCTCCCACGACTCTGTTCCTCTTCCTCCACCACACGATCAGTCATGATTCATCCTGTGAGACTGACAGGTGTTACCTGTGACTGTGCAGTCCCATGCATGTCCCAAACACCACAGTCCACACTCCCAAACAGCATGCAACTCACCACAATAGACTGCAGTAACCGACTATGGCCAGTGCAGCCCAATGTGGCATTTTTATAGTGCAACCCATGCAAATGAGGTGAGGCACATCTTTAAGTGGATGCAAATGCAGTGACTGCGCCATTAAATGGCTGATTAGATGATTTGCTTATGCCAGCTGAATATCGCGCTGTTGCACTTTGTGCAATTGTGTTGAACGTGCTGAGCCAAGGGCGCAGTTCTGTGACATGCACAGTACACACCTAACTGCACATGCCCAGGTTGATGACGCAGGTGCCTGCCGCGCTGCTGACGTCCTGTGCATGGGAGGCAATGCAGGACACGGCCACTATTGCGCCAGTGGTGCTGCAGCGCTGTTCACCTATATGGCGCTGTGGCACTGGGGCATCATAGGCTCACTGGGGCAATAGCGCAGTAGGCCACTACAGTAGGTAGCACACAAGCACCCAATCGCGCAACATGCATTGGGTTCCAATCGCACTGTGGCTGTCTGTGCGCCAGAGACCCTTGACCCTGTGCCCGACCTTTGCCCCCTAGGCGCCATGCATCAGGCATGGGTGCACCGCTATCGCGCTGTTCGGTGACAGTGCGATAGGGAATGGCAGCGCTGTACTGCGCAGCATCTGCACGTGGCAGGACCACGCTGCAGAGTGCCATTTTGCTTGCACCAGACAGCAGAGATGGTGCGGAGGCATGCTGTGGTTTGGAGCCAGGTAGAGCTCACCAACCTGGTGGTGATAGTTGAGCCCCATGCTGGGACTTTGTTTGGAGAGGCACCCCTGGACAGGGCCAGGAGTGCGGTCTAGAAGGAGGTGGCTGACGCCCTGGAGGAGGCCACTGGTATGGGGCGGACGGTGGAGCAGTGCCGCCACTGTTATGGGGACCTGAGGTGCATGGACCCGGACCTGCTTGCCCACCTGTGGGCACGTGCCAGGAGGGGCATGGTGCCACGGCCAGGTAGGTGCAACATCCATGCACTTTTATAGTCCATACAGGTATCATGGTTGCATGTCTCCGGCACATGGAGGGGGCCATCCGGTGTTGGCCGTGGTGGTGGTATCGGGGTGTGGAGTGGATGGGTATGGCTGAGTGGGATTGCACACACTTGGGGCCGGGGGGACTTTGCTACCGGATTGTACTGAGGTTCCTCTCTCCATGTTTGCACCTTAGGGCCAGAAGAACAGCGGCACAACAGGGAGAGGAGGCGCTGCATGGAGGAGCAGAGGGACAGGATAGGTGATGGTGGTTCACGGTGCGTGGACCAGACTGCTGATGGTGAGTGCCTTACATCCATGATTACTACTGCATGCTGTATAACTGGGCGGGCAGTGGGGCATGGCCACCATCCATTGACACCACTGCCATGCACGCGACTTGTTACAGTCAGCACTGTCCATAGCTAAAAGCTGGAATTGTCTTCCTCCTTTTTTACGTGAACTAACAACTACTGATCATGTTTTTAAAAATGGCCTGAATCACGAACTTAGCTTTCATTGTTGTTGTAATAGGTGAAATTAATGTAAATCTAAAAATGTTAACATGCCTGTTGTTGATGAGTTTGTAAAACTTCGATGTATTGTTTTGTACTTTTCTGTAACTTGTATTGTTATAAATATATAGTGGTAATAATTTTGCATAATGTAAACAGGTAAGCCTTGTGAACAGGGATTTTCGGAACCCTAATGGCTGTATCACTGTATAAATAAAATTTTACCATACCATACCATACTGTCTAGTGGCACTGCATGTCTGGGAGTGCGTCAATGGTGGTCCATGTGTGCACCGGGCACATGGCTGTGGCACTGCCTTCACACCACATAGCCAAGTCACTGTACTGCCATGGTGATGCTGTGCAGGACATGGGCGGTGGGTGTGTGCAGTGGTCCACATGGCTGTGGCTGCCTGGGTGGGCAGGTCTTGTGGACATGGTCACTGTGGGTGGTTGCACACCATCACAGGGGCATGTCATATGGCTGTATGCCATGCACAATGGGTGGGCTGCAGGGGGGGATGGACAGTCACACCTATTGACTCTGCTCCCTCATCCTAGGTGGCCAGCAACTCCTGCAGATACAACAGGATATTCAAGAGCTGCTGCAGGTGGCAAGGGAGACATTGCAGCTCCTGCGGCGCATACACCGCCACGGGGTCAGGAGGCGATGGAGAAGCTCACATCGGCACCAGGAAGAGGAGGACTGGGGCAGCCATTGATGTCCCCATGCCCCGACTACCACCTTCCCCCCTTTGACCCACCCTCACACCTTTTCTTCCCTCTCCCATATGTTCACCCCTGTCCCTTACCTGTCCCCACCTGCTATGTGGCCCTCCCCCCCCTTGTATATAATTGTAAATAGTTTTTCTTGACATCTTTTCAACATATGCATTTTGTTATAACAACTGTGGTGGTCTCTGATTTGCAGCAGGCTACAGGTGCTCAGCTGCAGTGGTGTGCATGGCGTCTGGGGTGATTCACGCATGGGCGTGTGTGTGTGTGTGTGTGTGTGTGTGCAGAGGTGAACCACCTGTGGTGTAGGCAGGGGGATCAGTTACTGTCTGTGGTTTGTGTGTTGTACTCTGTGCACGGGATACCTGTGTGCAGTGGTCCATCGGGGCCTGCACTGTACATGCTGGCACCCATCGAACTGTCCACCAGCCTGTGCAGCTGTCCTGCCATGTCTTTGACCTGCAGTCTGCTAGCGTGTCAGTGGCGGCTGTCCATGCTGGATAACAACTGTACCGGCACAATGCCAGGTTGCTTGGCATCACCAGTATGGTGCACGTCTGCCTCCGGTGGCACTGTGGCCTCCGCTGTTGTTGTCCCCCATCCATGCTGTCACTTGTGTCTGTTGCAGGGGATCTGCTCCATTGTCTGTCACTTGTGCTCCAGCAGCATGCTGGTGGCATACTGCTTCATGGTGCCTGCGCAGGGTGGCTGGCACATCTGTGCGATGTAGGGGTGCTGGCCATGTGTACACGTCAGCCATGGCCACATGCCAGTGGCTTGGTTGACCCGCTACTGTGTCCCTGTGTTGGTGTGCCCTTGGGTATGGGTGGGTGTTTGTCCATGCACTGTGTTGCATCCTGTGTGGTGCTTGCCTCTATGCTACACTGTGCGTGTCTGTGCTGGCTGTTGTGGCCAGTGCTGGGATGAGATGTGTCCTTGGGAGGGTGTGCAGGGTGCTGTACCGCTGGAGGTGGGGTCTGGGGCATGCCCTGTCGCATGGGGGGTACCTCGTGTGCTGACGCATGGTCAGTCTCTCAGCTGTACCTTGGGGGGATGTGCAGGGTGGCACTGTGTATACATCTGTTGCATCGCTGTCTGCTGCCACCCGCTGCAGGGTGCCCATGGTGGGGCTGCCTTGCATGGCTCCATGGTGCACAAGGTTGCATTGTCACAGTGGGGGTGGTGGCATGCATGGGGTGTCCTGCACTGTTGGGCGCTACTCCTGGGCAGGGTTTATGGGGATCATGGTGCAGGGTGTGATCTGCATTGGTGGGATGGTGTGGTATGGGGTGGTCGGCCCTCCTTGTGTGCCGGTCACAGTTTGCCAGGGGGTGTGCTGGGGCACCATGGCCCGGGTGTGGGTTGGTTGCTGGTATCCATGGGCCAGTGGTTATTCCACCTCTGCCCCAGTTGTGCAGTGCATGGGGTGTGGGGAACGATGTCTGTTCTGCTGTGTGTTCCTCTGCCCATCTGTGGCATGGGTGGTGGGCCCCTGCATCCCTGGTTGTGCTGTTGCATTGCTGCCCTGCTGCAGGGGGCATCCCTGGTTGCGCTATGGTGCATCAGGACTGCTCAGCTGAATATCCCTTGTTGCACTATGGCGCATCAGATATGCTCAGCTTCACCTCCCTAGTTGCGCTATGGGGCAGGTGGTGCAATATTCAGTCGTCGGCCATAGGCGCATCTTGGCATGCGCAGTTTTTGAGTATCGCGCTTCTTGCACATGGGCGCAGTGGACTTGCGCTTGCTTCTGCTGTTGCGCACTTTTTGGGCGCAGTTTGAATATCTGGGCCAACATGTCTATCTATCTTGCTTCATTCTCAGGGATGAAAAACAGAAGGCTTGGGGTTAACTGATTAATATGCAACATACATGGGCCTACATATAGCCTGTGTTATGGAAGAAAATTCTATAAAACTAGGAACAGCCTAAGTCAGAAATCCTGGCCAAATATAGTTACAGTATCTAATAAAAATATGTATTCACAATGATACCATTAGTAAATGATAAATACACCCAATTAAAGTCAGTTTTGCAGCAGAAAAACCAGCGTGGATTGGACACACAACATATTTTTTTGATTTTAGTTAATAGAGATATAGTAAAGTGTGTCTTTGCATATATATCTGCTTTGCAAAAAACTTTGATCTTACTTTGAGGGGGAGCTCTTGCAGCAGGTAGTACCAATAGGACTGTGCCGCCAGGCACTAGGGCCCCACGGAAAACTTCTAGCTAGCAGTCTAAGGTGGGGGACTGCCTCCCGATGTTGGCTCCAGCCCGATGTCAGCCCTGGTATAAAGGGACAATCCCTCAGCACCACTTCAGTTCTTTTCCCACCGTTGACCTGCTAATATCGGCTCCACAGATGCCTCTTTTGCAGTCAACCACCATTTTGCACCTCACGCAGCTACCGTTCGTTATTCACATTCAAATTTTTTCACATATTAGTGCATGTCTTCTTCATCATCACATTAACAGAAGTTGAAGTGTGCATGCAGGAAGTAGATCCTGGCAAGGGACTGCCACTCTGCCTGTGTGATCTGCTTAGGCCCAAACCGCTGGCCAGACGACAGAAATTCAACAACAAGACCCGCATCCGCCGCCTCAAGGCACTCAAAGCCTACCTGTTGGAACAACAAGTGGCCACCATGCAGAAGACCCATTCAGGACACAGCTCTTCCTCTTCAGTTAGGGATTCCTCTCCCAAAGAGAAGAGATCAGGTGGGAAACACCACCACATGGATAAGGAGAGAGCGAGGTCAGAGTCCCACCCTAGATCCCCTCAAAAGCTTTCTGCTTCTTCCATGGTGGGAGGACAGAATCCACCCCCCCATTCAGCAGCTGTTACCGGGGGTTCTTCCAAGAAGACTACTGCCTCCACTCACTCTAAAGGCAAGAAGTCTTCAAGTTAAGGGTGTTCATCTGCCCCTGTGTCCCTGGCTCTTAGACCCCACAAGCAGATGCTTGGGTCAGTGCCAGAGGGACAGGAGTCTTCTTTGGGTGAGGAAGAAGACTCTGCCACCGGAAAGTCCTCAGGGTCATCCAACAGCATCACTCTCAATCTTCCCAAGTCATGCCCTTGGCCCATTCAAAGGCTACAGTACATTGGAGTGGTTCTGGACACTGTCCACGGAAAGGCCTTTTTTCCCCAAGGACCAAGCAGTCAGGCTGCAGGAGGTCACTTGCAGAATGATGACCTCCAAGCAGATCCCGGTGAGAGTAGTGCTACAGCTCCTGGGCCATATGGCTGCAGCTATCACCATGGTTTCCCTAGCTCATTTGAACATGAGGGTCCTATGGTGGAACCTCAGAGTTCAATAGGATCAAGGCATGGATGATCTCAATCGATCAATCCAGGTCTCCAGTGCGGTTCATCAGTCTCTGGATTGGTGTGTCACCCCGGCTCATCTAGACATGGAGGTCCACATCCAATGACTCAGTCCTCAGCAAATCCTGATGACAGATGCCTCAGGACTGGGCTTGGGGGCACACATGGCATCTCATCAGATGAGGAGCTCTTGGAACTCAATGAAGTGAACTCTCCATATAAACATTCTGCAGATGAGAGCTGTCCTGTGTGCCTTACAGGCATTCCAAGGGGTACTCTCACCCGGGCCCCTGATGGTCCAGTCAGACAATACTCCAGTAGTCTTCCAGCTCAACAAACAATGTGGCACTCATTCCTACCCCCAATGCAGAGAGGCAATGAGAGTATGGGTTTGGGCAGTGGATCACAACCTGGATCTCACAGCAGTCATGTTCCAGAGATTCACAACGTCCTCACAGACATCCTAAGCCACTCTTGCTGTCAGAGCCATGAATGGGAACTATTGCAAGAGGTCATAGATGACCTCTTTGGAAAGTGGGGTTAGCCAGAACTGGACCTCTTTGCATCCCTACACCATGCAAATTGCCCAATTTCTGCTCGCTAGATCCAGGGCCTGGTGTTTTCTGGTGAGATGCATTATCCCTCTCTTGGACAGGGAGGTTCCTGTACACCTTCCCTCCCTTCCTGCTTCTTCAGAGGATACTGCTCAAGTTGCAGGCAGAAGGTGCCCGCATGAACTTGGTCATACCCTTCTGGCCACAGCAGATTTGGTTCCCGCTGTTGCAGCAACTGCATTGGAACCTCTGGTTCCATTACCCCTGTCCACTCATTTGCTTTCCTAAGAGCAGGGGGTGCTAGTTCATCCAGATCTCCGGTCTCTACATCTGCATGCATGGCTCCTGAAGACTTATTTTTTGTTTGAAATTAAATAAGCTTTATTAAATGGCTCCTGCAGACTTAGTTAGGGACAGATTTGGAGTATCCCCCAGGGTGACAGAAGTTCTCGTGGTAGCGAGGAAGCCTTCTACCAGGGCAACACATGCCATGAAGTGGATATGTTTCTGCTTGTGGGCATCCCCCTGTTCTCTGGATCCTTTCAGCTGTCCAGTGGATTCTGTGCTGGAGTATCTCCTTTCTCTATCGGACTTGGGTCTTAGCTACTCGTCCATTAAGGTGCATCTCTGTGCACTTTCAGCTTATCATGCACCACTGGATGGGAAGGCTCTGGCACAGTTGGACCTATGCAAGATATTTTTAAGAGGGATCTTGCATATTAAGCCCCCTAGGAGAGATCCTGTTCCTCCTTGGGACCTCCTGTTTGTGTTAGAAATGCTTACTTTGCCTCCTTGTGAGCCAGCCTCAAGTTGCAAGCTACACTTTATTTCTTTCTTGGAAAGCATTATTTTTAGTTGCCATTACTTCCGCTCGGAGGATTTCTGAGCTGCAGGCTCTGATGTGTAAAGAGCCCTATCTTGTTTTTCACAGGGGCAGAGTGGCCCTGCATACGAATCCTAAGTTTCTGCCAAAGGTAGTGTCTGAGTTTACCTTAAACCAAGACATACAACTACCGGTTTACTACCCAGAGTACTCGAACAGAGGAGATGCCTTGTTACATACTCTGGATGTACATAGACTTCTTCATTACTACCTTTATCACACCAATTCCTCCAGAAAGACAGACCAGTTGTTTGTCTCTTTTGCAAAAAGGATAACGGGGGCTCCAGTGACAAAACAGACATTGGCCAAGTGGCTGCTCAGTTGCATCATGTTCTGTTATCAGAAGTATGACAAACCCTTACCAGGACCGGTAAAGGGTCACTCCACCAGAGGGGTCGCAACATCCTTTGCGTCCCTCAGGAATGTTTTAACAGCAGATCTCTGTGCAGCTGCTTCTTGGAGTTTGGTCCATACCTTCATCAGGCATTGCAGTCTGGATGTTGCTTCCAGAAGGAGAACAGGTTTTGGCCTAGTGGTCCTACAGGGACTTCTCTCCTGAGGTGAACAGGGTGCTGTTTTTTCAGGCCTCCACTCGTCTGACCTGGGTCTCTTGTTAGTATTGCTTGGGACTCAGCCCTATTGGTATTGCCTGCTGTAAGATCTCCCCGTCGAAGTAAGATAGTACAGTTACGTATGAACCTACCATAACAGTAGATCTTCAAGAGGAGCTCTTGCAGCAGGTGGCTTTCCCTCTCACCTGCCCCCAGGGTTTAGTAATTGTTCTTCTCTTCTGGGGATGGGATATCCTCCTCAGTTCCCTATCCTGATCATCAGCTGGGTCTCCGATGGGTGAACTGACGTGGTGCTGAGGGACCGCCCCCTTTATACCAGGGCTGATGGGGCAGAGCCATCATTGGGGAGGTGGTCCCCCTCCTTAGACTGCTAGCTAGAAGTTTTCCATGGGGTCCTAGTGCCTGGTAGCATAGTCCTATTGGTATTACCTGCTAAAAGACACCTCTTGAAGATCTACTGTTATGGTAAGTTCCTACATAACTGTACTTTAATGCACCAGTTAGGGTTCAAGTGAACCCCACAACAGTAGGGAAATGTAGTGTTAGAATTTCCTACCCTAACTCCCCACCCCCAAGCAGCAAAAGAAAAAACAATAGCGTTTTGTGCCTCTGGAGTCTTGGTGAACCAGTGATGAGATCTTTCTTTATGTTGGCTACCCTAATGCTCCCCCTTCCCCCCAGCCCATAGCCTCCTGTTTGAGGCAAAAGGTACATATCCAAGCCAGGGTCCCATAGTGATACACTCTTCCAAGGTAGAGAAGTTTGGTTGGCCCAGTGGCGTGGAGGGCTGAGGCATCCATGCCTTAACTCCTGCCACACTGGCAACCTGTGTTCGCGGTGTGAGTGGGCTACCGGGGGTCAGCCAGAGAGGGAGAGGATCGAACGTCCGGAAGACAGTTCTCCTCCCCTGGGGAGGGGTGTGGTAGGAGTCCTCTGCTTGTCTGTCCCTAGTGGTGGCTGGGGGATGGTGCAATAGACCCACAGATGAAGAGGGCAGATGCCCAGTGTGCCACATGTGGAAGCATGTGCGGTTCAGCCACTGGCGTCATTGCACTCCTCTGTGCCACACTTGGAAAATTGGAAGAAAAAGCGAGAAAAGATCCCGACTGGTGAGATGATGCTGGCTCCTCGCAGGTGCTGCACCTGGCTATCTGGCACCTTGGAAGAGCCAGAAGGTGAGTCCAGTGTACACCAGGGTGACAGGTCTGGGGGGGCTGGTGGAAGGGGGCCAGTCAGGAGGGGGGAGAAATACAAGATAAAAAAAAAAGGTAGAGAAGTATGTTTTTGCCAGCTGTTGCCAACACAATCTGTTGTACCCTGCGAGAAGAAATGAGATCACATGTGATTTTCTTTGTTCAGGGAAAGGGGTAGGCATTAAGGTTGACAACCCCATGGAAGACCCCACCAGTGGTTAACCAAGACTCCAGGGACCGAAAACCATAATGTTTTTTTTTTCTGCTGTGGGGGTGTGGTGGGCGGGGAGTTAGGGTAGGGTATCCTAATGCCACATTTCCCTACTTTTGTGGCATTATCTTGAACTCTAACTGGTGCATTAACAATGTTTTTTGCAAAGAATTTATTTTCTTTTTGAGATAGTAATTGTATCCTCATTCATGCAGCTGTACGGAGCCCTTTGGGTCCTGCGCAAAGGGAAAAGTCTATCCACCTACAGAAGTGCAGGGCTGTTGCAGGCCCTTCACTTCCATGCAGTGACAGATGTCAATAATTCATGGGGCTGTCCGGTGGGTTGCAGAAGCACCGGGTCCTCTGTTCCCTGCATTACCATATGGCTGCAGATATAGACATACAGGATAGAGAGTCAAATGTACAGGGCCCTCCCCCTCCAGCACCCACAGTTGTTGAGGTGCAGGGACCTATGCCAAGATGCCAGTAGTATTCACTATATGGTACCCGGGCCCATGCGAACAACTCTGCAGCTTTCATTCCCTGGCTGGAGAAGGGGGGTGTCACATAACAGTACCATCACCATTCTCACCCCACCCAGCTGGGTCACTGAACTCAACCCCAAACTCAGCTCACCAGCACAGGATCAAAAAACATACTCGCTAAGGTGAAGACTGGATACTCTACCCAAAGCTTCTTAACAGTGAGATATATATATCAAAAACACTGTGGAGTTAGCACTAGGAAGTGTTGCTACCATACTAAAACTTATATTAATAAAAAACACCAAAGTAGAGCACACACACCTCATTAATACAAGGGCACAGGTCTATTAAAAGTACATGGTGGCATTTGCTAATAAAATGTACTTTTAATAGACCTGTGCCCTTGTATCAATGAGGTGTGTGTGTGTTCTACTTTGGTGTTTTTTATTAATATATAAATATATATATATATATATATGGGGCAGTCACACTCCCCTATAGTTAAGGTTATGAAGGTGCTTTTAATGTTAAACTTGAATTTTGCACGTTAATAACTTTAGACCCATTCAACAGATTTGCGTTAAATTTGGTAGGCATGGTGCGGCAGGGTAGATCTCTTGAACTAACAAATTGTGTTTTGGTCAGACTTACGATTTTTGTGCAGTGAATTGCTGAAAAATGCACTTATTGCCAGTTCTGAGGGCAGTTTTTTTGGATTTTGTCCGAGGGGCTGCGCAGCCACCATGTGGTGTGCTGGTCTGACACTTGGCACATAGACAAAGCCTGGGTAAAGGAACATGCCACTTTTTGTTTGGATGAGAAAATATTGCTCCATTCTAAAGTTATTAAACGTTTTAGCTCCCATTATAAGTTTATGGAAAAATTTACATAGTTGTTTTGTGAAAGAAGAATGGGATTTTGGCCCTCTGGTCACACTTCACGATCAAAGAATTTGCAGGCTCATGATCAAAGATTCTTTGATCATGAAAAATTTATCGATCATGATGGCCGCCATCTTGTTTTCAGTTTGGGGCTGGAAAAAAACTAATATCTCAGCCCAGGGGTGACTTCTGAAGTAAAACTTGGGTGGGTTTTGCTCAGGGGGCTTCCCTCTATCGAGCCATGCCTATGGTTTAATATAGTTGTGTCAGAAAATGGAGTTTTAAACTCTTTAATTCTTTCATCATGGCTTGCTAACAAACTTTGATCATGAGCCTGCAAATTTGTTGATCACAAGATTCTTTGATCGCGATCTTCATTCATGAGGGAGGGATGAGATGGCCAGATTTTTGGGTTGGAAAAAAACTAATATCTCAGCCCAGGGGTGACTTGTGAAGTAAAACTAAGATGGGTTTTGCTCAGGGGGCTTCCCTCTATTGAGCCATGCCTGTGGTTTAATGTAGTTGTATCAAAAAATGGAGTTTTAACGTTTTTAAATTCTTTGATCATGATTCTTTGGTCATGAGATTTCTTTGATTGTGAGCTTCATCTGTGAGGGTGGGACGAGATGGCTAGATTTTTGCTGGACCAGATGTCTCTGGGAGGGACCAGATATCCCAAATTTCATGACCAGATGTTCCCTCATGATCAAAGATGATCTTTGATCGTGAGGTTACGGCCGATTCTCACGATCAAAGAATTTTGAAAGGTGCAAAAACTTTAAAATTAAATATTTTAGAAACGGTTTGGTCTTTTAACTTGAAATTTGGAGGGTGTTGAGAGGATGCCATGTAGATGTGAAGTATGGTGTTCATGTGTCAGAAAATGAATTTTCTGTGGAGATATTGTATGAGGCAGTTTACATTTTGTGGATACCATGCTGCATTGTGGTAGTGGCTTGACATTTATAGGGTAGCTAGCCTTACTGCCACAGAGGTCATTTTCAGTGGTTAGGTGTGTAAAATGTAAACAGGTGCAGAATTATGCCACTCCGATGAATGAAAAGTTGGTTCATTTCAAGTTGGTGGGGCTCTGCACTCTCACCAATACATGCTGTCACCAATACATATGATATTCAGTACTTGAACTGTTATGATAGGCAGAATTTGCAAGTTGGGCTCCCACCAACTTGCGCTACATAGTACTTTACTATGCTTTCTCAAAAAGTAAGGAAAGTCTTTGCAAAGAACTGCATTAATGCAACAGTTAGGATTTTTTACAGTGACAAAAGTGAGGAAATTTGCTGTTAGGGTTACCACCCCTTGCACCCCATGACCACCCTGCCCCGACCAACAGGCATCAGGGTGTGAGTTGGGTTTGTCAGTCCTAACTTTCACCCCATTCTTTCTATACTGCCCCAGCTCAGCTTATTTACACATGGAATGGGGTGAGAGTTAAGGCCAATTATCCCAACGCACACCCGATGCCTGTTGGTGGGGGTGGGGTGGTCATGGGGTGCAAGGGGCGGTAACCCTAATGGCGAATTTCCTCACTTTTGTCACTGTAAAAAATCCTAAGTGTTGCATTAACACTGTTTTTTGCAAAGACTATATATATATATATATATATATATATATATATATATATAGTGGCATGGTAGTGTCACTGTAGTTAGGGTTGACTACCCCATTTAAGGTTAAATCTGAAATTTAGCAGCTTAATAACTTTGCAACTGTATGATGGATTTGCCTGAAATTTGGAATGCTTGGTCTGGTCCCATAGATCTGGGGATCTGGCAAGTTGCATTACAGTCAGATGTACAGTTGCTGAGCTACAGCTACGCATAAATTATGCATTTTTCTTTGCTCTTGCCTACAGGTTGTACAGTTTACGCGATCAGTCCAAAAACTTCAGGGAACATGCAGCCAGGGTCCCCGGTGTGCCTTTTAAAGATTTTGTGAAAAAATATTAAACGGTTCAAAAGTTATTAAAAAAAAAACTGTTCCCCATTATAGTCTATGGGAAAAGTTAAACTATGCGAAAGTGTCACAAATGCAGTTTTCACTGTCACAAACGACCCTTTTACTTTTGTGATTAAGCCATTTTTTTTCAGTTGGTGGTCAGATAAATGCTTGTCATTTAAATCTGGGACCCTGTAGGGACACAATTCTTGTTGTGTTCACCTAGTCGAACCCTGAGGATGCTAGCCATGTCTTTTTTGGGGGGTAAAACACCCCAGAAATATGTTTTTTAAATTTTTGTAAAAAGTAGTGTCGCAAAGTACTTTCGCAAATCCGACACATTTGTGATTTTTTTTTTGCGAAAGTATAATGATTTGCAAAAGTAACTTGTGACACTATGCACAAAACAATAGGAAATATTTGCCACCCTGTTGCAAAACAACAGTTTGATCTTTTGGGCTGAAATTTGCAGGGAAGAAAGCCAACATCACACAGATGTGCATTGTGGTGGTTTTGTGCTAAAATATTACAGGGCTGCAAAGTTACGGCACACCGAAAGTGACAATTTTTTCCCATAGGATAACATTATGGCATCTGCCGCGCCTTTTGGGTCCCCTTTCTCGAAAACAGTTCGAGATACAGACTTTTCATCGCAAAAGTTCATAGTCCCCCCACTGTGGAGCTAAGTGCAAAACTAGCCTGGACAGTCATAAATAATATGAGATTTTAATTTTTTTATACTTCCTACGGTTCCGGAGATGTAAGCAATTTAGTATTCCAAGTGCTCATTTTCCTGTACGAGGGTCATGATTATGCCCACATTCTTTGTATTCACTGTGCTTCTGGATGCACCTCTTTTGCACACAAAGTGTGTGCGTTTGCATTACTGTTACCATTTTCATTAGCGTTTGCGTTACCATTTCCATTTGCGTTTCCATTACTGTTAGTGTTTGCGTTGGTGCTTGCATTTCCATTGTTGCTTGCATTACTGTTGCCTTGTTCCTTGTGTGTCACCATTGCCATTACCATTTGCATATGCGTTTGTGTTACCATTACCATTTGTGTTTCCGTTACCATTTGCGTTAACATTTGTATTTGTGTTTACATTTGCATTGCCATTACCATTTACATTATCATTTCCATTTGCATCACTGTGTGTGTTACCATTTGCATTTTGCGCTTGTGTTTG
This sequence comes from Neoceratodus forsteri, assembly GCA_016271365.2. Lineage (NCBI taxonomy): Eukaryota > Metazoa > Chordata > Ceratodontiformes > Ceratodontidae > Neoceratodus > Neoceratodus forsteri. The sequence goes on along the minus strand of CM057452.1, from coordinate 869,907,047 downwards.
CATTTCTGTTTGCATTACCATTACTGTTTGTGTTTTCGTTGACGTTTGTGTTACCATCTGTGTTTGGTTTCACGTTTGTCCTTGCAATTCCGTTACTGTTTTCGTTACCATTTCCATTTGCTTTTGCGCTTGCATTACCATTTGTGTTACTGTTTCCTTTCGCGTCACCATTGGTGTTACCATTTCTGCTTGTGTTTGTGTTAGTGTTACTCTTTGCATTTTTGTTACCATTCGCATTACCATTTGCAGGTGTTTCCGTTACCATTACTGTTCTTGTTACTGTTATCATTACCATTTGTGTTAGCATTACCATTTGCATTTCCGTTACCATTAGTGTTTGCGTTGGTGCTTGCATTTCCATTGTTGCTTGCATTATTGTTGCCTTGTCCCTTGTGCGTCGCCATTGCTGTTACCGTTTGCACTTGCATTTGCGTTACCATTACCATTTGTGTTTCCATTACCATTTGCATTAACATTTGTGTTTGTTTACATTTGCATTTCCATTACCGTTTGCATTATCATTTCCATTTGCATCACTGTGTGTTACCATTTGCGTTTTGTGCTTGTGTTTGCATTTATGTTTGTGTTACCATTACTGTTTGCATTTTTGTTGATGTTTGCATTACCATCTGTGTTTGGTTTCACATTTGAGCTTGCAATTCCGTTTTCGTTACCATTTCCATTTGCTTTTGCACTTGCATTACCATTTGTGTTACGGTTTCCTTTCGTGTCACCATTGGTGTTACCATTTCCTCTTGTGTTACTGTTACTCGTTGCATTTTCATTACTGTTTGCATTACCATTTGCATGTGTTTCCATTACCATTACTGTTCTCTTACTGTTATCGTTACCATTTGCGTTTGCATTACCATTTACATTTCCATTACCGTTTTCATTAACATTACCATTTGCATCCCCATGTGCGTTACCATTCGTGTTTGCATTTTTGCTTGCAATCCCATTTTATTACTGTTTTCCTTTATCACTGTTGCTATTACCATTATCAGTTGCATTTCCATTTGCGTTACCATTATCGTTTCTGTTTTTATTACTGTTTGTGTTACCATTTGCGTTTGCGTTTCTGTTACCGTTTGCATTTGCACTTGCATTTCCATTGTCACTTGCGTTACTGTTTCCTTGTGCATCGCCATTACCGCTGATGTTACTGTTTGCATTTGTGTTGCCATTACCATTTGCATTTCCCTTACCGTTTGCATTGCCATTAATGTTTGTGTTTACGTTTGCACTTGCGTTTCCGTTACCATTTGCGTTATCGTTTCCATTTGCATCACCGTGTGCGTTTACATTTGTGCTACTGTTAGCATTGCTGTTTCCTATTGAATCACCACTGGCGTTACTGTTTGCAGCATGAGCATTTTCGTTTGTGTCACTGTGTGTGTTTACCATTTGCATTTGTATTTGTGCTTGCATTTGCGTTTCTGTTTGCATTACTGTTACTGTTTGCATTTTCATTGCCATTTGTGTTACTATCTATGTTTGTGTTCACGTTTACACTTGCATTTCTGTTACCATTTTTGTTACCATTTCTGTTTGTGTTACCATTTGCGTTACTGTTTTCTTTTGCGTCACCATTGGCATTACCATTTCCGCTTGCATTTGCATTACAATTACCATTACCATTTGTGAGTGTGTTTCCGTTACCATTACTGTTCTCGTTACTGTTACCGTTACCATTAGCATTGGTATTACTGTTAACGTTAATGTTCCCATTAGGATTACCAATGCCATTACCATTACTACTAATGTTACCATTACTGTTAAGGTTATTATGCACAAATGGGAAGCATGGTGGGAGCGGAGGGGCACCACCACATACCATTCACTATTTATAGTGCACATTTCCAAAAAGAAGGGAACTTCATGGCAAACAACTCTGTTTAATGCATCAGTTAGGGTTGTTCCACAGCGACAAAAGTGAGGACATTCAGTGTTAGGGTTTCCACCTCTTGCACCCCACGCCCACCCCACTCCCACCAACAGGCATCGGGGTGTGCATTGGGGTCATCGGCCTCTCACCCCATTCTCCTATACTGCACCACCTCAGCTTATTTACACATGAAATGGGGTTAGGCCGGACGACCCCAACACACACCCCGATGCCCGTTGGTGGGGACGGCATGGGTGTGGGGTGCAAGGGGGTGGTAACCCTAACACCAAATTTCCTCACTTTTGTCACAGTGGAACAACCATAACTGATGCATTAAATGGAGTTTTTTGCCATAAATATATACTGTATAAATATATTTTTTATTTTGACCCTAATAAATAAATTGTTTTACAAGTCCCCTTATAAACATGACATGTAGCATTTATAGTGTATTGGCCAAAATGTCATTTTGCACTAGAAATGTTAACGTAAGTCTCATTCATGATTTAAAAAATTACACCTGTCATATTTATGAGGTGGTGGGGAAAAATGGCTATGTTGAAAGTTTGAAGTCAAAATATTGAAAATTAGCAAAGTTGTGAGTGCATGTTGAAATAGTGCATTGTTCACTCATAACCTGGGCATTCTACCATATTTTTACACCAACGTTTCAGCATAGCCTTCTTATTACCCCACCTCATGATCCCAGTAGGTGAAAATTTTTGAATCCCTACATCATTTTGTGCCACTGAAACTTTATTACACATCACAAGTGCTAAAACACATTTTAGCCATTTTTGTGAAATGTTGCACAATGTTGTGAATTCAGTATATTATACAGTACTATGCAGCTTTTTGTGCAGAATGAGTGAAACTGTGCAATTTTACAGATTAAGGTTTATAAAAATGCATACTTTTGAAAGTGTTTCTTTGTTCTCAGCCTGTGGCATTTTTGCTGAAATTGCACATTTTTAAGAATTCTCATTTTTTAAATGTACAGTTTGAGGGAAAAAGTGCTATTTGCTGAAATCACACATTTTTAGGAACTCAAGTTTTTACAGCTGGCAATTTGGGAAAAATGTGCAATTTTAGAAAAAAAGGAAAATGAAATTATGTTGGATATTGACACTGTTTCACAAAAATTGTACAAATGCAAAATTGGTGATTTCACACAATTTTGCAAGAGTACTAAAAATTTTGCCCAACACTACTGATAACTCACACTCTCCGGACTATTCAAAACTGAATTAACAGTATACTGTAAGTACAAACTGGGTTGTAACTCAGTGTTTCAACTTTATATTTCTTTTCAAATTGTAATGCTGCATTGACATAATTGATATTTAGAAAAAGTCATAGCTTTACAGTATGACTCTGCAAGCAAATAGTAGGTACCAGCTATTCCAGTGGCATAGTACAGCACCATTGGAAATGCATATGTTGTAAGGGTGTTACATTCTGTGACTTGCAGCAAACTGCATCCCCACTAAACCTCGCAGAAAAGTTACCAGAGGTCTGTTGTAATAGCAAATAGTCTATAAAACAAAGACTACAGTATGTTACTAAGAGACAGTTGTAAATATTGGTTTTAATGAAACAACCCTGGAGAAAGGTTCACTTCGGCCATAACAGTTAGATCTATTAAGGCATTTCCTCTGTCACAATCTTTTGCAAGGGCTTATTTTGGACTTTTTGTACTGTAAAAAAACAAAAACAAACCAAACATGAAAAACAGCTGAAATGTTATAAATCATATTTTTGGGCTTATTTTGATGAAAGAAAATGGGTTTGCAATGTTTGACAAAATACTGAAACTAGGTACTATACATGACTGATCTTTATCACTCAGCACAAATGTTACTGCTTTCCAGTTTTACTATATAGCTTTAGTGGCCTTTGCACTGGGGTGACATTTGACAGAAACAAAAATGGCAAAGTTGAATGAGTCACAGAAAAGCTGGCCCATCGACGCAGTGGCAGTGTTTGTGCTCATGATAGCCACCCTGGTTAAAGAACAAGTCTGGGATGTCGGATGCTTAATGGGGTTGGAGAATCAAAAATCCCAGAGGATACTCTCTTGTCCAGTGAGGGAGAACAGCAATGTCTGCTGCTATACTGCCACCTTGGTAACCAGAGGTGATCGTGCAGCTCTAGCTTCTTAGGGATGGGGTGCTGCCTGGCTCTGGCAGTGTTGGTATGCACTGCAGTCATGTACTGTATGTGCCTTAGAGACCATGTCAGCAGGGTCCTGAAGGGTGGAGGAAACTATGAGAGGAAAAACCCAGGCCACACGCAGCACTAAGTCTGCATTCTTGGACCCCATTAAGGAGACGGTCCACCACCTATCCCCACATAACCATCCTACAAGGCAGCCCTGTCGACGCCCCCCCAAGAAACAAACAGAAAAGAAAGTGTTCAGTGGATACCTTGGAAGCTAGAGTAAGTGACAAGAAATATAAAAACAGAGTTGGGAGATGGCCAGGTAGAGTAGGATGTATCAGAGACCGGGAGAGGGGTCAAGAAAATATTGAAAAACAAGTCACTGAAAAACTGGAGAAGAAGGTACTGGACAGGAATTCATGAAGAAAACTAATCAAGGGCTTGATGTAGCATTAATTCAACAAACATCTCTGAGCTGAATTGACTTAACAACACTGTAGAAAAACAAATGGTTGCCTGTGTGTAGCATTATCATTCTGTGCACAGACATTAACCCCTCCACCCCAATGTCACAGTGGAGAAGCAGCTATGCACAGACATTAAACCTTCTACCCCAGTGTCACAGTGGAGAGGCAGCTGTGCACAGACATTAATAATAATAATCTTTATTTACATAGCGCAGTTCAGAGTATCAAAGCACTTTAACTAATAAAACTTGAACTAATAAATATTAAAACTACAAATAGATTAAAATTAAGCAACAATATAAATCAGATCATATTTAGGTGGTAGAGAATGCTTGGTTAAATAAAAACATCCTTAGTGCCCTTTCAAATCTCTCCACAGTCAGACACTCACAAACCCAATGTGGTAGAGAATTCCACAAGGTGGGGGCCACAAACACAAATGCCCGCGCTCCTGATGTCTACAGCTGAACCATGGGAATCTCTATCAATCCCTCATCAGCAGAGTGGAGTGGTTGGGAGGGGCAGTAGGCACACAGAAGCTCTTGCAGATAACCTGGTCCCTGTCCATGTAGGGCTTTGTAGGTCAACAAGCTGACCTTGAAGGTGATCCACCATTGAACTGGCAGCCAGTGCAGCTCACGCAGCACAGGTATAATGTGGGTAGATCGAGGAAGCCCAGTTAGTAATCTGGCTGCCGCATTCTGCACCAATTGCAGGCAGCAAATATCAGCCCCTGGCAGCCCAAGGTACAGGGCATAGCAGTAGTACAGATGGGAGGTCATGAAGGCATGGATCAGTGTCTGTAGATCATTGGGTGGAACTAGGCATTTTGTCCAACTGATATTCTTCAGATGGTAAGATGAGGACTTGATGACGGATAACACCTGAGATTTCAGGGTTTGCCTCTTGTCAAGAATAATGCCTAGACTCCACACCTGTTCAGAGGTCGTCAGCTGGTGGCCCCTGAGTATAACTCCAGATGCCTGCCCTGCCAAAGACCCCTCAACTTGAAGATCCGGGTCCACAACCAAAACCTCATTCTTGTTAGGATTCAGCTTCAACCAGTTGGCATGCATCCAGTCCTGGATCTCAGATAGGTAGTTATTAAATACTGAGACCGCTACATCCTGTTCATGTGCAAAGGACATGTACAGCTGAGTGTCATCTGCATAACTGTGAAAACTCAGACTGTACCACCTTACAATGTTCCCCAGTGGCAACATGTACACCGCGAACAACATGGGTGACAGCACAGAGCCCTGCAGAACCCCACATGGCAGGGAGAATACATCAGAGAAATAAATCCCAGACACTACTCTCTGAAACCTGCCAGTGAGGAAAGAGTGGAACCATCTAAGGACTGTACCTGACAGTCCACAGATCATCTGCAGGCGTTCTAACAACACATCATGGTCCATGGTGTCAAATGCCATGGAGAGATCAAGGAGGACTAGAATGGTATGACTCCTCTGATCTCTCGCTAAAAGGAGGTCATTGAGTACCTGAACAAGAGCAGTCTCAGTACTGTGCCTCCTCCTAAATCCTGACTGGAAGGGATCAAAGATGTAATGGATGGCAAGATGATCCTCCAGCTGCAGCATGACCACCTTCTCAATAACCTTACCCACAAAGGGAAGGTTAGAGACAGGCCCGTAGTTGGCGAGACAGTCTGAATCGAGAGAAGATTTCTTAAGGAGGGGCATCACCACTGCCTCCTTCAGGGAGCCTGGAAACTCCCTGGTCTCTAGTGAACACTGGACAATCTCAGCCAGTACTGGGCCGATGACATCAATACACCCCACAAGGAGGCGAGTTGGGCCTGGGTTCAAACCACAGTAGGTTGGCTGCATACTCTGGTTGATCATCATGACATCTGAGATCTCCACCTGGTCAAACATTGACCAACCGGTCCGAGGCCTGGTGACCTCCTCCCAATCACTGCAAGACTGAATGCAGTGGGCTGAACTAATCTCTGACCTGATGTCAACAATCTTATCGGCAAAGAAGCGAGCAAATTCATCACATCTCTCTTGTGACAAAGCTCTCTGCGACTGTAGGCAGGCTGGATTGCACAGTCTGTCCACAGTATGAAAGAGTTGAGCAGGTCAGTTCCATGCAGCAATAATATCTCTGGACAGGAACTCTGCCTTCTTATGGGAGATCACTGATTGATAGTCCGCATAATGTGACATCAATCTAAGCTTGTCGGTATAAAGGCCAGATTTTCTCCAGCAATGCTTCAACCTTCACTGAACTCTCCTCATCTCCCTCAAGGTCTCATCAAACCATGGAGACCTGGGGTGAAGGTAGAGGGGGCAAACATGGACAGGAGCAATGGAATCCAGAGCCACCACTACAGCCCTGTTATAGGCCTATAGTAGATTCTCTGGTCTCGTGCTTGCACTTGGGACTCCTGCTAGGTCCAGTACTGCCATTAAGCCCTCCACTCTGATGTCACACTGGAGAAACTTCAGTAAAGGTACATGGTATTCAGGGACCCTGGTTTTCCATTTTTACCGGTAACACCAGTAACAATCACAGAATCCTGCTTGGTTTGCGGAATTTGAATTCTTGTACCGGTGCCTCATGGAAAATAGATGTCATTGCACAGAATCTCTTAAGATTTCAGCATCTTTTTAAATTTTTTTTTATTTTCCCTTTCTATGCCCCCTTCTCACAGCATCAGTCTTCACTTTTCAGAGATCCCTAGGCTGGGTATCCCCTAGCTTCACCCCAGGTAATGCTCGGGAGCTCCTGTGGGCCTACTCCATCCTGCCTGGGCTGTACCCCCCCACCCCAGGTGGGAAGGGAGGAGACCCCAGGTCATCCCTCCACACTCCCTTAGTGTGTGTCGGGCAGCCCAGTGGGACCCTCATGGAGCCTGGTTATGAAGTCTGGGGCAGATGGGTCACTTCTACCAGTGGTTGATGTGGGGTGATTGTTCCTGGTTTTCTGGTCTCTGTCCCTGAGGGCACTGGCACTAGAGGAGATCCAAGGAGGTAGGTCACATAGAGACATGCCACTACTCTAGATCCTGGCTAGCGTCCTCCCCTCCTGATCACTCTGCAGCACCATTGCACCACCACCTGTGGTCACACAGGTGGTGATAAAGCAGCAGGACCTGCAGTCCACCCTCCCTGGAGGAGGAGAGCAGTTCCCTGGGTGCTTAATCCTACTCCCCTGACCAGATCTCCAGCAACCCGAGTTCGCTTCCAACCCTGGGTCGCTTGCATTACAAGCAGTAGTGCTACCGCAGTGCCAGAGGGCCGACACGGATTTCAGCACCTTAAAATGAATGCTGTTGTGATTTGCATTCTTTCTGCTTCGCTGCGTATAGAGTCAGTAAGGAAATCACCCACACTGCTTTGTTGTAATCAGCCATTCAGTTTAACTACCCATGCTTCCCCCTAACATCTCCATCACCTGAGAAATGAAAAACCACAGTTTTCATGTGGTATGTGCCTAAGAGTCTTTTACTATTTAAATTACACCGAATGATACAAAAAAAAAAAAAATACAAGTATCAGCACACATGGGCAGGGCCACTGGAAAATTGCAGGAAAAGTAACCTGAAATTGCAGAGATTTTTTGTACAACTTGCTGGGAAATTGCGGGAGTTCTACTATAGATCCTGAGTGCTTCACAATAAATCCTTTACTGTTTTCTACAGCCTATATTAGTCAGGTTAAACTACTAAATGAATGCACTGACACTTGAATATGTTTTAAATATGAAGAAAAACTTCTGTTTCTAACATGAATCCTAAATGGATATGATGTATTGCCTCTTCCAAAATGTAAAAACATCTGCCTCATACAGTGCTAGATTCTATTTAGTAAGCCACAGAAAATCAATATTAAATAAATTCAGAATAAACAAATTTTATCTGTTTCTGGATGTAGAATAATGAAGCCTGATCAAAAGCTATTTACAGTGCTCTGTTAACTATTCGCCCACTTTGGTGTAAGAAAAAATAAGCAGGTGGAGTGGCAAATAGTTCAGTTTTAGTAAAATGCTATAAAGTGTTTCATGTTCATAATTTGTACTGTAGGTACTGTGCACTATTATTAAAATCATATATTAAAACATGATATATGGGTGTTATTATGGCTGGCAGTATAGCCTGATGGTTAGAGTAACATACAGTGATTGAACTGGGTACATCCAGCAGACTAGAGTTTGATTCCCACAACCTCTACTTGCATACTGTGTGACTCCAAGCAAGTCACTTGATCTCCCCAGTGCTTCTTGGTCACTCCTGAAAACAGGCAATTCTGTCTAATGGGCCTTACCTGGTTTACAAAGAATATAAAAAAAAATACCAATATATGTTTACTACATCATAGAATAGTAGTCAGGGTACCATGTAATTTACCTGAGTTTTACTTGGGCTGCAATGATTTTGTATAGGTAAAGATTAATATTCAGATATATTTTATGTGTTTTATAAGCTTGTTTTTAGATTTTAGTCAGGTTTTTATTGTATTCTTTGCATATGAGCATCTAGGTTGTAGATTGCTAAACGAAGGATTACTGTTACCAACTAGCTTATTCAAGTTTACAATCAGCAGGGCCATCCAAAATCCTCAGTTGTTTGAATGAAAACTAGTCTGAATGAAAATATGTTCACAAGGAAAAAACTGCCTTACTACGTATGAAAAGACTTCACAGTCAGCACCCCATTGAGGTGAACCGGATAATTTACAACTTTTCTCCCACCTGCTGTTTCAGTCTCTGTGACAACAAAAAGTTTTCTGATAGACTGCTTCAACAAAAAGCAAATGTTAAGTATTTAAGTGTACTTATGCTTGGCCAGTGGATTTTGAAAGCTCATTCAATGACATACCGATGGTAAGACCCCAGGGGCTGTATGATGCTGGTGGGCAGAGTGGTGCTCAATTCACATCTGAGCTCAGACATAAAAACTGGGAGACGCACTTTTCATGGACACCAAGTAAAAAAAAAAACAAAAAAAACATCCACATGTGGGAGATGCATGAATCCATTTGAAGGTCCTCCACTAATCACTTGTGGATTTTTTAGGTGAAGACACTTTATTTCAAAGAAGCAAATTCAAGCCATTTTTTTTTTGCTCCTCCTACCCCCTGACCATCCATTCCTTCAAGCCTGCCAAGGCCCCCCTACCACCGCAGCTGAGTCCTGACCACCATCCACTGCCCCTTACTGCTGTGCTACCAGGTAACCCAAAGTAACCTTTCATTGAGTGGGACCCTACCCCTGTGGGAGGCTACCAGGGGTGGAGAATTGCCCCAAAGAGATTCCTGTGCATTCTAGGCATGGCAAGGGTCAGAACGGATACATGTCTGGGGCTTCGGGCTTATGGAGGGACCAGCAGTCATCCTTCGGTTGGCCAGAGGGTGTTTTCCCATTTTTTCCGGAGCATGACAGGCCACATGATGTCAAGGCACAAGCCGACGTCTGTCACACTCCCTCCCGCAGTGAGGACCAATGTGTTGTCGTGCCTCTACCCTCCACCAGGGGCCAGCAAATGCTGAGCCATGAACCCACCCTCCCTCCCAGGAGAAGGTGAGTGGTCGTTGGATACTCAAGCCTTCACCCACCAGCTGGCCCTCCAACACCCAAGTCTGTTTCCTAACCCTGGTCAGCAGTGTCACAGGCAGAAATCCAATTCAGGCAGTTAAATTATAGATAGGAAAGAACCAAGGTAGTCCACCTTAGCAGTGATGGTTCAGATTAATTCACACCTGGGTTCTAACTAGCAAAGAGATCAAGTCATCTGTAACTTGTGCATGATGGGTGTGGGTGTTGAAGAAAGGGGATCATAGTTCTGTCACTACTGCCATCACCCCTGAGGGATGTGGGCTGCATTGTTGCTACTGCCATCACACCGAAGGGGTGGGGGCTGTAGTGCTTATGCCATCACCACTGGTGGATGGGGAATGTAGTACTGCTGCCATCACACATAAGGGATGGGGTTGCAGTGCTGCTGCTTCTGTCACACCTGAGGGAGGGAGGTTGTAGTGCTGTTGCTGCTGCCATCACACCAGAGGGATGGGAGTCATAGTACAGTTGGTGCTGCAATCCCACCTGAGGGATGGGGCTGTAGTGCTGCTTCCATCACACCTTAGGGATGGGGGCCGTAGTGCTGTTGGTGCTGCCATCGCACCTTAGGGATGGGGCCATAGTGCTGCTTCCATCATACCTTAGGGATGGGGACTGTAGTGCTGCTGCTGCCATCACATCTTGTACCTAAAATAACTTTAAATTGGTACAAGGATGGAAGGATGTGCAACAGTGGAGGTCAAAATTTCTAAAATGCATGTTAGCACAGATAATAATTGCTAAATAAAGTACACAGAACCAAATACCGGTAAAACCAGATTTTGGCTTGGCAGACACTGGTGACAGTACCGTTTTTTACAATGTGCAAAATGGAATATGCCCTTTCTCAATCCCGGTAAACCAGTGTCCCTGATGGTATTGCATTGCCCTTTGCAGTGCTGATACTGCATTTCCAAAGGATACAGAAAACCTGAAGGAAACAAAAATGTTCCTTCTTGTAGAGACAAGTAGCTTGATTTTTTAAGCCCCCCTCCAAAAAAAAGTCCTACTTGCTCTGGTTTGAAGGGGGGAGGGAGTTGCATGTGTTTTGATAAAATCCTTTAAATCACACCTATTCAAACCATGTTGGATTTTGTTTGTTGTGTCACAATGTTCCTGTATAATACCAGTGAGTGGTGTAGATGGTACTTGACAGAAAAATGCCCTTCCTTAAAACAGAAGGATCCATAGATGAAGAACATTAAATTTTTGTGTAACCACTGTAGCAAAAACCCAGTCTGAAGCAGACATCCACCTTGCTTTGTACATCAAACAAGGCTGTTCTCAAAAGGATCTGAGTAAACAAGATGGGACACATGACACTGGGAGCGAAGAGGGGTGGGCAGGCCCAGTCCATTTAAAGTCTTAATTTCTGCAAAAAGCTATACTTAGTTAACAGTTGAGGCTGAAATACAACACATCATTGTCTCAGCAGGGTTGAAATACAAAGGCTTATGAGCAAGGAAATGTCATTAGGGTAAATAAAAAGTCCCCTTATCCTTGGTGAATCTGTGGCATAGTGTTCCTCTGGGTTTGAATGATTGCGCGATACAGTATTGGTGTTACCTTAACTTAGACACTGTCTTTCAAGCACAAAAACTTAAAACACTCATCAATGCTTTGAGAGAGATTGATGAAATTCTGGACTTTTTTCCTTATTATAATGTCACAGGTCCTAACTTTTGAGGCTTTGTGTTCAACCCCAAATGATGCCTAGGCAAGGTTATTTTGCAGTGAAATGCCTTACTTTAAAAAAAAGAAATACAGTAACAGATGCACACTACTTTGCATTGACTTTAGTCAGAATTGTCAATGCTTTTAATGGCAAGCAGTACCTGGTGTCCAGTAGCACAACCCATCCTCATCCTATCCTATCCTGTGCCAAGCAGTCTGTGGAGAACAGTGGTACCACTCACCACTCCCCAAACCAGTGCCAAACGGTTCCTAGATTCTTGTGACTTACCCCCTCCCTTACCTTGTCCCAGTTCAATCAGTTCCTTGTATCTAGTGGCACCCCTCTCCCCCCTGCGCTGATCCAGTCAGTTCCAGATATCCAGTGCCACCTCTTCTTCCCATTACCCCCTTTGCAAAGCAGTCCCTGACATCCAGTGGCACCCATTCAATCTCACTATCCCAATAAAAACAATCTGTCATGTCCAGTGGCATCCCTCCCTTACCCTATCACAAACAAATCAGTTCCTAACATCCAGTGGTACTCTATTTCCTCACTGTGCTCCAAACCATCAGTCCCTGGCATCTAATGGTTTGGGCTGTAAAAATTTGTTTTCCCAAATAGTCAGCTGACTATTCAGTATTTTGCAGCCAAATATATGGTTATTCAGTACAGTATTCATTATTCAGGTGTTTGACTTTATAAAAACCAAAAAAAAACCTCACCACCCCCACAGCATCCTCCCACTCATTCCTGAACTTATAAATGAATCTTCCCTTCTCCCCACACTCATAGCTCCCAGTTCTCTTCTCCTGCCCCATCTGAACCCCAGGAACAGTAGAATTGAAAATAAAAAAAGTTCCCCCACCCTTCTATAAGTCCCAATTCCCTCTCCCACCTCCGGCCCAAACCCCCAAAATCCCACTATACTCTACCCAAGCACCCATATTTTAGTATGTTTTATTTATTTATTCATTCAGTCTTGGATTACAATACCTTTGAGCAGAAGACTGCTCTTTTACAAAGGTACCACGTCATAAGGATGGGAATACATACATTGTGGGTTTAGGAGTATCTAGCTAGATGAATTATACATAGACAAAATACAATGTGAATTGGTAACAAAGAGGATTTTAGCACAAGGATTATTCAAGTCATAGGAGCAGCCTAGATGGCATTGTCAGATAAAAGATGATAAACAGGCATCCAGAAGGAGAGTAGGTATTGCAGGGCCACGGGGGACAGAAGGGTAGAAGGACATAAGTAGGAGGGGGGAAGGAGGGGTAATAACCTGGTGATGAAATCAGACCATGGTAAGGAATTAGGGGGATAAGGGGCAATTAACAAGTGCAGTCATAGGAGCTTTTCTTCAGTAGTTGTTGTCTTAGCTTGTGGTCCCATGGTGGCTAACATGTACAACCCATCAATATGGCTGGATGCTGTTTTGAATTAAATCACTGTCTTGTGGTAAGTGTATACATAGAAAACAAACACCTGTAAAAAAATGTCACCCCATCCTACCAGACAGCCCTCCAATTCCCCACCCCCAGGCACCCTTATGTTAGTAATTTTGTCCCATGATGGCTGACCAGCACAATCCACCCACCCCAACAGCTGGATATGTTCAACTGAATGAAAGCATTTGTCCACCTGCTTTAAGTACTGTAAAACCAGCTAATCAGCTGGTTTAACAATTGTATACTTAGCAAAAGTGCATGAGTGCTTCATTACATGGTGGATAAGTGTTGAGCATGAGACTAAAAATTTAATGTCAGTACTGGGCATACCTCTCAACTGTCCCTGATTTTCAGGGACGTCCCTGATTTTGCCTCAAAATTTTCCTCTGTCCCTTGCAAAATTTGTGTTTTCATGACAGAATAGTGGGGATTGTAGGGTGCTGTGAGGGTGGGGGGATGATTCTTTTTTCTAATTGCTTTTCCTAGATGTTCACCTAGTAGTAGTTCCCAAATACAGTAGAAGCCATTTAATTGAGACAGCCTCATGGCAACCTTTTCATCCTGATTAAGCGACCGTCTTCTTTTTCAGAAGCTCACATTCTCGATGTAAAATAAACTAAAATAAACACTGCAATTTTTTGTTGCAGCACTGTACTGTATTTACTTGTTTTGGCTTCTGAGGCTAGTACAGTGCTGTAGTTATTAGGGTAGGGGGGCAAGCATAGCAAAAAGTCAGACAGTGAGAGAAAAACAGTGTCCCCCCTCCCCAAACGAGTGAGTCATCAATCAACTGAGTGATTCTCTGAAAATAAAGATAGTAAGAGAGAAGCAGCGTTTGTTTTCTCCCCAGCCAGCGAATGAGTCAGCGATCAACTGGATGATTCTCAGCGAGAGAGAGACCGTGTTTTTCTTCCGCCAGCGATCAACTGGGTGATTCTCAGCGAAAGAGAGACAGCATTTTTTTCTCCAGTGAGCGAGTCAGCGATCAACTGGATGATTCTCTGAAGCTGCCTCTCTCTCCTACAACATTGCTTTTGCCCCATGGTCAAAATCACTAAAACAGGCAAGCTCGCTTCTTTTTTACCTTGTGCTTTCTGACCAGTGTCTGATAATTCTGAGTGCAGGTGTGATTGGAGGGCAGATGTTGCAAACAGAGGAAGGTGGGACTGATTAACATTCTGAGGAAAGGAAATTCACACCTAATGATCTGTGTGAAATGAATGTGTGAAAAGAGATTAGTGATAGACTGTCAGGGACTGTGAGAGATTTCTGATGGCCAGATCATCCCAAATAGGTGGTGGGGCATCCCATTTAAACAGCAATGCCTCTCATAGGATAGCATTACCCCTTAATCGGTGCTGGTTGGGATGCCCACTAAAGCGGATGTCCCGATTAACCACATTCCAATTTTAAGTGGCTTCTACTGTATGAATAGTCCCTTATTCGGAAAGGGCTCCAGAATATTCTGGGTCCCAACCATGTATGATATTTGGGAAATACTATTAGGTCCTTGTACACCCATACTACTGGCACTGCTCCCTTACCCTGCTCCACAGTATCACTCTCTGGCATTCAGTGGCACTGTCTTCTCATCCTGCCCGAACCCATCAGTCCCTGGCATCCAGTGGTAACCCCTCCCTTGGGGACCAGCAATAACCCACCTGTCACTTCCTCTGCCAGCCCCCATCTGAATAGCAAAACTGAGTGTGTGGTTATGAAATAGAAACAATTTGTCTGCTTTTATGTCATAGACCAGAATAATAAAACACTTGAGCCTTGCCCATTTCATAAACACCGCAGTTGTGTTATTTAGGTGATAGCTATACAAGGAGGTAAAAGAAGGGTTATTGCAATCCACAGTGGGGGGTGGCTCTTTCATGGCACTAGGATGGAGTCCTGGGGGACACACTGTTTAACATAAATTATTTTTCTCTGACAGCAGGGTAGGCTCCTGGTATTTATTTATTTATTGGATATACTCAGAATTGCAATCCTTTGAGTCACAGATTCTTTTGCAAAGGCTCCACGTCGGTGGCGGAGGGGGGGCACTGGCTCCTAGTAGCCGTAGTTTTTTTAAGATTTCTCTAACACTGGGGTGGGCTCACTGTGTCAGAATCAGGTTGGAGCAGTGTGCCACCAGGAATGGAACTCCCAGTAGATGAATTTAACTCTGAAGGGTAGAAAACAGAAATTACCAGGAATGGGTTCTGGTGGTTGAATTTAACTGGGGGCGGTGTGGGGTTAAAACCAAAAGCCACTGGAGATGAACTGCTAGTGGCAGCACTTAGATTTTACCAATAAGGGTGATCATGCACCAGGCTGAAACTGTAGTCATGAGAGATAAGAGATTTAGAGGTTTTCTCATAACCATAGTTTTGAGTGGCACATGACATCCCCTTATCCCTCACGACTACAGTTTCAGAAAAAAAGTCTTATGAAAACGAAATTATTTTTAGTTCTGTTCATGCTTAGTCATCAAATTTTATTTGAAACATTTTTTGTCCCAAAATACCAAAGGGCACCCTTCTGTGACTAGATCTGATTAACCTGCATGTTTTAGATTTTGAATCTCAGCCATTTTCAAGTTTTCTTGTGCATACACAAGCAGACCATATTGGTGCCACTCTGGCAGTGTAGGGGTTTGGGAGGTGCGTGCTATAAGCAGCCAGTGCAGCTGGGCCTGCAGAAGGTCTGTGATTCAACAACCAATCCAGACAAAGATCCTGCTGACATTGCTTTGCTGGCTGATGACCTAAAACTTCTCCTATATAAAAGGATACAGTCACACTTTTCACAGTATTTTAACTAAATAATGTCTGAGCCAAAATTTATCAAGCTTGGCAGGTTATGAGATCCTGCCACAAAGGGTATGCATACCAATTGTCAGGTTCCTAGGTACAAAGATGAACGACATACAAGTGGCCTAAAAGGGGGATTTAAAATTAAGTGCCTTCTCATCCCTAGCTAATGTATAGGGGTGCCAGCATGCCAATGTAACACAAAAAAGTAAGAACCTTATGCTGTCCCCCACCAAATTGGCAGGCAGTGCAGAGTACTGCTAAACATGTGATCTGATATATTGGTAGATATCAAAGCTCTCATTACAGCATTCTGTACCATCTGTAGTCACCTGATAATATTTTCAGCTAGGCTTATTTGAAGACCATCACTCTGTAATTCAATAAATGGATGAATGAGTGTTGCTAGAGCAGCATGAGTTAAAGCAGCAGCACATGATAGTGGTGATTATTTTGACCCATAATTTGTTTTCTATTTCAGATGGTCCCTTATCTCCTGACTTGTATTATCCTTTTTTTTCCCCATTTTGAGTCTACTTTGGCACTTTTTTCACATTCATATTCTAGCCTTTGGCCCTAGAGGAAAACAATTCAATTAATTTTCAGATTTCTTTTAAAAACTCAGCTTTCCATCCTGAGGAAAAACATCACTTAGATATTTCTTATGAAGCTCAGTTACTATGGCAAAAAGGGCCACAACAATTCCTTTCTGCCTTGTTTGTAGCCGGTGAGCTGCTGTAGCTCTTATATGCTATTGTCCAGAACACAAATCTGCCTAGATACAGTGCTTTTTTTCAAATGTTTTGGGGGAGGGGTCTGAGTTAGGTGATCAGGATTTTTTTTCAAGAGAACATCTTGAGTTAAGAGTGCAATGGAAAAGGAGAAGGAGGAGGAGAATAAACAGAATTAGAGAGACTGTTTGCAGTCAGAGCTGCTCAGTCAGCCTCTCAATGGATGGAAAGGTTGGCAAAATGGACTAAAATAATCTAGAGAATGGAGCCGATTTCAGAAAGGTGCAGTCTCCAGACACATAAGCTGTTCATTAAAAATAAAGGAGAAATGATTTAAGAGAATGACAGCAAATGTGGGCAACAGAGTTAAACACAGATGTTGCAAACTTTACTGGAAAGCCTGTAATCTGCAGCGTGCTTTAAGTCTGTTCCAGGAAGCAGTCTATTAATGAAGTCTGTTGTTTTCATAACACAAGTTCAGTACCAGCAGAGAAATCTGGTCACAGACTAACCAGCCAATCCTACCATATTTATTTTATCAGTTAATCTAAACAAGTAAAGAACTTTATATTTTCATTATTTTTTAGACAAAGGTATGCTAGAGACCTGAGAAGAGACAGCCATGACTGACAGAAAGTGTGACCCATGGCAGGAAGATACCTGACTGCAGTGCAAACTCACCAGACAAAAGAGGTGACAGTGTGGATTACTATTGGTGATGCTTCTCGTAGAATACAGATTCCTCAGGGAGCTTAAAACCACATTTTCTTTATTGTATAGTATTGCATTGTTTCTGTACTGTATGGAGTTGTACTGTATTGAGTTCCACTGCATACATGCAAATCCCCTGTACTTGCTGTTTACTGTTGTTGCTGTCTCTAAACCTTTTGTAAATAGACTCTGCCTAAAGAGTTTTATGTGACATACATACATACATACATACTGACATACTGTACATACATACATAAATAAAATTCCTACCTGAAATAAGCTGGACTCTGGACACTGAAAGAACACAATGATCTAAGTTTGGGGAGAGCATCATACCACTGTAATAGCAATTTAAGATCTGTAAAGTCTAAATATACTAACATACTAAAATGCCAGCAGAATAGACCTAATGATCTTTCATGTCTGCTCGTTTGGTCAGCCCCCGCCCTGGGAGATGACCTTGCTGCCCTCCCTCTCCCTTTCTGGCTTCTCTCTTCCCAGTCCTGGATATTCTCGTTGCACTGGATTTTGCTTCCAGAACCCTTCCCTTGTACCTGTCCAACCCCCTCTTGAACCCCTCCACCATTTCTGCCTCCAGCAACCCCCTGGGCAGTGCATTCCATGGCTCCACCACCCTCTCAGTGAAGTAGCACCTCCTCCTTTCTCGCCTGAATCTTCCCCCCTCCAGCTTCCACCCATGCCCTCTAGTTGCCCCCTTCCTTCAGAGCACCCTGACTGCTCCTACCCTATTTATCCCCTTCATGTACCTGAAGACCTCTCTCATGTCCCCCGGTCCCTTCTCTCTTCTAATGTGTACATATTTAGCTCTTCAAGCCTCTCCCCATAGGTTCTATCCCCCAAGCCCCAAATCATTTTGGTTGCCTTCCTCTGGACAATCTCCAGGAGTTCAATGTCCCTCTTTAAATGTGGCCTCCAAAACTGCATGCAGTACTCGAGGTGTGGCCTCACCAAGCAGTTATACAATGGGAGTATCACTTCCCTCCTTCTGGAGGTGAGCCCCCTAGCGATGCATCCAAGCATCCTGTTGGACTTTGCCACTGCCCTCCTACAAGTCTCCAAGTTGTTCATCTTGACATCCACCACCACACCCAGGTTCCTCTCTGCCATCGAGACTTGTAGCATTTCCCCCACACAGGGTGTACACCTGGCCTGGGTTTCTGGCTCACAGGTGCAGTACCTTGCATTTCCCTGCATTGAACCTCAGCTTCCTCTTTCTAGACCACCTTTCCAGACCCTCCAGGTCCCCCTGTAGGGTCACCCTCCCCTCCTCACCATCCACCACCGCCCCCAGTTTTGAGTCATCCACAAAGAGACTCATCTCACTCCTGATACCCTTCCTTATGTCAGAGATGTAGGCGTTGAACAGGAGGGGCCCAGACTGATCCCTGAGGACTCCACTAATGAACCTCCTTGGGCAATTGACTTTCCCGCCAACCACGACCCTCTGGGTCTGGTTCTGGAGCCAATTGCCTATCCATCTGATCATCTGGTTCCCCACCCCCATTTCTCCCAGTTAATCCAACAGGGCCCTGTGAGGAACAGAGTCAAATGCCTTGCTGAATTCAAGAAAGAGGACATCCACTGGTCTACCCATGTCCAAGGTACTCGTCACCCAGTCATAGAACTCCACAAGGTTTGTCTGACATGATTTACCCGGGACAAATCCATGCTGTCTATCATCCAGGCACCCCAACTTTTCCAGGTCCCCCCCAGTCTTTCCTTGACAATGCCCTCCATCACCTTGCTCACCACCGGTGTCAGGCTGATGGACCTGTAGTTCCCTGCCACCTCCCTTGATTCCCCCTTGTGGATAGGCACTATATGCACCACCTTCCAGTCCTGGGGCACCCACCCTGTCCTCAGTGAGATACTGAAGAGCTCCGCCAGGGGTTTCGAAAGGACATCCACCAGTTCCTTCAGCACTCTGGGATGTAATTCATCTGGCCCTGGTGCTTTCTCTGTCTTAAGGGACCTGAGGGCTTCCCTCACTCTCTCTGCCCTGATTTCTACCTCTGCTACCTCGTCCCCCTGCTTTACCTTCCCCCCACCAGTCAGTGATGCCCCCCTCCCCAGACCCACCGATCGGTAAGGGTCCCCCTCCTCAGTTTCACCTTCTCCTCCCATGTATGATGCAGCTCCCCCATTTTCCTTGGTGAAAACTGAGGTGAAGTACTCATTTAGTACTTCAGCCTGCTCCCCCGGGTCTTGTGCCCATCCCTCCCCTGTTTTAATCCTGCTAATCTGCCCCTTTACCCTTTGTTTTTCCCCAATGTATCTATAGAATCCCTTGTTCCCTCTCCTAATTTCCTTGGCCAGGTTCTGCTCCTTCCTTGCCTTAGCCGCCCTCACCACCCTGGTGGCCCTTCTGGCCATCAGCTCGTACTCCCTTCGGTCCCTTTCACTCCTTGAGCACTTGAATTGCCTATAGGCTGCCTTCTTTCCCCTCACAACCTCCTGGACCTCCCTGGTCCACCAGCAGGGTTTTCGGGCCCTACCGCATTTTTGTCTTACTCTTGCACAGGTGCTGGTAGCATCCTGCACCCCCTCCTTATGATTTCCCACCTACTGTCAGTGTCCATGTCTGGCCCAATCCCATCCAAGTGCTCCTTAAGGATCCTTCCAATTTCCTTGAAATCCACCCCCTGAAGTCAGTTACTTCTGTCTTTGTGCAGTCTTCTACCCCTCCTAGGTTCAGACAGTACCAGACCGTGGCATGGTCGCTCCCTGCCAATGGGTCCCTTACCTCCAGGCCCCCAATCTGGTCACTGTCTGCCAGGACCACATCCAGTATCCGCTCCTCCCTAGTCGGTTCCCCCACTTGCTGAGTTAGGAAAGCGTCCTGAAAGACATCCAACAACCTCTGTTCTCTGGCCACTGAGGATGTCATAGTCTCCCAGTCTGTTCCTGGCATGTTTAAGTCCCCCAACACCACCACCACCCTTCCCCTTCCCAATCTGACGTGTCTCCCAACATCTTCCACCAGACTCTCCTCCAGCCCCTCCGCCAGTGCAGGGGGGTCTATACACCACTCCTATTTTTACTCTCTTGCCCCCTCTTGTTATCAAGGTGACCCAAATCACCTCCACAGTTCCCTCCACCTCCTCCACTCCTCCTATGGCAATGCAGTTTTTGACTATTATTGCTACCCCTCCTCCCCTTCCCTCCCCCCTGTCCTTCCTTAACATGGTGTAACCCTCCAGGTGCAGGTCCCAGTCATGCCCTGTGGTGGCCCAGGTCTCTCAGACAGCTGCCACATCTACCTCTCCCTCAGTTAGCATCACCTGGAGCTCAGGCATTTTATTGCCCAAGCTCCCAGCATTCAGCAGGACTACCTTCCACCCTTTCCTTATACTTCCATTTCCCCTGCTCATATTCCCGTGGGGATTCTGTCTTCGTCTGTCCCGAACCTTACCAGTCTGCCTTTTTCTGCATTCCTCCAGCTCCCCAGGGGGGTGAAGACAGAGTCCCTCCTTTATCGGACCCCCCTTGACAGACTTTTCTCCCATCCCTCCCCCCTTCACAAGTTTAAACCCCACCTTTTACCAGTGAACCCCTCTATTTTCAACTTAAGGATTTCCTTCCCCTCTGAATTGAGATTGAGTCTATCTCTAGCATACAGACCCTTATCCTCCCAGGTCTCCCCCCAATCCCCTATCAACCCATACCCTCTGGCCTCACACCACTCCCTGAGCCACTGATTTATCACCCTAATCTTCCTCTTATGTTCCCCATTAGCCCTTGGCACCGGCAGGATTTCCGCGAAGGAAATTGCGCATCCTATATCATGATAGACCCTGGTAAGCTCCCCTGAACCTTGCCTGTATCTCTAGCTCACTATTTCTCTCAATGTCATTGGTACCCAGGTGGACCAGTATGTCCAGAGAACCTCCACAATCCTTTGCCAGCTGATATACCTCATGCTTGGCCGTGTGCACTGTTAGTCCAGGGAAGTCTTTTGTTCTAACCAGGCAGGCTTCAACCTCCCTATCCCATTTGATCCCCCGATCATGGAATCACCCAACAGGAGCACTCTGGCCACCCCTTTTCCTCCATTCCCCCCTTCCATGTCCCTCATCCTTGCTCTTCCCCCATCTGGGTGCCACCTGCCATCCCCTCCTTGTTTACCCTGGCTACCCCCTCCCCTACGATCCTATGCCTCTCGTCCTCCTGAGTATCCTTCTGTACCTCGCTACCCCTACCATTACTGCTTGCGATTGGTCCTTCCCCCCCATCTGCTAAACTAGCCTGGCTCATCCTCCCTTCCTTCCTGTCTCTGTTCAGCCCCTCCTTGCTTGTCGTGTTCCCCTGACCTAAACCCTCAGCTCCCTTTACTGTATCCTTCTTGTACTTCTGGTCCTTCTCCTTGCCCTTTCCTCCCAACTGGTCCTTTTCCTTGCA
Source organism: Neoceratodus forsteri (assembly GCA_016271365.2). Classification (NCBI taxonomy): domain Eukaryota; kingdom Metazoa; phylum Chordata; order Ceratodontiformes; family Ceratodontidae; genus Neoceratodus; species Neoceratodus forsteri. The sequence continues at coordinate 869,885,161 of CM057452.1, read as the reverse complement.
CTTTCCTTCCTCTACACCCTCATCCTCCTGCTCTGATCCCCTGCTCCCCCCGTTTTCCGCATTCTAAGTTCTCCCCTGTTCCTCCTGCTATCCAGCCCCCGCGTCCTGCCCCCTACTCCCTTTTCATCTCTAACCGCCCCGTCATGACTACATCACCTCCCTCATCCTCAAGCAGAAGAAGAGAATTGAAGCAGTTACTGAGCTTAAGGTCCGATCCACCTCCCCCCGTTGCTTCCTTCTGTCCAACCCCAGCTATCTGCCTACTTCCCTGAGAATGTCCTCCCTTTGGCCCAAGTCTGTGAGGGTCCCCAGTTACCTGCCTTCTTCCTTCATAGTATCCTCCTTTTGGGCCCCATCTGCCAGGGTCCCTATGCAACCCCAGAGTACCCTCCTGCACTCTTTTCCCTATGCCCCCACCCCTAGTGCTTGGTGCAACCCCATGGGAGAGTCCCTGCCCTATTCCCCAACCATACCTTTCCCCTTTCCCTAGCTGTCTCCTAATCCCCTCAACCTCCTCCGTAAGCTGTGCCAGCTGGTAGCACACTGGGCAACCACCGAACTTCCAAGCCCAGTCCAGTATCATGGCTGCCCCACACCCTGTGCACCCTACCACCCTCCCAAAAATGCCAGCCCTAATGACATGTGGTCCCATCCCCCTCCAAGTAGGTTTCCTTGGGTGAGCCACCAGGTTCTCCACTAGTCCAAGACTTTTAAACTTGCAACACTTGAGTGGCTGAACTTTTCCCCACCTGACTATTAGCCTGAAGAGTTTGCTCATAGGGGAAGTTTGCAACTCCGTAAACTCCTCCCTCCCAGCCTTTAAGCTCAACCCCCCAGTGGCTCTTCTGTATTTAAGAAGTTCTTAAGGAGTTAGGCCAATTTTAAAACACAACTTACAAACAATAACAACTTACAGAAACTTGTGACAAAGTCAGCTTTCCAGAACCTCACCACATTTTCAAACTTCAACTGCTACCTCTGCCCCAGCAAGAAGACTTAAAAACATAAATATAAATCATTGCTTTTTTGGAGGGAGGTATATGTACTTTTCTTAACTGCCTGAAATAAACTATTTATTCTTAATATTTATCATTAAAATACTGAAAGTACAAATGTCTGACAAATACATTGGTTATGAAACTACATATATGTTTATTCAGCTATTACATAGTATACCTGCCATGTTTTTATTACATAAGATATTTTTTGTTTAAAGGGACACTGTCAACTCATTTAGGCCTTGAAGTGTTCTCTAGTTTACAAAACACATTTTGTGATTGCTTACATTTTGTAGAGACTACTGATATAGCTGGTAGTTTGATTACAATTCCTTTTTTTCTTTTTAAAAGTAAAAAGCAGACTGCCCACCACACTTATGTTACCTCACAAAAATGTGTTTATTTGCATTCTTTGAAATACTTCCACTGCATCTTTCCTGGACTTAGGAACACCACTGACACAATCTAGTCAGTCATGATGCAGTGGGAGTAGAGGAGAGTTGTGCCGTGGGTAACTGTACTGTTTGGGGGTGTTCCAAATGTTCAGGATGTATGCAATATGAATGATATGGTCTCATCTGAATATGAGTGCCATCTGAGTGCACCAGACCAGGTCCCCCCCAAGCCCCGATTCCTGTCCCCATATAAATAAAAATGAACATTGGTGGCTCAGCGTCCCTCCCCTGCCCTGATCCCCCATCCCCATATACAAATTCAAACTCATTGGTGGCTCAACATCCCTCCCTTACCCTGACCCCTGTACTCATATATAAATTCAAACACATTGGTGGCTCAGTGTCCTTCCCTACCCCGATCCCTGTCCTGGCTCAGCATCCCTCCCCTGCCCCGATCCCTGTCCCTACAGATAAAAGCATGATTAATGGTGGTCCAGTGGTCCTTCCCCCTTCCCCATTCTATGATCACTGTTACAGTTCGAAACATAAAGGCACTGGTAGTTTAGTGGCCCCCCATCCCTCACTCCATCAGGTAGTGACTGCCCCCTTGTTCTTGTGCACTTTCATTTTTGAAATATGCTCCCCTCCTGTACCCTGTTTATTCCTCTAAGGTATTTGAAAGTCTCTATCATATCACATCTCTCCCTTCTCTCTTCCAGTGAATAGCTGTTTAGTTCCTTGAGTCTTTCCTCATAAGGTGTGTGGTGCAGTTCATGTATCATTTTTGTTGCTCTTCTCTGGACTGCTTCTATTCTGTCTATGTCCTTCCTGAAATGCGGTCTCCAGAATTGGACACAGTATTGCAGATGAGGCCTCACCAGTGATCTATACAGTGGCATCACCATTTCACTCCTCCTACTGGTTATGCCCCTTCCTATGCACCCCAGCATTCTGTTTGCCTTCCCCACTGCTTTTTCACATTGTTTGGCTGACTTCAAGTCATCGGATATGATAACCCCCAGGTTTCTCTCCTGACTTGTGGTAGCTAGAACCTGCCCTCCCATCCTGTATTACTCTATTGGGTTTCTGTGTCCCAGGTGCATTATCTTGCACTTCTTAGCATTGGAACCCACTGCCAAACCCTTGACCATTCCTCAAGTAGTCATATGTCATTTCTCATTTTATCTAGCCCCTCCTGTGTGTCGACTCAGTTACTAAACTTGGTGTCATCTGCGAACAAGCATACTTTCCCCCCAGTCCCTCTGTAATGCCGCTTATGAAGACATTGAATAGAACTGGACCCTCTCCCATCTGGTCTTGTTTTTCCTTATGATTTCCCAGGGTCTGCTGCTTGGATATGTGACCTGAAATCCATTTTGTATACCCTAGGTAAGAAACTTAAATGATAAAGAAAGAACTTATATGAGAATAAGTAGAAACAAAAAAATAATCATGGTAACAAAAAAGAGATTAGATTAACCTGATCACATTCCTGTCACAAACCTCCCCCCCAGAAAATGAAGGTGTAACTCCTTTTAGTGACTCCCCCAAGAGATACTGCCATTCATGTAGGGACTAGGAAGTGCCTAAAGTATCATGCCATGAACTCAGCCCTGCCTAGGCAACCCACCCACACTGGTGTTTTGTGTGCCACTGCAGCACTGGATGGTCATGTTATACAACTGCAATACCAAAGTCCAGCACAATAATTTTGTATTTTGACCACTGTCCTATGGAGCCATGTCAGGGAAGAATGATCTGAGGCCACAGTGAACTCTCACCCATACATATATGGCTGCAGCTTCTGAAGTGCCCACGCTATCCTGAAACGCTCTCTCTCTCTCTCCATTGTGACATGTGCCTAATCTTTGGGCAGAAGTTTCTAGCTCAGATACACTATGGTGTGATCTCCCCTTTTGATGTAACCTGGCTCAGAACAATGCCCAGCCCATGGTCTGAGGTGTCCATGGGCACAATGAACCTGCGGTCCTAACTGGGGCTAGCCAGCATGGGCAACCCACATAATGCCTCTTTCAACTTCCAGAAAATGGATTCACAGTCCTTCATCCAAAGAACATTCTCTTGCAGTTTTCTTTTTTGTCAGGTCCACCGGGGGCTTGGCCACATCACTATAGTGAGGAACATACATTCTGTAGTACCCAACTGTCCCAAGAAATGCCCTTACCAGTCTCTTAGTGGTAGGGGTAGGCCAGGCCTGGATAGCATCAACCTTCGCATGGTCTGGATGGATTCATCCACTGCCCACTCGATGTCCAAGGTAGGACACTTCTGCCGTGCCTATCTGACATTTTTCCACATTAACTGTCAGCTCTGCAGCCTTCAGTCAGTGGAAAACCTCCTTCACATGTCTGATGTGATCTTCCCATGTCTGGCTGTAAATGGCTATATTATCCATGTACACCAGCGCACATTCACCTACCCCAGACAGAATGCCATTCACAAGCTGCTGGAAGGTTGTGGGTACATTCTTCATCCCAAATGACATTATTCAGAATTCAAATAAGCCAAATGGGTTGATAAAAGCTGACCTCTTCCTAGCTGCAAGGGTTAGCGGTACCTGCCAGTAACCTTTTGTCAGGTCTATCATGGTCAGGAACCAGGCTCCTCCCAACTGTTCTAAGGTCTCATCTCCTCTGCCTGGGCTGGTGTCAGCAGCTCCAAGAGGGTGAGGTCCCACTGATGATATCTACTGCACCTCCTTGATGAGGACCACCAGTGCATCAGCCTCATTTTCCTCTTCTGGCACTCTGCACCCAGCGAGGACCATTTCCTCCCTATCATAGTAGGGCTTCATCATGTTAACATGATATAGCCTCTGCCTTCACCTCGGATCAGGCAGTTCTACTACATAACTGACCTCACTCACATTCCTAACTATGAAGAATGGACCCTCTTATGCAGCCTGCAAGTTATTTTGTTGGACTGAGACGAGTACCATCACTTGCTGTCTGACTTTGTACTCCTGGGCTCTGGCTCCATGAAAATACCAGGCTATCTGCCACTGTTGTGCAATGGCTAAGTGCTCCTAGGCAAGCCCAATGAGCTCAAGCCAGGTACTAAAGTTTAGCATATACTCCACAACAGATTCCCCTTGGGAGGCATGGTCACCCTTCCATTCATCTGTAACTAAATCTAGGGGCCCCCTCACCCCATGACTAAACAGGATATTGAAGGATGAGAACCCTGTGGACTCCTGGGGGACATCCCTGTAAGCAAACAGTAGAGGAGGTAAATACTTGTCGCACTCCCTCTTGTGCTGGTCAGAAAATGTCCTGAGCATAGTTCTCAGGGACCCATTGAACTGCTTAACTAGGCCATTAGTCTCGGAAAATAGGGTTGGCACAAAACTGTTTCACCCCACACTTCTCCCACAGACTAGTCATTAGTGATGACAGGGAAATTCTCCCCTTGGTCAGACAAAATCTCCCTTGGAAATCCCACTCGGCTAAAGATTGCCAGGAGTTCATCAACCACTTTTACCACCTCAATGGAGGACATATCCATCGCCTCAGGGTATCTTGTTGCATAGTCCATGACAACCAATATGTATCTTTGGCCCATGTGATTTGGGGTGTTCAGTGGTCTCAGTATATCCCCAGCTATCCTTCTTAAAGGATTCATCAATAATAGGCAGGGGTATCAAACCTGCCTTAGCCTTGACTCCCACCTTTCCCACCGTCTGGCACTGTGAGCAAGTCTGACAGTAATTTGCCACATCTGTGTACTAGGCCAAGAGAAATTGTTGGTGAGCCACTTTTTTGTGTGGCTAATACCCAGGTGGCCAGAAAAAAGGATGCCATGGGCCAGGGCCAGAAGCTACTTGCAGTAAGCCTGAGGGACCACCAGCTTCCAGAGTGCCTCTCCCTCTAGCCCCCTCTGTTGTGTATACTCCCTGTACAACAGCCCATTCTCCCACCAAACTAACTTTTTACTCTCCTGAGAGCTAACAGCATTATCATTTTTCTCTTTCAGTTTCTGTAAGGTAGAATCAGCCAGCTGAACTGTGCTCAGCTCCTCGAGTCTGACCTTCCCCAATTTCTCTTCCACAGGAAATCTGCCCCTGGCTGAGATCTCATCGGTTTACAGATGGGGCTCAGGAGTGTTACTCCTAGCTAGCCCCTCACTCACATTAGCTGCTTCCTCAGCTGCTGAAGGAGGAGTTAGCGCAGGCTGCCTTGCCACCCTCCTCACCCTCAGCAGCTTGTCCTTTTTCCTGACTGTGAGTAGTAACACATAGAGTTTCTCTGTGGTTAGAATCATTCCTCATTATCACAACCACAGGGAGCTCAGGCATGACTCCTATCTCCCAGACCCCATGGCCACCTGCCAAGCTCAGGAAGACCTGAACCATTGGCATTTGGACCACTGGACCTGAATCTTGGAAAACTGCCTGACAGAATCTGCTTTGCCTGGATTAGATCCCACCTCACCATGGAGATGGAGGTGCCACTGTCCCTCAAAGCCTTTGTTACTGACCCATTAACTAGGATAGGGTGCATGTGTATGGCAGAGTTAGGTGGTACTGCAGTCTGCTGGGTACTGTCTTGATCAACCCCTCCCTCAGGCTTTTGCCCTTTGTTCATATTTTTAGGGCAGTCATAAGACAGGGACCCTATTTTCTGGCAAATGTTGCGTTTCTTTACCCCAGCTGCTTATTCCCCTTAGGTCTGGCAGATTGTGTTTTGGAGTTGGGTGCAGGCTGGTTTATTTTAGGCTGCTCTTCCTGGGTCCCCTTGAAATCATGTGCTGTCCCCAACCCCACTGTTCCTACACAGCATATGTGTGGTTTGCTGGCCACATACAAATCAGCACTTTCTGCTGCCTCCTTCACAGAGCTGTATGCCTGGTCCAGCAACCACACACACAGGTCCTCAGGTACAATTTAAAGAAATAGTTGCATATAAAAACATAGAAACATAGAAGTTGATGGCAGATAAGGACAGCAAGACCCATCCAGTCTGCCCATTGCTTTTTCTACCTTGTAAATGTGCTATCGGCCTTTGCTCTGTCAATGGCCTATCTAGTCATACTCATCTGTATTACTCCCTTATGCCTATCCCATGCCTGTTTGAAACCCTGCACTGTATTCATAGCTACCACTTCCTGAGGTAGGCCATTCCATGCATCCATCACCCTTTCTGTGAAAAGAACTTCCTCACATTACCCCTTAATCGGCCTCCCTCTAATGTCATGCTGTGTCCTCTTGTCCTGCTATTTTTCTTATACTGAAACATGTTAGACTCTTTCACCTTGATAATGCCCTAAGGTGTTTGAATGTTTTGATCATGTCACCTCTCTCCTCCTTTGCTCTAGGGTATACATATTGAGCTCGTTAATCTGTTCTCATATGTTTTCTGATGTAGTCCCTGCACCATTTTGGTTGCCTTCTCTGGACTGCCTCAATATGGTTAATGTCCTTGTGAAGGTGTGACCTCCAGTACTGCATGCAGTACTCCAGATGGGGCCTAACCAGTGTCTTGTAAAGAGGGATTATTACCTCCCTCTTCTGACTTGTGATACCCCTACTAATACACCCCAACATCCCCCTAGCCTTACCTACTGCTTTAGTGGTCTGCTTGGATGATTTCAGGTCATTGGTGATGATGATGCCCAAGTTTGTTTTTTCCCCTTGTGACTGCCAGCAACTCCCCTCCCAGCCTATAGGTGGCTTCAGGGTTCTGTTCCCTATGTGCATGATCTTGAACTTCTTTGCATTAAACCCCAGTTGCCAGTCTTCCGACCATTTTGCTAGTTTATCCAGATCTCTTCTCATTCTGCCCACTCCATCTGGATCACCTACTCTGCTGCAGATCTTGGTGTCATCTGCAAAGAGACAAACTTTACCCCCCAGTCCATCTGCAATGTCACTGATGAAGATATTGAAGAGGACTGGCCCCAGGACTGATGCCTGAGGTACCCCACTTGTGACTTGCATCTCTTCTGCCTGTATACCGTTTACCACCACTCTCTGTTTTCTGCCTGTCAACCAGTTTGCCACCCAGTTGACCATCTTCTGACCCACCCCAAGCCTACCCAACTTATTAATCAATCTTCTATGTGGAACAGTATCAAAAGCTTTGCTGAAGTTAAGGTAGGCGACATCAGTTGCTCCCCCTTGGGCCACAACTCTGGTTACCCAGTCAAAGAAATCTATGAGATTAGTTTGACAGGACCTTCCTTTTGTAAACCCATGCTGTCTTGGATCCTGTGCTCCTATGGATTCCAGGTGTTGCACTATCCTTTCCGTAGGGAGTGCCTCCATAATCTTGCCCACTACTGAGGTAAGACTGAGTGGTCTGTAGTTCCCTGCTTCCTCCCTACTACCACTCTTGTGGAGTGAGATCACATGAGCCCTTCTCCAGTCTTCTGGGACCTCTCCTGTGCTCAGAGTCTCACTAAACAGTTCTGATAATGGCTTTGCTAGTTCCACCCTTAGCTCCTTTAGTACCCTGGGATGTATGCCATCTGGTCCCATTGCCTTGTTCACCCTGAGTTTATTGAGCTCTTGTAGGCCCCATTCTTTTGTGAAGGGACTAGTGCTCACCTCCCTCCCCTGTGTCCATGGTGCTGAGTTGTGGGCCCTGCCCTTCCTTCTCTTCAGTAAATACTGAGCAGAAGTATCTATTTAGGATAGATGCTTTTACATGGTCCTCCTCCTCACACACCCCCTTATCTCCTTTGATCTTAGCAATACCCTGTCTGGACTTTCTCCTTTCACTAATGTATCTATAGAAAGTCTTGTCACCTTCTTTTACTGTCTGTGCTAGTGTTTCCTTGGTTTGGGCCTTTGCCATCCTGGTACTAGACAACTCTCTCCCCACCATTACCTTTTGGGTCCTGTTTCCTAGCCAGTTTTATACCCATCTAGTAATCTTCTCTCTGACTCTGAGGTCCACCAACTTCCTGATCAGCATCCTATGGGGTACAGAGTCAAAGACTTTGCTGAAATCCAGGTAGAGGATGTCCACTGCTTGGCCCCTGTGCACTGTTTTGGCTACCCAGTCAAAGAAGTTGATCAGATTTGTTTGGCAAGACCTCCCTCCCATAAATCCATGCTGCCATGCATCCTGGAGACCATGTTTCTCTAGATGCAATAGCAATCATTCTTTTAGTATGGTCACCATAAGCTTTCACACTATTCCCTCTGTTCCCTTACACAAAAATTTTATTTGCTTCACAGTTCTAGCTTTAACCCCATCCACCCAGCAGTCTAGATAGGTATGCATTTGAACATGCAATTCTACATAGCTGTTTTCCTGGGCCCTTTCTTAATTCCCTAAATTATCACCTATGAGCTTCAAGAGTTAGTTCAAAATGTTTCCATACAGTCCTGAATATCCATTCTAGAAAATGGGAGCAAAGCACAGCCAGTTAGTGTTGAATGAAAGTGTACTTGACTGTGATATTGTGAGTATTCTTACTAGTGATTTTATGTTACATGTTAGTTCTGTTATTTTGTTTTTTTTTCCTGTTACTTTCTCCCCTAGGCATGGTTGAAAAAGGGTCTTTGGATCCAATCTATCTTCCTGGTGAAATAAATAAATGAAATGAAATGAAGTAATGGTGTGAGGTGGGTCATCCACGAAACCCTGTCCAATTTAAAATGCACGCATACTCTCTCAAATTATTTTAAAAACAAATCAAGATCATCCCCCTACAGGTTTTGAGGAAACATTTTAGAATTAATTGTGGCTTCAGAGGTATGACCCCCTACGCCATTATTTTCGGTTTGCTGCTGTGCTTTCTGGAGCAGTTTCACCATTTCTTTTTTTTGCTGTCATTCCTTCTCTCTTTCAGCTCATTCCTTTTCTCTTTCCACTCATTCCATCTCTTTTTTCTCTCTTCCTTCTCATAAGCAAATATCATGCTGATGATGCTGCTGCTCTCTCTCCTGCTGCATCAAGATTTCATGCTGGCATGCTTTCTCTTTCTCCTCAGCTTCCTGCCTTACTCTATCCCTCTCAGCCTGAAGCCTTATCCTCTGCAGTTCTGCCTCCTTCAGTGCAAGCTCTGTTTTCATGAACTCAAGCTGATTTTGAGATTTTGCTGCTCAGTTCTTGGCTCAGATTGGGCTGCACTGCTTCACCAGCTAGTGTCTCAAGGCACAATGCCGGCTCAACCTCTGTGACCTCAGTCACGCTACTTTGGATGCTTTACTGTGTGACCACCTGCTCCACAGGCATTTGATCATACTTCTCAGTGACTGCCTGCCTCCACTGTATTTGGTCCTGCTCTAACAGGCCTTCTGTGAGTCAATTCTTTGTCAAGCCCTTATAGAAATCTCATTGTCTTTGCACAGCTTGTGGAACTGAGGCATATTAGATCTACCATTTGTTGAGTTCATACTAGCTAACTACACTGCACTAAACTGTATTTCTAGAAATAAAAAGAACAGTAGTAAAAAATGTAATCTTTTTGTGTATGATGAGACCTCATCTGGAGTACTGCATGCAGTTCTGGAGACCTAATCTCCACAAGAACACAGACAGGATGGAGGCAGTCCAGAGGAGGGCAACAAAAATGGTGCAGGGTCTGCACCAGAAGCCATATGAAGAGAGACTTAAGGAACTTAATATGTATACCCTCTAGGAAAGGAGGTAGAGGGGGAATATGATAGAAACTTTCAAGTACCTCAAGGGAATCAACAAAGTCTAAGAGGGTAGCATCTTTAAGAAAAAGAGATGTGCAAGAACTAGGGGGCACAATTTGAAGATGGAGGGGAGATGGCTCAGGGGCAACATGAGGAAGATTGTTTCATGGAGAGGGTGGTGGACACATGGAATGGCCTCCCTGAGGAGGCCTTGGGGTCAAAAACAGTTGGGGAATTCAAGAATGCATGGGACAGACATAAGGCAATTCTAGAAGGGGTTAGGAGGAAGTAAGTGGTTGGTTAACTAGGATCTGCTGCTTATCCAATAGGTAGGGAAATGGGCAGACTGGGTGGTCCAAGCAGTCCTTATCTGCCATCAAAGTCTATGTTTCTATGTTTCTATGTATATATTGTTTCATGACTGTTAAGGTAGCTTTTCTACTGGCAACCTCTGCTTCCCTGTGTGTCAAGTAAGCCTTTTACCCCTCTCTCAGCATTCCTAGTTCTACCAGGAAAGTTCACTGCACACATATTTTGCCTTTAAATTTATGCACTGATCCACACCGCTCTCCACTACTTTGTGACAAATTACCCTTTGGGCTGTACTGGCTTACAGGGTAGTTTGGGGTCTAATCATTTCATTTGCCACTGCCTAATTATATCAGGAAAATACCTCTGTCCTGTTCAGGGACTTGGATGGTCAAACACAATAATACATGGTAGAGTACACTTTGGATGGCAGACTTTAGACAGAGAGTTCCCACTTTGCCAGCAGAAATATTAGATGTACCTTTGCAATATGAATGCCCAACCACTGGTTATGTGTGGTTCATAGCTTAGTGCTTGTGCTACGTACTGTACAATTATAGTACAAATGAGCTGGATAGTCTTATGCAAGGTGCTTAGATGCTTGAGCTAATGAGTAACATGTTATGATTTGGTACTGGTTTGGCCTTACTCTGTATCCCACCATAAAGAATGCTTAGTCCAGTAGTATGAGATCCCCCTGGTGAGATAAGAGTGCCGGAGAAGGAGGAGATGTCAGGAGAGGATGGAGGGTGAGTGCGACTTGCTCTAAGCAGAGCGGATATAGCCTGCCAGTTTAAATAGGATGTGGGGGAGGAGCTCTTCCCCCACATAACTTCAGGTGATAGCCTTTCATTTATGTGTGGTTCATTGCTCAATGCTTGTGCTACTTACTGTAATTGGATAATGAAGGTTTGTGTTTGGATACAGAGGCCAGATAGGTAAATAGGACATTGCTCATCAGATATGCAGCAGTTCAAGTTGATCAGTGCTTAGGTACTTTGAACATTGTTATACAGTCAGCAATTATAGTACAAATGAGCTGGATAGTCTTATGCAAGGTGCTTAGATGCTTAAGCTGATGAGTAACATGTCATGATCTGGTATTGGTTTGGCCTTACTCTGTATCCCACCGTAAAGAATGCTTAGTCCAGTAGTATGAGACCCCCCAAAAAGAATAATACTATCAATAATTATCTCCTCCAACTCCGGAGAGTATGACCAGTAGCAGGCAGGAGAGGAAAAAGCCCCTTTGGGGGAAACCTCTGAGGACCCATGGCTACTGACCTGCTCGTCCTTCTGAGCATACTAAAGGAGAATAATCCTAATTAACAATATTTAGCTAATTAGAGTTCCAAAGTTCGACATTCTGATCCATGAAACGAAGCTGAATAAGTACAGAATATTCTGTTGGTGAATGTAGCAGTATCCTTCTAGCTAATCCTAGTCCAAAAATCCATGTCTGGAGCAGAATGGTGAGACACCGGAATCCATGGTTGATAAAATAATTCAGAGCATCGAAATTACATTGGTGAACTGTTCGGGCGATGAGGACAGCTTCTGCAAGGAGAACCAGTGACCAAAGGCTAATGTCCATGTCCAGAGTAGGAGGAAGGTAGTTCAGTTTCCTCTTGGCAAGCTTTGCAAATGAAGACCTTGGTGAAGAAGCATAAGAACTGGGGGCAGGCTGCATGATCTGGAGAAGGTGGAGCAGTAGGAATTTTCTGATCCAGAGTGGGAAGCATGTAGGTGAAGTCGGTATAAATCTCAGTGCGAGTAGGTAGACATAAGCTAGATGTACCGTCATATTCCAAGGGGTGATGTAAGTAGTAGAGTAGGCAAGTCTGACTGGATGTACCCCCAGGCCCTGTAAGGACGAAGCAGGTAATAAAAGCAAACAGTGTAAAGTGGACCTGTATGAGGTCAGTAGTAGTAATTAAATCTGCATGATGCATACGTAGTAGCAGAGGAGTAGTATTGTATAGATGGCTGAGTAGAAAGAAGTAATGTTGTCATAGGGTCCAGAAACCTTACAGCACAATTCACGAGCTTGACAGTCCACTGGATAAGGTCGACTAAGTATCCTAGTAGTAAAATGGTAGCAGTAATCCATATGACCGAAGCTGCAAGGCAGAAGCAGCCAAACAATAGCTGATAAATGGCGAAACAAATCCAGATGGGAGTCTATAGCAAAGGAGCTCCTAAAGCAGGTAGACACGGTGGCAGGTAGGTGATAGTAGCATATGTGAACCAACCAGCCCTGAGCTGGGCGAGGCAGGTATTAAGTAGAACTAGTTATAAAATGGCAAGAAGGAATTCTCACATCTGATTGGCTGACACTGCCTCCAAGCTGGGCATTTATTTCTCAATAGATGCCCAGCTAAAAACAAGTGCCACCAAAATCCACTTTACAATGTACCCTGCTGCCCAGCCTACTTCCTCATTGGCTGAAGGCAGCTAAGAAATTTAAAATAGCTGCCATGTTTTCCTCTCGCTTAGCGAGAGACAAGTATCCCCCCACCTCCCACTTTCCCTCAACGGCAGACAATAAATAAATAAAAGGAAGACTGGAGTCCTGTAATTTTGCGGTCAGAAGACTGAAAACACACGACACCAGTCTCCTGACTGTCGTTTCGCAATCTGCATCTCCGAAGTCGGCATTCAAGGCCAGCTTCATCCAGCACGCCGGCATTTTAAAAACAACACACACATTACCGCTTCAGTCAAAGCTCCTCCTGCTGCCGCTCTCCATTCCCTTTCATTACTCATTCCTTCAGTCAAAGCTCCTGCCGTGACTCCATTCCCTTTCCATTACTCGTTCCTTAAGAAGTCCAAAATCTGCCTGTGTGTGTGTGTGGGGTCAGGAAACCAGAACAGCACTGCAGGGAGTAGTAACAGCACCTAGAACAGCTGGTGCACTACTTTGTCAATGAACACTGTTTTTAACAGTGTTTTGAACAGTTTTCACACTCATTTCCTCTTTAGTTTCACATTTATCACAAAGATGTAGTTACATGGCCATTTTATAAGCGCAGTTATACCCTCCAGGGTGGGCATTATGGAAATAATGGACCTTCCAGGGGCTTAAAGGCCCTCTGCCTGCGACATCGGGCCTCATTACGCCCTGGGCGGTCCAGATTTCCAAATGCCCATCTGCCGGGTTTTATTGCCACTTAAACCCCCAGGCCCGATGGGCGAGGCAGATCATAGAAGCAGACGAATAAGATGTTGTAGTAGTAGAAGTTCAGGGGCCCTCTGGCTATTCCGAAGTGTGTTGCAGTGAACCTCCAGCCCATGGGGTGACGCAAGTTGTAGAGCAGTAGTAGATAAGAGTAATAGCAATGTCGAACTGCATGCAATGCAGAATTAATAATGAAGTAGTTAAGAATAGATTGTAAATAGTATTATAAGCGGTAGCAGAATCCTGAGCCAATCCCATGCAGTGTAGAAGGGTGCTGTAAACTGTCATTTCCTGATGATCGAGTATGGTACAAAATGCAAGGAAGAGACTTAGGTGGATGACGCGACAACTTGACCAGAGGTAAGAAGCATCAGAAACTGTAGTAGATACATGTCTGAGGCCTCAGCTATGATAAGGAAGGCATTGTGAAACAGAAGTAGTAACTCAAAGGAGTTGAAGCAGTATGGCAAAGCATCTTAAGGAACTGAGGCGAGTATCTGATGTAATCCAGAATTAATCCAATGAAGCGTATCCTGAAAGTAAGAGCAGCAAGGTGAGGGCTGCATGGTCCAGGATCCGAGTAGTATGACTGAAGGCAAGGAATAACTGCAGTGCATCCAATACTGAGTAGTAAAGTGAATGGAGTGAGTAGAGTGGGCAGCTAGCCCCTAGTAGGCTAGCGTGCACAGCTAGACCCCACGTAGGTCAGCTGGAGGAAAGAGTAGAAGGTGGCAGCTTGGCCCCATGAAGGCTAGCAGACTGCAACCCATGCAGGGCAGCAATTCAGTAGTGAAGATATTCAGGCAAGGCACGAGTGAGTGAAATCTGAAGCTTGTGAGCTGAATGAGTACAGTGCTCTAAGATTGTACTGAGCGTTGGGTGCTGAGCCCTTAAGGCTGAATGCAGAATAGAGTGCAATGGGATCCAGAAGCTAAAGCCAAAGGGGATGGCCTTATGCAAGTAGTAATAGTTAGCCTAAGCAAGGAGCAACGATGGCATAGGCATATATGGACAGGGTTAGGAAGTGACATGACAGAGATTTAAATAAGTTGTGGAGCATAGAAGCATCTGTGTCAGAAGTGGAATGTGGAAAGTAGAGGAGTTAAAAGTAAGTTATGTTAGCAGAATGGTCCGCATGACCACGGTGAAATGCAAGTTCTTCCAGAGTGCAGCTGTAATGAGATGCCAAATCTGAGTATCGGGTATCAATAATTAACATTGGAGCATATGACTGACTGATTCAGGTTATGCTGATGAGTCCAAGTACAATGATGGAATATAATGCAGGCTGTGGTAAAATGAATGCGGACCTGTAATGTAGGATGCCAGTTGAACAGTGCGGTGTAGGACTGAATGATGGGAGCATTATTGAGTAACAAAAGTTCTCCAATAATGAAGCGGGGAGGAAAGCAACGATCACAGCAGGAGCAGGGATTAATCAGACTAGGTTAGATTCCAAAGTGGAACTGGACGGCTTTCTGCAGTGCGATACTACTGGATAGTGAGACATGCTAACAGCCACCCAGTGGCTGTTAGTGGTAATTATGATTTGACAGTGTTACATCTTGAAATACTTAGACTCCGTAGTTTAAGGTAGGAGTTGAGTACCTTACAGCAGTATCTCTAAGGTGCCATGACTGCTTCAATGTGATGAAGTAAGGTGCAGAGTGCACATGCGGTATAGAATTCGCATGGTAATTAGTACATAACTTGAATTGCTATTACTGACTGAGGCAACGAGTTCTGGCCAAATATGAATGTCATGGCAGCTACCGCCGGAATGATAGGCATCCACAACTTGAGGGCTAAAACACATGTAGGCAATACCGCGTAGAAATGTAGGAAGTCTAGTATGCAGTATACGCTAAAGCAGTGTAGGAAGTAATGTAGCAGTTTAATATGCGTGGATGGCTGTAGCTGCATGCTGAGGCAAATGAGGAATCAGTAGTCCAGAGTTAGCAGTTTAAAAATGACAAACGTGGCAGTGGCATGGAGCAGTGGTCGCAAGAGTAGGAAAACTAAATGAGCAAACATAGAACAGAGCATAGTTGGGAAGCAGAAACAGCAGTGGCCGATGAGCG
The DNA here is from genome assembly GCA_016271365.2 of Neoceratodus forsteri. Classification (NCBI taxonomy): domain Eukaryota; kingdom Metazoa; phylum Chordata; order Ceratodontiformes; family Ceratodontidae; genus Neoceratodus; species Neoceratodus forsteri. The sequence goes on along the minus strand of CM057452.1, from coordinate 869,869,589 downwards.
GCCACGGAGGAAGGGTAGGGAAATAGAGGAAAGCAGCTGAATGGAGCAAGGAGGCAGACCCCCCAAAAAAGAAGTGAAAAACAAACAATGGCAAGGGGAGGAGACAATGGGGGGGGGAGCAAACAACAAGGCATTGAGCCACAGGACAGAAGGCATGAGTGGGGGTGGGGAGCAGGGAGAGGACAAGACAAAGCAACCAGGACCCAGCTGCGGCCGGTGAGCGCAACAAGTGCGACTCACTCTAAGCAGAGCGGATGTAGCCTGCTAGTTTAAATAGGATGTGGGGGAGGAGCTCTTCCCCCACATAACTTCAGGCGATAGCCTTTAATTTTTTTAAAAATAGAGTCTTTACTACTAAATACTACTGATATTTACCAACAAGATATATACAACAACTAAAAAGATTACACATATACAAGAAAGGAAAAATATTGCAGTCAGACAGATGACTTAAAAAAACCTCACAGTCTAGTCTCACGCTAGGATTTATATATACCTGCCAGCTAACTTAAAAGGATATTCACCTAGACTGCTCTTCCCTCACACAGATAAACTAGCTATCAAGCAGGGCTCTCACTCACCAAGAGTCAGACTCAGGTCCTATTCAAAGGTTACTGGAAGTCAGAGAGAGAGATTGTGAGTTGGGGTCCAACTGCTCAATTTGTGTGGTCAGAGCTGTAAGGTGGGGCCTCTTCTTGGAGTGACAGCCCTCTCCAGTCCCACCCACGTGAGTGCATTGTGCATGTGTGTGCGTGGGTGTGGGGGTGTGTATTCACATCTCCAGGCCAAATTATCTTTTCCATCTAGCACTTCCTCACGTTTATTACTTCATTGCAACCTGCCTGCTCAGGATGCCTTGGTGGGAAAATTTGTACTCCTGTTTCTGGTCTTGTTTTTCCTTCAGATTTCCCAGGGTCTGTTGCTGCAACATGTGACTTGAAGCCCATTTTGTATGTCCCATGCAAATAATATGAGAAAGAAAGAACTTGTATGAGAATAAGTAGAAACAAAAATAATTACACTAACAAGAAAGAGATTAAATTAACCTGGTCTCATTCCTGTCACACTGTGTCTTTTACCTGTGGTCCTGAAACTAACTTATGCAGTGGGTAAATAAATAACTTTATTCCCTTGTAGCTCAGAACCAGAGCAAAATGAATAATAACAAAAATAGTTTGAAACTTGAACTTTCCTGGTCAGGAGATTTTTAAGCAATACACCATGACAGGGTGTGGGTTACGGTGGTATTTACCACGGCTCGCCGAGTGGTCAAATCTATGTCAGCCGTGGTAAATACCACCATAACCAACACCCTGGAGTGGTGTATTGCGATTAGACCCTCACAAGAGACTCATTTATTTAAAAAGAAAGTTTTTATTTATAGATCAATTAATAATTATTTGTATTTTTCATTTAAATATACATACGCCACATAAAATATCCGGGCAGTTAAGGTTGTTGAGCACAAATTTTATTTACTTATTTAAACTCATCAAGTTTGCAAATATATTACTTCAAATTTTTTGGTTGGAAACTTGTCATTACATGAAGAACAATCATGTTAACCAGTACTGTGTTTAGTTAACTCATTAACAGTTCACAGAGAATAAGTGCATCTAGAAAACATTAAGATCATATCTAATATTTCATTTAACTTTGTTTTTTAGTTGTATCTTTAAGGTGACTGCTTTGTGTGTTTTGTGGAACTGTTTCTTTAAGATGTTTTCTTCGACGTTACTAAAGTCTGGGGGAAGGGTGGAAGACCTCTCTGGGTAGATCACCTGATGATAAAAAACAAAAGTTGCTGTGAGTTTTTTTTTTCTAGCATGAATTTACCATACTCTATTATTATTTTTTGTTTTCTATCTTACCCCGTTACTTTGCGTGGAAATTCACAGCACCATAATTGATCAGGTTGCCGACAGATGCCATGGGTGGGCGGATCAGGATGCTTGCTGGGATGCAGGAGTCACGTTGTGCTTGTGGCGCCATTTCTGGAGCTTGGAGAAGTGCACTAGTCAGACGGCTGCTCTCTGAGCATGTAGGCTGCTCATTTTTCATCGGGTATGTAGTTTTCTGTTCACTGCTGGTGATGACTATTTCTGGTTTGCACACTCCCATGTGGTGTGTGTGCAGAGTGCTTGGGTATGTGGCAATATTTTGGAAATTCTCTTCGTGGTGGGATGTTTTTGTTTTACATTGATCTGCTGCCTCAAGGGATGTTTGCCCAGCTATTATGTTGCCCCATTTTTTATATTCTGCTAGGCTGGGGTGCCAGTAGCTATGAAGGGAGGCTTCGTTTTTGTGTCCTGTTATGGACATTATCTGTCGGGCCTCCATTCCCGACTCACTTAGCAATGTCACAGCGGTGGCAAGTAGAGAATGACTGGTGTACAGTTTTGGTAGCTCTGCCTCTTTGCAGATATGAAGCAGCATTCCTCCTAAGTAATTAACACCCATTACTTCGTGTGTGTACCTGATCTCCATTTTATTTAGTATGTCCTGGGAAAATCTTTTGGGGTGGAGGAATAAAGCTGGAGGTCTGGGGGCAGCTTAGAGATGTATTTGGTGAAACTTTTTACTGTGCAAAGAGGATCATTGGATTGCTCAAACATGCAACCTCTGCTGTGCTGTCTGGTGGGGTCACTGATCTCTTTGTGATTTTTGGTCTGTTCGTTGAAGGATTTTGTTAAGTACTGTTGCCCATTTTCTGTAACTTTTATGGTAAAGGAGTTAACTGTAAGCTGTCTGACACCCTTGTTTCCTCTTCGTGCAAAGTGTAACTGGATATCTAGCCACACCTTGCGCACTAGTCCAATGGCTGTTGTTGGGGAAACTGCTTTTGAATTCCTAATTGTTGTCAGCTCATTCACTGTCAGGGGCTCATGGTGCTCTGCCCTATCTTTGCCTTCTTTTCTGTAACGTTTTACAACTGCTTTAAAAATATTGTTACTGGTGGCAAACTCGGTGTCATTCATTATGTTGAATGATCTGCTTAGAGGGGGATCATTTAAATGTCTGTTTAGCCCTGCTCGTAGGCTGACAAAACTACTGAGCACATATTCATTGCCATCACCATTTCTAACTGTACTGTAATATTTCCTTAGTATGTTGTTTAACTCCGATGCAGTGATTGAGGCTATATTTATGCTAATCTCCTTTTGTGTGCACCAGTCTTTAAATACATTTGTGACCCATCGAGTCTGCTTTTGAGTCACTATTTCATGACGCTGCATTTCTAGCCTTTCCATGGTGATGCTTATGTTTTCTTTTTGCAGCGATGGATGGGCCCGCAGTTTGGCTGAAGGCAGCAGTACTTGAGTGTCGTGGTGCCGGGACTGGTGACAAGACAGCTGGGAGGACCACTGATGGCGTGTTGGCGGTTGGGGACTCCGGGACAATGGCAGAACTACTGGGGTGCTCAGGTAAGATTAGTTCACCAACTGCTGCACTTGTGTGACCGGATGACTCGAGTGAATTAAATATTGAGTCAAGTTCACTCGAGTCTATTAATTCAAAACTAGACTCCATTTGTTTTAAATAATTTGTGTGTTGACTTCGGGTGGCAGGAAGAAAGATGGCGGCTGTTTTGTATTGAGATTTGAATCGGAGTGATTTGCTTGTGGGGGGGCTCACGCAACAAAACGCTTGCCACCTCTTTCGTTGGTGATTGCAGGATTTCCACCTGCTCAGAGGTGCCAAGCAGCCAATGAGAGTGCTGCTTTTCACTATATGTTTTACATCCAGGGTATAATTTTTAATAATTCAGGCATCCCTGGTAATGAGTACTGAGGTTAATGTTAACCCTTAAATCACCTGGTGCTCATTCAAAATTACATACTGGTCATAGCCACACCATTATTGTGACAGCTTTATATTTCCCTACTTCTCAGGCTTTCTGTTTCAACCCTAAGTGATGCCTAAATGTAGTTTGTATGCATTGTCAATACATTTAGTACCAAGCAGTTCCAAGTTTCCAGTGGTACTCCCTACCTTTACCCAGTCCTATGTCTAGCATTCCCTGGCATCATGTGTGATCCTTATCCCCCATCTAGTGACTATGGCTAAGCAGTCCCTGGCTTCCAGTGCCCCCATTCCCTAACCCTAGTTCAGTACCAAGTTGGCCCGGTATCCAGACACACACTGTTCTGTGCACTGTCCTAAGAAAAGCAGTCCCTGGCATCCAGTGGCACCTCTATTTCAATCCAGCTAAATCAAAACAGTTCTTGGCTTTCAGAGGTACCTCCCTCTCATGCCCTGTCCCATGCCAAGCAATCCCTGACATCCAGTGATAACCCTTTCCTAACCCTGCCCTAATTTAAGGAGTTTCTGTCATTCTGTGACCTGCTACCCACATCCTATGTTATGCTAAGTAGACTTTCACATCCAGTGACAACCCCACCTCACCCTGCCACAAGTCAGTCAGTCCTTGGGATCCTGATGCACCCCTCCTTCAGCATGCCTCAGTCAAACAGTCCCTGGTGCCCCGTGGCACCCCTTCACCCTGCCCCAATCCATGAAGTTCCTGGCATACAGTGGCATCCTCCACTCTTACTTTTCACTAAACCAGTTTGTCCCTGTCATCCAGTTGCACTCCACCCTTCTCCAATCCATGCAGCCCCTTGCATCCAGTGACAACCTTCCTTTGGCCCCCAGAAATATAGAAACATAGAAACAGAAATTGTCAGCAGATAAGTACCACTAAGCCCATCCAGTCTTCCTGTAGGCCCTATACATTGTATGTGGCCACTGACCCTATGTGATCAATGGCTGTTCATCACTCCCTCCCCTCTCAAGCTTCACTTGTACCTGTCCCAGGCATGCTTAAACCCCTCCACTGTGCTTGCCCCCACTACCTCCTGTGGCAGACTATTCCAAGCACTGACTACCCTTTTTGTGTAGAACAACTCCCTCACATTACCTCTTAATTTACCCCTTCCAATTTCATATTGTGCCCCCCTTGTTCTAGAACTTTTTCTACTTTGGAAAAGGTCCCCCACTTGCACTTTCTATACGCCCTTGAGGTAATTAAAAGTTTCAATCATGTTCCCCTGCTGCCTCCTCTCCTCCAGTAAGTACATATTGAGATCCCTTAGTCTCACATATGTTTTGTGGTGCAAGCCCTGCACCATCTTTGTTGCCCTTCTCTGGACAGATCCACCTTATCTATGTCCTTGCACAGGTGTGACCTCCAGAACTGCATGCAGTACTCCAGGTGAGGCCTTACCAATGTTTTATACAATGGCATCACCACCTCCCACCTCCTGCTAGTGATACCCCTGCCTATTCACCGAAGCATGCCACTGGCCCTCCCTGCTGCCTTTCTGCACTGCTTTGACATCCTAAGGTCATCAGAGATTATAACCTCTAGGTCCCTTTCCTCTTTGGTGACAGTCAGCTCCCCCCCCCAACCTGTAGCTCTCCCCGGGGTTTCCTCTACCCAGGTGCATTATTTTTCACTTCTTTGCACTGAACCTCAGTTACCACATCTCTGACCATCTTTCAAGCTTTTCCATCCCCCTCTTCATTTTCTGCACCCCTTCTGGAGCATCCACCCTGTTGCAGATCTTGGTGTCATCTATAAACAGGCAGACCTATCCTTCCAGCCCCTCTGCAATGTCAATAATGAAGACATTGAAAAGGACTGGTCCTAGTACTGAGCCCTGTGGTATCCCACTGGTCACCCCCCTCTCCCCAGATTGTACCCCATTTACCATCACCCTCTGTCTCCTGTCTGTTAACCAGTTCCTAATCTAGTTCACCACCTTGTCTCCCATGCCCAGACTACCCATCTTGTTAATCAGCCTTCTATGTGGGATGGTGTCGAAAGCATTGTTGAAATCTAGGTAGGCGATGTCTACCGCTCCTTCCTGATTTATTTCCCTAGTCATCCAATAAAAAATATCTCTTAGATTCTTTTGACATGACCTTCCTGCTGTGAATCTATGTTGCCTCAGATCCTGAGCACCTCTGGATTCCATATGTGCCACTATCCTTTCTTTCAGCAGTGTCTCCATGATCTTTCCCACAACTGAGGTGAGGCTGGCTGGCCTCTAGTTCCCCGCCTCCTCCCTACTGCCGCTTTTGTGTAGTGAGACAGCATGTGCCCTCCTCCAGTGCTCTGGAACAACTCCCGTGTTGAGTGACTATGTGAACAGGGCCATCAGAGGTGCTGCTAGTTCCCTTCGCAGCTCCTTTAACATCCTCAGGTGAATGCAGTCTGGCCCCATGACCTTATCCACCTTCAGCTCTGTGAGTTTTTCCAGAACTCTCTCTCTCCACTGTGAATGGACTGGTGTCCACTCCCCCCCATTGCCTCAGCAACTCAACTGTGGTCCTTTCCTTCCCCCTCCTTAGTAAATACTGAGCAGAAGTATTTGTTCAGTATTTCTGCCTTGTCCAGATCCCCTCCTTACACTCTCCCTTCTCCCCTTTGAGCCTCGCAATCCCTCCCCCTTGGTTTTTCTTCTTTCATTGATGTACCTATAAAATGCCTTATCCCCTTTATTTACAGACCATGCTAAATGCTCTTCAGTCTGCACCTTAACATACTAACATACTAGATGGCAGCAGAGTAGGCCTATAGGTCTATCAAGTCTGCTCGTGCTTCAGCACCCTGATTGGGTACCATAACCCTCTATCTGTCTCCTTCCACTGTTACTCCATCCCCCAGTCCTGCCCCTCCCTGGGCAAATAGAAGGGCCGACTTTGGCAAAATGGGTGAATACCTGAGGAATGCACTAGCAAACGGCCAAAAAGGAGTGGTGGAAGAACAATGGAGAAAAATAAAAACTATCATAGAGGCAACAAGCCTTTGTGTGAAACAAATAAAGAAAACAAAGCAGAGTAAAAAACCACTATGGTTTTCAAAAGAGGTGGCAGGGAAGGTTAAGGAGAAAAAGGCTGCATTCAAAAAGTATAAGGAATCACAGAAGGAGCACGACAGGGAACTGTATCAATTAAAGCAGAAAGAAGTGGGGAAGGCAGTCAGAATAGCAAAGGCCCAAACCGAGGAAAAAATAGCCAACTCAGTTAAGAAGGGGGATAAAACCTTCTATAGGTACATTAGGGAGCATAGAAAGGTTAAGGGAGGAATAGTGAAGATTAATAAAGGAGAGGGGAGGTGGGCAGAGGGAGACAGTGAAAAGGCAGAGATGTTGAATGAATACTTTTGCTCAGTATTCACAAAAGAAGATGAGGAGGAGTTACCTAAACCAGACAATAGAAGCACTCTGGGTGGGGGGTTGACACCAGTCCATTACAGAAGAAAGAGTCCTGAAAGAACTCCTAAAACTCAAGGTGGGCAAAGCAATGGGGCCTGTGGGATTCACCCCAGAATCCTAAAAGAACTAAGGGAGACGAACGACACCACTGACCACACTTTTTAACAAATCATGGGAGGATGGGGTGGTACCTGAGGACTGGAGGAGGGCAGATGTGATTCCCCTTCACAAAAGTGGGAGCAAGGCAGAAGCAGAAAACTACAGACCTGTAAGTTTGACCTCAGTGGTAGGGAAAATGATGGAATCACTTCTGAAAGAAAGAATTGTTGAGTACCTAGAGGCCAGCGGGGCACAGGACCCAAAGCAGCATAGATTTACAGCAGGAAGGTCATGTCAGACAAATCTAATTGGTTTCTTTGACTGGGTGACCAAAGTAATAGACCAGGGAGGGGCTGTGGATATGGCCTACTTAGACTTTAGCAAGGCATTTGACACAGTCCCGCACAAAAGACTAATAATCAAGTTAGCCAGCCTGGGAGTGGGTTCCAGGGTGGTAGCCTGGGTAGCAAACTGGCTTCACAACAGCACACAGAAGGTAATAGTGAATGGAACACATTCCAAAGAAAGGGGGGTTACTAGTGGAGTACCTCAGTGCTCAGTACTGGGTCCAGTCCTCTTTAACATCTTTATAGGTGACATTGCAGAGAGTCTGGAGGGAAAGGTATGCCTCTTTGCAGATGACACAAAGATCTGTAACAGAGTTGATGCACAAGGGGGTAGAAAGGATGAGAAGGGACTTGGCAGGTTGGAGGAATGGTCAGACATATGGCAACTTAGATTCAATGCAAAAAGTGCAAAGTAATGCACCTGGGAAACAAAAACCCAGGAGAAGAGTACACAATAGCAGGGGAGATACTAACAACAACACAAATGGAAAGGGACCTGGAGGTAGTCATATCAGATGACCTAAAGGTGGGTAAGCAATGTGAGAAGTCAGTAAGAAGAGCCAGGGGGATACTGGGATGCATAGGATGGGGCATCACAAGTAGAAAAAGGGAAGTGGTTATCCCTCTGTACAGACAGTTGGTGAGACCCCATCTGGAATACTGTGTGCAGTTTTGGAGACCCCATCTACGCAAGGACATAGACAGGATGGAAGCAGTCTAGAGGAGGGCAACTAAAATGGTGCAGGGTCTGCATCAGAAACCATATGAAGAGAGACTGAGAGAGCTAATATGTATACCCTTGATGAAAGGAGGGACAGGGGGGACATGATAGAAACTTTTAAGTACCTCAAGAGAATCAACAAAGTCCAGGAAGGTAGCATCTTTCAGAAAAAGAGAGGTGTAAGAACAAGGGGGCACAATTTAAAGATAGAGGGGGGATGGCTCAGCGGTAATGTGAGGAAATTTATTTTCACGGAGAGAGTGGTGGATGCATGGAACCACCTTCCTGGGGAGGTTGTTGGGTCTAAAACAATGGGGGAATTCAAACATGCATGGGACAGACATAAGGCAATTGTAGTGGGGGGTTGCAGGAAGTAGGCTGTTGGTTAACTAGAATCTGCAGCTTATCCAATAGGAAGGGAAATGGGCAGACTGGGTGGGCCAAGTGGTCCTTATCTGCCATCAAAGTCTATGTTTCTATGTTAAACCAGCCTCTGCTTCACCCCTTGCCTAGCTGTATGATTGCTCACCCGCATTTATTCTATGTATGTTCTGTATGAATGTCTATGTTTTATTCTGATGTGGAGCCTTTGGAAACGAGTCGATGACTCAAAGGGTTGTAATTTTCTTAAATAAATACCTGTCCCACCCACTCTTGAATCCGTCCACCATAGCTGCCTGTACCAGCCCCCGGGCAGCGCATTCCATGGTTCCACCACTCTCTTGGTGAAGTATCTCCTTCTCTTTCCCCCTAATCCTATCACCCTCAATCTTCCAACTGTGTCCTCAGGTCATTCCGCCCTCCTTCAGTCAAAAGATCTTATCTCAGCTTACCTTATTTACTCCCCTGAGGCACTTGAAGACCTCAATATCATGTCCCCCCCCCGGTCCCTCCTCTCCTCCAGTCAGAACAGGTTGAGTTCCCCTAGTCGTTCCTCATATGTCATATCCCCCAGGCCCTGTATCATTCTGGTTGCTCTCCTCTGAACCCTCTCCAGGAGTTGGATGTCCCTCCTTAGGTGCGGCCTCCAGAACTGTACATAGTACTCAAGATGTGGTCTAACCAGGCTGTTGTATAGTGACAAAATCACCTCTCTGTTCCTTGAGGTAATCCCCCTACCAATGCATCCCAGCATCCTATTTTCCCTGACCGCAGCCCTCCAGCACTACTCTGAATTATTCATGTTAACATCCACCAAGACTCCTAGGTTTCTTTCCTCTGCCATGGCCTGCAACTCATCCCCCTAGGGTGTACACATAGTAGGGGTTTTCCCGCCGTAGGTGTAGCACCTTGCACTTGGAGGAGTTAAATTTCAATTTCCAAGTGCAGGACCACCTATCTAGAGTATCCAGGTCCTCTTGCAGGGCCAATCTCCCCTTCTCCCCTCCACCACCACCCCCAGCTTAGAGTCGTCCGCAAAGAGACTCATTTCACACCTGACACGTTCCCTGATATCGGAGATGTAGGAGTTAAACAGGAGTGGCCCCAGGACTGATCCCTGTGGGACCCCACTTATGACCTCCCTTGGAGACAAGACCTACCCTCCGACCACTACCCACTGAGTGTGACCTGAAAGCCAATTTCCAATCCACCTAACCATCAGTGGGCCTACCCCCACCCCCCCAGCTTCTCCCTTAGGCCAATGTGAGGGACCGAATCAAATGCATTGCTGAAGTCCAGGAACAATACATCCACTGGTCTCCCCCTGTCGAGTGCTGAAGTCACCCACTCATAGAACTCTACAAGGTTTGTTGGACACAATCCACCTGGCACAAACCCATGCTGCCGGTCAACTTGGTAACCCATCTCCTCCAAGAACCTCCCAGCCTTTCCTTAAGTATGCTCTCCATTACCTTCCCCACCACTGATGTCAAACTGATGGGTCTATAGTTTCCTGGCTCTTCTGTTGATCCCCCTTTATGGATGGGCACAACATGCGCCTTCTTCCAATTCCTTGGTACCCTCCCTGTCTGGAGTGACAAGTTAAAGAGATCCGCCAATGGCACAGCCAAAACATCTGCCAACTCCCTCAGTACTCTGGGATGAATAGCATCAGGCCCCAGAGATTTATCCTTTTTTAGAAACTGGAGGGCTTCCCACACCCGACCAATAGGAATATCAGCATTTGCCCCCCCCCCCATTCAGCAGAACCAGCCTGATATCTCACCCCTGGCCTACCTCCCCAGCAGCTTGTTCTTCAGCAGGTACCCCAATAGTCAGCTCTGCTGTGCCTTCTGTGTCCTTCAGCTCCTTTTTTGTAAGTTCCCCAGCCTCGTCCCTAGTGAACACTGAGGCAAAGTACTCATTCAGTAACTCTGCCTGCTCTCCAGCTCCTTCCACTCCCCCCAACTGTCCTCAACCTACTGAGCTGGTCCTTGACCTTCCTCTGCTCACCAATATACCCACAGGACCCCTTTTCCTCACCCCGTATCCTCTGCGCCAGCCTCTGCTCTTTCCAGGCCTTTGCCCCCCTTACCACTCTGGTGACTTTCCTGGTTGCAAGGTGATAGTTCTCTCTATCCCTCTCTACTCTCATTTTTTTGTACCTACTGTAGGCAGCCTTCTTCTCCCCCCTTACCACCTCCTGGACCTCCTTGGTCCACCAGCATGGTTTACGAGACCCACCACTCTTGTGCTTCACTCTTTCATAGGTCCTGGTGGCCTCCTGTAGTCCCCGCTTTATGATCTCCCACCTACTATCCACATCCAAACCTGGTTTTATCTCCCGCAAATGCCCCTTGAGAATTTCCTCCTTGTTCTGAAAGTCTGCCCCCTAAAATCAACTATCATTGTCCTTGAATGACCCCCCCCCCCGCAGTTTAAGCCAAAACCAGACTGTGCTGTGGTCGCTCCCAGCCAAGGGTTCTTCCACAATCAGATCTCATACAAGATCCCCATTTGCTAAAACCACCTCCAGGATATGACCCTCCCTCATTGGGTCCATGACCTGCTGATTGAGGAACGCGTCCAGGAAGCCATCCAGCAGCTTCTGCACCCTGGTTACAGTGGACATCATAGTACCTCAATCAGTAGCTGGCATATTAAGGTCCCCCATCAACACCACACCTTCCCCTTCCAGTCCACACTGCCCCTTAATGTTAGCCAAGAGGCAATCTTCCAGGTCTTCCACTAGTTCTGGGGGCCTATATACTACCCCAACTTGATCTTCCCTCCTACAGGGGTTTGCAAGGTGACCCATAGGGCCTCCACATTGCCCTCTGCTTCCTCCACTCTCATAATCTCGATGTTATCCCTAATGAACATTGCTACAGCTCCCCCTCTGCCCACCTTTCTGTCCTTCCTTAGCACAAGGTACCCACTCAGATTAAGGTCCCAGTCATGGCCAGGGTGGCCCAGGTTTCAGTGACCGCTGCTGCATCCACCCCACCCTCAAACAGCATGGCCTGGAACTCAGGCATTTTATTCCCCAGGCTCCTGCCATTTATTAAAGCCACCTTCCAACCCTTGTCCCTACCCCTCTTTACCATATCCTCCCCAGATCTTTCATATGTTCATCCACACTTCTCCCCTTGGGTACTGTCTGTTCCCCCTCTATGGGGTTCCAGGCCAATCCTACCAGTGGTATGGATGGCCGGATCAGCCCAGCAGTGCCCCCCCCTCCTCTTTACTAGTTTAAACCCCATCTAGCCTGAATGAAATCTATCATCCCCTGTTTGAGAACTTCCTTCCCTACCTGATATAGGTGAAGTCTATCCCGGGCATACAGTCCTTCACCCTCCTAACAGCCTTCCCTTCTTCCCTTAGACACATTCACGGTACACCACCCTGTCCTCTTTCCTTTGGCTCCCCTTATATTTCTTGAAACTCAGTCTTTTATTTCTGACTTTGTCCCCCACCTCTTTAGAGAACCATAGTGGGTTCCTTCTTCTTTGCCCTTTGGCCACTAACCTAATGCATTGGTTTGTTATCTCCACTATGGCTCCTTTCAGTTTCTCCCATTGTTCTTCCACCCCCTCTATTACCACTCCCTTCCCCAAGACTGCTTGTATACATCTACCCATTTCAGTGAAATCTGCCCTAATGAAATCTAATACTCTTGCCCTTGTGTGGCTTAATCGAGTCCATGTCTCCATGCTGAACCATACCATGTGGTGGTCACTGGACTCCTGCTGCCCTTCCACCTGTATTTCTTCGACTCTGTTCCCATTGGTGCATACCAGGTCCAGAAGTGACTTTTACCTGGTTGGCTCATGCACCAGCTGCCTGAGTCCAACCCCCTGCAGGGATTCTAGGATGGCTGTGCTTCTGGCTGAAGCAGCCACCTGGGTGGCCCAATCAACATCCGGCATATTGAAATCCCCCAGTAGCAGGATTTTGCCTTTAGCTGCCATGTTATGTATGTTCTCCACTAGTTCATAGAAACATAGAAACATAGAAGTTGATGGCAGATAAGGACCGCAAGGCCCATCCAGTATGCCTATTTCTTTTTCTGCCTTATGAATGTGCCATCAGCCTTTGTTCTGTCAATGGCCTATCTATTCATACTCATTTGTATTGCTCCCTTTTGCCTATACCATGCCTGTTGGAAGCCCTGCACTGTATTCATAGCCACCACTTCCTGAGGTAGGCCGTTCCATGCATCCACCACCCTTTCTGTGAAAAAGAACTTCCTCACATTCCCCCTTAATCAGCCTACCTCTAATCTCATGCAGTGTCCTCTTGTCCTTCTAGTTTTCTTATATTGAAACATGTTAGACTCTTTCACCTTGTTAATGCCCTTAAGGTGTTTGAATGGTTCGATCATATCACCTCTCTCCCACCTTTGCTCTAGGGTATACATATTGAGCTCCGTTAATCTGTCCTCATATGTTTTCTGATGCAGTCCATGCACCATTTTGGTTGCCCTTCTCTGGACTGCCTCAATTTGGTTAATGTCATTCTGAAGGTGTGGCCTCCAATACTGCATGCAGTACTCCAGATGGGGCCTAACCAGTGTCTTGCAAAGAGGGATTATTACCTCCCTCTTCCGACTTGTGATATCCCTACTAATACACCCCAACATCCCTCTAGCCTTACCTACTGCTTTAGTGGTCTGCTTGGATGATTTCAGGTCATCGATGATGATGACGCCCAAGTCTTTTTCTTCCCTTGTGACTGCCAGCAACTCCCCTCCCAGCCTATAGGTGGCTTCAGGGTTTCTCTTCCCTATGTGCATGATCTTGCACTTCTTTTCATTAAACTCCATTTGCCACTCTTCCCACCATTTTGCTAGTTTATCCAGATCTTTTCTCATTCTGCCCACCCCATCTGGATCATCTACTCTGTTACAGATCTTGGTGTCATCTGCAAACAGACAAACCTTACCCTCCAGTCCATCTGCAATGTCACTGATGAAGATATTGAAGAGGACAGGCCCCAGGACTGATCCCTGAGGTACCCCACTTGTGACTTGCATCTCTTCTGACTGTATACCATTTACCACCACTCTCTGTTTTCTGCCCACCGACAAGTTTGCCACCCAGTTGATCAACTTCTGATCCACCCCGAGCCTACTCAGCTTATTAATCAATCTTCTATGTGGAACAGTATCAAAAGCTTTGCTGAAGTCAAGGTAGGCGACATCAGCTGCTCCCCCTTGGTCCATAACTCTGGTTACCCAGTCAAAGAAATCTATGAGATTAGTTTGACAGGACCTTCCTTTTGTAAACCCATGCTGTCTTGGATCCTGTGCTCCTGTGGATTCCAGGTGTTGCACTATCCTTTCCTTAAGGAGTGCCTCCATAATCTTGCCCACTACTGAGGTAAGACTGACTGGTCTGTAGTTCCCCGCCTCCTCCCTGCTACCACTCTTGTGGAGCAGGATCACATGAGCTCTTCTCCAGTCTTCTGGGACCTCTCCTGTGCTCAGAGACTCACTAAACAGTTCTGATAATGGCTCTGCTAGTTCCACCCTTAGCTCCTTTAGTACCCTAGGATGTATGCCATCAGGTCCCATTGCCTTTTCCACCCTGAGCTTATCGAGCTCTTGTAGGACCCTTTCTTTTGTGAAGGGACTAGTGCACACCTCCCCCCCCCACCACCATGTCCATGGTGCTGAACTGTGGGCCCTGCCCTACCTTCTCTTCAGTAAATACTGAACAGAAGTATCTATTTAGGATAGATGTTTTTACATGATCCTCCTCCTCACATGCCCCCTTATCCCCTTTGATCTTATCAATACCCCCTCTGGACTTTCTTCTTTCACTAATGTATCTATAGGAAGTCTTGTCACCTTCTTTTACTGTTTGTGCTAGTGTTTCCTTGGTTTGGGCCTTTGCCTGCCTTATTGCCTTCCCTGCTTCCCTTAGGGAAGTTTGGTATGCCTCCCTATCTTCATCCTGCTGCTTTCCCTTATATTTCCTGAAAGCCAACCTTTTGGCTCTGATCTTTTCTGCTACTGTTTTTGAGAACCAAAGTGGTTTCCTTCTTCTTTTGCACTTCCTTTTCTCTCTAACACAATGGGATGTTGCTTCAAGTATTGCATCTTTATTGCTTGCCCATTTTGTCTGTGCCCCCTCACCTGTATTTCTCTTTGCCAGGGCTAGCTTAACTCTGTTGGCCATCTTATCAAAGTCAGCTCCTCTGAAGTTCCATATTTTTGCCTTGGAATGAGATGATATAGTTCTAGTGACCAAATTGAACCATACCATGTGATGGTCACTGGCCCCCAGGTGACCTTCTACCTGGAGATCTGTGATCCTTTCCCTGTTAGTCAGTACTAGATCCAGGATAGTTCTGTCTCTTGTGGGTTGTTGTATTAGTTGTTCGAGTCCTTCCGCCTGCAGGGAATCCACCATGTGTCCAGTTCTGGCAGATGTTCATGCTGGTATTGACCGATCTGTATCTGGCATGTTGAAGTCTCCCATTATCAGAACCTCCCCTTTAGTGGTCATGTTTTGTATATCTTCTAACAGTAATGTGTCTGTGTCCTCCCCCTGGTTTAGAGGCCTGTACACAACCCCAGTTCGTATGGCTGTCCCATTTCCTGTTTCCAGGGTGACCCACAGTTCTTCTGGCTCCTTATGTGTATTCTGAATTTCTGTAGCTTTGATATTTTCATTTACCTAAAGGGCCACTCCACCCCACCCCCTTTTTGTACCTTGGTCTCTTCTGAACAGTACATAGCCAGGTACTGAAGTCTCCCAAGTGAGGTTACTGGTAAACCATGTCTCGCTAATAGTTACTATGTCCGGTTTAGCCTCTGTCATTATTGCCTGCACGTTTGGGATCTTGTTTCCCAGACTGCGAGCATTTGTGTACATGATTTCCATTGGCCAGATTTCAGTGTGTTACTTGTGGGGGCGAGATCTGGCTTTTCCCCTGTGTGTCGTATGGGG
This sequence comes from Neoceratodus forsteri, assembly GCA_016271365.2. Taxonomy (NCBI): domain Eukaryota; kingdom Metazoa; phylum Chordata; order Ceratodontiformes; family Ceratodontidae; genus Neoceratodus; species Neoceratodus forsteri. Next base: position 869,853,862 of record CM057452.1, on the reverse strand, counting down.
AGCCAGACCTTTTTCCTTACCTGGTGATGCAAATGAACTACATACATGCTGAACTCCTGTTTGACCACTAGCTGGGGGGGGAGGGGTGTTCTTCCCATTCAATGTATGGGGTGCTGCATCCCTCTCCCCATTTGCTAGTTTAAATATTCTGCAAAGACGTCACACTTCTGCCCCAATGCACTGACTCCCTCCTTAGTCAGATGCAGTCCATCAAATTTAAAGAACTTTCGCTCCCCAAACTGTTGCCAGTTCCCTACAAACTTGTGTCCTTTTTCCTGGCACCAGCCCTTGAGCCACATGTTTAGCTCCCCTATCTCCCCTTCTCTGACCTTCCGTTCATCTACCCCCCTCTCCCAGACTGGCAGGATCTCAGAGGAGGAGATGCCAGACAAAATGGATGATAGTTTGTCACCCAGCCTGGTCAGGTGTTCCTTAGTCTTCACAACTGACCGGCTGGCAAGATCGTTAGTCCCTATGTGTACCAGGACGTCAGTGTTTTCTCCTGCTTCCTGAACAATTTTAGCAATTCCCTGTCTACTTCCTCCCTCTGTGCTGGAGGTCTGTAGATCACCCCTGTGCGTATTGCTGTTCCATTCCCTGGCTCCAGGGTGACCCACATTACCTCAGCCTCCCCCTGTCTTTCCTGAACTTCTATAGCCTTTATACCATCTCTAATTTACAGGGCCACTCCCTTACTGTTTTACTGTCCCTGTCCCTCCTGAACAGTGTATAACCTGGTACGCTGACTTCCCAACCATGATTAGCTGAGTACCATGTCTCTGTTATTGCTGCTATGTCAAGGTCTGCATCTGCCAACAAGGTCTCCAGGTCTGGAACCTTATTTCCTAGGCTACTGGCATTCGTTAGCATGACCTTCCATGTTTTACAGTCTGCCCTTCCTTTGCTCTTGTTCTCCCTCTCCAGCGTCTTCCCCCACCCCAGTTTCCTTTGCTGTGTGCTCTCGCCCCCCCTGTATCACTTGTTATACATTGTTCATCTGCCTGCCCCTCCCTGCCTGCTTTAGCCATTCCTGTAGTCAACTTATGTTCCTGCATGTTCCCATAGGGCGGTGTTCCTAAACCTCCTGACCCTCCTGGTCCCTCCCCCCGGCCAGTTTAAATGCTCATAACTGAAGCATTTAAACTTCTCACAAAGGACCAAGGTACCCTTCTAGGACAGATGTAGGCCATCCTCCTTATATAAGCTTGCATCTGCCCAGTCAGGCCCCAGTCCCCTATGAAGCCAGAACCCTCCCTGCCTCACCAATCCTTCAACCAGGAGTTGAAGGTATGGATGTGAAGTGCCCTAGCTTCACCTGTGCCCTGGACAGGTAGAACCTCCAAGAATGAGCTGGAGCATGCTGTCCACTTCAGGTTTGCCCTCAGCTTTCTGAAATCCTCCTGGACTATGGCTATCTCCACCATTCTCCTGGCCAGGTCATTGGTTCCCAGGTGGACATTGACATCTAGCTGTTCACTCCTAGCTACTGCCATAGCGATTCTATGGAACTGCTTCCTATCCCTCCATGCAGATATCAGGTAACACAAACTCTCCATTCCACCTCTTACCCTGTCCTCTGTCCGAACTTAAAGCAGCAGTGCAAAAAAAAGTTTGTCCAAAAAGCTTGTTTCAACTGCAGTTAATAAAAATATTAGCATACCTGTCTAATTTACTTTTCAAGGTACCTCCCGTGCTGCACAGCCTGAGTTTTTTCCCTTGATCCTAGCCCATGCCAAGACTACAATGCTATTTCTAAGCCAAGTAAAGCAGCCATCTTTTTTCTTGACAAAAATAATGCATTGCAACATTTATAGAATGCACAAATATTGACAGAACCTGAATATTTTACCCATAGCTGGCACCGTAATGCAGTACAAGGTGGGTGGTGCTGCACTGGTGAGGAACCATCCTTTGAATGAGACATTAAACAAAGGTCTCTTCTGCCCCTCTCTGGTCACTGTCCAGGTGGAGTTTTCCAGGTGTCATGGTCAAGTCCCCACACCCCCAACACACCTGGAAACAAGCTATCATAGCTAAGTGTGGCTTTCCTAGTCAAAGATTATGAATTAAATAAATAAATACATACATACATAAATATAAATACAAAGTGCAGACACTGCTTGGGCAAGGAAGTTAGAAGAGAGTTTTTGCCAGCTGCCATGTGGGGAGGTATGCCTGGCCAGAACCATGCCACCAGGGATGAGCTTCAGTGGCTAGACTTAGTGTGATGGTGGTTAAAAAGGAACCAAGGAGAAGATACAAATCTTTTAAAATTGAAAACCAACACCAGGATTGGCCCCCAGTGTTAGCCAATGTCTAAAACAAAAAGAAGTCATCACTGGGGATGGGCTTCCAGTGATGGAAAATGTTTAAAAAACAGAAATCAGACACCAGGTATAGGATCATGATGTCAATAACTGCTAACAAGAAGAAAGCAAACATTTGTTCCCATTCTTTTTCCCTCCCGTCACCACTGGCTGGGGCCCCTTCAGTCACCCTGCCTTGTACCCTTCCTTCTGAGACCCTCACAAACCATGATCCATAGTCTCTGATACGCCTGCGACACACCCTAAGGGGGGATCCCCCAGTCCTTGCCCCCCAGGGCTGGGCCTCCTTCAGCTCCCTGATGCTTACCTCATTATCCAATGCCCCTTGTCGAACGGAAGTGGAGGGTGTCGAGATCCAGTGGGCAGGATCTGGTGCTGGAGGTGGGGGTAGGTGATGTCTTCCTCCCAGCCAATGGGTTGTTTCCTTGTTTAATGAATGTGAAGTCCCCCTAGGAGCGTAGAAGTGCAATGACATCCAGCGCAGGCTAAGCGCACTCCAGTGCCCTACCCGCGGATGTCTACCACTGCTCCCAACCCATCATCGACATGACCCCTGGCTGTTGCACCCCTAGCCTCTGCTGGGAGTTACTAGTGCTGGGGAGTCACTCACCCACCCTCCCCAGGAGAGGAGAGCTGTCCTCTGGATGCTCGATCCTCTCCTCCCCTGCCAACCTCCGACGTCCCAAGGTCACTCCCGAGCCCAGGTCACCAGTGTGGTACGAGGTGTGGCACCCAACACCTCAACCCTCAGCATCACCAGGCTGGCCAAAAGAAAGCCAACTTTGTGTGTGGGCTCACAGTGTCAGCAATTGTTAAAACAAGAGTTGGATTTAGTTAACAATAGCTGCTTTTAAATTTTTTGTAAGGTATACAGGGTGAATCAGAATGCCCATTCCAGCAGGGGGAAGGGTTAGAAACTGCCAGCAATAGTAGTACAAGGGAACCTGCCAGGTAGGGGGATCAGCTGAATGCCAGAGACATGAATAACTACCTCATAGGATTCTGGGACCATTGGACCACCAGAAACAGTGACAAATAGGGTGAGGGGAATGACTTCAGTGAGAGTGCCATGTAACCATAGTAAATGCCAAAGACAAGCCCCTGTGGCTGTCACAGTCCAGTATGTTAGTGGAATTACAGACAATATGCAGCCACTAACATCTGGACAGGTGATTTGCATTAGGGTATGCGGCACTGCTGTCACAGAGAAGAATTCACCTCCTGCAAAGAGTGACTCCAATTTGTGTATGGAAGTTTTAGTTGGTGAACTCCCAAACGGCACCATCAGCCACTCCTCACACTGTTGAGGAATGCTGTAAATATACAGAAACATAGACTATGCTGACAGAAAAAGACCAATGGTCCATCGAGTCTGCCCATGGTTCCCTATCTATTCCCTGGAACCTGAGTTTCATCGAGGGTCCTTGCCTTCCCTATCCTCCCCCTATTCTGCCCCCCTTCTGCTATTGCCCTGAGTAGCTGCTATAGCCTTCACTCTATCCCAGCTGTACTTGAAAACATTTATGGGTTTGATTCCTACTGGCTCAGCAGGCAGACTGTTCCAAGGTTTCATCATCCTCTCAATAAAATAATACTTACTCATATTCCTCTTGAACCTTCCTCCTCTACTACGGAATCCTGAAATACATAATCCCGACACCCACCAGCCCAAGCCTGACATCCCAACACTGCACTCACCCGACAATGTCACATTCCGACAATGGAAAGCCCGACACTGGACTTATGCCAGGTTTCCGGTCTGGAAAGGGGACTTCGCCTGCCACACCCCCTGAAATGATGTCGGGCTCGGGCTGGTGGGTGTTGGGATTTTATATTTTAAGATTTCGTAGTGATACCATTTCTTCTTGTGCCCCCGTGACCTCAAATTTGTGTTTATGCTAATTAATTCTTTACAGTTCACCTTATTTATTCCTTTCAGGAAGTTGAAGGTCTCCACCTCTCTCCCATCTGGTCTCAAGTGAGTACATGTTTAATGCCTTGTGCCATTCCTCGTAAGATCTGCCCTGCTGGCCCTGTATCATCCAGGTCATAGAAATAGAAGATGATGGCAGAAGGGGACCTGTGGTCTATTGAGTCTTCCCAAGTGAAGTATCCCCAGACCTATTATGCACCGGTGCTCTGTCCGCTGAGACACGCAGCCTAGCTCTTGCCACTGCCATGTGTTTATTCCCAATACTTTTCTCATCCATGCTTCAGCTTCATACTGACTTTGCAGCCACTACCTTGAGAGGTACTCTATTCCAAGATTCCACCGCCCTCTCTGAGAAGTAATACTTTCTGCTGTCCCTCTTGAACACTCCACCCTTCAGTTTCCACTTGTGCCCTCTTGTTGTACCACCTCTAGCCAATACTTCTCTTTCCTTAGGTGAAGACTCCAGAAATGGGTGCAGTACTCCAGGTGTGGCCTTACCACTTATCTATAAAGAGATAATATTACCTCATTTCTCCTACTGTCAATACTACTCCTGAAACATCCTAACATTCTATTTGCCTTACTAAAGACCGTATTGTCTTGGCTTGGTTGATTCTGGGTGTCCCTAATTATGACTCCCAGGTCCCTTTCCTCAGTTGTAGTGTTCAGCTTAACTCCTCCCATCCAATACTCCGTCTTGGAATTCTTACTCACTAGGTACATCACCTTGCACTTTTTGGTGTTGAATTTTGACTGTCAGACCTTAGATCACCTCTCCAGTCTATGACGGTCACTCTGCATCTCCCTGATTCCCCATCATTGTCTACCCTCCCACAGAGCTTTCTGTCATCTTCAAAGAGACACAACCTGCCCTGGATTCCTTATCTAATGGCACTAATGAACATATTGAAGAGGTCCGGCCCCAGGACAGATACCGGTGGTACCCCATGTGTGGCCAACTTCTCTTCAGATTTGACCCCATTCACTATGACCATCTGTTGCCTCCTCCTCAGCCAACTTCCTTCCCATCTTACTATGTCCCTTGCAACCCACAGATCCTCCATCTTTTTCAGCAATTGCCTGTGAGGCCCTGAGCTGAAGACCTTACTGAAGTCACAATAGAGTAAATCCATGGAGTGGCCCCCATCCAATGTCTTCTTCTCCCAGTCAAAATGAAACTATTAGGTTAGTCTGACAACAACTTCCTGCCATTAATCTATGCTGTTTGCTAACCTGGAGGCCACTGCTTTCGATGTAGTCTTCCAGGTCCCCTTGACTAATGACTCTATCAGTTTCCCTGTAACTGAGATAAGACTGACAGGTCTGCGGTGCCATACCTACTTCTTGCATCGCCCCTTGTAGAGCAGAATCATTTCTACCACCCTCCAGTCCTATGGAACTACACCTGTCATTAATGAGCTACTGAATGGCCCTCCCAGGGGTTCAGCTAGTTCTGATGCCAACTCCCTGAGCATGCTTGGGTGCATCCCATCCAGTCCTGGGCCTTATCTTTCTTAAGGCTAGCTAACCCATTCCATACCCTTTCTGTGGTACATACTGGCTGCCTCATCTCCAGGACCTCCATAGTTGCCACCTTGATGCCACTCTCTGGCAAGGGCCCACTGTCTTCCATGGTGAAGACAGAGCAAAATTAGTCAGTATAATGGCTGCCTTATGTCCATCGTCCTCTATAACTTTACCTCCCTCAAAAAGCCTAACAATTCCCCCTCCTTTCCTCCTTTTTTCCCCTAATATACTTGAAGAATTACTTTTCTCCACTCTTGACCCCCTCAGCAATATGAAGCTCAGTGTCTGCTTTAGCCTCCCTAACCACCTTCCTTGCTTCTCTAGTTCTCAATATGTATTCTCCCCAGTCTTCCTCTCCTCGCTCTTCTTTGTACCTGATGGAGGACTTTATTTGGCTTTCACTGCTTTCCTGACCCTTTCATAGAACCACATTGGTCGCTTGTACCTGTTACTTTTGGTTATTCTCCTCATGTATATCTTTGATGCCTCAAGAATGACCTACTTTACTGCCTGCGTCACTCCTCCACACAACCTATGCTGTTGACCCTGATCAACCTGTTCCAGACCAACACCCTCATCCTGTTGAAGTCCACTCTTCTGAAATCAATAACTTCAGCTTTTGATTAGGGTTTACTAGTCTCCAGGGCCATCTCAAACCAGACAGGGTTATTGTCACTTTGCCTAATCATTCCTCTACCCACACTGCTATGACCATCTCCAAATTGATGAGAACCACATTGAGGATGACAGTCTGCCTGAGGGGTTCCCTAACTTGTGGTACCAGCAGGCAGTCCTGGACAGTATTCAGCAAGGTCTGACTGACTACTGGTGTACTTGGCAGCTGAAACACCACAGTCGATGTCCAGCAGGTTCGGATCACCCACCACCACCCTACCTTCTCCTTTGCCACTCTTATGGCTACTTCTTCCTCACTCTCCCTATCCATCTCCTCCACCTGTTCTGTCGGTCTATTGATCACCCCCACCCATATTTTCTTGCCTGAGGCCACTGTGAGCTGCACTCACAGTGACTGTCTCTGCATTACTTCCACTGATGTGTCCATCCTCCACAGCCTCAATGCCATCCCTGATGTAGAGGGCTACTCCTCTCCCTTTACCTTTTCCTCTCTCCCCCCCTGAACAGTGTAGCCTTGGACTGTCAGGTCCCAGACGTTGTTTTCCGAGGCCCAAGTCCCTTTGATGGCTACAAGGTCTACCTCAGTGTCTGCCATCATCAACTGGAGCTCATTCATTTTATTAACTAGGCTCCTGGCATCTAGGCAGATCCTATTCTAACTAAACCTTGATCTCCCTATGCTATTTGCCTGTCCTTTTTCCTTATTCCTCCCAGTCTCTTTTCTTTCCTGCTGATTATAGGCTCTGTGATCCACCCTCTTTGGTCCCCTCCTCGGTCCAATTTGAAACCCCTGCTGTGCCTCTACAAGCCCCGAGATTAGGAGGAATACTAGCTATGTTTCCCATCCACTCTCCTACCAGCTTGGTTTCCCTAGAATCAGTCTCCCAGTAGTCAGTTTAACTGTCCAATAAAAATAAACTTCTGCCCCAGTGCATTATCCCCCACTCTTGTCAGATGAAGGCTGTGACCTTAAAGATCCTCCTGTCCCAGACATCCCTCCAGACCCCTACAAAGTAGTACCCCTTCTCCTGACACTAAACCTTTAGCAACCCATTAAACTCCTCTATCTTCTACCTCCTTTTTCTATCTACCCCCCACCCCACACAGGGAGGACCTCGAAAAGAATGGGGAGGCCAAGTGTTCCTCCAATCTGTCCAGCAGACTACGAAAGTTCTCCTTCACCATCTCCACAGTCTGGTTTGCCAGATCATTGGTACCCAGGTGCACTGGCACCCCAGTCCCCATCCACTTTCTCCACCATCCTCCCTATCCTATCAACATCTTGGATGGCTGTTGCTCTAGGAAGGCACTTAACCATTGCCTTCATGTACAGCCCTCCTTCCACCACCCCTCTGAGAATTAAATCCTAGACCACCAAGGCAAGGCAAGGCAATTTTATTTATATATCACCCAATCCCAGAGACTCTGGGTGCTTCACATTAAAAACAAAATATAAAAACAAATATAAAAACAGATAAAAACATATTGTAGTAAACACAAAATAACAGAGGATAAATTATCAGCATATAAAAAGAGCACTGGTCAGACTACATTGCTTGGGAAGGCCAGGGTAAAAAGGTGAGCCTTGAGACCCCTTTTGAAAACCTCAACCAAAGGGGCATCCCTAATGGCTGGAGGTAGAGTGTTCCACAGGACCTGTCTGGCAACACTAAAGGCCCTGTCACTGGAAGTTCTCAACCTGGTCCTGGGAACCTCAAAGAAGGCCCCTGGTCAAGGAGCGGAGGGAGTGGGCTGAGGTGCAGGGTGTTAGGAGCTTGACCAGATAGCTGAGGCCAAGCCTGTGCAGGGCCTTGAAGGTGAGAATGTTCACCTTGAAGATAACCCTCCACCTGATGGGCAACCAGTGCAAAGAACGAAGCACTGGGGTCACATGACTGGACCTTGAAAGGCCAGTCACCAACTAGGCAGCAGCATTCTGGACTACTTGCAGTCAGTGGTGGGTGCTTCCACAGACCCAGAGGTAGAGCACATTGCAGTAGTAGTCAAGTCTGGAGGTCACGAAGGCATGTACCAGGGTGGGCAGGTCATCCAGTGGAACCAGGGGTTTATCCTGGTGATATTTATCAGGTGGTAAAAGCCAAGACTTTCCTAATTGATTTCTTTCTGTTTGTTACCCTGAGTGTCATAAAGTAGTTCTTCCTATCCCTCCCGACTGACTCAGTGTCCCCCCCCAAATGGAGTCAATCATCTGAGACTCCTCCAGAGGTGCAAAACAATTTTCCATCTGGATGGTGTGGGGCTGGACAACCTTCTTGTAGCTAGCCCTGGCTCCCTTCCTCCTTTATCTTCCCCCCACCACAGTCCACCCTCCTGGACCAGCAGGCCTCTGGGGCAGTAGGGGTGTGGGGTGTTGCCTCCAGCTGAGCTGGCAATGCAGAAGAGATATCTCATCTCTTGCTGCTGCCAGCTAAACATGAAGTGCCACAAAGGCTGTGCAGGAGAGGCAGTGCCTCTTCCTCCAGTACATACCCCTGGAAAAGAATGCCCCACAGCCACAACAACTAACTACCCCCCTGCTGTTCTCCATTCCTATGCTGAACCTAGGATTAGGGATCCACCTAGAAAGGATACTCGTTAAGTTAACATAACTATTAATAGAAACAACATGACAATTGCTATAAGCAGGAGCAACAATCAACAATCAAATTTGATAATTAGCAGTTACTGTATATTATATTAGCATGGTGGTCAAGCAGTCATCAAGATATGGCACAGAGGGGCTGGGTGATGTGTTACAAGTCTGGCAGTAGCTTTATGCACCTGGTGACATTCATGGGCTGAAACCTACACTGTTGCAGTATAGCCTGATAATAGCCATTCAGCCTATATATCATCCTGATATGCCCCATCAGGTGTCTATCAAAATCTCCCTCTCCTCCAGACCCCCACCCCCTTCCCCATTTTTTTCACTACCTCACAGGTGCACCTCAATCCATGCCAAACTTGTCTTACATCTACTGCTCCTTAGAGCAAGTGGCGTTGAGTCAAACCCTGGTCCTGCTCACTTCATTCCCACTGAGCTTTCCAAAAGTCTTTGCATGGCTCATATTAATATACATAGTCTCTTGCCCAAAATTGATCACCTGCAACCTATTGTGGTCTCAGTTCTCCCTGATGTCCTTATAGTTTTGGAATCTTGGCTCTCAGCAAAAATTCCTGACTCTGCCGCCATCATCACTGGCTACTCCCTCTCTCATCAGGATTGTACCACAATGGGTGGTGTGATTGCCATCTATCTCTCATCCTCCATTCAGTCTACCCCAGTTCTCTCTATTTCCTCAGCAACAGAGCAAAGAGTTACGCAAAAAGACAAGTACCTACATAGCCAACTCGTCTTCAGTGGAAGAATTTGTAGAAAAACAAAGCTCCTTAGATCCTCGAATCCCTATGGGTTCTTCAAAGAGGCTCTAGGCGCTCCTTTGTTGCACTTGTTTTGTGGAGTTTGGCACAATAAAGACCACCTGAGCATTCATTTGGCTGTGAGTACTTGTCTTTTTGTGCCCCTTTTTGCTCTGTTGTTTCTGAATCTTTTTTGGTGCTTTTTACTTGAGCACTTGAAATTTTGCTTTTTCTCTTTATTTACTCCCCTGCTTTTTATGAGCTACTCATCCTTAAACTTTCCTTTACCTTCTCTCTTCCCATCTTCGTGGCAGGTGTCTACTGCCACCCAGGGCTTTCTCCAGCATCTGCTACTAATTTATTAAACTCTATCTTCTATCCATACCTCCTCTGGCGAGCTATTCATACTAGGTGATTTCAACGTTAATTGGCTTTCACAATCTAACTCTAAACTTTGTCAAAACATTGAGTCTTTGCAGCTCACACAACTCATTTCTGTCCCTACTCGCCATAATCCTCATTCACAAAATCATTCTCTACTGGACTGGGTACTCACTACTCACTCACACCACATAGTTGATGTTGGTTTCCTCCTTGATGCACTCAGTGATCATCATATGGTTTACTGCATGTGCATGTGCAAGATTCACTGCACCAAAGCTCCATCAAAAATTATCTAAATCAGGTTCTCCTGGTCGATTGACCTATCCTCACTATGCGCTGATCTGTTTTACACTGACTGGTCCCCTATCTCTGTGGCCTCCAATATCAATCAAGCCCTGTATTTCCAATCTAAATTTCTATTAGCCTGGGACGAGCATGCCCTTCCCCTGAAAACCAGAGTCAGATGCTCTCATCTCCTCTGGATCTCAGCTGAACTTCTTGCCTGTATTCATGCTTATGACATGGCATGGAAGACTTATAAGTCCTCTGGGACCTAGGTTGACCTCAACAAATACCGTGCTCTGGTGAATTCTTGTACTTGTGCTACCAGGTTAGCTAAGGCCAAGTATTTTTTCTCTGCATTCCAGAACAATCTTAACCATACCTTCAAGTTTTGGAATGTCATACATGCCCTCTCTTTCCCCACTACACAGGCCCCCTACCCTGTCCTCAAGATGGGTGACTCCACCATTTCTGTCCTCCTTCAGTCGCTTCAGCTTTCAACTCTTACTTTGCTACATGTGTATCCTCACTACTATCTGCTCTCCCCGCCACTTCCTCCTTCACTCCCCCCATCGACTCCTCTATCACCTCCTTTCTCCTTCTTGCCAGCCTCCCTAGTCTCCTTACTAAATGCCCTCCTGGCCCTCAACCCTCAGAAAGGAAGGTGCCCTGTTGAACTTGACCCCAAGTTCCTGCAACTCTGTGCATCTGCTGTCACCTTTCCCATATCCTCTCTTCTCAACCTCTCATTCTCTCTTGCCTCCATTCTCGATTCCTGGAAGCATGCAACAGTCATTCTCCTCCCTAAAGGAGGTAAGCCCTACTCTCCTCCTCTCCTGGCAATTTTTGCCCCATCTCCCTTCTTCCTGTCTTATCCAAACTCCAGGAACATATAGTTCTATCTCATCTTTTCCCCTTCCTCAAATCCTCCTTTTCTTTTACCCCTTTCCAGTCTGGCTTTCATGAACACCACTCCACCACTTCCACTCTTCTCAGGCTCACTGTTTTCATCCATACTGGTATGAACCAAAGCCTCCTCACTGCCGCCATCTTTGTTGATGTAGTGAATGCTGTTGACACCATCTTCCACCCTCTTCTCCTGGCTAAGCTAAAATCAGCAGGTCTTTCAGACTCTGCAACCAACTGGTTCAGCTCCTTCCTTGTTGCTAGATCTCGGTCAGTGAGAATCGGAGCATCCCCCCCCATACATACTGGCGCCCCCAAGGTTCTGTCCTTGGTCCATTGCTCTTCTCCATATTCCTCAATGACCTCCCCTCTGCCTGCTCCTCTGCATCCATACACATGTATGCAGATGATACGGTCCTATTTGTATCAGGCCCTTCTCCACCAGAGTTAACCTCAAGGCTTCAACTTGATTTTGGCAACATCCAGAAATGGTTCGGGTGAAATCAATTGTCCCTAAAATGGTCTTCATGTGTTTCGACACTAGACAGAGGGTTTCTAGATTCCCTTCCCTCCTTCCACATCCTTGATGGGAGTAAAACTAATGGCATGCTCTCATTTAAGTATCTGGGCATGTGGTTTGACCAACACCTTAGTTTTTCTCAACACATAGATGCCACTCATAAAAAACGCCACCCAGAGTCAGGAGATCTTTATAGGAACAAAGGTTGCATCCCTATTACTGCCCACCGAGATATTATCACTAAGATGATCCTACCCATCGTTGATTATGGTGACATTGTCAATAGGGCTGCACCTAAGTCCACCCTGGCCAGACTAGATCCTCTTTTCCACTCCTTCTGCCATTTCACCTTGGCCTACCCCCCCATACAAATCACTGTTCTTTATACTCAGATCTCTCCCTCCCTTCCTTGGAAGACCACCATCTATCTCACTGTGCCTCCTTCATCTCTAAATTCTGGTTGGCCTCACTCCCTTCCAGTCTAAGCTCTCTCCTATCTCCTTAACCCCCCTCCACTTATACTGTCCGTTACTCAAGCTATGTTTCCTCTCACTCCCCTCTCGCAAATCTCTAGCTGGACAATCTACTTTCTCCTTCCATCTTCCTAATCTCTTGAATCCCTCCCCCCCAACAATTCGTTCTGCTACCTCCAAATGCATGCTCTTCTCACTAGTCCAGGGACTCACTACTCCCTCTTGTAATTGCCCTTAGCCCACTGACTCCATTCTACTTTCTTATCCTCTCCAGGCTCCCTTACTTACACCTCCTCATCTCTCTAACTTTTATTCTTCCCATCATTTCCTCTCTAATCTTAACCTCTACTCTCTAGTCTTTCCAATCACCCCTACACCTTATTATCCCATTTTTCTTCCATTCTCCTCTCCATTTAACACATCCCTTTCTCCCCTCACCTTCTCATCTAAAGTAGCTCATCTCACTCCCCTCTGTTCCTTTCCTCTCACCAGTAACTCTCTACTGCCTACCCCTAATGGCCCACTTCTAATATGTTCAGTTATGCTCCTGACGTAGAGATGTTAGTGCCTGGTACTCACACTACTGATATTTATCTTGTGTTATTGTTTACTTGCTTTGCACTGTATATTTTATACCTTGTGGTGTATGTCTGTATCAAGTCACAGTTTAATTTTATTTCTTGTATTGTCCTTTACTCCCTCCCCCAGGACACATCTGCAAATGAGCCATTCAGCTCAGCATGTCTTCTCTGGTAAATCGATTTTAAATAAATAAATAAATAGATAATATGCAATCTGTAAAAGAGAATCTATGCCACAGTGGCAATGGAAAGTACAACTCCAGCAGACAGCAATACCCATTTATGTATTATCAGTTCCAAAATCAGAAACACTCCGACAAATGAACTGCTGCTGTTGCTTTTTGGGTGTTTTGATTTCTTTGGACTCTGATTTCTTATTAAAAAGTGGATTTATATTATATTTCAGTCCCTAGAATTCATTTGTTAGCGTACTCCTGACTTTGGAACTGATTGTGTAAGTGGGGGCTAGCCAGCCTCGTGGGATCACCCCCTGACTTTTGCCTGGCGCAACTGTGTCTTCGATCAGTCCCATTTGTGTACTGCAGTTTTAGTGAGTGGCAATATAGAGGCATCTTTGTTCCCCAGAATAGTACCACCCATCACTGCAGCTGTGTATGGGTCTCTTGTTATCTCAGTATAGAGAAAGGTAGTAACCTGTCTCATCTCATTTGTTAGGGTCATGGTGAGACCACATTAGAAAAGCAACTTAAGTGCAAAGGCACTAAAGCAAGATTTACCCTGGAAGGGCAATGGCAACAGTGCCATGGTTTTAAAGAATTATCCAATTACACATACCTCACTAATGTCAATCATTTTGGAAAGTATATGCATTGTGATTTACTTATGTATCCATGATGCTTTGCAATCATTGTATATGTGTAATTTGGTATGTTATATACATCCTGGTATGAAATCTATATGGAGACATCCATGAGAAGACTGGGTAAGGCAGAGAAACACACAGATATAGTCATGAGGGACTCCTAGACAAAGGGGGTCACAAGTTCTTCCCAGCTCTAGTGCACAGGTCAGTGAGCTAGTGTAAGGAAAGAGTCAGGGGAAGTCTGACTAAATGAGTGGGCTGGTAAGCACAGAGGCACTGTACTATGCAATGGTGGCTTCCTGGTACCCTCAGCTCATGGTTGCAAGGCCCATTGACTCCTGCCACAATAGAATCATTGAATGCAGTTTTTGCAGGGATCACAGAATGACAAATTAGAATATTTCTTCCAGGGGATGAAAGGGTTTGGCAGTGCACAACACCGCCGAGAACAGTAACAGAAGGAAACTGAGCTAGGGAAGGGATCCACTAGGTGCCAAGGACACAGCAACCAATTCACATAATTCATAGACCACAAGGAAATAATACAACCAGGGAATAGTACATACATTGAAGCTTGCCAGGATCAAGCCCAACAGAATTCTGCAGTAGAATTACTGTAGGGAACAATGCAATTTCAATGGGACTTAATCCCTTTTGTCATGCATGGAAACTGTGACACTGTACTTGATCCTAGCAGGCTTCACTGTATACATACTGGCAAGTTGATCAAGAAGAGGGGGAAAATACTTCAATAACAGCACAGTGTGCCTTGGGAACAGGCCACAGCATGGTATCTTGAAGCATTTCATGGGTGAAAACCACTGATGTCACAGTGTCATGTATCTGGACAAATTATTTTCGTAAGTATTGTATATGCTGCATCTCTGTTTAAAAAAAATATGTTTCTTGCTGTGTGACCCACATAGCATTACCAGCCATTACAGCTGTGTATAGAACCCCTGTTATCTAATTCCTGGAAAATTAAGACACTTTTATACTGATTGCTATATATTAAGTTTAAGGTAGAAGAAGGTCCACACTGTTCCCCTATTATTACGAGTATGTTTATCTAATTGATCTCATTTATTAGGGTCACGGAGCGCCCCAAATAGAAAAGCAACTTTAAAGACTTTAGCTTTGTGGCAAAAGCACTGAAACAAAATTATTGTGGAAGGGCACCGGCTGCAAAGCAAGTACCAATTTCAACATATGCCACTAACCGCAATGCATCATGGAAAGTATGTGCATGGGGATTTGAATATACTTCCCATGATTCTGTGTATTAGGGAGTATGTGGAATACAGTATACTAAATACATTTCTGAAGCAATCTCTACATGGATATCGTTAAGCAGGCTGGGTTACATGGAGGCACACACAAAAGAAGTCCACAGTTCACTGGGTTCTTAAACTTCATTGCTGTAGAGCTAGTCTTGTGTGATCAAAAGAAGTCTGTTGGCTATGCCAAGCAGCCTTAAAACAGGAAGGCATCACCAGGTCTAGGCTCCTGATGTCTCCAAAAGTTTAAAAATAATCTGACACTGGGGATTGGCTTCTGATGTTGGTAGGACTACAGACATATGATGGGTGTAAATTGTTCTACAGTGGGAATACAACGGTGGTTGAGCTTCCATGAAAAATCATGAGCTTGTGAAAAAATCACTGAAAAATGCTACTGTTCATGCTTGGACAGCACACAGTATCTTGAAACACATACATTTTTTTTTTTATTAATTTCTTAATCCCCCCTCAAAAAAAAAAAACAAATATAAGAAAAAAGCCCCACCTTAGTGATAGTATCATAAGAACCTGACATTTTCTGGTTTCAAATCTATAGCACTTTTCAGTAAAAAAGCCCTTAAAATGATATTGTTATGCCATCCCAGTGGCTTGGTGGTAGGACTGCTGCCTGCTGTGCTGGTGACCTGGATTCGGGAGTGGGCTTAGGTCACACAGGGATCAGCCAGGAAGGAGAGGATGGAGCATCCCATGGACTGCTCTCCTCTGAGGGGGGGGTCTGGCCACACCACTCATTGACTGGCACCAAGGTGAGGACTGGTGCTAGTGCAGTGGGAATGGTACAAAGGGGAGGGCTGACATATGACGTGAAGTGAGTGTGTGCTTCCATATGAACATGCACCATCATCATTGTATGACGGACATCAGGGGAGAAGAAAGAAGATAGAAAAACTCCAACTGAGTGGGATTAAGACTTGGTCCATCACAGTTCCTGTGCCACTAGCTAGGCACTACCTCCAGAGCAGTCTGGAGTGTGTACCAGAGTGCTTCTGACTAGCCCTTACAGGTTAATTTGTGGGGGAAGATCCAGAGAAGAGGTAAGACCTAGGGATGGTGGGGTGACAGGGCTAGGGGACTGAATATAGAAAGGGGTCAGTCAGTGATCAAGGGATAAAATCCTTTGAGGGGAAAAAAATTATAGTTTCATGTATGTTTGGAAGCCTATAACTTAAAAACAGTTATACCAATTTGTGCAACGGTTGAAGAATTTCTAGACCCTGCCACAAAAGGTGGTGCATATCAATACTTGGAATTCTTAGCCCAAAAGTTGTAAGTGGTATTAGAATATGAAAATAGAGGTTTAACCTAGAAGTGCCTACTTAGTCTTAACTTTATTATAATGCTAGAATTCCTTCCGTACATTTTTACTTTTGGAATTTTCATGAAGGCAAATTTCAATCACTTGTTCTTCATCTGATCGCACTGCTTATTTACAAGTAGCATAATACTTGTGACATAACAACTGGTTGCTGTAGAAATTATCATGATCTCAAAAGCTTAGATTTATAATGCAACTTGTAGATAAGCAGCCAGAACAAATGAAGACGAAGTGAAAGAGAATCTTAGAGGGATGCTGTCAACCTTTTTTGCGTCATATTATTTCTCAATGAAAACCCATGTTTTATGATTGCTTACCTTCTCTAAAATCCAATAATACTGTTTTGATTTATTTGCTTCCTTTCTTAGTAGAACTGAAAAGCATGGTAAAGGTGCAATATACCCAACCTTGTTTTCTTTCAAATGTTTGATCAACTGTTATTTCATACTTTCTGAGCATTACAAATACCACCAAACAGTGCAGCCACTCACAATGCAATAGTCTCTTGCCCTCTCATTGCATTATGAGTGGTTAGACTATGTGGGGGTGTTCCCAAGTACAGGAAATATGCAGCGGAAGCTGATCAAGGAATGTAAATAAACATGTTTTGGTGTGGTAACACCAGTATGGTAGGTAGTCTCTTTCACCTTTAAAAACTATAAAAAATATAAATTATAAATATAATAATTCTAAAAAATGAAAACAGAATCAAATAACCAGCTGTATCAACAATTTTTAAAGAATGTGAGCAATCATAAAAAGTGTTTTTTAAACCAGGGACATTTTGAGGACTATGGGGGTTGGCAGTGTCCCTTTAAATGAGGACCAAGTGAAAGAGAATCTGTTTTTCATGCAAATGTCCTCAACAAGGAAGCACAGGGCACATGGAAGGTAAATACATGAACTATTTTAATTTTAAGTTGAATTCTATGTAAACATTATGTTTTCAAAGTTTTCTTGTGACATCAGAGGCAATTTAAATATGTTACAAGTTCTTGATTGCCAGCTGAAACTGTATGGGCTTCTCACTCTTGCAGTTAGTCTGCCGCATGTGATCAGTTTTTAGAAGATTGCTGCATTTGCAATGGTGGCCAGATTACAACACATTTCTGGAAAACTTTCCCCACAGTAGCTAAAGAACAGCAGAGCAGATGGCTGACTTAAGCAGTTATCGACCAGCTGACATCTGCCATTTGAAGTTGCTGCCAGATTTTTGCACATATTGATTCTGATACAAAATGGAACAGCATTAGCATTTTTGGTGCATTTCACATTGATCCAGAAGTGAATCTTTGTAAATCTGGCCTCAACATCAGCCTGTAACTGCTAGCAAGAACACTAGTCAGAAAGTATTCTAGAAGCATTATCTTGCTGTTCAACCAGGTCCTTATAAAGGGACAATTGTTGACTGTACTTTATGTCTCTGTGAAGTATCTGTTATACTACTGTCTTAGTGACCCTGCCTGTTTTTTCCAAGCTTTCTAATCTATTGTAACTAAGTATCATTGACACTACTGCAAACCGTTTTTGTTTCTGTATTATGATGCAACCTGTGTTGTTTGTGACATCTACAGGTATATGGCCCATGTCATGCCTGTAAACGGTCCTTTGGACCAGTGTACTTACATGGATACATAGACAGTGTCGGCAGATAAGGGCCTATGGCCCACCCAGTCTGCCCATTTGAGCTTGTAAGTTCAGTTTATGTTTTCCTAGAAGTCTGTTGCCCCTTACCCCTGACCTCCAGAATTTCTTTATGTCTATCCCATGCATTCTTAAAATCGCGTGATTGTTTCAGCCCCCACCACTTCCTCTGGCAGGGTGTTCCACTTGTCCACCACCCATTCTCTGAAGAACTTCTTCCTCACGTTTCCTCTAACTCGTCCTCCCTCCAACTTCATCCCATGCCCTCTAGTCCTGGAACATCTTTTTCGCTTAAAAATAGTGTATTCCTGCACCCTGTTCCTCCCTGTAAGATACTTGTATGTCTCTATCATATCCTCTCTCTCCCTCCTCTCCTCCAGGGAGTACATATTCAGTTCCTTCAAGCTGTCCTCATAGGACCCTCTGGTGTGTCAACTCTGTTACAGAGCTTTGTGTCATCAGCGAACAGTGAAATTCTGCCTTCTAGGTCCTGCGCAATGTCACTGATGAAGATGTTGAATAGGACCGGTCCCAGCACAGATCCCTGTGGTACCCCACTGGTCACTCTTCCCTCTGTGGAGTGACAGCCATTTACCACCACCCTCTGTGTCCTGCCGCCCAGCCAGTTACCTACCCACCACACTACTGTCCTGCCCACACCCATATTTCTCAATTTGTGTAATAGTCTTCTATGTGGCACAGTGTCAAAGGCCTTGCTGAAGTCCAGATAGACCATGTCCACTGCCCTCCCCTGCTCCACCTCCCTTACTCGGTTACTAAATACATAAATAAATACAAATAAAAATAACAAGACAGGATTATGGTCATGTGAGTAACAAATATTAATTCTCAAATTCTATGAATAATAGGATTTTCTTGTTGCTAAGGGATCCCACTGAAAATGAGTCTTGGCTAAACTGGACTATCCTTTTCTGGAAAATTTCCTCAGAATAAAACTATTGCTACTACTACTACTACTAATAGAATATTTATTTTTAGGATTCAACTAGAAACATGGTAAATTGCCATCCAAAGCTTGAGGTGTATCTAGTATGCCATAGGGGGTGGTGCACACCTTTTAGCAGATAATGACCATTCCCTCAACAGATCTCTCCAGCTGCCTTGACCAGACCTTTAGGTCTCTTCCACCTTCTTTTACAAACATCCCCCACTTTCGGCTTTTCCTGTATTGCTGGCAGTATGATAATGAATATAAGTCTTTATCTGGTATATTCCTAATTGGGAATTATTTAATTTGTTTTCTCTTTTGTTTTATTTTTTGGTTCAGATAAATATTTGAGATCATATTTTCATCTGAAGTTACTTTCAGATTAATAGTCTTGTTTATCATCACCAGGGGTCCAGGAGTCTATTTTTATCCTAATAATATCCCATATTTAATAATAAACATAATACATATATATTTACAATTCAGGGTAGAGTACATTTATATGGAGCTTTCTCACTGATCATTAAACTAATCACTAATGGCTTGTTTGTGCAAAATATATTCTGTTTTTCCCCCACTGTACTATATATGCACTCCCTATATCACTTCTGTAAATGGTGCCCATATTTTTTCAAAACTGTCTTTCTGTTCATTCTTTATGTAGTATATTTGCTTGATTTTTACCATATCTATCATGAGATTCAGCCAGGTTTCAAACACCAGTGGGGAGTTATCTTTCCATTTCTGCAAAATACATTTTCTTGCTAAAATTATCATGATTGTAAGCAATTCTGGGAATTATTTTGTAGCTGTCCACACAGAAAGCCTGCAACAACCACTGCATTCATCTGTCACCTACCCCATTCACTCACACATATATCATATATGGCAACCCACCATCCCTTCTCACAGCCTGATACCAATACCTGATACCTGATACTGTTCTCAAACTATCCTCCAGTCCCTTGTTTGATGAAGGCAGTTGGCACCATTAATATCTTCATCACCACCCCAATAAATGATTAGGAGATGCCAAAGTGTAATAAATGCCCTGTGGTCCACCTTGTTGACTTGCAATGCTTTTCCCCACTCAATGCCATTATTACTTAATCCCCCTCTTCTATAACCTGATCACTCTGACCCTAAAGACACACTGCAGTAAAATCCTGTCTCCCTATCTCCTGTTCCATAAAGGGGGCAGGGGAAAATAGGCTGCACTCTCTCCACTGCCCAGTTGTCTTCCTCCCAATCTTCCCAGTACACTGTGAAAAAGAATGTAAAAGCTGTTAGCTGACATTCGGTACATTATACTTATGTGGGGGATGGGAGTGCAAACTGTCTAGAATTACCAAGAGATGCTATGCAAGCTGTGGTAGAGGGCCATATTAAAGTTCATTGGTATAGTACAGTTAACCTAGCATTAATCCATGACACTATACAGACCATATGTCCACCCCAACCCCTGATACAATGTACCTGCTATTACTTTCACTAATTGTGAGTTGTAGGGATGGGGAGGAGGATAACTACTCAGCCAGGATTTTCTAGCCTATTACCCCTCCAATAATGGATATGGGGTTGTGGATTGGGGTAGAATTTTACTGTGGTGGGTCTTTGGGAATGGGGATCAGGGTGAGGAGGTAGGGGGTAGAACAATTATATCATTTGTGGTGGGGAATGGTAGCAAGACAACCGGATGGTCCACAGGCCACATGTCAACCTTTGGTAGCATCCACATCATGGAGTGGGTGTTGGGTAATATAATAGCAGGATGCCAGATGTTGATAAATACTGTAGGTATACAGTACTTTATTTGTTAAATGCCTTTCCTAATCTGAAGGATCACTACCAATTAATATTGATATTAAAAAAAAAAACAACAACAACGAAACATTTTTAAACATCTTCGCAAATATCAATCACATCATATATAGATTAGAAATCAGATAAATAGCAGTCGGAGCCTAACTGTATTGGGAGAACAACAGTAGCTGGGGAAGGTCAGAATATACTGCCAGGTCTAGAAACGAGACTGAAGACTCAGTCAAGAGAGCATAATGAATAGACCTCAGAGGCTGGAGTTCCAGATGACCACAAATTGTGCACATGTGGCAGGTAAAGGTTTACAACAGCTGGTCCCTCAGTGCTACTGTGATTCTTGCTTCATGCACACAATTTCCATATAGAGTGCCTTTTTCCAATTTACAGCAGCTTATGGCCTTTTGTCAACATACATCCTATGTGTGGTATGACCTGTTGCAGCATATGCCCAGAACAGGAAATTGGTGCCCCACCAAGAAACGTAAAATTGCAGTTTCCTTGCAGATCACAAGTGCAGGACTTTAATTTCAACACTGGTGAGTTGCCCACAGGAACTAGAACCTTTGCTGGTCCTGGGCATCACAAAATTGTGTCCCAGGAGTACATTTCATGACCTTACAGTTGCAAATGTAAATGCTTTGTCCCCTGCAGATCTTAATCTTGAACTGGTGAAACTAAGCAGCCCCAGGCAATTAGAATGCAGATTTTTCCTAACAGCAAGTTCCTCCCATATGGTGACTAGTAGTTCTCTGATGTAGATGGGGCCTAGCCTCTTCAGGGCCATAAACACCAAAAGTAATACTTTAAAGTCAGCTCACCACTTAATGAGTAGCCAGTGCAGTTTGTGAAAAACTGGAGGAAATATGTTCTTATCTTGCTGCGGATGTTAGGAGCCTTACTTTAACCTTCTGCAAACAACAGAACTGACCAATGTGATGCTTGGCCAGCTGGTTATGATTGTTCTATGATATTTGTAAAATAGAATGTGGTATGTGAGTGTCTCACATGAGACATCCTGTGCTATGGGTGCCCCCCCCCAGGTCAGTGAAGTGACAAGTGACCTGAAACCAGGAGGTAATTAAAAGACTAGAGAGACTTAATTAAGGGTATCCTGTGTTCCTGTCTTAATTAGAACTGACCCAGCTGCCAGGATATAGGGCTCATAAGCTTTTATGATGTCTTACAGGAAAAACATGTTATACCACCATGGTGCTAAAGTTGTAAAACAACCTTTGGTGCCTTGGGAACAGGAAACCACACAACATCAAAGGAAAGGCTTGATTAAAGACTGTCATAATTTGGGAAAATTAGTTTTTACTAAAGTCACAGTATTTAAAATATCTCTTGACAGGAAGATCATTGTTTATATATTGTTTATATTCTAAAAGGAGGAGCTAGATGACATCATAGAAGGGGTGTATGAGAGAGACATGGTTTAACTAGGACTTGTGTCTGATCTTTGTGTCATATCTTTTTGGACTCTTAAGAAACAAGATCTCTGCTTTAACTTAAGCACTGTACAGAGGTAATACATTATATAGAAAAGATCTAACTGTATGTGGTAGGAGTTTGTCTGTAGTTTTCCTTGGTTTTCTTTATGTGATTGTATGCTCTTTGATATATTATTCTGTGTTTACTTTTTATATATTTATATCCATTTTTAAGTAAATCTTATATTTGAAAGATACTTGAAAGATTTTTATTTTTATTTTTTCTTCCGTTACTTCCTCCTGCAACCTTAGATAACCTGCTTTATCTTCCTATAGACACTTCTATGTATGTAAATACCGTGTAATCTGTACAATATCTGTATAATGTACATATGAACTTCTTTTTCTTCCTCTCTGTAAAGAGTATTATCTGTATTGCCTTGTAAATACCTGTGTTGACCTGTATATAAAATTGTTCATGCTCCACCCAGGTCCATCTTGCAAATGAGCTTCTGCTCAACGATGAATGCCTGGTTAAATAAAGACTTGATTGATTGATTGATTGATTGATTGATTGATTGATACTGCCTGGGTCTTCCAAGTTCTTTCTTTTGCATGTGACATATAGAAGGTTAAGACTGACAAAACTGTTCAAGAGCTTGATGGTGTTACTAAACTGGGAAAAAGTAAGAATATACCTAAGTTCTTTTATAGAGTTTTAAGGGTTCATTTTGGAAGCCTATCTTGGTGCCCCCTGACATAAGATTGTACCACAATCCCCAAAGAGGGTACAAATCTGCGCCTGTACATTTGGGTATGCTAGCATAAGGTTCATAGTTTGAATACCCCCAGAACTTGAGACCAAAGGTAATTCAGACCCAAAAGCAGACAGGAGGGTTACCCTGCATGTTACCTGTTCACATTACTGTGCTTGGAGGTTGGCACTGTGGGAGCAGAGGGCCTGACCTGCTGAATGCATTTGTGACAACCAATAGGCCATATTAGAGGGTGCTGCAGTAGTCAACTGCATAGTGATGGCATATCCATAGGAAGATGGGGGCTAGATAACTGGGTGGTGGCCCTAGGTCTAGTCCTGGTTACCTGGAGAGGGGGAAGGTGTTCTGAATAACTAATATGGTATTTTGAGGACCCAAACATGAATACTCATTGAATATTCACCAGAAGGCATTTGCATCACACTGTTTCCACTTTGACCTGAGGAAGAAGGTTTTATCTCTTGAAAGCTAGTCTTAGAAATAATTTTGTTAGTCCAATAAAAGGTATCACCTGCAAAATATTGTTTTTTTTTCTTGTACATCACCCTGGATAATGTGTAAATGGAAGGGTAGAATGTAATAAAATGTGGAGGAGGTAACTGCTGTAAAAAATGTCCTGATAAGAGTTTGTCTTATTTTCAGATGCATCCACCACAACTGCATCACTGGTATTTCTTCTGCATTACCTTTGCTGTGCAGTACTGTATTCTATCAGTTGACGTCATTAATTTATATATCATAGTACGTGAAGAACACTGGCCTAATATAGTTTTGCCTTCTACCATGACATCACAAGAACATCACGGATCTTAGGCATGTGTACACAAATCATTTACCTGACCACATGACTGATAGTGTAACTTCTATGTAAAGACATTTGGCAACTGAGCTGGCTATGGATGTAATTGCCTATTTATGTTGTCTCATTCAAATATTGACCATACAGCATTCTGTATCTCATGGTACGTTAAAGGAATAAATGTCATTTGCTTCCATTACAGTTGGAAGAAAAAAAAAATATCAGAGGATGGCTGGAACAAATAAAATGCATTGTTTAAAAAAAAGTCCTGAATTTTGAATTTAAGGAGTGAATATTTTTAATAATAATAATAAAAACAATTTATATAGTGTCTTACATACAGTTTCAACGTGCTGTAAGTGGCAAAGCAAGATGCAAACATCATCAAAATAAAGTGAAAATGGATAAAGCAGACAGATGGTAATTCTTCAGACAACATTGTAGGTGGTGCCATTAAGAAATGTCTTTAACTTGGTCTTGAGGTGTTAATGTCCACACTGGATTAGACATCAAGTGGGGGGTTGAGTCCCTTGATTAGGACTGTATGCTGACAGGGCCCTGTCACTGTTAATCACTAGTCTATTGTACCTGCTTACTCAGTGAGGAGGTGCATAGAGGTTTAGTAAAATGGTTTAACTGCAGAATAATCATGCATAGATGTTGGGAGGTATACTCAGTGTACTTTGCTGAGTACAGTAAAATCGGGAAAATCCAAAGGCAACACAAGCCTCAGACCAGGGCAACAAACACAAACAGAACTGGAGTAAAATAATAAAGCTACATTTTCCATTCTTGTGCTGGGGGAGGGGGGGTACACACTGACTAGCAAGCACTCAAGTGAACTTGTAAGTGAGCACAAGGAGTGGAGGTGGGGTGGGCGCTATATGCTGCGAGTTGAACACCATGCAGTCTGTTAATTTGGACCTCTGTAAGGCTGACTACCTTGATGCTGTACAGAGGCTTATCACAATATATTCTAAACACTGTCATGAAAATCCAGCTACTTCTGTCTGATTGGCAGTGTGTGTGTGTTAGATAACATAACATTTTATGAGTCTAGTAAGATGATTAGCTTACCATATATTGCTGAGTAAAATGTGGATGAGGTTGGGAGAATGTTTGTGTGGTGGGGCGGGGAAGCGCATCTTTTGGTTTGTGTTTACATGGAAGGGGGATGTCATAGTTCCATCTATTATTGAGTGCATGTTTAACATTCCTGGCTACACCCCTGTGCTTATGAAGCAATTTGCTGAGATACTGCACCTAGGGGCAAGACTGTGGTGCCATTTTAAAACCCTAAGCAGTAGTTTAAAATCTATACACTGATTGAAAAGTAACCAGTGGAGGTTAGCCATGACAGGAGTTACAGTTTATAAACAGTTTTCTTTTTAAGCAATCTGGCAGAGACATTTTGAACAGATTATGGAAGCTGAATTGTATTTGAATGCAGACCAGCAAAGATTGAGTTGCAGTAATTCATTTGTAAAAACACAAGGATTGGCGAGAGTTACAGTAATATCATAGTTTAGATAGAGTTCATGATTTGCATTATAAAATGGGTTTTAAAAATTAGGAAAGGTACTGGAGGGCTGGAGCACTCAATGTAGGAAGGCAGTCCCAGTCAAAAAAACCCCAAAACCTCAAGTACCATGGCTGTATGCTGCAAAGGTTTATTTGAATCAATGTAAAATGTGGTGAAACAGGAAGCTCCTGTTGATCCAAAACAAGCCCTGGCACTTCAACTCATGGGGACTATGATTAAAGTGCAGGGGATTGTTTTGGATTAGGAGGACCACCCTGTTTCAGACCCTGTTGTGTTGACTCAAATAAACTTTTGCAGCATGCTGCTTTGGTACTTGAGGTCTTTATGTGGACTGACATCCTACATTACTGACCTCCTCCACTGAGTGCTCTAGCTCTCCTGCATCTTTCTGTTTGATTTTTTGAACATACAGCTCCTGCTGTGCACGCTGTCCATGGAAATGCCATGTGCACTCATTTCTACTCTCTCCTTTAGAAACCATGAAACGTGATTGGCAATTGGCATAAGGTAATTTTTAAACACAACAGCACTGGATTAAGATCCAGCAGCCTCTTCCCTATAAAAACAAATTCTAGCCACACATCCCTGATTGCCATCATAAACATGGCTCCCATCATGACAATCTAAAAACCTGCAACTAGGACTTAAAAACAAAACTGCCTTAAATCAAAAAGGATAATAATTATATGTTATTTGCCCTAGTACTCCTTGTCTTACGCACACATATATTCATTAAAAAATGAAGTGCTACAATACTGACAGTTTTACTTTCAGCTTTTTTTTTCCTGATAATGAAAAATATCCCCCCCCCCACAAAACCTTACCTGTTAACCAAGGAAATCTGTGCTGTCTAACCTGCTACAAATAAAACAGTCACCTCACACAAGGACTCAAACTTTGAGGTGGCAGGGCAGACAACAGCAGCCGTATCTCAAGGAATTTACAGTGCGAGAAATCATTCCATTTCATTCTGCTGCACTACTGACATATTGAGTGCAGCACAACATGATCGTGATGAACCCAGTGCAACAGAACAATGCTGTTCCAGGCATGGATTTCCATGTGGAACAGCGTTCTATAAAACACTGTATTCCACCTCTTGAAGGTAGGAAAGATAAACAAGAAAAAGTGTGGGAAAAAGGCAGGAAATAACATAAATAAGTATGAAAGTTCAGGAAACTGGTTAGTGGGGATGGATTGGGTAAAGTACAGAGTTTAAGGCCTAATTTAAAAACAATGTATTTTGCTGTGCATAATATTTGAAACTAAGATGGCATGCCTAGCTGGGGCTAATATGTGGGGGTGGATGAACTCTGTAGCAAAATCATTAAAATGTTTAACATTATTTTATTTAATTTTTTTTCATTTTCTCACCCTTTCCCCCAAAAAATCTTGGATGGATTTTATAGTCACAAAAAGACATTTCAGGATGTGCTTTGTGGTGGGATAACAACATCTATCAGGTGGTTAAGGGCACTCACTGATGCCTCATGCATCACAACACACTCGAGGTGTGCCTTTATCCCACCACAACACATACCCTGTGATGTCCTATTGCTTAAATATTCCACAGGTGAGAGTCCCATTAACATAGAAACATAGAAACACAGAATTTGACGGCAGATAAGGACCGCTTGGCCCACCCAGTCTGCCCATTTCCCTACCTACTGGATAAGCTGCAGATCCTAGTTAACCAGCAGCCTACTTCTTCTTACCCCAACCCCCCAGAATTGCCTTATGACTATCCCATGCATGCTTGATTCCACCACTGATTTTGACTCCACAGCCTCCTCCGGAAGGCGTTCCATGCATCCACAGCCTCTCTGTGAAAAAATACTTCCTTAAATTACCTCTGAGCTGCCCCCCATCTTCAAATTGTGCCCTCTTGTTCTTGCACACCTCTTTTTTTGAAAGATGCTACCCTCTTGGACTTTGTTGATTCCCTTGAGGTACTTGAAAGTTTCTATCATGTCCCCCTCTCCCTCCTTTCCTCGAGGCTATACATATTAAGCTCCTTAAGTCTCTCTTCATATGTCTTCTGGTGCAGACCCTGCACCATTTTAGTTGCCCTCCTCTGGACAGCTTCCATCCTGTCTATGTCTTTGCGGAGATTGGGTCTCCAGAACTGCACACAGTACTCCAGATGGGGTCTCACCAGCTGTCTGTACAGAGAGATAATAACTCCTGTTTTCTACTGGCATGCCTCCCTATGCATCCCAGTATCCCCCAGTCCTCCTTGCTGCCTCTCACATTGCTTGCCCATCTTTAGGTCATCTGATATGACTACCCCCAGGTCCCTTTCCATTTTTGTTGTTGTTAGTATCTCACCCCCCATTGTGTACTCTTCCCCTGGGTTTTTGTTTCCCAGGAGCATTACTTTGCACTTCTTAGCATTGAATCTAAGCTGCCATACATTTGACCATTCCTCTAACCTTCCCAAGTCCCTTCTCATCCTTTCCACCCCACCCTGTGCATCAACTCTGTTGCAGATCTTAGTGTCATCTGCAAAGAGACATACTTTTCCTTCCAGTCCTTCTGCAATGTCGCTTATAAAGACATTGAAGAGGACCGGTCCTAATTCTGAACCCTGCAGTACCCCACTAGTAACCCTCCTTTCTTCTGAGTGGACTCCATTAATCCACCATATCCTCACCCCATCAAAGATAAAAGCACACCAATGTCGTTTTATATCTTTTGTAGTCTTGATACAACAGCAAGCCAGTTGCACCATACCAGCTGTGCCACATTTCTGAGCATGCATAGTAAGAAGTGTGTGTTGTGAATCTTCAGGCATAGTATGGTACACCAGTGAAATATCCGTGCCAGAAAGTATGAACTGCTGCTTTACATGGCTTTGGAGGTACCCCATAACATGTAAAAGAGCTACAGTGATTAATAAATAGAGTATTTAGAAATGAACACCACCAACATTCACCTGCTTAGTCGTTAACTATCTTTGCAGCTATACAAGTGGTTTTATTACTGTGATACTCTATGCTGCTGTAACAGGGATCCCCCTGTTATATGTTTAAACCCATGTCATAAATATGAGTATGTGCAAACCCCCTCCAATTTTCCCTTACACTCTTTCCTGTCAGCTTATCTTTTCTGTCTTTCCTTTACATTCATGTCAGGGTGGCCAACCTGGCAATCTCCACAAACTCTTTGCTGTCCCTTATTCTCTTTACCCCCTCTTTATGCACACAGAATTATGCTCCCGATTGCAGAGATAGGAAATAGTGCAAGTTGAGCTTTATTGTTAATGTTTGGTGCCCCTTGGTTTAAGAAGTGTAGGAACTGTTTCTGGGGTGCCGAGCTCCAGAACCACTGCTGCTGAGTGCAGTTCCTTTGACTTATGTGGCTCCCATGTAAGAGACAGTGCTGGTCGACGAGTGCTACTGAGCAATTCTTTTTTTTTTGGAGCAGGTTGCTCTGTGTTGGTGTAACTGCATATAGCAGCTGAATGTACCCTCCTTGTTTGGAGCAAGTAAAAGAATGATTGCTTCCGAGCAAAGGCATGCTCCGAAGAAAAAGCCTAGTGTTGCGCTAGTGGCAAGATCTAAGTCACTTGAATACTTGACCACCGGCTAGTGAGACACTATGGGCAAGGGTAACTGTAAGCCCCATAGTGTCTAGAATAATGTTATCCCGTACAGAAGCAGCTCCAGAGATGTTGCGATTGAGGGCTGCATAGGAAATAGAATAATTTGTGGGCTAGTGGAGCAAATAAATAAAAAAAGGGTCCTATTTGTATGTTTTGAAACCTGTGATGTCATGGCCTATGGAAACTCCCCAATTATGTAAAGTCATAGCCTATGGAAACTCCTCAATTATGTGAGGTCACGACCTATGGAAACTAACCAATTATGCGATGTAATCACAAGGAGCTATAAAAAGGGCTCACCACTAATGGAAAGTTAGATAGTCAAGTCAGTCTAGTGCTGACAATGAGTAGGGTAAGACCTACAGTTGGTGTGTGTGTGTGTGTGTGTGTGTGTGTGGATTTCACACAGGTTACTTGAGAAAAGTATTCATTGGACTATCTGAGCTGAAGCAAAGCCACAGACTCTGGTGAAGGAAGCAGAGGTCTGAATTTCTTTGTGCAGGACTTAGCTTTTTTTACTTTTTTTGTCATTTATGTAAATAAGCGTATTTTTCCAAAAAATAAATTGATGAATGCATTTGTGCATTTTTTATGTATTTGATCCCTGCTTTGTTGTGTCAGTTATTTATCCCACATGTTCACAGCTGCAGAATATGCCTTTTTGAATTATTTTTCCCATTCTGTGAAAGTCATGTGCTAGAAGTACACACATGCTGTTCCAAAATGTGATAGACCCTGTTGTAGTTGCAGGCAGTGTTATGGAATTACAGTAGCTGAAGCAAGCTCTGTGCAAACTACAATCAGGAAAAAAAAAATACACCAGTGTCCTTTCTGACCAGTAAATATATTTTCAGAAATTAGGTTAAATTATTGGACAACACTTTTCCCACATAGTATAGCTATAGTTGCTGTTTGATTTGATCTTATAATACCCAGCTATCTCAAGAGTACGAACCTTGGAAGGACACCCTTGTCCATTCAGTTAACCCTTGAGTCACTTCTTAATATGATGATTCTTTTTACTATCCAAAATTTAAATTTTTAAATTCCTGTTTATGTATATATATATATATATATATATATATATATAATGAAGAAAGACAAAGTAGTTTTTGGTTACAAATGCCAAATTTACCATAGCTAGCCAGCTGGTGTGAGAGTATACACTGTACCCAAGTTAGGATATATTTATCCATATCTGCATTCTAAAAATGAAAGGACCTTGCATATGGTTCACCATTTCTCTACTTCAAGACAGTTTAAATTGCCCAATTGTTTACCCATATAAGGAATTCAGTCTTACCTCTTTGCTTATGTGTCCATCTTTATTTATGTCATATAAATTAAAAGCCCAGCGAAGCTTCTCTTGTGCTGACCCCCGGAGTAAGGTAGAGAGGCCTGTGACAAAATCCTAGTAATGAATACAGACAAAAAGGTCAAACCCAGAATTCATTATGTAGGCCATACAATCATCAAGCCAAGAGTGACATTTTATTTTTGTGCACTTAGATACCCTCAAAGATCTGCAGCAGCTGCTTTATCTTGGATGACTACAACCAAGAAAGAGAAGGTGCAAAAATGTACAAAAACTTAACCTTTAATACAATGTAATATTTCTTTACTCTATTATTATTATCTCTTCAATCAACCTCTTGCCACATGCTGGAAAAGTGTACATGTATCTGCAGCTGGGGCACAGTGTATGATAGGATACATGCAAAACTTTCTGATAGGCACTCAAGTTCCTGTTTCTTTGTACAAAAGTCAAAGACTATTAAAAGCTTTGACAAAACCTTTTATGCCATTGGATATGATAACATTAGTCATCCTTTTGCTTCCTAACTTTTCCTATGGTTGCCACTTACTTCTGTGCTGGTACAGTACATTCAGTATTTCAATGCAATGAGCATCTTAATCATTACTTTCCCCCCAGTGTCTTTATTGAAGTTTCCTGTAATGCTTAATGGACTCTCAAGGCTAGAGTGGGATGTGCCAGATGAATAGCTTTGAGGAATAGCAGATTTCAATTCATTTGAAAGCTAAAGCTAAGCAGAATAGCAGTGTCAGTGGCTCAGCAAGTTGAGCATTTCACTCTGATGCCAAATGACTGAAAGGTTGTGGGTTCAATCCCAACACCAGGAACCCAGGTTAAATCCAAATACTGACACTGTGGTGCAGCATGAGGGTGGTGCTGCTCTCCTGAGATGCCATATTTCAGATGAAATGTTAAATCAAGCTCCCATCTGCCTGTTCTGGTGGTTGTTCAGGGTGATGCGAAAGATCCCTTTGCACTTATCAAAAAAGAGTAGGGGTTTTTGATTAAAATAAAACATGACAATCATAAAAAAAACATTAAACAAGACCATGAAAGAATATCAAGTACAAGCACATACTATCAAAAAGGTTAAAGAAAAGTTTATAGGAAACAAAAGATTAACCTTTTGTAAAAAGAGAAAAAAGTTAGACAAAAAACTATCATCATGTTATTAATCCAGACATACCCCTACCTAAACGGTAACAAATACCACATGTTCCATAACAGTATTCACAGCCTGTGCCAAGAAAACATTTCCACACTTTATCTACATGTGTAACAGAAAGCATATTCATTTCCCCTCAGTTTAAGCATACAACAAAGCCTTTTCCACTATTTGAGCAATGGAAAGATATGAACAGTCCAGGTGTTTTAGTTTCAGGACACAGGATCGGATCCAGCGAGGGTCCCAGCATGGAGGTCATGAGGGCTGCTGAACCTGCCATTCCCCACCCCCCAGCTCGAACACAATCGAAGGACACAGGATTGGATCCAGTGAGGGTCCCGATGTGGCAGTCATGAGGGCTGCTGAACCGGCCCTCCCCCATCCCCAAGCTCAAACACAATCGAAGGACACAGGATCAGATCCAGCGAGGGTCCCGACGTGGAGGTCGCGAGGGCTGCTGAACCTCCCTCCTCCACCCCCCCCAGCTCAAACACAGTCGAAGGTAAAACACTGAGGGAGCCAGTGACAGTCTGTTGTGTCAGTGAGAGCGTACTGCAATTCTGACAGAAAATAATAATTTAATCTTAAAACTGTAAGCTTACATACGCCTTCACTCCAGGCCTTGCTAACTGCCACGCTGACTGCTCCGGCGCTGCTCCGCTGACTTGGAGCTGTGTGCAGTGTGTTTGAACTTGGCGCCTTTTTCTCTATGTGTTTGCTGACAGCGTAGAAGTTGAGATAGCTTTTTTCCCTTTAAATACAACGCTCTACCTGCAATATTACTGTACTGTAAGGGGTTACTTTAAGAGATTTGCATTTTAAGGCATTTTTCTGTTTTACATACCTTGTTTTGCTGCCTGGGGGTTAAGTACTCATTTTAAAGCCATTCCAAACTGTGCTGTACCTGGTATATTTTAAACTGTCTTAAAGCTGCTCTTCTTCTGACCCCCACACTGATCTCTTCAGGCCCCCTCCTCCACTCTCGCTCTTTCTCCTCTGTCTCTTCCCCCTCTGCAAGGTATTTAAGACTTACCTCACTCTCTATTCTCCACAGGACACAGGATCGGATCCAGCGAGGGTCCCACTGTGGAGGTCGCGAGGGCTGCTGAACCTGCCCTCCTTCACCCCCCCAGCTCGAGCACAATCGAAGGTAAAACCCTGAGGGAGCCAGCGACAGTCTGTTGTGCTTAGCGAGAGCGTACTGCAATTCTGACAGAAAATAATAATTTAATCTTAAAACTGTAAGCTTACATGCGCCTTCACTTCCAGGCCTTGCTAACTGCCATGCTGACTGCTCTGGTGCTGCTCCACTGACTTGGAGCTGTGTGCACTGTTGTTCCCACCAGCTGCGCCAGCTCCCCACTGCCCCACCACCACCCATGGTTGTCTCCGTGTTATATATCTCTCATCACGTGATGCGCTTAAACCAATCAGCCCACTTTGCCGTTTGCAGCCTATACTTTTTCACCACTAGAGGCATCCTCTGTTTTAACTGCCTTTAAAGCACAATCCTGTTAGCCTACCTCTAATAAATGAGCTACCTTTGGGTACCCATACAAACCATCGCACAACTGAATTGCTGCTTCCCCACCTCCTCTCCCTGATATCCCCTAATAGCACTAATTGCTTATATCTAAAAACCAATCCCCATCTCATTGCCTTTGCTACTACAATCCCTAGGGTTTACTTCGGCTTCCAGCTAGCTGGGTGATTCAATTTACTCCACCCCAACACTGTTGCCCAGGGTGCATCCTCTAATCTGCACCCTTAAGGAAAAGCCTTGTATTTTCTGCAAACCAGAGCCCTGCCTAAAGCACCCTCACTGGGCCAACACCTGCTGTCCTTGGCCATGTTGCCTTTCCATTTGGGATCCTTCCTCTGCTGGGTACCTCACACATACCCGTTGTGTCAAATGGCTGGGCCCCTGGCTCCACAAGTCCAAGCTGGGAACTTAGCCAGCTGTCATGGTCCTCCAACCACCCTGTCCTCCTTCAAGCTCCCATCTGCCTGGCAAACTGCCAAAGGCTTAAAAATAGCATACCTCAACATGCGCAGTATCCTCCAAAACCTTGCTGAACTTAAGACCTGGGCAGCCCACTACAAGTCTGACATTATGGGCATCACGGAAACTTGGCAGAAGCCTCGCATTCCTGACTCTGTGTGTGCCCTCCTGGGCTACAACCTCATCCGGCAGGACAGGGCAGGCAGCAAGCGTGGGGGGGTGTACTGTTATACTACAAGATGCACCTTAATGTGTCTACAGTTGCTCATTTACCCCCTGCATCCCCAGCCTGTGAGTTCCTTCACACCCTCCTTCTGCTTGGGAACACTAAAAAGGAGCATCTTGTCTGTGCCTACAACCCTCTGAAGGGTGGAGTTCAAGGACTCTCCTCACTACTTGCCCTACTTAGGGAAAAGGTTGGCTCAAATGAGCTGCTAATCTTGGGGGACGTTAACCTCAGTTGGCTGGGACCCAATACCAAGCAATATGAGCCCCTTCTCTCAGACCTTGCTCTCAGCCAGATCATCACGGGACACACAAGGCTCTCCTCCCGGGGGAACAAAGGGCCACTCATTGACTGGGTAATGAGCAACAGATTGGATAGAATTGTCCACTCAGGGATACTCCTGGACATCATCTCAGATCACTCTCCAACCTATTGCATATGGGGCACCTCCTCGCCCAAAATCCCCAGCAAAGTGATCCAGATGAGGGATTATTCCAAACTTATACACAATGACTTCCTTGAGGACCTTTGATGTGTTGACTGGACCAGGGTCACTGCCACAAATGACCCTGTTGCAGCCCTTGATAATTTCCTTGCCATATTTGTCCCCTTGCAAAACAGGCATGCACCCCTTACAAAAAGGAGGGTGAGGGGCACAGTCACGAAGTGGCTCCATGGAGGCCTATTCTCCCTCATGAAGCAGAGAGACAAATGCTGGGTGAAACACAAGATCTCCCGCAACAACAACGACCTGGAATATTGTCAGCTCAGAAACTCCTGTAAGAGAGCAATACTCGTTGCCAAGAGTGAGTACTGCAAATCTTCCCTGATAGCCTCGGCACATAAACCCAGGCACTTTTGGCAAATTGTCAAAAACCTTGTCGTCGGGTCTGCCAAGGAACTGTTCACCAACATGCATATCGGGGGGATCAACTGTAATAACCCCCAAACTATTGCCACTGCTTTTAACTGCATGTTCTTAGACCTGCCTGTTCCTCCTTCTTCCCAACTCTCTGCCCCAAACCCCCTGAGTGGGCACTCCCCCCTCGACTGCCCTTTTACCTCAAAAGGATCTCAGTTGGAGAGACCCACAAACTCCTAGCTGGTCTCTCCCACCACAAGGGGGCAGGACACAACAGGCTCGAACCAAAGCTGCTTAGCTTGGGGGCTCCTCTCCTCACCTGGCCGGTCACTCATATCTTTAACTCTTCTCTTATCTCAGGGATGATCCCTGATGTATGGAAGGTGGCCAAGGTTGTCCCTGTTTACAAATAAGGTGACCCCAAAGATATTAACAACTATCGCCCCATCGTCATACTCTCAGCTACCTGTAAGCTCCTTGAAAAGACAGTTGCCTCACAACTCTCCCACTACCTTCAGGGTCATGCCGTTCTCTCCCCTGCTCAGCATGGCTTCAGAAAAGGGCACAGTACATCGACTGCACTTGCTGTGGTTACCTCTGAGATCAGGTCTGCGACAGACCAAGGCAAACTAACCGGTGCCATTTTTGTCAATCTCTATAAGACCTCCGATCAGGTTGACCATTCCCTCCTCCACTCCACTCTTCATTCTCTCAGATTCTCCCATAGTGCCTTTGCCTGGTTCTCCAACTACCTTGTGGGAAGGCAGCAATACACCTGCTTCAACCGCACCCTCTCTGCCTTCTCCCCAGTAAACTGCAGGGTCCCCCAGGGATCCGTCCTTGGATCCATTCTGTTTTCCCTATTTATTAATGAATTTCCCTCCGCTACAACCCACGGGCACCCAACTCTATACCCAGATGACCTCGTCGTACTGACAGGTTCTCAGGACATTACTATCATCAACTCCCAGCTTAACTCTGACTTTGATCTTATCCAGAACTGGCTCAAGGGCCACAAGCTTACCATCAACCTGAGGAAGACCCAGGCCATGCTCTTTGGCTCTGTGGCCAAAATCTCCTCCTGCCCGAAGCCTCTAACTATCTATGGAGCAAATGGCTCCCTCATGCCGGTCATTGACGCCATCAAGTATCTAGGAGTTACCCTTTATCCACAACTGGATCTCACCATGAATCTTCAGAATGTATGTAAACCATGAATGGCAAGCTCAGACTTGCCTACAGATCCAAAGAGTGCCTCACCCCGGCCGCTATGCTCACCATAGCCAGGGGGATACTTCTTCCCATGCTTTGTTATGGGCTCATAGCCTTTGCCCCAGTCCCGAACTCTAACCTTGCGAAATGGGACACTGCTTACAACAATATATGCCACTTCACACTCTCTGCCCCTCGCCTTATGCATCACTGTGAGCTCTACTCATGGCTGGAGTGGCTCCCCCCTGAAAAGCACTGCATCTTTGTCCTTGGCAACTTCGTAGATAATACAGTTAGAACGGCCACTCCTTCTGCACTTGCCCTTCCCCTTAAATACGGAACCCCTGCCTACCACTTAAGATCCAGTGCGGCACAGGTCTGCCTGGTTCCCAAGACCCACATCCTTGCAGGGGACCGGGCCTTCTCCGTCCACGTGCCAAGACTATGGAACTCTCTGCCAACCCTAGTTCGTGCCTCTCCCTCCCATCCCTGCTTCAAAACATCGCTATGGAGCTTCCTCAAAACTGCCTCTGCCTGTCTATGTACCATATAGACCCAGCACATTCTCTTCAACCCCCGATTCACTGAAGGAGCTGTCCTGTGTGCTGTTTCACCAGCCGCTGTTGAATCTCTGCTCTTAACCAGCATAAGGCACTTTCCACCCTCCTGCCAGAGAGGCAATATCATCATATCAGTACCTGCTTCTATTCTGCATTATTTGATGTACATTCTGTCTCAATATAGGTGCCCATGGCATGCTATTACTTGATTGTACTTTCAATTATTTCGATGTTATTCTCTTTTGTGTTATTTGATGTTATCCTACCTCTCAAACCTGTTATGTAACTTGCTGCTATACTGCCTACATGACCATTTAAAGTCTATTGTACCCTATGCTGTACCACCCACCTGTCAGATTCTGTGGCTCCTGTATGTTACTTTGACTCTGTATTATGTTTTCTATGTACTCTGTAACCCTCCTGGGTCGCACCTGAAAATAGGCACTT
Source organism: Neoceratodus forsteri (assembly GCA_016271365.2). Classification (NCBI taxonomy): domain Eukaryota; kingdom Metazoa; phylum Chordata; order Ceratodontiformes; family Ceratodontidae; genus Neoceratodus; species Neoceratodus forsteri. Next base: position 869,817,139 of record CM057452.1, on the reverse strand, counting down.
TGATGTCTAGAGTGCTTACCTGGTTAACAAAAGCAAATAAATAAATAAATAAATTGGCATTTTGCCTGCCAAAAATAAAATTTGAGGCAAAGAAAACAAATTGCTTTCATTATAGGCTCAGGAATGGGTAGAAAACCACCCCAAAACAATGTTTTCATACAAGAGCCTCTCAAGCCATGGTATTTTCTATTGTCTCACCACAAAGGATCAAAACCCTTTAATACAATTAGTCTAACAGAAAATGTTCCATAGTTTCCAGCTGATTTGGGCATTTAAGGCACATGCACACTTCAATACTCGTATCTTTACTTTTTCACCTCACTGATAGTCTCCCATGGCAACAGAGACAATTCACATCCCACATTTGCTGAGGGACACAGGAATCTAACAATTGCATTACTGCTAGTTGAAACCTTTTTGGTCTACAATGTTTAAAAGTTGGTTCAGCCCAAAATTTGGTATGCACTATCTCAGCATAAAGAGAAGCTCTAGACAACGTCTGAACTTGTTTTGTCAACTTCCAACTTCCCATTTTTTTTTTACTGCTGGTACCACATAATCTGGAAGAGATAATAATTTGGCCATCATCAGGGTATGGAGCTCCCATTTCAATAAAAAAAAATGTTTCATGATGTCAATCCACAAGGGAATCCATACACTAGTTAAAGAATGACCTGGTGGGGCAAACTAAGTAAGAAACAAGGAGCGGAGAAACACTACTGGATGAATCATTTTAAGGCCTCCTTCTTTAATTGGCAGGTATGTTATTTCCCTTCACATTGGGTTCAGCTGGCTCCCCACAGCAGCTGAAAAAAAGACTAATTAAACATGGTACAGCTGCTGTGGTGGGAAGAATTCATGAGATAGAAATTAAAAAAATAAGAAGAAATGATTTAATTAAGTCTGCTTTCTTCAGTTTAGATAATATCCAAGCTCTCAGTCCAGTTTTCCTGGGGTAGATTTTGTGGACCAAAGAGGACACCCATGACCTGTATTGGTTTCCCAGAAATGTGAATGCCTACATTGTGCTCCTGAGTGTAACCTATCCTAAAACAAGTACTTTAAGATTTATTAATCTCACATCCTGAAATCTTTGTAAATTTAGAGAAAGCATTCATAGCTGCCACTCCTGATGCTTCATCTGCCAAAAAAAGGCAGACATCATCCATGTAAGCCATTATGGACAATTGAGTTCCATCTCTGGAGTGCACAATACCTTTGCTGGGCCATGCTGCTGTATATATCTGGCAATGAGATCCAAAAAAAAAAAATCCAGCATATAATGATGGACAAAAAAGACAACCTTTGCTGATGCCTGTACATACTGCAAGTTCCTTTCCCTCATGCCCATTAATTGTAGGGACTGCAAGAGCAGTAACATACAAGGTCCTAATCCACCTAATAAATTCTATTAGAACACCATAGTGAGACAGAACAGAAAGAAGGTAATCATGCAGTATACTGTCAAAAGCTTTCTGCTGGTCCAATGACAAAACCCACCCACAACCTTTCCTTGCATGCCCAGTTCTGTTACATCTCTTAAAGTATACAGATTTGCATATATAGAGCTCATTGAAATGCAACATGTCTAGGCCAACCTCATCAGATGGTGGGCTACAGCTGGTAAACATTTACATAATAATTTGGTCAGTATTTTAAAATCTGAATTCAAAAGGCTAATAGATCACCAATATGTCAGGGATTCTTGATCCCCCCTTTTAAATTAAAAAAAATTGTCAAATAAATACGAAAAGATGTACTCTACTGCAAGTCCCAAAGTCTAAAATAAATTGAAACATAATGGCTAGAAACTCTGGCAGAATATCCACGAAAGAAACATATAGTTCATTTGGTAAACTCTCCTCCCCAGGGGCTGAGAGATGACGTTTTTCCCCCTCAAATCAGAATAAAATAACAATATTTTTTCCATCATCAGAGCAGTCCTCTGGTTAAATCTTCATATATATGTTTCATCATGTAAGAGGGAGGGGATCCAGGATCTAAGCTAACTAAATTATACACATATTTTGTTTTCTTATATTTTAATTTGATTTAATGCCATCTGGAACGGAGTCCACATTTTTTGAAATTTATCTTTTAAACCATTTGTAAAGTGCTATATTTGTTCTAGATTGGAAATATCTAATATCATATTCAATCAAGTTTTGAAGACTGGTGGGTCAGGGTCCATCCATTTTATCGGAATATACTTCTTTGCTACAATAGTGAATAATGTTAGCAGTTTTTGTTGTGCTTCATCCAATAGTTCCTTATCAGGATAAATTCCTAATAGTTTAACCATTGGAGAGAAGAAAAGGTGCTTCTTAAAAACGATTGTGCATAGCTGTTCAATTTTGAACCAAAAATTAGAGAGATATGGGCAAGAACTTATTAAGTATATCAATGTACCAGTTGATGTTGCACATCTCAGACACTTATTAATACTTGGGTTAAACTGATTTAGTTTTTAAGGGGTGTAGTATAACATGCATCATATTCATTTGAACCTGTTATAGTTTAATAGAAAACACATTCTCTATGTATGCATTGATACTATCCTTCCACATAATATCAGTTATGTTTAGTCCCAAATTTCTTTCCCATCTGCCCCGATCTTATTTCAGTTAACTTTCGAGGTATCTTGTATCAAACCATAGATAGTGGAAATCAGTTTCTTTCCCTGCTTATTACTCTGTATACTTTCTAAAGCTGTAAGTCATTCGGTAATTTTTATCAGTTTTTTATTTTGTTTCAGAAAGCTTTTTAACAGTGTGTACTGAAATATTTGAGTGTCAGAGATTCTGTATTTGATAGGTAGTTGTGTGAAAGTTTGGATTACCCCCCTTTCCATAAATCTCCTATTTGTGTGACACCCATGTCCTACCATACCTTAAAATTACTATTTATTATTGAGGGTGAGTAATATAATTTCTATGTATAGGAGTATATGTCAAGAGAGCTTTCTTATCTCCTAATTGTTTTTGTAAGGTTGTCCAGCACTGATAAATTGTCTTGGTTGTGATTGGGACTTATTTTTTTTTCTGGACAACCTGAGTAGAGCAGATTCAGAAGTGTAGGGTAACTTTGTGATTGTGTTTCCATTGTGGCTGAAGTTAGAGTAGGAATTTCATTTTGAGCCCAATTCCAGACCTGTGCTACTTGTGCAGCAATATAGAAACATAGAAACATAGAAGTTGATGGCAGATAAGGATCCAGTCTGCCCATTTCTTTTTCTACCTTATGAATGTGCCATAGGCCTTTACTCTGTCAATGGCCTATCTATTCATACTCATCTGTATTGCTCCCGTATGCCTATCCTGGGCCTGTTTGAAGCCCTGCACTGTATTCATATCCACCACTTCCTGAGGTTGGCTGTTCCATGCATCCACCACCCTTTTTGTGAAAAATAACTTCCTCACATTACCCCTTAATCGGCCTCCCTCTAATCTCATGCTGTGTCCTCTTGTCCTGTTAGTTTTCTTATATTGAAACATGTTAGACTCTTTCACCTTGTTAATGCCCGTAAGGTGTTTGAATGTTTCAATCATATCACCTCTCTCCCTCCTTTGCTCTAGGGCATACATATTGAGCTCCGTTATAATATAATATGCATAGAAGTCAGGCAGAGCCTGGCTGCCTTTTTCTTTGGGAAGAACTAAAGCTTTCCATGCAATTCTGGAGTTTGAATTTTTCCAGATGAACTTCATAACTATGTCCTTCAATTTAAAAAAAAAATCTGATTGAGACTAGAATTGCTAATGCCTGAAAAAAAAAAAAGAATCCTAGGGAGTATTTGCATCTTTATCAAATTTATTTTTCCTATTAGTGTTAAATATCATTAATTCTATTTTTTCAAATCTTGTTTGATTTTCAGTAATAACTCTTCATAGTTTAATTTATATAATTCTGTGAGTACAGCCGATATTGTAACACCTAAGTAATTAATATAATCTGCTGAAATCTGAATTTTACAATTCTGTATTTGTGCTGACAGTCCTTGTTCAGTTTCAATAACAGAGTCTTCATCCAATTAATTTTATATCCTGATAACAGACCAAATTGGTTTGTGATTTTGATTATTTGCCGGATTTATATTCCCGGTTTAGGTAAATATAACAGAATGTCATCTGCATATAGACCAATTTTCTCCTCCCTGTTATTTACACTAATACCATATATGTCTTTATTGTTTCTAATAGTGCTTGCTAATGGTTCAATAACTAATGCAAAAATCAAAGGGGATAGGGGACAGCCTTGCCTAGTCCCTCTGCTTAACTTAATCTTCTCTGATAGAGCATTATTCATTTTTACTACTGCTTGCAGTATATCATATAATAATTTTAACCATCCACTAAGCTGTGCAGCATACCCCATTACCTGTATGACTGCAAATATATATGGCCATTCGATTCTATCAAATGCTTTCTCAGCATCAATAGTCATTAAAATTGCATCTTCTTCCTTATTTAAATCCAGGATATTTAAGGTATCTCTAATATTTTCTGTTAGAGTTCTATTTTTGATAAAGCCATTCTGGTCTTGATGGATTATTTTTGGTAAAATATTTTCCATGTGTTTAGCAATGATCTTAGCAAAGATTTTGTAATCAGTATTTAACAGTGAAATGGGTCTATATGCTGCACAGCTCAGTTGATCCTTATCTTTTTTTTTTAAATACCTGTATTATTGCTTCTTTAAAGGATTCTGGAATGCTATTGACTTCTATAAAGAAATTAAACATATGTTCTAGATGTTCTAAAAGTATATTTTTGCACTTTTTTTTTTATTTATAAAATTCTGCACCAAGGCCATCCGGCCCAGGTGCTTTGCCAATTGCTAAGTCTTGAATGGCTTCCTGCATTTGTAGCCTAGATATTGCTGTTTCCACCATCTTGCTAATGTGTTCTGGGATTACCGGTATTTTTAGTATTTTCAAAAACCTCACAATTTCCTTTGTTTTGCCTTTAAATTCAGAAGTATAAAGTTCCTGATAATACTATGCAAAGCATTTATTTATTTGTTTAGGTTTATTAAGTATGAACCCTTGAGTGTTTTTAATAGCAATAACTGTATTTTCTGTTTGATTTTTCTTTGTTTGCCACGCTAGCAACTTTAATGGTTTATCTGTTGTAAAATAATAATTGGATCTAGCATTTTGAATCTGTTTTTCAGTTCTTTCATTTGTTAGTTGATTATATTCGCCTTTTTTAAACATCAGGGTTTTATAAGTGTTCAGATCAAAAGTTGGGCTATGTGTTTGTGTCAAATTATTGATTTCTTTTTCAAACTTAAATATTTACTTACTTCTTATTTTTCTTTCATAAGATGTTAAATTAATTAACAGACCTCTAATATATAATTTAAATGCCTCCCAAACACTGTTGGCAGAGGTGTCTTTTATTAAGTTGAATTCAAAAAAGTTTTTACACGCATCTGAGATTTTTCCAATATAGGTTTAGAAAATAAAGTCCCATCCATTCTCCATATTTTAGGTGTTATTCTGGCATCCTCCATCTTTAAAGTTAAGATGCAAGAAGAGTGATCAGATATTACTATACCTGTATACTGGACATTTTGTATAACATGTAACAGAGCCTTTGACACCAAAAAATAATCTATCTGGGAATAGCTCTGATATACGGGTGAGAAAAATGAATAAGCTTTTCTATCTTTAGAATACTCTTGCCATGGATCCACCATTCCTAAATCTACCATAAAGTTGTTTATTACTATGAGAGTTGTGTGGTGTGCTCTATCTAATCTTGTAGTTGTGTCAATCTGTTGCAAAACAGTGTTAAAATCACCTCCAATCAGATAAGGTGCCTCAAAGGTAGACAATGTCAGAAATACATCTGAAAAAAACTAGGGCAGTTTTCATTTGGTGCATATATGACTGCACATGTAAATTTTTTAAATTATATAGCTGTATAGGCAAAATAACATATCGACCCTGAGCATCAACAAAGGACCTAATAATGTTAGGTTTGATCTTTTTTCTGTGAAAAGTCATAATGACCCCTCTAGAGTTGGTTGGGTATTCCGAGAAGTATGCCTTACCCCATCGGTTCTCAAACCATCCAATATTTTCTTTTGTCAAATGTGTTTCTTGAAACATAATTATATTAATATTTTTATCTTCCATATGTTTTGTCACCTTTATTACTTTTTTCTTTCTTGCAGACATTTCGTGTTCCAAGTGGCTATTTTAAATAATTCAGCCATAGTTCCTATTTCTGACTGCTAAAGTTCCTGGATCCTTTTTTAATTCTAAATAGAGTGATGCTTATTTATTTCTGTAGTGTTACTTTTTAAATGAATACCTTTTGTACCAAACAAATTTCTCTTAAAGATCCCTATCCATCCTCCTCCCCCTTTATGTTAAAATCTTGCCTACCCTTCCCTCCCTCTTTCCCTCTCCCCATCAACAAGATGACAACAAAGCCACCTCTGTATGCCAGAGAACACTTCCCAAACTAGTGATGAGCCATCCTTTAAGAAAGTGCAGTAGGAAGGGGGATGATTGGGGGGGCAGAACATATATACAGAGTCCACCAATATTATTATTCCATCTATTAGTATACAATGCTCTCTTTAACATTTATTCACCTCAAAACTGCCCTAATTACTTCTAATGCCTTCTCTAATGCCCCATTTGTAGAAAAAAGAGAAAGAATATAAAGTAATATAATATAATGATAATCTTCTTTCCCACTCCCCCATCCCCCTTCTTTGGCCTCACATATTTTGTCAAAGGGTCATTGTCTATTTCGTCACATTTTATTTCTGCATTTTTCCTTCCCCCCTTTTTTTGCTCTGATATTTCCCTTTTCAGTACTCATACTTCATTAGTCATACCTCTCCCCTTTTTTGCCCCTCAAAAAATGGTTTTAAAACCCCTTTTTCTATTGTAGATGGATTCAGGTATTAGAACTGGGGGAGGAGGGGATGAGTTTGATCTTTATTCATGCTGGGTTTTTTGAAAGGGTCTGCATTTTGTGTTGTTTCATATTCCAGTTTATATGCTTCAATTGCATCCTCTGGAGATTCAAAAGTATGTAGGCACCCATTCATCACAAATCTAATTTTAGCAGGATACTGCATTGAGAAGTGGATTCCTTTTTTGTATAAAGTCTGCTTTAAGGGATTGAACTGCCTTCTTTTCTCTGCTGTTTCAGCTGAAAGGTCTGGGTAAGCATTAAAATGTAGATTCTCATATTTTAGCCCCTTAGACACCCATGCCTTCTGCAAAATTGCTTCCTTATTTTGAAATTTAAAGGTTTTAACAAATACCATCCTCGGATAATCTGAATTTCCTGCAAATCTTGACCCAGCTCAGTGTGCTTTATCCAGACCAACCTTTTCTCCAGGGTATTTCCTGTCCAAGGACAAAGATCATTCGCCTATCGGGCATCCAACTGGCTCAACTCTCTTGACAGTGACATAGCGACCACTCCAACACTCGACCTCTTCAAGTTCAAGCTGCGTCTCTCACTGCTTGTATCCTGCGATTTCCCATCTTAACATTTCCACCGTTCCAGCTGCAAATGCCCCAGCACCCAACACTTACAATCAGTCTTTGCACCCCTAGCACCTTACCTGTCATATTCCCTCAACAAGGCCCCCTGGCTGCACTGTCTCCACCCTCACCCATCTTCCCCGTATCTCCACTCTGCCCCTGCCCCAACCACCTCCTGTACTCCCCTTACCCTGCACCTCCTACACCCCTCGATCTCCTACCTCACCCCCCACCCACCCACCCTCCTTCCCTTGTCTTGCTCATAGCTCATGTCTTTGTACTGGTTATTACATGTCTGTAAGTCAATGACTATATGTTTGTAACTAAAAAATGATGACTGTTGCATACACTGACATGGAACCTTTGTAAAAGAGCCTTGGCTCAAAGGTATTGTAATCCTAGATGAAATAAATAAAAATTAAAAAAATAAATAAAAGTGATGGTGAGCATTTTTTCAAAATATGAGATAGGGTTTCCCAACCCCTCAATCCCCTCTGGAATTTTACAGAGTCTTATATTGACCCTTTTTGCTCTATCTTCCTGTTCTGTCACCTTCAATTGTAAAGCCTGTAGCTGCCTTTCCAAGTGTTGCAATATCTGAGGGACCATTCGGGTAGACTCTTCTACCTGTGATACTTTACTCTCTATTTCACCAGTTCTGTTTGAAAGAGATTGTAATTTATTATTCACTTCTGTAAGAGCCCCTGTAATATTATTCAGCACTCATTTTATATCACAGTGCATCAAGCATTTCTTTTCTTAAACTGCTTACAGCTTCTAGCACTACTTCTTTAAACTGAGTATTGTCACCCACTTTTTCATTTGACCCTGTGCTCTGTTTTTCCCCGGTCCTGCATTACAGAAGCTTCTTTTTCCTGAATCTGTGCTCTGACATGGGCTTGCATAGTAGTGCTATTTTGAATATTGTGCATTTGTAACCCCATATCCTGTATCTGCTGTTCACCATTAGGGTTTTGGTTTTGCAGTTCTTCTATATCATTGCCATCCTTCTGTATACTTGGGTTGTCACTGCTCATTTTTTCCTTAGCTCCTTTCTCTGTTACTTTCTCTGCTGTGTTTTTAAGGCCCTCATCCCTATGCTCCATGTTATCTTCTATATTTCCCTGTTGTTTTCTCTTGCGTATACCATCTGCCCGTTCTTTCAACATTGTGCCTTTCTGTGAAAAATAAGTAAAGATATTACCTTGCACAGCCCTCTCTCTTGCAGGGCTTACCAAAGGAGATATTGATGTAGGCACGTCATCTGTCAGAATTTGGAAATCTGGCAGGCTAGGAAAGTTTTTCTTGGCCATCGCATGAGTAACTCTCAATTTCTTCTTTTCCTCTCCGTGGGTTTTTGAGATTTCTTTTGCATACCACACTGCTTTGGACATGCTGTTTAGCTCGGACAGACAGGTGCCAGTCACGGGCCTAATGGCACTGCTATAAATGCAAATTAGATGCTGTTATATTTTTAAGCTTTATCAGGCTTCAGTTCTTCTGCCAGCCACATTAGGGAAGTGCAAAGATGCTATTGAAAACTGCGGCACGAGCTCCATGTTTGGAAGTGCCTAGCATCTTCTTCACCCGTCCATCTTGGAAAAACCTACATCATAACATCTGATGTCAGAGTTTCTTCACGGGTCTCCTCAGATGACTTAAACTTCTAATAATATTGGCAACCTCAGAAACAGATATAGGGGCTAACAGCTGTGTTTTCTGGTCTTCAGATAACATGTTAAAATTAAATATAATTCAAAATGGTATCCTTAAGTTCTGGAAAACAATAATTAGGTTCCACAGGCTGAGTAAGAAAATACTCAACCTATTGGAGAACTTTCTGAATCTCAGATACCCTCTCGCCATCACTATTGAGTAAACTCTCCATTCTAGCGATGTGTAGCCTTGCTTTGCAGGCCTCAAAGGGGTCCCCATAAGGAGATTTAATTTAAAATTATGTTTTTGTTCTGCATCTAGAAAAGTTGTTCTGTCATACTGGATCTTCCTCATTTTGTCTTTCAAGCTTTGAATCTGGGAGGAATAATTCCCTCTTTCTTCCATGGTCAGAGGCAATAGCTTGTAAAGTTGGGACCTAATATCCAAGTACCTTAAATATTTTTTTCCATTCTTTAGACATTCCCTGTTGCTTACAAAAAACTTGGAGATCCTTTTTGTATCCTCTCACCTGTCCAGAGGGGAATAATACCCACAATAAAACAGGGTTTCAATCCTCAAATAAATCCACTACTGCAGCTTTGACCCTAACTTCAGATAGCAAGTTTATATTTAATTTCCAGCAATTCAGCTTTGGGGAAGGGGGAACATTATGTAAAATATCAACAAGAAGACGATGATTTGAAAATTCATAGGGTAAAAGCTGCATCTTAGAGATACTTGCAGTACCAGAGACAAACCAAAAATCAATTTGTGTGGACAAACCTCCCTGAAAATAGGTAGCATACCCAGTCTGATGTTGTGCCTTATATCCATCAGTTAAACCAACACCAGTAATGTATTGTTTCAGAAAATTAGAATCACAATATATATTTTTACTTGTTGAAGTTCCTTGCACACCATCAACTGAGCAATTAAAACTCTAACCTGCCTAGAGGTATACAAATAAGGTTGCATTAATTTGAACAACTCAATACAACTAGGCCCACATTTTCAAAAGAGATGAGCAGTGCATCTCCAGAGCAAATGAAGGTGAGTTCATCTCATAAGATTCTCCAAACTCCCATATTCAAAGGAGGGAGATGAGCCACCCAAGTCAAGATAGGTCACGACCCAAAGTTAATGTATTCGTCCCAAGTGGAGGGGGCATGGCCTTGAATAGCCAGCTCAAAGGAAATTCAGCAGAGATGGGCCGCCTAAGTGCAGGAGATGAGCGGCACAAAGTTAGGCATGTAAAAAGCAGGCCTAACTGCTGGCCACCAACAGGCTGGCTGCTGTACTGCACACAGGAGCACAGCAGCCTGCCAGCCCCCTCAGCCCAGTGGCAACCCCAAAAGCCCTATTCCAATGTTCCCCATAGGGAAATGAAGAACCCTCCCACTCTCTGCATAGTGCCCCAATACCCGATTGACTGTGCCCCAGTAAATGTAAGCGACCCCCCATCCTCTGCATAGTGCCCCAATCCCTGATTGACTGTGCCCCAGTAAATGTAAGAGAACCCCCACTCTCTGCATAGTGTCCCCAATCCCTGATTGACTATGCCCCCAGTAAATGTAAGAGAACCCCCACCCTCTGTGCAATGCCCTCCCAAGCCCCAAAGGACTGTACCCCCAGTATATGTAGGAAACCCCTCACCCTCTGTACAGCACCCTCCCAAGCCCTGATGGGCTTTGCCCCCAGTATATGTAAGAAAAAAAAAACCTCTGTGCAGTGCCCTATCCATGCCCCATCCCACCAAGGACATGATATCCTCTCAATACCTTACTGTAGTGGTACCCCAACCCTGAGCCCTGCACACCAAACCCTAATCACAAAATATCACAGTGTGCCCGGTCCAATATCCCTTTATTAATAACACTTAAGATGCTTTATTTTTCCATATTATAGTGGCCCACCCCACCCACAGTAGGCAAACCCCTCCCCGCATACTCCCAACCCAACCCATGTCAGTGATGGCACAGCCTTCTCACCCTGCCACAGCAAGCCACTGACTGATCAGGATCACGATTGCTACTACATTTTCTGTACAGTAGCAATAGAGATCCCGATCAATCGGCAGCTGGCCATCGCAGGGTGAGGAGGCAGTGCCAATCACTGACATATTGAAGTTGTGGGGGTGTGGGGAGGGGTTCTGCCTACCAGGGTGGAGGCTACTACACTATGGAAAAATAACACATGCAAGTGTTATTCATAAAGGGTTATTGGACTGGGGTGCCTGTGATATTTAGTGACTGGGGTTTGCGATACAGGGCTTGGGGGGACCACTATAGTAAGGTATTGAGGGGGTATCATATCCTTGGTGGGACAGGGCATGGGGGTGCACTGCACTAAGGGTGTTTTTTTCTTTTTCTTACATATACTGGGGGCACAATCTGTTGGGGCTTAGGAGGGCACTGCACAGAAGGTGAGAGTCTTCTTACATATACTGGGGACACAGTCCATCGGGGCTTGGGGAGGCAAGCCAGCCCAGCACATCCTGCCAGACACATCTATGCAAAGTGGATGAAAATGCGGCATAATGAGCATGTAAATCACCCCTTTGTACCTCGCATACCTGATGGCTGCATTTGCATATTCTGACTGAATTATTGTTATTCAGCAGGAATTTGGGGCCGGAGTATCTGAGGGTATGGCGCGCATCCCCATTCGTGGTATTCAAGCCATCCCCCATTTATGCCACCTGCTATAATTGCTATATTCAGACAGGATGTGTGATCCATTGGGATCGCACATCTTGTTTGAATATTGCATTTTTTGCACTGCCCCATTTTTTGGGTGGCACATCTGGCTGCGCCGCACATTCTCCAGTTTTGTAAATGGGGGCCCTAGATTTTATTTGTGGGTCATAAATACCTATCAACTTATATTGTTCTCTGTGTAAAATGATATCTAAGAGAAGGTCCTTCCCTGGACATATATCCACCAATCTCTCTAGAGGAAACCATAAACCCTTAAAAAGAAATCTCCACCCCATTATTCCTGTGCTTTTCAGATGTCCAGTAAGTGGGGACCTATATCAAGTCTTTCTGGGATTGTTTTATATCATATAAAGTAGGAAGATGTGTCATATATATATATATATATATATATATATATATATATATGATACTATAAGGGGCCTACTCTAGAAAAGCCAAAGTAGCCTGCATTCTTCTCTGATTTTTCATACTGTAAATATTTAAGGAGGCAAAGTTTACAGCAGTATTGGGGCACCAACACATAGTGTTATTTTATTGAAAATATCATTTCTTTTTACTTCCCTGTATCCATGCAGCCATTTTGCTTTTCCTCTTCCTTTGTCCTTTTGGAGGTCTTTTCTATTCCTCTGTCTCAGAAGACACCAGTTTCTGAGATGATCAGGATGATTTAGAGGAAGAGGCATTAGACTCCATTCCATCCGCAGAATCTCCCTAATCTTTGGAACCACATAACAATTTGAACTATCTAGAGGAACAGGGCTTGCTGAAACTTTATTCATTTTATGACACGGCTGGTTGTCCATTAACCTTCTTCCTCTGGATACAACTGCTATGTCATGGGGGGCATTGTCTCCTGATCCTGGTTCTCCATGGGCACTGCATCCTCATCTCATGGTGGTACTGTAACCATTTCCTGGTGTGACATAGATGACTCTTCCGGTGTGTACAGTGCTGGCAGTCCTTTAGTGTGTGCACCTGATATGGAAGATTCTGGATCAAGAACATGATCCTTCTCTTTGGGGCCCACTATGGGACTGATGTCAGGGATACCAGTTTGAAAACGATCCACAGGGGGCTGACCAGAGGAAACCTCAGGGACTGAGTCATGTGGAAGACCATGATGTCCAGGCTCAGCATGTGGTACCAATTATGTAGTGTTAGTAGTACCAGGAAGCATGACAGGAGATTCTTCCTGCACTGAGTCTCCATTCACAGGTGCAGGGGGTTGGTGTGTCTCAGGTCCTCTGGGGTTACCTCAGGTCTCTTAGCAAGGTGTCCCAGGTCTCACCTTCCAGCAACTTCTTTTTGTGTCATATTCAGTATGTAGTCCAGCTGTTTATCATCACCTTCTTCCTTGTTTCTGGTAGCTCATGGGCAATGTTGAAAAGTATGCCTTTCTCCATCACAGAGGTTGCACAGATCTACATTTCTACAGGACATACTAACATGACTAAATTCTCCACAGAGATCACAATGGAGCTGGTCTCAGGTGCTACTCAGATACAGGTATGTTTGCACGCCACATTTATAATATGCCTTAGGTTGTCTCAGCCCCCCCACCCAAAAAAAGAATGTTTGGCAAATGAAGTACTCCTGTTTCAGTAGTTCACAGTTTAACTTTAAAATATACTATCCACCTGTTCAGACATGTCTAGTGTTTCTAATGGGGTCAGAATGCCCCATAACCTCACAACTCTGTTTTAATAAACAGGAAAAGTCCCTCATGTTAACTCCTTCATTACAAAACAATATTGTAGCATTTTTAATCATTGGGTTCCTCAGCAAAATTGCTACAAATGGAGCCCATAAAGAAGAGTCTTTTAACTGATGGTATTGCACCCAAAAATGTTCCAGTGACTTCAACATTTTAAAACTAATATCAAAGGCATTTTTCCCTGAGCTATGAATTAGGGCATAACAATTGGGACCAAAAACAATGCATATAATCTTTCGAAAGTGTATGGATCACATACACACGGTCTGGGTGTTCTTGCAAACCACCCTTGTACCTAAGCCAAACTGCATTCCTTTGTGGGGCAGGTTTGGACCGGTGCTAAAATAGATCAGCATACATTGGTCTGGTATCACCTGTAGAACCAGTACTGGGTCCAGGTGCAGTAGAACTGGTGATGGGTTCAGATTTGTCAACTCCAAAGTTTGGCCTTTCTCTTTCATGTCGTCTCCTGCAACAAAGTCCAGTATCTGTATCAGGATAAGGATCAGTTCCAGCCGAGGCCTATATAACTTGAGGACTGCCAATATTATCAAAGGAAGGAAGATGGGCACTAGAGGCAGAATGAATATCAGCAGGCCATATAGAAAGAACAGCATCATTAGCAGATCACAGCCCATGTATAGCAGAGTCACTGGCAGCTGGCAAAGGTGCAGAGTCCCCAGGGTGTCCATGTTCACCTCTTTCTAAAGCCCCACAGGTAGTCTGATTTTCTGATAAACCAGCATTTGTACATTCAGAAGGAGTACATGGCATATTATTTGGAACACTAGGTAATTAACTCTGGGACAGCAAAACTGGTTCAATCTGTAAAGGAAAAAGGGGACAAGAAGGTGTCTAGTAGGGTCCTGGATGTATGCCCATACCAGGAACACCTGGGCACTGAATTATAACTTGTGGCCTCTCCTCTTGTTGTGCTTTGGTGACATTATCAGTTGAAACAATTGTCTCACCTGAGCTTGTAATGTCTGTACTCCCACCCCACTCAGAATCATTTGTAATTATTAAAATAACACCACTGTAGTGGATGGGTCAGCACCTCTGTGATGCTTTATGTTTCAAATTGTCTTTTTAATATGGCTTAATACAGCTGGATCAAAATAAACAGTTTCAGTTCAGTTCACAGCTTTTTTTAAATGCAGCAGCTCAGTTACAATCTTTCAGGTCACTGCTTTATTTAAATGCAGAACCTCAGTTAAAAATCCACAACACAGGTCCAAGCATAAGGTTTCTTATGCACATATCTCTTGCTAATGCAGCCAAATAAGTGCATTCCTGTAATCCAACTTGTGAACCGTTTACTGCCACACTGACCGTCATTCCCAGCAGACCTGACCACCTTGTAGCTTACATACAGCAGCCCAATAAAATCCACAGTACAGGTCCAGGCATGCAGATATTTCATGCATGAATACCTTGCCAACATGATCAAATAAGTGCATTCCTATAGTCCAACTAGTGAACCTATTACTGTCGCACTGACCGTTGTTCCCCACAGACTTGACCACCACGTGACTAACATTTCGATGTATTGAGTGATGTCTTCCTTACTCTGATGATGACACAGGGATTGCCATAAAGTCTGCAGACAAAGGAGGAAACATTGTCATCATGAATAGGGAGTACTATAGGGATGTGGCAGCGAAACTGCTGAATGGTGCTAATAATTACAAAAAAAAAATGACAAGTTATTCAATAGCAGAATTTAAAGGAAATGCTTTGCCTGTTACAGGAAGGTCTACAGTCACGATAAATAACAGAAGATGAATTTTATTTGTTATGGTGTGACACACCAATGATCCCTACTTTGTTCATATTACCCCAAATTCATAAGAGTTTAAATGATTCACAGGTAGACTGATGGTTACAGGAATTGGGTCACTTATAGACCATTTATGTACTTTCCTGGACTTTTTCCTTAAACAGTGTGTCCAGTTGCTGCCATCATATCTACAGGATACTGGTGTTGTTCTGAGAAAACTTAAGGATGTCAAGTGCCAAAATGTATTTCTTTGGATGACTGTGGATGTAGAATCTCTTTCCATGTCCATCTGCCGCAAGGATGATATAGAGGTATGTATGCAATTTTTAGACAAGTTTCCATTATGTGATAACGACTCAGGGGAGTTCATTAAAAAAAACCTGGAGTCTGCATTGAGCTATAACATGTTCAAGTTCAATAATGAATTTTATCTCCAGATGTAAATGATTTGATACCTTTTATTGGAGCAACTTAGATGTTACAAAAAGAAAACAATGTCTAAGCTTTCAGACCAACCAAGTCCTCCCTCAGAGACTTCGGAGGAAGGATTGGTTGGTCTGAAAGCTTAGACATTGTTTTCTTTTTGTAACATCTATGTTGGTCCAATAAAAAGTATCAGACCATTTGCTTCTGGATCTGTTCTTACAAGGACCAATACAGCAACTAATCTGTTTCTGTATCTTTAGATGGGTTATACAAGCATGAGGGCCTCTATGGCCCCCTCATACACTGATCTATTTTTGGGAATGTGAGATGAACGAGTCATCCCTAACCAAAACAAGAACCCATTTTACATGAATTTGAAACACTGGTACAGATTTATTGATGACTGTGTTTGTATATGGGAGGGCACAGAGAGTGAAGCCCAGGATTTCATTAAATGGTTGAATATAAATTATTTAAATCTCAAATTCACAGCCAGCATAGATCCTGTATTAGTAAGTTGTTTAGATCTGAAACTGATTGGTGACACTGAGAGTGGTCAAATTGTCATGAAAGGGTTCAGAAAAGAGTCCTCAGTAAATAGTTGGCTGAGGTTTGACAGCTCACACCCAATTGCCTTGAAAAAATCTGTTCCCTACAGCCAGTTTCTCTGTATTAGGAAAAACTGCTCAGAAATGAAGGATTACAAAGAACAATCAGCAAAACTTAAATCTAGATTCTTAAAAAGGGGCTATGAAGTGAATCTGTTAGAAAACATTCAGAACAAGGTTAGACATTTGGAGAGGGACTCTCTTTTACAGTATAAATGAACCACATGTGAAGTGACTGTCAATAGGGCTCCCATCACTTTCTCCACAGAGTACAATGCAATATCTGGACAGGTTTGCAATATTGTCTGGCAAAATTAATATGTCCTTCACAGTAACAAAATGGTGCAGAAAGTGGTGGGAGCAAAATGGTGTGGAGAGTGATGGGAGCAACCCTTAGAGTGACTTTTAGAAAAGCCCCAAGTTTAAGGGACAAATTGGTACATAGTCAGTTTTCCACTAGTGAAGGAACTAGAACTTGCTGGCTTCCAAGACAACCTAAGGGATTTTTCCAGTGTAAATGCTGCAATATATGTAAACATGGGATACAGGGTAAGAATTTCAGAAGTAGTAAGATGCCTTATGATCTGGATATTTTATTTATTACTTTAAAAGTTTAACCAGGATGTACATACTGAGATTATAACAGCTCATTTCAAGATGTGTCCTGGGGGAGAGGGGAGAAGGAGATAGCTAAACAATATAATTACTAAAAATTCAAGAAGTCAAATACAATGATATAGAATTACTAGCAGAATCGCAAATATTAGAGGCAATTTAGTAACGAGATGCAATTAAAAAAATATTTATTAGATATTGGATATTAGAGATTTCATAACATGCACAACCAATTATGTGAAGTATGTGCTTTGGTGTCCCTGTGGCCTTTGTTATGTGTGGAGGACAGTAAGGATGTTAAAAAAATGAATTCAGGAGCATGTGAGATCAATAATAAACAAAAGATTTGATACCCCCATGGGGAGACACTTTGTAGAAAAACATGATGGGGATTCAGATTTACATAAATTTATGGGGCTGGAGCATGACAGGACTCCAAGAAGGGGAGGTAGCAGATTTAACTTACTTCTGAGAAGAGAGAGCTTTTGGATTTGCAAATTATAAATGTTGAATCCAAAAGGACTAAATGAATATTGGGATTTAAAGCCATTTTTAATTGATCTGTGAGAATACTGTTTTACTTGATGTTCCCTGAAATCTTCAATTTATTTTCCTTCAGTCCCCACTCCTTCCCCATCCCTGTTTGTTTCCCCATTTCCTCTTCCCTTCTCCCCTGTGCAAACCCTTTTTAATTTGCCTTATTTTGAGAAAGTGTGCAGTTCATCTTTAATGAATAGGTGTTCTGATTTTAAGTAGTTGAAGACATGACTGCACCTGTCCAAAATGTTTTCCTGTGATCCTCATTTTGTTTACTCGCTCCTGTATTTTCAGGTCCAACTGCCAGCATGCAATTCCCAAAGTGAGCTGCCATGTAATGCCTTGATGAGCAGTCATTGAAATCTGAAGAGCAACAGAAATCAAGATTTGGCATAACATAATCACTGGTTAATTGCAGGTTTTAAAGCTCCCAGCTCATCTGTGGCATTGACCATACATTTGGAACTATAAAGCTGGTACTGGGCTTTGTTTCTCATTTGCGAAATGGATTAACGAAGCCATTATGGTGAAGCACTGGGGTATTGTGGTCCTGTTGTGTGTTTGGCAGCACTTGCCCATTTTAATGTTCTCATAATAAAGTGACGAAATAGTCGAGTTCAAGTTTGGACAGTGAGTTCGTTCTGCTAAGAAGTGCATCAGTTCTTGGATACAGTTATAGGACTGGGGTAGTCACCCTTTTCTGTTTTCACCCCCTCTGGCATGTACTGAAGTGCTAATGTCCTTGCTTGGGATTGTTTATGAATATGCTACAGCTTACCAGTTTTAATGCCTAATCCTTGTCATTGTCATCTTGACAACTCAATCAGAAAGTTGCTGGCTTACATGCTATAAGTATCATGTAGGTGAAATGTTATAGTCCACTTTTACTGTAAAGTATCAGGAACTGAATGTCATAATGTTGACATTGCATTTTATGTGACTACTTGTCCTTCAAAATCCAGTTTGATTCTTCAGTACCAGAGGTTACCGTATGTGGTGTAACCCACTTCGCTTCATGCAAGCATTAGTTAACTTGGGTCTTAACAGTGGAATGAGGCCATCCCTAGTGTAAATGTCAAGAAATCAGTGAGAGACAGTGGTCATAATCAGGTAAACTTCTACCTGATGGCAGGAAAGGCTAACTGGGTCACACTCATCAGAATTAGAAACAGTTGCACAAATAGCTAACGGGACTGCTGTAGTCTTTCATGATTCTGTCTGTACAAGTGTGTTATCAGAGGTTTGGAAAGAGGCATATGTTGTCTCCATCTTTAAGAAGAGGGTAAGGTTAGACCTATAAGTCTGACATACATGCCAGGTAAGGTATTGGAATCTATTATGAAGGACTGAAAAATGCATTTATTTAAAACTGGTGACTGGGAAAGTTACACAGAGCTGAAGCTCATTTCCAGGTGTGGCTCTAGGTAAGGATAAAGGATGTAAAAATACAGATAGTACAAGCTGATATAGACAAAAATAGTGCACATGATGTACAATATCATGCTGATAGTATCATACTGTTAAAAACACTGTAAGTATAGTACATTGTTGCACTGAATAAACAATAGGGAGTATACAGTATATGAGGGATTTTTTTTTTGCAAAGTATATCTTCTGTTAAATTGTTACAGATTGTGTTTTCAGGGTTTGTTACTGTTTTCTGTTTATGGGTTTTGCAGTTTATTGCTTTATTTTTCTCTGATTGAAATTGTGTTTTTTTTTTTTGCAGGGTATATTTTCTGCTAAATTGTTACCACATGAACTTACAGGTTTGTTAATGCTTTGTGCTGCTTACAGGTTACTGCTTTATCTCTCTCTGATTCACATTATTTTTTGTTACAGGTTGTGCTTACAGGTTTTGTTACTGTTTTTTGCATACAGGTTCTACATTTTGAGCTATCTTTAAGCTAAGCAAAGTTACCGTTGGGGGTAATCATATCAGATGACCTTAAGGTTAGCAAGCAATGTGAGAAGGTGGTAGGGAGGGCTGGGGGGATACTGGGATGTATAGGGAGAGGCATCACCAGTAGAAAACAGGAAGTTGTTATCCCCCTGTACAGTTGGTGAGACCCCATCTGGAGTACTGCATCCAGTTCTGGAGACCCCATCTTCTCTAGAACTTAGACAGGATGGAGGCAGTTCAGAGGAGGGCAACTAAAATGGTGCAGGGTCTGCAAGAGAAGCTATATGAGGAGAGACTAAAGCAGCTTAATATGTATACCCTTGAGGAAAGGAGGGAGAGGGGGAACATGATAGAAACATTTAAGTACCTCAGTGGAATCAACAAAGTCCAAGAGGGTAGCATCTTTCAGAAAAAGAGATGTGCAAGAACAAGGGGACACAATTTGAAGATAGAGGGGGGACGGCTCAGGGGCAATGTGAGGAAGTATTTTTTCACACAGAGGGTGGTGGACGCATGGAACAGCCTTCCTGAAGAGGTTGTGGGGTCTAAAACTGGGAGAATTCAATAAAGCATGGGACAGACATAAGGCAATTTTTGTGGGGGAAGGAAGAAATAGGCTTTTGGTTAAATAGGATCTGCAGCTTATCCTGTAGGTAGGAAAATGGGCAGACTAGGTGGGCCAAGCGGTCCTCATCTGCCATCAAAGTCTATGCTTCTATGTTTCTCTGTTACTATTTTGTTTTGTGCTTACAGGTTTTTGTTCTGGGCTTAAAGGCATTGCAGTCTCTTTCTCACATAGAAGGAGCTAATTTATTTTCTTCCACAGCTCTTCCAGGGGATTAGTAGTGTAACTGAGGGGTGGAGCTGACAAAGGCTTAGTACCTTCCAACAGAAGGAAAATTTAAAAGGTCAGGTTAGTTGGTGTGTTGTGGTGAAGACTAGGTTTGCTGGCATAAAGCACATAGCTTCACCTGAGCTCTTTTCCTCTAGGATTTGCTTGAAAGGACAGAGCACAAGTCCTCACACATCATTAGAGGGCGCTGTACATAAAAAAAAAACTTCTTTGGGACAGAACTTCTATTTCCGTCCACATATCCTCTCTATTACTTGTTCTACAGGTACTTCTATTTACGTCCAAACTCCTTCTCTACTCCCTTTCTAACAACCTTCTTCCTAGGGGCATAAAAAAAACATCTCTATTACTATTTCCACAGGCACTTCTATTTTCATCTGAACTCCTTCTGTATTCCCTTCTAGTAAGCTTCTTCTTCTTCAAAAAAAATTTTAGTTTTTTTTTAATTTTCGTTCGCACTTCCACTTTGCCTTCCTGAGCTCAGGTACTTGTATCCCACATGGGAGTTCACCTTGTGTACCATCCATCCTTAGATTTACAGAACTTTGTTTTTAGTCTGTTACCCATACAACAATATGGATATCATCAACTGCAGATACTGTGGGACCCTCGTCACCAGAGCTTACGCGAGGCAGGTGGGGCATTGTCGTACTTGCTCTGCACTAAATGATCTACACACTCGACTACATGCCACTCATGCTGAAATATACTTTCTCAGGGTGCATCTCAACCATGCTATGCAGCACTCGGACTTAAGGCACCAACCACCAACGCCACTCCCCCAGTGAGCTAGCAGACCAGGGGGCTAGCAGTTGGTAGGAAAACAGAAAGCGCAGCAAAATAACTTGTGAAATAACTCCAACACCAATCAAACAAACAAATAGGTTCTCTTCACTTTCATCCAAGCCTACTGTCAGGACAGGCATGACAACAGAGAGGATCCTCACACAGCACATGGACAAACAAACCACAACATAAACCTCCAAGCAAAACAAAAAGCGCGTCTTAATAATAGGTGACTTTATGATCCACAGGGTAGAGTTGTACATCCACCAAAGCTGCCAAACGGAAACTGAGTTTAGATGCCTCCCAGGTACATTGGCATGGAGGGACACAAACAGGATTGAGGGAATTGTGCATAACACTGAGTGAGACATGCACATTCTCATCCATATAGATACAAACGACCTGGCCAGATGGTCAGTTGGAGAGACTAAGCAGCATCTAATGACTCTAGGAGAAAAACTCATTTCCCTTTCATCCAAAGTCTCCTTCTTGGAAATTCTGCCTGTGTGGGGCAAGGGGGCTAACAGGCAGAAGATCAGAGAAAGAAACATTATCAAACTTAATACCTTGCTCAAAAACTGGTGTCAGGAAAAAGGTTATGGCTATGTAGGAAACTGGCAGAACTTCTGGAAGAGGGAGTTCTTTAGATTTGATGGCCTACACCTTACAAAAGAGGGAAAACATGCTCTCGGCCAAAAATTGAAAGTCTTCATCAGCCATTTAAACTAGAGGGAGTGGAAGGGGCATCAGCAATGGTTGCATCATATTAGCTTATGAATGCCCTTCCCCCATCTAAAGAAAATCGATCAGAAATGAAACAGGCATCACAAGCACCACATGCGTCACAACTCCACATGGGCATTCCAAACATGATAGGGATGTCCAAAATATTAGGGACACAAACCACAAGTGCAGAAGTCATGCAGCAAGCAGAACAAACCAAGACTGGAAGGCAATGTGCGTCAATGCCCGTAGTCTTCCAAACAAAATCACAGATCTCACAGCAATGATGGCCGAGGCCAGCCTCGACTGGGTTTCTGTCACGGAGACTTGGTTCACAGAGAACCATACTTGGGATGTCACCATCCCTGGATACACTCTATTCAGAAGAGACTGCATAGGTAAGAAAGGAGGTGAGAGGCTCACTAATTATATCAGGGAAGGGTTAAGAGCTATTGAGACCCAGGGAATGCAAGGAGAGACAGAGGCCCTATGGATCACTCTGGGAGCTGGAAACAGGAACCCTATCAGGGTTGTAGCTATCTATAGACACCCAAACCAGGAGATCAAAAAGGACAAGGTTCTCCTGGAAGACATAATGAGGATGGCTGACAAAGGTGAGCTATTGCTAGTTGGGGGCTTCAGTCTACCAGATATAGAATGGTCCACCTTCACTGCCTCCTCATAGAGAAATAGAGACTTCCTCATTGCTTTGAGGGGGGCAGGACTGAATCAAATGGTGGTTTCTCCCACCAGAGAATCAGCTATCCTAGACCTGGTACTCACCAACAGTGCTAGGGTATCAGATGTACAAATGGGGATCAATCTGGGTACCAGTGAACACAGGTCAATCTGGTTCTCCATTAACAAGACTGAAGACCCCTGCCACTCCAGAATCAGGGTGCTTGATTTCAGGAAAGCAGATTTCCCTAAAATGAGGGTAAGGATCAAGCCCCTGCTATCAATGGATACCATGTGGAATGGGGAGGACAAATGGACAAAGCTGAAAGATGCTATAGCATCAGTAACAGCGCTATGCACTAAACAAATCAGCAAGTCCAAAAAGGTAAGGAACCCCCTCTGGTTTTCCAAAGTGGTAGCTACTATAGTTAAGGAAAAGAGAAAAGCTTTTCAGAAGTACAAGAAGACCAAGTCTGAAAATGATAGAGAAACCTACAGAGATAAGAAATTCTTGCTCACATTTCCTCTGAATCACCCTCCTTCCAACTTCATCCTATGCCCTCTAGTCCTGGAACATCTTTTTCAGTGGAAAATAGTATATTTCTGCACCCTGTTCCTCCCTGTAAGGTACATGTATGTCTCTATCATATCCCCTCTCTCTCTCTCTTCTCCTCCAGAGAGTACATATTCAAGTACTTCGGCCTGTCCTCATAAGACTTGTGATGCAATCCCTGTACCATCTTTGTTGCCCTCCTCTGAACCTTCTCTGACCTGTCTATGTTCTTATGTAGGTAAGGACTCCAGAACTGTACACTGTAGTCCAGGTGGGACCTCACTAGTGTCTTGTGTAGTGGAATTATGACCTCCCATTTTATGCTGGTGATGCCCCTGCCTATGCATCCCAGCATCCTATTTGCTTTACCTGCTGCCTTGTCACACTGTTTCCCTATCTTGAGGTCAACATAGATGATAATCCAAAGTCCCTTTCCTGCTTGGTGGATGCTATATCCTCACTCCCCAACTGATATGTTGTTCCAGGGCTTTTGTGCCCCATATACATTATCTTGCACTTCTTTTTGTTGAATTTCAATTGCCAAACCCGCGATCATTCTTCAAGCTTCTGCAGGTTTCTCCTCATTCTGTTTACACCCTCTGGCATATCCACCCTGTTACAGAGCTTTGTGTCATCCATGAACAGGGAAATTCTGCCTTCTAGGTCCTTCGCAATGTCACTGATGAAGACGTTGAATAGGACTGGTCCCAGCACTGATCCCTGTGGTACCCCAATGGTCACTCTTCCCTCTGTGAAGTGACAGCCATTTACCACCACCACTTTCCGTGTCCTGCCTCCCAGCCAATTACCCACCCACTGCACTACTGCCCTGCCCACTACCATATTCCCCCATTTGTTTAATAGCCTTCAGTGTGACACAGTGTCAAAAGGCCTTGCTGAAGTCCAGATAGGCCATGTCCACTGCCCTCCTCTGATCCACCTCCCTTGTCACCCAATCAACAAATTCAATGAGGTTGGTCTGGCATGACTTCCCCCCAGTGAACCCATGCTACATTGGGTCCTGTAGTCTGTTGGCAACCAGATGTTCCACCAATCTCTCCTTCAGTAGTGCTTCCATGATCTTCCACACTACCGAGGTCAGGCTGACTGGTCTGTAGTTCCCTGCTTCCTTTTTGTTCCCACTTCTGTATAAGGGGACTACATCTGCTGTCCTCCAGTCTTTGGGTACCTCTCCTGTTTCCAGTGATTGGCTACACAGGATTGCCAGAGGTTCAGTCACCACCTCTCTTAGATCCTTTAGGACCCTGGGGTGCACCCCATCTGGCCCCATTGCTTTATTGACTCTTATTCCTTCCAGTTCCTTTAGGACCCTTTCCCGTCTAAAGGGACTTACATCCATTTCTGCACCATTCCCACCCCTTGTACTTCCTTCAGGCCCATTACCCTCCTCTTCCTCAGTAAAGACTGAGCAGAAATATCTGTTCAGTATGTAAGCTTTACTGTTGTCATCCTCCTTGTGGCCCCCATCCTCCCCCTTCAGTCTCACTATCCCTGCCTTTGCCCTTCTTTTTTCACTTATGTACCCATAAAAGGTTTTGTCCCCTTTACCCACTGATTTTGCAATGCGCTCTTCTGTTTGAGCTTTGGTTTCCCTTACTGACCTCTCTGCCTCCCTTTGCTTCTCCTGGCACTTCTCCCTATCCCCTTCGCCTGTGCCTTTTTATATTGCTAGAAAGCGATCTTTTTGGCTTTCACTTTCTCCGCTACCTCCTTGGAAACCATAATGGCTTTGTCTTCCTTTTCCCCTTGTTAACCTGCTTACTGCATAATTCTGTTGCTCTTGTAATCCCTGTTTTAAATATTGCCCACTGTTTCTCCACCCCTGATTCCCTCTCCATTCCCATTAGTGCCTCTTTCAAGCATGTCCCCATTTTCCCAAAGTTTGCCCTCCTAAAATCCAGGATATGTGTTTTTGTGCGGTTTTGTTCTGTCCTTTCTGTGATTTCAAACCACAGTGACCAGTGGTCACTGTTCCCCAGGTGCTCCCTCACTGTTACCCCTATCACACTGTCCCCATTTGTGAGCATGAGGTACAGTATTGCCTTCTGCCGAGTTATTTCCATGACCAGTTGATTAAGGAAGGCACCTTAAAGAGAGTTCAGGATCAATCTATTCCTGGTTGATGCTTCTGCTGGGAGGCTCCAGTCCATGTCTGGAATATTGAAGTCTCCAACCAGCACCACCTCCCCCTTGTCTGCCATCCTTTGGATGGCTAGCATCAACTACCTATATGTTTCTTCCTCCTGGGCTGGTGGTCTGTAGACCACCCCTGTGTGGATCTCTGACCCCATTTTCCTTTCCAGCTTAACCCACAGTATCTCTTCCCCCATTTTTTCCTCCTGGATCTCTGTGGCCTTTATTTATTTATTTAGTTTTTGTTGACTGGGTAAGGTGCACTAGCCATAGTAATGACTATTTTCAGGCATGACCTGGGAGTTTACAGAAACAAAACATTATGAACAAAGACAGTACAATCAAATAAACTCTAGGTGCTTAGAAAATAGTAATACAG
This sequence comes from Neoceratodus forsteri, assembly GCA_016271365.2. Lineage (NCBI taxonomy): Eukaryota > Metazoa > Chordata > Ceratodontiformes > Ceratodontidae > Neoceratodus > Neoceratodus forsteri. The sequence continues at coordinate 869,791,541 of CM057452.1, read as the reverse complement.
TGCGGGAAGTGGAACCAAAAGATACAACTAATTCTGCAGAAATCTATAACATAGAAAATATGGGACAGCAACAGTAAAAAATCGCTAGGCAACATTTAGGTAGCAGTCCATTGAGCTAAAAAAGGCAAAAAGTGCCAACTTAATAATCAAGGAAGATGGAATACAATAGAAACAGGTGTAATTAGGGGGTAGGGAGGTAGTATATGGAGGTGGGATGGGATAGGATGGGAAAATTGAGGTGAGGTAAGGGAAATGATGGCTAGATATAATTCAAATTAAGTTATGGCAGAATAGGAGACAGGAGGTCAGTGCAGGAATATTCCATTGAGGAAAGGAGCACAGAAAGGCTGTTGGGGTAGAAAATGCCATCTTTCACATAAAGTGTTACTCCTCCTCCATTTCTGCCTGCCCTGTCTCTTCTGAATATGTTGTAGCCAGGTATGGCTATTTCCCAGTTGTGGCTATCATTACACCAGGTCTCTGTGATGGCCACAATGTCCAGGTCCAACTGCACCATGGCAGCCTCCAGATCCTCTATCTTGCTGCTAAGGCTCCTGGCATTGGCACTCATAGCTTTCCATGATGTTAACTCCCTGGACCATTTAGCTGTTCTACTCCAGCCCCTCCCTGATTGTCTTTTATCCCTGGTTCTCCCTGCTGCCTGTCCTTCTGTTGAATTTTTCCCCCTTTCTGCCTATCCCCTTTGGTGCTAATCTCCATCTTTTGCACACTGCTTTGTAGAGATAGCTCATCCTCCTGTTCACTGGTTCCACTGCTAGCTGTGGGGGTGGGCAATTAGGAACTCTCCTTGCTGGCCTGCCACCCCCCTTGGTTAGTTTAAATGCTTGTCCATGTAGCATTTAAACTCATCATTGAGTGCTTGGATTTTTCTCCAGGATGGATGTAGGCCATCAGGCTTGAACAAGCCTCCATCCCTCCAAGTAGGTTCCCAGTCACCAATGAATCCAAACCCTTCCTTGCAGCACCAGTTCTTCAACCATATGTTAAAGTTCCTGGTGGAGGTACTCCTATGCTCTCTCATGCTTCTCACAGGTAGTACTTCTGAGAAGGTGACAGAGGTAGCTACTTGCTTGAGACCCTTCCCCAATTTCCTAAACTCTTTCTGAACTTCCTTAGGCTCTCCATTTGCCAGGTCATTAGTACCTAGGTGAATAATTACATCCAGTTCACCCTCCCATCTTGCCTTCCTGGTGATCCCCAGGATCTTCCTCCCATCCCTCCATTCCATGGAACCTGGTAGGCACCTAACCTCCCTGTCCTCCCCCTCGAGTGTTCCTAGCTGGATTCCTCTAATGATAGAGTCCCCCACCAGGATTCACTTCCTCCTCCTCCTCCTCTGGGGTCCACTGCTCTCCCCACTGAGGTCACCTGTTGGTTGACCTCCACATCCTTCCTTTCCTCTTCTCTGCATACCTGTGTTTGGTTGTCCCTGTTTGGCAGTGTAGCATATGAGTTCTGGAGTGGAATAGGATTTGTGATGTGCCTCTGCCCAACTGCCTGATCCCTTCCTGAGCCCACCGTCATCCGAGTGCTCCTCATTCTTGACATCCTTTGAGGCAGTGGCATTGGATTGGGTGGCCTCTGGATAAGGGTGAAGGTACTCCTGACCGAGTTTACTTCCACTCTGAGTCTGGCTACCTCATCCCACAGTCCAAAGAGATGCCTGCAGATAGAGCAGCACCTCAGCATCCAGAAAGTCTGCCTGAATATGGCTGCCACACATCCACTGCATTGCACGACTCCCCACATTATACTGTATTTGTACTGCTATTCCAGTAGTTGTCTGTTACTGAAGCTCTCCTTGTAGTTCCCCCTTTATTAATTTACTGTCCTGAAAATCCTGCCACCGATCCTCAGATACTTTTTTTTAAAGAAGGAACCAACAACAACAAAAAATGAGTCAAAACACTTGCACCGAGGGCAGGCTTCCTCCCCCTTATGCCCCTCCTACTCCACAACCCCTACTATTCCCTGTGCTTGGCTCCAGTCAATCAGATTTAAAAGGGCATATAATTAAATTAATGCTTTCTGATTGGCAAATCCATAGACTAAATTTTTTGAAACAACCACACTCATTATGCAAAAGACATTCAACAAAGTCTTTACAACTACTAACTACAAAATTAGCAAAATTGAAATGGAAATAAGTTAATGTGGAATACAATATTACCTTCTAGTATAATGATAGAAAGATGTATTTTAATCAGATAACAATGTTTTAACATATGGATTTTTAAAATAATACTATAGTAAAGCATACAAAAAATTCTTGGTAATCTCATCACTACAGGAGTGATAATAGCACAGTTCTCCAGTGATAATACTACAGTTCAGGTGCTGTAACAATGTAGTTTGGGACCTGAACAATAGTATTATCACCAGAAGTCAACAGCACGAGGGTAAGTTTGCCTCCCATAGTCTTCCAAAGTGTGCCTTCTGATTGGTCACTTTTCCTATGTGGGCGGGTGAAACAATTTTCAAAAACATGGCGGCTCTTTCTCTTGTTTAGTGAGAGTAATGTTCGCAGTGGTACCAGCAGCGGTGTTTTTATTTTATTTATTTATTTATTTATTTATTTATTTATTCTTTTTATTTTCCAATCCCTCCAAAAATATCTGGTTAATTGTGCTTTCAGTCATCTCACCACAGAAATGACGGGTAAGACTCTGAGTGAGCAAGTCTTAAGCACAGTGCAGTGCTCATATCTAAGCAGTGCAGTCATTGGGTGCCTGAATCAAGTGTCAGCCGGAGTAGTCGGGTGCCCATTTCTGATGGGAGTAAATTTGTAATCACATCCATGTATTTAAAAAAAAAATTGGGTGAGTGTGTATCACTCGGTAAAAAAAACATTTCGAGGTTCTGGGGACAAACAAACCTCTTGAGCTTCACTCTCAAGGTTCCTTGTCAGCAGAAACTCTCTATGGTTTTATTACCTTGTAATACACACTCACCTATTCTTTCTTCTGTTTATCTATGTACACAGTTTGTACATTTTTGTATTATACATATTCCTTTTAAAGATACTATAAAGTAATAAAGTAGTACTGATATTAAAATAAAAGAATTTTGGATTTGGGTATAAATACTACTAAAGTTTAATAATGAATCAATTCACATATTTACTGTGTATGTGGGGTTGCTCACCTCCTTGCAATTCCTAACAATGGCAAATTAAACAAATGAAATTACAAATAACAGTTTGCAGGTGGGGACTAAATCAATGAGATATACCATGATTTGGCAGTCTTCTCTAAAGAAAATTCAGTCATTACCTGCACATTTCTAACAGCAAATGCAGTGTGTTTCAAATAACTTCAAAAAAAAAAAAGGAAACATGCTATTTGAAAAAAAAAATAAGCATTTTTTTTTAGATTATTGGTAGTAAAGATGTTGTTATTGTTGGGAGGTGACATGGAGAGAAATCCTGGGCCATCAGAAATTGAAACTAGTCTAATATCAGAAATGCCAAATATAAAAGGGTCTGAAATTTGCTCACTTAAATGTCAGAAGCATTTTAGCTCATATTGATGAAGTGAGATTGTGGGTTGAGAATGAGAAAGTTGATGTGTTAGCAATAAGTGAGACATAGCTCAAGAAATCATCCCTAAATGAACATATTTTTCTTCAAGGTTATATATCCCATCGAAATGACAGGGAAAAGGAAGAAGAGTAGGAGTCCTTATTTATATAAAAGAAAGTTTAATAACAGAGCAATTGGTGGTTGGCCATTATAATGATGTGGTGGATTACTTGACAGTCAAAATTATGTTAGGTGGGATGCAAGGTACTGAGATCTATGTTACCTGTGTGTATATACCTCCTAAATCAGCAAAAGGTTAATATTGAAATACTGGAAGAAATACTGGACAAGAACAACAAAGAACATATTATAATGGGAGATTTTTACATTGATTTTGGAATACTTGGTAGCAGTGATAAGATAAAAAATACTGTAGCTGCCAAAGGTTACTACCAAGTCATAAATAACAGAACAAGAAAAAATTAGAAAACTCAGGGGAACTATTCCAGATTGGGTTCTGATTTATATGCCTCACTTTTTGGCTGATTCAGGTTTTCTAAATGACTCTATTTCAGAGCACATCCCTATTTACATAATTAGGAAGAAATAAAAACAGATGGTGAAAGAAGTTAAAATAAGGGAGATTAGATCTTTTAAAAAGTTAACTGATACAGCTTTTAAAGGGGAAATAAATACAGTTGCTTGACCCCCACTTTATTTAAAAAGGGGTGTGGAAGAAACAGTGAATTTCTTTAATGGACAAATAATGAAAATTGTAAATCAATATGCACCTGTAAGAAAGCAAATGGTGAGAATGAGAAGAATCACATTGGGTAAATACCACAGTATTAGAACTATTTAGAATAAGGCACTCAATATGGAAGCAATATGAAAACAGGAGCACAGAGTGACTTAAACAACTATCGGAAGATCAGAAATAAATGTAAAAGGAGAAATCAAAAGGGCTAAACAATTGTACTATAAAGAAGAACAAATTAACAGCTTATCTAATCCTAAAATGCTTTGGGGTGCATTTAAAGATTTCTATCAGCCAATAGGTGACAACACAATAAACAGACAAAGTTGGAAATACACAAATAAGTAGTGAAGTAGAATGGCAAATGTATTCAATTAGTTTTTTTGCAGATGTGGCCCAGTATAAAGCACAGATAGAACAGAACTGTAACACTGAAAAAGATAGCGATATGAGTAAGAAACACTTGTTGGATGAGACAGAATTGGTATCTGAAAACAAAACTGGTTCTTGTACATTTGGCTTCTATGAAGTGAAAGAAAGAGATGTCTATTCCCTTTTAAAGATGCTAAATGGGAATAAGGGTGTGGGAGTAGATGAACTGTCCCCAAAAATTGATAAATTTAGCTGAAGATGAACTAACAAAGTCAACAACCTAACTTTTTAACTTAGCTCTGTGTTTGAATGTAATACCTAAATTATGGAAAATGGCACTTATAACACCAATATTTAAGTCAGGTGATAAACAGCTAGTCACAAACTATAGACCAATTTCAGTGCTTCCCGTATGAGCTAAATTGTTAGTAAAAATAGTATTTGGTCAACTAACAACATATTTAGAAAAAAATAACCTACTGACACAGGACCAATATGGTTTTAGAGGGGGGTACAGCATGCCAATGGTCTTGGTCAGGTTGACCGGCAGCGTCTATGATGGGATTGAACACGGTCTGCTTACAGGTGGAATTTTTGCTGACCTGACCAAGGCCTTTGACTTGGTGGACCACCCCATTTTGATACATAAACTATAAAAACTTGGAGTTTCTGATTACACTTTACATTGGTTTAGACATTATTTAACAGGTAGAAATCAGATAGCAAAAAATTGGTACTGTTAGGTCTGTGGTAAAAGAAATTCACACTAGAGTGCACAGGGTTCAGTTCTAGGTCCACTACTATTTTGTGTATTTTTAAATGATTTACCAAGTGTCTGTGAAACTGTATCAACTATAATGTATACAGATGATACAGTATTATATTGTACTGGAAGGGTGGGAGTGGACCTAGAACTGAAAATGCAACCAATCTATTGGAATTTACAAGAATGGTTTGTGGAAAACCAAATCCTGTTACATGAAAAAAACAAAACCAATGGTTTTCAGAACCAAACAAAGATTGCAAAATAACACTATGAAAATAAAAGGGTAAATAGTATGGGGTTGGAGGAAGTAGATACCTTTGAGTATTTAGGTATAACGTTAGGGAAAACACTATCTTTTGATGAGCATGTCTCTAAGGTAATGAGTAAAATCCATAGGAAACTGGGTTACCTATATAGAAACAAAAATAGTTTAACAGAGAAGGTTAAAAGAACAATTGAACATCAACTGATTTTACCAGCATTGGAATATAATTCATCACTGTTAACAACTGTTTTTAATTCAGTACTACAAAGGTATGCAGTTGTTTTTAATGCTACTTTAAGATTTGCAACAGGAAGTAGTAAATTTGAACATCACTGTAATTTTTATAATAAGTTTGGAATTTTACCACCACAACAAAGAATACAGTACTCAGCAATTAGGTTTTTGCATAAGATTGTAAACCAAGAGACACCAAAAGTATTGCATAATAGATTTAAAAGAGTGAATAAAACTAAAACACTCAAAACAACTTCATTGAACCTATTTCAGAAAAACAGAATATTTACTAAAATGGCTGAATGATCTATAACAAACTATTGTCAAAACCTCTAAATAATTTGATAAAACATGGGACTGACATCAATGGAAAAAATTCTCATTCAAAAGGGGAGTTAGAAATTGTTTAGAAACACAAACAGTACGCTGCTGCAATGATGTTATCCGAGGTTTACATAAATGAAAGCAACATTTATTGTAATTAATGTACTTGTGTGAAGGATTATGTCTGTATGATTATATGACTGAATCATTTATTGTGATTTTTATTAAGTGTTGTATTGTATTAGATAATTTTGTATGTAACCCTACTGTTATTACCCTTTCCCCAGGCATGGCTGAAAATGGGCATTTGCCCAGTCCGTCTTCCTGGTAAATCAAATAAATCAAATAAAGTAAAGCTGAAGGATGGATATTTTTTGCTCATTGATGTGTTTGCATGGTTGTACTGTTTTTTTTAATAATCATAACAAATTAATTTTAAGGTTGAGCAATAAACTTGAAACTACAGTACCACAAGTTTAAACTAGAAAATGATTTGAATACAGTGTTGCATTGCATTTTGAAGTGGTTCATTTCTCTTATTTATTGCTGCACTTTCTTCATTTCATAGAGAGACATTCACTTCAGCATACAGTATACTTTCATAAAAGTAAAGTTTCAGTTAATATGACTAGACAGACCACATAGTATATTTTCTTTCATAATTTCAGTTTTTATTTCTCAGATTTAGAGCACGTCTTAGCAGCCTATCTAAGATATTTGTAAAAAAAAGCATATGAGCATCCCCAACTGACCTTATAATGTTCATTAGTGTGCCGTAGTGTTTATTACGACAACAGCCTGTGATGTCACAAGCAGCATTTGTCAGCTGAGGACAGTCAGATGCTTTTAAAAAGACAAAGTGAGATAAGTGGTGTATTATCTGAAATATTTAGAAAGATCACTAACAACAGAAAGTAACACAACCAGTAAAACATTAAACCTAAACAGAACCATTGCAATTATCAGAACAAAAAAAAAAAGTGCTGCATCAGCGTGTGAGCTGAAAACAAAAAAAAAAAAGGTAATATTAAATGCACTTTGAAAATACAGTTAGAATTTAAGTTTCCACCATAGCTCTTCAGGAATTATCTAAAAGAGAAGAAAAAGCAAAGTTAGTTTGCATTTTTCTTTTTTTACTTAATTCCTGAAGACCTATGGTTGGAACACTGATTCTAACTCTGTTTTCCACATGCATTTCATATTAAATTTTTTGTTGTTGTAAATATAACAGTCTAAAGGCTTATTTCTTTGTAGATACATACTCTGAGATTTTCAAATGAATGGACGCAGCACTCCCATCCATATTTTGGATGTATACTGCAGCTTGTCAAGTGTGTTGTGATGCTTGCATCAGATTTTCGGACATCCCAATGGATTGGTGACAGTTCATGTGACTTACAGCCAAAAAATGATGAATGCATTAATATTCTGATGCATGGGTCATTTTCAGGGTGCATTCTGCAGCAACTGAGTACAGAAGCTACACCATCTTTTAGGTGGTCTAACTATCTGAATTGATGTTGTGCAGCTGAGTCCAAAACAGGAACACTGCCAACCAAAAATCCTGGTCACATTCTTTAACATAAACCTTGCTATTCCAGGGAATTTAGGGCACCAAACTGCTTACTACTGCCAAACCTTAGAACCTCTTGATTTATGTTATAATCATATTATTCCCCTATGGATGTTCAGTGTGCTTATGTGGGGGGATTATAAATTGCATCCTGAAACTAAAGCTGTGAGAGCTTTATCTGTATGAATATCTTATAATTTGAGCTCATAATGCTGATTATTTCTTCTTCTAAAAAGTATATGTTTTGGCCAGCTCCTTAGTGCCAAGCAGAGGGGCACCTCCTCAGCATGCTGGCTACCCAAGTTCAGGCCCCAAGCTGGGAATAACAGGAGCAGATGCTGGCAGGGAGAGTGACAGGGCATCTGTGGGGATCCTCTCCTCCCAAGGGAGGGTGCTGCAGAGCACCATTTGGAGAACGACACCCAGTGTTGCACAGAGCCTTAGCCAGTGTGGGTGACCACACATCAGCTGGCTCCATTTTCAGGGCATCACCAAGGTGTGTGCTGCTGGGGAGAGTGGAGGGACCCAGAAAATAGGTAACAGTACCCATCCTGGCCTGACTGGATGATTGCTGCCACGTTCCCTCATGCCAACAATTCCCCCAAGTGCACCATCACTGCTCCCCCCAGGCATGTATGCCTTGGAGAACCACCCAAGAATTGTCACTCCCTTCCCCTTGGCCAGAGCAGAGAGGGCCATGGTGGGGATAAGCTGAGCCCTCTGGGAACAGAGGAATAGCATGGTGAGCCAGGTAGCAGTGATTGGCAGTGGAGGGTGAGACTGATGGGCAGAATGGGACCCTGTGCAGACCAGAAGGAATGGCAGGAGCTTGTATTTTTCCCCTTCAGTACTTGATTGTGATGTTGCCTTGAGGCACTGTAACTGTGATCCTTTTACTTGGTACTGAATGTTTATACCATTTGTACTCAAATTGTAACTAAGTTATGTTTTCTGTATGTAGGTTTTCCTTTATTTTCTATTTATTTCTCCTGCTTATTGTATTATAATCTTGACCTACACTGTAATCATTGTACAACGTTTTACTCAACTGTATGTAACTAATTCCAGGTTGCCTCTAAAAATATATATAATTTAGGGGTGCGGTCACGCCCCTATAGTTAGGGTTGAGTAAGCAGTTTAATGTTAATCCCCAAATTTTGCACTTTAATACCTTGGCAACCATTCAACAGAATTGCACAAAATTTGGTATGCGCTGTTCCATGGGGTAGATCTCTGGACATGTCAAGTTTTGTTTTGATTGGATGTGCAGTTTTTGCGCTGCTCATACTGAAAAAAGTGTATTGTTCCTTTTTTTTTTTTTTGCCCATTTTTGCTGATTTTTGCCCATTGCACTGCGACTGCACAGTTTGGAACTTTGGACTGAAATTTTCAGGGTAGAAAGAGGTTGCTTGAAAGAACAATGCAGCATTGATTTGGTGAAAACATATTAATCCATTCGAAAGTTATTCAATTTTGAATGTTTGGGTTCTGAGCATGCTCAGTTCAGTTTTTGGAATATATGTATGTTTTGTGAAAGAGGATTTGGCTCATGATTAAGGATTTTGTCAGCTCACAAAGAGTGATTTATAAAATCCCTCTTCATGAGAAAAAATTCCCTCTTTGCTAGTCGCCATCTTGCTTTCTCACTTAGCGAGTATAGAAAACCGAAATGTAAAACTTGTCCCATGATGTTTTATGGAGAATCCAAAGCATGGGTTTTGGTTAGGGGTAGGTCATCTACCCTCCCATGCCTTTGGTTTCTTTTACTTACATAAAAAAATGTTTTTTTATTTTAATTTTAAAATCCCAGTTTGTGAATTGTCGAACCCCTGTTCATGAGCTGTCAAAATCCCTGTTTGTGAGAGGAGGGTCACGTGACAGGGATTTTGATGGATCACGAACAGGGACTGGCTCCGGAGGTGGGATTTTGGCCGACATGGGGTGTCCAATCCCCATGTCAGCACTAGACCCCTCCCAGCACTGTCAGTTTGGGACTCTGTGGAGCCCACTCCCAGTGCCCCCAAATATTTTTAATTCAATTTAAGTTTTTTGCTGATATGAGGTGCCTCATCCCCATGTTGGCTCTAGCACCCCCTAGCACAGCCAGTGTGGGACATTGGGGAGCCCACTCCCAGTGTCTCCAGTTATTTGTAATGTCCCTGTAATAAAGAAAACTGCCCCATCTTTAATTTTTTTAAACCTGCAATAAAGAAAATGGTCCCTCATTGTCTCTCCAGTCCCCCTCCCCCATCCCCACCCTCCCTCTGTGCACCCACCTCCCCACAATCCCTTATCCATACTTACCTTTGGAGGTTGGGAGCAGCAATCTTCTCTGGACTGGACACATCTGCACTCTTCAAAGTCAAACTGCAAACTGAAGAATTAAAGATAATCACCGTATAATGGCTGTCAGTGTGGGTTTCAACTTAGGTTGATATCTCAGCCATTTTTAGGAATTTTGGGCCCAAGTTTTCAACATTGGGTTTTTGTTACCCCACCTCATGAACACTGGCACTGTCATTTAATTTCTCGGTCCCAAAAAGTGATTTCGCGGTTGCGGTGTGGAATCACCTTTCAGGACTGAGTAACAAAATAACAGTGCCACTGTTCATGAGGTGGGGTCCCAAAAAGCCCATGTTGCAAATTTGGTGAAACAATTCCAAAAAATTACTGCATTATGAACATGTGTTGCACAGTTTCTATGAATGATCATGACTTCACCAATTTTTAATATTTTCAGTCCAGATTTTCAACACTGCCATTGTGTCACATCTCCTTATAAACAATACAGCTGTCATTTTCACATCCTGCCTGAAACATGTTTTCACACTTGTGGCACAGAATGGCGTAGTCACTGTGAGAAATAAACATTTGGGATGGATTGACAAAATTACAGTGCAACTGTTCATGAGGGGAGGTCCCAAAAAGCCCATGTTGAAAGTTAGGTGAAAACATTTCAACAAATGACCGCATTATGAGCGTGCATTACGTAGTTTCCACACACACTTGTAATTTCACCAGTTTTTCATGTTTTCAATTCAGATTTTCAACAATTCCATTTTCTCACACCACCTCATGAATAGTACAGATGTAATTTTTTAAATCCTGCCAAAAATGCTTTTCTACACCTGAGGTGCAAAATGGCATTGCAGTTGCGCAGAATTCCATTTCAACAGGGCTTTGAAAGTTTTCTGTACTGGGTACTTATGGTGAGGTGATAAGAAGGTTATGTTGAACATTTGGGGTACAAATTATTTAAGATGGCACAGATATGACTATTTGTTGCAATTTCACTAGGCCTGCTCATAGCTTAATGTGTGGAGATGCAGGGGCCAGAGTCCCCTTTCCACAGCTACACACATATGTGCATCTGTGGAGGGATAGGAGCGTAGAGTCTGAAGGACCCTGCTCTTCCACTGTGACATATGGATACTGTTGTATTATCTCAATGGAGTGACCCTGCACTCCTTCCATGACATATGGATACTGTTGTACTATCAAGATGGAGGGGTGGGAGCACAGGGTCCAAAGGGCCCTGAGCTCCCACATTAAAATAAAAATACTATTATACTATCTCAAAAAGTGAGGAAATAAATTGCAAAAAAAACTTTGTTAATGCATCAGTTCGGGTTGAAGCAACAAAAGTATGGAAATGAGGCATTAGGGTTGAGCCCCTAACCCCCCACCCCATCCTCCATACACCAACAGGCATCAGGGTGTGCCATGGGGTCCTTAGGCCTAACTCTCACCCCATTCTCCTATAATGTACCATGTCAGCCTGTTTACACTTGGAATGGGGTGAAAGTTTGGCCTAACAACCCCATGGCACACCCCAATGCCTGTTGGTGTGTGGAGGATGGGGTGGTAGGGTGGAGGGTTAGGGGCTCAAGCCTAATGCCTCATTTTCATACTTTTGTTGCTTCAACCCTAACTGATGCATTAATGAAGTTTTTTTGAAAGATTATATATATACTGTATACACACACACACACACACACACACACGCACACATAAGGGCAAAAAACATATAGCTCTGTAGTTTGAAATTGGTGAATAAACTGTATGGTCTCTGGTGGCTCAAGTAAACATTAGCACTGAAAGTCTCCATAACAGAGGCTGATTTATTATGAAAGCATGTGTAATGTAAGCAGATTGATTATGAATGCATTTGTAATATATGTGAAGTGACATTGCATGAAAGGAAATGGTTATGTTGTTAATTCATTGAATTATATGGTGTTCACTGCTTCCTTTTTAAGTGTACATTTACTTGTAGGCAACCATGCAGCCTAGCGTCACCTGTATAAAATATACTAAACACTAATAGAAACTGACCATGCTGTGACTTCTAACAGTATGATTTATTTTTCCTCATAAGGCACATGTTCCATTTGCAAACATCTTCTATATTTCATGGCTTTAGATACCAAAGTGTATACTAGGATCCCTATTTGAAGGATTTCCAGCAGAAAGGCCAGTCAGGCCAGAACCACCTCAATGGCCAGAATTGCAAGGGTGAACTCCTGGAGTCATGAAGGATCCATGGGCAGGCTCCCACCCTTCTCCTACAATGTAAGTTACAGGACCTTTGGAATATTATACCCTTTCTGCACTCTCAGCCTCAACAGTATTTGGTAGTCAACTAAGCTGCAGAGCAGAACAAAAACAGCCCCTGAACATGCTTGCCAGAATTCTATTGTGTTGACAGCAAATGGCTATCAGTATCCCAGATAATGTTTTTTTGATAATAGGTGGTAAAAGAGAATCATAAATCAAAAGTTTGGAAATAACACAACTTGGGTAGGAATATTTGCTCAAACACCGCACAGGGCTGGTTTGAGGTGCAATGAGCGGCTAAGTGCATAACCAGCAAGGGCATGCAGTATTGAAGTATACAGTACTTTCATGACCATGCATTATGAACCAATGCTAGTAAAAGTAAAAGAAGATAATAGCTTGTGGTGTAAATCCACCAGTAAAACCTGCATAAACTCTATTGATGATGTGGTTTAGATTGATAGGATAGACAGGAAAAGATGATAATGACAATAATCCACTTGGGTATATGGTGCATTGTGAGGCATAATCTAAGCTTTGCCACCCTGAAATGGAGTAATGGTAAGACTCAGTTGAAGCAGCAACAACATCAAAAAACAAAAACAAAACAAACAAAAAAAAACATAAAGAAAAGAGAAAAGACTGTGCCACTTGGTAAAAGTCTACAAAAATTATTGCTGCTCATCAACTCCTTAAACTGGTTACAGAAATAATCTAACTCTCCAAAAACTAGACTTTTGTTCTGGAAACAGGATGATGCCAAAGTTTTTAAAATTAATTAGTTAGCCATTAAAACAAAAATATACAATATGACTGTGTTTCTTATCTGATAAGGAATGACTACTGCACAAAATCTTTGGAAATCAAATATACAATTTTGGTTTGGGATAAAGGTTATTTCATCTGATAAAAATATTATTTACAGTGGTATAAGTAAAATAAAAGGATAGGCTGTGTTGCAATAACAAAAGAAAGGAAATGCCATTGCAGTGTCATCAACAGTATGCCCTATGCTTCATAATGCTACAGGCCCAGATCTCAAAATGGTACTGTAGCTGCAGGGAGTGTGTGGTTATGCAGGGGAGAGTGATGATGACAATACATTTGGTGCATAGTGCATTGTAACACAGAAGCTTGGCACCCAGAAAGTAAGTAATGGAGAGAATCAAGTGAAGATACAGCACCAAAAAGAAAAGGAAAAGATTGTACCACTTGTATATGTTCTCTTGGAAGATGCCACTATTAATTGGAATGACAAAGCATAATAGAGATGTAGAAACCACCTTGACAGCTTGAATCTTAGGCGTGTGATAGTCACTTCTAGACTGGATCATATCCATCAAGCCCATCCTTTACCCAATAATTGAACATTCTCTGGTTATTTGCTATTGGAGTGTTTGTAGGGCTTGTTCCCCTCCCCTACATGTAACCTCCAGATCCATTCACAATCTGAACATCAGTGAAATTCAGGAATGTTGTTTCACAGATCAACTGAGCTCCATTGCACACTATCCTCTCAACAGATTGGATGTAGGATTAAATTATAAATGAATGTAACAGGGTTTTTAATCACTTTGCCCCTATTCATCGCTTACATATTAGAAATAGAAGTCAAGAATAGATCACCCTTCTCTCAATCAATCAATCCATACTGTATTCATCATCAAAGTATGAATGAATGGGATACTCAGTTGAACAGAGCTCATTTTCATTGAGGTCTGGTACAAATGATGCAGGAGATGGGGCCTGGAAAGCTTTTAGGAAATTATGTACAAATTCAACATTAGTTGAATGTAAAAAACTAAGGAATAAATGTAAAACATGGTTAGAAAGAGAAAAATGGAATATTAAACTCCCAACTTCAATTTCCAAATGGGCAACAGGTAAATTGACAACTACTAAACAATCTCATGGCAAAAACCAGTTCCACAGCAATACCACTTCTGAACTATTGAACAAGGTAACTTGACAAAGCAGATTGAAATTACCACAGAGCTCACTCAAAACCTCTTTTTGTGGCATTGCAAGAATTGCTTTGTTGGTGGATCTATCAGATCTTGAACAGATTGAGACTAGCTGAGGGGGTTCCGATGTTGAGTTTTAAGTTTAGTTTACTAACTGTAGACAAAACGTTAAAGTACCCTATGCATATGAACTTAAAAACTAGAATGGGGTTGGACAATACTGATCTAAAACTCTTTTCTTTGGTTATTGAGGGCTGTGCAAAAAACATTTTCAAAATGTGTATTTGGCAGCCAAATATTTGGGTATTCAACAGCCCATGTAAAACAAAATATATTTACCCTTCCCCCAGCTCCAAACCTACTAAAAAGTGTAACCCCATCCCCTCACCATCCAGCAGCAGCCTAATGCCCCCTTCTATCCCCCTCCTCGTATGATCAGCTGGTTTTACTATATAGATAGAGTAAATGTGCAAGTGCTTTTATTCATGCAAAGGCGGCTGGCCATGGAGGAGGACAGGTCTGTGCTGGTTGCCTTATCTCTGAGTATTAAGAATTGAGTGCTGGTGCTGGTGCACTGCCAAGGTGGGGGTGGGGTGGGGGCACATAGTTTTTATAAGCAAAAGGAACACTAAGAAAGATGGCAGCCAGTCATGGAGGTGGTTGGGCTGTGCCAGTCATCCACTGGGGATATATTATTTATAAATGCAGAACATAAATCATCAAAATATACATCTTGTGGGTGCTTGGGGGAGGAGGGCAGCATTGGGATGCTACTAGGGTTGGGGATAGGGTTATATTTATTTTACTGGGTTTGGGGTTGGGAAGGAAGGGTCTTTTTATTTTTATTTAATCTTTTTTTTTGTAGCTAGCTGAATAATCTTTCCCAATTATGAATTGTCCACTATTCAGGAAGGGCTTCTGAATACTTGGAAGCACTACAATTCATAGTATGTGGGAAATAATATATGGTCCCTGCACAGCCCTGCTGTAGCTTCCAGTATATACCACTGCTAAACTTACTAATTTGCACAGTTCAAATTCTGTTCAATTCTGAATGATTTGCTGCCCCAACCCTAGAAAAAAATCAAACTCTCCAAAAGCTAGCATTTTGGTCTGGAAACAGATTGTGTCATAAAGTTATAAAAGAAGATTTTTAGTTAGTTAGATGACAACCATAAAACACATATCTGTATACACAGTATACCTGTTTCTATTAACCAAGAAGAAATAACTGCTATAGCATATCTTTGGGATTCTGACATAAGATTTTAATTTTAGAATATTTTGTCTGATCAATATATTATTTTTGCAGTGTTAAAATTAAAAGAAGAGACTAGATTGTGTTGCAATTACATAAAAATGTGCCACAGTGAGGTCATCAACAACATGCCTCATGATGCTGAAGGTCCAGATCTCAAGGAAGTAGCTACAAGAAGAGATTGAGAGAGAGAGAGCAAGAGAGAGAGAGAGAGTGTGTGTGTGTGTGTGTGTGTGTGTGTGTGTGTGTGAGGGTGATGACGAAAAATGAAGCACATGGTGCATAGTGAGGCATACGAGCTTGGCCATGTTAAAAGTGAGTAATGGTAAGATTTTGGTAAAAAAGCTTCAGAAACAAAGTGAATGTAACAAGTGACTTATCATTGGAAAAAGTGAAAATGTTTTTCTACTCATCAAATCCCCAAACTGGCCAGCCCATCGGCTCAGTGGTAGCACTACCACTCTCAACACTGGCAACCCATATTAAGGAATGTGGACAGGTCATTAGAAGGCCAGCCAGGGGAGGAAAGATTGACTGTTCCTATGACAGCTCATCTTTCTTGGGGGGGGGGGATATTCTGCTCCCACACCTTGACTGCCACGTGGTGGAAACCATCGGGGTGGCACAGTAGGGAGCATCTGAAAGGGATGGGGTCATTGCCAGATGTCTGTCACACATGCATCACTGCAAGCCAGCACTCCAGGGAGAAAAATGGAGATCTGGAGAAACAATTCTGGCCATCCAAGCAGGCATCCCTCACAGACACTCTCAAGACCAACACAGCTGGCTGCATACCACGGTGGTCCAGGGCAAGTAGCAAGTAACCAGCAAGCCTGTGTGAATATCAGTGTTGGGACTGGGGGTGATACCAGGGGAATTTTCCCCGTGACCTGATCCTGAGTGCAGGCAGGCCAGGCAAAAGCATTTCAGCCAAAACTAGCTACTGAAGTGGACATTAGAGCAAATAAGGCTTAACTGCAAGTAATACAAAGCTGACAGTCTGAATGATAACCGGGAAAATCACTTCCCAAGGACCTGGCTTAGTCCAGGCAAAGCCAGTGTGTAAGGAAGCCTGATAGCCTAACAAGGCCCAAAAGCATCCTGAAATCTAGTTATGAATAATACAAGCAAATACAAGCTGAAGCAAGCTAGCTGAGTATCATAGTTTAGAAAATGGGCTTGAAAAAGACTGCATGCTGATTGGCTGAAACCCCATCCAGGCATGCATTTATTTTTTGACAATACCTGCTAAAAAACAAGTGCCATTCTAAGGTGCCCCATTACTTAGGGTATCCTTGGACCACCCAGAATTTTCAAACTGGCTTTTTTCCTACTCGTTTACCAAGAGGAAAGAGCAAGTCAACTCCACCAGACACACACAGACATAGACGCACAGCCCTCTATAAACTGCCCTGGTACCCACCCAAAGGATACATTCTAACAGAACCAATACACATAAAATATTTTTTCTTTTAAATAGAACCACCACATCATAATACACACGGTGATTCATTTTAGTGCTACTGTCACAGCTGTTCCTGATACTGCTATTCTTGCACTATTCCTGATTTAGCCTCACTGTTTTCACTGCTCACGAAGAAAAAGAAATGGGGAAAAAATTGTACTTCTTCTGTGCTCCATTGCCTCACTACACCCAGTGTCCTCCCGATCCTGGTAAATCCCTTTGAGACATCACATAGAAACAGAAAAGTCAAGGGAGGCAGGGAAGTTAGTAAGGGAAGCCAAAGCTCAGACAGAAGAACACATTGCAAAATCAGTGGTTAAAGGGGACAAAACCTTTTACAGGTACATAAGTGAAAAAAGAAGGACAAAGGGAGGGATAGTTAGACTGAAGGGGGAGGATGGGAGCAGCGTGGAGGATGACAACAGTAAAGCTGACATATTGAACAGGTATTTCTGCTCAGTCTTTACTAAGGAAGAGGGTAATGGGTCTGAAGGGAGTACAAGGGGTGAGAATGGTGCAGAAATGGACACAAGTCCCTTTACAAAGGGTCCTGAAGGAACTGGAAGTAATAGAGTTGACAAAGCAATGGGGCCAGATGGGGAAAATCCTAGGGTCCTTAAAGAACTAAGAGAGGTGGTGGCTGAACCTCTGGCTATCCTGTTCAGCCAATCACTGGAAACAGGGAGGTACCCAAAGACTGGAGGACAGCAGATGTAGTCCCTTATACAAAAGTGGGAACAAAGAGGAAGCAGGGAACTACAGACCAGTCAGTCTCACCTCGTAGTGGGAAGATCATGGAAGCACTACTGAAGGAGAGATTGGTGGAACATCTGGTTGTCAATGGACTACAGGACCCAAGGCAGCATGGTTTCACCAGGGGAGGTCATGTCAGACCAACCTCATTGAATTTTGACTGGGTGACTAGGAGGTGGATCAGGGAGGGCAGTAGACATGGCCTATCTGGACTTCAGCAAGGCCTTTGACACTGTGCCACATAGAAGACTATTACACAAACTGGGGAATATGGTGTGGGCAGGACAGTAGTGTGGTGGGTAGGTAACTGGCTGGGTGGCAGGACACAGAGGGTGGTGGTAAATGGCTGTCACTCCACAGAGGGAAGAGTGACCAGTGGGGTACCACAGGGATCAGTGCTGGACCAGTCCTATTCAACATCTTCATCAGTGACATTGCACAGGATATAGAAGGCAGAATTTCACTGTTCGCTGATGACACAAAGCTCTGTAACAGAGTAGACACACCAGAGGGTGTAGACAGAATGAGAAGGGACCTGCAGAAACTTGAAGAATGGTCAAGGGTTTGGCAGTTGAAATTCAATGCAAAGAAGTGCAAGATAATGCATATGGGGCACAAAAACCCTGGCACAATATATCAGTTGGGGGGTGAGGATATAGCATGCACCAAGCAGGAAAGGGATCTTGGGGTTGTCATCTCTGATGACCTCAAGGTAGGGAAACAGTGTGACAAGGCATCAGGTAAAGCAAATAGGATGCTGGGATGTATAGGCAGGGGCATCACCAGCAGGAAAAGGGAGGTCATAATTCCGCTATACAAGACACTAGTGAGGCCCCACCTGGAGTACAGTGTGCAGTTCTGGAGACCATACCACGTAGGGACATAGACAGGGTAGAGAAGGTTCAGAGGAGGGCAACAAAGATGGTGCATGGGTTGCATCACAAATCCTATGAAGACAGGTTGAAGGAACTGAACATGTACTCCCTGGAGGAGAGGAGGGAGAGGGATATGATAGAGACATACAAGTATCTTACAGGGAGGAACAGGGTGCAGGAAAACACTATTTTAAGCGAAAAGATGTTTCAGGACTAGAGGGCATGGGATGAAGTTGGAGGGAGGACGATTCAGAGGAAACATGAGAAAGAATTTCTTCACAGAACGGGTGGTGGACAAGTGGAACACCCTGCCAGAGGAAGTGGTGGGGGCTGAAACAATCACGGGATTTAAGAATGCATGGGATAGACATAAAGAAATTCTAGAGGTCAGGGGTAAGGGGAAATAGACTTCTAGGAAAACAAACTGAACTTACAAGCTCAAATGGGCAGACTAGGTGGGCCATAGGCCCTTATCTGCCGACACTGTCTATGTATCTATGTATCTATGTATCTATGTAAAAGGGGGTAGACGGACCGTTGTCAGTAAACACATTAAAAAAAAAAACACAACAGAGGTCAGCCTGTCAGTGTTTGTGTTTGTTTTGAGGTGGGGAAGAGTAACTTTTCTCAAGAAGCAACATTGACTAATGATCTGTTCCTGTGTATGGGGGTTGGGGGTGGGAGGAACCTCTGTAGGCAAGCAATTGTTGAAGACTGCAGTGCCCTCTGCTGGAAAAATATACTAGTAGATGGACTATTTTACAGAGAAAAAACAACTTTACAATCATTTGTACATTTTTTTTCTTGGAATTTTCTTTTTCTTACACAAAAATGCCACATGTAGTCTATTTTCTAAGTGCAATAATACCCTCCAGGATGAGCAGTACTGGGATATAGCAGACATTCCATATGTCCATATGGCTATAAGGCCTTCCACCTGTGGCGTTGGGCCTCATTATGCCCCCGGGCAGTCCAGTATATCCCAATACTGCCCACCATGTCGGGTATTATTGCATACATAAATATCTTCCTGAAGAATATTATTATAGCTTTTCAGCTTAGCAGCTTTTCACACTTGCAATGGGTAGAACATCTGTTATATAGCACCTGCAATGAGTGGAAAGATCCATTGTATAACACTTGCAATGGGTAGAAACATCTATGGTATAACACTTGCAATGGGTAGTAAGGCCCTTGTAATAACAGTGCATTTTATTATTAGCATCTCAAATATGATGCACAAGCAATTAAGATAACTAACTAGTGTTGCTTAAAAGAGCATCCCCAGTTAAACTACAAAATTCCAGTCCTTTCATAGCTCGGGAAGACACTTTGAACATGTTCCTGGGAAGAGACTACTGTGTGTCCAGTGGGTATAGGTCAGACCCATTGACAGAGTCTAAAAGGTGGTAAGACATTGGTAAAGCTCCTTTGCCCCTTGCATTGATAGCTTCAGATGTAACTTACCAGTGGCCATAGGGCATAAGGCTAAGAGAGACTAGTTTTTGGGGATGCATTGCTGCAGTAGTGGAGAAGTTTTGCAATCGGTTAGTTAGGATATAATTTTGAATAATTGTTCGAAACAAGAATAGTAACAAATGTAAGTCAGGATTAGGGCAATTAGTTTTATATTTCAGACAAAGTGTTTTTTCTGTTCTATGCAAATAAATTGCTGAACCTTACAGAAAGGAAGTATGCAAAGAAACTGCCAATCTTAGCATAAGGGGAGCTGCATACCGCTTATCTGGGTAAACAGGAAGTTGGCTCTGTTATAGAGTTTATAAGAAACATTTTACTAAGAAATTGTAGACATGTTTTTGCAAACAATTTATGTTTATGTGAGTTAGTTTTATGATAATATTTTATAATAAAAAACACCTGAGTTTTGCCAACATGCATCGGATATGGTTTATAATATACATGTAAACTGAGCACTCATATTGTTGTATCGTTTGAACACTGGCTTTGGCATCTGGTTCTGGTACCAGTTCTGGTTCTGATCCTGGCTCTGGGTGACAAGGGGATGACAGACGTGTCATGTGACTGGCAAAGAGAAGCAGCACTATAGAGAAAAAAAATCTTGAAGTTGGTTTGTAGAGAAATGAAAACCCCAAACAAGTATTTTAGTCTGAAAACAAGGATGGTGCTATGAAGTTATAAAATAAGATTTTTAATCAGATAGATATAACAAATTAATAAATAAGAAATAGTGTTTATAGTGTCTCATGAAATAAGTTTGTTTTTCTTGACAAATAAAAGCAAGATAGTTTGCCTTGATATCAGTCTATTTTCTTAATAAATAAGACAACAATCTAGAGAAAATCTTGCTTATTAAAAATCACTGTTTTTAGTTTGCAAAATAAGATATTTAACCTTGACAGGATAACATTCTTTGTAGTTCATCTGGCTAGGTAAAGTAATACTTTTTATGATGTTGGCTCGTGCTTGTGCGCCAGCCAACATATTGCTGTAGTAGCAGAGTTGGAGGTGCAGTCACTGTGGGCAAATGCAGGGCACACATCAGTAGGTGTGTCCCTCATTCCCCAATAAGCCAGCATGCAGGAGCTGACACCAGGCATACGTAAACTTGCCACCAGATCAAACAAAAGTGCTGCTGCAATGAGAGGCAAGCTCCTCATGCTGCGGCACAATAACATGCCTCCAGATGGGCCTTTACTGAATTTTTCCCTAAACATGGTGTCACTGACTGCCGCTGCCCGACTTCAGGGGTGACAAATCCCCCTGTCGCATGCCCCAACCCACTTCGTTTGCCGATGGGAAGTCCACTCCCCATCGGCATAATGCCCTCCCTAGTGTGTGCTGAGGGGGTGCCCAATCACTCAACAGTCTTTCTTTGCCAATGAGGGGCCAAATCCCCATCGGCTACAGTCCTCCTCCTCCAGTTTAATTTGCCATTGGGCGCCAAGTCTCCATCGGCACAATGTCCTCCCCCCATTTGTTGTGTGCCAATGGGGGTGCCTAATCCCCTGTCGGCTACAGCCCCCTCCAAAAAAACACTCAGATGGCATGCTGGGAGCCCACCCCAGTGTGCCAAATGTCCCTGTTAAAAAAAAAAAAAAAGTCCTGCGATGTTTCTCTCTCTTTTTTTTTTTTACCTGTAAAACAGAAAAAGGTCCCTAGTGGTCTGTCCTGCTCCCTTCCCCAACCTGTGCCCATTCTCTGCATGCCCTACCTCCCCACACACCCCCTCTCACCCCATACTTTCCTTCGGAGCCCAGTGCGGCAATCTTCAATGGACCGGGAACAAGTCTGCACTCTTCAAAGCTGACCACGAACTGAAGAAATGCTGGTAAGCTGTATAATGGCATAAATAAGTTTTTTTTTCCAATGTTGGTGCATATCTTGGGCATTTATGGGAAATCCCCAAAAAATCCAAAAAATGACTGTTTTAGGAGTGTACATTGTGCAGTTTCCATGCACACTCATAACTTTGTGAATTTGTAATATTTTCACTCCAGATTTTCAACATTGCCATTTTTCCACACCTCCTTATGAACAGTACAGCTGTCATTTTACATACTGTATCCTGGCCAAAATGTGTTTTTGTACTTCTGCTGCAGAATAGCACAGTTGCTGTGGGAAATCAATTTTAGGGACAGATTAACAAAATGACAATGACATTTTTCATGAGCAGAGGTCTGAAAATGACTATGTTGAAAATTTGGTGATGAAAGTCCATAAAATGACTGTTACAAGCACGCGTTGCACAGTTTCCATAAACTCTTGTAACTTCACAAATTTGTAATATTTTCATGCCACATTTTCAACACTGACATTTTTTCACACCTTCTTATGAGCAGTACAGCTGTCATTTTTCACATCCTGCCCGAAATGTGTTTTCGCACCTGTGGCATAAAATGGCATGGTCACTGTAGGAGATCAACTTTTGGGACAGATTAACAAAATCACAGTGCCACTGTCCATGAGGGGAGGTTCCAAAATGCTTATGTTGAAAATGTGGTTAAAAAAACAAACAAAATAATTGGGTTACGGATGTGCATTGCGCAGTTTCTATGCATGCTCATGACTTCACCAATTTTTAATATTTTCGCTCCAGATATTCAATGTTGCCATTTTTTTTTTACACCTCTTCATGAACAATACAGTTGTCATTTTTCACATCCTGCCCAAAATGTGTTTACATACTTGAGACACCAAATGGCGTAGTCACTGTGCAAAATCACCTTTCGGCTAACAAATTGATACTGCTGCTCTTCATTAGATGGGGTCACAAAAAGCCCATGTTGATAATTTAGAGTGAAAATACCAACACATTAGGGTTTTCAACTGTTACACCTCACCCTGTAGAGACTGACAGGCTTCAGGGGTGTGACTTGGGATCATCAGCTGTAATGCTCCTGCCATTCCACCCCAACCCTGCAGCCAATGACAGGCATCGAGGTGTGCCTCGGAGTGTTCAGCCACAAAATTCACCCCACTCTCCTATACTGCATATTTTCTTATGGAATGGGGTAAGTATAATGCCCAAGGACTCCAAAGCACACTACAACACTTGTCAGTGTCTACGGGGTAGGGTGAGGTAAAATGGCATGAGCATTATAGCTGACAACCCAAAGGCACACCCCAATGCCTGTCAGTCTCTGCAGGGTGGGGGTGGGGTTAGCGTCAGTTCAGTACTTCACTACCATTTCTATTACGCATCTCTAACTCCTGCACTACCAGTGCCAATGCCAGCGAGACAACATTCAGCATTGACAAATGCTTGTCCCTAGGAACTAGATACTGCTTGTTTGCCTTTCTGGGGCTCACCAACAAGATACCGGGCCTGTGACAGGCAGTCATGGTAGTTTCAGCCAGATCAGCATGGATGGTAGGAGCAACCACTGAAGAGGCACTTTCCTCCTCCAAAAAAAAAAAAAAAAAAATCACACAAATCCTTTTTTGAAAAATCTTCTTCCTGCAAGGACAGGTTCAAATTGGATCTGCGCATTAATGCTTAGAAGGTGTGTTCCTCATGAAGAGAATGTGGCCTGTGAAGTCCTTCGCTCCTTGAGGACACAGTGGAGCCAACTGAATCTTTCTGCCCTATTGGGTAGAAAAGATCAGAGCCCTCATCTCCCCTATCTTCCTCCTCATCCAGGAAGTTAAGACTGTATTCCTCATTGTCACACACACACTCTTAACACACTCCCACAAGCCCTTGTTGGTGTGACAATGGTAGACTCCATTACTTACAGTACTTTTTCCACATTGCCACCAACCCGGGTACAACTCTCTCGGGGCTGCTCCTTTTGAGTCCCACCACAGGCCACTGCTCACACAGCAGGGAGCCAGATGCTTGCTCATACAGTACAAGGTCTTTGGACATAGGAACCCCTTAGTCAATCCAGGTAACCTCACCCTTACTCTGTATCAGACCCACAGCAGGTTTACTTTTTAAATATGACAGAGTTCATTCCTAAAGTGGATCACAGACTTTGCCCAATAAAACTGGATTCCTATGCTAATTAAAATGCTGTAGTCACAAATTTATAATAAGTATCAGGGATTTAATATTTACACTACTATAAATTTACAAGATATACAGCAAACTATAGTAAATACAACAACACTAGGAAATGTAACACATTATCAATTTTAAACAGAAAGAATTGCAAACAGAAAAACCTCACTAGCTCTCACTTTTTAAATCTGCTTCCTTACCCCATGAGCCTTTTCAGGTACAACAGGCTTGGTTTGTCTCACAGCCTTGAGATCCAACACTCCCCTTTTATTGTGGACCTCTGCTATTGTCTCTGGCTCCCAAATGAATCTGCCAAAGTACTGTATAGCTACGACTCCTGGGATATAACTTGCAGGACTGGCCCACCAATGTACATTACTCAGAGGGTTCAGCTCACTTCTTGTTAGGAATTCTACATTTTACAAGCCTAAGAACTGACTGGTTCAGACCAGTTTGTCTTTTGCCATGGGCCTTTAAGTAGGAGCTTGGCTTTTAATAAACAAAGCATTGAGATCCAACACTCCCCTTTTATTGTGGACCTCTGCTATTGTCTCTGGCTCCCAAATGAATCTGCCAAAGTACTGTATAGCTACGACTCCTGGGATATAACTTGCAGGACTGGCCCACCAATGGGTGTTTACTCACCTGGTAAAGGTGATTGTGTTGGTTGGCATCCATGGCACTCCAGACATTACCTCATGGGTTACAGCCCACCTGATAGGCTAATGATGCACATGACCCAGATCAGATTTCCAGTATATCCAGGTCCCAGGAACCCCTGCTCTCCAGTTTGAATTTTCCGTAGCTGAAAGGAAGAAAGTAGGAACACAAGCAAGCAATGCACACAATAGAGACTAGCAAAGATGAGATATGCAACGACAGGGTAAAATAATGGGGCCAGAGGCCTGAATTTGTGCCTATTCTGCTTTTACAACGAACCGTGGTTCGACATTACTTTCTTTGCAGCGGGATTGAGGTCTGAAGGAGTAGGGACCTCCTGTTTCTTTTTTTTTTTTTGGCGGACGCTCCATCATTCCCGAGGGAGGGTTTGAGTGCTGGGATGCCAATCCAACACAATCACCTTTACCAGGTGAGTAAACACCCATTGTGATTGGTTGGCATCCCATGGCACTCCAGACATTACCTCATGGGAGATAAGAATAGTTTGCTCTCCGGTGGGATTCGGATGGATCGGAGGGACCAAGAGATGGGGCCTGCGAGGACGTGAGAGGCGAAGGCCGCCTGAAATCCTGGAGTTGCTCCAGCCTGTAGTGCCTCACAAAGGTGTGTGGGAGCTCAGGTGGCCCTACAGATGTCCTCGGAAGATACCAGTGCTCGTTCCGCCCAGGAGGTGGATACTGCCCTGGTGGGTGTGCTCTGATCCCCTGTGGCGGAGTCAGACGCTTTGCCCTATAGGCGTGGAGCACGACCCGTCTGATCCACCCTGCAATGGTGGTCTTGGACGCCATGAGCCCCTGTCGTTGACCCTTCGAGACGATGAAGAGTCTTTCCGTCTTGCGGATGGGTTGAGACCTGGCCAGATAGACCGAGAGGGCTGATCCGATGTCCAGAGAGTCCGGGGCACTGTTCCCGTCCTGTAGAGCAGAGCGGGTCAGGGTGGGTAGGTCTATGGGTTGTTCCCTATGGAACTTCGTGGGGATCTTCGGTTGGAAGGCCGGAACTGTCCGGCGACTCCTTCAGGGGTGAAGGTGGTGTGGGTGGTGCGCAGGACAGTGCACGAGCTCCCTATTCTTCTGGCCGAGCAGATGGCCACAAAGAAAGGCGGTCTTCAGGCCTACCCAGAAGAGGTCTGCTTCGGCGAGGGGTTCGTATGGTGGCACTCTTAGGGAGTCCAATACCAGAGGTAGGTCCCAAGGTGCGACGCCAGGTCTGGCCCTGGGCCGCATGAGGTCCACGGCCCTTAGGAAGCGAATTGCATCCAGATGAGCTCCCGGTGGGTGTCCCTCGACGAGGCCTCTGGCTGCCCCTATGGCTGCCAGCTGCACCCTTAGAGAGGAGGGTGCCAGCCCCTTATCCACCCCCTGCTGTAGGAACAACAGGATAGTGGGAAGATCGGCTTGTTCCAGTATTGAGCCTCGGCGGTGGCACCACTGTGAGAAGACAGCCCATTGTCTCTCGTAGGTGGAGGTGGTGGAGGCGCGACGAGACCGGAGGAGCGTGCCTATGACCGACTCGTGATACCCGGTGGCCGATAGTCGTTCCCTCTCAGGAGCCAGGCCGTGAGCTTTAGTGTTCGAGGGGACGGGTGCATCACTGGCCCCTGTGACAGCATGTCTGGCTGGGTCAGAATCCGGAAGCTGGCTAAAGACATTTCTGTGATCGCCGCGAACCACGATCTGCGTGGCCAGTATTGAGCCACCAGGATGATGGTGGTTCGGGATTTCGAGATTTTGTCCAAAACTTGAGGGATGAGGGGCAGCGGAGGGAACACGTATGCACCGTCCTGAGGCCACGCCTGGGACAGGGTGTCCGTGCCTTGGGATTGCACGTCCCTGAACCTGGACAAGTACCTGTCCACCTGGGCATTGTCCCTCGATGCCATTAGGTCTATGGACACTGGGCCCCACGTTGCCTGGATTAACCGAAATAGGTCTGGGTGCAGACGCCATTCTCCGGGATGGATCTGTTGGTAGCTGAGCCAATCCGCCCTTATGTTCAGCTTTCCGGCCAAATGGACCGCCCCCAGGTGGGATAGGTGTGTTTTTGCCCAGTTCATTACCCTTGAGGTTTCCCGTGACATGGCCTTGCTTCTGGTACCCCCTTGTTTTGCTATGTATGCCACCCTCACGCGGTTGTCTGATTTGATCAGAACCGACTGTTCCTGTATGATGTGACGGAAGGCCCCTAGTGCGTGGAACACTGCTCTCATTTCCAGCATGTTGATTGAGAGTAGAGCCTCCACTGGGGACCAGGTGCCTCCGCGCTGACCTCGCCCCAGGCAGGCTCCCAACCAGAGAGAGCTTGCTCTTGTCTCGATGGGAATCGGGGGCTTCAGGGAACTCCTCTTGTCAGATTTCCCGGAGTGACCCACCACCTCAGAGAAGATCTCACTTCTGCGGGCAGCTGGACCGGGCAGCAGGTTGAACTCGCTTAGCGCCGCTTCAGGATGAAATTTTGAGTGGACGATGTGCCACCTGGCCCAAGGATGAGGTCGATGCAGGAGGCCATGCATCCCAGGAGTTTCGCGACCTTTGCCACTGTAGTGCGGTGGTGTGACCTTAACTGCCTGGCCAGTTTACGGAGACTGCGGATCCGTGCTGGGGCCGGCCTCGCCCAGCCGTCCGCTGAGTTGATGATGGCCCCAAGGTGCTCGATCTGCTGGGTTGGACGGAGCTGGCTCTTCTCCTTGTTCACCACCCAACCATGGTCCTTGAGTGCCTGTATGGCGAGTTCTGTATGAGCGTATGCCTGATCCCTGGATCAGGCGCGTATGAGCCAGTCGTCCAGATATGGTACTATGTCCAGCCCTTGTTCCCTGAGCCTGGCCACCAAGGTGATGGAGACCTTGGTGAAGACCCTGGGGGCTGAGGGCAGCCCGAATGGAAGCGCCCGGTATTGGAAATGCTGTCCCATGATGTGGAAGCGTAGGAACCTTCTGTGGTTCTTGATGATAGGGATATGTAGGTAGGCATCCTTTAGATTGATGGAGGTTAGGAAGTCGCCTACTCTGATACCCTGGAGGGTGGACCGGACCGTCTCCATTTTGAACCGATGTGGGATCACGAATCGGTTCAGGCATTTTAGGTCCAGGATGGGCCTGAGCTCCCCTGACTTTTTGGAGACCAGGAAGAAGATGGAGTACATGCCTTCCCCCTGCTCCTGAACTGGGACTGGTTGGATGGCTCTGCTCTGGATCAGATCTGCCAGGATTCCTTGTACCTGGTGTGGTGAGGCCCTCCTTCTGGAGATGGGAGACAAGACAAACCGTTGGGGTATTGACTGGTGAGTCAGCTCTATGGTGTATCCCCTGGAGACCACGTCTCGGACCCACCTGTCTGACGTGGTGGCCTCCCAGCGGTGGGCGAACAGGGCCAACCGTTGGCCGACAGGGGGGTACTGAGGGAGGCTCAGGAAAACAGAGTCACTGTTTTCCCCTGAACCCTCTTCCACGGCCTCCGGACCTTTGACCCCGGGGTCTGAAGGAGGAGGGGGACTTGTAGCTGTTGAAGGCGGGGGTGCATGTGAAGGATGTGGAGACCCTACTCCGAAAGGAGTGGTTTTGTGAGAAGGGTTCCCTGCGGTTTTGGCTTTTGGTTCCGGGCCGAAACCTGCGTCTAGCAGCTGGTAGATGTGAGGGTCTTGACCTATTCCTTAAGAGGTCCCTACCTCTTCCTCTGTTTTAGATAAGCCTGGAGACCTTCCCAACACGTGACTCTCTTAAGGGGTAAATTCTGAAGCAAAGTCTTAGATTCTGAATCGTCGTCCCAGAGCTTGAGCCATAGTGCTCTGCGGGCCCGATTTATGATGGCGGCCGCCCTGGCCTGGAGGCGTAAAGAGTCCACTGCCATGTCTGCCAGGTACTTGGCTGCATCGAGGGTACAGTCTAATAGTTCAGCCTCCCTCGACTTCGGGCTTGCCTGCTCCTGGAGTTCCTCCAGCCAGTGGATCTGGGCCCTTGAGGTATAGATCGCCGCCGTCATTGCCTTGGCCATGGTACCCTCAATTTCAAATGTCTTTTTCAGCATATCTTCAATTTTCTTGTCGGTAGGGTCCTTGAGTGCTATGGTGCCGCATGGCAGCACAGTCTTCTTACTCAAGGCTGCCACTTGGGGATCGATGGAAGGGGCCATGCACCAGGCGTCTGACTTGTCGCCCTGAATCGGGTACATCTTGAGTAAGTTCCTTCGGTTCGGCATTCTGCCCAGATCCGTGGATTGCCATTCGGTGTGAATCAGTTCCTCAATGGCCGGGCAGACTGGGAAGGTCTCTGGGGTGGTGGTCCTTAGCTGGATCATAGGATCTAGCTTTTATTCCGTCTTCTCCCCTTCCTGTTCCTCCGTAGCCAGGCCCATGGTGGCCTTGATGACCTTCATAAGGCCGGGAATTGTCTCAAACGCACACAGTTTAGAGGTCAGAGATGGGGTTGCCTGTTGATCGAGGTCCTCTATGTCCGATTCCAGGCCATGCTCCTCCTCCTCCTCCTCATCGAATTCGTCCTCTTTTTCTCTCTCTCCTCAGTGTTTCCATCCTGGGGAATGCTGGGGAGTGGATCCTCTGGTGCCGGGGGCTCTTCTGGAGGGTCTCCCTGACAGGGAGGCTCCATGTTGGGTGGTCTTGCTCTGTTTTGTGTAAGGGCCTTCAGCTTCTCCATGATCTTCAGCATGAAGTTCTGCTGACTCTCCATCATGGCCACCGCAGCTTGTTGGTTTTGAATCAGTAGGGAGCTCGGGTCCACCCACGTCGAGTTGCTGGGGCCGGGGAGAGAAGGAGCTAGGGGGGGAGTTCTCTCCATTGAAGACAGTTCGTCGTCCATGAGGCAGGCTGCGCATAGAGGGCCTGGGGTTTGAGGGAGGAGGGTGGCACTGCACGCGGTGCATTTCTTTGCTTTAACCATCTGCAAGAAAGAGAGAGAGAGGTCTGAGCGAAGAGAGAAGACTCCGGCGCTTTTCCCCCTAGACCCCTGTTAGAAGGTGTGGATGGAGGGGGTGAGACGGAGGCTGCTGTGGTAAGGGCGCTGTGTGAGGGCCCTTAGCCCGAGCCGTGAGGGTGGAGACTTCTTCCCAATAACCTTTACCACCTATCCCCAGACTGGCAATCCTACTCGGGAAGGCGGGCCTGCTGTGGGAGGGGGGCCGCGACCCCCGAGAGATGGGGATGGAGATCACAGGACCTACCTGGGTCGCTATGTGAGGTACCTGGGCAGTAGCTCTGCGGTGTCCTACTGGGGTTGCAATGAGAGAGACCCGAGTGGAACCATGAAGTCTCCCAAGTTGTCTCTCTTTATTGCCCCTTCTGGCTGATTTTTTTTTTTTTAAACCAGGATAGCAAAAACAAACTGGAGAAAAAAAGAACTTATCCGGAGCAGTCTGGAGGCACCAGGAGACACCAGATTGCAGCCCAGGAGTCAGACCACCCGTTACTGGAAGCACAGGGAAGTTAAGTGACTGCTCAGGGTCACACAGTAGCAAGTGGAAGCTGTGGGATTCAAGCCCAGGAGTAGTCTGCTGGGTGGACCGGATTTTGCACCTCAGAGCCTAAAACCACTGCGCTATACTGCCTCCCAGCTTGCTGAGAGGGGAAGGAAGGAAGGAGCGAGGAGGGCCTCCGGGCACGCCTGCAGGCCTGCGGGCGCCGCCCACCTGTCACAGAACGGGGAAGAGATGGAGTCTGCCCTGTGGCACATCCCTGGGCCTCACTCCATTAGGAGGCCTGGGAGGAGGAAGGAGGACGCCTGCGGAGCGACAGGCCGGGAGGCGACTGGGCGGGCCCCAGCAACTGAAGAGGCGGCCCAGGAGTGTCATGCAGGAGGAGGTAGGCCCGAGGGGGGGGAGCTCCTAGGAGTGCGCCGGGAGGTGCAAAAATGCCGTCGAGAGACCGCGGAGTCGCGGGGAGCAGAGGCGACTCGTGGGGAGAGCAGGCCGAGGCCTGCGTAGTTGGATTCAGGGCCGCGTGGCGGCCGTTGCCACAGGAAAGATGGGCCAGGGGCCCAGGAAAACAAGGCAGCGCGTCGCATCAGCCGGGGGGGTCCCAATCAGGCCACGGAGTCGCGGGGAGCAGAGGCGACTCGCGGGAGACCCAAACAGGCCGAAGGAGTTCGGGAGCAGAGGCGACTCAAGGAAGGAACTCTGAGGAGGAAGGCCCTGAGGGTAGCGGAGGTCAGAGGAGGACCGCGAGTCGCTGGGAGCAGAGGCGACATGGAACGCTTCTAGAGGCGGAGGCCTGCTAGAGGGAGCCCATGCCGGTGTTTAAGGAGTAGGCAGCACGCTGCCTGGGCCTGAAGGGCCTGGCTGCTGGCCAGAAATGCGAGGAATTCACTCAGGTAAAGAATAAACGCCTAGAGAGGCCTCCAGGATAGAGAAAAATATATAACTGATTAGAACGCCCCATAACACACAATAGAGTTTGAAACAATGATGGAATTTTTGGGAGCCAGAAGCTCCTTCTTAAACAAGAAAGAATAAATTCCTATCCATAATCCATGAGTACCAGCACATGAAAAGGCTAAAAATATAGCATATTTCCTACCTTAAAAGATAAAGAGCAGACAGGGGTTCTCTGGATGCTTCTTGTCTATTCAGATGCACAAATTACAACTGGAGAGCAGGGGTTCCTGGGACCTGGATATACTGGAAATCTGATCTGGGTCATGTGCATCATTAGCCTATCAGGTGGGCTGTAACCCATGAGGTAATGTCTGGAGTGCCATGGGATGCCAACCAATCACAATGTACATTACTCAGAGGGTTCAGCTCACTTCTTGTTAGGAATTCTACATTTTACAAGCCTAAGAACTG
Source organism: Neoceratodus forsteri (assembly GCA_016271365.2). Classification (NCBI taxonomy): domain Eukaryota; kingdom Metazoa; phylum Chordata; order Ceratodontiformes; family Ceratodontidae; genus Neoceratodus; species Neoceratodus forsteri. The sequence goes on along the minus strand of CM057452.1, from coordinate 869,759,877 downwards.
ACTGGTTCAGACCAGTTTGTCTTTTGCCATGGGCCTTTAAGTAGGAGCTTGGCTTTTAATAAACAAAGCAATTTTTTTTGAAGCTTATTGTGAAGAGCCCTTCCCAGTGCAGTTTCATTTTGTTTGGCTTCAACCAATTTATTTAACTACCAGCCATTGAATAGCCAGAGACAACCACAAGTGGAGCAGGCAGATACTCCAACTCTTTGCTATTCAAATTTGAAATCCCTGTGTTCAAGACACTTGAACAATCTTGAATGCATAGTAACACCTGAACAATTTATTTTTGCCCCAGTGTGACTTTCAAATGAGACATATTACATATTTGTCAGACAACAGAGTGAAATACAAAAAAAATGAATAACTATTTTCTTACTACATACCCCTCCCCCACACACCAAGAGACAAGTTTCATGTGAAAATGACCAGACCCCACTTTTTAGGGCTCACTCTCATTTTTTAATAGATTTTGCCTGAGGGGAGCCTCTTCAGTGCAGGATTGACATATTATATGCATGTAGCCCTAGACTTCATCCTAGTAGTTGTGCATCCTGCCAACTTGTTCTATGCAGGGGTTCTGGGCAGTGACCAGGATAAACTCCCTTCCATAAAGATAAGGCTGCAGTTTTTGAAGTGCCCACACTATTCTCAGACACTCCTTTTTGACTGTGTCATGGCCTCCTCCCTGAATAATGGTTTGTGGCTCAGGCACACAACTGAGTGTTCCTCCTCTGTGGTGGAAACCTGGCTTATCACAGCTCCTACTCCATGACTGAAAGCAGATTAGCAAGCACAGGTGCCACATATAAGCTGCCTTCAGTTGACGAAATGCCTCATAGCAATGTTCCGTCCACTGAACCTTTTCAGGCATTTTCATTTTTGTGAGGTCTGTTAGGGGTTTCGCTATACTGCTAAAGTGTATCATACACCTGGGGTAATACTCTTCAGTCCCTGGAAATGCTCTCATCTTTTTCTTAGTGGTGGATATCGTCCATCCCAGAATGGCCTCAGTCTTTGCTGGCTCAGATCAGATGCACCAGCCACGTATCCTGGGACTAAGGTATGACACCTCTGACATAGCTATTTGACATTCATGTGCCAGACATGTTTCTCTCACATACAGCTGTCTATGTTGATATACAGTACAGGCAATAATACCTGACAGGGTGGGCAGTATTGGGCAATACTGGACTGCATAGGGGTGTAATGAGGCCTGATGCCACAGGTGGAGGGCCTTATAGCCCTTGGAAGATCCAGTATTGCCCATACCTCCCACCCTGGAGAGTAGTATTGTACTTAGAAAATGGGCTAGTTAATGAAAATAAAAAGACAGACACAGATTTTTTTTTTTAATGTTAAACTTTTTGTTGAACATTTTCCAACTTTACAACAGTTTTTACAACTTTGTGAGAAATACATGAGTTTGGTAATTTTAATAATTGAGTACATACAATAATAGCAGAACAAACAACAGCAGGTATGACTGTGAAAGTGCCTGCCAGATCTAGGAACAGCATTCTTATAATAGTTCAGAGGTGAGTTGCGCATTTGAAACAGGGGATATGTCCCCCTGGATTCTTGGTTGTGTTCATCCATTTGAATCAAGCAGACATAGAAAGGGGCCCCAAGTATCATTATACATTTGTGATTTATTCATGGCAGCATATGAGAGGCGTTCCATTGATGCCATCTGGCTGATAGCTGTCAGCCATTCATGGAAGGAGGGTATATTTGGGGAATGCCAGTTCCTTAGGAGGAGCCATTTGGCAGCTATTATGGCACTGTTGCCCCACTGTATAGCATGGGTATTGGTGGGGTGTGATGCTCTAGTCAGTCGAAGGATGGTGAAGGCCTCATCCATAATGAAATTTTGGGGGAGAAGCATGTGGCAGAACTTTATGACAAGCTTCCTGAGCTAGTAGCCTTAATGGAAGATGAACAACTGGATATTGTGGCAGTCACGGAAACATGGTACACGGAGAACCATGACTGGGATGTCAACATACCGGGGTACACAGTCTACAGAAGGGATAGGGAGGGGAATAGAGGAGGTGGAGTAGCTCTATACATAAAGGAAGAGATCAAAGCTGCAGAACTAAAAAGTAAAGGGGGAGGACAAGAGGCACTCTGGGTCACCTTGGAGACAGGGAATGGCATCACATTCCGCACCAGGGTTGTATACAGACCCCCGACTCAAGGGGAGGAAATGGACAAGAAAATGATAGAGGACATTCTCAAAATGGCTGAAAAAGGGGAGATACTGTCGATGGGGGACCTGAATATGCCAGATGTTAACTAGATGACAAGTACTGCAGCCACATCCAAAAGCAGGGTCATTCTCGATGCCCTGCAGGGGGCAGGCCTTAGACAGCTAGTGTTAGAACCCACTCGGAAGGGAGCAATACTAGACCTGGTACTCTCAAATGGAGAGAGGATCACAAATTTAGAAGTCTGTAGACATCTGGGAACAAGCTACCACTGCACAGTGTGCTTCACAATTAGCACAACCATGGAGACTAGCCATACAAAAACAAGCATACTGGACTTTAGAAGGGCTGACTTTGGCAAAATGGGTGAATACCTGAGGAATACACTAGCAAATGGCCAAAAAGGAGGGGTGGAAGAACAATGGAGAAAAATCAAAAATACCATAATAGAGGCAACAAGCCTTTGTGTGAAACAGATAAAGAAAACAAAGCGGAGTAAAAAACCACTATGGTTCTCAAAAGAGGTGGCAGGAAAGGTTAAGGAGAAAAAGGCTGCATTCAAAAAGTATAAGGAATCACAGAAGGAGCACGACAGGGAACTGTATCAATTAATGCAGAAAGAAGTGGGGAAGGCAGTCAGAGTAGCAAAGACCCATACCGAGGAAAAAATAGCCAACTCAGTTAAGAAGGGGGAATAAAACCTTTTATAGGTATGTTAGGGAGCATAGAAAGGTTAAGGGAGGAATAGTGAAGATTAATAAGGGAGAAGGGAGAGGGGAGGTGGGCAGAGGGAGACAGTGAAAAGGCAGAGATACTGAATGAATACTTTTGCTCAGTATTCACAAAAGAAGATAAGGAGCAGTTACCTAAACCAGACAATAGAAGCACTCTGTGTAGGGGTTGACACCAGTCCATTTACAGAAGAAAGAGTCCTAAAGAACTCCTAAAACTCAAGGTGGACAAAGCAATGGGGCCTGATGGGATTCACCCCAGAATCCTAAAAGAACTAAGGGAGGACCTAGTGACACCACTGACCACACTTTTAACAAATCATGGAAGGATGGGTGGTACCTGAGGACTGGAGGAGGGCAGATGTGATCTCCCTTCACAAAAGTGGGAGCAAAGCAGAAGCAGGAAACTACAGACCTGTAAGTTTGACCTCAGTGGTAGGAAAATGATGGAATCACTTCTGAAAGAAAGCATTGTTGAGTACCTAGAGGCCAGCGGGCCAAAGGACCCAAAGCAGCATGGATTTACAGCAGGAAGGTCATGTCAGATGAATCTAATAGACTTCTTTGACTGGGTGACCAAAGTAATAGACCAGGGAGGGGCTGTGTATATGGTCTACCTAGACTTTAGCAAGGCATTTGACACAGTCCCACACAAAAGATTAAAAATCAAGTTAGCCAGCCTGGGAGTGGGTCCCAGGGTGGCAGCCTGGGTAGCAAACTGGCTGAAAAACAGGACGCAGGAGGTAATAGTGAATGGAACACATTCCGAAGAAAGGGGGGTCACTAGTGGAGTACCTCAGGGCTCAGTACTGGGTCCAGTCCTCTTTAACATCTTTCTAGGTGACATTGCAGAGGGTCTGGAGGGAAAGGTATGCCTCTTTGCAGATGACACAAAGATCTGTAACAGAGTTGATACACTAGGGGAGGTAGAAAGGATGAGAAGGGACTTGGCAAGGTTAGAGGAATGGTCAGACATATGGCAACTTAGATTCAATGCAAAGAAGTGCAAAGTAATGCACCTGGGAAACAAAAATCCAGGAGAAGAGTACACAATAGCAGGGGAGGTACTAACAACAACAGAAATGGAAAGGGACCTGGAAGTAGTCATATCAGATGATTTAAAGGTTGGTAAGCAATGTGAGAAGTCAGTAAGGAGAGCCAGTGGGATACTGGGATGCATAGGAAGGGGCATCACAAGTAGAAAAAGAGAAGTGGTTATCCCTCTGTACAGACAGTTGGTGAGACCCCATCTGAAGTACTGTGTGCAGTTTTGGAGACCTCATCTATGCAAGGACATAGACAGGATGGAAGCAGTCCAGAGGAGGGAAACTAAAATGGTGCAGGGTCTGCATCAGAAACCATATGAAGAGAGACTGAGAGAGCTTAATATGTATACCCTTGATAAAAGGAGGGACAGGGGGAACATGACAGAAACATTCAAGTACCTGAAGGGAATCAACAAAGTCCAGGAGGCAGCATCTTTCAGAAAAAGAGATTTGTAAGAACAAGGGGGCACAATTTCAAGATAGAGGGGGGACGGCTCAGTGGTAATGTGAGGAAATATTTTTCCACGGAGAGAGTGGTGGATGCATGGAATTGCCTTCCTGGGGAGGTTGTTGGGTCTAAAACAGTGGAGGAATTCAAACATGCATGGGACAGACATCAGGCAATTGTAGTGGGGGGTGGCAGGAAGCAGGCTGTTGGTTAACTAGAATCTGCAGCTTATCCAGTAGGTAGGGAAATTGGCAGACTGGGTGGGCCAAGTGGTCCTTATCTGCCGTCAAAGTCTATGTTTCTATGTCTATGGTTCCAAAAAGGCTGAATGAGTGGGCAGGACCATAATATATGGGGTAAGGACCCTGGGTTACTATTACATCTCCAGCACTTATCGTCTGGGTGAATGCCTTTCTGGTGAAGGAGTTGAGAAGTTCTATACCAGTGATTCAGGATCTTTAATTGGATTAGTTGGGCTTTGTGTCTCTGCATGCTGTATGAGCTCTTTTTCAGCATGCCTGCCATTCTACATCCCCAATAGTAATGTTAAATTCATGTTCCCATTTCCTCTTGCTCTGCAATGTGGGGTCAGGGTCTTTGTCCCTTAGGCTTCTATATATCCAACCTGCTCTCCCTCTCTTTGTGTTTAGCCATATCTTGACATCAGCAGGTATGGGTGGACCCTGTGGAATATAATGTTGATGTACCTGATTTTGAATGGCAGCCCTTTTCTGGAGGTATCTCCAAAAGTCTTTTGTGGGGAGCTGGAATTCCCCTGCTTAGATCTTGGTAGGTCTTAAGCACAGTGCTGTTTGGGAGGCAAAGATCCTGTACCTATTGTATTCCAAGATCACGCCATGTGGACCAGTGTGGTGGACATTTGTCTACCATGATCATGGGGTTATCCCACAAAGGTATCTGAGGTAAGGGGGAATCTTGATGTTGAGAGCCTTTTTTATCTTTTGCCAACACAGCAGAGAGACATACAGGGTGGGGGACTTCTGTTGTTTCAGTGTGGAGTTAGTGTATAGTAGAAACCATGGGGTCTCTGCCCCCACTGTATGTCTCTCAATCTGTACCCACTGGGGGGGAGAGGTGTGTCCTTGAGTGGGCACCATTGCAGCACTTGGGCCATTATGAATGCCCTATGATAATTAATGAAGTTAGGCAGGCCCCATCCCCCTCCCTTCAATATCTCCTTAGTTTGGAGTGGCTGATGCATGGGTGTTCCCCCTCTCATATGAATCTTACCATTATTTTGTTGAGAAGGGAGAACCACTTGTCAGAGACGTGAATAGGTAGGTGGCAGTGCTGCAGTTCTGTCTGTAAAGGAGAGATATAGCATTTTCCATCTGTCTATTTCTGCCATCAGAGCGACTATTAATGGTGAAAAATTAGTTTTACATAGGGCGGCCATATTGGGGGTGATGTGTATTCCCAGATATGTGATGCCTTCTGTGGCCCACCTCCAGCTGGTGTTTTGGAATAGGGTAGCCTGACAATGGGTGTTAAGGGATAGTGCCTCTGATTTTGTATAGTTTACTCTAAGTCCAGACATGTTTGTGAATGAATCCAGGGTTTGACATAGTGGTGTGATGGCGTTTGGGGCATCACTGAGGACGATGAGCAGGCCATCAATGTATGACAGGGATTTGCATTCTTGTTGGCCCACTTGGATGCTAGAGATTGCTGGGTTGGCTTTCAATGCGGCTGTAAGGGGTTCGATGGCTAGGAAAAAAAGGAGGAGGGACAGGGGGCAGCCTTGTCTTGTTCCTAGGGCTAGTGGGAAGGAGGGTGAGAGGGTGCTGTTCATGAGAACTCTAGCTGTTGGAGCAGTGTACAGTGTCTGTACTCATCTAAGAAACTGAGGGCTGATTCCCCATTGTCGTTGTACTTCAAAGAGATATTCCCATTCAACGGAGTCAAAAACTTTTTCAAAGTCTATTGTGAGGGCCGCTGCGGGGGTGGGTAGGGATTTGACTATTTGGCTTAGTTGATAAATAGTCTGAGGTGGTCTGAGCTGAGTCTTTCTTTTAGGAAACCAACCTTTATCTATTTATTTAAAATTTGTTAATCAGGAAAGGCACGCTGAGCCTAGGCTCATTTCCAATTGTGACCTGGATTGGAGGGGTGGACAATGTTAGGAAGGATTAGTTCCATTTGATTCGCCAGTATCTTCACCAGTACCTTGGCATCTGCATTTATGAGGGATATGGAGCAGTAGCTGGCCTGTTGGAGAGGGTCCTTACCTTTTTTGGGGTAGTATAGTTATTATAGCTTCCTTCATTGTGGAAGGTAGTACCTGTGCAGCTATGGAGTGGGTGTACACTCTCTGTAGCAGAGGGACTATGTCCCCATGGATTTGCTGGCAAAAGTCGACAGGGAAGCCGTCACCCCTGGAGATTTGTTTTTATTTAGACCCACTATAGCACTAGTTATCTCCTCTATGGAGATTGGTTGGTCCATGTCCAGTGCCTGCCTTGGAGATAGGAGATATTTGTGGGAGATTAAGGGTGGGCAGAAATGTGGAAGTGTTGTGGTTGTTGGTCGGGTTAGATGATGTGTATAATTTGGAGTAAAATGTTGCCATAATAGTGGATATGTCCTTTTGGGCTGTACACACTTGCCCCTGGGGGTTGCTAAGGCCTGGAATATGTGTCTCAGCTCTCTGTTTCCTGTGTCGATATGCTAGGATTTTGCTGGATTTCTCACCCCCTTCCCAGAAGGCATGTTTTAATTGTATTAACGCAAGCTCAGCCTTCCTGGCATACATTGCATTTAGCTTTGCTTGAGTGTCAAGAAACTCTTAAGGATCCGCCTGGGGTCAGCCTTGTGCTTGCATTCAAGGTGTTTAAGCCTGTCTTCCAGTTTGTCTATTTCTAACTCCCTGGTTTATCTTCTATGTGAGGCATAACCAATGATTTTACCTCTCCGGTAAGCCTTAAGGGTCTCCCATAGTGTGCTGTAAGTTATGCTCTTGTTATCATTAAAGCTCAGGTATTCGGCAATTTCCTGTTGTACCCAGGGTGCAATTGTAGGGTCTTTTAACAACAGTGGATCAAGTCTCCAGTTAACTGACCTGGTTTGATGGGCCCCCCAGTTCAGGGTGATTGTAGTTGGGGTGTGATTGGATATCACTATAGGGTGTTTATGGGAGTCAACGATTGCTGGAGTGATTTGGGGGCTAGACAGCCAAAAGTGTAGTCCACTGTGGGTGAGGTGGACACCAGATTGAACAGTGTAGTCTTTCGTCCTTGGATGTAATAAGCGCCATGTATCTGTGAGGCCATGCTCAGCTTTTGGATAGTGTATCACTGCTGCTGCCTTCGTGTGTGGTTCGTGGGCTCTGTGGGATCTATCAGGGGATCCTGGGTTAGATTAAAGTCACCTGCTACCAGTATAGGGGTATGTTGGGAAGTGTAGTCAGCCAGGGCTTCAGAGATCTTTACAAAAAAGGCCAAGTCATCTACATTGGGGCCATATAGGTTGAGTAAAATCAGGGGGCCTTCTAGGGTTGCTGCCTTTGCCATGAGCCAGTTACCTTCTTTGTCTATTTGAGTGTCAGATAACACACAGGGGAGGGTCTTGTGTATCAGAATCAAGACCCCTCTTTTGGTTGTTGTATGGGTGCTGTGCACCTCTGTTCCCACCCACTCCCTTTTTAGTTTCTCTGCCTCAGAGTGTGAGAGTTTGGCCTCCTGGAGGAAAGCCACCTTAGTGAGGAGTTTTTGTAGGTTTTTGTAGGTGGGATAGTACTTACTTTGTTTTATAGGGGAGTTCAACTCCCTGAAATTCCACGGGGTTAGGATTATATCTGCCATTTGGGGTCAGATTTTAGATAATGGATTTTTCTTATGTTCTGGCATATATGGGATGGCCACCAGGGGGCATACTTGCACACTAGAGAAAGGCAGGGGATTCTCAGACTGTTATAACACATTATAGTACAACTGTTTTTCTCACACAATAACATCAACACACAGGTAGCCCAACAGGGGCAGCTATCTACAAATAACCATTTATCTACTGTGTGTAGGAGCTAGTGGCACATCTCTTGTGCTCTCTTTCTAAGAACAGGCTCCATAATCTGTGGTGCTTCAAAGAGTACAATATGCATGGTTCCTGTTCTGGCATGGTGGCCCTTCCTTCTGCCTTCCAGTTGAGGAGAGATTAGTGGTATAGGACCTGCCACCCTCTTGTTTACCAGAGGGACGGTTGTAAAGTACAACAGGTTTGAACTTGTTCATTGCTAACCATGTCTCTCTCTCTGGGGGGGGGTGGGGATCCTGGTTGCAGATACATATGCCTACTCTGGTCTGCAGTTAGGGTGAAATTATGGGTACTTTCAGACCCTGTGGCAGCTTATATTTGAGGTGGCCACAGCTGGTTAGTTTTGTGGCATGATGCCCATGTTTATACAAAGGTTGTACCTCAGTAGTGTTGTGGAGCCCTCTATGAAGTGCCAAGAATGTTGGCAAGCTCTAGTAGTCTACTAGGGCAATGGCCACATAGTGAGCGTTGATTATCTCACCTAATCAATATGTCATCTGCTTACAGGTGGTCACCACTATTTATCAGGCAGAAGTGTTTACACAAGACCTGATTGGTTCCTGATGGTATTCGTGCCTATCGAACCACTGTGTATCAGGCTTAGCTGCTGGCAGTATATTCTCAATTTCATCCCAGAGGTTGGAAGGGTTTCCCTACCCTTTTGCGACCAACTGTTTAACTTTTTAACTGTGCCTCCTGAGGAAGGTGTATGTAACTGTTAAGGTGAAAAACTGTACAGTAAATAGGAGGGTGAAAGTAAAATCTGAAAAAAAACTCATGTTGTGGGCTGCTGGGCAACCCCCTTTTTAATAGTAGGTCCCCTTTAAGACCGTCAGGAGGGTGTGGTCTGTCTCAGGAGTAAACACACAGGCCTGGCCAATAGAGAGCACACTGTATACAGCCCTTGCTCGCAGCTTTGGGTGACCCAAGAAAACGTTTTCTGGTGCTGCTTCAGCGGATATCCCCAGTTGGGGATGTGGTAGCCGGAGGAGGAAAGGCCACAATGGAGGCCACATGCAAGACAGTCTGACCACCAATGTAAGTCAGGGAGTCAGAGAATGCTTCTTCCTTCATGGGTGCATCACTGGAGCCCCTGGCCCCAGTTAGTAAGTTCATTGTGGATTGTCTTTGGGGTTTTGGCTCTTGTTTTGAGGCCATTTCGCTTGATACAGTGGGTGGGTTGCAGTCTGCGTAGACCTCTCTGTCTGAGCTCCCTGAGGATGTTTTATTTATTTATTGGAATCTTGGATGACACCTTTGAGCTAGAAGCTCATTTACAAAGGTTCCACATTGTAAGGCAATAGACATGGTACGTACACATTACAAAACAGATAGGGGTATATACAGCAGGCAAGTACATTATGGTATTTACAAATACAGATTCAAGCAAGTACAGTTAAAATACATCCGGTAGGAGAGGTCAACTTTATTACAACAGTACTAAGAGCATACCTAAGGTGGACAAGCAATTTATAGTGGTAGCTGAGCTTTAGAGCGTGCAGGTAAAGTTATGGAGGGTCAGAAGCGGTGATGACCTAAGCAGGGGAGGACAGAATAGATGAGAGTAGGGGAGGGTGGGGGCAGAGACAAAGGGGTGACAGAATAAGGGATTGAGTAGTCAGAGGGGTGGGATTGATAGGAATCTACCCAGGGTTACGTAAGTAGGTGATAGGGCAGGCTGGGTAATGTGGGAGGGGAGAGGGATAAGGAAAAGGGTTTTAAAGTGGGGGGGCGAAGTGAGGGGAAACTGGGGGAAGGGGTGAATATTGAGGGGGATTAATATTTGTGAAGAGAAATCAGGAAGGCAGGGGGATAAAGAGGAGAAGTAGAAGTAAGTGCTCAGTGGGGTCACACCAGGCAGGGTAGGAAGTTGGGGGGAGATGGATGCTATGCAAGACAGATAAGCTATCAATAACAGTAGGATTAGGCACAGGTGATGCAGTCGCAGTTACTAAGAGTGGCTGGGTAGTGCAGCAGCTTGACCTTAAATGGGCGTACTTTCGTTTCCTCAGTCAGCTCAGAGTTAAGGGAATTTAGCCAGCAGGGGGCCCTATATTTGAAGGACCATTGCCCTAGAAAGGTCCGTTGGAATGGGACAATGAAGGTAGCTTTACCTGACCCCCTAGTTAGTCTGGAGGAAGTGGAGTTTCTTAGCAGTTGCCTCACTCCAGGAGGAGCAAGACCTCGGGTGGATTTTGTAGCTAATAGACAGACTTGGTACTGAATTCTGCTGTTCAAGTTTAACCAACCAGTGCTTGAGTATAGTTCACAAGTGTGAGTTAAACGGTCCACACCCAGGACTAGTCTGCAGGCTTTGTTTAAGACAATCTTGATTCGCCTAAGTGCCGTATCGGTACCAGCTCGGTAGACTACCAGTCCATAATCTATGATAGAGAGCACGGAGCTGTTAACTGCAAGCTTGATGGCACTTTCGGTGAGGCACTGCCTATGCCGGTAGAGCTGACCTAGTCTGGCACTAGCTGCCTTGGCAACATGGTCTATGTGCTGGCTGTAGGAGAGAGAGAGCTGTCAAGGTAGACACATATGGGATTAGATGGTATACACCCCAGGGTACTGAAAGAGCTCAGGGAAATGCCAGTTGCCTAATGGACGGCCTTGTTTAGCAGCTCATTGGAAGCAGGAGTGGTTCTTGAAGACTTGTGAAGGGCTGACATTGTTTCTCTACATAAGAGCAGCAGCAAGGAGGAAGCTAGCAATTATAGACCAGTCAGACTAACTTCAGTGGTGGGGAAACTAATAGAACCCTACTGAAAGAGAGACTGGTTGAGCATCCAGAATCCAAAGGGCTGCAGGACCACAGGCTGCAAGGATTCATAGTTGGGATTCAAGGGCTGGCAGTATAGCCTAGAGGTTAGAGGAACTGAGCTGTGAACAAGCTTGGTACGTCCAGCAGACCAGACCCAAGTTTGATTCTGACAACCTCCACTTGCATACTGTGTGACTCTGAGCAAGTCACTTAACTGCCCAGTGCTCCCAGGTCGCCCCTGAAAACAGGCACTTGTGCCTAGTGGGCCTAACCCGGTTACCAAAAGATTAAAATAAAAAAAATAAAAAATAGTTGGAAGGTCATGCCAAAAGACTCTGATAGATTTTTTTGACCGGCGACCAGGGAACAAGATCAAAGGAGGGCAGTAGACATAGCTTACCTAGACTTCAGCATGGCCTTTGATACTGTGCAGTATAGAAGGCTGATTAGGAAGCTGACAAGCTTAGGAGCTGGGTCCAGATTGGTATATTTGGCTCAAAATTGGCTAATGTTTAAGACATAGAGTGGTTGTTAATGGCACACACTCAAATTTGAAGGAGGAGACAGTGACTAGTGGGGCACTACAGGGTTTAGTACTGGCACCAGTTCTCTTCAATATCTTCACTGGAGACATTGCAGAAGTACTGGAGGGAAATGTATGCTTTTTTACAGATGGCAGCATAAATGCAATAGGGTGCATACTCAGGAGGGGGTGGAGAATATGAGCAGGGATCTAGAGAAACTGGAGGAGTAGTTGGGAATGTGGCAATTGGGATTCAATGCAAAAAGTACAAAACCATGTATCTGGGGCATAGAAACCCAGGGCTAAGTATAGGATGGAGGGAGGTATTGGCAGACACTAGACAGAAAAGGGACCTTGGGGTTATTATTCATTCATTCATTCATTCTTTATTTTTATAAGGCACTTTTCTTATAACCAAAGCGCCTGTACAAATACATAAAACAATAAATAAACAAGATTAAAACTGTCATAAATCATTAAAAGCTCTGTTAAAAAGATATGTCTTCAAAGCTCCTTTGAAACTTTGGACAGTCGGGCAATTTCGCACCTGACGAGGTAGAGAATTCCACAGGGTCGGGGCCATAAAACTAAATGATCTTGCCCCTGAAGTTTTTAAACGGACCCTGGGGATCTCTAGCAATCCCTCGTTAGTGGATCGGAGAGAGCGGGGAGGACAGTAGGGACAAAGGAGTTCTGTCAGGTAAGTAGGTCCCTGATTGTGTAGGGCTTTATAGGTCAGCAAACCGACCTTGAAGGTGATTTGCCAGAAAACTGGCAGCCAATGCAGTCCGCGGAGCACAGGCATTATATGACTAGACCTGAACCTAAATGTGGCAGCCTAGTTTGACAATGCCATAGGCAGGGCTAGTGGGATGCTGAGGTGCACTGGGAGTTGTATCACCAGAAGTAGTAGTGAAGTGGTACTGCTGCTATATTGCTTTTTGATACTCTTCCCTAGAATGCTATATTCAATTCTGGAGACTGCATCTCAGAAAAGACATAGACAGGGCAGAAGCAGCCTAGGCGAGGGCAACCAACATGGTGCGGGTGTTAAAGGGGAAACCCTATAAGAAGAGGCCAAGGAATCAAAGGTATTAACATCTATGTGGAAAGACTCAAGGAGCTAAATATGTATTCTCTAGAGAAAAGGAAGGAAAGAGGGGATATTTATTTTGTTTCAACTCTCTTTTCCTCCAGTTGCCAATCCCTGGGAAGTCACTCAAATGTAACTTCTGTCAGCTTCTCCAGCCCAGCCTGAGAGCCTTCCAGACCAAGGCCTTTGCCCCGGAACTCTGACCTGCACTCCGGCCCACTTAGACCCCCCCCCTTGCTTGTACTCCTCGAGATGGGGCCACCATCCACTTACCTTAGTGCTCCTTCAATCAAATCTGCAGGCAGAGTGGGAACAGAGAATACTGAGGACCTGAGTGGGCAGGATCCAGCGGTGGTCATGGGGCTGCTGTTAGCTCATCATTGTCTTCCCCAGCTCCCCATCTGGATTGTTCCTTGGGGATGCCGAGCTACAGGTCTCTGAACAGGTGCGAGACCTAGGGGTGATATTAGATGCAGGGCTAACACTTCGGTCCCAGGTGTCAATAAGCACTAAGACACGATGGGGTATGCATTAGACAGTTCTAATGCATGGCTAGGGGGATGTAGTGAGGCACGAGGCCACAGGCAGAGTGCGTCCAGTCCCCTTAGCCGTGCATTAGAACTGTCTAATGCACATCCCCAGAGTGGCTTATTGAGCTTATAAAATGGGCCTGTGTATTCTAAATGGGGGTTCTAGTTTTAGCTGTGCATTAGACACATCTAATGTATGGCTAACAACCAATCAGATTGCTTGAAATCCTTTGCCCATTTTATAAGCTGTGGTTAAGTCATCTTTCTACCATCTGAGAAACATGGCTAGGATCAAGCACCTTCTTCCGTCCGGTGATCTGCCTACTTTAATCCATGCCCTTTGTGACCTCGCACCTAGACTACTGCAACTCGCTATACTTTGGGCTTCCGGGGATTGACATCCACCATTTGCAGCTGGTGCAGAATTCCGCAGCACGGTTGTTGGTGGGTACTCCTAGATCTTCCCATATTACACCGGTGCTGCGGGGAAGTGCACTGGCTACCAGTTCATTGGTGGATCACCTTCAAAGTCAGATTACTGACTTTTAAAGCCCTGCATGAACTGGGCCCTGATTACCTGAAAGAACTCCTGATCCCTTACCACCCTGTGTGACTGGCTCCGCTCAGCCGACGAGGGGTTGCTAGAGATTCCAAAAGCGACTTTAAAATCTGCTGGGGTCCGTGCTTTTATGTTTGCAGCCCCTTCCCTTTGGAATTCTCTACCCTGTCGGATTAGGGAGTGCACGACCATGGGGAGTTTTAAACAGGCCTTGAAATTTTACCTTTGGGTAAAGGCTTATGGCCGTATTGCTTGCTGATCTGTATTGTTTTTATGATGTTGACTTTGCTGTATTTTATTGTCTTATTGTATTGCGTCTTGATGCCTGAAAGGCTCACAATAAATAAAGTATTACTATTATTATTATTATTCCCAGGCACCAGGGTTTTTTCTTTTTTTTGTGACCATGAACACTCTCCCCGGAGGTGGAGACATGCAATGACATCCTGTGTGAGGTGGGCATGCTTCCACACTCATCCTGCGGACATCTGTTGTCACTCCCACCCCTTCCTGATGTGTCCCCCAGGCTGTAGCACCCCACCTACCACTGGGAGTCACTGATGCTGGGGATCCACTGCCCACCCTCCCCAGGAGAGGAAAGCAGTCCTCTGGATGCTCAATTCTCTCCTCCCCGGCTGACCCCCGACAACCTGAGCTCACTCCTGAGCCTGAGTCACCGGCGCAGTGAGAGGTGTGACATCTGGTGCCTCAACCCTTAGTGCCTGGAAAGGGGGATATGACAGAAATATTCAAATACCTCACAGGTGTTAATAAGGTACAGGAAGCTAGCGTTTTTCCACAGAAAAAGGTGCTCCAGGACAAAGGGTCATGCTATGAAGCTGGAGGGGCGGGGAGGCTGAGGGGAGATGTGAAGAAATACTTCTTCATGGAGAGGGTTGTGGATTCCTGGAACAGCTTCCCAGCAGAGGTGGTGTATGCTAAAATGGTAATGGGATTCAAGCATGCATAGGACAGACACAGGGGGACCTTGGAAGAAAGGCAAGGGGGGGGGAAGAATACTGGAGATTGAGTAGGGTCTTCAGGGGCACAGTAGGTGGGGAATATAGGGCAGACTGGATGGGCAAAGAAGTCCATATCTGATGACAATTTTATGTATGTTTCTATGTACATCCTGGAGGAGAGGCGAGTGAGGGATGACATGACTGAGACTTAAAAGGGCCTTACATGGGTGAGCAGGGTGCAGAAGGGGGGCCTTTCCCAAATAAGGATGAGCTGTGGGACTAGGGGGCATGCAATGAAGCTGGAAGGGGTTGTTCAGGAGGGATGTGAGGAAATTTTTTTCTCACAGAAAGGGTGGTAGATGCATGGAACTGACTGCCAGCCAAAATGGAGGAGGTTAGAATAGCGAGGGGCTTCAAACATGTGTGGGATAAACATATATAGTAAAACTAAGGCAGGGAAGGCCAGCCTGCTGATGCAGGGGCAGGTTGCCTACCTGTGACGCTGGCAACCCAGGTTTGGGAATGGATTCGGGATGTCGGAAGGTCAGCCAGGGGAGAAGGATTGAGCATCCGATGACTACTCTCCTTCTCTGGGGGGGGGTAGAGTGCTTGGCATGATATGGGCACCTAGCGGAGGCTGGGGGTACTGATCACGCTGGCATCAAGTAGTTCGGGGGCAGGGCAGATGCAGGACATCATTGCACGTCCCCTCCCCCATATACTGGGGAAAAATGCTGCTGGCTGCCATTGATGAAGCCCGCCTTGGCTTCTATTAGCTCCTGAGCTGGCCCCTCAACCTATCCTGTCATCTGTGGCACTGTAGGGGGTCTGGTGCAACAACCCCACCCTGGGGAGTAAGCCTGGGGCTATCAGGGGGCCATGGCCAATATGGGAGTGGAAGCGGAGGTCCGTGACCGGGCAGAGCTAATGGGTGGCTTGGGCAGAAAAGAAGTATAATATATACAGTATATATATATATATAAACTAAGGCAGGAAGGGGGAGCATTGCTGGGGGCCAGTTGGGGGCTGTGGAGGCAGAATAGGCAGGGAACAATTGGGCAGACTAGGTGGTCCAAGTGGTCTTTCTCTGCCAACAGATTCTATGTTACAATATTTCAGCTTGCAGTTAACTATTGTATTTAAGCAATAATGCATGACATGGTGTGTGTTGTGCTGGGATAACGTCACATCTGGGGTGATTAGACACGGGGCCGCAGGTCGAGTGCGACTAATCACACCAGAAGTGACGTTATCCCAGCACAACACATGCCGTGGAGTACATTATTACTATAATACAATGCCTCTTTTGTGAAAACAAAAAAAATAAACAAAAAAATACATGTTTGTTTAAGTTTTTAATAGATTTTATTGTATGTGGAGGTATACTTCTTTACAAAAAAGTCCACAGTTTCTATTATGGGCAGCAGGTGGCACATCTTAGCTACTTTTCTATTGCTGTGTGCTTGGTCTGCCTACTCATTTCTCACAGAGAGACAATTTTTCTTCATGTTGTACTCTCATCCCCCAAATGGCACCACCACACCTCTGGTTTAATTAAGCAGAAACTGCAATGGGAAGGAAGCACAAGATGTGGGAACTTTCAGATCAGTAAGTCATTACGGTTCATCTGGAGGGAGCAACTGTTTGGTTGGGTTAGGTTGTCCATTTCCACTGACTGTTGAGAGAGGGTGTTACAAATATTTGTAAAATGAAGTAAAGCAGTAGTTTAAGATGAAGTGATGTTGGAGGCTCCCATTGTCTGTTGGTTTCTGACAGAACGGCTTAGCTCATGGTCTGGTGTGAGTGAGACCAGAAGTAAAGCAGGGCTATGACAGCATCTCAAAAAAAAAAATAATATAAAAAGCAAAGTAAGGTTTTCTTTGGAAGAATGATCCCTGCAGGGGGTTGGGAGTTTTTTTTTTTTTATTCTAATAATGAAGGAGCCAGGAAGAAGTAATGCAGGTTGCGAGCGGGTGAAGGGGAAAGTGGAGTGGAGATCACTAATGCAGGATGTGTGTAATAATTCCTATATTGGTTGATGTGGTCGTCTGTGTGCTGGGACTAGAGCCGTGATGTTGTACTGGGATAACATCATGGCTCCAGTTCCAGATGGACCAATTAGAGTCCAAGTTTCTTTTATGCCATTGTATAATAAAAGTTTCACTACTGGGAGAAAACTGCTACACAGAGTTGTAACTGTAAATCAAACTTTATTCTTGGCAACCATGTGGTTACTGTATCTTTTTGTGTGTTTATTATTTAGAAGATCAAACATAAAAATGCTGATATCTTTAATGTGTACACTGGGTCTCTCTGGAACAAAGGTAACTTTTCCATACCCCTTTCAGTACATTAGCAAACATTTTGGATTGGTACTCTTCTTTCCTGCCTCAGAAGTTTGGTTTCTCCTGCTACCAACACTGGCTACCAGCTAACAATGAGTTTCTTGTCAGAAATCTGCAAATTTCACTGCAAAAGGAATGAAAGACAAGTTACCTTCTTTTACAGGTTTGCTCCATATTTGGAACAAGCTCCCCCTTTTCTCATTTGCTCTTGTAATCTTCAAATTGCCAAATCCAGATTGACGGTGCACCTGTTCCTCCCTGCTTCTGCTATGGACGACTGTCTAGTCCAGTCAGTGGTATTAGGGTACAGTATGATGATTATATAATTACACACCTCAGGTGTGTATAAAATATAGAATAATACATGGGGTGGTATGTGTAACAAGAATTTTACACACATCTGAGGTGTTGGATGCCATGTAAACCCCAAGAGCAAAGCTCGAGGGGTTTACCTAAGCATCCAACACCAAGGGTGTGTGTAAAATTCAAGTTTCTACACCAACCCATGTTTTATTTCATATAATTGTTGGGGTCATGTTTTTTTTGCCACAGCAATTATATAAAATATATGTGTACTTAGTTGGTGCAGGAATCCGAACATTACACTGTTTGTTAATGAAGAAATAATTTATTTTGAAAACTTTCATTAGGTAACATCGAAAATCTGAAACAGGAGGCAAACACTAGTAAAATACTGCAACAAGTACACTGAAACTACTAAAGAAATAACCGTGAGAAACTGTTGAATGTGAAGCATGTTTAAAAAAAAAATGTCTCCCTTCCTATGGAACTGCTGGTTTCTGTGGTGATGCAACTCATGTGACCTGCAGAGGGAATGGGAGGAGAGAGAGAGAAAGAAAGGGAGGGGGAAGAGAGAGAACCAGCTTATAATGGCAGCGATTCTTGTCAGACTAAGCTGTTCCTTGAAATGGTGTTCGACATAAGCCGGTAGGTGATTTCCATACTGCGAAGCTCTTCAGAAAGGTAATGTAGTGTGCGCTGTTGTGTAGCTCATGCTTTTTTCATAGGAATACTGGTGCGTGTTTGCTGTTATAAATAGAGGATTATAATGGCAAATTACAACTAGCTTTTCCTATGGGAAAAAATGCAACCAAGTTATATTCTCATTACACACTCACTAAACCATGCAGCACTCTACATTTAATACATATTGGGCCAGATATTCAAACCATTACACCTAGCGCAAAACCATATTGCTGGATTTGTGCGAGGCTGCAATATTCAAAAGCCCTATTAGTACCGGCACTGGGTGGTAGTGCTAACACTAATAGATAATGGTATGTAGGGGTGGGGTTAGGAGAGCACCCATGAATGCCAGCAGCGTAGCATATTCAAAGGACTAGCGCTGCGCTACAGGCATTAGCGTTACCTGTAGCGTGGCACTAGACACCGCCAAAAAAAAGCTGGCAGTAATGCGGTGGTGCCTTCCCACATCATGGACCTCCATAGCTGAGTTATAGCAAGACTTGCCCTGGTAATTTAGTGGCCCCCACCCCCCAGCACAAACTCCGACCCCCAGTACCTGTAAATAATGTAGTTTTCCCTGGTAGTCTAGTGGTCCCCCCACCCGGCAGTGACGCCTTTGCTCATCCCAAGGATATGCCACAAAGTGAGCGGGTGACTGGCTCTGCCCTCCTCTCACCACCACGGTTGGTCACCGACTGTGGTATGCATGAGTGCTACTGAAATGAATCAGCGCGCATGCTCACTGTGAGGAGCGCGGAGAAAGCTGTTGAGAGACCCCTTCCGATCTCTGACATCATGGTACATAAGGCAAGGCACACAGTAATCAGGCAGATAAATGTAGATGAATTTATACAGCGTAGAGCCCCCATAGACTCCTCAGTCCTACTTGGGAAAACTAGAAACTAGCTGCAGTTTAATAACAGATAACAGGCTGCACTGTGAGGAGCAAGGAGAAAGCTGTTGAGAGATCCCTGCATAGTGGGCAATAGGGAATGTCTTACAATGCTCCTGCCTCCCCCCCATATTGCCCCAGATCAATAAAAAATATTCACTTTGTGTACTGCGACTAACCCATATAATGGGCAGAGGGTCAGATATTCAAAACTTTGTCCCAGGGCTAAATTAGCACTGCCCGGTGGGCAAACATAGCCCGGAGCACAAAGCAAGCTATATTCAAAAGGAATAACCTGGGGCAAACAGCTTCTGAATATAGCATTGGAATGAGGCTGGGTACACTGGGCAGGGAGTGCAGGGCAAATGTAGCCCTGGAATAAGACAGCACCGAATATAGCAACCAGGAAGTGCAAAATCACAACAACACAGTGCACAGCAATGTGAAGGTAGGCAGAGGTGAACCATGTGGCCAATGTGTATATATATATATATATATATATGGATATGACATGGCCTGACTGAAGATATCATATTTATCTTCACGAGAGGCCAGTGATATCATGGTATCTCACGAGTGGCAAAGCAGTTGTCATGAAATCAGCATTGTAAAAGGAGTAATTAGTTTAATATAGGTAAAGGTACATTGTAACAACTTGATAAGCATGAGGCTTCACACTCTGTAGTGTATGCTTAATTTGTACTTTCCTTAGGGATCTACAGGAAGGGGTGTAACAGTAAAGTGTAGTGTGGATTTTCCTAAATGGGAAGTATCAGTAGCATACAATGGTTGTCTTTGTTTGTGCCGGGAAAATGTTATACAGCAATGTTAGGCAATTGCAGTGCAAAGTCAGAAGGGACCGAGTGTTCATATCTTTGATCCGTAAAATTATTTATTTTTACCTTTCTGTACCTCTGATGTTGTGTTTTTTTTGGGGGAGGATTGCTGCTATTGCCATTAGATTTGTTTTTTAAATTGTTGCATTAACTCCCGTGCCCTCACCCGGCAGCTCCAGATTAAGTATGAGGGTTCCGTGTTACTTGTCATTTGTCAGCAGTGCTTTCTTTGGAAAGAGGTGGAGGTATTTTTACACTGGTTTTTGCGCTGGGAAGATGGTGTGGGTAAGCCAGTACAAAGTGAAGGGGAAGTGGAGCTATCAGTTGCGATATTGACTCTGTCTCCGGTTCAAGGGTCATTAGATGCGGATGTACAATATGCGGTCTTGTGAGCTTCAAGGATTTACTTTTATTTTACGGAGAGAAATGATGGAGAGTACAGTGAGTTGTTTATGTTTTTATTTGTTTTCTCTACAAATGAAGTTCCATTTCTGTTTCTGCTACTATGCAAAGTCCTGGTCGGGTGGGTTCAGTCTACAGCTTGTTTGGGAATCTTCTGATACGTTTGTTTATTTGGTCATTGTGCAGTGCAGAGATGCGAACTTGAATTATGGCAAATATGGATTTCTTCAGTGGGAATAAAATGTGTTTTTGTAATTGTTTGTGGTGTCATGTGTAACAGAGTCTAACAGTTGCTTTAAAGTGAGCGAGCCGAGTTTCACAACATCAGTAGCATGGGAAGTGGAAGTACTGTTTGGAAACACCAGGGCAAGGTGGTAGGATCAGGTTAATTGTTGTAGTGAAGACATATAGGAACATGGAGTATCAATGATATCTTCACTACCTGGTTTAGATATCACTTTTTATCCATACATTTATCCCAAAACATACATTGTATAAATATGTATATATATATATATATATATATATATATATATATAGATAGATATAGATATACATATATATATATATATATCTATATATATAGATATAGATATAGCTATATATATATATACATATATATATATATATATATCTATATCTCTCTCTCTCTCTCTCTCTCTATATATATATATATATATATATATATATATATATATATATATATATATATATAAACATAGAAACAGACTTTGATGGCAGAAAAGGACCACTTGGCCTACCCAGTCTGCCCATTTCCCTACCTACTGGATAAGCTGCAGATTCTAGTTAACCAACAGCCTGCTTCCTGCAACCCCCCACTATAATTGCTTTGTGTCTGTCCCATGCATGTTTGAATTCCCCCACTGTTTTAGACCCAATGGCCTCCTCAGGAAGGCTGTTCCATGTATCCACCACTCTCTCTGTGAAAAAGAATTTCATCACATTACCCCTGAGCCGTCCCCCCTCTATCTTTAAACTGTGCCCCCTTGTTCTTACACATCTCTTTTTCTGAAAGTTGCTACCTCCTGGACTTTGTTGTTTCCTGAGGTACCTGAACATTTCTATCATGTCCCCTGTCCCTCCTTTTCATCAAGGGTATACATATTAAGCTCTCTCAGTCTTCTCTTCATATGGTTTCTGATGTAGACCCTGCACCATTTTAGTTGCCTCCTCTGGACTGCTTCCATCCTGTCTATGTCCTGCATAGATGAGGTCTCCAAACTGCACACAGTACTCCAGATGGGGTCTCACCAACTGTCTGTATAGAGGGATAATCACTTCCTTTTCTACTTGTGATGCCCTTCCTATGCATCCCAGTATCCCCTGGCTCTCCTACTGACTTTTTACATTGCTTACCCACCTTTAGGTCATCTGATATGACTACTCCCAGGTCCCTTCCATTTTTGTTGTTGTTAGTACTTCCCTGCTATTGTGTACTCTTCTCCTGGGTTTTTGTTTCCCAGGTGCATTACTTTGCACTTCTTTGCATTGAATCTAAGTTGCCATATGTCTGACCATTCCTCCAACCTTACCAAGTCCCTTCTCATCTTTTCTACCCCTCTTGTGTATCAACTCTGTTACAGATCTTTGTGGCATCTGCAAAGAGGCATACCTTTCCCTCCAGACCCTCTGCAATGTCACTTATAAAGATGTTAAAGAGGATTGGACCCAGTACTGAGCCCTGAGGTACTCCACTAGTAACCCCCCTTTCTTCGGAATGTGTTCCATTCACTATTACCTTCTGTGTCCTGTTGTGCAGCCAGTTCGCTACTCAGGCTACCACCCTGGGACCCACTCCCAGGCTGGCTAACTTGATTATTAATCTTTTGTGCGGGACTGTGTCAAATGCCTTGCTAAAGTCTAGGTAGGCCATATCCACAGCCCCTCCCTGGTCTATTACTTTGGTCACCCAGTCAAAGAAATCAATTAGATTAGTCTGACATGACCTTCCTGCTGTAAATCCATGTTGCTTTGGGTCCTGTGCCCCGCTGGCCTCTAGGTGCTCAACAATTCTTTCTTTCAGAAGTGATTCCATCATTTTCCCTACCACTGAGGTCAAAATTACAGGTCTGTAGTTTTCTGCTTCTGCCTTGCTCCCACTTTTGTAAAGGGGAATCACATCTGCCCTCCTCCAGGCCTCAGGTACCACCCCATCCTTCCATGATTTGTTAAAAAGTGTGGTCAGTGGTGTCACTTGGTCCCCCCTTAGTTCTTTTAGGATTCTGGGGTGAATCCCATCAGGCCCCATTGCTTTGTCCACCTTAAGTTTTGGAGTTCTTTCAGGACTCTTTCTTCTGTGAATGGACTGGTATCAACCCCCTACCCAGAGTGCTTCTATTGTCTGGTTTAGGTAACTGCTCCTCATCTTCTTTTGTGAATACTGAGCAAAGTATTCATTCAGTATCTCTGCCTTGTCACTGTCTCCTCTGCCCACCTTCCCCTCCTTTATTAATCTTCACTATCCTCCTTAACCTTTCTATGCTCCCTAATGTACCTATAAAAGGTTTTATCCCCCTTTTTGACCAAGTTGGCTATTTTGTCCTCGGTTTGTGCCTTTGCTATTCTGACTGCCTTTCCTACTTCTTTCTGCTTTAGTTGATACATTTCCCTGTCGTGCTCCCTCTGTGATTCCTTATACTTTTTGAATGCAGCCTTTTTCTCCTTAACCTTCCCTGCCACCTCTATTGAGAACCATAGTGGGTTTTTACTCCGCTTTGTTTTCTTTATTTGTTTTACACAAAGACTTGTTGCCTCTATAATGGCAGTTTTGATTTTTCTCCATTGTTCTTCCACCCACCTATTTGGCCATTTGCTAGTGCATTCTTCAGGTGTTCACCCATTTTGCCAAAGTCAGCCCTTCTAAAGTCCAGTATCCTTGTTTTTGTATGGCTTATCTCCATGGTTGTGTTTCATTAGAAGCACACAGTGCAGTGGTCACTTGTCTCAGATGTCTACTGACTTCTAAATTTGTAATCCTCTCTCCATTTGAGAGTACCAGGTCTAGTATTGCTCCTCCCGAGTGGGTTCCAGCACTAGCTGTCTAAGGTCTGCCCCCTGCAGGGCATTGAGAATGACCCTGCTCTTGGATGTGGCTGCAGTACATGTCCTCCAGTTAACATCTGGTATATTCAGGTCCCCCATCAACAGTATCTCCCCTTTTTCAGCCATTTTGAGAATGTCCTCTATCATTTTCTTGTCCATTTCCTCCCCTTGAGATGGGGGTCTGTATACAACCCCTGTGCGGATTGTGATGCCATTCCCCATCTCCAAGGTAACCCAGAGTGCCTCTTGTCCTCCCCCTTTACTTTTTAGTACTGTAACTTTGATCCCTTCCCTTATGTATAGAGCTACTCCACCTCCTCTTTGCCTTCCTGTCCTTCTTTAGATTGTGTACCCTGGTATGTTGACATCCCATTCATGGTTCTCGTGTACCATGTTTCTGTGACTGCCACAATATCCAATTGTTCATCTTCCATCAAAGCTACTAGCTCAGAAAGCTTGTTTCCCAGACTACGGGCATTAGTAGTCATTGCCCTCCATTTAATGTTGGCTTGATCCTTTTTTCTCCCATCCCTGCTCTTATTGCTTTTATCTATTTTACCATTTACCCCCGTCCTGTCCTGTGTTGAGCTCTGTACCTCAGTGTTTACCCTACTACCTGCCATGTTTTGTGGGGGGAGGCTTGACTTTTCCTGCCTTTTATCAGTACCTCCCCCCTTATCTAGTTTAAAAGCTTGCCAAGGAAGCATTTTAAACCTGTCATCTAGGAGCTCGGTCCCCTTAGTGGACAAATATATATGTATCTCTCTCTCTCTCTCTCTCTCTCTCTCTATATATATATATATATGTCTATATCTCTCTCTCTATATATATGTATATATATACATCACTATATCTCTATATCTATATCTATATCTATATCTATCTCTATATCTATATATATCTCTATATCTTGATATATATCTATATATATCTCTATCTCTCTCTCTCTCTCTCTCTCTCTCTCTCTCTCTATATATATATATATATATATCAATCTATCTATATCTCTATATCTAGATAGATAGATAGATATACAGGTCCTACATGCACAGATGGATGGGTGTGTTGTATGCACTGGCTGTGCCTGCCAGCACACAGTTCCTGCTGCTTCCAGCCTGTGCTTCTATTTCAACCAACAGGGGATGCTGTGAGAATGCTTTGGTCTGCAGCATCCAGCCTGTACTTCCATTCCGACCAAAGGGGGGCTTTGTGCTCCATGCAGTAGCACCGGGCAAACTGCATGGTAATGTATGCTAAGTAGCACTTAATGAGATGCAAATGTACCTGTTTGCCCACAGATTACCTAAGTAGGTTCATTTGCATGGGAGCTTTGAATATAGCTCCCGTTTGCCCTGGGCTAACCAGTTTGCACCAGGCTAATGTGTTAGCACTGTGCAATCAGGTTAACCTCACTTTAGCATAGCACAGTTCTGCAGTGTGTGGCTTACACTGTTGTTTGCAGTAGTTGTCAGACATCTCTGTGCAATCACACACAATGTTCTCCACCTGCAACACTTGGTTTCTCCAGGGTCTATTGAGCTGGAGTAGCAGTGTGTACTTATCTGTTGCTGTATAAAGTGCTGTCTTATTCCTGGGCTATTTTTGTCCTGCACTCCTGGCCCTGTTTGCCCGGCTTCCTTTGCTTGCTATATTCACCTGGTTTTGCACCGGGCTATTCCTTTTGAATATAGCTTGCTTTTTGCTCCGGGCTATGTTTGCCCGCCGGGCAGTGCTAATTTAGCCCCGGGGCAAAGATTTGAACATCTGGCCCTGAGTTTTGTATCTCTCTCTTCATGTTGTCTGATTTACTGCACAAAGGGGGGTAATCATTGTCAGTGTTTAAAGATTTTTTTGAACTTTAAAACATAGGTTATTTTATATTTACTGGTAGCATGTACTAACGCTTGAAACATTGTTTAAGGGGATACGGTCAACCCCCTTAGGTCTCAAAGTGCGTGTACTTTAAATCAAAAAACACATGTTATGTTCGGTCATATTCAGTAAAGATTCCTGGAAGTTTAATTCTGGTTCCTTTTTTCTTTCAAAAAGTGAAAACAGTCTGCTCACAATACTTGTGTTACCACACAAAAACATGTTTGTTTGTTTGTTTATAGCCCTTGATTAAATCCCCATGCATCTTTCTTGGAATTGGTGCAGCAACATTTATTTTTTTTTTTTCTGTGCTATGTGAATTTTTTGTTGTTGTTTTAATTGTCATTAAAACAGTTTGAACTCTGTAGGTAATTCAGCAGAGAGGTTCAGTGTGGAGTCACTGTCATCAAATGTCTTTTGTATAACAGCAGGGGCTGCTTTCCAATAAGGAAGATAAACTCTTTTCTTATCAAATGAGCAGTTGTGAGTTTAACCAGGGCAAGGTCCAGACAAGATGGCGTCCTACAGTGAGGACTGCTGAGAGAACAATGGTCTGGGATAATGATCTACATACTTTGCTGTGAAACGACAACTGTAGTTTGGACTAGTTTTCCCAAGATGTGGTCCACTAGAGATCAAAAGAGATGGCTGAATCCGTGATGTCAGAATGGCATGCAGGATAATGCAGTGTGGTGGGTAACTCAGCTGAAGGCTTTTTTATTTATTTATTTATTTCAAATTCGGATTAATACCTTTGAGCCGGGGGCTCATTTACAAAGGCTCCAAGTCAACAAGGAATACAAGACATTTACAGGTGATGAAACATGCAGAACAGAAAGACATCAACTAACAAGTGGCATTAGTGTGCAGTTACAACATTAAGCAGGGTGCAAGAAGTAAGGAGAAACAGGATTACACTTGCAGAAAACATAATAATGCAGCACTAATTAAGTGCAGTACAGTGTTTAACAGTCATGTTACAGTTCAGACGGGGTGCTCCCAGTCTGCAGAAATGTAGTTTTAGCAGCCAAGGTGAGGCTTTGTCAAGGGGAGGTAGCAGGTGGTGGGAGGTGGGGGGTGGGCAGTTGTGGAACAGGAGGGTGGGAGTGAGACAGGGTAGTGTTTGATGGGTGTGAGAACTGCTGTCAGATGCCATGGGTTAACAGAAACACTGGCAGTCAGATTTACTGGCAAGAAGAGATCTAAGCCCATTTTTAAAGTGGCCAAGTCTGGGGGAGTCGGCAAGGTCAGCAGGCAGATCATTGAACCATTTAGGCCCACAGTAGGAGAGGGATCTTTGGCCAAGGGTGGTTCATTTGAAGGGAACAGTTAGGACAGCCCTGGAGGCACTCCTTGTGCATTTAGATAGTAGTGCAGGCTCAAAGAGGGCTGAAGTAGCACTAGGCATGGACCCCATCAGGGACTTTTTTGGAAGAAGGGAGGCCTGGTATTGGAGTCTGTGTTGGAGCGGCAGCCAGCCAGTTTCCTTGTATAGGTCACAAGAGTGTTGTATTGTTTTATTTGTCATTAAAACACTTTGGACTCTAGGTAATTCTTCAGGCTTTTGGGGTCAATGTTTAGACCTGCCAAGGGCAGTAAAGATTGGGACTCTGAGTGAACAACATCAAGAGTTCCAGTCTGCTTTTACTCACTGAGTTCCTCATTTGGGTAAGAGTCTAATCTGCTTATCAAATAGGCATGCTAGGTTATTCTGTGTGTTTTCTGTTTCCAAAAAATCTTTTTTTCTATTTTTGTAGAGGTACTGCATTCCCCATAGTCTTATTATCATATTATCATTTAGCAAATGTAAATATCTTTGAGTATTAAATATTATTTTTATATACTTCACAGACTTTCTGTGACTGAGTTATTTCTGGTATACATAACTGGAATAATTGACAAAAGCTGTGATCTGGCTTCAAAGTGTAAGGATACAGTTATTGTACTTTAAAGTGAAGTGTCTCAGCAGTGACACAAAGGGTGGATCGTTTGCCCTTTGGTAAGAAGCTCTGTACTGTGTGGGCAGTGACTGTGGAGGAATTTGGACATAGAGATTCCCTGAGTGTGGGTCACATTGAGTGGTAGAAAAAATATAGGAAATGTTGGGGGGCCCTTTGAGGTAAACACTCTTCGCTCAAGTTATTGTTCTTCAATCTTTCTTTTTATTTCTCTTCCCCCTACGTTTTGCTTGACTTGGAGCTTGTTCATGGGGTTTATTCTTTGCTACACATCTGCAAATACAGTTATTTGATGTCATTGATCAGCATTTTTTTAAAATGATATTGTTACATTTTTGATTCTTTGGTGTATACACATACCACTCAAAGCTTATTGCTTGTGCACCCTTGTATATATTCTTAATTTTTCACAGGGTTAATTTATTTGTACTTGTTTAGATCCTAAGTTGCATCCTAAAAAGACATACACAGTATGTTAGTGAAAACAGCGCTGCTAACAACTTGGAACAATGTTTAACTACTGCCTGTAAGGCTTGTTCCCCATATTTCTTGGTTTGCAGCATACCTTATATATTACTTAAAACTTCTTGTATTTTTTGTAAAGAATAATTTTGGGCCTGTAATGACATAAACATCATTTTTGGTAAAGCTTTGCTGTTATTATGTTGTTTAATATTACAATGTGGCCACTTTGTGGTTTCTATTTACTTATTTTGTTAACAGCATACCTTAAAGGAGGCTGTAAGCTTCTTAGAGTGGTACTAGTGTTCTTTGTAGTCTGTGAAAACATAATCATAGTATTCCCCTGTTGGTCTCATAGCCATCTTTTTACTTTTATAATTAAAAGTTCAAATATCAACTTCTCAGTGTTCTTTAATACTTTAACTGCTTACCCTCACTCCTTCTGGCTCAAGTTTCTCCTTTTTGGTTAACTTCCTCTGCATGTAAGCACTGAAGCCCAACAAATTTTAATGGTAGCTACTTCCTGATTACCTCTCACCTGTTTTTGTGAGATCCCATGGTGTGACTAACCATGTTGTCACACCCAGTTGATCGCACCTGTGTGTTCTCAGTTGCTAAGCAACCGAACACTACTGCCCTAGTCAGTGCAGTTGGGTGCTCACAAAACGGGTTATTTGTTTCTAGTTGCTGCAGCTCTGTGCTAGTTTACTTTTTAATTTTTTAACTTTCTTGTGAGGTTATTAAAATGAAAATACATTGTTCATATACCATGTTTTCTTTTCACAGGGTGACATGAGAGTAAAGAAGATTTTTTGCTAATATCAACAGTTCTCTTGCCTTGATTAAAAATGCTGCAAATAAATTCTAGGTTTCTCAGAAGTATTGTTTGTTATAATATCACCTTACATTACTGCTTTCTTCAACCCAAACTGTGAAATTCATAATGTAATACAAACAGTCATTATTGTTTATTTGCTGAGGGGTTAATTGCAATTTGACCTTCCTATTCATTAAATACTTATCAATCACTCAGTGGCTTCAAATTGTCTTCACAGATCGATTCTCTAGCTCACATTATACCAAACTTGTTAAACACCTTAATATTGCTTAAGCAATCATTATTCAGATAACACTGGGGTCAAATGCAACTTGACCTCCCTGTCATAAATACTGAAAGTTGCTCTGGAGGTAAAACATCATCTTTACTGTTTTAGATAGTGATTGTACTCTGTTATTTATAATATCCCTATATTTTAACTTATGTTGGTACATTTGCTATAACAACATTATTTGTTATCTCTCTGGGATCGATCACTGCTTATTTATTTTGCTGAGGGGGTCAATTGCTATTTGGCCTCCCCTTTCATTAAATACTTAGCACTCACTCCATGGTTTAAGATTATCTTCACAGATCATTGTTCTAGCTTATAATAAAATACAAACATTTATTATTTTCTGAGGGGTCAGTTGCAATTTGACTTTCCCCTTCCTTAGGTACTTCTCAGTCACTCTGTGACTTAAAATTATCTTCACGGATCGATTCTCTAGCTCACATTCTACCAAACTTGTAAATACCATAGTACTATGGTATATGGTTAGGGCTTATTGTAGATTGAAATCAGTGGCTTTTCAAATATTGTTGTAGGACTGTTCAAAGGTCAGAAAAGTTGCTGTACTATCGTTCTGACATCACATCGATAGTACAACAACTTTTCAGCCTTGTCCTATCTCCTAATTGGCTGACTTGACTAGCTGCATCCGACAGAAAAAAAGTAGAAACATGACGGCATGATTAAGCGGGCGCAGAGCTGCAAAACAGTGAATCCTCCTTCTTCTGACACAAATAGCCTTAGACTGCTCTGTGTCATGAAACCATTTTTTTTGTTTAATTTTTTAAAAATAAACTGTGCCACTGTGAGAGAGAATGAGCAGGAGTGGAGAGATGCCCCAGCCAGCGGGAGCACAGTGAAGCAGAAATGAGTGGTAGGCAGTGGCGAGATGTAGAGCAGGAGCAGGAACACCAAAAAAAAAAAAAACATGAGGTAACCAGCAACAAAAAAAAAGAAATAAGCCCTAACCATATACTATGTAAAACAATGGATGGTCGCTCATCCACACCTAAGGCTGTTTCCCTCTCGGGAGTTGATGATGTCAGAGAGACCTCTTGAGCTTCACTCTCGAGGTCTCAATGATGTCATCAACTCCCTTGAGGGAAACACAGTCTTGTTGTGGATGGACGACCATCCACTATTCTATATGTTTAAACAATAAGTATTTAGACACCACTGGGGTCAAATGCAACTTGACCTCCCTTTTAAAAATACTGAACTTGCTGCTTATTTATTATGCTGAGGGGTCAGTTGCTATTTGCCCTTCTCCTTCATTTGATACTTGACAATCACTCCATAGTTTAAAATTATCTTCATAGATTGATTCTCTAGCTCACATCAAACCAAACTTTTAAACACCATAATACCGCTTAAAACAATCAAATAACACAGGGGTTAAGTGCAGCTCGACCTCTCTGTCATCAATACTGTACGTTGTCCTGGAGGTAAAACATCATCTTTACCCTTTTAGATTGTAATTGTACTGTTATTTAGAATATCCATGTGTTTTGACTTCTCTTAGTACACTTACTACAGCAATGTTATTTTTATCACCTTTGGGTCAATGCCTGAGACTATTGGTCGGCCAGGTAGATTAGTTGCATGTTTGTGAATTTTAAGTATAGAATGAAAAGTTGATATTCTCAGGAAATCTTTGGATAATAATTCAGCTTCCCATGGTTCTATCCAACGCATGGCTTCATATTCAATAAGTATGGCATCAGTTTCCTGTTTTATTTTTTAGTTGGGTCTTGTTGTAAAACCTCATAATTTTCTCTGTTCATAAGTAAGTTCATGCACATTTCCTTATATTGCATCCTATCTTGGACAACCATACCACCTCCTTTATCTGCACTCTTAATTATGATTGTTTGATCTTGCTTTAAATTCTCTAATGCTTCTCTTCCTTTTTTAGTTACATTATTCCATTCTGAGTTTGTACTTTCTTTGGTTTTAAATAGTCCCACTATTTATTTTTCTGTAATTTTACAAAATGATTCTATGCCATGATTTTTACGAGTTGGTGGATTATATTTAGATCTAATTTGCATATTCTCTTTAAGTCTTTGTTTGTATGTATCAACTGTGGTGTCACTTCCACCAAATTGACTTTTTAGGTGTAGATTCCTTTAAAACTTTTGCAGATCTACCTCCAGGTCAAACAGATTAACCGGTTAGGTAGAGGCAAAAGATAATCCTAAACTTAGAACTTTTATTTCTTCCATTGTTAGTGTTCTTTTCCTCAAATTGAATATAGGTATAGTGGCTCAGATATTCAAACTGCACCAGGCTGTGGCGCAAGCTTGGGTGCAGCTCACCTTGGCTGCACAGGGGTGTGGACTAAGCGATGTTCAAAGGAGCTGCACCATGGCTCAGCAGCTTTGAATATCACACCCTGGCAACCCCCAGTGTGCATGGCGCAGTGGCACTGTGCCAGCACAAGTGGCCAGAGTGGAACATGGAGATGCGCTAGCGCAGGTACCATTGCGCCATGCACAGCAACCATGATATTAAAAACTGAACATGCAAATGGGGCCATAATGTATGCAAGATGCACATGGGGCCATTTGCATGTCATTATGGCCCCATTTGCATGCAGGTGTGCTGATCCCTGACGACGTGCGCCTAGCGCCATGCCAGGCAGCAGCCATCGGGGATTGAAGTCCCCTGCAGCCCGATTGTGGGCATCTATGTAAAAATAGAGAAGACCTTCCAAATCCCTGGTGGTCCAGTGGACCGTTTTCTGCCCGATTGCGGGCATCTGTATTACTAAAATACCCCATCCAATAACCCTGGTGGTCCAGTGGACCACTTTCTGCCAATTGCAGGCATCTGTATTACTAAAAAACCCCGTCCAATATCCCTGGTGGTCCAGTGAACCCTTTCTGCCTGATATCAGGCATCTGTATTAATAAAATACCCTGTCCAATATCCCTGGTGGTCTAGTGGTACCCTCCTTCCCCACCCATCCACTGAGCCCCACCACCCTGCTCCCCCCTGTCAGCCAGTGGGTGGCAGCACCCCATCCACCTGCCACCCCGCCGCCCACCGACTGACACCTCAGTAGGGCTGCACCCCCATTGGTTCATAGCGTGAGTCAATGGGCGTGCAGCCCCTACCGTACTACACATTCCAGATATGTGAATGAATCATTCACATATCTGGAATGTTGTACGGTATGGCTGCACACCCATTGGCTCATGCTGTGAACCAATGGGCATGTAGCCCTACCGAGGTGTCAGTCGTCGGGCAGTGGGGCGGCAGGCGGGTGGGGTGCTGCTGCCCGCCAGCTGACCAGGGTGAGTGGGGTGGTGGGGCTCAGTGGGTGGATGGGGGGGTACCACTAGACCACCAGGGATATTGGATGGGGTATTTTATTAATACAGATGCCCGTGATCGGGCAGAAAGGGTCCACTGGACCACCAGGGATATTGGACGGGGTTTTTAATAATACAGATGCCCATGATTGGGCAGAAAGTGGTCCACTGGACCACAAGGGATATTGGACAGGGTTTTTTAGTAATACAGATGCCCATGATTGGGCAGAAAGGGTCCACTGGGCCACCAGAGATATTGGATGAGGTTTTTTAGTAATACAGATGCCCGCAATTGGGCAGAAAGTGATCCACTGGACCACCAGGGATATTGGACGAATTTGATTTTACAAATGCCTGCAATCAGGCAGATAGCGGTCCTCTGGACCACCAGGGATTTGGAAGGTCTTCTCTATTCTGATTTTACACAGATGCCCATGATCGGGCATGGGGGGTGCCGCCTGGTGCAGCCGGAGCTCTGGTGGCCACCCACAGGTGGCAGCTACCATGTTGCGCCCTGCAATGCGGCAGCTCACCTGTGGGTGGCCATCAGTTGTTCCTTTTTTTTGGCTTAACTTTGTGCTGGTGCAGGTAGGGTTGCGCATCATGGCTCTGCACATCCCAGGCTGAATATCGGGCTGTGCAGGTTATGCATGGGCCGCCCCACCTGTGCCTGCATACTATTACTGATGCGTCTCTGGCGCATCGGGATTGTAGCCACGCACCTTTTCCTTTTGAATATCGTGCCGGGGCACATCAGTGGGTTGCGCATGGCGCAACACTGTTGCGCCATGTGCAACTCTTTTGAATATCTGGGCCAATGTCTTCATTTGTATTTATTTGCCTCTGCCTCTCATTTGCCTTGTTTGCTGTCCACCTATTCCTGCTCCCCTGCCTCCCCTCCCCCTCTGAATCCTTTCCCCTGTCTGTAAATCTCTCTTTTGTTTCTAAGTTCATATCTATTCTCTATACTATTTATATTTGATGGTCCTGGTTGTGATGTTATATGTTGTTGCTCTGTGTCTTTTTGTTGGTCCCTTGTATAGCTGCTATCGTTATCTATATTTTCATATGTGTTGTACTGATTATATGACTGTTGTCTCTTATTATATTTCTTGTAGGTATATACCTTGTTGTCCCTGTAATCATTTGTTTCCCTTATAAACTTTTTTAATTTTTTGTTGTTTTAATCTTTCCTCATATTCTGCCAATTTTTGTTTACAGTCCTCCAGATTTTTCTTAAATTCTTCTTCTTGCATCTTTTATTTTAATGATTCTTCCACTAATTTTATATCATTTTCTAATATTTGCCTCTCATCTATTATGGCTTCGATGAGGGCATACATAAAATCACAACTAGCCTTATTTCTGAGCCCATCCCATTTATTGCCTAATTTTTCTGATTTTATACCTAGGTTAGGTTCAACATTGATTCTTTACCCTCTGGGTATTCTGTTGTATTGTAAGTACTGTATTAATGTTAGACCATGCCACTCTAGATGGCAGTTTTTATATTTTAAATTTTCTGTTTTTTTTGGGCAAGTTGTTTTGGGCTTTCCCCTGTCTGCACAGACAGGTCCCCATCTCCTCTCATGGCTGTGAACAGTTTCTTCTCTTCTCTTCCTCCTCTGAAAATGTCACAAAATGTAAATTACTTTGTATACTGCTTCCTATATCTGTAAATGCATCCATATTTGGTTTATTGTTAATATCTATGTACATTTTTACAATAAACTTATTTGTCTGCTAATGTGCTACACACCTCTTTTGTGGCTGTTAAGGCCTACTTCAGACTGTAAAAGTTTATAAAATTTTCTAAGAAATAAACCAACTTCCACTATATACTCACTTTAGCCTAAAAAAGTGAATCAAAAAGATACAATGTAAATATTGTTTAGTGGGTAATGGTTCTCTTCTAGGTTCTTTAGCCCCCAATCTAGGCTTTACAATTCAAGAAAGAATATAGGAAATGTTGAGGGGCCCTTTGAGGTAAACACTCTTTGCTCAAGTTATTGTTCTTCAATCTTTCTTTTTATTTCTCTTCCCCCTACATTTTGCTTGACTTGGAGCTTGTCCAAGGGGTATATTCTTTGTTACACATCTGTAAATACATTTATTTTATGTCATTGATCAGCATTTTTTTAATATTTATTAAGTTAGACAAATCCTGCCTATTTTCAGGCACGACCCAGGGGAGCGGGATACAGATGAATGCCAACTGACCTTGAACCAGATTAAGCTGTTGATGGTATTTTTAGCGAATGAGGAAAATTTGGCCAGGACACTGGGGAAATTCCCCTACTCTGTAGGCAGGTGGCACTGTTTGTCTGTCTACAGGGATGGAGGATCCCAGTTTGCTGTTGGACACGGAGGGAGAATGAGCTGCTGCGGGATGATGAGAGCTTGCACTGAGGGAAATGGTGGATCTCTCCCCTAGACCTATGGATAATAAGGATTCAGGCTTGGATTTACTAATTTTGACACATACGACGGAGGAGGAAATCACTGAAGATGAAGAACTGCTACGGGCAGAATTATTTAAAAAAAAGGAACAATTGTTGCTAATATTGTCGGCGGTGGAGAAGGAATTTTTAAAAGACAAGTCCCCACTGGACGAAGAACGGAAAAAACAGAAAAGATCGATGACTAGCCCCCAACAGGATGTAAGTAAACGCTTGCCTGGGGGGGGGACTGGAACCAATACCTCCCATAAACTCTGTTACTGTTCCCAATCTTCTGAATGAGGGCACTGCATCCCAGGAGATGGTTTTTGAGGGTGTTCCCTCAGATTGGACACCGGGGAAAGCGCTCGACCAAGCAGGTTGGGTGTTTACTAATGGTCGCTGGCTGCCTGACCCTGATATCCCTATTCCCGGTTCCCCGAATCTTAATACTACTGCTTTTGTGATACCTGTATTGGAATCTGCTGTTGCATAGGCAAATAGCATTGGTGAAGTCCTTCCGTTGCAGCAAGATTTACAGTCGGGTCGGAAGGGATTTTGGTTGCTATGCCAGACGCCGAGCCTTGTGTACATCTGGGTGTCACTACAGTGAGTGAGGAATCTCTGGGCAATGTTCCTGCTCCAGGATCTGTTTCAGATGAAGATGGCGTTGCATTGGGAGAACACTGTGATGGGGTGATAGGGCAGGAGTCCACAGGTAAGACCTTGGAAGAAGCACCTCATGTTGAACCAGTTGCGGGGATTAGACGTCCTACAATTTATGCAGGCCTTTTTCAGAAACCAATTATAGCCACTAAAAGGAGATTTTTGGTTCGCCTTCAATACAAAGGTTTGGCCCCAATTACACCTGATAAATTATGGGTTGGTAAATCGTTATTAATGGATTCTATGGGTTTTACGCCTGCTGAGGTGTATGCATTTATCCATGCTCTGGGTGACCATATGTATGAAATTAGTTTTTGTACCATGACTTCCCTTGACAAGTTCTGGAAGTCATATTATGAGATTAAAGATACAGAGGACTGGAAGGATTTTCTGGCTATACCCATTACCAAACCAACCATTAAAACAGTCACATTGTTATTCAGAAATGAGGGGGTGGACATTAAGGATATTATATTTTTACTGGAAAAAAGATGTATTATTTTTGATCATCCATGCCCCATAATGGATGATAATGGTTTTTGGACCGGGGGATGGACTTTTTGGGTTCAGCTGAACCAATTTGAACATGGTATTCAACATCTCCCAAACTCTTTTTTTCTGGGTCGGGATAGAGGAATTCTCTTCTATGCTGGGCAGCCTAAGAGTTGCTATCGGTGTGGGTCTTTATCACACCTAAATACAGATTGTGACACTATGAGGTGTTTCCAATGTGGTACATTGGGGCATACAGCGACGCAATGTTCGGCCTCCCCTGTGTGCAATCTCTGCGAGGATGATGAACATGCTTTCAAGGAATGCCCCTGGGCTGCTCATAATTCAGAGGAAGCCTCTGATCTTGCTGTTTTGCTTTCTCGAACTAGGCATTCTTTTGCTAGAAATGAAGAAGCTGGTACTGATTTTTCGGTGGCTGCTAGGAGACGAGGTCAAGGCTGGGGTAGTGGTGGAAGCCTGAGAGGGATACCGAGGATTGTTCCTCCATTTTCTCGGCCTACTGATGTTATTGCTTTCCTCACCTCAGTAGTGGTGGCAGGTCAGTGGGTTTTTGAGGTTTCTCAACCCCCTGCCAGAATCCCTTCCCACTTCCCCCTCAATTTCTGGAAATATGGTACTGACTTCTAAACATCAGAATCAGCTTGTTGGAATTAAATCAAAAAATGTTTTGGTTCCCTGTTCTATTGCAGACACTGCTAAACCCATTGACTCATGCCCACCTTTAGATTTGAAGGACTCTCATTTGATTGTGGATGCAATTACAGATGAAAATTTGGGTACTTGTTTGCCTCTGGGGCCGGTGTCCCCATTACCCCTCACAAATCATTTTTCGGTGTTCTCCTCTTGGGGAGATAGAGTTGAGGATGAACAACCGATGGATTCAATTTCAGAACCTCTTTCCTCACAAAAAGTGCAAGAGAATACTCAAGCTAATGAGATACCATCAGACATACCTATATTACCTCCTAGACGGACAAGGTCTAGTGTTCGCTTGAAAACACCCACCCTGAGCCTGCAGAAACTTAAATTGGCTAGTCTAAATGCCAATAGTTTAAAATCTCCTGTTAGAAGGGTTACTACCTTTTCTATTTTGCAACATTTACAGTATGATATAATTTTTATAAGACACTGGGTTCATACCTTGTCAGATTTACGTATGGCTACAAAAGATTGGGTTTGGGGACCTGCATACTGGTCTATTGGTCCTGATTTATGTTGTGGAGTGGGTATAGTTTTTCGGCATAGTGATCTTCGGGTACTTCAGTTAGTAGATATAGAGCCGGGTCGGGCATTATTGTTAGATGTTGAGATTGGGTCCTTTCCCTGTCATTTAATTAATATTTACAGCCCTCAAACCAAAGCTTTACAGATAGAGTTAATGCTTAAAATTCAGACTTTTTTGTATACTAGTAGGCAACTTTTTTTTGAGGGTGATTTCAATGTAAATTCTCAACAGACACGCTCTGGTAGTAAACAATACTGTGACAAAACTTTTATGATTAAAATGGTCTCGCAGGCTGGTTTACAAGATGCACATTTACAGGGAGGTTATAAGGTCAAGGCTACTTATTATAGAGGTACTTTATCCTCTAGGATAGATTATATCTTTGTAAAGTCAACAGCTTGAATTTGTTTTCCATGTACGATACCAATTGAAACTTCTGACCACATGCTGTTGGGAATTCATATTGCAATCCCCCCCCCCAGAGTGTCCGGACCGGGTTATTGGAGACTGAATACATCCCTATTGATGGAAAATGAGGTTAAAAACGACTTACGATTAATCTTTACTGATAAATGTTCCACTATATTTCTATATGAAGGTGAGCTTGGCCAATGGTGGGATGATGTAAAATACTGTTTGACGCAATA
This sequence comes from Neoceratodus forsteri, assembly GCA_016271365.2. Classification (NCBI taxonomy): domain Eukaryota; kingdom Metazoa; phylum Chordata; order Ceratodontiformes; family Ceratodontidae; genus Neoceratodus; species Neoceratodus forsteri. The sequence goes on along the minus strand of CM057452.1, from coordinate 869,722,229 downwards.
TTTTCAGTTTAAAACCACAACACAAGCTACATCATTGAATGTTAAATATTTGGAACTTCGGAGTCGATTGTATTATTTATTATCAGCTCAATCTGTTTGTAATTTGGATTATAGTCATGAAATAAATTTAATTTGTACAGAAATGTCTTTATATCAGTATAATAGATTAGTGTCACTACAAAAGGAGCAGTCTTTTGGGACACAAGGGAAAGTGAATCAAATGAATCCATTTATAGACTGTCAGCATAGGAGGGAGAAAAGAGAGTTTGTGAATTTGATAAATGAGCAAGGAAAGTTACTTAAGGATAATGCGGCTGTAATCAAGTATTTGGAATCCTTTATTACTACAATGCATGGGGAGGTATCGCTGGATCCTAATGCTTTGTCTATAATATTACAGGCAGCCGATTTACCACAGCTAACAGTTAATCAATCTGAAAAGTTAATAGCCCCTTTTTCGCCAGAAGAACTGAAAAAGTGATTATGTCTCTAAAATCTAATATCTCCCAGGTTCTGATGGTTTACCTGAGAATTATATAAATTATTGTGGGATTATGTGCCAGTAGAACTTTTGGCTGTTTATAATTTTATGTTAAGAGATGGCAGTATACCAACGCAGATGTATGAGGGGCTTTTGATTTTTTTGTTTAAGTCAGGGCAGGTATCAGATCTCGCAAATTGGCATCCAATAACTTTATTGAATGTTGATTTTAAAATATTTGCCAAATTATTAGGCAATAGATTAATGACTGTGATGGATTTTTTGATACATCCGTCTCAGTTTTGTGGGATACCAGGTAGAAGCCTTACCGATGCGGTATGCTTATTACGGGAAATTATGGAATGTGGGAGAAATACGTCAATCTCTGGCTTAAAAGGGGGTTTTGTGTTTAGTTTAGATCAGGCCAAAGCCTTTGATAATGTTTCACATTATTTTTTATGGCAATGTTTACAGTCTTATGGAATTCCTGAGACCTTTATTCAATGGATTTGTTTATGTTATGCTTTGGCTTTTGTAAGACCATATGAGAATGGGTATATTGGTAATTCTTGTAGAATTTTGAAAGGGGTACGTCAAGGGTGTCCATTAAGCCCCTTATTATATGTTTTTTGTATTGATCCATTACTTCAAATCGTACACAGATCGCCTTTGATTAAAGGTTTAGGTTTTGAATTAGCATAGAACATTAAAGTTATTGCCTATGCGGATGATATTTGTCTGCTAGCACAAGATGATCTGTCCCTTTTTAAAGCATACGATATAGCTCAAAATATTGGGTCTGTAATTGGAGCTCATTTGAACCCTCAGAAATCTATTTGTTTGGCCATTCAAGGGTTTGATGATCCTCTCTTAGAGATTAGGAGTATACCCATTGCTAAACAACCCAGTAAGATTTTGGGGGTTTACTTTGGTCCGGAGAACTTGGCTGAAGATAATTGGAAGAGGGCTTTAAATAAAGAAATTGATAAGGTGGCACGATGGAATGTGTGGAAAATGTAAAAAAAAAAGAGAATTTTTTTAATTAAATCTTTTTAGTACCAGTATTTCTGTTCATTGGCACTATTTTTCCTTTACCTAAGTCTTTGGAAACAAAGTTATTGGCATGTTTTTTTTCTTGTATATGGGATAGTCTTTTAAACCCCGTAAAGTGTAATGTGCTTTATAAATCTATCAAGGAAGGAGGTCTCAATATGCTTAATCCATTGGTATTCTTTTTTGTTTATAATAACTTGCTTTATTTAATGAAACCCTCTTTGAAATTATGGGTACGTTGTAGGTTACCGAAATTACAAGGTGTAATGAGGGAGTGGAATATGAATTTTTTTTGCATAAAAACAAAAGATCACCTTGATTGGATAGTCAATGGGCTGGAGTCTTTGACAAAATAAAACAATGGAAGGTAACTTTTGATTCAGTACTCCAATTTCCCAGGCGTATTTTGTATGAAGATATTATTCAAGGCTGTTATTTTGGATTATCTCTTTGCAGATTTTTCAGTAGGAGATCAACTTTCCATTTCTAAATTAATTTTAGATGTTCGGATACCAGAACAAATGTGGGATATGGTTTGGTTGGCAATACATGGCAAGGTTAATGTCAGAGGGAATCATAAGCATAAACAGATTCAGGACCGATATTGACCAAGAAACTCTTGTACGCAATGTATCGAGACTATGACTCACCTATATTTTGACTGTCCTTATATTAAGCACTTTTGGACTTTGATTGTTAATTTAGGAATTTGGAAAGTTGAATTTCCCCCGGATGACAGATTATTATTTTATGGTATTATTCCGGCATTGCAAAAAGGTATTCCACATAGTACACTACGTATGATTATGGTACATTTTTTATATTGGATATGGATAGGACGTTGTAAACTGGCATTCCAACAAATGGAGATCTCGGGAGGGGAACTTTATTTTATTATATTTATGGCACTACAAGCACTTAAATGTCGGGAATTTTTATGGCTCCACTTAAATGTTTGGGAGGCTTCTTGGAAATATTTTGATTGGCTTTAAGGAAGGGGGGTTCCCCCTTTTTTTGTTTATTTCTTTCATTATGATTTCATTTATGGGGTGAGGGTTTTGGTTACAGAGTCACTTTTGTTGTGTTTAGGGATATAGTATGAATTAATACTTATATTTGGTTTTGATTTTGTTTTTTCTCTTCCTGACTTTGTATAATGTACTGCTGAAATTGTATTAGATTTGTTGTGACCTCAATAAAAAATTCCCCTACTCTTTTTGATAAGTGCCATGGGATCTTTAACATCCACCTGAACTACCACCAATCCAGGCAGATGGGACCTCAGTTTAACGTCTCATCCGAAAGATGGCACCTCAGAAGTGTAGCACCCCTCTCATACTGCACTACAGTGTCAGTACTGGGATATTAACCCAAGTGCCAGATGTGGGAACTGAACCCACAGCACTCTGAACTCCCGGCCTCAGAGGCAAGTGTGCTACCAACTGAGCCACTGACACTGATATTGTTACATTTTTGATTCTTTGGTGTATACACATACCATTCAATAAAGATTATTGCTTGTGCACCCTTGTATATATTCTTAATTTTTCACAGGGTTAATTTATTTGTACTTGTTTAGATCCTAAGCTGCATACTAAAAATACATATACAGTATGTTAGTGAACACAGTGCTGCTAACAACTTGGAACAAGGTTTAACTACCGCCTGTATGGCTTGTTCCCCATATTTCTTGGTTTGAAGCATACCTTATATATTACTTAAAACTTCTCATCTTTCTTGTAAAGAATAATTTTGGGCCTGTAATGACATAAACAATTTTTTTTGTAAAGCTTTGCTGTTATTATGTTATTTAATATTACAATGTGGCCACATTGTGACTTCTATTTACTTATTTTGTTAACAGCATACCTTAAAGGAGGCTGTAAGCTTCTTAGAATGGTATTAGTGTTCTTTGTAGTCTGTGAAAACATAATCATAGTATTTCCCTGTTGGTCTCATAGCCATCATTTTACTTTCATAATTAAAAGTTCAAATACCAACTTCTAAATGTTCTTTAATACTTTAACTGCTTACCCTCGCTCCTTCTGGCTCAAGTTTCTCCTTTTTGGTTAAGTTCCTTTGCGTGTAAGCACTGAAGCCCAACACATTTTAATGGTAGCTACTTCCTGATTACTTCTCACCCGTTTTTGCGATATCCCATGGTGTGACTAACCATGTCGTCACACCCAGTTGATCGCACCTGTGCGATCTCGGTTGCTAAGCAACTGAATACTACTACACTGATCAGTGCAATTGGGTGCTCACAAAATGGGCTATTTGTTCCTAGTTGCTGCAGCTCTGTGCTAGTTTACTTTTTTAATTTTTTAACTTTCTTGTGAGGTTATTAAAATGAAAATACATTGTTCTCATACATGTTTTCTTTTCACAGGGTGACATGAGAGTAAAGAGGATTTTTTGCTAATATCAACAGTTCTCTTGCCTTGATTAAAAAGGCTGCAAATAAATTCTATGTTTCTCAGAACATAGATACATAGACAGTGTCGGCAGATAAGGGCCTATGGCCCACCTAGTCTGCCCATTTGAGCTTGTAAGTTCAGTTTGTTTTCCTAGAAGTCTGTTTCCCCTTACCCCTGCCCTCTAGAATTCCTTTATGTCTATCCCATGCATTCTTAAATCCCGTGATTGTTTCAGCCCCCACCACTTCCTCTGGCAGGGTGTTCCACTTGTCCACCACCCGTTCTGTGAAGAAATTCTTTCTCATGTTTCCTCTGAATTGTCCTCCCTCCAACTTCATCCCAGAAGTATTATTTGTTATTATATCACTTTACATTACTGCTTTCTGCAACCCAAACTGTGAAATTCATAATGTAATACAAACAGTCATTATTGTTTATTTGTTGAGGGGTCAATTGCAATTTGACCTTTCTATTCATTAAATACTTATCAATCACTCAGTGGCTTAAAATTGTCTTCACAGATCGATTCTCTAGCTCACATTTTACCAAACTTGTTAAACATCATAATATTGTTTAAACAATCATTATTCAGATAACGGTGGGGGTCAAATGCAACTTGACCTCCCTGTCATAAATACTGAAAGTTGTTATGGAGGTAAAACATCATCTCTACTGTTTTAGATAGTGGTTGTACTATGTTATTTATAATATACCTATATTTTAACTTCTCTTAGTACATTTGCTGTAACAACATTATTTGTTATCTCTCTGGAATCGATCACTGCTTATTTATTTTGCTGAGGGGTCAGTTGCTATTTGGCCTCCCCCTTCATTAAATACTTGGCACTCACTCCATGGTTTAAGATTATCTTCACAGATCATTTCTCTAGCTTATAATAAAATATAGACATTTATTATTTTCTGAGGGGTCAGTTGCAATTTGACCTTCCCCTTCCTTAGGTACTTGTCAATCACTCCGTGACTTAAAATTATCTTCACAGATCAATTCTCTAGCTCACATTCTACCAAACTTGTAAATACCATAGTACTGTTTAAACAATAAGTATTTAGATACCACTGGGGTCAAATACAACTTGACCTCCCTGTTAAAAATACTGAACTTGCTGTTTATTTATTATGCTGAGGGGTCAGTTGCTATTTGACCTTCTCCTTCATTTGATACTTGACAATCACTCCATGGTTTAAAATTATCTTCATAGTTCAATTCTCTAGCTCACATCAAACCAAACTTTCAAACACCATAATACTGTTTAAAACAATCAAATAACATAGGGGTTAAGTGCAGCTCAACCTCTCTGTTGTCAATATTTTAAGTTGTCCTGGAGGTAAAACATCATCTTTACCCTTTTAGATAGTGATTGTGCTGTTATTTAGAATATCCATGTGTTTTGACTTCTCTTAGTACACGTACTACAACAATGTCATTTTTATCACCTTTGGGTCAATTGCTACTTGACCTCCCTGTTGTGAGTGTTACAAGTTGTTCTATAAGTTAAATCTCTACTTCATTTAGAATATCCCTGTACTATCAGCTTCTCATAGTTTAATTTATACAGTAACCTTATTGTGATCATACTGGGTTCAATTGCTATCTGACCTCCCTTTTGGCCCCCCAACATTTCCTATATTTTTTCTTGAATTTTAATGCCTCGATTGGGGGCTGAAGAACCTAGAAGAGAACCATTACCCACTAAACAATATTTACATATTCACATTGAGTGGTGGCAGGATCCAGATCCCCTTGCAAGCATCTGAAGGGTTGAGAAAACTGGTAATTTCAAGGTGAGTTCTGGGAACCAGGTTTATGGCACTTGGGAACACCCCTAACACAATATAGCCATTCATGATGTAGTGGAAGGAGAGGAGACTATTGAATCATCAGTGACTTCATTGTTGGGGTGTTTCTAATGTTCAAGACGTATGCAATAAGAGTAGATCATGGATTTGAAACCAAACAATGTTGCATATAATTACAGCAATAGAATACATTTCAGTTCAACTAAGAAAGGAGGCAGAAAAAACAACCACCAACATCAATGACATACAGAATTAGATTAGTTGTTGAATTGGTCCTTGTAAGAACAGATCCAGAAGCAAATGGTTTGATACTTTTTATTGGGCCAACATAGATGTTACAAAAAGGAAACAATGTCTAAGCTTTTAGACTTGGTTGGTCTGAAAGCTTAGACATTGCTTTTTTTTTTGTAACATCTATGTATGTCCAATTAAAGGTATCAACCCAATTGCTTCTGGATCCACCAACATCAATGAATTTAAGAGAAGTTAAGCAACCACAAAATGTGGGGTTTCAACCAGAAATAGTATGATCAAAAAGAGTTGACAGTGTCCCTTAAAAAAAAGGTTTCTCAATTTCTTAAGGGGATATGACAGCATTCTTTTCCAGTCTGCTCCTTTCATGTTCTCTGTGGCCCAAAATATTTTAATTATGTCAATTTAGTCCTTAGTCTGAAATAATTTTACTTTACCCAGCCCATTGTAAAAAGCTTTTGCTTAAAAAAAAATAAGGTACAAGTCATTGGCCCTGATTTATATTTTCTGTACTAAGATGTTCAATGTATGTGTTTTTAGCAGGTGGATGACTATACTGAGACTAAAATGACACTGTGCTGTTTCCCATGACATGTTGCAGCTCTGCCAGCTCACAGCAAAGGCAACAGTGACAAAAACACTACTGCTCAAACTTTCTTTTAACAATAAATAAAATGCAGTGTGGCTCTGGAAGTCCAGCGGTTAAGGCATCCACGTTCTACTCAGGGTATAATGTGCTCATGATTCTGACCTGTGATCCCAGACAGCTATGGAAGGAGTTGGAAGGGTAGTCCAAATGATGCCATGTCTGCTGCAGAGAGAGTCTCCTGAAACTGCTTATGGAAACGGCTACCCACTGGAGGGCTTGTGGGATGGGGGTCATTCCAGAAGGAACATTTTTGTCTTACCTGTATCACCCCATCAATGGCAGGGTGGGGCCCTTTGTTGGCAGGATGTGGAGGTGTTGACACCAGCCCTCCCCTAACTCAACAGTATGTAGGACTTGCAGTTCTGGCTGTGGTGAGATTTGAACCTTTTTGCCATGGCAATTAATGAGGGGCAGGAGATGGGAGATGCGGGTTGGACAGGGAGAACATTAGAAAATACAAAAAAAATTATGTTTTGCTATAAAAACACCTAAGCAATAAAAATAAAAAGTGTGTGTTATATTTCTCTTGAGTTTAAATAAATGTTTATCACCTAAACTGCTTTGCTGTACCCCACTAGTTACTGCATCTGTTTTCCTCTGTAATCTTCTCATACCCCTTTTTCCCAGGTTGTAACTGGAAATGAAATTACTGAATTTATCTCTGCATGCATGCTTGGATTACATAAATGAAAATAAATAAATAATATGAAACTGAGTAATCAGTGACCTCCTGTTGGTTTTAAACAAAAAAGAAAACTAAATACTTTCTAGAAATTAATGATGGTCTCAAGTCAACCGCAGGAACAAAAAGAAAAAGAAAAATCACAGTTGCCTGCAGTAGAACTCAGTTACATATCTTCCCTCCAATATAATTTCATTCTGTTCTGTTCTATCCATTACACAAATCTTATCTACACAAAATGAGTGTCTTTGACCCTTATTAATCACTTGCACTTTTATATCAATTTTCCTGATCAAACTTAGAGATGGACTAAAAGTGGAAACATTGATTTTGAATTAATTTTCAATTTTCAGCATGTATTTAAATGTTTTGTTTTTATTAGTGCTTCTACACTGCATTATTAATTATTTTTTCCATGAGGAATGGAAAGTGACCTTTGGGATAGATGTTCTGTTTGCAGAAAGATAGAAACATAGAATTTGTTGGCAGAAAAGGACCACTTGGCCCACCCAGTCTGTCCAGTGCTCCTTGCCTATTGTTTCTCTGCAGTCCCTATTTACTCTTTGGTGGATCTCTCCACTCCTTGCCACTTTTCTAATATACCTCTATATTTATCCCAGGCATGCTTGAAGCCCTCCACCATTCTAACCTCCAACACTTCTGTCACTCTGTTCCAGGTGTCTGCCACCCTTTCAGTTATCGAATGTTTCCTTACATCTCTTTTGAACTCCCCACCAAACTTCATTAGATGCCCCCTGGTTCTGGTGCTCACCCTTATATGAAATAGACTCCCCACCTGCACCCTGTTCATCCTTTGGGGGTAGGTTTTGATAATGTTGCCTCTCTCGTGCTTTCTTCCAGGGTGTACATGTTGAGATCCCTCAGTCTCTTCTTGTAGGACTTGCCATGTAAATCCTGCACAATTTTAGGTCCCCTCCTTTGTACTGCCTCCAACCTGTCTACATCCTTTCTGAGGTGCAATCTCCAAAAATGGACAAACTACTCCAGGTGGGGGCACACCAGGGAGCGATATAGCAGTAACCCACTGGTTATTCTCCCCAGCTTTGATTGAGTACCATTAACCATCACCCCCTGTCTTCTATATTTTAACCAGTTTCAAACCCAATTCACCACTTTGGATCCCATAGGTTCCAAATGGGTTCAGAGGAGAAAAAATATAATACCATAAGAAAATACAGTATGTCTGCCTGTCTGCCTGTCTGTCTGTCTGTCTGTCTGTCTGTCTGTCTGTCTGTCTATCTATCTATCTATCTATCTATCTATCTATCTATCTATCTATCCATCCATCCAGGATATACCATGACCCTAATGAAAATATCACTGTTATTTTTCCCTCATGCAGTTAGACCTTATGACTTGATGAGTGAAGAAGCTTAGATTCAGTACAAAGAAGTGCAAAGTAATGCATCTGGGAAACAAAAATCCAGGGCAAGAGGACACAATGGGGGGGGAGGTACTAACAACAACAAAAATGGAAAGGGACCTGGGGTAGTCATATCAGATGACCTAAAGGTAAGCAAGCAATGTGAAAAGGCAGTAAGGAGGGCTGGAGTATACTGGGATGTATAGGAAGAGGCATCACCAGTAGAAAACAGGAAGTTGTTACCCTTGTGTACAGACAGTTGGTGAGACCCCATCTGGAGTACTGCATGCAGTTTTGGAGACTCCATCTCCACAAGGACGTAGACAGGATGGAGGCAGTCCAGAGGAGGGCAACTGAAATGGTGCAGGCTCTGCACCAGAAGCCATAAGAAGAGAGAGACTAAAGGAGCTTAATCTGTATACCCTTGAGGAAAGGAGTGAGGGGGGAACATGACAAAAACTTTCAAGTACTTCAAGGGAATCAACAAAGCCCAGGAGGGTAGCATCTTTCAGAAAAAGAGATGTGCAAGAACTAGGGGACACAATTTGAAGATAGAGAGGGGACGACTCAAGGGCAATGTGAGGAAGTATTTTTTCATTGGCGAGAGTGATGGACGCATGGAATGGCCTTCCTGAGGAGGTTGTGAGGTCAAAAACTGTGGGGGAATTCAAGAATGCATGAGACAAACATAATGAAATTCTGGTGGGGGGCAGGAAGAAGTAGGCTGTTGGTTAACTAGGATCTGCAGCTTATCCAACAGGTAGGGATATGGGCAGACTGGGTGGGCCAAGCGGTCCTTATCTGTTGTCAAAGTCTATGTTTCTAAGTGATGTCAAAAGGTCAAACTGCATGAGGGAAGAAATTGTGGTATTTTCATAAGGACTGTGGCATATTTAATTTTTACCATGATTTTTATTGTATAATAGCAAAGAAATATCCCAGCACAACATGTTGTGTGAAACCCCAGAGTGCCCAGCATCACCACGGTACCAACATTGTCACTATTGACCTGGAGTGAGAATATCATGATATCTTTACTCTAGGCAAAACATATCTCTGTTATATGCCATTTATTATCCTAGAAGTCATGACATAAATACTATATATGTTAATTAAAAAAACAAAACAATGTCAATGCAGACATTAGGGTTGAAGACTACAAAGCATACAAAGTAGGGAAATGAAAAACATTAGGATTTAAGGTCTCTAGAGTATTTACAAATCAGTGGTGGAGTCTTCCTTGAGATTGTCAACCCTAATGCCCACCCCCTCCCCCCACAGCCTGTAGCCTCCTGTCCAAATCACAAGGTACAGCTCTAAGCCAGTGCCTCATAGTGATACAATCTTCAAAAGTAAAGAAGTATGGTTCACCACATGATACCAACAAAATCTGTCATAACTTTCTTCATGCAGGGCCCTATGAACCCTGCATGAAGAAAACAGATTACATCTGACCTTGTTTGCTCAGGGAAGGGGTGTGGTCAAGGCAGAGGAAAATTAGATGTAAATCAGGTAAGAAGGAATAAAGAAGTAAAGGAGACAGGGAACAGATGAGGTAAAAAGGGAGAGGTGGTTCAGGTGGAGCTTCAGAAAACAGTATAGACAGGAGGGAGGAAGTAGGAAAGTAGGTAGGGAGAGAGAATAAGGTATAGAGAGCCATGTGCACCATTGCAAGCAGTCTTGGAAATAAAATTCTGGATCTGGAGGCCATCATGACAGAAGCTAGCCTGGATTTGGTGGCCATAACAGAGTTGTGGTGCACTGTGCCCCATGACTGGACATGGCCATACTAGGGTACTCTCCATTCAGGAGAGACAGGGGGAGGAGGTGTTGCACTATATGTGGGGGAGGGAATCTAGGCCATGGAGGTATAGGGTCACCTGGAGGAAAGGAAGGGCTTGAGGTGCTGTGGGTCATCCTGGAGACAGCCATCAGAGTTGCTGTCAATACCGGGGTAGTGTACAGATCTCCAGCACATGGAGAGGAGTTGGATAAGGCACTTGGGTAAGCCATCTTTAGAATGGCAAGTAAAGGAGAGGTACTGTTAGTTGGTGACTTCAGTTTGCTAGATGTGGAGTGGAGCCTTCCAATGATGGCTTCAGCAAGGAGCAGAGCCATCCTTAACTCCCACAAGGGGCTTTCCTCAGGCAGCTAATCAAAGGACCCTCTAGGGATGGGGCAATGTTGGATCTGGTGCTTGGAAAAAGGGAGAGCATTGCAGACATTATAGCAGGCCATCCTCTAGTACTGGTGATCAATGTACAGTGTGGTTTAACATCAAGACAGGAGCTGAGGCAAACCACATGAAGAATCTCCTGAACTTTAGGAGGGCAGATTTTAAAGAAATGTGAGACTGCCTCAGAAACTGCCTTATTGGGGGGACAGAGTGGGAAACAATAAGTGATGGAATAATTAAAGCAACCAGCCTTTGCATGAAAGGAATCAGTAATAGCAAAGGATAAAAAGACCTTTATGGTTCTGTAGGGAATTGGCCAAAGTGGTACAGGATAAAGGGTGTTATTCAGGAGGTATAAGAAAATGCAGATTGAGGAGGATATGGAGGCATACCAAGTAAAACAGAGGGAAGCAGGTAAGACAGTGAAAGGAGCAAAGGCACAGAGGAAAGAATAGAAAAAGAGGTATCGAAACAGGATAAGGATTTCTTCAGATAAATAACTGAAAAGAAGAAAGCAATGGAGGGATAACGAGGGATTAGAAAAATGGCAGGGGGAGACCGTGTCTATGAGGATCAAGAAATAGCTTACATCCTGAATAGGTACTTCTGCTCAGTCTTCACAGTGGGGGGAGCAACCACCACAGACTAGCAGGAATAAAGGGAGGGGGGCAGAGCGAGCTGGACATAAGTCCATTTTCAGAGGAAGAGACTTGCAGAGACTTGCAGCTCTAAAGGTGGATAAGTCTACAGGACTGGTGGGGGTTCGCCCAATGTTACTTAAGGAACTCAGAGATGTACTAGCTGTGCCACCAATGGCCTTGTTCAACAGTTCACTGGAAACAGGTGAGGTTCCAGAGGACTGGAGAAGAGCAGACAAGGTCCCTTTACATGAGAGTGGCCGCACGGAGGAAGCTAGGAACTATAGGTTAGTCAGTCTCACTTCAGTGGTGGGGAAATTAATAGAAACCCTGCTTAAGGAAAGGCTGGTAGAGTGTTCTGAATCCAATGTGCTGTAAGAACACAGGCAGCATGGATTTACTGGAGGGGGGCATGCCAGATGAATCTGATGGATTTCTTTGACTGGGTAACCAGGGAAATACATCAGGGAAGGGCAGTGGACTTTAGCAAGGTGTTCAACACTGTGCCACACAGGAGACTGATAAAGAAATTGAGCAGCCTGGAGGTGGAATCTAAAGTAGTGAACTGGGTTAGAAACTGGTTACCGGATTGATGGCAGAGGTTAGAGGTTAAAGGCACTCACTCTAATTATGGGTGCTGCAGGTATCAGTAGCGGGACTGGTCTTCAATGTCTTTATAAGTGACATTGCAAAAGAACTGGATGGGATGGCATGCCTTTTTTGCAGATGATAACCAAAATATGCAATAGGGTGGACACTCAGGAGGGGATATTGGGATTGTGCAGGGATCTTGGGAAACTCAAGAAGTGGTAAAGAGCATGGGAATTGGGATTCAGTACCAAAAATGGCAAAATCATGCACCTAGGGCATAAGAACCAAGGAGCAGAGTATAGGAGGGGGAGGTATAGTTGGTCACTATGCAGGAAAGGTACCCTGGGATCATAACTGAGCACCTCAAAGTGGCAGGGCAGTGTAACAAATCAGTGGGTAATGCTAGTGGGATCATGGTGTGTATAAAGAAGGGTATATCTTACAGGAGGAAGTAGGTGGTGTTGCCACTGAATTACTCGCTGGTGAGAACCCACCTGGAGTACTGTGTCAAGTGTTGGAGGCCACACCTCAGATAGGACACAGACAGGGTGGAGGCAGTCCAGAGGAGGGCAAATAAAATTAAGCAGGTGTTGCATGAGAAGACCTATGAAGAGAGACTGAGGGATCTCAGCTTGTACACCCTGGAAGAGAAGAAAGCAAGTGGGTACATGATAGAGACCTACAAGTACCTCATGGGGGTGAAGAGGGCGCAGGAGTGGAGTCTCTTTCAAATGAGAAAGAGCACCTGGAATATGGAACATGAGATGAAGCTGGGGGGGGTGTTTAAGAGGAACATGAAGAAGTTACTACTTAACTGACAGGGTGGTAGGCACCTGGAACAGACTGCCAGCAGAACTGGTGGAGGCAAAACAGCGAGGAGTGTCAATGCATGTGTGGGATAGACATAGTGGAATATAAGTAAATAGGCATGGTGGCGGGAAGGTCACTGGAGATCATTTAGGGTCTGCGAAGACAAATTAGGCAGGGAACATCTGGGCAGTCTGAGTGGGTGAAGTGGTCCTTTTCTGCCAACAAATTTTATTATGTAAAGTCAGAGTTGAAAATTGGACTTCGTTATGTCTTACCTTTGAAAATTGAACACTGGAGCAATTTGGCTTCCGTTCAAAGTTGTATAATAGAATTGCATGTGGACAATGGCTTTGAAAATCCCCCCATGCTTATCTTGTTTGATGTGTTCTAATTAAAGCCTGAAGACTTTGGATACCTTTAATACTTAACAAAATATTGAGAAGGTGCATTTTTTGAAATACAATTTTTTTAAATATATGCTTATTATTTTTAAATAAGACATGAAAATAGACTCATACTCTCAGAGTGAGAAAACATAATAATACATTTCCAGTATAGCTGATATACATTTTTAGTAGCTCTCTAATTAATTACAAAAGGAATAGGGGTAATTTGAAAAGCATAGTTAATTAATTCAATTATTCTTAGTAAATGCTAGTTTCTTCAATGGCATCTGTATGTCCCTGAAGGGAGAACACGCTGTAGAAAAGACACAATCACTAGTGATTGCTATTTAACCACATAGCAACTAATGCTAGCAACAGGGAGATCAAGACTTCTAACCTAACATGGGAACTACTACTTCCCACATCTGCAAACACTTTAAAAAAATATGTACTAAAGGTAACAAATTCAGTGATACTCCCTCACCCTCATCAGTCATCTTTTCAGGGAACTGGGGAATTAAAACTAAAAATTTACACTGGACCTGATCCTAGTGACCACGTTTCCTTATTGCAGCTGTGACACTATGGAGAAGAGTGCCGTAAGGACTGCTGAAACATGACAACAGTTTAAGCCCTATGTAGATGCTATCACAAAAGTTATTAAAGCATTGAACCCAACATCCTACTCACCTGTTCCCCTTGAATGTTTCTTTGAATTATAATAAACTGTTAACACATAACCCCCACCAAACTAAGTAAGGGAGAGTAGATTAAATATATACTCCATATACTGTTTGCCTTTACGGCTAGAGTCTTAATAATCTGATGAGAATCCACATTTAGATATTGTCCAACAGTTAAAACATTTTATTCATCCTCTGACTTCTCTTCCTGTACTGGAGCGTCAGCATTCTGTCTGGCAGCAAACTCAGCCTCCTTGTCTCAGCATAGTGCCCTATATCTTTTGTACTAGTATTTTGCCATGTCTTACTGCTATAAATTATGATGAGATGTATTGGAACCATGATGAAGGAAACAATACCCAGAGTTTTTGCCTAACAGCGTCAAAATTATTCCTCTGGGCTCCAGTCTGGTAACATAAGTTTGGGTAAAGTTTGACATTCACACCACTGATGTCCAGTGAATATGAAGTCCTGGCCACCATCAGTATCATGTCTCGAATGTCCAAGCCAACAGTGCACAGTAGTATAGTTCTTGGTTGGTGAAGCATCTGAGGTGCCACACAGGGGTTCACATGGTAAGCCTTCTTGAATAATTGTAAATCTAGATCTTCAGCTATTGCAGTTTGTTCTGCTATGCAAGTCTTCAGAAAGGTCAACAGATTGGAACTTTTGTGCCCTCCGGTATTCCAACCTGGCACAAGTTTCCAGCCTGCACCTCATTCTCTAGCACCTCAAGTTGTCCTCCGAGCTAATGGTTTTCTGGAGTAAGTGTCAAGACAGTCACCAGAGTCAAGGTTGAGCATTTCTCAATATGTGCTACTGCAGTAGCCAAGTCATTAATTTGTTTGTCATGTGCTTCCAGCCTAGACAAGGTCCTTTTTATCTTGGCATCCAATGATGTCATTGACCTAGGCATGGTTTTCTAAGGGGGCTTCTGCTGAGGCCATAAAATAAACAATTTATTTTATGCTTCAGGGTTTGACCTCTGTAGACCTCACATGTGGCTCTGCCACTCATGAGGTCAACAGAGACCAAAACCTGAAGCAAAAATAATATTGTTTACTTACACACTGCCCATTGCATACCCTTATATCTGCAGGCTTCTTGTAGAGCAAGGAAAGTCACTTGGCTGAGATTGAGGTTCAGGGAAGTAAAATATTAAAGGTTTTAGAAGTTTACAAGTCTAAGGCAGGGGAGCCTATGTGAAGTGTAACCAACCTAGAAAATGGCTCACCAGCACCCCTGAAACACCATCATTTTTAATAAAAAAGAAAAATCAGTTCCTTTGTCTCAATGGTGGGCTCACATCACTACCAAAAAACAAAATCCCAGTTGCTTCAAGCAAAAATCAGTTCCTTTATTAAAACTGGATCTCTGTTCTAGTAGTTCATCCATAACTGAGTCTTATTTTGGAGCTAAAGCCATGATTCCCTACTTGTGGCAGCATGGTCTGTTGCTGTGGAAATGATGGTTATGTCACCAGCAGGGTATGATAACTTCAAATCCTGAACAGGCATTATCATTTGATAAAGATCTTAAAAAAATTTTCTTTAAAAGAAGTAGAGGAACTGAGTTCTGCTGATGTCACATATGACATTCGTGCTAGTGTCCTCTTTAATATCGTTTGTCTTTCTGTTGGCGGCCAGTTCGTAATCTTTTTAGGTCGCCTCATGTTCCTTACTATGCAAGATCTGCAATAGAGCTGATTCCAAGTTGCAGACTGACCAGACATAGTGCTCCCATGATTATCTGCTCACTTTGGTACAAGAAAATAATGGTAAATAACTGAAGGTGGCAGATAATTGAGGTCTAGTAAAAACACATTCTGGTCTTTTTTGTTAAAATGTTTGCTATTCTTAAAATTTGTACTGCAGGTTTATTTCCTCTAAAATCACATATTAAAATGTGAAATCCCACCAATATCATTACCACTATACAATAATATGTGATGCACTTAAGGTTTTCTTAGAATGCTGTGATTTTCTATATTTGAAGGTAAGTATTTTGATTTAAAAAATGGCCAAAGGGAAACTTATATTCTGATTGACTGAAACAGCCTGGCACCCAGGCTGTTATTTTTTAACAATGCCCGCTTAAGAATGAGTGCCACTTCAAGGTGTCCTATTGCTCCTACTATCCTTGGGTACCCTGAACATTCAAAACCACCAGCTGCCATTTTTCCACTCGCTAAGCAAACTCTAAACTGGTGGTTAAGTTCATCTTCCTAATTGTTTTCCCCATAACAGTGTTGTTCAGAAAAAACATAAAGGAACAGCGTTAATTTAAAGAAATAAAAGAGCTCACATTTCAAAACAGCAGTCTAACTTCATTGATAGAACATGTAGCTGCAGCACCTCTACTGTGCATTAGAAGAGCGGGAATTTCTTCGTTTACCTACTCCTGTCATACACAGTAGTGGTACCGCAGCTACTGCACTCTCTCATCCAAACCAATTTAGCCTAGAGCGAGTCATGACTACTACAGAAAAACATGTCCTACCACAATAAAATCCTTACTGAGACCACCTGCAACCAACAGAAAACAACTGCCTCCCAGACCATGCTCACTCTATCACACTGCGGTCCAAGCATTAGACGCCCAGTGTGCCCAGTGGCAAAAAACACAGGACTGAAAAAAAACTTGCAGATAAAAATCAAACATAAACCAAGTAAGGGGGAACTGTGGCGAGGACAGGCGCATCAATGTGAGAGTCCAATATGGAAACAGTAACTGTTACTCTGCTGTGGGGATGGTAACTGCATACAACTGGCTTTTTTTTTCCTTAACTACAGAGTCTGAAGTGGAACAAAAGGCTTTCAATGCAATGCATGTGGAGGAACTATTTTTTTAATAAGACTTATTTTAAAGCTATTGTTTCATTAATTTTTTATTACACTTTTTTTTGTTACAGTACCAATTTTCTAAGTGTTATAATACCCTCCAGAGTGGGCGTTATGGGATATAACGGACCTTCCAGGGGCTATAAGACCCTCTGCCTGTGGTGTCGAGCCTCATTATGCCCCTAGGCAGTCCGTTATATCCCAGTAATATCCACTCTGTTGGGTATTATTACTTACATACTGTACTGTATTTTACAGTAGGTGTTTCATAAGCTTGTGTCCAGCAAGAACCTTAACAGATTTTTTATTGCAGCCACTGCATATGAACAGCTGAGTTATAGATTATCAAGCCGGGGATCACCATCACCAACTCTCTCAGAAGCACATTCAAGTTCATAATTAGCTTTCCCGTCCTTAATTCTCATATATTTGAATCAAAATCCATTTAGAATTAAAGAGGACAGGGAATTATTTAAAATTGGCAGCTGTTTAAAATGTTCATGTTTTCAGAAATTATATTGATGTTCATAACAGATCCATATGTAACTGCACTTGAGTAAATAGTGATGGGAAAAAAATGCATTTTGCATTTTTTGCTTTTATGGACAGCATTCTGTTACAGTTCTCTTCATGAACCAGTGAGTTGGAGTTTTAGCAATTGTATGTCACTGTGTCACATTTTATGTACAGAACTCTGAGCATGGTTCTGAGAGGTCAGCTGCTCATGCTTAGCATTCCGTATTCAAATCATGACATAGTAAAAACTCCAGATTACTGGTTCCATCAAGAGAAGTGTGCAGAGTGTTGTCCATGAACAGAAAATAATTGAAAACACAGTTTTTCACATCAGTGTTTATTTAGGTACTGTTAAATATAGATCATTTGGAGTTACGAATTTCATATCTGTGAATAGGAACATTACTAACTGCTGCCAATCAGTACATATCTCCTGTCCCCTTTAAAGTATGTGCCATGAAAAAACTTTAACCTGCCACTGACAAAAGGTTTACCTAGTGCTCCATTTAGGGGAATGGGATAATCTGCGCCATTGTTCTCATCTATTGTTTCAGTCTCTGTGGTAATGAAAAGTTTTCTGATAGACTGCCTCAACACAGGTTGTTAAGTAGGTAAGAAAAAGAGGAGCACACACAACAACTTGAAATGAACAATATTGTTTTATTTTAAAACACTGAAGAGTGTGGATCAAACTTCCTTACTTATCGCCTCATCAGTATGGACACTTCATCAGGGAATGGAGTTTGTAATAGAACATGGACATTTAAATATACCTTATAAGTTAATTAAGTACTTATTTACACAGGTGACAAGACTCTTTAAATTAGTGAACAATTTTAAGTGCCAACGCACAGAAAGAGTGAATGTTGAAGTGCCAGAACTCATACCTGAAACAGTTATTCCAAATACCCACACATTTAAAAGAACAAGCTAAAGGACTGGCAACTTCATAAAGGGAATTAACAATGCTGACTGAACTATAATCAAACAATGTTTAGACCATTCATAAGTGGTGTCCAAAAGGACTTTTACCTCTCAAACAAAACTCAACACATTTCTTGAAGGGAGCTCTAAAGATGGCAGGCACAGTAGCAAAACAAAACAAAAAAAATCGGGTACTGGAATGAAAACTACTCTGGAACAGCTAGTCAATAAAAGTCCTTAACCATTCTAAAACCCATTTGTAAACAAAACAAAGGTATGAAGAAGCTGGGGGGTGGGGTGGAGAAGGTAAATTTGGGAGGCGGGATTAAAAACAGAGGGAAGGTGACAGAACAAAGGAATGGCCTAAGTTTAGACATATGTGCCAAGGGATTTTAACTAATTCCAGCATTTGCTAAATTTTATATTTTCTACAGACTGCTTAGTTGCAACAGTAATTTATACATATTCAGGAGAAGACACATCAGAGGTCATGCAGCAAATATTTTTTCAATCAATTCGATATTCATAAGAAAGGCTTAAAATCAAAGTGCTCATTCAGATTGTTTGGCTCAAGGCCCTGAGTGTCAGAATCCATTTTGATTCAGCTTGAAGCAGAAATTTGAGCCTGTCCTCATTTCGTTCTCTAACATAGATATGTTCTGACGCCCAAAAACAGAAGCCAATAGGGTTGCAGTTGTGTGCCCCCTTAAAATGTGCACCTAACACATTGGTCATGGACTCTTTGACAGAGGCCCTAATGTGCTCTTGGATGTGACATTTTAG
The DNA here is from genome assembly GCA_016271365.2 of Neoceratodus forsteri. Classification (NCBI taxonomy): domain Eukaryota; kingdom Metazoa; phylum Chordata; order Ceratodontiformes; family Ceratodontidae; genus Neoceratodus; species Neoceratodus forsteri. Next base: position 869,703,146 of record CM057452.1, on the reverse strand, counting down.
GGGGTGAACATTCCTGCCAGGATAAATAAATCCACACCTGCACCAGCCTACATACACTGTGCACTCAGTTCTGCAATTTATGCATTCTTTGAGAGTGTATGTATCATCAGTGACACAGTGTACAAAGTCTATCCCGACCTGGCAAATTTAGAGATGTTACATTTCATACATTTTTGAAACCTGGAGACAGTTGTTTTTATTACTATCTGCTACAAAATGACTGCCTCATAGTCTGTAATACTGGTACTCTTGCTAAACATGATCCCGTGGGTTACACTCCTGGAAGAGATCAAGGAGAGGGGATATGACTGAGACTTTCAAATACCTCACAGGGGTAAATAAGGTAGAGGATTAAATACTTTTTCAAAAAAAAGGAGTTCAAAAACAAGGGGACATGCTATGAAGCTGGATGGGGTAGATTAAGGAGAGATGTGAGGAAGTACTGCACAGAAAGAGTGGTGGATTCCTGCAACAGCCATCCAGGGGAGGTGGTGGGAGCAAAAACAGTAGTGGGGTTCAAGAATGCATGGGATAGGTATAAGAGAATCTTAGTGGAAAGGGGAGGGATGGACAAAGAGCCAGAGATTAATTAGGGTCTCTAGTGATACTACAGGTAGAGAAAACTGGGTGGGCCAAGTGGTCCATATCTGTCATCAAAATATATGTTTCTATGAAGGGTTAAAATTCTGGGTCAGATTAAAAAATGCTCTAATTATCTTTTATAATTTGCTTCAATTTCATTGCTTTTGGGTGCAAATCTGTAGCAAAATTTACAAGGGGAGATTTCTTCTTTCTTTTTTTTTTGGGGGGGGGGATTTACAGCAATGTACTCTTATCAATATGTGAAGCTGTAGCTTTTGCTTCCACAATCGAGCTGCCCTCTTTTTAAACCTGGTTGACATTATCCCAGACTCCTTTATGTATCTCTCTTCTATTGTACTATTCCCATTTATTTTAAGGAATTGACTGTATGGGTTGCTGTTGACAAGGGAGTACATGTGGGTACTCACTGCCCTCAAAATTGTGCTGTCAGCTACTGGCTTCCTGAATGAGGAAATGGACATTGTCTTGTCCCTTGTAACAAATAAACTGACATCAAGATATTCATCAAGAAATCAAAAATTCAGCATGCACAGGAACATGGTATGCTGGTACATCTCAGGTTGGTAACCTAAGAGGGACTAAACAGAGAAAAAAGGGGCACTTGAAGGAAATAAACTGAGCAAATTAAACTGTTAAACACTTTATTGTGAGAAACGGGAACAATGCCCAATGACAGCCCTAGCATTTCAACAAGAAGGTCTTCATAAGGTGATGTTTTTGACATCAAGATATCCAGTCTGTATGTTACTGCTTTTGTGGGTACAATGAATATTGTATGGACTCTGGTTGAGCCACTTCATGAATCCTGCTATTTTTTCATCACTCCCACCCCTGACACACAGCATATTGTCAATAAAATAAAACCACTTAACAATGTGTCTGAGATGGGGTTTTGACTGGCTGAAGATCATGTTCGACTCCACCAGCCCAAAATTATGTTGGCATATGAGAGTACAAGCACTGCCCCCTTAGCCACACCTTTTAGCTGTAAAAAAAATAACATCTGCCATTAAAAAAAATAATAATTATGAGTAAGGACAAACTGAAGCATTTCCAGAATGAAGTTTTTTTTCAGCATTGCTCATGTTTTTTTTTTCCATGTTGCAGTGCCTCTGGGAATGCAGCAGTTCCTGTACTGGGGATGTATGCAAATGCAAATAGAAGTTATGTCTATTGCCAACTATTGATAGTGGTCCTCCCAGTCCATGTTTTTGATTTTATTTAATAAGGTACATGGCATCTCTCAGATATCCTAGTATGGTGGGATAATCTGCTTCAGGTGGAAGGTCAAAAATCTGGAAGAACCTCGCAAAGAAAAAGAACCTTCAGAAAAAGAGACGTGCAAGAACAAGGGGACACAACTTAAAGATAGAGGGGGGGCGGTTCAGGGACAATGTGAGGAAGTATTATTTCACAGAGAGGGTAGTGGATGCATGGAACAGCCTTCCTGAGGAGGTTGTGGGGTCTAAAACTGTGGGAGAATTCAAGAATGCATGGGACAGACATAAGGCAATTCTTGTGGGGGTAGGAAGAAATAGGCTGTTGGTTAACTAGGATCTGCGGCCTATCCTGTAGGTAGGGAAATGGGCAGACTAGATGGGCCAAGCGGTCCTTATCTGCCATCAAAGTCTATGTTTCTATGTTTCTATGTTTCAAAGTCAGCAGATCCCTAAGACAATTGGACAACCCAGAGGGTACCTCATAGATTTGTGGATTTTGGGAAGGGTATAAAAAGTAGGGGTAACTAGGTGTGCGGTTATAAGATAATCAGCTTCCTAGCCAGTAATCCATCTATTTGTTTTAGCTTGCTCAACTTCTGAGTACCAGATAACTTTTTATGCCATTGTAGGGTTTAAAGTTGATGTCTTATAACACTCTCTGTCATTGAGCTGTCCTTCTATTTTTGAACATATTTTGCAGTGTCCTGGACTACAACAGCACAGCCCAAGTCAGCCTGTTTGATGATTACATTTTTAATTTTTTGCATCTCTTTAAGAGCTTCTCACACCTTGGATGACAAGTTGCAGTTCTGATGTCTGACTAGTTCCCTCCATAATTGAAGCACATACTGCTGAACAACATTCTCAAATACCCTAAAACTGGAATGTCTGTTAGAATTCAGGCAAAATCTACTTTTTGCTGGTAGGCCTGTACTAAGCAGTGCATTAGACACATGCACATTGATAGTATTCAATCCATCAGCAGCATTGTCAACATTTGTATAAATACTTTGATTCCCACTCGAGTCACTAATAGTTGGAGTCTGTTGGTACATTATTTGCAATTTGTAGTAATAAATCAATTTCTTCTTCAATAGAAGTCTCATGTATTGCAACATCCTGTTGTTCCAGCAATTATAAAATCTTTTTTAGATTAGTTTCTGGATTACCAATGTCCTCCAAGGTAGTTAGCCAAGTACTAAAGCCATGTCTGTTGTCTTGCATTAAATGCACTAAGTGCTGTAGTTCTTGGTTGATTCCCCCCAAAGTGAACTTTGAAGTCTAATCTGTGGATTGTTTATATATGTCCACCTGCACTTGAAACCAGGTAGGCTGGTTTAAGGGACAAATGTTAACCCCTTTGATATCAATTTAGCTTGTGCTTCTGTTAAATTATAAGTAGAAAGGTTAAAAGCCTATTTCAACATTTCCTTGTTGATCTCCTGGGTGCATGTGATTCTTTGTTTCTTTGGCTCTGATGCGTCTCCAGCCTTTTATGCATATTTCTTTTTTGTAGGTTGTTGCATTTTGCTATGGTGGTTTTGCACAATTTCTAAACTATCTACCTTACAGTTTATATGGGCTGTTTCCTTGACTGCTCTTTCCCGCTGTTCACTTTAACTCATGGCTGAGATGTTTTCTCCCTGTCACCTGCTCTTCACGTGTTCTCTGCTCCTGGACTGGAAGTGATGGTCCCACACAAAGATGTTTCCCATCTCATAGTCCCTATGCTCTCACTTGAATTTGTTCCTCTTGTGGTTTTTGATTTCTTTTTCAAGTTTTTAAATTTTGTTCTGCAGTATCTGGTTTAAGCCTTTAAATTCATGAAGGTTGCTGAATTCTTCTAGCTTTTCTTGTACTTCAACCAAAGCTGGTTTGTTCAGTGAGTAAAGTCTTTTATCTTGCTCATTTAAAATATCCACCAATATTTTGGAGCAGTGTTCTAATGCCCCTTCCCATCTGATTTTTAAGTCCTCATCCAGTTTCCCAGATGAGGGTGTCTTGTGGACGTTTAGTCCTGTTGGTACTTGACCTTTTGCTACATAACTCTACAGTGTAATCTGGTCAAATCAAAGGTGCGTTTTCTGTGCTGATAGCTTCTCAAATTTATGGAACAGATTTTCAATTTCATCTGCTTCAGCGTTACTTACAGGTACTGTATAGTGACAGACAGATTGCTTCAAAGTTTCAGTCTATAGTCACTCTCCTCTGCATTCTTGAAAGAGAAAAGTATTTCTGTATCAATTTTTAATTCTGTATGACTTGACTAACTCTCAGTTTGAGAGGCTTCTCTTCTAGTTCTGTTCAGATTATTCAGACCATTAAGACTTCACCTTGAGAATTGGAATTGGATTTTGAGAATCAGGGCCCTTGATACAAATGGTCTTAATGACCAGATTGGCTTCAGGCCTATCTTATGAATATGGAATTGATGGAAGAAATATTTGCTGTTCAGCCTCTAGTGTGTCTTCTCTTGAACAGGCATACATTATTTTTGTGTCTAAACAGTCTGTAGAAAACGTAAAATTTAGCAAATGCTAAAATTAGCTAAAATTCCTTGGTGTAGTAGTTTAAAATCAGACCAGTCCCTTGTTCTGTCACTTTTTCTCTGTTTTACCCACTCCCAAATGTTCCCTATCCAGTCCCCCAAACCCCTACCCCCACCAGCCCATATATAGCTTTGTTATGTTTACAGATTCGTTTTGGAATGGTTAAGGAATTTTAGGGACTAGCTGCCCCAGGGTAGTTTTCATTCCAGTACTGGATTTGTGTTGTTACTGTGCCTACTGCCTCTGAGCGCTCTTCAATGGATTTACTAAATTTTTCTTGAGCGATAAAAGCCCTTTTGAAACTCCACTTATGAATGGCACACACAATGATTGACTCTAGCTGGATCAGCATTGCTAATTCGCTTTGTGGACTTGCCAGTCTTTTAGCTTGTCCTTTTAAATGTGTGGGTATTTGGAATAACTGTTTCAACTATAAGCACTGGCACTTTAACTTTCACTCTTTCTGTGTGATGGCACTTAAAATTGTTCACTAATTTAAAGATTCTTTTTACCTGGCAAAATGATTACTTAATTAGCTTATAATGTGCATTCAAATGTCCACATGCTAGGACAAATTTGGCCCCTTGGTGAAGCCTCCATGCTGAGGAGTGGTCATGTAGGAGAGTTTGCTCTATGTTCTTTAATGTTTTAAAATAAAACAATTATCACCTTTGGAGTGAGGAGAGCATCTCATTCCTGCTTTTAAAGGTTAAGTACTTAGTCTATTTACACCGGACTTGGTGGATAATAGAAAGTGATTAAAACTGAGGGAAAAGATAACGTGCCATTTCTTGACTGTAACAGACAGTGGATAGTAAGGGCAATGGATAATTGATAACATTAACATGGAGAATGATTGGTACAAGGAAAAAGTTGGCAGATTGTGAGGGTGTCAGATTACTGAGAGGCAAATAATCAAAGGAGTACTGTAAGGAAAATATAGCCATACTACAGTATGTTGGGTCAAACTTCTTTATGGCTCATCACATAATATATTAACCCTTAAACTGCCAACACAATTGAATGTATAGGAATTTTGCACAGGTATATCAGTGTGCAGCACAGCAAGGGTTAGAATATCATATTTGATCCAGTGTATCATATTTCCATTTGCAAGTGGGCAGCTAATTAGTTGAAATTCTTACCTCAAAACTTACAGACCCATTGTGGTCAGTGTCAAAAGCATTAAATAGGAAGTGTGCATATGTAGAAACATCTGAAATAAAACAAAGAATAGTCAATATTGTGAATGAAAAATTGTTAAAACTGTATTATTACTTTTTATTACTCAGTGCATGGTACTATATTCTATGTTGCAAGCAAATATGCATTCAGATTTTTATGCAAGTGCTTTGCTTCAACATTGTGAGCAGTAGCAATATTGCTAAAAGTATTGCTGTTCACTCAAAGAATGCATTGTGAAACAAGATGCAGTTCATACCTTTCAAAAGTGTTTACACTTCTAAGTAATATCTATGTAGCATTCTCCTTGTGTAGATTCTCTGGTATCTGTAAATATGTTTTTTCCAAGCTTTATTTACTTGGAATAGCTGAGTTGAGATACAAATTGCTAATTTCAGTAGTATCCTGCTTCTAATGAATGTTGCAGCTGGGTGGCCTGTAGCTCAAGTAGGTTAAGTGGCTTGCATATGGTCACACAACTGGCTCTGGACACATTTGAAGATGGATCTTCTGTTTCACAGTTCTGCATTGTAACCACTAGGTTGCTTTGTTTAACATGTTGATGTGGTGTCCCTGATATTTCGTCATATGTCTCTAGTTCAGTAATTTTTATGCATTGCCTTTTAGAGAGCTGAGAGGTTCTTTATGTACAACTTTCTGAAAAATATATAATTTCTTTTCTCATTAGAGTCTTCATGAGAGACCCTTGACACTCAACAATATTTGCAAAGGTATCACGAAGGGCAGTAATGTAATGAAACTTCCACATTTGTGCCAAATTATAATATTCTTGTACCATATCTTATTTACATTATAAAAATTACTGTGTGTAATATATGATTTATCCCACTAATGCAAAGCATAATGGGAAGTATATTCAAATTTTCATGAAATAATTTAGACGGGTTCTGCTTTTTGCAGGAGTGTAGGGAAGGGAACAAATACATGAACAATTCTTCTCAGGACTCATCTGTGTGCTGCATCTGTATCTCAACCTAGAGGAAAGGGGAACACGCCCTGTGATGGTCTTTCTGGTTGGGTCATGGTGAGCCCAAAATAGGAAAGCAATTTAAAAGACAAAGAATCTCAGCACTTAAGTCCTCAGGCAAGTTTTACCCTGGAAGAACACTGGAATCAAAGACAGGTTTCACAGAAATACAAAATCAAATGCACCCTAATCATGCAAAGCATTGTGGGCAGTATCTACACATTCCCATGAAAACATTCAGACTGGTTCTGTTTTAAGTAAGAATGAGCTAACATAATCTGCAAAGGCCAAGCAAAGCACATGTTTCATTCTCATTTGGACTCAGCAGTGTGTCTAATCTGTATCTGAACCCATCAGAAGGGGGAACTAGCCCTATGATGGCCTTATGAATTTGGTTCATGATAAGCCAGAGTAACCTTTGCATCAGGTATTTTGTGCTAAGGTTCTTTGTCTTTTGGATTGCTTTCCTATTTGCACAATACACTCTTGCTTAAAGCAGAACCAGTCTAAATTATTTTATGGTAAATTACTTATATGTCCCATTGTACTTTGCATTATCCAGGTATGTGTGATTTTGTATTTCTGTGAAATCTGGCTTTATTGCCAGTGTCCTTCACAGGTAACCCTTGGCTCAGGGGTTTTATGACAAGATTGTCTGACTTTCAGATTGCTTTTCTATTTTGGGTACTTCATGTCCCAAATCAGTAAGACAATCATAGTGCTGATTGCCCTTTTCTAATAGTTGAGAAACAGATGAGCTACACTGATGAGTCCTGAGAAGGATGTAACGTGTCAGTGTCTTCTGTTCTAAGCCTTTGCAGATTGTGTGAGAGGCTGTCTGGCACCATATACTCCTGCTGAAAGCATAACCTGTCTAAATTTGTTCATGGTCATTTGCATATACTTTCCATGATGCTTTGCATTATTGGATATGTTGGATTTTGTATTTCTTTGACACCTGGATATGTTGCCAATTCCCTTTCTGGGTACCCTTGACTCAGGGGTTTTGTGCAGAGGTGCTTTGTCTTTCTTATTTAATATTTACAGTATGCAGTCTATTTCAGAATGACTGCCAATTTGCCCCCCCCTCAAAAAAAAGTTAATCAGAACACATTATTCTGAGTTCCAAAGCTCTGTCCTCAAACTGTTTACTTGTTTTCATCTCTGGGTAGAATCAAATCTGGAATTAGACAAGTTCTAAAATGATATTAGTATAGTCGACATTAAACTTTAAAGCAACTTTATTGCTACTGAGTTGCTAATCCATTATCCAAAATCAAAAGCAATAAGTTGAAAGCATAGCATTCAGTGATTTTCCAAACCAGTTAGTAATGAATTGTCAGATTTTTTTGCATCTAAATATTTTCTTCAATACTTTAAAGATATCAACAAGCATACATTCCATTTATACGCAAACTGAATGCTAAAAAATATACAGTTAGATAAACAATATAAACAAAAAGCAACTCATTAAATCACAAGTTAGTAACTCACTGCAGTTAAAGTTTAATGTTGACTGTACAGTGCACTCTTAGAAAATAAAAAAAAACAAAATGTAATTAACTAAACAGGAAACTTGCACCAGACCTCTCAAACTAAAGGAAGAGTATATGTTTCCTCCTAAACTCACTGCCAGTGAAATAATTTTTACAAAGAGAAAGACTCCACTAAAGTAGAAAAATATCAATATACAGTACAAACATTCAGTATAAGGGACAGGAAAGAAAGAAGACCTGTGGGGCCAAATATTCAAACGTTTTCATGGTTGCTAACTGGTGTTTGCCTGTGCAAAACTAGTTTTGCGGTAGAGCAGAAGCGCTTGAAGGGAAGATCTGCTTCTTTACAAATGACACCAAAATCTGCAATAGGGTGGAAATTCTGGAGGGGGTAGGGGAGGATGAGCAGACCTGCAGCTGCAGAATAAGGGGTGCTAGCTGCACATTCGAGCAGACTTAATAGACCTCTAGGCCTTTATCTGCTGGCAAATTTCATATGTTCATATGACCTTAGAAAACTAGAGGTGTGGTCAAGGGTATGGCAGCTGGATTTCAATGCAAAGAAGTGCAGAATAATGCACTTAGGGCACAGACACCCAGGGGCTGATTACAAAATGGGAAGAGTGGTATTAATGACCACCAAGCAGCAAAGAGACCAGGGGGTAATCATGTTGGATGACCTAAAGGTGGCCAGACAGTGCAACAAGGCAGTGGAGAGGGTGAGTGGGATGCTGAGGTGCATAGGGAGGGGTATCACCAGCAGAAAGAAGGAGGTGGCGTTTCCTCTCTATAGATTGCTGGTAAGACCCCAGCTAGAATACTGTGTCCAGTTCTGGAGACCACATTTCCGGAAGGACATACACAGAGTGGAGGCAGTCCAGAGGAGGGCAACTAAAATGGTGCAGGGTCTGCATCAAAAGCCTTATGAGAAGATACTAAAGGACCCCAATATGTACAACCTGGAACAAAGTAGGGACAGGGGAGATATGAGAGAGACCTTTAAATACCTAATAATGGTAAATAAGGTACAGGGAGGGTGTATTTTTCAGAAGAAAAGATGCTCAAGAACTAGGGGATGTGCAATGAAACTAGGGGGTAGATTCAGGAGAGATGTGAGGAAGAATTTCTTCACAGAAAGAGTGGTGGATTCCTGGAACAGCCTTCCAGTGGAAGTGGTGGGGGCAAAATCAGTGGTGGGGTTCAAGAATGCATGGGATAAGCACAAAGGAATCATATTGCAAGTCCCTCCCAGTCGGACACCCCATCTTATGGCACCCAGTAATACCTTCACCATCCTAGTATTACATTATACTGTGTGTTTGCCATGGCCCCTCCACTGGTATATGTATATACTGTATATACTGTAAATATTAACTTAACTCTCCTATAACCCATTTGTAACATGTGAATTTTATTGTACATCACTGTGTTTATAAACATTTTTTCCCCTGTATGTATAACTGTTTTATATAAGTGTATGATGTATCTGTTATGTATCAACTGTTGAACCTTGACCTTATCAGGTCCATCTTGTAAATGAGCCTTGCTCAACGATGTTCGCCTGAATAAATAAAGATTTGATGATGATGATGATGATGATATTGGAAAGGAAGTGGGGGAGGGAGAAAAAGCTGTAGATTGGCTAAGGTCTAATGTAATAGTGTAGGTTGGGAGAAATGGGCAGACTGGAAGGGCCAAGCTGTCCTTATCTGCCATCAAATTCTATGTTTCTATGTTTCTAGCCCAATATTCAAAAGGGTCGGTTATGCTAGAAAACAGGGTTAAGACCTGCACAAACCACAGTGTGTTGGGGTATGCAAATGGAGGCAGGGACAGAAATATCAGCACCAGCTGATATTCAGCAGATTTTCATGGCACAAAAGAGTTTAGCATGGTCTTTTTGTGCCATACAAATATTGCTGAACAAACCACCTCTGACACCATGCAACCCTAGTGGCTACTGGAGGTAAGGCAACCAACTAGCTGGCTGGCAATTAGAGGAGCATACCCTCCTCTGTGGTCCATGGCACCCTCTCCAATTGCAAGTCCCTAGTAAAAAAAACAGCCTCCCTGGTGCTAGTGGCCCCCTCCCCCGATCACCAGCATGTAATTAAATAACACACTCTCTGGTGCTAGTGGCCCCCCTCCCTTCAATCGCCAGCCCATAGGTAATAATACCCCTCCCTAGTCCTATTGGTTACCCTCTCTCTGATCGCCAATCCATAAGTAAAAATACTCATCCCTGGCATCAAGTGGTACCCCTCTATTCACCAGTCCATAGGTAAAAATATCCCCTGCATCCAGTGTTCCCCCCTCTCTGATTGCCAGCTCATAGGTAGAAATATCCCTACCTGGTGCTAATGGTCCCCCTCCCTCTGATCACTAGCCCTTAGCTCAAAATACCCATCCCTGGTACCAGAGTTCCTTCTCCCTCCTTTCACCAGTCCATAGGAAAAAATACCCCTCCCTGGCATCCAGTGATCCCCTTCCGCCCCACCACCGATCCATGTTACTGCTGGTCACAATCCTGTAATCCCTGGTGTCTAGTAGCATCCCCCCAAAGTGGCAACAAACACCCACTCCCCCAGTCATGTTACCAGTACGCTCAGTGCTGCAGGTGCATACAGCATCCTATAAATAAGACATGAACTTCCAGCCTGGACATAAGGCAGCCGGCTGAGGAGGTGTGAGAAGGGCTGCAACAGTCACTGTATGAGACAGTTCAAGGTTATTTTTTTTAATCATATGCTCCATTGTAATTATAGTCTATAGCAACCTGATCAGCTGATTTTGCTATTAAAGTGCATAAGCACTTTCATTCGTGAGACGCGGCCAGCCATGGAGGAGGGCAGGTTGTGCCAGTCATCTTCTCATAATGAGAATTGGGTGCTGCTGGGGGAAGAACAGTGGGATTAGGTTGCCACCAAGGTGAGGGGTGGGGAGGGACATACTGAAGTTTTTTTTTAAAGTGGAAACAGGCACCATATTAATTTAAAATGGTGGCCAGCTGTGGAGGAGGGAGGGTTATGCGGTTGCCCATCAGGGGGTTTAATGTTAAATAATAAATTATATCTAACAAAATTGTGGGTGTGGGGGAGGGAGGGTGGGACTGGGCTGCTAATAGAGGATGGGTGATGGGAGTTGCATTCACTTGGTTTTGGGCTTGGGAGGAGGGTGGGGGCCTTTTTTTTCACATGTTACCTGAATACCTGAATATTCACCTGTTCAGGAAGGGCTCCTGAATATTCAGAAGCCCTTCTATTCATGGTATTTGGAAAGTAATATTCAGCTCCTGCACACCCCTACTGGTCACCTCTATCCTTTTTAAATCATGTTCATTCACCCTGACCTTCTGAGATCTATCCATCAGTCACTCTTTAATGCATTTTATGATCTTACTGTTAATTTTGGTCTTGCTCAGGCATTTGATTGTATAGGTATTTGGCACAGTGTCACCTGCCTTGCTAATGTCTAAATATGCTACATCCACTAGCTCTCTTTCATCAAGTGCTTGACTGACATTTTCATGAAAGCTGATTAAATAAGTCTGACACGATTGTCCTTTCCTAAACCTATGTTGGTTCATGTCCCACATATCCTCTTTACTTAGCTATTCTTCTGTTAAGTTTCTTAGGATGGGCTCCAAAAGTATCCCCACCACCACTGTCAGGCTAACAGATCTATAGTTTTCTTTTTGTGCCTTGACACCCTTTTAATAGATCAACACCCCAGTGGCAGTCCTCTATTCCTCTGGTGCTATTCCTATCTACAATTATTTTTTGTGTGTCAGCTCCCCAACCTCCCTGAAGGGATTCAGCACCTACCCTTGCCACCTCCCCATGCCCAGGCTTATCCCCCTGGATGGGACCACCAGCGGGTACCTCCCAAGATCAATGGTAACTTGTCTTGGTGTATCCCCCAGGGTGGGGCAATGGGAGTGAGGGCTCCACCTGGTGGACATGGTAGGCAGTGAAGGCAGCAAAGCAGAGCTTTATGCTTCAGGGCTGGCATTTTTGTATGCTGTATTGGGTTGGGGATGTGCAATTATGGCCAGCATTCGCCTCACCCCCCCACCCCACTGATATGGTGCCAGCACAATGGTTCCCATGGTCTTTGCTAGGGGTCTGTAGTGTGCCGGACACACAACCCCTCACCCCATGGAGAAGGAGAGCAATCCCTAGGATGCTCAATCCTTCTCCCCCAGCTGGCCCTCCAATGTCCTGAGTCTATTTCCAAACCCAGGTCATTGGTGTCACAGACGGACACACTGCCTCTGTGTCAGTGGGCTGGCCTTCTGTCTCCAATGATTTTATGAACATTGTAGTCATTGGATCAGCTAATTTCTGTGCCATTTCATTGAAGAATCTTGGGTGTAATCAAACAGGTTCTTTGTGATTTATTACTATTCAGTGATAACAATGCTTCACACTCCTCTTTTGCTGTAACTTGTGGTGTTAAATCTAGTACATCTTGCACTTCAGTTGTTTTTAGTTCTGAACCCTTCTATACCTACCCCCAAAAACTTTTTTTAGGAAGTTGCCAATTTCTTTGTCATTAGTGATAGTAGTAGTTTTAAGCAATAAGGCATGACCAGGGGTTAGATTAACAGTCTGTTAATCTCCCCCTAGGAGTGTAATGTAGCATGAGGCTCAGCTGAGTGCCATATTGCCCCTAGGGAGTGATTGACTGTTAATCTAACTCCTGGGAGTGTCTTATTGCTACTATAAAAATTATTCCAAAAGAAATGTGTTAAAAGTAGACTTTGAAGGTTTTCCTCATTTAGAGGGAGATTTTTAATAAAATAGTTCTTCCACAAACAGTTTAAGAATGCTGCTTTAAATCAGAATGCATCATTCCACACATTCAGCAGTGCTAGAGGATGAAATGCTGATAGGAAGAATCCAAGTGCCATGGCAATCAGGCTGTACATGACAGTGTAACATGAATTAATATAAGGCTGTTGGAATCCTAACAGCCAATCAGAGACCTTTTTTATAATCTTCTTTTAAAGGTCCCACTGTGCTACAGTCTCCACTATTATTCCTGACATATGCCTGTTTTAGCATTATATACTATGATGTCTTATCTTATTTTAACTTGGTTTTAAAACCACAGCTGTTTTCAAATGTATGCACTAACACATAGGCAGAGTTTAATAGAATTTAGAGGATCCTGTGTTTTCTCTCAGAAAAGGAGTTATTCATTCTGTAACTTTGACCTTAATGTTTTCCTTTGAATGTGACTCTACCTGTCCTTATGAGCCTCTAGTATATTTTATGAGCTCTTCTTAGAAGGGAGTTGTCTGCTTGGTGACATTTGACCTTGGAATGTTTTTCTCTGATACTCACAGCCTGTGTTATCTATATGGCTTTAAGTTGGCTTTTAAATGTAATTTTTTGGCCATTGGGATTCTTTACAACCATTTTGTCTGTTTTTTTTAATGTATGATCTGGTATTTAATAGGATGAATTCTTCCCAAACACCTGTCATTAGGTTCTGACAAAGGATTGTGTGTAATCTGAAAGCTTTAGCACCAGTTTTCTTTTGTATCATCTATGTGGGTCCAATAAAATATATAATTTCTTGATCTATTATTCCTGAGAAATGCCCAAAACATTTTTGGTTTTGTACATGCACGTCTTGCAATACTTGCAATACAGGCTTATAACCAACAGTGTAATAATCTCTGGGAGAGTATCCAGTCTCCTTACCTATAGGTGCAGTCAAGTCTGTCTGAGAGAAAATACATGATACAAAGTGTCTTATACCCTGATAATTACTATGGCAACTACAAAAGAAGATACATAAAAAGTAAGTAACTGGCTAAAAACAGGTGGCCAGAGAGTAACCATCCTAACTAGCATGGGAAAGTTGCTTAGCTAGCAGAAGATAAAACATGAACAATGAGGCCTGTGATGCTTCTCCAAGGTCACTTGCAGTTACAGTTTGTGCAAGCACTAAAGATGGCACTGCTGCCTAACTAATGATTATACAATAACAATTCATTAGAAAACCTTTTACAGTGGTACAATATATTATGAGGATATAGTAAAGCATAATATGTATTGCAAAAGTACAGTAGGACTCAGATCCTGACACTCATGCTTATATGACAAGTGTCTGTGCTCTAAGGTTAGTACATATACCTACATATGTGTTGCTGTCTGTGAAGTGGGGGGTACAATCAGGGTTGTTGGTCCATGGATAACATCCCCCCTTGTTGCCTCAGAAGGGGCAACAGTCCCAGGAAAGTAGTGGTATGGAGCTAAAAACTCATTTACAAGCCCGATGCACAAGCCTTGTAAAGGAATTTGAGTTGTTCTAGGTGTTGTCTTAGAGTACGTCACAGATAGCAGAGGATGAAGATTAGAAAAATAATCAAAAATGCTTGAATAATAGCAAAAGCTTTAAAAGTAATTTCCAACCAAATACTGGATAGAGCAGTACTTAAGTCACCATCATTAATAAGAGTATTAAGAACATCGCCAGCCTTAGAAATATTAGTGCTATTATATATCAAATGTGAATCCTTCCTAGCTAAAAGAGATCTCAAGGAAAGTGTCAAAGGGTCAATGTGCACGTTAAACATGGGCAAATACTGAGACAAGGCAAGCAAGTATTGCGGATCAGCATCTATAACATCTGGTTCTGGGAGAGGAACAAGAGTTATCACAGTGTGACCTATAACAGTTTTCTGCTGTGGAGTACAACAATAGTTAGGTGCTTCAATGACACAAGATTTATGACCATAAGCAAATGACTTGTGGTCAGTAACAATGCAGAACTGGCCATCAGAGTTATACGTGACTCTGACAGATGGGACCCTCCATCACTGTAGACATATAGGGCAGACAAAGGACTGGTTGGTGAGCCATGAAGTGAAGTGATGTACCTCTTCCAGGCAGCTTCTAGATGTAGCTGTTTTGACATCAAGCGCAGAAGATGCAGCTCGTGGAGATTCAGATTTGTCATCCTCATCAACATCAGTAAGGTTCAACGGCAATTTGTCACCAAAGGTAAAGGCCCAGTCAAGGTGTTCTGGAGAGTAGCCACACACTGGTTTCACAATGTCAAAGACATCATAGTGGCACAGGTAGTAATATCCTTTCCTGGTACAACAGTTCATGTGGGGTGCCACCCAAGCTTGTAGCACAGCATGGTAAACCAATAAAGATGGAAGGTCAGTTCTTTCATGACAGATGTCAGCATCAAGATGTCTAATGGAATTCATTTCAGAAAGTTTATCAAAGACAGATGTGATGGGGTCAAAGCAGAGCAATGACACCATAAAGGGGACAAACATGTTGTCATGTATTGAACAAGTCTTGGTAAAAGAAAAAGGTGCTTGATTTGGATATTTGGAAACATATACAAGATTTCTAGCTGTGGACATATAAATATTAATAGAATTTGCTAAACACTTATTAATACAACCAAGAGATATGCAGTGAGGACAATACTATTTACCCATTCATTTATCATCGATAAGATCTAGGATGTGTCCTGTTTCCGAGTCTCTGAAGAGATTTTTATCAGTGGAAATTACATAAGATCCGTAGGCAGAGCATAAAAGTTCATGGGCAATATATTGCTTGTTTGCCTCCTTATTGTTCTGAAAAATACGTTTATTAATCTTAGACTTGGTATCATTGAACCGTTTGGCAATTTCCTGCATGTTATAAACTGTAAAGCATTTTTCTTTACTTAAACCATTTACACCAAGTAACAAAGGGGGTAGGATATCATTCTTAATAGCTTGCTAAAATTTAAGAGTTTGTGCTTTGACAGCAGCTATGTCTGCTCTATTCCAAATAGACATGCCTGAGCCAAAAAGGCCAGAAATGGTACCTGCTGCACCAGTTACATCTGCAGTATCATGCCTAGTGTGTGGTCTAGCTTTAGCATTAGGTGCGGGTCTGAAAAACCCAACTTGATCAGTGGTATGGGGCCACTAACTGGATCATTAGTATGTGTCTGATGAGCAGATACAATATCTGTAAGCATCATACTGTAAACTTTAGAAGTATTGGTCGTGTGACAAAAAACAATCTCAGCCACATTCCAATGTATAAGATTGAAAACAACTGGTACATGCATGAATTGTACATTATTAATCAGGGCACCTGGAAGGGAAGTGGCAGTCAAACCACTAGGAGGGCCTTCGTCCTGGGGAAGACAGTCAGTCAATTGTACTTCAGTGGGTGGGACTACAGAAAGAAGAAGGACTTCAGTAGCTACATAGTTGTGAAGACAGAAGGCAGAGGTGAGACAGTCACACCAAGCAGGATCTATGAGAGCAGTAAGATTGTAATGACCAGTATGTCTGGGGGAAGTCTGTCGAATAGAAAGAGTACCATTTTTAGATGTCAGTGTTAGGCCATCCATGGAATGTAACTTTGGATAGGTGGGCTACATGGAGTGTGTAGCCATTTAAATCAGTTTCACATTGGATAGACAGGGATGACCTGTCTGGAGCAACTACCATGGCATTAAGATAGGCGTATGAGCCTTACTTAACAGTAATCATTTTGTCGGGTACACTAATGTGAACTCCCATTGGGGCTGAATGTTCAAGTTTACTAGAAGGTATTCTACACATTGCTTATATCCAGTTGGCAGAGGTTTGTTCTGAGAGACTGTCAGGGAAAATAGTAGTTGTAGTCCCACCAAGGTGAGGAGGTGCAAGATAGCCATCTTGCCAGTATACCTACAATAAAACAGAAAAGGTTTGTTAAGTGTAGGGTACTATTCCACCCTAGGTGGGTTGGGAAAAGTAAGTTTAGTCACCTTTGTACAACTTCAGCTGATTAACATGGAACCACTCACTGGTGGCTTCTTTTGCTGTTGAACTCAGACCTGATACACAGCAGGGCTGAGTTTGTTGACAATGGGATATGGGCTTTCCCATTTACTGGCAATTGAATGAGTGAGTTGTCTGTATTGGAGAAGCATAACTTGGTCTCCAACTTGTCACTCAACTTCTTTGACATGCTCATCAAAATGAGCTTTAGCTTGTTGTTGAGCCTTACCTACTTGATTGGCAGTGAACAGGTGTGTCTTCATGATGTCATCATGAAGCTTTTCAATGTATGTGTCTACAGATACTCGATCTGTGTGGGGTTGTGAAGATCAATCAACAGGTGCTCAGGTAATCTCATGGCTCTACCAGTCATAACCCTGTAAGGTGTACACTGAGTGGTGGCTGCAGGAGTACCCTAATTGCCATCAGTAGTAATGGCAAGAGTGAACCCCAATCCTTGGGATTGTCATTGATGAATTTGCATGACATCTGTTTGATTCTTCTGTTGGCTCTTTCTACCTGGCCTGTTGGCTAAGGATGGTAAGGGATGTGGAATCTCTGATCTACTCTGAGTAACTGGAGTGTCTGCTTCATCAGCTCAGCTGTAAAACTGGTTTCCTGGTCTGAGTCTACCTTTAAGGGTAGGCCCCACCTGGAGAACAATTGATCGACCAGGATCTTGGCAGTTGTCTTTGCCATGATTGTATTAGTGGGAAATGCTTCTACCCACTTAGAAAACAGATCTGCAACAATAAGTGCATACTTGTTGTTCTTGCTGGAGTTGGTAAGGGGACCAATGAAATCAATTTGTATCACATTCCATGGTCCATTTTGCCTTTGAAGCAACAATTTGGCATTTATTTTCACCAAAATTGGATTGTTCTGGGTACACACTATGCAGTTGTCTACATAATGCTCTACATCTTTGGCCATGCCAGGCCACCAGATGACTGTCTTGAGTCTCTGGAGGGTGTTTTCTGTCCCCTGGTGTCCACCAGTGGGAGTGTCATGCACCATATGGGTGAATTTGGTTCACAGAGATTCTGGTGCAATCCACAGTTTGTCACCTGTATCCTGTTTTCAATGCCAGATGAGCTTCTGATCATTGGACAAGTGTATATTGTCCGAGTGTCTCTTGTATGGACTACCAACAGGTGATGGTTGTTCAGTTCCTTTGTCTAGGAATCTGAACACATCTTTTAGTTCTGGGTCTGATTTCTGTGCAGCAGAAAGGTCCAGTGGAGGTTCTTGTACTGGTTTCTGACTAGTGTTAGCAGCTATTATAGCTCCCACAGCTATTGGGAGAGTCATTGTCCATGCCTCCAGCCTTTGAGTGCCTGCTTTGGCATGCAAGTCTGCTCAACCATTGTATTCATGGTAAGGGTAAGATTCACAGTGAGCCTTTACCTTGTGTATGTACAGTTTGTGAGTAAACTGTTGTGTCAGGGTGTGTATATACACAAACAGATCCCTGTATTTGACAGGTGTGCCATCAGATGATGTAAAGTTATTTTTCCTCCCAGAATAGTAGGAACTCAGTAAGGGAAGAGCAGACCCAGTTAGAATCTGCAAAGATGATAGCATCCTTGTCACCATGGGGCATGACCTCCAAAGCACAGGCCATAACTGCCAGTTCAGCATACTGTGAGGAGATAACAGTGCATTTCCTGGAAATGCACCTGAAATTGCATTCTGCATCCAAAATGAACACTCCAAATCCTGCCACCTGCTCTTTGTCCATATAGGAGGTGGAGCCATCTGTAAATATATGATACATGTTGGTATCTTCGAGAACCTCAGGTGTTGTCACTAAGAATGGTCCCAGTTCAGGTAAGTCAGGGGGTTGGAGGGCACAGTCATGGGGCTTACCTGTGTACAGTAGGTCATGGGCTAAGATTGAGGGCATTTTGGCAGGAGTACTTTGATGTCCCTGTCCTGCAAAAGCAAAGACCAATGGGTTAGTCTGGTGTTAGAGACTGAACCATCTTTTACTTTGTCTGAAAACAAAAAGGTTAGTTGCTGTATGGCAGGTATGCAAAACAATAGAAACATACCCAATAATGTACAGGAAGTGCTTGACAGACCAAAAGGTTGCCAAGAGTGTCCTTTCACAGAGACTGCATTTTCTCTCTACTGGGGATAGCATCTGAGATGCATAAGCAATGGGCTGGTGGTACCCATTGTACGTTTGTGCCAGCACTGCAGACATGGCCACATCAGAGGTGACAGTTTCCAAATGGAAAGGTAAGTTTGGGTGGGGATTGATCAGTGCTGGGGCTGAGGCTAATGCCTGCTTGAGCTGTGTAACAGCTTTAGTGTGAGTGTGGTTCCATGTCCATGGGCCATCCTTTTTCAGAAGTTCATTCAAAGGAGCAACATTTAAGGCAACATCAGGGTTAAAGTCCCTGGAGTAGTTTACAGTAGTAGCACAGAATTAGTCAAGGGATGTTGTGAGATTCCCCATTTATCCTTCAGAGAATTTAGAGGGGAAAAAAAACTCACAGCATCTCCTTTGTTATACCTAGAATGGACACAAGATGGTACACATGCTTTACTCTTGCTATAAGTGGCATGCTTTTTGTCAGACCAGAGATAAAGTTTAGAAATGCCCATCAGGTGGCACTCTAAAAATCAGGTGGTAATGAAAGAAACAATCAGAAGTATCCCCCCCTCCAAGTACAGTATACAGTAGCTGAATTAAATTTTGCCTGAAGTTTTATACTATGTGTTACTCTAATCTTGATGGCTATATTATTGCATTTTGTGATCAACTGTCCAAATCCAGATGATGAGATTTTTGCTAATGCCATTTGTTTCTCTAATGTCGCTATGTGTTATTAAATTTTATAGTCAATGGTTCATTTCATTTTATTTAAATTTTTATTTTGTTACTTGGTAAGCTTCACAGAGCATAAAAAATGCCTTTTTGAGAAACACGTGACCTATTAATCTTTTTAGAAATCAGTTTACAGAGTTTGATTGTGTCACACCATGATAAGTGTATCGGCATATTTTAGTAGTCTGTGGTTGAATCCAGTAGATGTTATTTTTTCCAAGAATAATATTTTTTCCAAAAATTCTTTCTGGTCATTTATCTGTTTGTTTTAACATATGTCAGGAGTGTGCCTCTAGGCACATATTTGTGAAGGAGTTACTGTAAAATGCCCCTGTGTTGCATAAAAGTAATTTATTTACATTTTCAGGCAATATCAACTTATCTTTCTTTTAGTCGGTCCGCACTAAACTCTGCTACCACTGGAAGCATATCCTCTTCGAGGACACACATCTGCCAACAAGTGCTGTCCTGAATCTCAACTTTTTGCAAGCACATTGTAAAATAAAGTTAATGCTTTAGAGGGGGGAATTTTGGTTGAGCATCTGGTGGGAATTCAGACTTCTATGAGTGCCAGCCAAAAATGGAATATCATTAAGAAAGCACTGGCAGAGGCTACTGAGACCTGCACCAGGACACGAAGCAAGAAGGGAAGAGCAAAGAAGCTGAGCTGGCTGATTCAGGATATAATGGAAGGGGTGAGGGCCAGAGAAAAGCATTCCAGAGGCTTAGGAAATCAAGAGGGCAAGGGGACAAAGATGAGTACATGAAGAAGTCCAGGGAGGTTACCAGGCTAGTCAGAGTGGCCAAGTCTTCCAGAGGGCTGAGACTGGCACAGGGAATCAGAAATGGGAAAACGACTTCTTCAGATACATTGGTGAGAGAAGAAGAAACAAAGACCAGATTGTGAGGATTAAGAAAGAAGGGGGTGGGTGGAGAAGGGGGAAGACCAGGCAGAGGCATTGAATGGGTACTTCTGCTCTGTGTTCATGAAGGAAAAAGGGGGGCAGATACTTAATGGGAAGGTGGAGTGGGCAGAGGGGGGTAGGGTGACTGATATCAGAATTAAGGAGCACAGGGTGCTTGAGGGACTAAGGGCACTGAGGGTGGACAAGACTCCAGGTCTGGATGGCATTCATCCTAGGGTACTTAGAGAGCTAGCGTAGATCCTGGTTGGTCCACTGGCAGACCTGTTCGGTACATCACTGTACACAGGATGCATGCCACAGGACTGGAGGATGGCCCATGTAGTGCCCATTCATAAAAGTGTCCCGAAGGATGATCCAGGCAACTACAAACCAGTGAGTCTCACTTCAATCATGGGGAAACTTAGGGAGTCAATCCTAGATGAGAGACTGGTGACCTTTCTGGAGGACAATGGGCTCCAAGATGGCCATTAGCACGATTTTGTATTGGGCAGATCCTGCCAGATGAACCTAGTTGAGTACTATGACTGGGTTACCAGGGAACTGGATGGGGCCATGCAGTGGACATCCCATATTTGGACTTCAGCAAGGCCTTTGGCTCAGTGCCACATGGGAGGCTGGGGGGAAAACTGGAATACATCGGGGTGGGGACAAAAATGGTCAACTGGATCACCAACTGGCTGAGGGATAGGCAGCAAAGGATGGTGGTGGTGGGGGAACTGATATCACCAAGGGACATTAGAAGTGGGGTGCCCCAGGTCAGTACTGGGACTGATGCTGTTTGGGATATTTATATCCGATATCTCAAACAGGATCCAGGGTAGGATCAGTCTGTTTGCAGATGATACTATGATTGGTGCAGTGGTAGATGGCATAGTGGGGTGGAGAGGACTGCAGTAAGACTTAACCAAACTACAGGAATGGTCAGAGATATGGTAGTTGGGGTTCAATGCCAAGAAGTACAAGGTACTGTGCTTTGGAGCAAAGAACCAGGGGAGGAAATATCAGTTGGGAGGGGTACAGTTGGTAAGCACAGTGGAGAAAAAGGATCTAGGGGTACTAATAACAGGGAGTATGAACCTCTCAGCTCAGTGCAGGAAGGCAGCTGCAATGGTAAACAAGATGCTGAGGTGCATAGCAAGGGGAATGTCTACCAGGCACAGGAAAGTGATCCTACCCTGTACAGGTCACTGGTCAGACCACATCTGGAATACTGCAAGCAGTACTGGCATCCATTCCTGAAGAGGGACATCGGATTGCTGGAGGGAGTGCAGCATAGGGCAGCCAAGATGATACAGAGACTTGAGGGTAAATCCTACAAGGAGAGGCTGGGAGAGCTGCAAATGTATTCCCTGGAAAAGAGGATGAATAGGGGAGATATGATCAAAATCTTTTAGTACCTAAAGAGTATTAACAGGATTAATACAGAAGGGATTCCTCAGATCAGATGGGGGATGGACACAGAAGGGCATCAGCTGAGATTGGAGGGGGGATTCAGGAGGGAAATCAGGAGACAGTTTTTCACAGAAAGGGTGGTAGATAAGTGGAACACTATGCCCAAGGAGAGGGTATCGTGTAGAACAGTGGGAGGATTTAAGAGAGGGTGGGACAGAGTGAGGGGGGTTAGTTATGAGCAGGAGAGGGGACGGTGGAGCAGCTGTAAGTTGAGGGGCTAGCTGCACAATTGGGCAGATTCGATAGATCATGAGGCCTGTTTCTGCCAGCATTTCATATGATCGTATGCAACATGCTATGCCCCAACAATAACAGATTTTTTTTAAAACATTCTTTCATCAAGCCAAGGTAAACAATAAACAGGCATGATACTATACTACCCCTGTTTCTATATAGGATGATCTGTGCTCCCCAGGAATGCTAATTTTAACCTTTCAAAGTATGTGATTTATTAAGGTAGATTGATTTCTTTGACTGGGTGACCAAAGTAGTAGATCAAGGAGGGGCTATGGACATGGCCTACCTAGACTTTAGCAAGGCATTTGACACAGTCCTGCATAAAAGATTAATAAACAAATTAGCCAGTCTGGGAGTGGGTCCCAGGGTGGTAGCCTGGACAAAACACTGGCTGGACAACATGACACAGCAGCTAACAGTAAATGGAGTCCATAGTGAAGAAAGGAGGGTTACTAGTGGGGTACCGCAGGGTTCAGTACTGGGGCCGGTCCTTTTTAATGTCTTTATAAGTGACATTACAGAGGGACTAGAAGGGAAAGTATGTCTCTTTGCAGATGACACAAAGATCTGCAACAGGGTTGATATGCAAGGTGGGGTGGAAAGGATGAAAAGGGACTTGGCAAGGATGGAGGAATGGTCAAATGTATGGCAGCTTAGATTCAATGCAAAGAAGTGCAAAGTAATGCACCTGGGAAACAAAAACCCAGGGGAAGATTACACAATGGGGGTGAGATACTGACAACAACAACAATGGAAAGGGACCTGAGGGTAGTCATATTAGATGACCTAAAGGTGGGTCAGCAATGTGAGAAGGCAGTAAGGAGGGCTGGGGGTATACTGGGGTGCACAGGGAAAGGCATCACCAGTAGAAAACAGGAAGTTGTTGGCCCTCTGTACAGTCAGTTGATAAGACCACATCTGGAGTACTGTGTACAGTTCTTGAGACCCCATCTCCACAAAGACATAGACAGGGTGGAGGCTGTCCAGAGGAGGGCAACTAAAATGGTGCAGGGTCTGCATCAGAAGACATATGAAGAAAGACTAAAGGAGCTTAAGATGTATAGCCTTGAGGAAAGGAGGGAGAGGGGGGACATGATAGAAACTTTCAAATACCTCAAGGGAATCAACAAAGTCCAAGAGTGTAGCATCTTTCAGAAAAAGAGATGTGCAAGAACAAGGGAGCACAATTTGAAGATAGAGGGGAGACGGCTCAGAGGTAATGTGAGGAAGTATTTCTTTATAGAGAAGGTTGTAGATGCATGGAACAGCCTTTCTGAGGAGGTCGTAGAGTCAAAAACAGTGGGGGAATCCAAGAATGCATGGGACAGACATAAGGCAATTCTAGTGTTGGGTAGGAGGAAGTAGGATGTTGGTTGACTAGGATCTGCAGCTTATCTGTTAGGTAGGGATATGGGCAGACTAGGTGGGCCATGCGGTCCTTATCTGTCATCAAATTCTATGTTTCTATGTACCATACATGCACCAAAGGTTTGTTTTTAGGATGAAAGGATGTGCTGGGCAGGATAAGGTTGGAACTGTATGGATGGTGTTGGCTGGCATGGCCATTTTGGAATAGCTGGGGACCCCTGCACTTGCTGGTAATGGCAGCTATGGGTCTATGGATAGTCATTTCAGAGTATGTTCTGCAGTGGTGTCCATGAAAAGTACAGAGTTGAGAGATCTGAAGGGGAGAGGGAGCAGCTATGGTGAGGCTGGTATAAAACCCACCACCTGCAGAGCTGACCGTGTATGCCTCTTAGCATATTTTCACTGAAATGTTGGATACAGACACTTAAAATGTAGGGAAATGAGGGGCACTGTTTTTAATAATGTGGGACAAATTGTCAGACAAAGTCAGAAAACTGAAAGCTAGTGACTTAACAGCTTCTACCCTTGATCACTAACTGAAAGTTCAAAGAGTGGAGTGATAATGACTCACACTGAACCTTTTGTGGGATCCCCCTCTCGAACTGCCAGATAACTGTAGCTCTTAATGTGCTGTTAATCACACCAGGCCATCGGGAACACTCAGAGAGATTATTTTATTTATTTATTTATTTCAGTTTGGGATTAATACTTTTGAGTCAAGGACTCATTTTCAAAGGTTCCACTTCAGTGTTAAATAAACATTACAAAAATACAAGGTTTACAGAGAAAAAAAAGAAAAGCATTGAAGCATATACACAGGCAGTAATAGTATTATACAGATCAAATTAGTACATATTAACAGATAGACTGATTAGATAACAGGGGGTTGGGGGGGTCAGCCAGAGGCGGCATCATCTGAGGTGGGAGAGAGGTGGAGCTTTCAACCAAGTGAGGCTATCGTCAGGTAATTGTGGGTAGGGGAACAAATTAAGAAAAAAGTGGTATATAGCAGAAAAATGTAGAGGGGGCTAGGCAAATGGAAAACTGGGGGAAAGGTACTATCACATTAGCGCAGGCAGGTACAATTCATTTTAGAGCCAAGGAGAGATTTGAGCCCAGCTTTGAAGGTACTAATCTTGGTAGTATCAGTGAGGTTAACAGGTAACCATTAACATTGTACCATTTCGGTCCTTGTTACAGGATGGAGTTCTGGGCAAGTTTCATCCTTTTGAAGGGAATCACCATCTTGTCAGCAACTACTACGGGTAGATTTCGTTGGGATGGCCAGCTTAAAGTGTCCGCCTAATGTGGGGGATGTCAGCCCAAGTAGTACTTTTTTTAGAAGTAAGCAGGTTTGGTATTGCCATCTAAGATGGAGTGGGAGCCACCCAGTTTCAGTGTACAGCGAGCAGGTGTGGGTGTCAAGAGTAGTCCCCAAAGTAAGATGACAGGCCTTATTGAGGAGAGTGTTGATCCTGTTAAGAGCAGTTTTTGTGCCCACCCCATATACAGGCAACCCATAGTCAATTGTAAAAAGTATTGACCTACTGGTGGCTAGTCTGAGTGCATCCGGTGTCACTGAATGTCTGTGATGATAAAGTACACCAAGTTTTCTATTTTCAGTCTTGATAACAGAGTCAATGTGGTTTAAGAAGGTGAATATGTCATCAAAGGTAATGCCGAGATATTTGAAGTTAGATACTTGGTCTAGGATCTCACCCTTTTGGTTATGAATATGCAGGGGAAGGTATTTATTTTTGCTTTGGGAAGTGGTGAAGAGCAGACTCTTTGTTTTTCTGATGTTTAATAGTAGCTTGTTTTCCATAAACCAAGATTCAAGTTTATGGAAGCTGCTTTGGAGTTCACTTGTAATGGATTGTTGGTCTTTGCCAATGACTGAGATCAGTGCATCATCAGCATAGAGAACTGTGCTTGCTGAGCAAGCCATTGGGGCAGAGTTGATGAAAAGGCTAAAGAGTAGAGGACCAAGGATTGACCCTTATGGAACCCTGAGGTGCACCTCCTTAGCTGCAGGTAGGGTATCACCAATTTTGACTCATTGTGATCTGTTAGAGAGGTAGCTGCCAAACCATAGTACCGTATCTGGGGATAGACTTGTAGACAGAAGGCAACTTAGGAGGAGGTTGTGATTAACAGAGTTGAAAGCCTTCGTAAGGTCGATGAAGACTGATCCAACTGCCTGACCACTATCCAAGGTGTTATGTAGTTGGGATGAATAATCAACTAGAGCGGCGAGTGTGGAATGCTTTTTACGGAAGCCGTGCTGTTGCGGGCAGAGTAGGTAATGGTTATCAAGGTATTCAGTAAGCTGCTCTGAGACCATTCTTTTGAGTACTTTCGAAAGGGGAGGAAGGATGGATATAGGTCTGTAGTTGGATGTTTGGGTTTTATCCCCCACTTTAAAGACAAGCGTTACGTTAGCTGACGTCCATGCATTTGGAAATACTCCCGATTTTAGAGAGGCATTAAACTCCATGGTAAGAGGACCAGCAAGTTCGTGAAGGAGTAGACCAACTAGCTTCATGTCAAGCAGATCGGCCCCCATTCTGGTCTTGCCAAGTGCCCTTTTAATGTGCTTGATGGTTTCGGCTTTGGTGACATGTCTAAAGTAAAAGGGTGGTACATCTTTCCTTGGGGGATCTTGAGGGGCAGTTGGGAGTTGCTGAACATGCATATCTTTGAAGTAGTCACCAAGGAGTACACTTGAAAGGTCAGTGAATGCATTGTTGAGCTCATTGGCAACTTTGATGGGTTCCTGTAGAGGCCCCTTCACAGTTAATAGTAGATCTGGGGAGGGGTATTGGGTTTAGCTTAGCATGTCTTAGGTTGAGATTAACAGAAGGACTAGAGACTGCTTAAAGTAGGGACTTTTTTAACTTCATTGACAGCCATGGAAAACCTGTTCTAGTCAAGATGGAGAAGTAGAGGATTAGCTGCACTAGCCCTGGCTAATTTGCACTAGGTTTTAGGCTAGTAAAACAATGTTAAAACCAAACCATGTCAATTGTACAATACTGGAGGATGAAGAAGAAGCTAACATAGACCAAAAGTGCCTCCTAAGGGGATGGGTTGTACTACATACCCGACAGTATCTCTGTGAGAGTGTTTTCTCAAAGCTTTGTCCCAAGCCTTGAAAGCCTGGGAGCCTGAAGAGAGGGACAGCAACTGGATGGAGAAGTTCTCAAGGGTCCCGGCACTGTCCTGGCAACATTTTGCTTTAAAACAAAAGGACTGCAGGGTTTTCTTTCTGTGCTGCTGGGTAGCGAGGCTAAACTTCAAGCAGAGCTCACAGGTGAGCACGTCATGGGCAGACCAAAGGCAGCAAATGCAGATGTCGTGTTCATCTTTATAATAATGATTTTCTTCACAGCAGCAGCAGCAATGAAAAAGAGTAGAAGAATATTTTGTTTTTGACATGCAAAACAAATAGAACCACTTTAAACTAAAGTGATTTCCCTATTAAAAAATAAAACAAAGTTTTATTTATTTATTTTATTTATTTAGTTGTTGTTGACAGGGTATGTGCACTAGACTGATTCTGCCTATTTTCAGGCACGACCTGGGAAGGGGGATACTGATGAATGCCAACTGACTTTGAATCAGATTAAGCCATTGGTGGTATTTTTTGTGAAGTTGGCAGTTAACTGAATGACGAAGCTTCCATGGAGTCCGTGGGAGTATGGTCAGCGGTAGAAGAAGGAGCGGGCTTAATCTGATAGGATGACAGAGATGATAGGCCATCCTATCATCTCTCTGTCATCCTCAGATATAAGTACGGGTGACCCCTGCTCGTTACTCTCTGTTTTTTTGCCACTGACCATACTCCCACAGACTCCATGGAAGCTTATCTAGACTGATACAGAAAAGTTTCCGTGTGGTCCTAGTGCTGATGTGGGTATAGATTCATAGGTTTGACCTGATGAGAGAGATTTCCTTGAAGAAGGTCAATGCCCTTTCTGAGGTGGGACCTCCAATTTAGACAAGTCTTATGTATTAGTTAGAGCCTGGAACTATAGTATTCCGGCATCAGGGTGACTATGAAGCTACCCTATTCTTTGAACATAAGAAGGTGCTGGCTGAAGTGGACCTTGCAATCCATCTAGTCTGCCAATGAAAGCTAATCCCCTTCCAGTCTCTTTACTACCTTAGGTTTCCACAGTGCCTATACCATGCTAGCTTGAACTCCCTCACTGTCTTCACTGCCACAACCTATGGGGCAGACTATTCCAGGTCTCAACCACCCTTTCCATGAAGAAAAACTTCATTTTTGTTTTGAAACTACCTCCTTTCAGGCACATGTTGGGCCTCCTTGTCCATGTATTCCTGTTTTCCCTCAAGATATCCTGTGTTTGTACTGAGCTGATACCTTTGAAATATTTAAATGTCTCTATCATTTCTCCCCTGCCCCATCTCCTCTCCCATGAGTACATCCTAAGATGGTTTAATTTCGATTCATAATTTTTTTGTGTAGTCCATGCATCATTTTCATAGCTCTACTCTGCCCTGTTTCTAGGTGATCCTTGTCCTTCTTGAGGTGTGGTCTCCAAAACTAGACACTGTGTTCCACTGAGGCCTCACCAAGGACCTGTACAACAGGGCTATCACTTCACTTTTCCTACTTATGATACCCTTTCCTATGCTTCCGAGAATACTGCTGGCTTTTTCCACTGCCTTTTCACTCTGCCTGGTTGTTCTTAAATCATCAGATATGAGTACCCACAGATCCCTCTCTATGTTAGTTTCACTCAGCTGTCACCCCCCCCCCGAGTATATTTCCAGCCCAGGTTCTTCATCCCCGGGTGCATAACTTTGCACTGCTTGGTGTTGAATTTCAACTGCCACTGTTTTCACCATTCCTCCAGTTTTTTTTAGATAAGCGATCATTTCTGTGACCCCCTCTTGCATGTCAACTCTATTGCAGAGCTTGGTATCATCTGCAAACAGGCAATTCTCATAGATTTCTTTGACTGGGTAACCAGAGTGGTGGACCAAGGGGGTGCAGCTGATGTCATCTACCTTGACTTCAGCAAAGCTTTCAATACTGTTCCACATAGAAGATTGATTAATAAGCTGGGTAGGCTTGAGGTGGGTCTGAAGTTGGTCAACTGGGTGGCAAACTGGTTGGCAGACAGAAAACAGAGAGTAGTTGTAAACAGTATACAGTCAGAAGAGATGCAAGTCACAAGTGGGGTACCTCAGGGATCAGTCATGGGGCCAGTTCTCTTCAATATCTTTATCAGTGACATTGCAGATGGACTGGCGGGTAAGGTTTGTCTGTTTGCAGATGACACCAAGATCTGCAACAGAGTAGATGATCCAGATGGGGTGGGCAGAATGAGAAGAGATCTGGATAAACTGGCAAAATGGTCGGAAACATGGCAACTGGGGTTAACACAAAGAAGTGCAAGATCGTGCACATAGGGAAGAGAAACTCTGAAGCCACCTATAGGTTAGGAGGGGAGTTGCAGGCAATCACAAGGGAAGAAAGAGACTAGGGCATCATCATCATCACAGATGACCTGAAATCATCCAAGCAGACCACTAAAGCATAAGGCAAGATGGATGTTTGGGTGTATTAGTAGGGGTATTACAAGTCGTAAGTGGGAGGTAATAATCCCTCTTTACAAGACATTTGTTAGGCCCCATCTGGAGTACTGCATGCAGTACTGGAGGCCACCTGCACAAGGTCATTAACAAAATGGAGACAGTCCAGAGAAGGGCAATCAAAATGGTGCAGGGACTGCATCAGAAAACATATGAGGACAGATTAACGGAGCTCAACATGTATACCATAGAGCAAAGGCAGGAGAGAGGTGATATGATCAAAACATTCAAACATCTTAAGGGCATTAACAAGGTGAAAGAGTCTAACATGTTTCAATATAAGAAAAATAGCAGGACAAGAGGACACAGCATGAGATTAGAGGGAGGCCGATTAAGGGGTAATGTGAGGAAGTTCTTTTTCAAAGAAAGGGTGGTGGATGCATGGAATGGCCTACCTCTGTAAGTGGTGGATGTGAATATAGTGCAGGGCTTCAAACAGGTATGGGATAGGCATAAGGGAGCAATACAGATGAGTGTAAATAGATAGGCCATTGACAGAGTAAAGGCCTATGGCACATTCATAAAGCAGCAAAAATGATCAAACTGGATGGGCCTTGCAGTCCTTATCTGCCATCAACTTCTATGTTTCTATACCTTTCCTTGCAAACCCTCCATGATATCACTGATGAATATGTTAAATAGAATTGGCCCTTGCATAGATCCCAGAAGGCTCAGATCCAGGAGTGGCTCCACAGCCCAGCTCCCATGATGGGTTGCAGATACCCTAGAACCTCAGCAATTGCCGGTGACCTCCTGAGACAGTGAGTTCCACATGGAGTGGGTTAGAAGGCTCCCTACCTGACTCTGGGTGAGGACTCCCTAGCAGAGGGGGGTCCTCCTGCAGTCCCTGAACTGAGTTCTCAGCAAAGAAACATTTTCAGGCAGTTGCTCCAATAAAGTCCAGTGCCAATCAGTGTGGGTGCTAGCCTCAGGTTCAATAAGCACAAGTGCAATTCAACAGGGGCTTTCAGAAACAACTTCCTGCACAGCAGTCCACACTTTCCAGTTGATAGTGTCCCCAACCATTTCTTCAGCTGCAGCTAGGCCCCAGCCCTCAGCCACTTTAACCAGTTCACACAGGACACACACAGCTTCAGCTAGCATCCCGACTACCAGAGACGCTCTGCCTCTTCAAAATCTCTTTTACAGTCCCACATAAGCAGTCCCATCAGCAATTCTGACATTCCAGTGCAGGGTTTCTGCAGCATTCACTCTCTCCCATGAATAGTTAGCAACTCTTCCCTATCTGGGGAATCAGCATCACAGTTCAGTCTCTTTCTCTTTCACTTTTTCCCATTCTCACTCTGTTTCTGCCACACGACAATCTCCATTTCCAGCAATCTTCAATTCTGCAATACAGCAGTCTCTACATAGGGCCTGAGTAAACCCCTCACATACAAAGTCCACTCTCACAGACTGCTCCTGACTTGCACAGAGCCCAAGAACAGACTGAAGAAATCCCAGAAGGTCCACAGGTTTCAGCCAAAAATCCAGAGTCCTGATTGACTGATGGAGCCCATTAATAATCTACATCCATAGCGATCAATATTTCCTGCTGATTTATTGGGTCACGATCTAGGCACCTAAATTAGTCCACTTTTCCCAGGAGTCCCTCTGTCCTAGTTTTGGGCACCTAGATCACTGATTGGCTGTTAGAGAGGGGTCAAGTTTCAGGAACAGGTCAGCTCCCAGTTATTTATATGGAGTTCATGTAGTTCCCTCAGCTTCATAAAACAAATGCAGTCTAACACAATGCTTTAGCTATACAAACATCCTACCAGTTTGTTGTCCAAATGGCCCCCTGTCAATCAAGCCCACTTTTGTGCAATAGCTCCCAGTACTTTTGCTGCCACTGCCACCAAAATTCTGTCTCCTTAAATTGCAGGCAGCAACCTCATTGATATTCATGAGGGCTCATGAATGATTTGCAGGCTGTCCCCTTATGGAGCTCCCATATTAGTCTTCATAATGTTGGGGAAACTTTGTTTTCAGATGCTCTTGTATAAGGCAAGGGGGAGACCTAATAGAGCTGGGTTTGTGTTTCCAGTAGGAGGGCTTTCAGATGGGACCTATGCCTAGGGTAACAATGATAAGAGTCCCTACGGTAAACAGATTACATCTGAATTGTGGGGATATAGACAGCAGATAAGTTGGTTTATTAAACCTTATTGTTAAGCATAAAACCATGTTTAGGTTAAATTCTGAAGTTGATGGTCGAAAGTGGTAAATGATTTCAAGGGTGCTGAGGTAGGGGCGGGATATAATTTGGACCTTACGTTTGTCAGAGAGCAGGGGGGTTGCCCTAGCCCATAGAATGGAAAATATTGGACCCTGTTTGTAATGGGTTCCCTTCCTGGATAATTATTTAGCCCCATCTCCAAGTAGGGTTTAAATAGAGTGGGGACTGATTTGTAGATGTACTACTGAGTATCCCTGGCTATCCCCAGTTTGTTTTGCTATTTTAGTGATAGGCATTGTGCCCGGGGTACTTGGCTTCGAAGGCTGGCCTAACCGGACCCATTTTAGATAGAAGAGAGTTGGTCCCTTGGGGTTCCTGAGAGCCTATCCTTTAGCGTCAATAGACGCTTTTTCTCCTATTAATCTAGGGCTTTATGCTCCTAGCATCTGGGGTGTTAACACCTAAACCTCCAGGTCTTTAGCTCTGCTTGAGCTAGCAGGTATTCAGCAAATGACTGTTACCCAGTTTTCTTTATCCCTATTTTAGGGTAGTGTTCTCTTTTACCCAAGTTGGGGTTTAAGTGTGTACTTTCACCCAAGGTTAAACTGAACTTTGCGATGTTTCGTGTTGTCTTAGTTTGTTGTTGTTGTGTATCTTTCTCTCTTTTATCTGTACTATCCTGCTTACTCTATTCTACAGACATATATACATGCAAATTATTAAATGTAATTCTTTGTTATGAGGGGAACGGAAAGGGAGCTGGGGGGGACATCTCAAGATATAAATATGGCATCACTTAAAATAATATCTGTCAATGTTAAGGGGATAAATGGGGTAGTTAAGCGGGCAAGAATCCTGCAAGAATTGGGACGGTTAAAATGCGACCTAGCTTGTTTTCAAGAGACCAAATTATCTGATCATGAACACTCCAAGTTATGGAGAACTTGGGTGGGAGGGGTGTATGCAGATTCCTGTTCCAGGGCTTCAAGAGCAGGGGTGGTTATATTAGTTCACAGGGGTCTCCCATTCAAAGTCCACTGGGTACAGACAAAGGGATCAGGACACTACATGATAATCTCTGGAGAGTATATGGGACATACCTTCCATTTGGCAGCGGTGTACGCCCCCACGCCCCCTTCAGGAATTTTCTTTAGACAGTTCTTCACTATAGTAGATTCCCTTCCTTCAGGCAGAGTGATAATGGTGGGGGACTGGAACTGTGTTGAAAATAGTGCTTTAGACAGGAGCTCAGGGGGAAGGGAGGGCGGACAGCATGCTCTAAACTCCTTAGAACCCTGATGGCAGAGGGGGGTTGGGTAGATCCGTGGAGGCAACAAAATCCATTGGTTAAAGATTTCACATTTTATTCAGTGGTGGCCAAAACATATTCTAGGCTTGACAGATTTTACACTCAAATAAAGAATGTTAATGACCTAATGGATCTAACAATACATCCAGTGACCTTCTCGGATCATGCAATGATCATTGCTAGGGCAAGATGACCAGGAGCAAAGGCTAAGGGGAGTTGAAGATTTGATCCTGGCCTTCTAAATGATACAGGGTTTGTTAATCAAATAAAAGAGTCCATTAAGCTTTATATATCAGAGAACAAGGAAGAGGATACTCATATATGTTTCATTTGGGACGGTCTGAAAGCTGTCCTACGTGGGCAAATTATTAGTTATTCCTCATATAAATATAAATGCACTCAGGCTAAGTTGCATAGTCTATTGGGAGTCATAAGTTCCCTGGAGAAGAAACATATAAAAAATAAAGATGTTTGGGTGTTAGAGAAATTACAAGAGGCCAGGGAACCATATAATAGGGAAATGAATATCAGAACCAAAATCTCCCTGAGATATACCAGACAAAGATACTACCAATTAGGGGGAAGGGCGAACCATTTATTAGCTCTTAGACTCAGAAAACAGGAGGCAGAAAGCTATGTTCCTCGGCTTAAAAAACATGGTACCCAGACCATTTCCTCTGACCCAGTACAAATTGCAGATAGCTTTTGTCAATATTACCAGGAACTTTATGCTCAAGAAAGGGGACCAAATTACCCCGCCCAAATCAAAAACTTCCTGCACAATATTATATTACCGAGGCTCGAAGAATCTCAGAGAAATAAGTTGGATAGGACAATTTCTGAACAAGAAGTGAGGAAAGTCATTAAAAACCTTAATGGAGGGAAGGCCCCAGGGCCGGATGGGTTTGTGGGGGAGTTTTACCAGGCTTTTGCTGATGAATTGGCCCCTTTATTTACCAGAGTTTGTAATATAGCACAGGAGCAGGGGGAATCTCCTGCCTCTTGGGAAGAAGCAGTGATTACTCTATTGCCAAAACCAGGTAAAGACCTGATGAAATGTGGAAGTTATCGTCCTATCTCGCCGATCAATCAGGATGCCAAAATATTTGCTAAGATTTTGAGTTCCCGGTTACAAGAATTTATTCCGGAATTAGTACATAAAGATCAGACGGGGTTTATCCCAGGTCGCCATATTCAAGATAACATAAGATTGATCCTCAATATTTTGTCTGCCTCTGGGTCATTTCCCCCTGACACTCTTAGGGTGGTGATGGCACTGGATGCGGAGAAAGCATTTGATTGGTTGGATTGGCTCTTTTTAGATCAGGTCCTGGGGAAATTTGGCATTGGGGAAAAATTCCGAAAATGGACGGCAAATTTATATAGAAACCCCTGGGCAAGAGTGAAGGTGAATGGGGTAACTTCAGATAGAATAATGATTAATAGGGGAACTAGACAGGGATGTCCACTCTTGCCCTTATTATTTGCATTGTGTATTGAGCCCCTAGCAGCCCTCATAAGACAGTCGAAAGACTATATAGGTATAGAAGTACAGGGAGTCGAGGTTAGAGTGTTGCAATATGCAGATGACACCTTGTTGTACATCATGGATCTGGAGAGACAGATGCCCTTGATTAACTCCATGATTCAATCATTTAGTGTAGTATCCGGGTTCAAAATTAATCATACTAAATCGGAACTCTTACCCGTAGGATGGTCACGAGATGGCACACTCCCAATAATTGGTAAATATAAATGGGCAAAGGAAGATATTAAATACCTTGGGGTTAGAATAACCAGAGATATTTCTAAACTTTATGCCTTTAACCACAGTCAATTGCTAGAGTCTGTCCAAGAAGATTTGCATAGATGGGAGGAGTTGCCCCTTACATTATTTGGCAGAGTTGACTGTGTGAAAATGAACATACTACCACGTTTTTGGTTTTTGTTTCAGTCCTTGCCGCTTAGACCTCCACCCCCTTTCTGGAAGGCAATCAAATCTTCTTTGGACCAGTTCATCTGGGCTGGTAAACCACCCAGAGTAAGATGGAATATCCTTCTTAAAGATAAAAAGAAAGGGGGGTCGGGCTTGCTGGACCTTAGAAAATATTATTGGGC
Source organism: Neoceratodus forsteri (assembly GCA_016271365.2). NCBI lineage: Eukaryota > Metazoa > Chordata > Ceratodontiformes > Ceratodontidae > Neoceratodus > Neoceratodus forsteri. The sequence goes on along the minus strand of CM057452.1, from coordinate 869,668,258 downwards.
TGCACAGATCCAGCCACTAATTCTCCTTATGGGAGATAGAGACCCTCCATTATGGGTGGAATTAGAGAGGCCGGAGTCCTCTAGAGGGGATATCAGAGATCTGATATATATGGACTATGATGGAATACAAAGGTTGCACAGCAGCAATCCCTGGTCTAGTCTGGTGGTTTCCTCCTGGCAAGAGATTAATAAAAATTAGGTATTGAGTTGTCTTTGGGGATGGACCTCCTCTTAAAGCTTGTCTGGACTTCCAACCCTTATCATGGGACTTGGGATTTATGCGATGGTACCGGAGTGGCTTATTTAAAATTAGTCAGCTTTATTCGGGGGAAGGGTTTAAAACCTTTCAACAGCTTTCGAAGGAAATGTTCCTTCCCTGCCTCTGATTTTTTTAGATATATATAATTTAGACATTTTTTACAAGGTAAGGATTTGAAGAAGGGGGGACCCAGAGATAAAGATAATAACCCATTGGTGGATGTCCTGAGATCTGAGGCCATTAGAATAGAATCAAAAGGATTTATTTCATGGATGGTGGGCCATTTCTCTGATCTGGAGCCAGATTCCATGGTCTCTATTAAAACAAGTTGGACCTTGAAAATTGGGAGAGACATTGCTGATCCAGTTTGGGGCATGATATGGGAGGCTATACACTTGACCACCGCCTCTAACAGTTGGCGCGAGTTTCGGTGGAAAGTGGTCTCCAGATATTTCTGAAGCCCGGTAATTACTAAACACTTTGGTCAATATTTTACAGATTTCTGCTGGAGGGAATGCGGTGAAAGAGGGACCCACTTACATACATTCTGGGAATGTCCTCGCATTAGTAGTTTTTGGGTACAAGTGAGGGACCAAGTGAGTGCTGTCCTTGGGGTATCTACACCTAATGATTCTGTACATTGGGTTCTTGGGCAGTATCCTAATCAGGTTAAACTAAAATCTCAACATTACTTGTTTAATATACTGGTGGCCTCAGCCCTTAAGGCAATTACTCAATGTTGGTTGTCTAAAGCCAGTCCAACATCAAGTGCTTGGTATAAAAACTGTTTGTCTATCCTTGACATGGAGTACCTCACTGCAAAGGTGAGACTGAAAAAGGATAAATTTAAGTCAAGATGGATGCCTTTTTTTAACTTTCAGGCTCAAAGAGAGCAAATTAATGTGTTAGAAATTTTAGCTAAATATACTTGTCAGTGATAGGATAGAAGGTACCCTTTGGTTTCTCCTCTTCTTCTTTTGTAGGAAGGGGAGAACTCCTCAGTTGCAATTTATTATTGAGTGTTTGTCCTCCTCCAAGATAGTACGGAGGTCAGGGGAATACCCCTTAATTGATGTATTTTCGAGACCCATAGTGTTTCTTCCTCAAGTTAAGATGTCTACCGCAAAGACAATATATGTCTGTCTTTCTTTTCCTCATTTCTTCCTTTCCTTTCTTGTTTTAGACTGGTCTCTACTCCATCTTTTTCTATCTTTATGAGAGACCTTGTTTGTTTCTATTAGAACTCAGTGCAAAGTGTTCTGGATTCTTGTCTGTATATGGAAAGGATTAAAAGAGGTGCGTGGTATATCCAGCTATATTACTCTACATAAATTGGCTAACTATCAATTGTATACTGTCCAGACACACATTAACTCTTTCTGTAAAATGAAACTGAACCTGTATTGTCTGTATTGTTTTATGACAAAATATAATAAAATTGTTATTTCAAAAAAAAAAATAAATTATCTACAGTTTGTTTCAGCTCAGCCGGACCTATAGGTCCCATTGTCTTCTTACTGGGAAGCTAACAGTTTCCCTTTAACGGTGGGAGTGTGGTGTAATATGGCAGTCAACACAAACGGGGTACTGCGCTGAACTGTGAAAAGCATCACAAATAGGAGGAAGGAGGTTATACTTCTCTTGTACAGATCACTGGTTCATTCTCTCATCAAGTGTTGTGTGGAGCCTTAGAGGCTGCACCTTAAAAAGGACTGTGGCAGGATAAAAGCTGTGCAGAGGAGGGTAAACAAAATGATACAGGGTGAGAAGGAGGGCTCTACAAGAAAAGACTTAATGATCTCAATGTTTATTTCCTGGAGGGCAATAAGAGAAAGCAAGGTGTGATGGAAACCTTTATCTCTGAAGGTGAACAGGGTGCAAGGGGATGAACTCTTTATATACCCCTCTAACTTGGTTCCATGTAGGAATTCAATGAAACTGTCAGGATGAATACTCCAAAGGGAGGTGAGAAAGTACTTCTACAAAGAAAGAGTTTTGGACAGATGGAATGGAATGCTGAAAGAGGCAGTGGGGCTAAATTATTAGCTGGCTTCAAGTATACGTGGGATAGACACAGGGATATTAAAAAGACTGCTAATCAGCGAGGAGGAGATGGATGCTGATGGCCAAATAGGACCCCTAGAATAGGACACCTAGCCATACCATAAGTTATGAAGGAAGGGGAAGATGGCATGGACCTTTCCTGACGACAGATTCTGTGCTTCTATAGTATGTTTCTCACAGGATAGACGGTGAGGGATTATTCAGGTACAGCACAGATGTCTGGGAAAGGTGAAATGCAATGAAATTGGTGAAGACAATTTTAAAGGAAAAGTTAGAAAAAATTTCTTCACAGAGAGAGTACAGTATAGCTGAAACAGGCTGCTTAATGAGGTAGTGGGAGCTAAGATATTGTAGGTTCAAGTATGCCTTTGGCAAGCTCTGAGGCCTAATCAGATGACCAAGTCAGATGAAGAGGGCAGGGAGCCAGTAGGACTGGTAGAATCTTTCTAAGGTAGTTACAGGTCAAACTAGCTGGGTCCGGTGGCCTTTATCTGCTGACATAATCAATGTCACAGAATCAGTCTTCTGAAGTACTTGACTTCTTGAAATATTTGACTGTATAGTTTGAAACATGGAACACAGAAACAAAAACAAAGTGTTGCGCCGGCATGTGGTCTGAAAGCAAAATAAAATGGTAATATTAAATGCATGCTGAAAATAGAAAATAAGAGTTACAAATCTACATTTTGACCTTAGGTCTTTTTCAGGATATATCTAACAGAGAAATAAAAAACAAAGTTAGTGTAGAGGGGAGATAAAATAAGGGATACATACGTGGGGAAAGAAAAAAAAGGGGAGCCTCTGGGAGAAGTGGTAAATGGCAAGAGAAAGAGAGCATCTGGAAAACAGAAAAGTGATGATGGGAGTGACAAGGCTAAATAGCAGTGAATGAGCTACAGAAGTCCCCAGGTAGGGACTTATTAACAGGGCCTAGTAAGAAGGCTGAAAGGTGACAAGTGTGGGGAAGGGGGAAGAGATGGAGACATATGGTGACAAGCATTTGTCAATGCCAAATGTTTGCTTGTTGGCATTAGCATTAGAAGTGCAGGAGTTAGATAGATGCATAATAGGAATAGCAGTGAAGTATTGAAGTGACACCAACCCCACCCCCACCCTGCAGAGATGGACAGGTATTGGGGTGTGCCTTTGGGTCATCCCCCATAATGCTCACGCCATTTCACCTCACCCTACCCTGCAGATACCGACAAGTATCGAGGTGTGCCTTGGGGTGTTCTGGCTTTACACTCACATCATTCCATAAGGAAATTCGCTGACATGGATGCAGTTTAGGAGAATGGGGTGAACTCTGGGGCCGAAGAATCCAAGGCATATCTCAATGCCTGTCACTGGCTGCAGAGTGGGGGTGGAATGGAGTGAGCATTACTGTCAACAATATCAAGGCACACCCCTGTCGCCTGTCAGTCCTTATAGGGTAGGACATTATGGTCGGAAACCCTAAAGCCCTGGGTGCTTCTTGGTATTTTGAATCCAAGTTTTCAACATGGGCTTTTTGTGACCCCACTGCATGAACAGTGACACTATCAATTTGTTAGTTGAAAGATGATTTTGAACACCAACTGTGCCATTTGGTGCCACATGTATGAAAACACATTTGGAACAAGAAGTGAAAAATGACAGCTGCACCGTTCATGAGGAGGTGTAATAAAATGGTAATGCTGAAAATCTGGAGTGGAACTATAACAAAATTGGTGAAGTCACGAGCGTGCATAAAAATTGCACATTGCACACCCTTAATGCAATTATTTTTGGGATTTATTACACTAGATTTTCAACATAGGCATTTTGGGACCTCTGCTCATGAACAGTGGCACTGTGATTTTCTTAATCTGTCCCGAATGTTGATTTTGCACAGTGACCGTGCCCATTGTGCACCACAGGTGTGAAAACATGTTTTGGACAGGATGTAAAAAATGACAGCTGTACTGTTCATCAGGCGATGTGCAAAAATTACAATGTTGAAATCTGGAGTAAAAAAATATTAAGAATTAGCGAAGTTACATGGTGAGTAGAAACTGCACAATGCATGCTGGTAGTGCAGTCATTTTGGGAAATTTATTCACCAGATTTGCAACATGGGCTTTTTGGGACCTCTCCTTATGAACACTGTCACTTTGATTTTCTTAATCTGTCCCAAACATTGATTTTTCACAGTGACTGCAGCACTGTGTGCCACATGTGTGAAAACACATTTTGGGCTGGATGTCAAAAATGAGAGCTGTACTGTTCATAAGGAGGTCTGGAAAAATGGCAATGTTGAAACTCTGGAGTGAAAATATTAAAAATGCTCAATGTTACGAGCATGTGTGGGAACTGCACAAGGCATGCTCATAACATAGACATTTTGGGGATTTTTTCACCAAATTTGCAACATAGGCTTTTTGGGAGCCCACCTCAAGAACAGTGGCACTGTCATTTTTGTAATCGCCCCCAGATGGTGATTCCGCACAGTGACCATGAAATCACCTTTCATGACTGAATAATGACATGACAGTGACTGAGTTCATGAGGTGGGGTCCCAAGAAACCCATGTTGAAAATTTGGTGCTAAAAATCACAAAAATAGCTGAAATAGCCACCTAAGTTGAACCCCCCATTTATGCTATTACACAGCTTACTGGCATTTCTTCAGTTTGCAGTCGGCTTTGAAGAGTGCAGACATGCTTCTGCTCCACTGAAGATCATTGTGCCACGCTCCGGAGGAAAGTATGGGGTGAGAGGGGTGTGGGGAGGTGGGTGAGCAGATGGTGGGTACAGGTTGGGGGAGGAGGCACCACAGACAACGAGGAACCATTTTCTTGTTTACAGGTTTAATAAAACAAACTTTGTAGGAAGGTTTTCTTGTTTTACAGGTACATTTGACACACTAGGGTGGGCTCCCAGCATGCCACCTGTATTTTTGGGGAAGGGGGACTGGAGCCAACAGGGATTGGGAATTCGATCAGCAAAGAAAAAGGATCTGTGTTTGGGAGGTATTGGGGCCGAGGGGCACCCCCCTAGGCAGACAAATTATGGGGGGACATTATGCTGAAAACTGGGGAGGGGCCATGCTGACAGAGGGATTGGGCACCCCCCCAGGTCGGCTTTCTGGGACCGTGAGAGGCGGATGGTGACAGCCACTGTCATGTTTATTGAAATGTAACACCAGGCAAGGCATGCTCTGCAATGAGGGGGCACTCCCTTATTACAGCAGTGAAATTGTTTCAAGTTGGTGGTACGCTTCTAAGCTGCTGTTATAGACAGCATGCTCATTTAGTGGTGCCACAGACACAAACCCCCAAAAGCAGTGGCGGCATTAGCCACAGCACAACTGCACCTCCACAATGCGAGGGCTTGACCGAGGTTTAATGTGGGGAATAGCTCCTCCCATAACCTCTTCATAAGCCCTCCTCTAACATGCCTCCCTTGCTTAGGGAGTGTTTTTCAAAGCTCCTGCATGGCTTGTGTGGCTGTGCCTGGCCTATCTGCTGCCTGGTTCATCCTGTCTCCTTCTCTCCCCTTCTCTGTCTTGTCTTGTGCTCTGTTGTTTGTTTCTCTTTCTTCCCCTTCCATTTTCATCCCTGTGCCTCTCCTCCTGCTCTGCTTTTATTTTGTTTCTTCTTTTGTGCTTTTTCTTCCCCACTTCTCCATATGCCCCGTTATCCGTATTGTGCCTTTTGCATGTCATTTGTTCACTTCCTGGGAGTGGGCATTCCAGGGTGGTTCAGTACATTTGCTCAACACTCAAGTACACACTGCACATTCATGGAGGCTTTACCTACTTCGTGCTGCCAGGACATCTGTTGCAGTTTGACACCATCATGTATATACTGTGGTCAGGAAGATTACAGAGTCCCGACCACCTTGGCTCTCTGTTTCTGCTTCCTGCAGTCCATTTCCCATCTCCTTCTAGTTCGGTCAGTGTCTCCTTGCCGACTCGACTGTCCCTCCAGGTATTCAGCATTCCAGCGCCATTCCCATGGCCAGGTAAATTTCTATTGCTTCCAAACATTGCAATATTTAACCTCATTCTCTAACACCTGTAAACCTTCTTTTCCATTTATTACAACTGCTCATTTCCTAAGGACCATAGGACTGTGTATGATTTGGGGTGCTGTGGGATACTTCCACCTCCTGGAACTACTAATGCAACTGCTGTCGTGCTCTAAAGCTGTTTTGCTCATTTGTTTCCACATTGTTTATTCACAGTCCAGGATTCTCTTTTTTTATTCTCCATGGACCATCTTCCCCGACTAAGAGTGCCTATGTATTATTTGGCTGCAGGAGTTTGACTTGAGCAGGTGTCCTACCATGCTCACATCCTAAGGCTGGATATTACAGCTCTTTATACTATTTTGGAATTGTGCTTCTCCAAAATGGATCTTTTATCAAATGGATGCCTATAATAAGGTGCTTGCGGGTGCACTCGACTCCCTCGCACCAGTCCGTGTATGACCCAGGTCTTCTCACTTGAGGTCCCCTTGGTATGATGGGGAGCTCAAGGGGATGAAGACCTTGGGTCAGAGATTAGAGCACTGCTGGTGGAAGTCTGGCTTGGAGGTGGACAAACTGGCCCTGCGTGTGCACTATGGTGCATACCAGGGAGTAATCATCCGTAAGAAGGCAGAATTCCTGTCCAGGGAGATTGCTGCCAGGAGGAACTGACTAACTATGCTCTTTCAGACTGTGGACAGACTTCTCCATCCTTTCTGTCTACAGCCGAAGGTAGCTTTTTCTAATACACTGTGTGACGAGTTTGCTCGGTTCTTCTCGGACAGGGTGTCTGCCATCAGGTAGGGGGTTCCGACAGTGGGTCAGAGTTTGGCCAACAGTGGTTGCCATGGGTGACCAGAGAGCTCTCCACCTGGTTGGGGGGAGTTTAGACCAGTGGAGGTGGCTGAGGTTATTGAGATTGCTTCCAAGCTTCGGCACACCTTTTGCGAACTGGACCCGGTGCCAACTCGTTTCTTAATGAGATGTGTTGACTCCATTGGCCCAGTGTTTGCCTTGATTGTCCAGTGCTCCTTGTCTGAGGGGGTCTTTCCCGATGTCTTGAAGCAGGCATTGGTGAGACCCCTTCTGAAAAAAACATTGTTGGACCCTGAGATCAATGCAAATTACCATCCTATCTCCAATCTTCCATTTTTGGGTAAGATTGTGGAGAAAGTTGTGGCATTTCAGCTCAAGGAGCATCTCATGGCCCATGATCTATTTGAGCCACTCCAGTCTGGGTTTCATGTGAGTCATAGCACAGAAACTGCACTGGTTCGGGTGTATAATGAACTCCTTAGGGCTAGAGATCAAGGGGAAGGGACAATTCTTGTTCTCCTCAATCTCTCGTCAGCATTTGACACAGTGGACCATCGTGTGTTACTTGACCGCCTAAGAGAATTCTGTGGACTTGCTGGCACTGTCATCTGCTGGTTTGAGTCCTTTCTATCTAACAGGAGGCATAGGGTAGTGATGGGGAATATCTCCTCCTCTCCTGGCCACCTATCATGCGGGGTTCCCCAGGGTTCGGTCTTGTCACCAATGTTGTTTGCTGTGTATATATATTGCCCCTGGGAGAGCTCATTAGGAAGTACAGTCTGGATTTGCATTGTTATGCCGATGATACCCAGCTGTATTTTTCATTTGCCCCTGGAACATCTTGCACAGTGGAAGTACTTAATAGCTGCCTCACTGAAATCAATGACTGGATGGCCTCCAGCTGGTTGCAGCTGAACCCTGATAAGACGGAGGTACTGGTGGTGGAGTCGAACAGAGGGTGTGATAGGTTGGCCTCTGGTGCAGAGACAGGGCTTTTTCTTGGCTCTGTACCATTGAAAGCCTCCTCTAGGGTGCAGGATCTGATCATTATTCTGGACAGTGGATTGACACTTGAGTTTCAGGTGTCTTCCACTGTACTAGTTTTTATCATCTGAGGAATATCTCCAGGATAAAGCCCCTAGTTCCCCCGTAGGGCCTCCCCACCTTGGTATATGCCTTCTTGATGTCCAGGCTGGACTTCTGTAATGCGATCTATCTCTGGGTCTCTGGGGTACCCTGTGCCGACTGCAGCTAGTGCAGAACATGGTGGCGAGGCTGTTGACAGGACAGTCTAAGTTCTGTCATATTACTCTGGTGCTGCGTCAACTGCATTGGCTACCAGTTAGGTGGAGGGTCCTCTTTAAGGTGGGTTTACTCACCTTTAAGGCCCCACATGGCCTGGGCCATGGTTACCTGAAGGATCTTCTCATTCCTGCTGTCTCGGTTCAGTCCCTCCGCTCCTTCTCTAGGGGCCTACTTGTGATTCCCAGGATGAGGCTAAAAACAGTAGGCGACAGAGCATTTAGTGTCGCCGCTCCCGTCCTGTGGAATTCACTTTCTCTAGCTGTTAGGGAGGCCCCTTCTGTGGAGGTACTTAAAACCTGCCTTAAGGCCTTCTTGTACAATCAGGCCTTCCCAGACTGTGCTTTATAGTCCTTGCTTATTTGTAGAACTTATGCTTAGGTAAGCCCTAGCTCCTTAGCTTTTTAGGTATTTGTTGTTGCTGCTTAGACTAATGTTTATATAAATTTTATCTTTGTTGATGTTGTGGGTTGTGTTTGAGATATTGTTTTGTATCTTGTTTCATAATGTATAGTATTTATTTATACTTTTAAATGTTCGGCGCCCAGAGCCTCTGGGATGGGCATCTCTTAAATAAAATTTGCCTTGCCATATTTGCTGCCTTTCAGGAGGGACTGCCTTACTACGATATACACGAACAAAATTACTAAACACATAGGGCAGGATATTCAGAAGGGTTGCGCCCCAGTACGATATTCAAAGGAGGATTTTGCCCGGCACAAATCCCGATGTGCCGGCGCGCATCAGTAATATATGCAGCGTGGGTGGGGGCGTGCCATGCATACTCTGCACATCCCGATATTCAGCCCAGGATGTGCTGAGTCCATGCATGCGATCCCTACCTGCGCTTACACACAGGTGAGCTAAAAAATAGGGAGCACAGCTGGCCACCCACAGGTGAGCTGCTGTATTGCAGGGCACAACACGGCAGCTGCCACCTGTGGGTGGCCACCCGAGCTCCGGCTACACCTTCTTGGTGGCGCCCCCCATGCCTGATCGCGGGCATATGTAGAACAAATTAACAGTCCTACATCGCTGGTGGTCCAGTGGACCGCTCGCAGCCCGATTGCGGGTATTTGATATAAAAACAGTCCTATATCCCTGGTGGTCCAGTGGAATGCTTGCAGCCCAATCGCATGCAGTTGTAGTAAACTTAAATGTCCTATATCCCTGGTGGTCCAGTGGACCGCTCACAGCCTGATTGCGGGCAGATGTAGTAAAAGTAAATGTCCTATATCCCTGGTGGTCCAGTGGACCACTTGCAGCCTCATCGCGGGCATAGGTATAATTAAATTCAGTTAACTCAATCCCTGGTGGTCCAGTGGACCGCTTGCAGCCCGATCACGGGCATCTGTAGTGAAAACTAGTAGTCCCATATCCCTGGTGGTCCAGCAATATCCCCCTCCTCACCCGCCCACTGGAGCCCCACCGCCCCGCTCCCCGTCCAGCGGCGGGCGGCAGCTCCCACCCTTGCCACCCTGCCGCCCGCTGACTGACACGTGTAAGTGGGCTGTCGCCCATTGGTCCTCAACGTGAGCCATTGGGCGCAAGTAAGTCTGCACCATACTACACAGTCCAGATATGTGAGTGGATCTAAATTTAATTATACTTATGCCCGCAATGAGGCTGCAAGTGGTCCACTGGACGACCAGGGATATAGGACATTTACTTTTACTACATCTGCCTGCGATTGGGCTGCGAGCGGTCCACTGGACCACCAGGGATATAGGACGGGTTCTTCATATATACATGCCCACGATCAGGCATTGGGGCACATTGCTACAATGTGCAGGGGGGCGTTGGTCCCTGACGGCTGCAGCCTGGCAGGGCGCCAGGTGCAAGTCACCGGGGATTGGCGCACCTGCATGCAAATGGGGCCATAATGACATGCAAATGGCCCCATTTGCTCCTTGCATGCATTATGGCCCATTTGTATGTGCACTTTTGAACATCGTTGTGGTTGCGCCTATAGCAACGGCACTTGCACTTGCACATCCCCCTGCTCCACTCTGGCCACTTGTGCTAGTGCACTGCCACTGCGCCCTGCGCACTGCGGGTGGCTAAGGAGCAATATTCAATGATACTGTGTCATGGCACAGCTCCATTGAATATCACCCTGTCAATGCCCCTGTGCATCCAGGTTGCGCTGCACCCAGGCTTGCGCCACAGCCTGGAGCAGTCTGAATATCCCGCCCATACTGTTACTTCATGTGGGGGGGAGGGCAGCCTTCTTACAGTTATAAGCTTGCCTGCCATCCATCAGCTATTCCTGCATGTGCCTTTCTCTACTCGTACAGGATGGGGGAATACATGTCAGGAACCTTCCTACTTCCTCTCATGCATACTACTACCTAATGCTACCTGTGTGATACCACCTGTGCTTCATCACTAGTTATCTCACTACAATTGCCTTCCTTGTGTACTATACCTAAGCATTCACTGCTCTCTGTATCTGTCCAGTTCATGTATTCCCCGTATTCTGCTTACAGTTCTAGTTCCAGACTGCATCCATTCCCATTCATTGCTTGTCTATCTCGCTTCCTTGTAGCAGTTTAGTGCTTTGTTCTGCCCATACCAGCAGTACTCCGATCTCCGTCCCTAACTCGCACTTTCTGAGGTGCTGAGTGAAGGTAGGCTTCCCCTGTCTACCGGGGATGAGATTCCATTTCATTCTCTACCTTGTACTACTTACCAACTGGACCCTGGGAACCCTGTCTATGATCAACTGAATTGTACCATACCCTTACTTCTGCCAGTTGCCACTTCCCTTCAGGAACAGAACTGTCTCCTGCTTACCAACCTGACATCCTCTGTTCCCAACTCTGCTGGACTGCATCGAGTGAAGGATCGCTGCCCCGACAACCGGGGATTGGAGTCATGTCTCCCATATCCAATCTGTTATGATACCTTCTCTACCTCATCCAGTTGCTGCTTCCTTTCAGGAACAGAACTACCCACTCCTTACCAACTCAACATCCTCCATCCCTAACACTGCTTGGCTGCATTGAGTGCAGGTTAGATCGCCATGACTACTGGGGATGGAAGCTATGTTTCCAATCTACAGACTTATACCATGCCTTATACCATACCTTCTCTACCTTATACCAGTTGCCGCTTCCCTTTGGGAATGGAACTTTCACACTCTGCATATCATAATCATGCAGAGGGGGTATTGCTAAGCTCAAAGGAGAAAAGGGGGCATGTGAGGAGGAGGACCCTGTAAAAGCATCTATCCTAAATAGATACTTTTGCTCAGTATTTACTGAAGAGAAGGTAGGGCAGGGCCCACAGCTCAGCACCATGGACACAGGGGGAGGGAGGTGAGCACTACTCCCTTCACAAAAGAAAGGGTCCTACAAGAGCTCGCTAAGCTCAGAGTGGACAAGACAATGGGACCTGATGGCATACATCCCAGGGTACTTAAGGAACTAAGGGTGGAACTAGCAGAGCCATTAGCAGAACTGTTTAGCGAGTCTCTGAGTACAGGAGAGGTCCCAGAAGACTGGAGAAGGGCTCATGTGATCCCGCTCCACAAGAGTGGTAGCAGGGAGGAGGCAGGGAACTACAGACCAGTCAGTCTTACCTCAGTAGTGGGCAAGATTATGGAGGCATTCCTTAAGGAAAGGATAGTGCAACACCTGGAATCCATAGGGGCACAGGATCCAAGACAGCATGGATTTACAAAAGAAAGGTCCTGTCAAACTAATCTCATAGATTTCTTTGACTGGGTAACCAGAGTGGTGGACCAAGGGGGAGCAGTTGATGTCGCCTACCTTGACTTCAGCAAAGCTTTCGACACTGTTCCACATAGAAGATTGATAAATAAGCTGGGTAGGCTTGGGGTGGGTCACTAGTTGGCCAACTGGGTAGCAAACTGGTTGACAGGCAGAAAACAGAGAGTGGTGGTAAATGGTATACAGTCAGAAGAGATGCAACTCACAAGTGGGGTACCTCAGGGATCAGTCCTGGGGCCAGTCCTCTTCAATATCTTCATTAGTGATATTGCAGATGGACTAGAGGGTAAGGCTTGTCTGTTTGCAGATGACACCAAGGTCTGCAACAGAGTAGATGATCCAGATGGGGTGGGCAGAATGAGAAGAGATCTGGATAAACTAGCAAAATGTTCAGAAGAGTGGCAACTGGGATTTAATGCAAAGAAGTGCAAGATCATGCACACAGGGAAGAGAAACCCTGAAGCCACCTATAGGCTGTGAGAGGATTTGCTGGCAGTCACAAAGGAAGAAAGAAACTTGGGTATAATCATCACCGATGACCTGAAATCATCCAAGCAGACCTCTAAAGCAGTAGGTAAGGCCAGGGGGATATTAGGGTGTATTAGCAGGGGTATCATAAGTCGTAAGAGGGAGGTAATAATCCCTCTTTACAAGACAGTGGTTAGGCCCCATCTGGAGTATTGCATGCAGTACTGGAGGCCACACCTTCTCAAGGACATTAACCAAATTGAGGCAGTCCAGAGAAGGGCAACCAAAATGGTGCAGGGACTGCATCAGAAGACATATGAGGACAGATTAATGGAGCTCAATATGTATACCCTAGAGCAAAGGAGGGAGAGAGGTGATATGATGGAGACATTCAAACACCTTAAGGACATTAACAAGGTGAAAGAGTCTAACATGTTTCAATATAAGAAAAATAGCAGGACAAGAGGACATAGCATGAGATTAGAGGGAGGCCGATTAAGGGAGAATGTGAGGAAATTCTTTTTCACAGAAAGGGTGGTGGATGCATGGAACGGCCTACCTCAGGAAGTGGTGGCTATGAATACAGTGCAGGGCTTCAAACAGGCATGGAATAGGCATAAGGGAGCAATACAGATGAGTATGAATAGATAGGCCACTGACAGAGCAAAGGCCGATGGCAATTTATAAGGTAGAAAAAGAAATGGGCAGACTGGATCGGCCTCACGGTCCTTATCTGCCGTCAACTTCTATGTTTCTATGTTTCTATGCTGCTTCAGGTTACCACTTTTCAGCAAGATGCCTGGCTGCCTCTCCCTTCAGGATCAGGACTTTGCCTACCTGCTTCTACATCTTACCTTGTCCACAACCTACATCCTATCTGCTGCCTCCCAGCCGGGAGCCTGACTCTACATGTACTGTCTCCACCATTCCAGCTTCACCGGTGTGGATTGCCATCCATGTACGGATTTTCAACTTTGTTCTCATCATCCTGCATCTCCTAGCTGCATCTACTCTGGATATTCATGCTTCGCTCATCCCTTCTAGATGCTTGTTTTCCATTCCACTGCTTCACATGTGTTTTCTCCATCACTACCGATGCTATTTCTGCTCCTTCAACTGCCAATCCAGGACCTCATCTATCGGTTTGCCTCCATCCTGCCAGTTTGCCACTTCCTCTCCATCGCAGGATTCTTCTACTTTGACTGATCCCCTCGCCATCCAGTTCTTCCATGGACCTTCATTTCTAGCCCCTGAGCCTCCTTCCCCCATCCTGTAGATCCTGCTGGCCTGTTCGATCCCTATCTCACTCTAGGTAGATTGCCTCATAGACTTCCTTGCTGCAGGTCCCCTGTCCGGCTGCTGTACAAACTTGTTTTCTTTGCAGTGTTGGGACCTTGTCCTTCATCACTTCAGCACCTTCCATCTTTTTCTCTGGTTGCTTCCGCCCTTCACCAGATGTGGGACTACTGTTACTCTTGGTGCCTGGCTTGGCTCCTCAGCCTTCCATGGATCATCATTCGATGCCTTGCTTCAGCTTTCATTCAATTCACTGCTGTCCCCCATGGATCTGACCTTGTCTTGTTCCTTCCTGCTCTGGACACCTTACAGCTTTGCCTGGCCCATAGCTTCCTCTGCTCATTCCTTCAATTCCTCCGGATCACTCAATGAATCACTCAGACTTTATTTAACCTGGCTTTTCACCTTTGAGAGAACACGTTTGCAGGTGGTCCTGGACAACATTTCCACTGGACAACAATACAATGGTATTGATGTACCAGTACTCAGTTTGTACCACATTTGACTGCAGCCGATGATACCTTTCATGCATTTGAGGTATATTCGGATTACAGGCACAAGGTATCCCACCCGGACTTTCTTCCTATTGTCTGGCTGCCTTCTTCTCTTCGCCTTACTGGCTCAAGGCTTTGTGCTGTTTGCTGTAGCTCTTTTGGGCTTTGTATTCTATCTCAGACTAGTACTCCTGATGAGTCATCTGCTTTACCATACGATGCATCCTTACTTCTACTCCAGCTCTTCTAACAGTGCCATTCCACTACTCATTCAATCATTAAAGCATTTCGCTGGTGTACATCTACTGCCAGCAGACTTTCCTTGCCTTACATGCCCCATAGACTCTTACTTTGTCATAGAAGGCTTATATTGCCCATGCAGTTCTTTGCAATCATTCATGGACTCCATTGGCTTGGACAATGGAAAGATCTCCTTTATTTCTATTAGGATATACCTTCTAATCCCTGTCTATCCAATCACCTTGACTTCCCCTGATGCCACTTCTTGTCTCCATCTTCATACATTGAAAAGACTTAAATCCTTCTATTGCACTCAAACTTCGTATTCAGCATCGCTTCTACTGATACCGAGAATCAAAAGTTAACCTATTCAGCTATGGATATCATCTATTTTACCTTCTGCTGCCTCTTATTTCAACAATGACTCTGATAACCAAGTTTCTTGGCTCCTACTTCCCAACAATCATGTCAGTTTTAGGACTTGTACAAATACTGTTCAGAATAGTTATCGTGGGATTCCCACAGCTAGCTATATTATTGACTCCACATCATCCAACCTTCGATTTGACTCCCTGGCATCACTATTCTTTATGTTTTATTTGCATATTTTCACCTAATACCTGCAGCCGGGTCAACTACTCTCCAGCGGACCTTTCAGCCTCTTCTTTTTAAAGTACTTTCATTCATCTCTTCAGCACAAGCTATTACCGAGAGCTGGCTCTCCCAAATTCTACCTGGCAATCTGTAACAGCCATGGCAAATTCACTAACACAGCCTTGCATCTTAATCGGTATTAATCAGCCATAACACTAAAACCTATGGTTGCTGCACTAATCGATCTCACTACTAATCCAACCTACAGACTATTCTCATCTGCCCCAAGCTCCTCTCATGTACTTTAGCAGCAGGATTACCCATGAACTTAACCAGTTATGCCACCAGAGTGCATCTCTTAAATGATCACACCACAGGAATGCCCATACTTAATTCAGGCAGCGCACCAGCAAAGGATTTGAGCATAAAGTCTCAAATATCATGATCAAAGAAGCCATATATTCCTCATACCGAATTCCAGTCATTCCTCATATATATCAGGCTATTATTTGGATAGTTCCACAAATCATCTTCTAGTGCTGTACTAATCACTTATAGCATCATTTTCATCAGGCACTCAAACTCTCCTATGCTCAGTTTACACTGGAATGCTTACCTAGTGACTTTTGGTCACTAATGGATTCTTTATCTCCAGACTACCTCATATGACTTGGAGCAGTCTCTCATAACTTTACTAATCTTCACAAATACCACAGTATACTGTCTAGTCTTGTATCACTCAAATCTGCTCTCCCGACTCATAATGTCCATACAATCCCTCGGACATGCATCCTTAGTCACTTTGGAACCATGATCTACATCAGCCCTTCTTTAACTGGATCTGCTCTACATAGGATTCACCATCCCTATGGAAAAGATGTACCCTTCATCTGCAGGATCATCATTTAGGACATATCATCCTTAGATCAAGAACGAACCGTCATCTCCAGGGCATTCAAAGAATTCTACAAATTCTATTCTATGGATGTTTCCTTAGTGTCTCCTTGTTCAATACAGAGTTCCTACCTTCTAGACCATACCTTTACATTCAAGCCTCTCACAAGTTGAATCATTCACCATGACTTCTTCTACCATTGCAATTCCACCATTCCCAGTTTAGTACCTTATCGATCCAGTCATGGTCCCTCTGCCTATTACAAGTCTGTTGGTCAACCATCATTCATCATTCATCATCTTGGAAACTTGGACTTCCTTTGTCCTCCTTCTCTCAGATTTACTTCATACTTCCGATTCTAATGCTCAGTCAGAACAGATCCCTCTCCAACTTCAGGATCATCACACAATCAGCATCATCCATAGATCAAAGATGGATTATCATCTCTCCAAGCAACCCACCAACCTTAAATTAGCTATGGTTACCAGAACCTAGATCCTTCTCCATTTAGTATGCCCAGAAGGATGGGTAGACCTCCAGCCATGGGTCCTCAGAGGTTTTCTCCACCTGAAGGGTTTTCCTCTCTTGAGTGCCAGGAGGTCATACTCTACGTGAGTTGGAGGAGGTATATTTTTGGGCCTTCTATTCCCTACAAACTACTACCTACATACCTACTACTCAAGAATGGGAATAGAGTAAAGCCACAAAAAGTACTATAAGTTACACAAGCACTATATACCCCATATCTCCTTATTGTTATTCCACAAACATTGAATGGGAAGGCCTGACCAAGGTTCAATGTGGGGAATAGCTCCTCCCACAAGCTCTTCATTAGCCCTCCTCTAACATGCCTCCCTTGCTTAGGGAGTGTTTTTCGTCCACCACCTTCCCCTCCTCCTTCTCCGGCTCTCTTCTCACCCTTGCTCATGGGCCTTCTATTCCTTACAAACTACTACCTACATACCTACATACCTTCTGCTTAAGGGTGGAAATAGAATAAAGCCACTAAAAGTACTACAAGTTACACAAGCACTATATACCCCATCTCTCCTTATTGCTATTCCACAAATATTAAACCTGCTTCTCCAGCAAGCTGTCACAACATGTTTCTGGTGCATGCATGCAAGCAAACATAAAAATAAAAATAGATGTGTACAGATACAAACAGACTTTAGGGAAAACAAGGGGTGATTGAAAGATATTAGTAGAAAATAAGTCTATCATTTAAACCAGAGGGCTGCTGTAAGCCAAGGCAGATGATCAACTTGGTTTCCATGTTTTTTCCTGTGGTCAGAATCCCAGAAGCCCTGCTGAAGGACACAGAAAAAGATAATTGACACTTTTGTCCCTAGAGATAAAGTGGAATACAATGGGTTTGTCAGTGGCTGCATTTCTGACTACCATGTAATGTTCCCTGAAATGGTCAACAAAGTGTCTACCAGTCTCTCCAATGTAAATAGCTGCACCCTTCCTGCAAAGTATACAATATATCACATTAGTAGAGGTGTATGAGAACTCCTTGGTGATGTGAAAAACACCTTGGGACCCTTAATTTCAGTCACACTAGAAATAAATTTGCAGATGTAGCAGTGAGTTCTGCTGCAAGGTTTGGTACCTGGTAAGGAGGAACTGTTGGGAGTAGGTAGGCTTCTTCTTACCAGGAGATTCCATGGGTTGGGTGGCTGGTGGTAAGAGACATAGAAATATAAGCCTTACGCTAGTTTGCAGCCTCGGACCCTACATAATTATTGGCTTTTCACCCCTCCTTCCCACCTCTAAGGTTCCCTTACAGTATACCTGTCCCAGGCGTGTTTAAATCCATTCACTGTGCTCACTCCCACTGCATCTTGTGGCAGACTATTTCACATGTCCACCACCCTCTCTGTGTAGAAAAACTTTCTTGCATTTCCCCTTAACCTGCTACCTTCCAATTTCATATCATTCCCCCTCAATCCTGTACTCCTTCTAAGCTTGAAGATGTCTCTCCACTGCACCTTGTTTATGCCACTCCCTTCTTTCCTTCAGGGAGTACATATTGAGGTACTTTAATCTCTCCTCATATGTTTTCTGGTGCAAGTCCTGTACCATCTAAGTTGCCCTTCTCTGGACCGCCTCCTTCCTATCAATGTGCATATAAAGGTGCAGCCTCCAAAATTGCACACAGCACTTCAGGTGAGGTCTCACCAGTGTTTTATACAGTGGCATCATCCTGCCTTCTGCTGGTGATGCCTCTGCCTATACATCCCAGCATGCCACAGGCCCTCCCTGCAGCCTTTGGGCTCTGTTTAGACACATTTAGGTAATCTGAAATAACCCCCAGGTCCCTTTCCTCCTTGGTGGTCATCAGCAACTTCCCTCCATTTTGTATAGCTCTCCCCAGGGTTCCCTCATCCCAGGTGCATTATTTTGCACTTCTTTGAATTGAACCTCAGTTGCCGCTCATGCAACCATTCTTCAAACTTCCTTATGTCCCTCCACATTCTCACCACTCTTTGGAGTGTCCACCCTGTTGCAGATCTTGGTGTCATCTGCAAACAGGCAGATCTTTCCCTCCAGCCCCACTGCAATGTCACTAATGAAGACACTGAACGGGACAGGACCGGCCCAAGAACTGATCTTTGTGGCACCGCACTGGTCACCCCCTTTCTCTGGATAGGATCCCATTTACCACCACCCTTTCCTTTCTGTCCTTTAGCCAGTTCCTAACCCAGTTCACCACTTTGTGCCCCATGCCCAGACTACCCATCTTTTTTACCAGCCTTTTATGTGGGACATTGTCGAAGGCCTTGCTGAAATCGAGGTAGGCAACATCCACTGCCCCCCGATTTATTTGCTTGGTAGCCCAGTCAAAAACATTTATTAGATTTGTCTGACATGACCTTCCTGCTGTAAATCCATGTTGTCTCGAATCCTGGGCACCGATGGATTCCAAATAGGCCGCTATTCTTTCTTTCAGCAGTGCCTCCATGATCTTCCCCACTGAGGTGAGGCTGACTGGCCTATAGTTCCCTGCTGCCTCCCCACTACCGCTTTTGTGTAGAGGGATTACATATGCCCTGTTCCAGTCCTCTGGAACCATTCCTGTGTTGGGTGACTCAGTGAACAAGGCAGCCATGGGTGCTGCTACTGTAGCTCCCCTCATTGCTCCCATAATATCCGCAGATGTATACCATTCAGCCCCATTGCTTTATCCACCTTCAGTTTTATGAGCTCCTCTAGGACTCTCTCCACTGTGAATGGACTAGTATTTACCTACCCCCCGGTGTCTGCTACTCAGCTGTGGTCCGTGAGCCTCCCCCTCTTCAGTGAATACTGAACAGAAATATTTGTTGAGTATTTCCACCTTTTCCAGGTCTTCCTCATGACACACCCCATCCTCCCCTCTGAGCCTTACTATCGCCCCCCCTACGGTTTTCTTTCTCTCCCTTCTGTACCTAAAGAATGTCTTGTTGCCTTTCTTCACCATCTGTGTTAATCTATCTTCAGTCTGTGCCTTTGATCTCCTTACAGCCTTTCCAACTTCCCTTAGATTCTTTAGCTATACCTCCCTGTCTTCCTCCCTGAGTGTCTCCTTATATGTTCTGAAACCTCACCCTTTTGGCTCTTACATTGCCTTCCACTTCCCTTGAGAACCATAATGGTTTCCTCCTTTTCTTGCCTTTGCTTGACACCTATATACATTGGTTTGTCACCTCCTGTATGGCTCCCTTCAGGTGTTCCCACTGCTTATTTTCCCCTTTAATCTCACTCCCTGACAGGGCCTCTTTGATACACCTTTCCATACTAGCAAATTCCGCCCCCCTAAAATCCAAGACTCTTGCTTTAGTGTGACTAGACTGTGTCCCTGTCCCCATGTTAAACCACACTATGTAGTAGTCACTGGTTCACAGCTGACCCTCCACTTGGATGTCTAAGATTCTGCCCTCATTGGTCAGTACCAGGTCTAGAATCGCCTCTTCTCTTTTGGAATTGCACACCAGCTGTCTGAGGCCCACCCCTTGTAGGGAATCCAGGTTGTCCAGGCTCCTGGGATGGTCCACTCAACATCTGGGATATTGTAATCACCCTGCAGCTATACCTCACACTTTGTTGCCATCTCCTGAATTTGATTCACTAGATCCCTGTCCATGCTGCCCCCCCCCCATGCTGGATGTCTGTAGATCACCCCTGTTCTAATTGCTATGCCATTGCCTGGCTCAAAGGTGACCCACAGTGCCTCTGTCTCCCATTGTTAATCCTGCACCTCTGTTGGTTTTATATCCTCCCTTACATACAGGGCCACTCCACCCCCCTTTCTACACTTGGACCCTTGAAACTTAAATTGCACCAACACCTTATTCATATGAGTACCTGCATGTGCCACTACTGAGTCATCTACATACCCGCTGACTGACCCCAGCACTTCCCAGACCCTATCCCGGGATAGACAAATAATGGCACTTAGCCCCATTTCCAACCCCTTTATCCCAGCCTACCCCCCCTGTCCACACTGTCCTGTCTACCCCACCCCATCTTCCCTTTTCCCTACTTCTCCTTCTGATGCAAGCTTACTTTGCACATCACTGCAGTTACTGATTTGGCTTGGATTTACATACCCTATGTTAATATTGTCATCATCTGTTTACTGTACTCTCAATGTTTTATCTGTATATTGTCCTGAATTCCTTGCATTGTTGTCTATGTACATGACATGGAACCTCTCAATGAGCATCTGCTCACAGGTGTATCCAAGATTTCAATAAATAAATAAATAAAAACTCCCCTTGTCTCTCCTGAATAGGACATAACCTGAGACATTTGTGTCCCAGTCATAATTTGCAGTGAACCAGATCTCTCTTATTGCCACTATGTCCAGGTCTGCCTCTATCATCAAGGCCTCCAGGACTGGGATTTTATTTCCCAGGCTGTGGGCATTTGTAACCATGGCCTTCCATGGTTTGCTGCCTGCCCTCCCTCTAATCCTGTCTTCACCCTCGTTTTTTACCCTCAGTCACTTTTCTCTTTTTTTGCTGCCTTACTATCCCTGCCTTACCCTTTGTGTCCCATACTGGTGTTCCTTTCTGTTTCCAATGTTTATTTCCCTCCTTTCTGGCCACATATAGTACATGTTTATGTCCTCCTTACAGGATGCATTAGCCTGTGGAGGTGGGCAGTATGATTTCCCCTTCTCTTTTTCTCTACCACTGCTTGGTAAGTTTCAATGCTTGCCAATGAAGCATTCAAACTGTTCACCGAGGACTCCAGTGTCCTTTCTGGAAAGATGCAAGCCATCGCACCTGTACAGGTCTGCATCTCTCCAGGTGAGCCCCCACTTCCCAGTGAAGCCAAAACCTTGCTCTCTGCACCATGTTTTCATCCAGTCATTGAAGTTCTTGGTGTGTAGATCCCTAGCCTTTCCCCCTACCATGGACAGGCAGCACTTCCAAGAAAGTCACAGAGTTTGCTACCTGCAATAGTCACCTCCCAGTTCTATGAACTCCTTCTGTACTCTTACTATATCTGCCTTATTCCCAGCTATGTCATTAGTTCCCAGATGGACAATGACATTGAGTTTCCCCCTCCTTGCTACCACCACAGCGATCCCCTGGATCCACTTTTCAACCCTCCAAGCCATGCCTTCTGACAGGCACTTTACCACATTCTCCTTCCCCTAAACCTGCTGCTCCTAGCTCTACCCCCCCAATAATGGAGTCCCCCACCAGGAGTGTCATCCTCTTCCTTTGTGGTCTCCCACCCTCCACCCTCCAACCTTGGGGTTCCATTCCGGATGCCCCACCCATCCTCCCTGGGTGTAACCTTGGGTGACCCTGTGGGGCCTTCCCATTCCTCAAGCACAGCATAGGAATCCCTTAGGTGCACTGGCTGGGGGATGTGCCTCTGACCCACCTCCCTGGAGTTTCAAAGTTAAATTCAAATTTAAATCGTAGGTCATCCACCTCATTTTATTATTTATATATACATTAAATCAGCATTTTCATGTTAAGATTATCTGTCAGCCTTTCTTGGATGCCTTTCTGGAAGCCTATATTCTCAGACCATGTCACCAGACACCAGCCATCGGAAAAAGTATTATTTTTCATGCTTTCATCTGTTTTCCTAACCATATCACTGTATCTCTTGGGAAACAATCAAGGACAGTCAGATGCCATGCCAGACAGAAATTAACTTCCTGTCTCCATCGCACCAGGAAGCAAAACATAAAAGTCTGAATGATCCAAAATACCCTCTACAGACTTCAGTGATATGCAAATTGTGCCACTGCTGTGCTTTTCAGCTGCATTGTTGTGCTAAGCATGGACCTTAACAAAATCACAACCTCTGCTCCACCCATACTGTTTTAGTTGGAGTTTCAACTTTTTGATGTACCATCAGGAACACTGACAATATATTCAAGAACAAATCAATTCAAGAGTTTCTGCAACAGAATTCCTTAATAATATTTCTAAAATGTTAAAACTTTATTAGACCTGATTGTGTTGCTTACCACCATTTTGAACTATCATACTCCTGGTATAATTGTTCACAACAGCTGTTTGTTCATGGTCCTAAATTTTTGGTTTACTGGCTTATCTTGAAATATTAGCCTTCCTGCCTGCTATAAGCATCCCCCTCACAGGCAGTCTATCTTCAATTACTTAGCGCTCTTGGGCACCTATGCATGTAGGTGCAGGATGTACGTGCCTGGGGTGTGCATCCCACCCACACAGCAATGCACCTGTGGACAGGTACACACTGGTGACATTCACCACCACCGGCCACCTATCCACGGCCCCACCCCCCCGCATGCAGGTCCATGCAGGGCTGGCATGGGCAGAGTCACGGACCCAGCCAGGCATTTAATTGGATGCCCGGCATGGGTCCAACAGTGGATCTCTTACATGGTGGGGCACAAGTTGGCAGTGCGCCCCATGGATGTCCAAGGACAGGCAGCTGTGGTGGATGTTAGGAGGGCAATACTGCCAGCCCTCCGATGGCACCACAGTGGTGCAGTGGGATGGGGTAGGTCATGTGGCAGAGGGGGAACAGTACCACCAGTAGTGGGAGGGGGTTCACATGCGGGGGCAGCTGGTGGGCAGCGGCCTTGTGCCGGTGCCCCTGTTAGGTGTATGGGTTTTGTGGGGGGGACACAACACTCACCACTGTGTGTTGGGTTTGGTAAGTGGTATTGGGCGGCCATTTGCTGGGGCCCCAGAGTGTTTTCGGGCTGCCTACCCTGTCCTGCGGCATGTCTCAGGGTGTGCACGAGGTGCATAGGGGGTTTATGGCAGGGTTCACCCTGGCATACCCTGCACCCGCCTATGCACCCTTGTGGCCAACACTATGCATCTTTGTGCATGGTGCATAGTGCTGGCATGCCCCCTGCGCAGTGCGGTCTGCTTACCTGTGGGATTAGGCACATACTGTCTGTGCGCCCCCCCCTTTGTACATCCTGCATGGGTGTGCAGTGTGTGTGGAGTGTCTATGTGCCCCAGATACACGGCACTAAGCCATTCCACCCCTACGTGCATGGGGTCATAGTACTGGCAATTGGTAGGGCTGTGTGAGCCCCCAAATGTTTGACATTAAAAACTTGATGTCAACAGTACAGTAGAAGAACGCATCTATACTACACTTAATCCTTGTAGAGCTTGGTACTCATGGTTCGCTACCCACAAAGACATCAGGAATATGATGGTACTGTATGAAAGCCCCCCCAACTGAGCCTACCATATGGAGCCTCTTACTCAGTGGCTTCCCCTCCGTGTGTTTGGGGTTGGTAGTTACCCTGGTGAGAATTGTACCCCTGCAGTCCACAAGAGGTTCTTGCAGCTCAGGCCAACTCATCATGGTGCCTGGCCTTTGTTGCGGTGGGACAGGTGCTGCATTAGTGTTTCCATACCTTTGGGAGTGTGTTTGGGGTGGTGTTCAGTCCCAGAAGGTTAATGTGGCAATGGGAGAGACATTTGTAAATAGAGTGGCCATGCTACTGAGCATGTGTAGCCACCAGGAGAGGAAAGAAAAGGGAAAATTTTAATTTGAATGGAGTAGATGCTCCATCTTCAGGTCCGGTCATTTGTGGGGGGTTGGCCAAGCTCAGTGCTTCTTTCTGTTGTGGTGAAAAGAGACAGTAAAGAAAGGCTCAAAATAAATGTAAATAGTTTGTGGTGGGTCCGGGTTACTGAGCATGTGCAGCCTTCTTGAGAAGAAATTGGAGTATATAGGTCTTGCTTCTGGTTTGCACCTTGGTGAGGGGTTGTAAATAGTTTTTGGGACCTCATGCTCCACAGGGTATTAAGGAGCTCTGTTGGTTAGGCACCTGGTAGTTGGGTCCCTGACTGGACCTGAGGGATTTTTGGCACCCTGGGGAGAAGCAGATAAAAGGGAGTGATTTTGGCTCCCTGGGGAATTCACCAGTAGAGAGAAGATAAAGGAGGCTGGAGTGGGGCTGATTGCCCACTCAGCCATGCAGCCAGCTGTTTATTATTTTATTGGACCATGCAGTTAAGTCGGTACAAAGATGTGGTGGTGGCCATTGGTTTGGGGAGACCTGGGTTTGGGGGCTAGCCTGCATATTTAGTCCCTTGATAGGGAGAAAAGGAAAGGTTGCAGCCTCAATAAGAGTGCAGAGTGAGAGATAAAAGAAGAGCTACGGCCTGCTAGTCTAACCCCCTTAGATGGACAGAAAATGAAAGGGTGCTACTTGCACAGGAGCACTAAGGAAAAGACTGAGCCATGAGGTGAAGGGAAATTGCAAGGGGCCAGGGATCCTGAGTCAAGCCCCTGGGCCTTTTTGGCTCACAGTCTGGGACTGTTTATTTCTGGGTTTGGCACCCACAATAAGAGTGGACAAAAAAAGGTGGTTTTCTGTAGCTGGCCACCCCCTGGAGGTTTGTTCTCTGTACTGGGAACTTTGACAGGATTTATTGGAAAGGAAAGTGGTAGTTGCCTGCTGTTTTGCAAGGACCTGATTCAGCCACAAGTTTTTACTGCATGAGTTTGAGCTTGAGTTACCTAGGCTATGGGTAGCCACATGAACTAATTTGCTCATGTTGTCAACTCTGTGGTCCATGGTACCACTTGCTTATGATGTGACCTGCATGGTCTAGAGCAACAGAACATTGTTTCATTGCTCCGTGGAATGACTGTTACCTGTTTTATCAACTGTTCATTAAATGGGATCCCTTGTTTTCTGCAGTTCTGGTGCTTGCCTCCTATTTTCTGAATGAACTGTTTGCTGCTAAAAGAAGTTTTCTTCCACAGCCATGTTCCAGTGTGGTTCCAGGGCTGATCCTGAAGTATCTGAGCACCATTGTAGGAATCATGGAGAGGCCTGCCTGGTGAAGACTGTCTACAAAGGCCCATGGTCAAAGTTGGCAAGGCCAAACAGATGAAGATCCTTACCATCCCTTCAGGGTTCCGGTTCACCATCCAGACTGCTAGGGGCACCCCCTGATAGAGGCTATCCATCACCACTACCACCCGTGGGACTCGGGTACTGTATTCCTGTTTTATTCTGGACTGTGTTTTCTTGGGTTGTACAGTGCCCCCTCCTAACTAGTTACCATCTGGATACCTCTAGACATTGGGGGGGGGGCATATGTATATAATCCTGGGGCTGGATTATAAAAGACTGGAGACCCCTTTCCATCTGGCATATTTTCAAAAGGCTACATTCTCCCTGTATAACAGATGCAGGGGTCCCAAAGCCATTAGCACGCTCTTGTATGTATCGAGAACATGTGCTTGAGCTTAGCAGGACCAGTTCCCTTTAGAACATTGTTGCAATGGTGTGAGGGAATCAAATTCGACCCTTGCATTTTCATAATGGATGTAAATTACTTTAAAGCGGGTATTTGCATCCATCCAGGAAGGGAACTGTGATCCTCAATGAACAGTTGAAATGCTACATTGCTAAGCATTTAAACTAGCCAAGGGGGAAGGTGGAAATAGGCAGAAAGAAAGTACTGTCCAACCCCTTGTGCTTACAGGATCAGCAGCAAGAATCCTGAGAGTGATAAATCCCTTTAGAAACAAGTATAAGTAGAAATCTAGGAGGGAGGGTGAAGGGGAGAGAGGAAAGAAAACAAAGGGGGAAATAGGGGAGGGCAAAAGGGTGTGGTCAGGCAGGTAGCAGTTCAACCTGAAAAGCCATGTGTGCCAATGCACAAAGTCTGGGCAACAAGACTGCAGACCTAGAGGCCACCACGGCAGTAGAGGACCAGGACTTAGTCACAATTACAGAGACCTAGTGCAATGAAAACCACAACTGGGATGTAGCCATACCACCGTATGCTCTATTCAGAATGGGCGGAGGAAGAGGAAGAAAGGGTGGAGGAGTGGCTCTTTAGGTGACAGAAAATATAAAGGCCACAGAAATAGCAGGGAGCAGAGAGAAGTAGAGGGGCTGTGGGTCACTCTGGAGACATGGAAGGGGGCCCCCATTTGAGCAGGGGTGATCTACAGACCTCCAGCATAGGGGGTAGTAGGTGGATAAAGATATGATTGAAGAAATCTAAGGGATGGTTAACAAGAGGGAGATGCTGCTGGTAGGGGACTTCAATCTACCAGATGTGATTGGAACCTCCAAGCTGCAGCAGCTGTTAGAAATAGAGAAATTCTAGACTCCATGCAGGGGAATGTTTCTCAAGCAAATAGTTAATGAACCCCTGTTGGAGGGGAGAGTGATACTGGACCTTAGTGGCACCGTCAAATGGACAGTGTTGCTGTAATCCCTTTCCACAAAAGTGGGAACAGGGAAGTGGCTGGCAGTGGCAACTGCAGGCCAGTCAGTCTGACAGTGGTGCCCGGGAAATTAATGGAGTCACTGCTAAAAGAAAGGATTGTGATATTTCTTGAATCCAGTGGCACACAGGATTCATGGCAGCATGGATTCACAGCAGGAAAGTTTTGTCAAACAAATCTGATAGATTTCTTTGACTGGGTGACCAGGGAAGTAGATCAGGGAGGAGCTGTGGATGTTTCCTACTTAGATTTCAGCAAGGCCTTTGACACCGTCACACATAGGAGGTTGGTAAATAAGTTGGGCAGCCTGGGAGTGAGCCCAAAGGTGGTAAACTGGGTCAGAAACTGGCTGAGTGATAGGACAAAAAGGTTGGTGGTAAATGGAATTCAATTTGAGGAAAAGGGGGGTGACCAGCAGGGTGCCACAGGGATCCGTGTTAGGGTCAGTCCCCCTTAATGTTTTCATAAGCGACATTGCAGAGGGGACGGTATGCTTTGCAGATGACACTAAGATCAGCAACAGGGTCGACACTCCAGGAGGGGTGGAAAAAAGGAAGAGGGACCTAAACATGCTTGAGGAGTGGTCAAAAGTGTGGGAGCCAAGATTCAATGCAAAGAAATGAAAAATCATGCATTTGGAGCACAGACACCCAAGGGAGGAGTACAAGATTGGGGTAGAGGTACTGAAGGCCACCAATCAAGAAAGGGAACTGGATGTAATCACATTTGAAGGCCTAAAGGTAAACAAACAATGAGTCAAGGCTGTGGGGATAGTTTAGAGGGATGATAGGGTGCGGATCTATGTGATAATGGTGATTGCCGATGGGCGATCACTGTTACGGCGACGTCACATCGCCAAAAAAATATTTTTGCTATGTACTCCCCGGCGCACAGCAAAACGGTGCTGGGGAGTTGGGATTCTTCATTTTATGCAGGGGCTGTGCCCCACACACACACACCCATACCCCCCTACTTAAGGATTCTCAACTCTTGGGGGGGTGCACGTCGGGGTGCAAATGCTGCAAAACTGAAATTTTGGGATGGGCGCAACAAAAAGTACCTGTGCCTGGACCTGAACCATTCCTTTTATTTGTTTATTTGTTTATTTTATCTTCTTTTCCCCAGGAGGTCCTCTGTCAATCTCTGCCCTGGTCATGCCCCGGAGCTTCCACCAGCTGCCTATTGCCCGCATACTCCTGGTCACCCCGCTTGCCCCCCAGAGGGCGGGGCTGCAGCACTGGTTCCCCTAATTCCAGTGCTGCAGAACCAGTATCTAGTTGGAAGCGCGGCGGCAGTGGCCAATTGAAGCCCGGTGAGAGCTTCATGTAGACGGAGGATCTCCCCTCCATTTTCTTGATTTTCCTCCTGGAGGTGGGGACGTGCAATGACATCCAGTATCTGCCCCACCTCCATTAGAGACTAGAGATGAGTGCCGGTAGCTGCGAGACTCCCGGCCTCCACCAGGGATCCCTCTTGCACCGGGCACTTCCCTCCCCTCCCTCCCCCAGAGAAGGAGGCAGTCCATGGGACACTATATCCTTCTCCCCCTGGCTGGTCCTCTGGCGACCCAGGTCTGTTCCCCAACCTGGGTCGCTGACGTCACAAGCAGAAATCCAACCACTGCGCTGGTGGGCCGTCTCAACCCGAACCATTTCTGCTGCAGCCCTGAACCCACCCACCACTCCAAGGAAGCAGCACGGCAGCTCACTACAGCACCAAACCCTACAACCCCTCTGTCCCCTCCCACCCCATGCTCGGCGTGCTCGCTCTCCTCCGTGCATATAGGCATGTAGTGACAGTATGTCGCTATTTCACACCCCCATTTGGTCGCCTATATAAATAAGTTATACTTTGTTCTGGTTGGGAAATCCCCATAAGCATTTTTCTTGCATGTTTGGGATGTTGTGCAGTAGTACTGAGAAAGTAAAACTGGTATGTTTTGCAAAGTTCTGGTGTATAGGATTCTGTCTCAGTGCATCAAAACTTTGCAAAATTCTTAGAATCTTAGTACTGCAAGTACTGTACTTTACCATACATGCATTTTTACTTAAGCAGAACTAGGTAGAACTTAGTTATGTACTATATTGTAGAATCATACCCAGTCCCAGTACATGTTATAAAATAGTTATTTATTCTAAAACAGTTCACAGCACTCTACCACCTCCATCAAGTGGCTGTGCCAAAATAAACAGGGATATTTATATTTTAATTCCAAACAGGTCAGTAAACAACTACTGGCTGCATCCATTCAGGTAGTTAAAGTAGTGAAGACACAGGTAACTATATTCCAAAACAGGTCAGTAAACAACTGTTGGCTTCATCGAGTCAAATAGTTTAAGTAATGAAAACTTAGGGATAATTAGCCACAAACAAGTCAGTACAGCACTGCTGATTGCGTCAAGTAGCTGCTCCAAAAATTTTAAACAGAGATGTAGTCTCAAACAGGTCAGTAAATAACAGCTGGCTGCATTACATAGAAACATAGACTTTGACGGCAGATAAGGACCGCTTGGCACATCTAGTCTGCCCATTTTCCTACCTACAGGATAGGCCACAGATCCTAGTTAACCAACAGCCTATTTCTTCCTACCCCCCACAAGAATTGCCTTATGTCTGTCCCATGCATTCTTGAATTCTCCCACAGTTTTAGACCCCACGACCTCCTCAGGAAGGCTGTTCCATGAATCCACTACCCTCTCTGTGAAATAATACTTCCTCACATTGCCCCTGAACCGCCCTTCTATCTTTAAATTGTGTCCCCTTGTTCTTGCACGTCTCTTTTTCTGAAAGATGCTACCCTCTTGGACTTTGTTGATTCCACTGAGGTACTTAAAAGTTTCTATCATGTCCCCTCTCCCTTCTTTCCTCAAGGGTATACATATTAAGCTCCTTTAGTCTCTCCTCATATGGCTTCTCTTGCAGACCCTGCACCATTTTAGTTGCCCTCCTCTGGACTGCCTCTATCCTGTCTATGTCCTTAGGAGATGGGGGTCTCCAGAACTGGGCCTTAGTACTCCAGATGCGTCTCACCAACTGTCTGTACAAAGGATAACAACTTCCTGTTTTCTGCTGCTGTTGCCTCTCCCTATGCATCCCAGTATACCCCCAGCCCTCCCTACTGCCTTCTCACATTGCTTGCTAACCTTAAGGTCATCTGATATGATTACCCCCAGGTCCCTTCCCTTTTTTGTTGTTGTTACTACCTCCCCCTGATTGTGTATTATTCCCCTGGGTTCTTGTTTCCCAGGAGCATTATTTTGCACTTCTTTGCATTGAATCCTAGCTGCCATACCTCTGACCATTCCTCCAACCTTGCCAAGTCCCTTCTCATCCTTTCCACGCCTCCTTGTGTATCAATCCTGTTGCAGATCTTTGTGTCATCTGCAAAAAGGCATACTTTTCCTTCCAGTCCCTCTGCAATGTCACTGATGAAGACATTAAAAAGGACTGGACCCAATAATGAACCCCATGGTACCCCACTAGTAACCCCACTTTCTTCAGAGTGGACTCCATTTACAATTACCTTCTGTGACCTGTTGTGCAGCCAATGTTTTACTCCAGGCTACCACCCTGGGACCCACTCCTAGGCTGGTTAATTTGACTATTAATCTTTTGTGTGGGACTGTGTCAAATGCCTTGCTAAAGTCTAGGTAGGCCATGTCCACAGCCCCTCCCTGGTCTACTACTTTGGTCACCCAGTCAAAGAAATCTATTAGATTCATCTGACATGACCTTCCCGCTGTGAACCCATGCTGCCTTGGGTCCTGTGCCCCACTAGCCTCTAGGTACTCAACTATTCTTTCCTTCAGAAGTGACTCCATCACTTTCCCTACCACAGAGGTCAGACTGACAGGTCTGTAGTTTCCTGCCTCTGTCTTGGTCCCACTTTTGTGAAGGGAATCACATCCGCCTTCCTCCAGTCCTCGGGAACCACACCATCCTCCCATGATTTATTAAAAGAGTAGCCAGTGGTTTCACTAGTTCCTCCCTTAATTCTTTTAGAATTCTGGGGTGAATTCCATCAGGACCCATTGCTTTGTCCACCTTCAGTTTTGGAGTTCTTGCAGAACCTTTCTTCTGTGAAAGGACTGGGATCATCCCCTATCAAGAGTGCTTCTGTTAATTGGATTAGGCACTTCCCTCCTCTTTTGTGAATACTGAGCAGAAATATTCATTCAGTATCCCTGCTTTTCACTGTCCCCTCTGCCCACCCACTGTTCATTCTATTCAGCCTCACTATCCCTCCCTTTGTCTTTCTCACCGTGATGTACCTATAAAAGGTTTTATACCCTTCTTAACTGAGCTGGCTATCTTTTCCTCAGTTTGGGCCTTTGCTATTCTGACTTCCTCCCTGCTTCCTTCTGTCTTAACTGGTACAGCTCTCTGTCCTGCTCCTTCTGTGTTTCCTTATACTTCCGGAATGCTATCTTTTTCTTCCTGACTTTCACAGCCACCTCTTTTGAGAACCATAGTGGCTTTTTCTTTCATTTTGATTTGTTTATTTGCTTCACACAAAGGCTTGTTGCCTCTGTGATGGCAGTTCTGATGATTCCCCATTGTTGCTCCACACCTCCTTCTAGCCTGTTTGCTAGTGCTTTTCTGAGGCACTCTCCCATCTTGCCAAAGTCAGCCCTCCTAAAGTCCAGTACCCTCACTTTTGTATGGCTTGACTCTGTAGCTGAGTTTAATGTGAACCACACTGGTTGATGGTCACTTGTTCCCAGATGGCAACCCACTTCTAGATCTGAGATCCTCTCACTGCCCCTGTTTGAGAATATGAGGTCTAAGATTGCTCCCTCATGAGTGGGTTCTAAAACTAGCTGTCTGAGGCCTGTCACCGTAGGGTATCAAGAATGGCCTGCTCTTGGATGTGGCTGCAGCAATGTGTTCCAGTTAACATCTGGCATATTCAGGTCTCCCATCAACAGTATCTCCTTTCTCTGCCATTCTAAGAATGCCTTCTATCATATCCTTGTCCATTCCCCCCCTGACATAGGGGTCTGTACACAACCCCTGTGTGGATTGTGGTGCCTTTTCCAGTCTCCAAGGTGACCCACGGTGCCTCCTCTCCTCCCTGTTTACTCTTTTGTTCAGTTGCTTTTATCCCTTCTTTACATAGAGAGCTACTCCTCCCTCTTCTCCCCTGCCTGTCTCTCCTGTAGGTTATGTACCCTGGTATGTTTACATCCCAGTCATGGTTCTCTGTGTACCATGTTTCTGTGACTGCTATGATATCCAGGCATCCTCTTCCATCAAGGCCACCAGCTCATGGAGCTTGTTGCCCAGATCTACGGCATTGGTACTCATTACCCTCCATTTCCTGATGGCCTTACTCCTTCTTGCCCCATCCCTGTCCTTCTTGCCTTTGTCACTTTCTCCATTTGCCCGCCCTTCTCCCTATCGACACCTCTATGTTGGTGTTGCGCACTTACTACTGTGATTTTTTGGGGGCTAGGATTTCCCCTGCTCATTCCAGTGCCTCCCCTTGGCTAGTTTAAATGCTCACCAATGAAGCATTTAAACCCATCCCTAGGATCCTAGTTCCTCCTGGACAGATGCAGCCCATCATGCCAGTATAGGCTTGCATCACTCCAGGCATCCCAGTCCCAATGAAGCTAAATTCCTGAGCTCCACACCAGTTTTTCAACCACCGATTGAATCCCATGGTGCAGAACACCCTAGCCTCTCCTATGCCATAGATGGGCAGCACCTCTGAGAAGGTTACTGTGCGTGCTACTTGTCTAAAACCCCTCCCCAATTCCACAAACTCTTCCTGCACTTCTCTAATCCCTTTCTTAGCCAGGTCATTTGTCCCTAGGTGGACAATGACATCCAGCTCCCTCCCCTCTGCAGCTACTCCTGCAATCCTGAGGATTCGCTCCCTGTCCCTCCAAGCCATGGCGCCAGGCAGGCACCTTACCTCCATCTCCCCTTCCTCCCCCAGTTCTACCTTCCTAACAATGGAGTCCCCCACCAGGAGTTGTTTCCTTCCCCTGCGGGGTCCCCTGCCACCCTCCTGTGGGTCTCCTTTGTGGAGGTTCCCAGCATCCTCCTTGGTCTCCACTGTGGGTGCCTCCAAAGAGGAACCACACTTTGCCAGAATGGCATAGGAATTGTGGAGAGGTACAACTGGAGGGATGCGCCTCTGTTCCACCACCCTCACCCTCCCTGAGCCCACTGTGGTCCAACCACTCCTCTTTCTTGGCAACCTCTGAGGCAATGGCAGTGGCACTGGTGGTCCCTGAATGGAAGAGGAGGTCCCACAAATCCTGGCCAACTCAGCCTGGAGATGAGCAACCTCCTCCCTCAGCCCAGAGAGGTGCCTGCAGATGGGACAACACTGAATCCTCCAGAACGTCTCCCGGAAGACTGCTGCTCCTCAGCCACTGCACTGCACCACTCCAATCATGTCTTATTTATGACCCCTTAACTGTTTGCAATTCTTACTCTTCTCTCTGTTTTCTTTTTCTCTCTCTCTCTCCTTACTTTCTGCCTGTGTGCCCTTTAAGCTCGTGACTGTCCTGTTCTGAGACAAGAATATCCTATATTTCTCAGTAGACCCCTTACTTGCGGAGAGGCAGACCTCCAGCAGCTAGAGGGGGCCGGAGAGCTACTCTTGCCCTTCTAGGATGGTGGGTCTTTGGTGGCTCTGTGATCACTCACTTCCTGCTCCCAAACAGGAAGTTCCTGTTGTCAGTCAAATCCTGTGCCTATAAAAGTAGAACTAGCTTTGGCTGGAGGGTGGAGGGAAGGGAAGGAGGGCAATATAGTCCCAGTAGAGAAGTCCAGTCACACAGCAGTCCTTTCTCCTGGTGTCTTCTGCCAAGCTATTAGTGGTTCATTTAGTGAAAACATAAGTAAATTATGTATTCCCAAATAGGCCACAACACTCTGCCAGCTGTGTCAAGTAGCTGCACCAAAATAAACACGGAGATTTAAAATTTTATTCCCAGACTCACTCAACAACTGCTGGCCGCATCGAGTCAGGTAATTTAAAGGGGCACTGTCAGCTTTGCCCCTTCGTTTTATTCAATATATGAAAAGTGTGTCTCCTGGCACACACCTATCATGTGTACTGCAAAATGCCCCTGCATGTATAAAAGTTTAGCCTTTTTACCTCTTACTGTGATTTTTCTTAAAATAGTGATTCCTTCAGTCCGATCGTAATACACCCGCATCCCGGAAGCACATCCAGGTTGGGAACATGGGTCTGCCATGAGCATGGTCTCGAAATGCGAGTTTTTTCACATGCCACCAGTAACAGCATTTTAATCTTGTCCCGGCTAGTCTAACAAAATGCTGCTGGTATTTACAAAAACAAATCAATCACTGTGAGGAGTACAATACTGGTGTGGCAGGTGGAGTAAGGCTGAGGCAGATTTTCTTAGCCAGGAGGCAAGTCTGGTAGTCAATCCTTCCTTGAAAATGGACCAATGACATTTGTTTATAGAGCTCATAGGTATGGGTTCTTTTACCAGCACTGGTCACAAGATAACAAGACTCATTAAGAGTTGTTTTGATTCTTTTTAATTAGTGAAAACATAGGAATATTTCTTCCCAAACAGGTCAGTATAGCACTGTTAGCTAGTTAAGTGGTTTAAGTAGTGAAAAAACATGGAGACTGGGCTGAATTGATTAGCTGCACCAAAAACAGACATTTTCCCTAACATGTCAGTACAGTACAGAACAGCACTTCTGTGTTGAGTTAAGTAATGGGAGATTTTTTTAATCCCAAGTCCCAGTCCGGTCCCAACACAAGGATAAATCCAAAAAAAAGAAAACAACTGCCTTCCTTGCCCTTATATGGTATATGGTTAGTTGCCTGTAAGCTTCTGTCCCTCCCAGACACACACACTTACAGTTTGAAGTCTTGGACTACAGTAGGTAGGATTTTATTTTGGAGGAATTGGAATGCTGAGATATTGGGGTCCACTCCACAGTCCACACCACTCTACCCATCCTCCCTGATGCTCCTTTCTCTTTCCCCTCCTTGATAGCATTAATTGACAGAGCCCTCCTCCCCAACTCCTCAACTTTAACTACCCTGTCTGTCTCCCAGTCCACTCCTCCAACAGCCAGGAAGCAGGAGGATTTTGGTATTTTGAATCACCCATCACCCATTTCTTTTATCCCAATTAACTTCTATATTCTGACAATTAGTGCTGCATCAATGACACATTTTTACTCTAACCTTCCCCCTCTCTGAATAGCTGCATATTCTGCTATACTCACTGCCTTAACTGGCAGCCCATAAACCCCTTATCTGCATCTTGCACAGCTCACCCTGCAATCTTCCTAATTACCATATTCGTCTTTTCCCTCCTAAACATATTAGTTTCCCTTCCCCATCCCTATACCCCATCCATCCCTCACATCCCTACCTCAGACCCATCCACCTCCTCTGCTCTTACCTCAGCCATCTCTTTCAGGCAACTACCCCACTGCCCATGGCCAACAGGTTCATCAATACTCCCACCCAGTAGCCTCCCTGCCGTCCTACCTTAATTAATACTCCTCTCACATCCCCATCCCTACCCCCCATTCACACAGCTCAAGCCCGCTAAGAGAGTAAATAACCTCATCAGACTCATCATAACAGTGCTACTCCATATAGTCGGGGACACCGAAATGAACCCAAGGCCAACCCTGTCCCCCTCTCATCTCCCCAAAGGACTGAAAATCACTCATCTTAACATTAGAAGCCTAGTCCCTAAATTAATCCTTCTCCAGAACCTCATTCTAAACCTCCATCCTGATGCTATTATTCTCACAGAAACCTGTCTCTCTTCTAAAATACACTATAATACCATCCAAATTCCTGACTACTTCAACATTCGCCAAGACAGGCCCTCTAAAGGTGAGGGCATAGCCATAGATTTCTAATCTAACTTCCAATTTTCCCCTGTGCTATCTCCTCTCAGTCTACATTTGAACATCTCCTTATAAAGCTATCCTTACCCCATACACTACCTATATTTATAGCCAACACTTCCTGCAGCCCTGGTCTCCCCAGTTCAGCAGTCACTGAACTCATCTCCACCATCACCGCACATGCCACCTCAGGTGAGCTGTACATTCTAGGTACTGTAACTTCAATATAGACTAGCTGTCAACTACCATAGCAAAATCTGTTCTGATATCAAATCTTTGACCCTCAATCTTAAATCTCATAACCACTCCTTCATTGACTGGGCCCTTATCTCACCCCCCTCCCCCAGAGAAATAAACATCATACCTGCATTTGTACTTACATTATGGATGTCATGGTACCTCAGAAATAAAATGATTAGGGTTGCGACCTGTCAGGTTTTAGACTTGAATAATCCGTTTTTTAGAATCTTTATCTGGTCATCCGGTTTTACTCAAATGTAGTCTGGTTTTTGAGCTAGTCTGAGTACTCACGTACTCTAAATTATTGTATCAAATCATTCACTCTTTTGGCTGCATGTCCAGGTTACAAAGAAGTTCTGATGTTACAGACCTTTGTAAAACCAGTTTACCTGTATATGGGGGGTGTAAAGTATGGCCATTAATGCCATTAGCAGTAAATCAACTTAACCTATTCCACTCTGAATTTTAAATACGGTCTTTTACTGCTGGGAAGGAAACAGCTCGTATACTGTTATATGCCCTCCTGTGTTCCTTCCTTTTTGTTCGTCCTATATTCTGTTGTGCTTTAGACCCATTCTGTTAGGCTTTATTAAAACATTGATTCCCTTTCTCCAGAGTCCTCAGCAGATACTTCTGCTCTCATTTTTGATACTACTAGAACATTCCATGACATTAGTTTCACCATTACAGGCCATTCAGATGAACAGCCTGGAATGGTGTGTCTGAACAAATGGAATGTCTTAGAAATATGAAAAGAAACAGCAGTACCTGCCGAGTTAAAGGGAACACGATGCAGAAGTGAGGTTATCACAAACATTGATATATAATGTGTCAAAAATTGGTCAAAATTTATCAAAATACATGATAAACATGAAAATGAAAATGAAGGAGTTTAACAGAGGTTAGAAAAATGAGCTATGAATGAGCTTGGTACATTCAGCAGATCTGGATTTGATTCCCAGCCTTTCTTTGCATCTTGGTGTCCTTGAGCAAGATACTTAACCTCTCGGTGCTCCCAGTTCACCCCTGTAAATGGACCTTGTGGTCAGTGGGCCTTACCTGGTTACCAAAGAACAAAAATGACTAATGCATAAAAATAACAGTATAAAAATGATTTTCTATCACTTTTACAAGTCTTCTCTGACATTAAAATGCCTTTGAAGTAGGAATGATATACCCATCAGTCATAAAGAAGGGTGGAGCTAGAGGTGGAGTTTGGATGTGGTTTAGCGTGTGGTTTTCACCTCATGCAAGGGTGACAACCCTAAAAATGTTACAGCGTAATATTAGTACCTACACTGGCAAGTAAACTGTATAAGCAATAATATTAAGGGGGGTAAGGAAGGTGTACCGACCACACAACAACAGAAACATAATGAAGTCCATTATAGCAACAGTTCCGCTGTTGTCACTGTAATGGACTTCAAGGCAAAATTTCACCCTTTCTCCCCCCACCCCCACGAACAAACTCCGACTTGGAGTTTGTATCTAAAAGTAGAGGGGGGTGGTGTGGGGGGCAAAGCCCCCCAAAGGAAAACACTCAAAACTGAAAGGTGAAATTTCACCTTTTGATATTGAGACTGCCGCTATGTCAAACTTCAACAAGAAAATTGTTGAAGTCATGATGTGGAACCGGTAAAGAAAGACAAGGATGAATAGAGAAAATGGGATGCAAAGGGTAACAATGCAATTCAAAGTATAACACCCAGTACTAATATGCCCACAGTCATACCTTCCCTCCTGGCAGTTTCCAGTACCCGATATGCATGTACACCCACCAGGTTACAGCCCAGAGACTTATGTGGGCTTCTGGCAAAGCTCCTATTGTGGTGGATACATTAAGTGTTAGTGTGCTTGCAGAGATGAATGAAATTATAATGTAGCAATAACAAACAACAAGTAAGGCCGTCTTTGTAATCCAAATGAGGGCCCAATGGCCTAGCAGATCTTTCACTTGGGTCAACAGGTATATGACAGCGTATTTATACAAGTCTTGCATCTGCCTAACTACCCTCCGATGTAGGCAGTATTGTAGACTTTCAGGCAGTTTCCCTCTGCTTCTCCTCCTTGGCTGATTCACCCACAGAGAACCATGATTATGGGGTCCAAGATTTGCTAAATTGCTAGGGCCTGCAAATGTGGAATTTCCCACTAGGGATCAGTTCTTTGGAGCAAAAGTCTCCCAATGGCTATAGAAATTGCTTTCTTCTATGTTGCAGTTGAAAATCCTCTTCCAGTTTTCTCACAAATTGAAGGGCACTTTAGCAGTGCAAAAATAAACATTTATCTGCTACCTAAATTATAAAAAAATATGAGCATACTTGTCAAGTCTGCTTTCTGAGGAAGCAAAGGTGACATGAATATGTCCTTTTATATAAACATAGAAACTTCCAGCACAAAAGTACCCCCTGGCCCATCTAGTCTGCCCTAAAAATATATTACCCAATGCCTCACTGCAGACCCTACTTGTTCTGCAGCCTTACTTAACCCCCAGCCCTGTTACTAAGGTCCCCTGTGTCTACCTCATGCATGCTTGAAACCTGCTACCATGTTGGTACTGTACCTACTACCTCTGCTGGGAGTCAGTTCAAGTTGTCCACTACCCTTTCTGAGAAGAAGTACTTCCTCACATCTCCTCTGAGCCTACCCCTTCCAGCTGAATATCATGCCCATGAGTCTTTCCTCACAGGCCTCTTCTCATTTCCCCTCTCCTCCAACTTTCTCCCCACCTCCTCTTCTTTGCAGCCCTCCCTGCTTACTCCTTTTACTGCAGCTTAAGTAACAAAGCTGTCTCCCAGCTGCTCCTGATGCACTACAGTTGCTCTATCAACTATTCTACTCTTTGCGGGATTGCCTTTTAGTACAGGATAAATGGTAATGGAAGGGATGTCTGTGCTATCCCCCTACTTACGGCATCCCTGTTGTAGAAAAAAAATAAACAGAGAGAGATGTCTGTAGTGTAACACTCACTTGCGGTGTCCCCCACAGTATGGCTGTGGTCAGTAGAGATTGGGCATCTCTAAGCTACAGATTCAATCCACCACTTCAGATGGTTCACAGGGAGGAAGGGAGAACTGTAGTAGTTAAACTCCATCCCCTCCTTAGAGGCTTCATGCACTGCTCTGCAACTCGCCACCCTGAGCCTGCAATTTAAGGGCAGAAGTTCTTTGTTTGTACCTGGCACCCTTTTCTGGGAGACAGTATTGGTTCTCAGATGCCCACGTCACTGAGGGAACCCCTTTGATCAATGTTGTTGTAGCACAATTACCTCCATAAAGCTGTCCCTGCTGAAAATGAGAGAAGGACTGTGTTTGCCAAAAAACAATCTGCTGCCAGGTGTCGCTACCTGCTACAGCCCCCTAGAACTTCAAGAAGGTAGGGAATGATTGTGCTAGACAGGAGGGTGTACAGTAACAATATTAAGTGCTCTGCAACGATAACCTGTCTGTAGAACTTAACAACCATTTGTTACAATGATATGGAAGTACACAGTTATAGCCCAGATCCCTGTAAAGAAAACCTGCTGTGAAAAGTGAGAGACCTGTTGGTTAACTGTGACTGAAACCCACAGTTACAGCTCAGTGTAGTTACTTAAATCAAGCCTGCCTTTTAAACACTGCCATGCAAGTACCTGTATTTTAGGAGCCACTATGCTTCATTGCCGCCAATGCATGTTGTAGTACAGAATAAATAGTAATGGAAGGGACGTCAGTGGTATCTGCCCACTTGCAATGCCCCTGCAGCAGAAAAAGAAAAGGAGAGAGTTTCCATAGTGTACTGCTTGACTGCGGCATACCCTACAGTCTGCTTGTGGCTGGTGGAGGCTGGACGGCTCTAAGACAGAGATTCTATTGATTTCCCCTTCCTTTATATCCTCTAGAGTATCTGTTTAAGTCCTTGAGTCTTCCCTTGCAGAGCCTCAGATGCAGGCCATGCACCATTTTGGTTGCCCTCCTCTGTACTGCCACCACTTTTTTTATGAACTTCTTGTTTTGCTGACAGCTTCTTAGTGCAACTGGTCAAGAAGCAGACTAGACTGAGAAACACTCTGTTTCTGGTGCTATTGAATGGGGAGGTTGTAAGGGATCTGGAGGTGGAGGACCAAGGAGCTAGGAGTGACCACAACACAATGTGACTCAAGCTCAGTATGGGGAGGGAAACAGGAGGTATGGGTACTAGGGTGATTGAACTTAAGGGTGTGGACTTTAAAATGATGGAAAAAATTTGGGGTGGGCACCTGGTGGAAATTCAGGCACAAATGGATGCTAGACAAAAGTGAGATATTATTGAAAGGGGGCTCATGGAGGTTTTAGGACATGTGTTAGAACAACATGCGAGAAGGGAAGGGAAAAGAAGCCCAGTTGGCTGAATCAAGAGGTCCTGGAAGGGGTGAGGTCCAAGAGAAAGGCATTTCAGAGACTCAAGAAATCAGGAGGGGGGATAGAAGGGTACAAGAGGAAGTCCAGAGAAGTTACTAAACTGGTCAGAGCAGCCAAAGCTTCCAGAGAGCTAAGAGTGCACAGGGCATTAGGGATGGTGAGAAGGATTTCCTCCGATACATTAGAGAGAGAGAAGAAATAATAAGGACCAGATTGTGAAGATCAGAAAGGGTGGGGGGGATGGAGAAGGGGGAAGATCAGGCAGAGGCACTAAACGAATACTTCTGCTCTGTGTTCACAAAAGAGAAAGGGGGCAGATACCTCAAGGGAGGGGTGGTGTGGGCAGGGGGAGAGGGGATGACTGATTTAGGAATTACAGAAGACAGGGTTCTGGAAATATTAAGGATACTGAGGGTGGACAAGGCACTGGGTCCAGACGGCATTCACCCTAGGGTACTCAAGGAGCTGGTGAAGATCCTGGCAGGACCACTGGTAGACTTGTTCAACACCTCCCTGGATACAGGAAGCGTGCCACAGGATTGGAGGATGGCCTATGTGGTGCCCATTCACAAAAGTGGTCCTAAGGATGAACCAGGCAACTACAGGTCAGTAAGCCACACATCGATTGTGGGGAAGCTCATGGAGACAATCCTGAAATGAGCTGTACTTTATGCTACCCACCCTAACCCCATCATACTACAACAGTCTCTACAGCAGTCTTTTAATGAAGCTGAAACATGGTTCTCCAAGCACCGTTTGGTCCTAAACTATAAAAAATTAAAATAATGTTATTTGCTAACTCCCAGAACAAACATAGTGGCCAGACCCTGCAGATCCTCAAATCCAACCAGGTCCCACTAGAACACGCAACCACCTTCAAATACCTTGGAGTAACCCTAGACATTATTCTTAACTACCATGAACATATCCGCCTCTTTAGCACCACTGTAAACACACGCATTGGCCTATTGTACCGTCATAATACCAACACTATTGCAGTGTCAGTGGCTCAGTAGGTAGCACACTCGCCTCTGAGGCCGGGAGATCAGAGGGCTGTGGGTTCAGTTCCCACATCTGGCACTTGGATTAATATCCCATTACTGACACTGTAGTGCAGCATGAGAGGGGTGCTGCACTTCTGAGGTGCCGTCTTTCGGATGAGATGTTAAACCGAGGTCCGATCTGCCCGGATTGGTGATAGTTCAGGTGGATGTTAAAGATCCCATGGCACTTATCGAAAAAAGAGTAAGGGAATTTCCCTGGTGTCCTGGCCAAATTTCTCTCATTCACTGGGAATACCACCAACAGTTTAATCTGGTTCAAGGTCAGTTGGCATTCATCTGTATCCCCTTCCCCCAGGTCATGCCTGAAAATAGGCAGGATTTGTCTAGTGCACTTACCTGGTCAACAAAAACTAAATAAATAAGCACTGCCTCATGCTGGAAGCCCCTACAGCTTGCCATCTCATCATCCATCCTGTCCCACATAGACTACGGGATACTGGTGTATGGGGCTGCTGACTCCACTGCCCTTCAAAGAATCAGGATATCATTAAACAAGACCTGTCACCTTGCCACTGGCTGTGAGCACTTGACCCACACCTGATGTCTCTACACCCTCACAAACTGGCTTGACTTTGATGGAAGGCTTAAATACCAGACCTGCCTTTTCGCAAAGAAAATTACTAATGGTAGGGCACCTCGTGGCCTCTCACCCCTTCTTCAGCCTGCTCCTGCCCCTAAATGTACCCATAGTTCTAGTAAATCCTGTTATCAGGTCCCCCTATACAGATCAGCGATGGGCCAAAGAACCTTTCATTACAGGGCACCCCTCTGGCTAAATGCTCTCCCCAATACCATCCTCACTGAAACTAAAATTGGCCGCTTCAAACACCTTCTTAGGGAACAGATTCATTGTGAAGGGGCGTGCAACAGCCTCTAGCAAAACCCTTTGATATGCCTCCCTGCTCTTAAGCCCACTTACAGACAGTTCAACCATAAGTTTTATTGCCTCCAGGCTAAGGCACACCTGGAATGCCAGTCCTCCAACCTACACCCCCCAACTTGGTAAATTATATCCTAGTATTGACCATTGATACTGCCTATGACTAAGCTACAACTGGTAGATGCTATATACCTGATGGAACAAAATGTAATTTACAATGTAATTTTGAATAAATATGTTTATTGTATAGCCTGTTATACGACCACGCTTCCTGCTGGCAGTTCTAATTTTACTGTATATAAGACTGTGTAACCATGTATGTAAGGTAAATAATGGATAATTGTCCACAATGTACAACCTGGATGTTATCATGACAATGCTACCTGCATTCAGCTGTTCTTCACTGTTTGTAACTAACTGTAATATGTGAAGTTAATGTCAAATAGCTGTATGTTTTCTGATGAAGAGCCTTTGTAAATGAGTCTCTGACTCAATGGTATGCAATTCTGATACAATCAATCAATAAATTAATAAATAAAAGAGAGGCTGGTGATCTTTTTGCAGAACAATAGACTCCAGGATGGTCAACAGCCTGGCTTTGACTTGGGAAGATCCTGCCAGATGAACCTAGTTGAGTACTATGACTGTGTTACCAGGGAACTGGACAAGGTCCATGAGGTGGATATCATGTATTTAGATTTCAGCAAGGCCTTTGATTCTGTGCTGCATGGGAGGCTAAGGGGAAAAGTGGAAAACACTGGTGTGGGAACAAAGATGGTTAGGTGGGTTACTAACTGGCTGAAGGAAAGGCAGCAAAGGGTGGTAGTGAGGGATAACTCTCATTACCAAGGGCTGTCATGAGCAGAGTACCACAGGGATTTGTATTGGGACTGGTATTGTTTGACATATTTATTGTTGATATATATCACAGGGGATCTGGAGTAAGATCAGTCTGTTTGCAGATGATTTGAAGATGGGGGCTGTGGTGGATGACTTTGAAGGGTGGAACGGGCTACAGAAGGACCTGACCAAACTGCAGGAGTGGTCAGAAATATGGCAGTTGGGGTTCAACACCAAGAAGTGCAAAGTACTGCACTTTGAGACTAGGTACCAGGTGAGGAGCTATCAGTTGGGAAGGGTACAATTGTAAAGTACTGAGGAGGAAAGGGATCTAGGGGTGCTTATAACAGGGAGTATAAACAACTCAGCTCAGTGCAGGAAGATGGTGGCAAAAGCTAACAAGATGCTGGGGTGTATAGCAAGGGGAATATCCTCCAGAAATATAGGGGTTATCCTCCCCCTGTATAGGTCTTTGGTAAGGCCATACCTGAAATACTGTGTACAGTACTGGCACCCATTCCTGAAGAAGAACATCAGATTGTTGGCAGGGGTACAGTGTAGGGCAACAGAGATGATCCAGGGATTGGAGGGGAAATCCTATGAGGATAGGCTGGGAGAGCTGAACAAGTATTCCCTGGAGGAGAGGATGGATAGGGGAGATATGATTGAAACCTTTAAAGAGGAACTGTCATAAACAGGATTTCTTAATGTCTGAAAGACCATAACAAGCTAATTTGACTGAACTATTGTCTGATCTATGAGATTTTGCAGTCCAGAGTTATTCATATGTAAATCACCCTGTAATTAAGGGCTGGTGGCAGCCATACATTTTGGGCTTCTGACAGGAAATGATGTCACCGAGGGTCTAGGGTCTCCTTTGAGTGTATTTAATCCAACAGATTAAATAGGAAATAGACTATTTTATTAAGGTGTTATTACAACACTTCCTACATCTATAATAATCCTGTTGATGATAGTTCCCTTTTAAGTATGTAAAGGGAATAAACAATGTCACAGAGTGGCTCTGTGAAGGATTAGGGGCCCTGTAACTTTTGTGCTTGATGCTTTACTTAAAGTCCTGTGTGTTAGAAAAGTCACATGTAAATGGCAAAACTAAATAAATGAATGTAGGATTTATGGTTTAAATATAGGTTAAAAGAAAGAGTAGTGGAGTACAGCAGGGTATAAAATAAAATAAAAACAAAACAAAAGGGGCGGTCTGAAGCTTTGTGAGTTTCCTGTATT
The DNA here is from genome assembly GCA_016271365.2 of Neoceratodus forsteri. NCBI lineage: Eukaryota > Metazoa > Chordata > Ceratodontiformes > Ceratodontidae > Neoceratodus > Neoceratodus forsteri. The sequence goes on along the minus strand of CM057452.1, from coordinate 869,623,866 downwards.
CTTCCACCTCTGCTGTGTAATTTTGAGTGCACTGCTAGCTGCTGCTCTAAGAAGAAGAAGAAGAAGAATCAGCATGTATATAGCGCTTTTCATACATCCAAAGCGCTTTACAAGCGATGCTAGACTGGTAGTGCTGCGGTAGTGTGCATTGTCACACGGACAGGCTGTATAGTTCAGCCGTTTTGTTTTGTTAATTTCAGCTGCTGCATTAAGCACCCTTATTTGTTTTTAAGCGCTCTTGAGAAGGCGCTGAGTTAAATGTTACTCTGCCACTTTAGGTAATTTAGTTATAGAAATAGAACCAGTGGGTAGAGTTGTTTCCTTTGATTGCCTTTGGAGCTTTTGATTTGCATTCATTGCCTCGTATACTTTACTTCCTATGGTGAGCAAAGTTAATAGTTTAGAATATGCCTTTACTGGGGTGTTTTTCGGCAAAGCAGCGTTAGCAAATGCTGCCACCAGTTCAAGAAAGAATTACATTTAGACATGAAGGATATTTTCTGTTTCTTGAGGCTTTTGCCCGAGCAGAGTATTTGTAAATGCAACAAGAAGGCAGTCTTGAAATTTATGCATTGCCCTTAGCTCTCATAAATTTCCCGTTAGAAGTTTGGCATGCTAATAAAAGTGGGAGGTCAGTGTAATATTTAATTCATACACATGCCCTCTCCTGTATTATTGTAAAGTAAGAATGGTCATGTGAACAGGGAATTACATCTGCGGTCTTGGGTTCCTGTGCTACTGTGGGTGCCGGCTTCAGAATGCTACTCGTGAGTGAGAGTGTTTAAAGTTATACCACTCCTTTATGGGGAATAGATGTGGCTGTATCCCCATATGTTGTTGCAGAGTGGAACTTTGATTTTGGGTGGGGTTCAGTTGTATGGGATACGGGCAGGAAATAAAAGCAAATGAAACTGCATGGAGATAAAAAAAAAAAATTAGTGTTCTTCGTCTTGCAGTTTGTATTCATTTGCTTTGCTCCTGCAGTGCCGGTTTTCGGCTGTGCACACGTTCTCATGGTGCTACAGTTTTGGGGTTTGTGCAGTGGACTGTAGCGCACTTTGAAAAAGCAGGTTATTTCAACTTCTTTCCTTTCTCAAAACCAGTTAAAATATACATTGGTAAAAACCTACAAGTTGTGTTTAAGTAAGCAGGTTATGGAATTACCTTGCTTCTCAAACTATAAAGGAGGCTGTGAACTTTAGGGAATAAATACATAAATTGTAGGGTGTAGTTTCACTCACTTGAAGGACACCTTCTGTGTGTTTCCTTGGGTTTTCAGCCTCTGTTTCTGATGCTCCTTGCACCACTTCCTCCAAGGACAGCTATAGTGCTGGCCGACCATTTGTTCCTTTGTTTCATGCTGTCTTTTGTTGGGGGCAGTGCCTGGATGGTCAGTATTGTTTGTAAAAGGGACTAGAGCTGAAATAAAATAGAATGAGTAAACCTATAAATGTATTTGAACTATGAAATGTTTAGATATATAGTTAAAATAAAACAATTCGGTTTAAATTAAAAGTTTTACTTTAGTATTAACGATGTGGGTGGAGGTAACTAATCACATGATTATTTCCTGTATAAAAGGACTAAGTGTGGAGAACTCAGTTAGATAGGTTTTTGGTCTAGAGGTGAACTCCAGAGAGCTCTGTAAAGTGCTCTAAAGGTTCTGGACAGTGTTTATTTCATGTGTTTATGGTTATACTCTGCTGTCGAATAGTTCGCTGTAATGTATGTGTCCTGTTATGAGGAATCTTTTGGAGTGAAAAATAAAATACGACATTTAAAAATACTGCTGTTGTGTCAGACTACCAAACTCAGTCCACATGTTCACCTGTGCCCTGTGACATATGGTGACAGTCGTGGGATCTCAGGTGGGATCACAGCTGGGATAGCATTTGGTCTGGATAAGGCCTGGTGGACAGTGATTGCCGCACGATAGTACAGTGAAATCCTTAATCCTTGGGGTTGCTATAAAGTTCATCTCGGAGAAGCAACATATTCCCTTAGATGCTGGTTTGGTTCTTGTAAGACAACCAGTGGTAATGGAGCCAGCAGAGCTAAGGCTGTGGAGTGATAGTGAGGCCCTCTCTGACTGCAGGTTGGATCAGATGGGCAGAATGCAATGGATGTTTGATAGGTGGATGGAGGTGGAGACTAGTTGGAGAGAAGCCAAATGAAGGTACCAGGAGGTGTAGATCCAGTTGAAAGAGACCAGAGACATGTCGATACTGGAAGGACCTGAGAGGATGGAAGTAGAGATTCCCGGTGCAGAGTGTCTTTCTATGGACATTCCTGTATTACCAATGTTTGATGGAATGTATTGTCTAGGAGATGATGGAATGAAGACAGAGAATAAGTCCCCATGTGAGACTGTTAGAGACTTTGGGGTGAAGTCTACTAGCAAGAAAGAAGAGGCAGAGGATGCCGAAGGGACTTATATTGTACCATGTGATATATTTATGAACAAAATTACTGCATTGTCTGATGTTAGCTGGAAGAAGTTACAGGCAGGGGATCCTGAGATAGTCCAGCTGAGCAAATAAGCTGTTCATGACCATGTAACTACAGGAATAGATGTGGGGAAAGCAATGGTGGTGGTATGAGATAAAGGAGGGCATAATATATCACATGCGACCAAACCCCTGTACCAAGCAGATAGATGCAAGGGTTGTAGTGCCCAGTATGTACAGACAGGAATTATTAGATGCAGTTTGTATGAATGTTAGGCCTTTTGTTCATGGGGAAGTTCTGGGATGACTTATCCCATATTATTATTGGCCGGAGATATATCATCAGGTGGCAGTATATTTCGAAGACCAGATAGTAAGTCAGAAAAGAATGTCAGAAAGCATGTGGGTGGCATACTTCAGAAGGATAAAGTCTATTGTAAGTGATTCCCTTGGAGAAAGAGGAAGTTTCCACTGAGGGACTTGGGCAATAGATGATAAATGCAAAAAAGACCTGATTTACTTATTAAAAAGTATCTGGGGTATGGCTGACTGATAAATTTAATTTGATGTTATTTATTTGAGCTTAGAGTATAAGTAAGTGGATGGGGAGTTCCCAGATATTATGGTTAAGGTAACATGGTTTATTCTACCTTCTGAGGAATCACAGGGTTAGTTCTGGATAGAAAAATGTCATAGCTAAATTTACCCCTGGAAGAGAGAGAGATACAGGGAGTAGTAAGGTATAATAAAATATCCATTGTAATAAACATTGGTGAAGTGTAGTGGTCTGGGTTATTCCCTGGCAGGTTTGGATTGGACCTAGCTGTGTAGGGGACGTGTTACTGTATTATTCCCTTTCTTTCTTTTTCTATGACTATCCCTTAGTGTTTTTGTGTGAAGACTGGCCACCTCCATACAAAATCTCTACTTATTTTCCTTTCTTCTTCTCTTAATATCTCCTTATTCCCTTGGGTCCATAGATTTCAGGGTAATGGAATTTATAGGATATGGATAAATGATGCTTGTTGTTACAGTGTTTTGATGAAATTGTGCAAGTGTTTGCATGATCGCGAAGTACTCGTGACTGTGTGCATGATCGTATATTATTGAATGCTTTCTGCCTGTTTCCTAAAAGCTGTTTCCTGTTAGGCAGGCATGGCAGAATATCCTCTTCTCTTCTGCTTAGGACAACCAAGAACTGGTTGCCCTCTTTGGTGGGGAAGAATGTCACAGAGTGGCTCTGTGAAGGATTAGGGGCCCTGTAACTTTTGTGCTTGATGCTTTACTTAAAGCCCTGTGTGTTAGAAAAGTCACATGTAAATGGCAAAGTTAAATAAATGAATGTAGGACTTATGGTTTAAACATAGGTTAAAAGAAAGCGTAGTGGAGTACTGCAGGGTATAAACTAAAAAAAAGGAGGGGTCTGAAGCTTTGTGAGTTTCCTGTAATCTTCCACCTCTGCTGTGTAATTTTGAGTGTCCAGCTAGCTGCTGCTCTAAGAAGCTACGATAGTGTGCATTGTCACACGGACAGGCTGTATATAGTTCAGCCGTTTTGTTTTGTTAATTTCAGCTGCTGCATTTAAGCGCCCTCCTTTGTTTTTATGCGCTCTTGAGAAGGCGCTGAGTTAAATCTTACTTTGACACTTTAGGTAATTTAGTTATAGAAAGAGAGCCAGTAGGGAGAGTTGTTTCCTTTGCATGCCTTTGGAGCTTTTGATTTGCACTCATTGCCTCGTATACTTTACTTCCTATGGTGAGCAAAGTTAATCGTTTAGAATATGCCTTTACTGAGGTGTTTTTCAGCAAAGTGGCATTAGCAAATGCTGCCACCAGTTCAAGAAAGAATTACATTTAGACTTGAGGGATATTTCCTGTTTCCCGAACCTTTTGCCAGAGCAGGGTATTTGTAAATGCAACAAGAAGGCAGTCCTGAAATGTATGCATAGCCCTTACCTTTCATAAATTTCCCCAGTTAGAAGTTTGGCATTCTACTAAAAGGGGAGGTCAGTGTAATATGTAATTCATACACATGCCCTCTCTTGTATTATTGAAAGTAAGGAAGGTCATGGGGACAGGGAATTACATCTGCAGTCTTGGGTTCCTGTGCTACTGTGTGTGCCAGCTTCAGAATGCTACTCACGGGTGACAGTGTTTAAAGTTATACCACTCCTTTATGGGAAGACATGGCTCTATCCCTGTATGTTGTAGCAGAGTGGAACTTTGGTTTTGGGTGGAGTTCAGTTGTGTGGGATATGGGCAGGAAATAAAAGCAAATGAAACTGCATGGAGATAAGAAAACGACACATTATGTGTTTTTCGTCTTGCAGTTTGTATTCATTTGCTGTGCTCCTGCAGTGCTGGTTTTCGGCTGTGCGCATGTTCGCATGGTGCTACAGTTTTGGGGTTTGTGCAGCGGACTGTAGCAAGCTATGAAAAAGCAGGTTACTTCAACTTCTCCCCTTGCTCAAAGCCAGTTTAAATATACATTGTTAAAAGCCTACACGTTGTGTTTAAGTAAGCAGTTTGTGGAATTACCTTGCTTCTCAAACTATAAGGGAGGTTGTGCATTTTAGAGAATAAATATATAAATTGTAGGGTGTAGTTTCACTCACTTGAAGGACACCTTCCATGTGTTTCCTTGGATTTTCAGCCTCTGTTTCTGATGCTCCTTGCACCACTTCCTCCAAGGACAGCTATAGTGCTGGCCGGCCATTTGTTCCTTTGTTTTATGCTGTCTTTTGTTGGGGGCGGTGCCTGGATGGTCAGTATTGTTTGTAAAAGGGGCTAGAGCTGAAATAAAATAGAATGAGTAAGCCTATAAATGTATTTGGACTATGAAATGTTTAAATATATAGTTAAACTAAAATAATTCAGTTTAAATTAAAAGTTTTACTTTAGTATTAACGATGTGGGTGGAGTTAACTAATACATAATTATTTCCCTGTATACAGTAAAAGGACTAAGTGTGGAGAACTCAGTTAGATAGGTTCTGGGTCTGGAGGTGAACTCCAGAGAGCTCTGTAAAGTGCTCTAAAGGTGTTGGACAGTGTTTAATTCATGTAGTTATGGTTATAACCTGCTGTCGAATAGTTTGCTCTAATGTATGTGTCATGTTATGAGGAATCTTTCGGAGTGAAGAAATAAAATATGACATTTAAAAATACTGCTGCTGTGTCAGATTACCAAACTTAGTCCACATGTTCACCTGTGCCCTGTGACAAGACTAACACAGAGCTGATTTTTCAGATTAGAAGAGGGAGAGACATGAGGAGGGATCAGTTGAGATTAGAGTGGGTAAGATTCAGGGGGGAAATTAGGAGACATTTTTTCACAGTACGGGCTTCCAATGCATCCCATCCACCCACTAGGCTTGCCCCTCACTGTCACATCAGGGACACTGTTCAGACATTGGCCATACTTCTAAAGGGGCCAACTTCTCTACCGGGGCCTCCTCCAGTCATTGTAGAGGTGTGCTTCCTGGAGTTCCTTTACTTTCCTCCAAATTACATTTGTATTTTTACAGCTGTAAAAGCTATCTTGCCAATAAAAATATTATGAACATATGAAAGGTGCCAGTAGATGAAGGCCTAGTGGTCAATCAAAGTGGCTCATACTGTGAACTGCCAAATGGCAACTAAGGAGTCCTCCCCCCCTCCTTGAATGCTACCCCCCCCCTTTCTGTCCACTCCCCTTTTGGCCCTGACCTTACCCTGTCCCACCTTCTTTTGAAGCCCTCCACTGTCTCCAGTGAGACCACCTCCTCATGGAGGTTGTTCCACCTTGCAACCACCCTCTTCATGAAGAAATGCCTCTTGAACTCTCTTCTGAACCTCCTTCCACCACCTTAAGGCAATGTCTCCTTGTACTTGTATTGACACTGGGACTGAAGAGGCTTTCTTAGCTCACTTTGTTAATGTCCTTCATGTAATTAAAGATCTCAATCATGTCTTCCATCTCCCTCCTCTCCTCCAGGAGTACATGTTCAGGTTCTCCAGCCTCTTTTTTATATGCTGTGCCTTGCTGACCATTAACCATCTTAGTCACCCTCCTCTGGACCACCTCTAGCAGGTTAATGTCCTTCTTCAGGTAAGGACACCAGTACTGCATGCTATACTCCAGGTACAGCCACACCAGTAATTTGTATGGCAATATTACTTCCTCCCACCTGCTACTGATCCCTCTGGTGATGTGGCTCAGCATTCTGTTGGCTTTTACCCCCACCGTCCTGCACTGTGAGGAATGCTTTAGGTCACTAGTGATCATCACCCTCAGGTTTTTCTCTGCTTTGGATTTGGTTACCAACTGCCTCTTGATCCTCCTGGGAAAACTGAATGCACTTTATCATAGATCAGTTTGTTTCAGAACTGGATTACCTTATGAAACTATTCACTGTGTGTTATCCTTATTCTTAAACTGGACTCCTTCAACTATTGGAAGGCTTAAAAATATTTACATTTGTATTTTTTTTTTGTCCATTGTATTGCTGCTGCCTCCATGCCCACGAGGACCCCTTTCCTTCGGGCCTTCACAGAATGGATAGTGGACAAATGGAATACTCTGCCTGAGGAGTTGATATCCTGTAGTACGGTAGGAGGTTTTAAGAGGGTATGAAACAGAGTTGGGGGGGGCAGCACAATCGAGCAGACTTGATAGACCATGAGACCTGTTTCTGCTGGCATTTTTGTATGTTTGTATCTGCAGAAATATCTTTTTTTTAAACAAGATTACATTTTTGGTAAAATGTACTGTTCTTAATGATTTCATGGATTGTTACTAAAGTTTATTTGTAACAGAAATAAAAAAAAAATTAATACAAATGTTTAAAAAAAGGAAAGAAGAACTTTAATCCATATCAAGATTAGAACCCAGGATTAGAATCCATTACCTCCTGGTTCGAAGTAAAAAAAATATACAAATGGACTGTTTATCAGTAGGAAAAATATTTGCAGCTCTAGTGAACTAGAGATTTTCAGGACAATTGAAATCTGATCTGCTGTTTAAACACCGGTGCACTGTTTGGACACCATTTAAAACAGCAGTGCAACAGATTGTGTATAAAATTGTGTCAGCTTTTAGCTTACTGAGATGTTGGGGTGATATTCCGATTCATGAATATGTATTTATGTTCAGTATTCAATACTTTGTTGCAGCATGATTGATACATTTTTTTAATTTAATTCACAAAATTTAATTAATCACTTGCCATGTTGAATCTCTCTATAGTAAGCATCCCATGATGCATTTGTTGTCCTGTAAGTCATGGCTGGTGTGCACATTCATGAGATAAAAGCAGGAATCTGTGCGGTGGTCAGTAGCTGAATTTCACTTTTGGCCATATAGTATGTTAAAGTTTTTCAACATAGATGCATAGAATAGTCCTAGCCTCCTTATTTACTTCTGTTTGGCATTTTTTTTGCTTTACTTTATCTTTTCATAAGGATATATTTTTTTGTTAACTTGTTATACGTGACAGTTTCTCGCAGGAAACAGATGCTCTGAGAATCATGCCCATATTTGTATAATTTATGTTAACAAGTTTTTGTTGGTATCATTGTTGTTTTTTTTAAATAGGGTATTTAAATTAAGGACTGATGTCAGCGTGTGGCCATTGGGGCATCATTAACCCCCTACCATCAGCCTATCTCACCATTTAACTCTTACCATTATCTTGTCTCCTCTTTGTGAAGGAGCCTTGTCATCAGTGCCTTGGTGAGAGCTAGATTCTAATTGGTGGCAGCACTAACTGAAATAAATGTAACATCACGGGGAGTTAAGAATAGCACAGCTATTCTAAAATGGAAATGACCACTGTATAAAGGGAATAGGAGGAATGCAGCTATCAACTGCAGACTGATTATTTGATAAAATCAAGTTTCCTAGCACTTGTAATTTGTACAGCTACATTGGTGTAGTGGTTAGTGCAGTCATCTCTGGTTTTTGGCTGCCATGTTATAGGGATCGGGTTTGATTCCTGCCCACAATGCTTCCATTTTGGTTGGCATGGTAAAAGTCCTCATTTATTTACATTGGAAACTATCAGGTCAAAATGCATGCCTTTAAATATTTCATGGCTATGTTCAACATGCATTCTAATTAAAAACTCCTAGTATATGTGAAGGGAATGATGTACTGTTGATATCACCTAGGAGGTGACATGATGAGCACTGCGAACATCATCCTGCAATATTTATTTGGCAATCTTCCTAGTCATTGTTGATCAGTTGTGTGTTCATAGTCTTTATCATTCTCTGCAGCTAAAGATAACTAATTATCATTCCTGACCTGTAGCAAGCACTGTCACGATGCTCCTCACTGCAAAGCAGATGGGGCAGCAATTGTTAGAGAGAAAGGAAAGCTGATTAACCTCAATCCAGTTTGGCAATATTATAATGATTTTTTATGTTATAAATGTGTTTGCCATTTTATCCTTTTGAGAGTATGAAAGTAAGGGCATTATAATAGCAAGTACCGTCTGGCCACACTGTCAGTTAGGAGCTGCAAACTGATCATTTGATAAAAGCAAGTTTGCTTACAAGTAAACATGCAAAGCAGGTTTGGTGTAGTGGCTAAAGCAAATGCTCCTGGTGTTTTTGCTGCACTGTCACAAAAGGTCAGGTTTGATCCTCACTCCCAGCACAAATATATATATTTTTTTACATGGCATGGTAATATTCCACATTTACTCAGATTAAAAATGTGAAGTCCTGAATGCATGTTTTTTTTCAATATATCATGGTAATGGTCCACATTCATCTTGATTGAAAACTTGTATAAGGGATGGAAATGCTGTTCAGCTGGCATCACCTATGATGTGACATGATGTGTACTGTGAACAGCAGCTTGTACATTTCTTTTTTATGTTCTGGAAATGTTCCTAGACATTGCTGAGCATGTGTATGACCATGATCTGTGTCATCTTCTTCACTAGTGATAGCTACTGGCAGTAATAAAGTCTGTCACAAAGCTTTTCATTGTCAGTGTTTTTCAATTTAATTTTAATTTTACCAGGAAAACACCATTGAGCAGGCACATTTACAAACTGGTCCTGGGAGGACTGTTCCATAGCAGTACCTCAGCTTCCCAAATTTTATTTATTATTGAAAAATAGGGGTTTCACACATTTACTGATTTTTAAATGCTGCATTATGCACTTTGTCTATCTAAAAAAATGATGAAAGATACAAAAATGCTGCTAAAATCCTAAGTTCACTGACACTGAATCTGAGGTGTTATAGTATGAAATGCTACTGCTATTGAGAGCCATTTTTTCCACATGTGAGTGGTTCAAAACTGTTACCTGGAGCGCGCTTGAACAACAATAAAGAATTGAATCATGGGATTGCTCTAGTTGCATCATGGTAAGCCTTTTCGTCCACAAAAATACCATGATGCAACTGGATAAAAAATGGCAATCCAGGCAAGGGTGTATATGAGTCAGTGGAAAAAAACTGAACATAGAACTATAATCCAATGCCATCTAAATGCAAAAGGTACATAAATTAACTATTCCAGAGAAGTTCCAAGTAAAAATATGTGAACGCAGCATTATTGATCCATTGCACTGCTGCTTTAAAATAATCAGCAGCTTAGCACAGATCACTTGCACTGAATTAGGTAAGGGGAAAGAAAGGAAGGAAAGAATTGAACTCCTCACCCTATGGTTAGGGAATAGTAACCCTGCCAGTGTACTACTGATTAGCAGGAAGGACACCTGCTGCTTAAGTGCACCTTGAAATGTGATCAACTGTCTAGGTGATGGCTATGAGATTTAAATGTAAGGAGCATATGTGCAGTACTTTATCAGACCTTCTTAGATTGCTTTTGACAATATTTTGATAATGAGTGTCCTTGTACTGAATTTATCAAAACATGCAGTATCAAAACTCTTCTATTCATAACAAAAAAAAAAAATAATAAAAATTGCTGACCAAGATTTTAAACCTTTACCTTCTGGTTAAAAGGCAAACACTCTACCAATGGTCTACTGATCAGCAGTGAAAATGAGAACTTCTCTAATGAACTGCATACTCTCATGATACTTTGAAATTAAATCAACTTGCAGAATTGTTTTGATTAAGGAATATATGATTGCCAATTTTTCAATATGTAAGATAATCAGTAGCTCACTTGCACTGAATTAGCTAAAAGGTATTAGTATCAAAACTCGTCTTTTTTATAAGAAAAAAAAAACTCTTTCTCAGGTTAGAACTCCTCACCATGTGGTAAGGGGATAGAAACCCTGCTAGTGTACTACTAATTGACAGATTAACACTGTTTTAGTAAATTAGACATTCTTAGAGCACTTTAAAATTTACACACACATTTCCAATCAGTAACTTTATTCTAACACAATTTTGTCCCTGCTCAGATTTGTGATATACAGTGTGCAATTTACTGTTCTTACTCCCTGCCTCCATAGATCACTACTCAAGTAAAAAGTAAAGAAAATATGATAGCAGATGTGCAAAAATCATTTTTCTGCTACCTGTACTTTTTACAAAAATACTGTATTAGCATAAATGCCATGGACACTTTTCTAGGCAGCAAAAATTATATGCACATTTTCTTTCATGGAGTCTCTGCCATGAAAGGACAACCTCCTGTCTGCACATATTGTTACAGTCAGCTTCTGTTTGCTAAAAATGTACTATTCTCATTGCTTCCATGGATCAAATGAAGTTGCAATTGATATAAGAATATTTTAATACAAATATTTAAGCCTCTGTTAAGATTTAAATCATGTTCTCTAGGTAAAAAGTAGGGGGGAAATGACACTCTTTCCTCTAGGTTTGAACCCAACAATCTTGCTTTCACAGGCAAACACACTTCCTCTACACCACCAGACCATTTTGTTAACACCTGCAACTTCAGGGAACTAGAGATTAACATTCAAAAAGCAATTAAGACACATTTCTCACTATATAGAGACCAGTTCCTAATACAGTACTCTAGCGCCATCTGTTGGATCTTTAACTAGACTGTCAGATCCAAGTGCCCTTTCCTGGTAGCAGTGAACACATTACCAAACAAGAAAAAGAAAGGTTTCACAATATTTCACAATTCTCAAAAGGGATTTTTAAAAATCCTGAAAAATCCCTTGACTAGTTCAGCGCTACTACTGTACCATTCCTAAAAAGCGTGTGAGTGTTGCCACGTTGGTAGGAAGTGGCAGATCTTGCAAGCCCTGGATTGTCTTGACATCTGGGCTTTGGCCTTGGTCTATGATGTGTAGGCAAAGGAAAATGACCTCATTTTCACACAGTTGTACTTTAGAGGGGTTGCACTTGAGGCCTGCTCTCTTGAGGAGACACAATAATTCATCTGAGAAGGCCAAATGATCTTCTTTTGAGGTGGTTGCTAGGAGCAAGTCATCCATGTATTTCAGGAGACACTGGCATGTGGAGAACCCCTGCAGGGCATCCATCATATAAAGATGGAAGAGGGAGGGGCTATAATGGAAGCCCTGGGGAAGACAGGTCCAGGTGTACTAGCGCCCATCAAAGGTGAAGACAAATTTGTATTGACTTATTTGTGTTAATGGGAGTGACCAAAACCCATTAGAGATGCCAAGAGCTGAGAACCACTTTTTGTCAGGTGTCAGCAGCTTGAGTATATCAGGGGCTGATGCTACTGTTGGGGCACAGCTGGGGGTAACTTGATTAAGTTTCCTGTAATCAATTGTAAGTCTCCAAGCTCCATTTGGCTTTTTCATGGGCAAAATAGGCAAATTGAGAGGGCAGACACAGGTCCTAATCACTCCTTGTTGCAGCACTGATTGGATGGTCTCCCTCAGTGATGGCAAGGCTTCAGCAGCAAATGGGTACTGCTTCTGCCTCACAAGGTTAGGTCCTGGAATCTGAGTGTTGGTGTGCATCCTATCACAGTCATGTTTGTTGGTAACAAACAGAAAACAAAAGTCATGACTTTTGAACAAAGCCATGACGTCATACTCCTTGTTGCTATGGCAGATGGCTGTCACCTCATGCAAATCTGGAATGGTGACAGCATGACATTGTTCTTTGATCTGGAGAAGTAGCCAGTAGGCTAAGTCCACTACACAGCCATGCAGTGCAAGGAAATCAATTTCCAGTGTGCTGGGGTGATGACGTAATACCATGAGGTCAAAGGCAAACTCAGTGCTGAGGTTGCCTACCACCACAGGCAAAGATGCAGATCAGTAGGTGTGTAGTTGAATACCATCTACACCCTGTGCACTGGTCTTCCAGCTGATAGACCAGTCAGATGTGGCTGGGTTCTCATCAAGGAGAACAGACATGGTTGCTCCTGTATCCAGAAGCATGTCCAGTTTGTGGCCCCTGCCCTGACCATGGCCTTTACACAAGGTTGTCCATTTGTGTCAACAAGCAAGTCACTCACAATCTGGACTGAGGCCTGTAATTGTCAATCCTTCCAATTCTCAGAGTCTTCATCATTATCCTGTTGCTGAAATCTGAGGCCTGCGGGATCCCATTGGGCCTCCTTGATGTCCTGCACAGGATACAGATGTTGTACCAGTGATGTCACAGGCATGACTGTGGCCTGCTTGGCTAATTCCTCCCCATTCATTGCATCAGCCTGGCCAGTACCCGATACCACAAAGGGATTCTTTCCTCAGCTGTTCGGTTGTTCAGTAGCTGAGGGCAGGAACATATTTTTGTTACCGACTGGTGCGAGGGCAGGTCCAGTAGCATGTGAGGTGGGCGCCTGAATAAAGGCACTGTCCAAAATGGTGATGTGACATGGCAGAAAGTCTGAATGGCGATGTGGTGGGGTGGGCGACTGAAGTGAGAGGATATTGCTGTATGTACATACGCGGGCAGGAGCAAACACGGCAAGCGTGGGCTGGGAGGGGCAGAGGGGATGTAGGGGTGGCACTGTGGTCAGCTGCTGAGCTGCGCCATGGTGCTGGGTTACAGCAAACTTCGCAGTGAGTGGGTTCGGTTTGGGTCTGGGTCTAGGGCGCTACATTTTTGTTGCACCTGACCCAAAACTTGTTTTTTTTTTTGCTTTCTCCTGACATGCACCCCCTGGAGCTGAGAACCTTTAGTAGGGGGTAGGGTGAAACCTCCCATGTGGTGGGGGGCACAGCCCCCCACAGAAAGCAATAGATGTAAGTCCCCGGTGCCTTTCTTCTGTCCACTGAGGATGTCAGGGTGGAAAAATTGTTTTCACTGCCCTGACACAGCAATAACGCAGGTCGCTGTTTGGCGCTCAATGTTATCACATAGAACCACCAGCTACAGTATGCATAGATGTGGCCTCTTTTCCAGCAGGAGCCTCCTCCAGTTGTTTATGGAGGGTCTCGTTCTCATCCTTAAGGTTCCGACAGCTTGGACCATTACGGTACTTGCCATCGGATTGGGCATTTGGATTTTTCCAATTGTTCCTGTCCCTATTTCTGTTGTTTCTATAGTTCCAGTTCCACCACCTCTGTATGACTGCTTGTCATCAGAAGGGACCTCCTGCTTCTCATTATTGCCTTCCACAGTAGAGTGGGTTGTCATGGGGTGCACTGCAGTGACTTGGGCTGAGGCTACCTGGGCCACTGGGGTTTGGATAAGGGTGGCCTTGTTTTTACTGGAAGCAAGGTTACGGAGGTAGACCTGAAAGGCCCACTCCATCTTGGTGAGGATCTTGGCAAAGGTGTCGGTCTCCAGGTAAACATTGAGTTCAACCTTTTCCTTAAGGCCCGGAGTCATATTCCGGATGTACAAATCCTTGTACTCGATTTGGTCCTTGTGTGCAATCTTGCCCGCTATGCCCTTTCCAGATTTGAAGGTAAGCCACATCCATTGATAGTAAGCCACTGGGTTTTCCTTTGTACTCTGCTTAACCTTGTAGGCCAAGCGGGCTACAGCAGTACCTGGGGCACTGGCAGCAAGGAGTGCCTGAGAGAAATCATTGTAGGCAAGCATCTTGCAGTTGTGGATGGCATGTGGGAGCTTGGCCCAGAGGGTAGGTTCTATGATCTGTCGCAAGACTTAAACCTGGTACTCGGGTTGGAGAGAAAGCTTCTCACAGAGGGAGCACACCTTCTTCAAATAACAGCTGAGGTTATCAGTCGGGCCCATCTTCTCAATGCTCTGAGCAATTTGCTGAATAGAATGAGCGACCTGTAGGGGGTTGATCATATGGGGAATCACATTCAATTCCATGTGACCCATAGCACCGCAGAGGGCAGCTTCCACTGCTGCATCACAAATGCTCTAAATGCATGGTCCTGGATTACAGTATCTTCAAACATGTGGTCAGTTCAGCCTTGAATGGTTCTGTGACTCTCCAGTGTAACCATATTAGTAAAGGCTTCTTGTATCATGCTGCGCACTTCTGTATTGTCTTCCCTGGAGAGCCAATGGAAGTGCACCACTCAGAGGTGGTCAGCCTCCCATGTCATGGGTGCTAATCTATGGATAACACCCTGTATCCCAATTTATTCTAGGCAAGTTCAAGTTGCCAATCAATATGACATTACTTTTCTCTGTTAAATGTTCTTGTTAATTTATTAATTCATTGTCCACATATTCTCACTGATTTGCTGACCTATACACCAACCCTAAATACACAGTGTTTCATTTTCAGGAATAGTTTGTGTTATTTACTTCTTCTGCCCATAAATTGTTATTGATACAAAGTGCCACCCTACCACCTTTTTTTTAATTCATTTGTTTCTGTATAATCTATAGTCATCTAGCTCCTTTCCCCACATGTTGTCACTCAACCACGTTTCTGTGATTCCTACTATTGTTGGGATACTAGTTCTAACATAGAACATAGAAACATAGACTTTGATGGCAGATGAGGACTGCTTGGCCCACCCAGTCTGCCCATTTCCCTAACAACTGGATAAGCTACAGATCCTAGTTAACCAACAGCCTATTTCATCCTACCCCTCACAAGAATTGCTTTATGTCTGTCCCACACATTCTTGAATTCCCCCACTGTTTTTGACCCCACAACCTCCTCAGGAAGGCTGTTCCATGCATCCACCACCCTCTCTGTGAAAAAATACTTCCTCACATTACCTGAGTCCATGACCATTGTAATCTTGCTACTAGCAAAGCAAATAGAATATTGGGGTACATAAAAAGGAGTTTCAACTCAAGAGATATTGCCATTATATAAAGCATGCATAAGACCACACTTGGACTATTGTTCCCCCTTGTGGAGCCCCTATCTGAGGAGGGATATAGATAGGTTGGAGGGGTCCAGAGGAGAGTGACAAAGATGATTAAAAATATGTATAATAAGGATTATGAAGTAAGGCTTGATGAACTAAATTTGTACTCCCTGGAACAATGAAGAATGAGAGGAGACCTCCTCGTAATGTATAAACTGTCTACTGATAGCATACTAATGTCACAGTTGGGAATAAACAATGGTCAACAGGGACAAAACCTTAGAAGTCATGAGTACCAACTGTCACTGACATACCCCCAAAATTATAAAAGGCATTTCTTTTATACTTAAAAAATAATCCTATTATGGAATTCCCTACCTAATACAGTAGTGTATTCTCTAAACCATACAGATTTCAAAAATAAATTAGATCAATACTTATTAAATAAGGGATGATGTGCCAGCATGGCTGGAGGTACACACTTATGGGCCTCGGCCTTTTGTGTATCTACCTCTCCTAGTATGAATCCTAGTAGTATGAGTCGTCCCCCCATTTTCTTCAAATTGTGTCCACTTGTTCTTGCACATCTCTTTTTCTGAAAGATGCTACCCTCTTGGACTTTGCTGATTCCCTTGAGGTATTTAAAAATTTCTATCATGTCCCCCCTCTCCCTCCTTTCCTCAAGGGCATACATATTAAGCTCCTTTAGTCTCTCCTCGTATGGCTTCTCTTGCAGACCCTGCACCATTTTAGTTGCCGTCCCCTGGACTGTCTCCATCCTGTCTATGTTCTTGTGGAGATGGGGTCTCCAGAACTGGATGCAATACTCTAGATGGGGTCTCACCAACTGTCTATAGAGAGGGATAACAACTTATTGTTTTCTACTGGTGATGCCTCTCCCTGTACAGTACATCCCAGTATCCCCCCGGCCATCCCTACTGCCTTCTCTCATTGCTTGCAAACATTTAGGTAATCTAATATGATTACCCCTAGGTCCCTTTCCATTTTTTGTTGTTGTTACTACCCCCCCATTGTGTACTCTTCCCCAGGGTTTTTGTTTCCCAGGTGCATTATTTTACACTTCTTTGCACTGAATCCAAGCTGCCATACTTCTGACCATTCCTCTAACCTAACCAAGTCCCTTCTCATCCTTTCCACCCTCTCTTGTGTATCAACCCTGTGGTAGATCTTTGTGTCATCTGCAAACAGGCATACTTTTACTTCCAGTCCCTCTGCGATGTCACCTATAAAGACATTAAAAAAGGACCAGACCCAGTACTGAAACCTGCCATGGTCTGTAGCTATCTGAGGCCATGGGAGACTTACTACTCAGCAGTGGGCCAGTATTTTCTCCTCAGAACTGCTGAACATATGACCATTCAACGGATTTTGGTATCCATCCCAAACAGAACTTATGAGAGAAAAATATTTAAACTAACAGAGAAAAGGGAATAAATAAATCTGGTCACATTTCTCATTACACATTTCTTTTAACATCACTGATCTTTGTACCTGGTAAACAGGAGACAATCACCCTATCATTTTTCCTTCTGCATATTATGATGCCAGTATTTCTTATTATTCAGTCTCCAATTACCAGAACATTTCTCCATTCTTTCCCTCCTACTTCCATTATTTCATTTCCCTCCTCAGTTCCAGGGTTTATACCTTGCCTGCCATGCTTGCCTCCACTGAGCTTGCCTGTGCTGACTAGGTCTGGGATTTATGGGACTGTGTTCCAGAAGTTTCTCAGACCCTAAACCAAGAGGTGAACAGTTTGAATACCCAGAGCATAGCTATTAATGTTTAACATATTGAACTTTCAGAAGTACAATTGGGTGTCTTACAAAAATGTCTTTCTTTTGTGACAACACAAGATTCCAGACCATTTGAGTTGTTTCTGGGCCTACACAGATTCACCCACAATTTAAATCTGAAAGCCCATTATGAATGTTTGAAAATATGTAGAGGTGAGATGGTAAGACTGGGGAATATCCTGAATTCACAAAACAGTACTGCAAATGATATGGGGACAGAGGAACAGTGGTTTAGACCACCATCTACTTTTGTGCTTACTGTACCTATAATGACAGTGTTAAGATTTTTGAACAAATATGTGAAAATCAGTTCAAGACTATGTTGAAAAGGGATACAAGACCACAATATGTGAACATGACACATACTGAAGCAGAAGCATTAAAAAGTCTAGAGTGTAACTGGGAAATAACAATAAAACCAGCAGATATGGGGGGCTCAACTGTGGTGATGTCCACCATCAAACACATAGTGGAGGTGATGAGGCAACTATCTGATAAGGAATTCTGTGCCCCTCTACAGTCAGACTCCACTAATAAATTTAAAAAAGTAATTGACACCTTTATTTATGAATCTGGGTATGAAGGCCTCATAGAGCAGAAGGAGGTGAAATTTCTTACTGTGGCAGCCCCAATAAGGGCATACATTTATGAACTTCCTAAAGTCCACAAAAATGTGAAGGATCCACCGGGACATCCAATAGTGGTGGGTATTGGCTCCCTGATGGAGCCTTTGTCCATTTATGTGGATAGTCATATAAAGGAATATGTCCAGACCCTCCACTCTTATATTAGGGATACAACACAAATGCTATGCATTCTGGGGGATATACAAATAGAACTGGACAGGTTTTTGGTTTCATTGGATGTTAATTCTCTGTATACCAACATCCCCCACCAAGGTGGGCTAGAGGCCCTGGAATATTGGTTTAACCAGGATTTGGCGGTAGACTTGGGAAAAAAACATTTTCTCCTGAGCTGTGCAGAACATGTACTGACAAAAAACTATTTTATGTTCTAGGATTCTTTTTAATTGCAATTGAAGGGAACAGCAATGGGGGATAGTTTTGCCCCAAATTATGCCAATCTTTATCTTGGCCTTTGGGAGAAAGAAACTATGACAGCCAGACCAATCCTTTTTACAATAGCATTGACATCTGGCATCAATATATAGACAATATATTTATGGTTTGGCATGACACGAGGTTGGAACTTATGGATTTCATTTAGTTTTTGGAAAATAGCAACCCAAATCTAAAATTTGCAATGGAGTGTGATTTGATTTCTGTTTCATTCCTGGATCTTACCATACATAAGGAGAGTGATGGCACATTTAGGACAGATTTATTCAGGAAGGAGACAGACAGAAATTCCTTACTTCTAGTCTCAAGTTGCCACCAAAGCCATTTGATCAGAAATATTCCCAAAGCTCAGTGATTAAGAGTACACAGAAACTGCAGCAGTGTTGTGGATTTTATGGTGAATGGACAAGCAATGTGTACTAGGTTTAAAGAGAGGGGATATCAGAGGCAGGATGTAAACCAGGCACTACAGGAGACTTTGGAGACAGACAGGGAAAGCCTGCTGGTAGGGAAGGTGTTACTACAAAGTGAACCTAGGATGAATTTTGTGACTAAATATACTAGACACCATGAAGAAATACAGGATATCATATACTCAGATTGGAATGTATTAACAGATGACCCTATGTTGAAAGAAGCAAATAAGCCTAGGATGGTGTTCAAGAGAGGGACAAGTTTTAAAGACAAATGTGTGCATAATTATCAACCTACACTAGTCACAGAAAAGAAAATTGTGAGTCAAATACCCCTCCCAGCAGGTACTTTTCCTTGTGGTAATTGCAAATGTTGTGGTTCCATCCTGAAGTCCAGTACTTTTACTATCTGTAATAGTAACCAGAGCTTTAAGGTGAGGGACTTTATTACATATACAACCGAGAATGTGATATATTTGACTACATGTCAGTGTGGGGCATTTTATGTGGGGAAAACAACAAGACCACTAAAATTAGAATGAGTGAACATCTGAGATTGATTTAACATGATAATAACAGAAGTGCCCTAACCATGCACTGTAAGGAAACCAGGATAAGAAATATGTCCCACATTTTTAAGTTCTGTGGTTTAGAAAAAGTGAATCTGGGCCCAAGGGGAGGCAAGTTGGACGATAAACTGAAACAAAGGGAGTCCTTTTGGATTTACACCCTGGGGTGCCTTATGTCCACCTGGCTTGAATGATAAAATGTAATTATTGCCATGTATACGCAAGAAGCTCTGTTAGTTCCCTTCTCCCCTTCCCCCCTCCATGTCAGTAACTGATTGTACTATTTTGAAAATATTGTCTTGCCTCTGAATAGAGTTTCTAGGTAACAGACAGTAGAGAAAATAAATGTGTGTGATTATGGTTTTAACACTTATGCTGCTAATTGCTTGTTTTTCTTGCTGTTTTTTCAGTTCTGGAATGAATAGCAGTGCTTACTTCTAGGAACGCGATCTACTGGATGTATGCTATGACATGGTCTAGTACAGTATAAATAACTCATTTTTTTGACTCTAGGATTGTGTGGACTTTGAAGTGATTAGGACTGGCTATATGTGGTCCACATTTTATTTGAAATGCTATAATGCATAAAAAAATCTTTCCTTAGAGAAATTTATTTGGAATGTTTTATAGATTTTTCGATAAAATATATATGCAGTAGAATCCACAGTTTTCTTGTTTGTAAAATTAAGAGATGTACTAGTGTCAGGAACATTATAAGAAAATATTGAAATGAGGCAATTGGCATCAAATTGAATCATGTCAGACTGACATAATAATTCTTCCCATGCATCAGTGGCTATTAATGTTTTTAAATGGGTGTGGGTAGTATTAGATTTATATTTGACAATATGATTGTGTATTATAATTAAGTTATGGTCAGTGTAAATAACACATAAGTGTCTGATAGAGCAATATAAGTATAATGTTAAAACTTTACAAGTTGCTGACTCCATAGTTAGGCACTATGCACTTTTGTTGATATGCATTGCAACACTGAAATTAAAGTTTTGTCTGTATAAATTACCCTTTGATTTGCATTTTGGAACTTCCCCCCCTGAGGACGTACTGCATATGAAACCAGTCAGGGTTCCTTTGTAGCCAGCTATAACTACTATGGTGGCATGCCTTTTAAAATTACAGTAAAGCTGTCTTTTTAACTACAGCAGTGGAGTGTGGACGTTTGTTTGCTTTGTGGTGGAATTGGTACATCTGGCACCCTCCTAGCACAAGTGACCTGTTTTTGTTTTGCTGTGCATTTAAATCTCACTCCAAATAAAAATAAAGCAAACTAGAAAAGGTGCTCTGATTCTGGTAGTTCCCCAGTCACTCTGGATTACCAGAGCCACAATCTTATGCTGCACTTGTTCAGAAAGAATAGCTTGTAGCTAGTTAGGGTATTTTTTTATTTTTTTTATTTTTCTTTTTTCCAGGGTATAATAGCAAGAGA
The DNA here is from genome assembly GCA_016271365.2 of Neoceratodus forsteri. Classification (NCBI taxonomy): domain Eukaryota; kingdom Metazoa; phylum Chordata; order Ceratodontiformes; family Ceratodontidae; genus Neoceratodus; species Neoceratodus forsteri. The sequence continues at coordinate 869,602,975 of CM057452.1, read as the reverse complement.
AGGAAGAATTTATTACACCATGGTTTCAAACTACAAATTTCCAATATGCCCCTCTGCCTCCACCATATCTGCTTCCACTCATTAGGGCTGGGATTTATGGGACTGTGTCCCAGACGTGTCTTGCCTTAGTGAGAAGCCCAAAACTAATGCTGCATTTAAAATCACTGTTTCTCACTCCTATAAGGTGTATACTGTGCCTGCAGATTTTAAATTCACACCAAATAAAAATAAAGTAAACTAAAAACCATCTCCATTTCTGGAAGTTCTCTGGTCACTCTGGCAGAACTAACAGGCCCACAATTTTATGCTGCACTTGTTCAGACACCATTGTTAGTACTAGATAAAAATAGGGATAGGGTATTTTTTTTTTGTATTTGTCATTTTTTCCAGAATATGGAAAAGACAGAGAGAGGATTACTTACACTTTAATTTCATACTACAAATTTTCAATATGCCCCTTGGCCTCTGCTCCACCTGCCTCTGCCAAGTTTGCCTCTACTCGCTAGAGATGGGATTTATGGGACTGTGTTCCAGAATTGTCTCATCTTATTGACATGCCTGGAGGAAGGAATGCTACATGTCTCAATGGCTGAGAGGGACCTGGGGGTGGTGGTGGATGTCAAGAAGAACAACTCGGAGACTTGTAGGAGGGCAGCAGCCAAGGCCAACAGGATGTTGGGATGCATCGCTAGGGGGATCACCTCCAGAAGGAGGGAAGTGATACTCCCTCTGTATAACTGCTTGGTGAGGCCGCACCTCAAGTACTGCATGCAGTTTTGGAGGCCAAACTTAAAGAGGGACATTAAACTCCTGGAGAGGGTCCAGAGGAGGGCAACAAAATGATTTGTGGCTTGGGGACAGGATCTATGAGGAGAGGCTCAAAGAGCTAAATATCATTGGAAGAGAGAAGGACCGGGGGACATGATAGAGGTCTTCAGGCACATGAAGGGGTAAATGGGGAGGAACAGTCAGGGTGCTTCAAAGGAAGGAGGAGAGGCCACTAGAGGGCATGGGTGGAAGCTGGAGGGGAAGATTCAGGGAGAAAGGAGGAGGTGCTACTTCTCTGAGAGGTGATGGAGCCATGGAATGCACTGCCTAGGGGCTGGTGGAGGCAGAGATGGTGGAGGGGTTCAAGAGGGGGTGGGACAGGTACAGGGGAAGGGTTCTGGAAGCAAAATCCAATGCAGCAAGAATATATGGAACTGGGAAGGGAGAAGCCATAGAAGGCGAGGGGGCAGCAAAGTCAGCTCCCAGGGTGGGGGCTGACCAAGTGAGCAGATGTGAAAGACCGTTAGGCCTATTCTGCTGGCATTTTAGTATGTTAGTATTTAAAATCACTGTTTTTCACTCCTATAAGGCATATACTGTGCCCCAGACTGTTAAAACTCATGCCTAATAAAAATAAAGCAAACTAAAAATGTGCTCCATTTCTGGTAGTTCCCCAATCAATCTGGAAGAACTACCAGACCCACAATCCTATGCTACACTTGTTCAGACAGAATAGGTAGTACTAGATAGAGACAGGGACAGAGTATCTGGGTATTTTTTTTCCAAGATAGAATAGCGAAAGAGATAGGGATTAATTACACCTTGGTTTCAAACTGCAAATTTCCAATATGCCCCTTGGCCTCTGCTGTGCGTGCCTGCACTGAGCTCAAGCAGCAAGGATAGAGGACCAGTCAACAGCAGAAAGATCAAAAAGGAGAGTCAAGATTTAGTAAGTGAAGTGGCTTAGACCAGATAAAATTGGGAGGGGCAAGAGGGAGACAAATCTTCTGAACACAATAGTTTCTGTTGCGGTCACTAAAAACATCAAATTGTTTAAATTTCAAATTGTTTAACCAGGAGAGACACTCTAAGCTGAAAGCTTGTTTACAGGTGCGACCTGGGAGCATAGGGAAGTTTAGTGACTTGCTCAGGGTCACAGAGTATGCAAGTGGGGGCTGTGGGATTCAAACCCAGGTCTCCAGATTTGCAGCTCAGAGCCTTAAACCACTGTGCTATACTGCCTCAAAGGCCTCAGGAAATGTACCATCAGTCCAGAAGGGAGTGATTGGTAAAGTGGAGGTTAAGTCGTGTTGCTATAGTTATGAGTTGAGAAAGATTAAGAGATTCAATCTTCTGGATAGTTGGTTTAGCAGCAGGGGAGAACCAATTAATATTGAAATCCCCTAGGAGAATCAGTTCCCAAGAAAAATAAAGAAATGTCTTAGATGTGATAGCATCAGTGAGCACAGTAGGACAGGCTTTAGGGGAGACAAAGACTCCCCCAACAAAAATAGGTAAAGAAGAGAGAAATGTAAGCTTAGCCAGAAGAAATTCATGTGTGTAAGGAACTAAATCACTTAAATGGATCAAACAGTGGAGTCCCCTGCCTGACATAGAGGGCAGCACCACCAATATGTTTGCCACAATCTTGTCTCTGAAGGTTTGAGAAAGGGACGGCAATGTCCCTAGCAGAAACTTGAGAGGTGAGTCAGGATTCAATGACACAGAAGATGTCAGAAGTATGCTGCAAGAATCATACTCAAAGTAGATCAGCTTTTGGTAGAAGTCAGCAAGCATTAAGGAAAAAATGCTGAGTCCTTTAGAAGGAGAGGAAAAAGAGGAGGCAGGGTTGAAGGAAGGAGGGTGAGGGTTAATTCTGACATCACCAGACAGGAGGAGGAGGAGGAGGAGCAAGATAAAGTGGTGCATGGTAAAGAAGGACTTCATCTGCGAGGGAAAGGGGAAGAGAGGAAGAGAGGAGGGGAGAGGAGAAAGAAAGGGCCCTATAATGGAATTCAAGATTTAAGGAGAAGGAGTAAAGGAGACCAGGCTGAATGAGAGGGAAGAGGTGAGATGAGGAACGGTGAAGAAAGGACAAGAAGGTATAAGGGGAGGGGAAGGAGGAAATGGTGAAGGGAGAAAAGGAACAATGATAAAGCTAATGAAGGAGGCAAATGCACACTAAGCAGAAATAAGACAAAAGTTACCACAAAGGAAATGATTCAACACACAGGACAGACTAAATTAATTTAGAGGGAACAGGAAGTTAACAAGAAACAAATTACAGGAAGACAGTGAGCAGAGAAATAATAAAACCTTATGTAAAAAGAGACAAGTTAAAACTAACTAGGGATTGAAGGTAGCCTGAAGCTACACTGTAATTAAGAAATCTGAACACAGGTATACTGAGCATTACAATACACCCAGAAGAAGCAAATATTATGGCTGGAAGCATACCTGTAAATACATTATTAGAATGTCCATCACAAAAATTAACAATTATCAATAAAAGAGATCAACAAGAAAGTAGAACTGTGGTGTGTCTCCTACCTTAAAAGTCTTAATGGTAAATTGCTATCACTTTTTCAAAACCCCATTTATCCAAACAATTGCATTGTTCCCCAGCACATTCAGATAAGTGAGGTTATGCTGTATATAAGTAAGAGACAGGCAGACTAAAAAGGCTGAATCATACAATGAAGGGGGCACCTAGATGGGGTGTAACTAGGGTGCAGACAGTGCTAGAGTGCCTGCAACAATTAGTACACTGAAGGGATAACCCACATAATGTGGAAAGGGTTCTGGCCAAATTAGAAAGGCTGCTAACAATAAAATACACTGATATCTGATAGGACCTCCTAGAATAGAATGAAACTAGAGTCAGATAGTGGTGCAAAGTCTACTGTGATTAGTACAGGGGTGAGACCACCTACTAGGGTAGAATAGGTGCAGACTGTAGAGCCAGTGATAGTAGTACAAAATAAGCACCATACATCAGGACCAAACAGACTAAGGAGATGAATAGGTTGTAGATATAACAGAGATGGAGTGAAGTTACTGCCAAGACAACCTAACAACAAATGATGAAAAACACAAATAAATTGGCCATGGATGAAACAGGTGTAATCTGGAAAAGTAGTTACAAAAGGGGCCTTGTAGATAACATACACCACAATAACTTACACTAAGAGGTAACCCAAATGGGCATCTGTTCCAAGAATAAGATCAGGTGTTACTGGCTCAGAGCTACCAACTTCCCATCTGACATCCCCAGTATGATGCCTTATGCTCTGGCCCTTTGGCCTGGACCGCAGTGGAGGACCACTAGTAGAAAACCAGAAATACAAAAGTTTGGCTCTGCCTATGCCTCAAGCCTGCTCCCTATTTGAGCACTGTGGTGAAGGGCTTAAACAGGAAGCCTGCTAATAGCAGAAAGGCAAAAAAAAAACACAATCTAACAGAGCAATGAGTCTACAGCTTCCTAGAATCTGACTGACTCCCAACCAGAGAAGCTAAACAGCTGATCAGTCCTGGAACACAGTGGCAGCAATTTAAATGCAGTGCTGTTGTGTAGGCTCTGACAACACATCCAGCCTGCTCACAATTCGAGCACTTTGACAAAGGGTCGAAGCAGGAAGCCTGCTAGTAGAAGGAGGGCCAAGAACCAAAACAGTCTAACACAGCAAAGTAAGTCCACTGCTTCCTCGAGCCTGACTGACTCCTGACTAGAGAAGTCTAACAGTAAATTACCCAAACAGCTGATCAATCCTGGATTTTTTTTATTTAATTGTTTAACCAGATATAGCACACTAAGCTGAAAGCTATTTTACAGGAGCAACCTGGGAGCACAAGAAGGTTAAGTGACTTGCTCAGGGTCACACAGTATGCAAGTGGAAGCTGTGGGATTCAAACCCAGGTCTGGTCTGCTGGATGTCCCCAGATTTGCAGCTCAGAGCTTTAGACCTCTGTGCTATACTGCCTCAAGCAGGAGGCAAGAGCAATGAGTCCATAGCTTCCTAGAATCTGACTGACTCCCAACCAGAGAAGCTAAACAGCAGCTCATGCAAACAGCTGATCAGTCCTGGAACACAGCGGCAGCTATTTAAATGCTCTGCTGTTTGTGTAGGCCCTGCCCACACCTCAAGTCCATTCCCAGTTGGAGCACTGTGACAAAGGGCTGAAACAGGAAGCCTGCTCTGGTCAGAGTGTGCTAATTGTCTGAATATTACCCCCAAACTGGCCATGCAGTGTAGCTGCTGAACCATTGTCAGGATATTCATAGATGATGGTGATTCAGAGAGGTTTTGTTCTGTGATTCAGAGAGGTATTGTTCCCTCCTCCCAACCTGCCCATGGCATCCCTGGCTGATTCCAGAACCTAAGTCACCAGCATCATGAGTGGTAGCCCTACTGTTGCACCAACAGCCAGCCGAGGCGCTAGGGACTTTTTGCCCTAACTTTTTATTTCCTCACTTGTTATGCTTTGTGCTTCAGCTCTATAGATGTATTAGAATAGTGTTTTGCTACGTGTGTATATATAATCACTGAAAAAAACTGCATTAATGCATCAGTTAGGGTTCAACATAATGTCACAAATATACAGAAATGTGGCAGTAGGGTTCCATCCCTAGCTCCCCACCTCCAAGCAGCAAAAAGACAAGACCACACAAGCAACCACAAACAGCCATCATAAGGTAAGAAAAACAACATACAACTGTTTCCAGATTATACAAATGCAGTAACACTGATGTGGTACCTTCAACATCTGGATAAGCGTCTGTTGTAAACTTGCCAAGTCATAAGATCTTGCCACTTGGACCACTCATGCAAAATTACTGGCAATTTGATCAACAGTGGAAATGTTATTAAAGTGCAAATATCTGGAGTTAATGTTAAACAGTCTGCATAACCCTAATATACATACATGTATATCTACATATGTGCATATTGCATACAAACAATTATGAAAATGTTAAGAAATTATACCAGTTGTAAGATACCCTGATTTTTTATAATAATTTGTGTTATTAATTTTGAGTTCCGGTCAGAGGCTTGAGGTGGACCACTGAACAAAAATTGTTGCTTACTATTTAAGTTGGTTTGCCTTTTTCAGGGCTCAGAGTGCTGCTAGAGGGAATGGGGAGCAGAGAGTGAGAAAGGAGCTGGGACTAACACTGAGCAATTGAATCATGGAGATCAGAGCTCTGGCAGTGGCTTGAAGTGGGAGTCATTTGCTTGGAGGATCTTTTACTCTGGGATCTGTGACTGGAAGGGGAAAGCACCGGGGAAGGTGTAAGGTAGACTAATCTTGGCTATAAAAGCTGTTTTACCACAGTAGAGGTGTTTGTTTTTCTGTTAAAAGTACTGGTGAGGTGTTTGTTTTTTGTTGCAGACACAGGAGGGGTGGCAGTAATCTTTAGAAGGTGACGTAGGAAAGGAAGGGGCCAACAGGGACTGAAGAAAAGGACACCAAATTCAAATCAGCAGAGGAGACCCTTTAAAACAGAAAGAGGGTTGCAGTGATATTCAGTTCTGGTTGGAGGCTTAAGGCAGACTGCTAAACAAAAACTGTTGCTTACTACTTAAGTTGGTTTCAATTTTTCAGGGCTCAGAAAGCTGCTAGAGAGGATGGGGAGCAGATTGTGTGAAAGCAGCTGTGACTAATGCTGAGCATACGAACTACGTAGGTCAGAGGTCTAGTAGTGGCTTGAAATGGGAGCCATTTACTTGGAGGATCTTTTACTCTGGGGTCTTGACTGGAAGGGGAAAGCACCAGAGAAGGTATAAGGTAGACTGATCTTGGCTATAAAAGTTGTTTTACCGCAGCAGAGGTGATTGTTTTTCTGTTAAAAGTACTGGTGAGGTGATTATTTTTCCTTGCAGACACAGGAGGGGCCCAACACACCCTCCCCCATCCCACCCATCATGGGTTCATCTGCCTTCATAGGAGACCAGTAGGATCTGTTTCCTGAGTGCATGGAAGAATTGGGCTAACTAAATTGGAACAGGAAGTTGTAACATACTGTAACTGAACAACTCAGGAGGGAGCTTCAGAACATTACTAAAGCAAAATACAGTAAGAAACTAAAAAAAAAATAAAAAAAAGAAAAGAAAAAAGCACATTTGAGGCAGAGGGCTAGAAAGCAGGCCAGGGGATAAAAGCAAGAGGAGGGAGTAGAGAGTGGTGCAGTGCAGTGGGTGCAGTGCAGTGCAGTGGTCTTCAGGAGGACATGCAGGGTACTGCTGTGCTGCCCCTTATGCCGGCACCTCTCTGGGCTGAGGGCAGTAGTTGCCTGTCTCCGGGCCAAGTTGGCCAGAGTACTGGCAACCTTTGCCCCCACTCAGAGGCCACCATGCCGGTAGCCACTGCCACAAAGGATGCCCAGGAAGAAGGCTGACTGGATAATGGTGGGCTCAGGGAGGTTGAGGGAGGTGGGACCAGAGGCACATCCCCCATTCGGTCCAACTGAGGAACTCCTTCACTGCCCTGGAGGAGCTGGCAAGTCCCAGAAGGGAACCCAAGGTTGAGACCAGGGATGATGAGAGGATCCTTCAAAAGGGAGACCCAGGGATGGGTGGTGGAGGACCCCAGAGGAAACAGAAGCTACTCCTGGAGCAGGGGATAAGAGGGAGGTCAAGAGCCTTCCACCAGGTACTGCATGGAGGGATGGGAAGTGGATCCTAGGATTGCAAGGGCGATAGTAAAGAGGGAGGACTTGGATGTCATTGTCCACCTGGGGACAAATGACCTGGCAGGGGACAAGGTGGGGCTAGCCAGAACTCAGGAGGATTTGAGGAAGTTGAGGGGGGCCTAAAGCAGATAGCACACTCTGCCACCTTCTCTGAGGTACTACCTATCCATGGCAAGAGGGAGGCTAGGATACTCTGCATCCAGAAATTCAACTCCTGGTTGATGGAATGGTGTGCAAAGGAGGGTTTAGGCTTCATGGGAGACTGGGGCCCCAAAAAGGTGGATGTGAGCCTGTGTAAGGATGATGGCCTACATCCATCCGGGAAGGGAACCTTAGTCCTAAGTGAGAAGTTTGAATGATGCTTCAGTGGCAAGCATTTAAACTGGCCCGGGGGGGGTCCAGAAAGGTTAGGAGGCTTAGTACCCCCCTTGCCCCTTGATCACATTCTCTGCACGGGTACTCAAGGAGAAGAGAGACCGGCAGAGGACACCATTAAGCAAAAGGGAGAGGGTCAGGGAGGACTGGGGAAGAAGAGAGCACAGGAAAAGGGGATACACATGTTAGTAAAGTAGGGGAGGGAAGTCACATCCTGGAGAGCCATGTGTGCCAATGCCCAGAGCCTTAGTAACAAGATGGAGGACCTTGAGGCAGCCATGGCACAGTCAGATCTGGACATTGTGGCTACCACAGAGACCTGGTGTAATGATAACCATGAGTGGGAGATGGCCATACCAGGCTGCAATCTATTCAGGAGGGACAGGGCAGGTAGGAAGGGGGGAGGAGTGGCACTTTATGTGAAAGATAACATAAAGGCCACAGAGATTCAAGTGGAACAAGGGGGTGGGGAAGATACTGTGGGTTAAGCTAGGAAGAAGAACAGGGTCAGCCATCTACACAGGGGTAATTTACAGACCACCAGCCCCAAGGGAGAAGGTGGACATGGAGATGATGCTGGCTACCCAAAGGATGGCACACAAGGGGGAGGTAGTGCTTGTTGGTGACTTCAATATTCCGGACATAGACTGGAGCCTCCCAGCAGCAGCATCAACCAAGAGCAGGTTTATCCTGGAATCCCTACAGAGATCCTTCCTTAAACAACTGGTCATGGAACCCACATGGCAGTTGGCAATACTGAACCTGGTGCTCACAAATGGGGGCAGTGTGACAGGGATCACACTAGGGGAGCACCTAGGGAACAGTGATCACTGGTCAGTGTGGTTTGACATAACTGAAGGGGCAGAACCCAGCCACACAAAAACATGAATCCTTGACTTTAGGAGGGCAGATTTTGGAAAAATGGGGAAATGTTTGGAAGAGGCACTAACTGGAATAGGGAAGAATTTAGGGGTGAAGGAACAGTGGGCAGTATTCAAATCAGGGCTAACAAGAGCAACACAATTATGTGTAAAGCAGGATAGCAAGGGGAAAAGGAAGAGGAGACCATTATGGTATTCCAAGGGGGTAGCTGAAAAGTGATAGCTAAAACAATCAAATTTAAATAATACAAAAGGACACAGGCAGAAGGGGACAGGGAGAGGTACCAGGAGAAACAAAGGGAAGCAGGGAGGGCAGTAAGGGAAGCCAAAGCACAAACAGAGGAATGCATTGCAAAATCCGTGGTTAGAGGGGACAAACTAGGGGTGAGCAAAAGCTGCAAATTTCACTTTCGCAGAACTTCTGCAAAATGTTGAAAATTTTGTGGAATTTTTCTAACTTTTGCCATCAGCGAAATTGGGAATCCCGCAAACTTTTGCCAGTTCTGCAGACTTTTTTGCTGAACTGTGGAATAATACATCTAAATGGGGGCCCAAAGTAAAAAAAAAAAAAAAAAGAAAGAAATCACTGGTGGCTAGTGGTCCCACCCTCTCCCGCTGATTGCAGGTCCCATTAAGATAAAATAAAGAAACCTGTCCCACCTTGGTGGCTAGTGGTCCCACCCCCACGATTATGGCCCCCAATAAAAGGTAAAATTCCCTGGTGTCTAGCGGACTCCCCTCCCTAAGATGCCTCCCCTTCATAAAACAGAAATGAAGTCCAGTGCCTTAATTTAAATCATTCGCTGGTGTCTAGTCAACCCCCCCCCCAATCCCGATCCCAAGTAAAAAAAAAGTAATCCCCATTTCTTGGTGTCTAGTAGATCCCCCACCCCGACAGTTAGTTTACCACCACCCTGCTCCCACTCCACCATCCCGACCCTGAGTGGGCCACCGGCACAGTCCTCCTCTCTCCTCCAAGGCTGGTGGCCTACTGAACTGTCAATGAATGAACGCGTGAAGTGGTATCTCCAGCAAGGGGAGGTAGGTGATGTTGCCACTGTATCACTCACTTATGAGACCCCACGTAGAGTACTGTATCCAGTTCTGGAGGCCGCACCTTAGAAAGAACATAGACAGTGTAGAGGCAGTCCAGAGGAGGGCAACTAAAATGGTGCCAGGGTTGCATCAAAAGTCCTATAAAGCTTTATTTATTTATTGAAAAGTTTCACCAGGAAGGGCACCTGGTCAGCAAGCTGCTCATCTCCCAGTGCATCCTGGGGGGGGACTGGTGCAGGGAAAGCAACCATTAATGAAGATACCATAAAATCCATCTTACATATTTTGGTGACCATACAGTCTTAAAAGTAGTGCAAAGCTCAGGCAATAAGCTTGAGAACTTAAGGAGATTAATTTATTAAGAGCATATTATTGACAATATATACAATGAACAGAGCATATAGCATGAGGCTAGCGGTTCAAAAGTACAAAACCACAGGAATCATTTTGCATAACTTTTTAAGAGCAGTAGCAAGGTACAATGTAGCATAGAGACATTAGTGCAGATAATAGATAGGAACTGCGAGTTTAGAAGGAGTTAGGCACATGAGCAATCAACAAAGAGGTGGTTTTGAAGTACTGCAGTTAATGAGGAGGGCGAGGATGAGTGGCAAATCTGTTGCAGAAATGAGTCCCACGGTTTTGGGAAGAGGTATGAGAAATTTGCCTGGCCTATTGTGATGGATCATAGAGGGACTGCCAGGGTTCTAGAGTCATGCGATCAGAGTGAGCAGGCAGGTGGAGGGGGGATAACTAATGAGGAAGTAAGATAAGTTGAGAATGAGCCAAACCAGAATTTTGAGATGAAGGTTGCACAGTGGTGTAGCTGTCTGTTTTCAAGAGAGGAAAATGCTAGGGAGTGGTAGAGTTGGCAGTAGTGAGTGAGAGGAGGAGTGTCCAGAGTGAAGCAACAGAAGGAGTTGAAGAGAAAATTCAATCTGGCTAAGGAGGTCATGGGAGTGGCACTATAGACTACGTCACAGTAAGCAAAGATAGGGAGTATCATCTTCTGCACCAGTTCACGCCTAGCTGGTAGAAGGAGGCAATTCTGGTTCCTGTATAAAGCACCAAGCTTGGGGCGCAACCTTTTTAGGATAGTGTCAATGTGGTCCGAGAAGGTGAGGTGTTGATCAAGTCAAACACTGAGATACCTGAAAGAGGAAGTGTTCTCAATTACTGTCCCATCAAGAATATGGAAGGAGGGCAGGAAAAGGAGCCTTGAGAGTCTCTGCCTAGTGCCAAAGGTCATGGAAACTGTCTACCTTGGGAACCTGAAAACAGATAAAGCAATGGGGCCGGATGGGATTCACCTCAGAATATTAAAAGAGCTCAGAGAGGTGCTGTCAGCCCCACTGAACACCCTATTAAACAGATCACTAGATACAGGGGAAGTCCCAGAAGACTGGAGGTGGGCAAATGTGGTCCCACTCCACAAAAGTGGGAACCGGGAGGAGGCTGGCAACTACAGACTGGTCAGCCTAACCTCAGTGGTGGAAAAGCTTATGGAGACACTGTTAAAGTAGGGGATTGTGTCATTCCTTGAAGCTATTGGAGCACATGATCCAAGACAACCTGGATTCACAGTGGGAAGATCATGGCAAACAAATCTAATAGATGGAGGTTGATCAGGGAAGGGTGATGGATGTGGCCTACCCGGACTTAAGCAAAGCCTTTGAAACCGTCCCACATAAGAGGTTGGCAAACAAGTTAGGAAGCATGGGGGTGGGCCCCAAGGTGGTAAACTGGGTCAGAAATTAGTTAAAGGGCAGGACACAGATGGCACTGGTACATGGTGTTCATTCTGAAGAGATGGAGGTGACCAGTGGCATGCAGCAGCTATCTGTCCTGGGACCAGTCCCCTTCAATGTCTTTATAAGTGACATTGTGGAGGGACTGGAGAGGAAAGTATGTCTTTTTGCAGACAACATCAAGATCTGCAACGGAGTTGACATACAAGAGGGGAAAGAAACAGTGAGGAAGGACCTGGCCAGGTTGGAGGGGTGGTCAGAAATGTGGCAGCTTTGATTCAATGCCAAGAAGTGCAAAGTCATGCACTTGGGGAGCAGAAACTCTGAAGAGATATACAAAATGGGGGGGGGGAGGTACTGGCAACCACCAAGCAGGAACGGGACCTGTGGATACTCATATCAGATGACCTAAAGGTGACAAAGCAGTGCGATAAGGCTGTGGGGAAAGCCAGTAGGATGCTGTGGTGCATTGGGAGGGGTATCACCAACAGAAAGAAGGAGGTGGTTATGCCAATGTACAGATCACTGGTGAGGCCTCAGCTGGGGTACTGTGTCCAGTTCTGGAGACAACATCTCCAGAAGAACATAGACAGCCTGGAGGCAGTCCAGAGGAGGGTACAAAGATGGTGCAGGGCATGCAGGAGAAGCCTTATGAAGAAAGGCTGGGGGAACTCAATATGTATTCTCTGGAAGAGGGGAGAGTGAGGGGGGACATGATAGAAACTTTCAAATGCCTCAGGGGTATGAACAATGTACAAGTGGGCAGCATCTTTCAAAACAGAAGATGTGCAAGAACTAGGGGTCAGGAAATGAAGTTAGAGGGGGGAGGTTCAGTGGCAACATGAGAAAGTACTTTTTCACTGAAAGAGTGGTTGATGCTTGGAACGGCCTTCCAAAGGGGGTAGTGGGGATAAAAACAAGGAATTTAAGACTACGTGGTATAAACATAAGGATACCCTAGGGACAGGACAGGAAAGAAAGGGTGAGCTGCAGATCAACTAGGATCTGTGGTTAGAAATAGGCAGGCAAAATGGGCAGACTAGGTGGGCCACACGGTCCTTATCTGCTGGCAACTTCTATGTTTCTATGTTTTCTGCTGACAAATTCTGTGTTTATTTAGATAATGTATTGCATAAGATTTAGCTGAGGTCTTTTTATATAGTATGCTTTACTGAATTTTTAACAGTAATGCATTCGCAAACACAGCTAACAAGAAACAACAAATACAAAGGAATAAAAATTGATATAAAACAAATAAAAAAAATCATGAAACAGTCTGGGAATGGAAGATAAATAAAAAAAAAACATTACCAACCCCCCACCCCTATGATTAGGCTGCTCTAATCATTATCTCTCTCCCCTGTAACTGTGTTCAGTCCTTAACTGCTTGTGTTATTTTACCTGATGCTATGTGTTTCACTGTATGAACATGTCCTTCTTTGTATTCTCCCGGGTCACACCTGAAAATAGGTATCTGTTTTGTCTAGTGTGCTTAACGCCATCGCCAACGAGACCTTTGCTACAAGGTTCTGTTACCATAATCTTCAAATGACTGTAACTGCTAATGGCTGGACTGTCAGGTTTACCAAACCCACTTGAGGTGCACTCCAAAACTGAATGCTTTCTGCAGGTCCCAACAAATGTTTCATCCAAGCCGCATACATTTACACCAACATTGTTAATCGTTAGCATCACAAGTGATAACGCTACTACTGCGCCAACAGACCAGCAATTCTTGGCATCATTTCTAATTTCAGGAACATAGAACCTTTAGGTCTGGACAAATAATATCAATGGTACTGTATATCAGATAAGTAATATTTATTAACTACAAACACACAAAAACTAGTTCAGGTGATTTTTGAAGACTTTTGCTACATTTTATTTCTTGTTGGAGTTGGCCAAGACCTGGGAGGCATGGACCTTAGGGTTTACATATTATAGCACCATAGCTCAAGAAAAGAAACCAGAGCTAGGGATCCCACTACTGGCATATTCCTTAATTATCAGGAATGCTGATAAAATGATGGGGAGCACAACCTGGCTACAATACGATGAGAAATTTAGGACCAGGATGGCAAACTATGGGGAAGACTGTAGATGGGATTCCAGGCACAATGATTTATGGTGGGAAACAATGACAGTGGCGGGGGCGGGGCAGAAAAGGAAGGGCACAAAGAGGGGAAGTAGATACCAGAAGTGTTGCTGGGGGTACAATAGAGCACATTATTCATTCCCTCAGTGCAGATTCAGACATGCATGTTTGAAGTGCGGAGGGTCACACCCAGCATCTAGATGTAGGTCATATGGAGAGATGAGCACTGGTGGGGGCAGGGGGTTATTCCTTTCAGGGGGGGGCGGGAGGACAGAGGGGGGCACAATGGGACAATACGGGATAGGGGAGGGAGCACCACAGGGGAGGGGCAACCAGCATGGGGGAAAATGAGCCAGTGGGGCAGAGCTTCCCCTTGGTGATAACCTCAATCAAGGGAGAAGTGGTTGAACAATGGATGAAGGGGTACCCAGATAAGGCAGCGGGTTTAGATCTGATCGAGGGTTTTAGTACCAGTTTTAGTTTACACTATAGATGGGATAGGAGAGGAACATGGGCCAAAAACTTAAAATCAATAAGAGGGAAGGAGGATTTACTGAGGGGGAAGATTACCAAAGAAAAATAGGCAGGTAGAGTGGAAGGGCCATTTCAGGAGCCTCCCCTCCCATGTTTAAGAGTATCACCATTGGGCCTAGTCCCCAAAAAGCATGAGGGAGAGTACCAAGTGATCCATCATTTATCTTATCCAGAAAATGGTTCAGTCAATGACTTTATAGCAGAGGAGGATTCTAAGGTGTCCTATGGGACCCTAGAAGATGAGGTTGACATGATCAGGGCTCGAAAGGAGGCCTGGCTGGTTAAGATGGACATCAAGTCTGCTTTCCGTCTGTTACCGGTATGGAAGGCGAATTGGGATTTATTAGGTTTTCAGATAAATAGCAAAATCTATTTTGACAAAGCTATGCCAATGGGATGTTCAGTGGCATACGCAACCTTTGAGAGGTCAGCACCTGGCTGCAATGGGTATTTGAGCAGAAGTATGGGCATGGTACGGTGGCCCATTACTTGGACGATTTCTTGTTTACAGGTGAAGGAAAAGAAGGAGTAAAAAGGATGTTGGAAGATTTTTAGGTAATGTGTCCAGAGATATGGGTAACGCTAGCAGACAAAAAAACAGAAGACCCCAGCAGGTGTCTGGAATTCTTAGGGAGAGAGGTAGATGCAGGTTCAGGGGTATTTAAACTGCCAGAGAAAAAAGTGGGAAATCTAAGGAGGTTGCTGATGGAGGTGGGTCAAAAGAAGAGAGTGACCTTATACATAGTGCAGCAGCTGCGGGGTCATCTGAACTTTGCGGGAAGGGCAATTGGGCCAGGAAGAGTATTTACATGACTCCTGACCAGGGCCATGGCGGGAGGATCAAGACCGCACCATTGGGTCAACCTAGGAACCGAGATTAAGGAGGACCTAAAGGTAAGGGAACAATTCCTGAAGTCCTATAACAGAATAGACATTTGGCAGGAAAAGTGGCTATTCAACACAGACATGGAGCTCTACATGGATGCTTCAGGGGGGCTGGGAGTAGGATCCTACTTTCAGGGATGATGGGTCTTGGAGGCATGGCCTCGGGAGTGGGTAGAAAAAGGGTGAACCAGGGATATTACCTTCCTAGAGATATTTCCAATTTGGGTGGTATCAAGGTCATAGGGGGACCAGTTAGAAAATCAACAGGCCACATTTTGGTGTGACAACAAGTTGGTGGTAATATATTGAACAACAGAGGATCAAAATCTCAACTGGTACTTTGGGTGTTACGTCAGTTGGTGTTGCAGAGTTTGAAACTCAATATGAGTTTTGGGGCCAGGCACATTGCAGGGGAACTGAACACCATAGCTGACAGCCTCTCCCACCTACAGATGGACAGGTTCCGTGTGCTAACACCATGGTGACCCCAGTAGGGGAGAAGATCCCGAAGGAATTATGGGAAATTGATTGGAAGGAGCAGAGTATCTGTTTCACAATTCCTGGGCAGATGGCACTGTAAAAGTGTATGAGAGTTCATGGAGAGAATTCCAGGCTTTCAGAGCACGTCATGCTATGGAGGTAATTGGGGCCATCACGTAGGAATAAGTGGGTAGGTTTGTGGTGGTGGGCTGGCACGAAGGGTTGGCTCATGCCATGATGGGAGTCCATCTGGCAGCTATAAGTTGGGTGAATATGATGAAAGGTTGGAGAGAGAGCTGTGCAAAGAGATTCTCATAAAAAGAATGATGATGGGATGGCAGAGAGTAAAGGGCGTAGGATGAGATAAGAGGAGTCCAATCACAAGGCAGTTACTGACTAGGTTGATGGACATCTTGCCAGAGGTTTGTTATTCCAAATATGAAGAGGTACTTTTCAAGGCTTTGTTCGCAGTGCTCCATATGGGGGCATTTCGGGTAGCAGAAATGGTGGGTCCAGAAAAGCCTGAAAAAGGGAGAGGATTGCAAGAGAAGGACATGCATTGGGAGGGAGAGACCCTCTGGTTATTCGTAAAGAGGTCTAAGATGGACCAGATGGGTAAAGGCTGCTGGGTGTCATTGGAGTCATTGCCGGGCACAGGGTTTTGCCCATGTCAGTGGATCAGGGATTGTCAAAGAATCAGGCCACAACAAGAATATTTGTTTTTCATACACAAAGATGGGAAACAGGTGAAGGGAAGCCATGTGTTGGGATATTAAAGAGGAGCATGAAAACGTTGGAAGAAGATCCGGACAGATATTCTTCCCACTCCTTTAGGATTGGGGCAGCTTCAGAAGCAGCAGCCCAAGGGGTACAGGAGGACAATATAAAAGCATTAGGACATTGGTCATCAGAATGCTATAAAAGATATATCAGAAATGCAGTGCACTAATGTTGTTTTCTATTTTTTCACAGGAGGAGTAAAATGGGGGGAAGAGGATGCAAAAAAAAAATACATAGAGTAAAACTGACTGGCTTTAATTTTGTGTGTTTGTAGATGCTGGACACAAAAAAGACATTTGGATGGTGGGGCACTCATTCATTTATTGGGCAGAATGGGAGGTGGTGCAGAAGCCCGTTGGAAAACAGATGGGTTTTGACCATGGTGAAGTGCGGATCATTTGGAAAAGAATACGGGGAATGCGTTGGAGACAGTTGCTTCCATTGTTGGCCGAAATGAGGAGAACTAATAAAGATCCTGACCTCATTGTAGTGCATTTAGGGGGCAACAACCTAGGGTGGGAGCCATGGTTGGATACTTTCAATAGCATACAAGAGGATCTCAGGATCCTTAAAGCATGGTGGCCAGGGGTTAAGTTAATGTGGTCAGAAATGATACCTCGCAGGGTATGGAGACATGCCAGACAACATAGAGCTATAGAGGGGGCCAGGAAATGCATGAACTGAAGGGTGGGAAAGTGTTTCACAAACTTAGGAGGTATGATTGCCTGGCATGAAGAAATTGTGGAGAGGATCCCTGGCTTGTACAGATCGGATGGGGTCCATCTATCCACATTGGGCAATCACATTTTTATTACAGAGCTAGGGAGGCCCATTGATCAATGGTTAAGAAACAGGAGTTAAAAAAAAGGGGGGGGATCCTGCGATTCAACGCAGGCTGGAAGCAGGCTAGTGGAGAAAAAGAGGTTAATACTTCTTAGGAGAGGGAGGGAAGGGGGAAGGGGGGAAGGGGGTAGAGGACAACGAAAAGGAGGAAGAAGAGCAGGTGAAGGGGTATGGACACCCCGGTAAGTAAGAGAATGCGGGGCAAGAAAAGGGCCTTCTCTGGAAAGAAAAAGAAAGAAATTGACCCGGGTTTTACATCTGGGAAGAGAGAAGTTTTTGGAACAAGACCCCCTCGGGTCGACGCCCGGGGTGAAGAAGGACAATTTGAAAAAACAGAAAGTATGACATTTGGAGAATGATTAAATATGACAAAAAAGGTGAATGTAACCTAAAATGGAATAAAATTAATTATGGAAAGAAGGAACTCAATATTGTACAGATATGTAGATATGTTTTGGATATATTAATTGTGAATAAATGGCATTGCCGACTGAGCAACCAACATACAATATTGGGTGTGGTCTCCTTCTTGGGGGAGTGGTCTCTGGAACAAGAAGGGTTGTCATGAAAGACAGCCACCTTTGTTCCAGGCCAAAGGACCCAGAAGGAGAAAAGAGAGGAGGGGGGGGGAGGCTCTTCTAGAAGGAGGATGTCATGAGAAATAGGTGGAGACACAGGGAACAAGGGGAGGAAAAGGTGACATCATCAGTGAGAGGGGGAGAGAGAGAGAGAGGGAGAGTGAATGGGCAGGATGGATTGAGAGAGAGAGAGAGAGGTGGAACAGAGGCAAGGGGAGGGGCAAAAAGTGGTTTAAGAAGATCTGCATAAGGGAGACCTCCCACTTTTTGCTAGGCTAGAATGTTTCTATTCCTGCCCACCACCCAGGATTAAGAGGTAAGAGGTAGGAGAGGAGAAAAAGAGGTTAATACTTCTTGGGAGGGGAAGGGGGTAGAAGACAACCAAAAGGAGGAAGTAGAGGAGATGAAGGGGTATGGACACCCCGGTAAGTAAGAGAATGAGGGGGGCAGAAAATGGACCTGCTCCATAAAGAAAATGGAAGAAATTGACCCAGGATTTACATCTAGGAGCAAAGAAGTTTTTGGAACAAGACCCCCTTGGGTTCAACGCCCGGGGGTGAAGAAGAAGGACAATTGGAAAAAAACAAAAAGTATGACATTTGGAGAATGATTAAATATGACAAAAAGGTGAATGTAACCTAAAATGGAATCAAATTAATTATGGAAAGAAAGAACTCAATATTGTACAGATATGTAGATACGTTTTGAATATATTAATTGTGAATAAAAGGTATTGCTGACTGAGCAACCAACATACAATATTGGGTGTGGTCTCCTTCTTGGTGGAGTAGTCTCTGGAACAAGTAGGCTTATCAGTTCAATATGTTTAGGTCTGCTGCTGAGAAGGCAATCACTTGCAAATGGCTAACGCTACATAGTCCTTTAATGCTATTTAATTAATTTATGTATTTATCGATGTCTTTGATAACCAGGTGTGTGAGCTGATCCAAAGGACCGATTTCCCAGGCCACAAAGTGACAGCAGCAGTTTTTATATGGAACATAACCAAGCAGTAATACAAGTACATGTAAGATAACTTTAACAAAATGATCATGACACAGCAAAAGGCCATTAGGGTAGTACATACAGCAAAATAAAAAACAGGATACAGAAAGGCACATCTTGATAACAATTTGTTAGTACTAACCATACAAGGAGACAAGTGCAAACAGTACTTACAAATGCAAGCAGCGGTTATATAACTTGAACTCAGCTGCAGTTTCAAGCATAACTTAATATGCTGTGGTTTAACTTAATATAGGTGCCTATCAGAAAGTGTGCAGTGGTAGGTAGAGTAGGGTGCTTGAAGAACAAAGCAGAAGATGGAATTGTAAGTTGTGTTGAGGTGAGAGCAAAGTGAGAAGGAGGCAAAGGAGTAGACAGGGGAGCAATAGTCAAGCAGGGAGAGACGGGTATCTTGCACAATAGCAAGGAGGGCAACAGGAGACAGAAATTGTTTGGTTCTGTAAGCTGCACCTAGTTTTTGGTGTATTTTCCTCACCATATTTGATATGTATTCATTAAGTGTAAGGGAGGGATCAAGTCACAAGTAGGTATTTGAAAGAGGAGACTGTTTTGGTGGGGGGGGGGGTCTGCTGGGAAGTGTACAAGTAGGGATGTGTTAGATTTGGTGACTTTGGCTAGAAAAGGCTTGGAGCCAAAGAGCATGGCTTTGGTCTTTTTTTCATTAATGAGCAGTTTCCTGGAGAGGAACCAGCAATGGGCTGCACCATAGTTTATTGTAAGGATGGACGAGATTGATTCTAGGGATTTGTCACATATAGTACCAAATCATCAGCATACAGGAGTGCCTTACAGTTGAGGCTTTCGACGGGGAAAGAGTTTATGAACATAGAGAAAAGTAAAGGGCCGAGTATGGAGCCCTGCGGAACTCCAGTGTATGTAGGTAGAGAAGCAGAAGAAACATTTCCTATCAAAACAGATTGGGACATACTGGATCGATAGTTGTGGAACCATGCAGCAGTATCCGAGGAGCAGCCAAAGTAACGTGAGGTGGAGTGGAGAAGTTGGTGGTCTACTAAGTCGAAGGTCTTGGACAGGTCTACAAATACTGCACCTGTGGCCTTGCCCATATCCATATTTCTAAGGACATGGTCAGAGAAAAGGCAAGAGCAGAAGAGGTGCTATGATGTTTGTGGTAGCAATGTTGGAGTGGACACAGAAGATTTTGTTTTTTCAGATGCTCAGATAGCTGGTGGTGAATAATTTTTTCCAATAATTTGCATAGGTGAGGGAGGAGGGAGATAGGTTTATAGTTTTCAGGGGCTAGGGGGTCTCCAGCTTTGAAGATAGGTACCACATACTAACATACTAAAATGCCAGCAGAATAGGCCTAACGGTCTTTTGTGTCTGCTCATTTGGTCAGTCCCCAACCTGCGTGCTGACCTTGCTGTCCCCCTCGCCTTCTCTGGCTTCTCCCTTCCCAGTTCCGGATATTCTTGCTGCATTGGATTTTGCTTCCAGAACCCTTCCCCTGTACCTGTCCCACCCTCTTGAACCCCTCCACTGTCTCTGCCTCCACCAGCCCCCTAGGCAGTGCATTCCATGGCTCCACCACCCTCTCAGTGAAGTAGCACCTCCTCCTTTCTCCCCTGAATCTTCCCCCCTCCAGCTTCCAGCCATGCCCTCTAGTGGCCCCTTCCTCCTTCCTTTGAAGCACCCCAACTGTTCCTCCCCTATTTATCCTCTTCATGTACCTAAAGACCTCTATCATGTCCCCTCGGTCCCTTCTCTCTTCCAATGTGTACATATTTAGCTCTTCGAGCCTCTCCTCATAGGTCCTGTCCCCCAAGCCCCAAATCATTTTGGTTGCCCTCCTCTGGACCCTCTCCAGGAGGTTAATGTCCCACTTTAAGTGTGGCCTCCAAAACTGCACGCAGTACTCAAGGTGCGGCCTCACCAAGCAGTTATACAGAGGGAGTATCACTTCCCTCCTTCTGGAGGTGATCCCCCTAGCGATGCATCCCAGCATCCTGTTGGCCTTGGCTGCTCCCTCCTGCCACATGTGCATGCTTCCAAAAGTTAAGCACTGTGGATGATGAGAAGCTAAGATTGAATATATAAGTCAGGGGTTTGACAATGGCTAGATAGATGAGTTTCAGGAATGTGGCATAAAGTTCATCACTGCCAGGGCTACCTCTGGCTGGTAGTGTCTTCTAGAGTTTGATGGTAGCACTGTGACCAATGGCCCTAAAATAGAACAAGGGAGGAATGGTGGCATTAGCTGATGACTGGGAGTGGCAAGGATAGTTATCCTGGTCAGTGGAAGGCTGGGAAGGCAGCTTGCTCATGTAGGGGGTAAGATCTGTGAACATAGTGTTGAAGATGTCAATGATCATTACAAGGTTAGAAATGGGACCTGAGGCTGATGCAAGCTGTGTAATTTGCTTGTTAGACTTGGGATTAAGGAGGGACCCAATGGAGGCCAAGAAACTACGATGGTTACCAAGGGTGGTGTTTTGCTGATTGATGTAGTGTTTGCATTTAAGTGATTTGGCAGCCTGTTTACAAGAGTTACGTAGCTGTCTGTAGGCATTCCATAACTGAGGGGAGGGAGACACCTTGTAGGCCTTCCATGTTCTGTCCCTTTCCTTCATTTTTGCCAGTTGCTCTTTGGAGAGCCAGTGGGTGCATCCACCGCTAACCTTTCTGGTAGTGGTGGGGAAAAGCTTGTCCTGTAATTTATGAAGGGTGTCCATGAAGAAGGAAACAGTTGAGGAAACACTGTTGTGCTGATAGATGGTGGACCAGCTTATGGACCTTGCATCCCTAAGGACCGAGTCCTGATCATGGCTATCAAACCTCCTGAAGGACAGAAGTCTGGGGGGAGGGTGACTAGATTTTGTGGTCAGTATGATATAAGTGAGGGTATGGTCACTTGTTGAGTCAGCCATGTTGCCTACCTGGAGGACCTGGTCAGTCTGATTCATTACAATCCAGTCAAGAATGGAGTGGTTTTGTGAGAGGGGATTATGTCTGGTGGGTGACGAGATGACTTGCTCCAGGTTGTTCGACTTTAGCACTGTTGCATGATCAAAAACAGGAGCAGTTATGAAATTGGTGTTAAAGTCCTTGAGTTGGAAGGAGTCTGTAGAGGGTGTAGCATGCACAAACCCATCAAATAAATTTGCTAAGCCCTAAATGCTCCCTGGAGGGAAGCTGTAACAACAACCTAGGTAAAGCTTTTTTGCTGCACCCAGGGTTAACTCCACAAGTGTCCACTCACTGTAGGAGTTGGGCGTTGAGCAGCTGATAGAGGTGGTAGTAATATGGTCCTGGACATACAGGGCAATGCCCCCACCTCACTTTCTACCTGGTTTGTCCTGCTTAAAAAGGGGGTATCCAGGAAGTAGATATGAGGCATCAGCATGATAGGACTTTAGCCAAGTCTCAGAAAGTCCTAGTATGTGGGGGTTTATATAGGGATACCCAGGCCTCAAGTTCAGGGAATTTAGCTGGAAGGCTGTAAACATTCAGGTAGGCCATTTTGAGGCCCATTGGCTTTGCCCAGGTGACATCTGAATGGTCAGTTTCTGTGTTCAGGTGGCCTGGGTTGCTTTCCAGGTCACCAGCAAGTAGAAGGAGGGAAAGCAGTGGGCAGGCCGGAGGGAGACCGTGGGGGACTGGATGTTAAGGGAGTGGATAAACAGGCCAAGTAGATGTTGCTTGTAATTTGACAGTAGTGCCAGTATGTTATAACCTGGAAATGAAGGCACATACCTGACCACAGCAGATGCGGGTTCCATAGGTGAATGAGTTGCGGTAAAGGAATCTAGGTCTTACTGATCAATAGCAAGAATAAGGGTGCAGAGGTCCATGACCAATAGTAAGCCAGTCATAGAGGTCATGACACTAAAGTTCAGATATAGATTCATGTTTACAGGATGTTGCATTTGGTGGCTCGGGGAAATCATTTAGATAGGTAACTTGGTATTACTGCAGGGTAAATAATTTAGATCAATTACTTGGTATTACTGCAGGAGGCACAAGGTTTTATCCAAGGAGATGGAGGTGATCACTTTAAGAGGAGGCAAAGCTACGGGGGGGGGAGGGGATGCTGATGCAGAAAGAGCATTTAAAAGAGTATCGGGGTGGGTGGGAGAAAATTTTAAATTCTCACTCAGCTACAGAAGAGAAGCCAGGCCGAAAGCCCAGTGCAGTCCCTGAATGTAGAAAAAGTGCTTAAGTTTTCAAACTGGAGAACTGGAGAAAGCAGATTGGGCAGAGAGTCAGTAGCCACCCAATCAGGCCATGAAGTGTAAAGCTCTAAGGGTTTCTGAGCAGAGGCAGGTGCTGGTTACCTTGGAGCTGTGCAGAGGAGTCGTCAGAGCAGGCAGGAAGGATCAGTGACCATGACACACAGAGTCAGCCACACCACCTGGAGAATGCAGGGCACCCGTTCAGGAGCGGCGATTCTGCGGTCTTGGGGAAAGAAAAACAAGATGGATCAGGTTGAGAGCTAGTAGGGAACAAAGGGCGGTGGGTGGGGGTAGACAGAAAAGCAGTAGGGGGTAGGAGACAGTGGGATAAGTGGTAGGCAGGGAGTGATTAGTTGAAGGGGAGAGCTGGGGGGGGTCAAAAATTAACAAGTGAGGGGACAGACAGAAAAGGCTTAGAGACAAAAGCCAGGCAATCACACTTACAGAAACACAGTTCAGTTCTTTGCCCTGGGAATATTACATTTTATTTCACAATCCCTCAACAGTAGAAAAGAAATAAATGAATAATGAGTGTCCCAGAACTATTACACAGTCCCTTTACAGTATCTAAAAAATTAGTGTCCCAAAATTCACTTTCTTAAAAATTCTCCCTTGGCTACAGAAGAGAAACCAGGCTGAAAGCCCAGTGCAATCCCTGAATGTAGAAAAAGTACTCTGGTTTTCAAACTGGAGCACTAAAGGTTCCTGAGCAGAGGTGGGTGCTGGTTGCCTTGGAGCCATGCAGGGGAGTCCTCGGAGTAGGCAGGAAGGATCGGCGGCCACGGCACACAAAGTCAGCCATGCCACCAGGAGAATGCAGCGTGGTCATTCAGGGGTGGTGATGCTGCAGTCTTGGAACCATGCAGTGGAGTTCTCAGAGTAGGCAGGAACGATCAGCAGCTGCATCACACAGAGCTAGCCATGCCTCCAGGAGAATGCAGGGCACCCGTTCAGGGGTGGTGATTTTACAGTCCTAGAGCCATGCAGGGGAGTCCTCAGAGTGGGCAGGATAGATCGGCGGCTGGAAGCCTCAGTTGTCAGCTTTTTTGGCTTTTGGTTTTCTATCTATAAATACTGTACTGTACTTGTACTTGCTAACTTTGTATATATAGCAGTATATCTTAACTGGTGGTCCAAAAGCTTCATCTAGAAGTGGAAAGACATTTACTCGAAGTCGGTCCCACCCAACCCTCTCTCTCAGCACCCACCACCACACCGTCCCCATAAACATAACACTGACACTGGGAGTACCCAACCCCCAGTGTCACTGTTGCCATCTGAAATAAAGAAAAGCACCCCTCGTCATTTTTTAACCCTGTAAGAAAGAAAACCATCCACTGATGTCTGTTGTGCTGTTAGTCCCCCCACCTGACCCTCCCACTTAGCACCCACCACCCCACACTCCCTCCAAACCCCTACTTACCCACCGGGGGGTCCAACACCGTAATCCTCTGTGGACTGCAGACATGTCTTTACTCTCCAAAGCCAGACTGCGAGCAGAAAATCAAGCGTGCGGTTCAATGTTTTTGAATGGGATTTTGAACTTAGTGGCATAACTTGACCATTTTTGAATATTTGTGCCTCAGATTTTCAACATGCCTTGTTTGGGACTCCACCTCATAAACAATTGCAGTAAAATTATGCAAATCTGCCCCAAAAGCTGATTTTATGATTGTTGCATGAAATCTCTTTTTAGGCAGGATTTGAACATTTTTTTCTGCCCTTATTCATGAGGCTGGGTCATAAGAAGGCTATGTTGAAAATTTGGCATAAAAATATTTAAAAAAAAAGTTATGAGTCTACATTTACATTTGCAAACGCAGGCTCTTAATGTTGCTACTTTTCAAGACTTTGATCCCAAATTCTCAACACAGCAATTTCTTCATAGCACCTCATGAGTGTGACAGCTGTCATTTTTCAAATCCTGGTCAAAATGTGTTTTTGCATCCCAAAAGGTGATTTTGTAGTCCCTGCATGAAATCACCTTTTAGGCAGGAGTTGAAAATTTTCTCTGCACTTGTTAATGAGGTGTGGTCATAAGAAGGCTATGTTGACAATTTGGGCCAAAAATATTAAAAAAAACCCAACAAGGTTAGGAGCTTACATTGAAATTTATGAACACAGGCTAATAGCTTTAGTAATTTTCAATATTTTGATCCTAAATTTTCAACATAACCATTTCTTCACAGCACCTCATGAATGTGACAGCTGTAATTTTTTAAATCCTGCCAATATGTGATTTCTCATTTGTGGCACAAGATCATTTTTGAGCAGGATCTGAATATGTTCTCCACCCTTGTTCATGAGATGGGCTCATAAGAAGGCTATGTGAGGTCACATGAAGTCTATGTTGAAAATTTGTGGTCAAAATATGAGAAAACAACAATATTATGAGTTTATATTGCAATTTGTCAATGCATGCTCGTTACTGTGGTAGTTTTTATATTTTGACCCCAGCTTTTAAACATAGCCATTTTTGACACCATCTAATGAATGTGACAGTTGTCATTTCTAAAATCTTACTCAAAATGTGTTTTAATACTTGTGGCACAAAATGTCATTTCTGCCACCATTTTATAAATGACACTTGTCATGCTCAGAAGGAACGGTCATAAAGAGATCATGTTGAAAATTTGGGGTAAAAATGTGAAAACCAACTAAGTTATGAGGAAATGAATTGTTCCAACATTGTCTCCTAACTTTATTTTTTGCAGATTTTGGCCCCTGTTGTTCAACATATCCCTTGTATCACCCCTCCTCCTGAACATGGAAGGTGTCATTGTTTTCAAATCACCTCTGGAACTTGTTTCCATAGTCACACAGTGAAATCTCATTTCGGATGGGATTTTAAAAATTCCACCTGTCTTGATCATAACGTCAGGTCATAAAAAGGTTGTTGGACATTTGGGGTCAAAGTGTGGGAGCCCACCTAAAATTAAATATTGCCTCTCAGCTGCCCTATCCTGGTTAATTACAATGAAACAGTGCATCAAAGCAGGACACCATTGAAAATGAGATATTGCAACTTATCCGCTGTATCCTGGGTAGGTAAATATATAGTAAAAATATGTACAAGCAAGACAAGGTAATAACTGCAAGACAAAGGTTCTGCGTGTAGGTACAGATGCAAGTACTGTGACAGGGTTGCAGCTGCAACATACAGTACATTATGAACATCTTTTCTGACAATATTTTTAGGCTTGATCGGTCATTATTTGTAGAGCATTGCTAGAGATTAATACTCTGGGAATGAATGAGAATTGGAACAGATGCATCTCTTCTACCAGGACAGCTGAGAAATGTTCTTTAACTTCAACTTAAGCCACAAAGTGCACCACAAAGCATCTAGTACTCCAGGGCTTCTATACCAGTGGTGAATATCCAGCACTGACAAATGCTTGACACAAACAAAGGTCTGGCTTATGGGCAGACTGGATGGGCCTAGCAGACCTTATCTGTTGACAATTTCTATGTTTCACTTAGTTACTGTAATTAAACTTTATCCACATCCCATTGTGGACCTCAAATTTTACTCATGTTCCTGTTCAGGTGGCATTTGGTAAAACTGACCTCAGCTGTGCACTATGGGGCCCTCATGATTGTGAGGTGGCTGGCCAGCATCCTGTCTCCTGTACTGTAGGATCACGGGTCATGCAGGGGCAATGGGATACCTTCTACTTCAGTGAAACAGTTTCTCCACCTTATAGCTGCAGGGTACACACTTACAGCTTGTGAGTAAAGCAGGTTGGGGTTTATTTAAACAAAGTACATCTTTACTGCTCCCTCCTGCACAAGCACAGTTCATGTTTCTTGCTTTGGACCCATAGTGGACCTCGGTGAATTGATTCATTATTAATTCATAGCATTCTTCTCTTCAAAACAAGGAATACCTGGTTTCTAAGAAATGGGAATACAAACCCCTTGCCAAACAGCAACAGTAACCTTTGCCCTGGCATGGGAGGAGTCCTCCACTTAGAAAGGACCCATAGGAGGTCTGACCATCAATTAAGAATTGCTTAAAGAGTAGCTTACAC
This sequence comes from Neoceratodus forsteri, assembly GCA_016271365.2. NCBI lineage: Eukaryota > Metazoa > Chordata > Ceratodontiformes > Ceratodontidae > Neoceratodus > Neoceratodus forsteri. Next base: position 869,576,008 of record CM057452.1, on the reverse strand, counting down.
CTTTGGCAAAACTTAGGAAAACACTAAGACATAATTCAGATTGTATTTCATATAGCTTCTATAGATTTATCCTCTTCACTATTTAATAGTGAAAAAATTCCCACAACAACAGGATCCTTATCATGTAGTTCATCTGCCTCTTTAGCTTATTTTCTACTTGAAATTATAATGCTCTGCTGTAACATCAGTCTGTTGCCATGAAAATACCTGTGATGTCACATGAAGAGTATTACGACAATGCTTTGGGAAGAAGCAATAAGAGCTGATGATCCTTTAAAGAGCAACTATTCTGTTTGTATGCATATCACTTCAGTAATAAATAAGGGAGGGGGTAAGAAATGCATAGCTAATGAGAAGTGCAAGCTGCTTTGTGTCCAACTATTATTTTTTTCTAAAGTTCTTCTGAAGGCATTGGTGGCTGTTTATGGGGCACCTACCACCCACTCTCATTACAGACATACCTTATTGTTTCCTTCAGAACCTCGAGGACCCTGGGGGACCCACAGCATTGCAGAGTACCATCTCTTATCAATGATCAGTTATATACTTATTATGGAGGTTGAATTCCCCCTCAGGGATGAGGAAGTTTTTTTTATTGTAATAGGAAAATGGAGAGAGATGATAAGTGACTTTGAACTGTTTTCTGGCTAGTGATACTGTCATACCAGAAATTTACAGGAGGGATGATGCCTCTAAAAAAGTGGGAAAATCATATGCATTTTTGCCTTCAGTTCAAGCAACAGAAAATCTTGTTAATAAAGAGCAGGAACCTGTACAAGAAATAAAGGATAATGTATACCTCTTGGTTTATAACAAGCGAGTTAATTCATTGAGAGGTTGACATGGCGACCTTAAGAACCTCGAGAGCACAGCTTGAGAGGTTCAGTTGCTATGCAACCGTAAGATGAATTAGCTCACTTGCCATAAACCATGAGATATACATTGTATTATTTGGTATATGGCATCATAACTGCATCTGTACAAATGAAGGACTGACTCAGAGACAATGTGTTCTTGAATAAAAAAATTTCTTTTACTTACAGGCTGTGCGCTGTTACAATTACAGGCTCTGCAGTGAAACACAAGACCATCCTAAAAACGCACCTCACACCAAGGGCTACTAACATAAGGAGCATTAAATTATATGCTAAACTGTGAAAATGTCTGCAGCACACTATGCTTTATTTAAAAATGTCACATTAGAGTCTCAGTTTTCTTTTCTGTGCAGCACTCTCTCTCACCACCTCAGCCACTAATGAAATGGGGGAAAGTTTGCATATCACGCATGCACAACCCTGTTCTAAGTTGTTATGCTGCATTAGCTATGTAGCTAGTGCAGCATAACAATGTTTTTGAAGGGATGGATTTCCATCCCTAACAACATTCACCACACATTATAGACTGATTAAATTAGCTGGTAGTTATTTACAACATTCTCCAAGTGATGAAAATGAGAAAGAAAATGTAATTTCAGTGTCTGGCATGCATAAGATCAAAACAGAAACATAATCATTAATAAAATAAATTGTGTCAATCCTAAAAAAACATTAAATATTAATTTAGGGAGAAAAGGAGTTTTAGCTTGTAAATGAAGTGAAGGTTTCTGTGCAAATGAGGGACAGGCGGACATTCTGTTAAGAGATCAGTGGCTAGTACTTGCTATACTGAAAGAAGCTGAGAAACTAGATCATATGAGCATTAACTTTTTTGATTATAACAATATCTGCCCTACAGAATTAAAGAGGAAAGAGAGGAATATGGAAATGAAAAACAGGACTATGGTAGTTGACCATACAGAAATAAAAGACAACTAAGACATATGAACATACGAATATATGAAGAAAAAACAGAAAAAGATGATTTTGTCTACATCCATTCTGTTTGTACTGATACACAGAATTTGTTGGCAGAAAAGGACTGCCAGGCCCAAGTAGTCTACCCATGTTTCCTGTTTTTACACTAGGGTAACCTTATGTCCATCCCATGCATTCTTGAATTCCTCCACCATTTTTGCCCCCACCATCCCTGCAAGGAGTCTGTCTCAAGCATTCATCACTCTTTCTATAAAAAAGTATTTCCTCTTATTATCCCTGAATCTGCCCTCCGCCAACTTCATATCATGTCCGCTAGTTCTTGCCCACCCTTTTTTCTGAAAGATGCTACTCCCCTGCACCTTATTTATCCCCTTATGGTATCTGAATGTCTCTATCATGTCCCCCTCTCCCTCCTCATCTTCAGAGAGTACATATTGAGTTCTTTCAACCTCTCCTTGTATGGCTTCTGGTGCAGCCTCTGTACCATTTTTGTAGCCCTTCTTTGGACTGCCTCCATCCTGACTATGTCCTTCCTGAGATGTGGCCTCCAGAACTGAATGCTGTACTTGAGGTGTGGCCTCACCAATGATCTGGCCCCATTGCTTTATCTGTTTTAAGTTTTTCTAGTTCTTTCAGGACCCCTTCTTCAGCAAATGGACTTGAATCCACACCCTCTCCCCTGGTAGTCCTGTCACCTAGCTGAGGTCCCTCTCCTTCCCCTAGAAACAGAGAGCAAAAATATTTGTTCAGGATTTCTGCTTTTTCCTGGTCTCCTTTTGCCATGCTCCCCTTCCTGTTTTAGTCATACAGTCCCACCACTAGCCTTTCTCCTTGCCCTTATGTATCTATAAAAGGTCTTGTCCCCTTTCTTTATTTCCTTGGCTATTCTTTCCTCTGTCTGTGCTTTGGCTGTTCTTTTTTTTGTGGGATGCTGACAGGGAGCTCCGGTCCCTCCCTCGGAGGGACTCGTTCTCTGACCTGATAGTTGGGTCATCATAGACCCTGTCAGCTCCTGATTTTACTGTTTTGCTCCCAGACCCATGACCATGCAATGAGCAGAGCAGCTGGCTCCACCTCCATGGAGGCAGCCTAATGCCCTTGACGTGGGCCTCCCCATTCTTGGCAGTGTGCCTGTGCTGACACCCAGCCCCCACTGGGTGTCAGTCTTCAGCGCACCGCATGATCCCCCCCCTCCATCAAGGAAGGAGAGCTGTCTACAGAAGCTCAATCCTTTCTCACGCTGCTGACCCTCGAGCAAGCTGAGTCCATTCCTGAACTTGGGTCACCAGCATGGCATGAGATGTGGCATCCAGTGCCTCTACCCTCAGCGCTACCGAGCCAACTGTGCTTTGGCTTTTCTGACTTCTTTCCCTGCCTCCTTTAGCTTTTCTAGATAGAACTGTCTGTCTTCCTCCCTCTGTCTTTCTTTGTATTTTCTGAATGCTATCCTTTTATCCTTCACCTTCGCTGCCACCTTCCTTGAGAACTAGTGTTTTTTTTTTTTAGTCCTCTTTGTTTTATTTGCCTTACACATAGGCTTGTGGCTTTCATTATCTCTTCCTTAAGTTGTGCCCATTGCTCCTCTACATTCCCCTTACCCACTCTGCCCCCTAGGGCTTTCTTCAGACATACCTCCAGTTTAGCAAAATCAGCCGTTTGAAGTCCATGACCATTGTCTTTGTGTGGCTGGATTTTTCCTTTGCCTTTACATTGAACCACACTGTACGATGATCGCTGGACCCCAAGTGACCCCCCTACCTCCACATCTATCACTCTGTCCCTGTATTGCAAGTTCCTCAGCTTAAGCTACTGACCCAGCCCCCCAATCCACCCTTCCCCTCTGTCTGACCCTCCCCCTCCCCTGTTTTCCCCCTAACTCTATCCCAGGCTCTCTTGAGCTGCCCACCATCCTCAGTGAAATCACCTCTTCTGAAAGTACATTACAACTTGCCCTCACCTTTTCTGTGAAGAAGTGTCTCCTAGCCTCCCTCCTAAACCTCCCCCTCCCAGTTTGAAACTGTGTCCCTTCATGTCTCAGTTTCCCCTAAGCTTATAGATATCCTCTTTATCCACCCTACTTAATCATTTCAAATATTTGAAGGTCTCAATCATGTCCCTTCTCTCCTCTTCTTTGGGGAGCACATGTTTAGGGCCACCAACTTCTCTGCATATGTTCTACCCTGCTGGCCCATGATCATCTGTATTGCCCTTGTTTGGACTGTCTCCAGCTGGTTAATGTCCTTTTTAAGGTAAGGGTGCCAGTACTGAACATTGTTCTCCAGATGGGGCCTCACTAATGGCTTGCATGAGGGTAGTATTAACTCCTCTCATCTGCTGCTGATCACTCTGGCAATGCAGCCCAATATTTTGTTTGCCTTTGCTGCTGCTTTCCTATACTACATGGAGTGCTTCAGATCACTAGTGATCATCACTCTGAGATTTTTCTCTTCCTCTAGCACAGATACTGGGACTGCTCCCAGGCTGTACTATGTCCTTGGGTTCTTGGCTCCAGTGTGCATAACTTTGCATTTCTTTGCATTGAAGCCTAGCTGCCAAATCCAAGACCACCTCTCTAGTTTTTCCAGATCCTCCTCTGGGTCCTGTATCCCTTCTGCTGTGTCCACCATCCCACAGAACTTGGTGTTGTATGTGACTAGACAAATTTTGACCTTAATGCTGTCTCCAATATCATTTATGAAGACATTGAAAAGCACCCGAGCCCTGCTGCACCCCACTGGTGACCTCCCTGGTGCTAAATACCTCACCCCCACCACGATCCTCTGGGTGCTCTCCCTCATCCAGTTTTCCACCCATCTGATCAGTTTCTCTCCAACCCCAAGATCCACCAGCTTTCTGATCAGCATCTGGTGGGGTACAGAGTCAAAGGCCTTGCTAAAGTTGGGTAAAGGATATCCACCACTTAGCCCCTGTCCACTGTTTTAGTGACCCAGTCAAAGAAGACATTCAAATTCATTTGACACAACCTTCCTCCCATAAATCCATGCTGCCTCACATCCTGGAGATTATGCTTCTCTAGATACACTGCCAACCTTTCCTTAAGTATGGTCTCCATGGGTTTGCACATGATTGAGGTCAGACTAAAAAGGTCTGTAATTTCCTGGGTCATCTTTGGGACTGCTGCTAGGGAAGGGCACTACTTCTGCCATTCTCCAGTCCTGTAGTACCACTCCTGACTCCAGTGAACTACTGAACAGCCCAGACAATGGATCTGCAAGCTCATCCACCAGTTACATCAACACCTTTGGGAGTTAGCTGTCTGAGCCTGGGGATTTGTTCACCTCCAATGCTAGCAGCCCTGCTCTCACCCTATCTTCCTCTATCATAACATCTGTGCTTCCCCCATTCCTCTTCTCCCCCTTAGTGGCACCAGTCCATCTTTCTCCCTTGTGAAGATGGAATTGAAGTACTTGTTCAGTACCTCTGCTTTGCCCCATTCTCCTCCACCCACCCATCCCCTTTTTTAACCTAACAATCCCATCTTTCTTGCCCCTTGTCTTGCTAATATAGTGAAAAAAAGGCCTTCTCATCCTTTTTAATTCTCTCAGCTAGCAGCAATTCCTTCTGAGCCTTAGCCCACTTGACTACCTTACTTTCTACACTATCCATCTTCTCATAATCCTCCCTGTCTTTTTCTCTCTTGGTTCTCCTGAATACGTTGTAGGCCAACCTCTTGTCCCTTACTGCCTCAGAAACCTCAGTACTAAACCAGCTGGGTGCTTTGGCCCTTGAGTTATTCTCCTTGAGTCAACCACACTTCTTTTTGGCAGACATTATTCTCTCCTTGATGATGGCCCACCTTCCATCCATCCCTATAGCCCCTCAGATGCTTGCCAGGTGACTCCTTACTAAGTCACTCATCTTTCTGAAAGACTTCTTTCCTAAAATTCATGATTCTAGTCTTAGTGGAGGCCCTTTTCCTGTCTAAGTGTAACTGGAACCACACTGTTCAATTGTCACTGCCACCCAGGGGTTTCTACACTGTTACATCCTGGACATGCCCTGCATTCATCAGCACCAGATAAAGGATTGCCATCCTCCATGGTGGATTCTGTGATGCCCTGAGTAAGGCACCTACTTTGCAGCACATCTAGGATCACCTGACTCCTAGCACAGGTCATGGCTGGTACCCTTCAATTCACCTTGGGTAGGCTGAAGTCTCCCACCATTACCACCTCTTCCATCCCTGCAGCAGATAATATTTGCAAATTCAATACCCTGCTTCTTTCCTCTTCCTGGTTGGATGTTTTGTAAACCACCCAAAACCTCACCTTCCTCCCTCTATTAGACAGTAACTTAATCCACATTGCTTCTGCCCTCTCCTGACTCTTCCTTCTTACACATTTTCCCTCCCTGATGTAAACCACCATCCCTCACCCTTTTTCCTATCATCCTGTCCCTCCTATATAATTTATAGCCAGGGATTGTGAGGTCACTGTCATGGTTTGGTGTGGCCCAAGTTTCAGGGACCACCACAATGTCCACTCCCCTCTCTACCAGTAATGTCTGCAGGTCATCCTTCTTGTTTCAAAGACTTTGTGCATTCAGGGACACCACCTTTCACCTAGATACTCAGCCTCCTTCCCTTCCCTTCCCTCACCTCCCATCTGTCATTCTCATTTCTCTCTGTTACCTGTGCCCCAACCCCCCACTGCTAAACCCTTCACATCCTCTCCTTATCCACCCTCCAGTCCTCCTCTACCGGTATGGGAGGACACTTCTGACCTCCTCCTCCCAAAGTCTTGGGGCCTGCATGGCTGCTTGCCCCCCCTCAGTAATTTAATACCCTTTAAGTTTGTCCCTGGGGACTCAAGCCCCCCACTAAGATGCAGTTTGTCTGGTACAAAATGTGTTTTATTTGACCAGGTCTCAGGTCTGGGATCCCAATACAGTCGTACTCAGTCATATCCTTTCTTCTTGCACCATTCCCTCTGTTATCTTTGCCATAGACATCTGTTATACTATGCCAGTGGGACATAAGAATGGCTGTTCATATGAACTGAAAGAAGGTTGACTAGATTAGCAGAATGATAGATACTCAGAGTGGGTTTTTTTTATTCTTGGAACATCTTGGGCCTACTTTTAAAATTATCAGGTAAAGATTTTGTGAATGTGATACAGAAAGCTAACATGTCTACAGGAGTCTTGGGCTCCATTTTTGTACTACTGACCCATCGATGGATACTTACTAGCACACCTACCTGCCGGAAGGGAAAAAAGCAGAAGGAGGCTGTTTGGAGGTTTAGTCACATCAAGTAAAATTTAAAAAAAAAAAAAAGAAATCAGAGAGGCGAACTTGAATATATGATATGCCAAACTTAGAGATATTAAGTTGGTGGTGATTGCTGTTTATATTCCCTCAGCACAGTCCAAATATTATTCTCCTGATTTATGAGTGGACCTGTCCAATTTATTGGAGGAAATTTATATTAACCTTGATACTGAACTTTGTTTATCTTGCCAGAATTGGAATGTACAACTCTTTAACTGATTCAGATTTCTTTGTACCTGATCTCAAACCTGCAAGGCATTATAGAAACACAAATGATGATGTATGTAATGTTCAGGGGACAGCTTGAATAGAACTAATAGAGTCATTCAGTTTTATAATGTTTAATGGTAGAGTTCCATCAGATAGAGAGGAAGAGGGCACATTTGTTGCTCAAAATTGTGCAATAGTGATTGATTATTGGATTCCATCAACCTCAGGTTTAATGAGGGTAAAGAACTTGGAGGCATTAGCTCTTCCAGATAGTGATCACTTTCAAACTGTGATTACTTAATGCAATAGATGACAGCTCTATGTCTCTGGATAGCATTGTAGCCTCTAATGATGTCACTAATAACACACATTTGAGATGGAATATGATTGCAGAAGAGAGGGTCCTTGAAATGCTCACCCAATTTAAGGAACAGGGCTCATTATCTAAAAATAGTATGTAAACAGATTCACAAAAACAAGACCTATTTATGCTTCATTTTTCAAAAATTATATGCAAGTGTCTATCTAGAATACAGGGAAGCAAAACCTAAGGCGTGGTTTAATATTACCATACATAAGGAAAAGAATGAATTAAAAAAAATTATAAAGGACTGCAGAAAAATACCAAACAGAAAAAAAAATACATTTAAACAATTAGGCGGAAATATAAAAAATACTGATGGAACGTATCAGAAACAGAATTGGAAAAGAATGCTTACAGCAATTATGGATAATACATTTTCCTTATTCTGCAAATATGCAGCCAAAAGTAAAAGCTTTTATAGCAAAAAAACTTGAATTTTATATTACTGCTGACTCTTGTCTAACACATTTTAAAGTTTTATTCTCAAACCCTAGCATCTCTGACTCTTTTCCTGCAATTACTGTTGAGGAACAGATTACTTTGATTGACGTGATGGAATTAGAGGTGAACATGGCAGTAAATATCTTAGCAAAAAACACACAAACAAAAAGCTCCTAAAAAAAAAAAAAACAAGCTTCTGGTTCAGACAGGATTCACAGAAACATAGAAACATAGAAGTTGATGGCAGATAAGGACTGCAAGGCCCATCCAGTCTGCCCATTTTGTCTACCTTATGAATGTGCCATAGACCTTTACTCTGTCAATGGCCTATCTCTTCATACTCATCTGTATTGCTCCCTTATGGCTATCCCACACCTGTTTGAAGCCCTGCACTGTATTCATATCCACCACTTCCTGAGGTATGCCATTCCATGCATCCACCACCCTTTCTGTGAAAAATAACTTCCTCACATTACCCCTTAATTGGTCTCCCTCTAATTTCATGATGTGTCCTCTTGTCCTGCTATTTTTCTTATATTGAAACATGTTAGACTCTTTCATCTTGTTAATGCCCTTAAGATGTTTGAATGTTTCAATCATATCACCACTCTCCTGCCTTTGCTCTAGGGTATACAAACTGAGTTCTGTTAATCTGTCCTCATATGTTTTCTGATGCAGTTCCTGCACCATTTTGGTTGCCCTTCTCTGGACTGCCTCAATCTTGTTAATGTCCTTTTGCAGGTGTGGCCTCCAGTACTGCATGCAGTACTCCAGATGAGGCCTAAACAGTGTCTTGTAAAGAGAGATTATTACCTCCCTCTTACAATTTGCTTTACCCCTACTAATACACCCCAACATCCCTCTAGTCTTACCTACTGCTTTGGTGGTCTGCTTAGAAGAATTTGGGTCATCTGTGATGATGATACCCAAGTCTCTTTCTTCCCTTGTGATTGCAGGCAACTCCCCTCCCAACCTATAGATGGCTTCAGGGTTTCTCTTCCCTATATGCATGATCTTGCACTTTTTTGTGTTAAACCCCAGTTACCACTCTTCTGATCATTTTGCCAGTTTATCCAGATCTCTTCCCATTCTGCCCACCCCATCTGGATCATCTACTGTGTTGCAGATTTTGGTGTCATCTGCAAACAGACAAACCTTACCCTCCAGTCCATCTGCAATGTCACTGATGAGGATATCAAAGAGGAGTGGCTCCAGGACTGATCCCGGAGGTACTCCACTTGTGACTTGCATCTCTTCTGACTGTATACCATTTACCACCACTCTCTGTTTTCTGCCCACCAACCAGTTGACCAATCTCTGACCCACCCCGAGCCTACCCAGCTTATTAATCAATCTTCTATGTGGCACAGTATCGAAAGCTTTGCTGAAGTCAAGGTAGGCGACATCAACTGCACCCCCTTGGTCTACCACTCTGGTTACCAAGTCAAAGAAATCTATGCGATTAGGTTGACAGGACCTTCCTGTTATAAACCCATGCTGTCTTGGATCCTGTGCTCCTATCATACCTCTCGACTGTCCCTGATTTTGCCTCAAAATGTTACTCTGTCCCTCCTAAAATGTTTGTTTCTGTGGCTAAACAGTGGAAATTATAAGCACTAAATAATATCAAACATTAAAGTTACAGACTTGTTCTTCTTTAGAAAATGCATTCTGCATTAAGCCATGTACTCTACCAGCTTTCTGGGAGGATATATCTAATTCTGAAGATGTGTCCCTGATTTTGGTCCTTTGTCCCTGATTTTTTTAAGCCTTGTCCCTGATTTGTGAGGCAGGAGGTTGAGAGGTATGGCTCCTATGGATTCCAGGTGTTGCACTATCCTTTCCTTAAGGAGTGTCTCCATAATCTTGCCCACTACTGAGGTAAGACTGACTGGTCTGTAGTTCCCTGCCTCCTTCCTGCTACCACTCTTGTGGAACGGGATCACATGAGCCCTTCTCCAGTCTTCTGGGACCTCTCATGTGCTCAGAGACTCACTAAACAGTTCTGATAATGGCTCTGCTAGTTCCACCCTTAGCTCCTTTATTACCCTGGGATGTATGCCATCAGGTCTCATTGCCTTGTTCACCCTGAGCTTAGCAAGCTCTTATAGGACCCTTTCTTTTGTAAAGGGACTTGTGCACACCTCCCCCCCCCCCCCCGTGTCCATGGTGCTGAGATGCGGGCCCTGCCCTACCTTCTCCTCAGTAAATACTGAGCAGAAGTATCTATTTAGGATAAATGCTTTTCCTTGGTCCTCCTCCACACACTCCCCTGTATCCCCTTTGATCTCAGCAATGCCCCCTGTGGACTTTCTCCTTTCACTAATGTATCTATAGCAAGTCTTGTCCCCTTCTTTTACTGTTCGTGCTAGTGTTTCCTCGGTTTGGGCCTTTGCCTGCCTTACTGCCTTCCCTGCTTCCCTTTAGGGAAGTTTGGTATGCCTCCCCATCTTCGTCTAACTGCATTTCCTTATATTTCCTGAAGGGCAGCCTTTTGGCTCTGACCTTTTCTGCTACTGTTTTTGAGAACCAAAGTGGTTTCCTCCTTCTTTTGCTCTTGCTTTTCTCTCCAACGCAATGGGATGTTGCTTCAAGTATTGCATCCTTAATGCTTGCCCACTTTGCCTGTACCCCCTCACCTGTATTTCTTCTTTGCTAGGGCTAGCTTAACTCTGTTGGCCTTCTTATCAACAAAAAGTTATAGAATCAAGAAAACTGGTGTGTCAAATTAATGGTCAATATATAAAACACATGTATAAAGCAGTGTGGAATTCCAAAATCATGGGTTGGCAACATAACTGTACACCTGTTTAAAAAGGGGATCAGTGGGACATGTGTAATGCATGCCTAGCTACTGCACTTGTGGTTCTGCCTTTTATTTATTTTAAAAATATTATTCACGCTTAATCTGTTAATAATCATATCATTTTTTACCTAAAAATTCTAGCTAATGAAGTGTGTAGAGGAAATCCAGATTATGGTGGATGTTTTATTTCTTTTTCTTGTCAAAAACAAAAAGGAGCCTTGCACAGTGATGCTCACAGCTGCAGAAAAACAGAAACTGTGAAAGCAGGTATGATAACCAACAAGATTACTGCTGCAGCCTCACCAAATAAAACAGACCTTCAGATAATTAAAGATATGCTGGCAAATATAAAATTAGACATAAATGACTTCAGGAACTCTATCACGAAAGTAGAAGCTGGGCTGAAGTTGTTGCAGAAATAATAAGGAAAATGAAGTTCAACTCTTAAATCTAAAAGACACTGTTGCATTGTTAGAGGAAAACACAGAACACCAAAGATGACAGATTGCCTGCCTATTAGTAAAAATAGATGACCTTGAAAATAGGGGATACAGAAACAATATTAAAATACTTGAGGTGCCAGAAGGTGAGGAGGGAAACAATATGCCTTTATTCTTGCAACAATTTATACTGAACTTACTGGGATACCAATGGACTTGGCCTCTTGAGGTGGAAAGAGCTCACAGGCTATTTGGCCCCATCCTCGACAAGGCTCCAGACTTAGGCCCATAACTGCAAATCTATTATGCTGTTCTACAATAGAGGAAAATCTAAAAATTGCAAGAGGAAGAAAGGTGCTAACCTGGAAAGGGGAAAAATTAGGATATTTCGGGACTTCTCTTCAGACCTAGTTGAATGGTGAAAAGCACTTTTGGTGTTAAGCAGAAAATTGCGCAGGTTGGGTCTTGCTTACCATTTTAAATATCCTGCATTGCTGACTGTGATCGATTCTAATTGAAGGGCACAAACTGTAGAGGATACTACAGAGTTGGTGGAGGAGTACTGTACATAACAGTGTTAAAATATGACATTAAATTGCATACAGATTCATTAGTGCCTAACAGGCATCCTGGTTCAAACTTAACTCAAGATTAGATTGTCATAGGATGATCAGCACAAGACGCTTCATGCTTACAACCAGAATCCCCCATCATAGAAGATGATAGACATGTTGCATCTAAAGATGTGACTAACAAAACCAGCAGTAATGCTCAGTTAAAAAAGGCACCACTGAAAATCTCCACCCCACATCTTTACTTCATAGCAGCCAAAGCTTAGTCTAAATAAAAGGCACCCTGGTCCACTACAATAACCAGAAGAACCAAAACAAATTTAAAAAATATGGTAATGCCCCAAAAAACATATTATAAAATGAATCCTAAGAAGCAGAACAGAAGCCTCAGCAGAGAAGGCGGTCAGACCTCCTCGAGCTACTCACCTAGCCCTCTTCCTGATCCTTGTGGAGAACACACTTCAGATGCAGGGTTGATAGACGCTGCGTGATTTGAGGTTTTTATTTCCTACTGTTGTTTTTAACTTTGACCTGAATCAGATGGTAAACATCGCTTCTGGTCCAGCAGCCTCATGAAGTAATCTGACAACTTATTACTGTCACTGCTAACAGCACTGCATAAGGAATTCAGCTCCCGATTATTCAGCTTATAGCCCTTTCTCTGACACTGAACCACTGAGCACTATGGAAGCAAATGATAAGATGACACTCAAACTTCAAAGCAAAATCAACTCAGTCATTTTGTGCTGTTGGACACCTTGTATTGAAAATTAATCCTGGCTGACAAAAATAATTAGGATATAATTGCATGGTGATGTTATTGATAAACTTAGCCTCTGCATCTATAGGACTGTTTTGTGGGTATATTAAAGAGAGAAAGTCCCTAAATGGATAGTAACACATTCTAACAATCTTTTTTCTCTTTTTCAAATCATTTAAGCCATCACTGGTTGCATGATAGCTCAACCTTCCATATTTGCCCATGAAACATAAACTCTTACTAAATTATTTTTCTGGCAGCTGCAAAATTAATAATTGAGGAGGAATATGGATCATAACAGCAAGTAAAGCATTTTTTAATCCTTTATGTAATACTAATGAGTTGATTTCTTCTCATAGAGGAGGCAGGGTACATCCCTTATCTCAAATAATATAAATGGCATTGGGTGCTTTGTCAGGAATCTCGGGAAGCTGAAATAGCCTTCCGAACCACTTCTTCTTTGACCAGCACTTCACCAGTTCCTGAATATTACAAACTTAGCTGAGCATACCAATATAGATCTAGGCTAGAAAGGGGAAGCAAATTATATATCTGGTTGAGATCCCCCCAATACAGATTTTAGTTTTTTTTTTTCAGATACTAAATATATTGCTTTCTCACTTTAAAAAGTACCCATATCCTCAATCTTAACAACAAAAAAAAAGAACTCAGCTCTCATTGGGGAACAACGTTTTTCAGCTTCGTTGGCAGAACTGCTCAAATGATCATCATCCTTTTAATAATTTGGACTTGGACTTAAACTTCTGAAACCTTGGACTCCAGTAGGTCAGTGTTTATTTATTTAGTTAGTTAGTTTGTTAGTTGCAGTATTTAATTTAATTTCATCCTGATAATCGGGTAAGCCCACTGGAACCAGGGGTCCCTTTTTCAGGGGTAACCCAAGATTCATTACATGCATAACAACTGAATAGACAGTATGTCTTATATAGGTAGAAGGAGTGATACATTAAAGACACTGCCTAGAGAGTACAAAGTAATGACTGGATTAATTACACTACAACTGAACAATAAATTTTGGTTTTGAGAGACAGAACCTTATATAATCCTAGACATGAGGAAGACTTAACATGTGAAATAATTCAACATGGAAATCTTGGAATGAACAAGTGCCCTTTAGGTACCTTTAGGTAATCGTACCTCTTTCAAAATCCACTTTGTCTCGTAGAAACTTGGTCATTTTGATTTTTTTAACTTCAGAATCCAATTTAAGAATTGAATCTTTCAGTCTCAAGTTTAAATGCTCAAAGTCCAAATGTGTACAAAACTTTAACACTTCTATTTCACAAAGGGGTACGATTTTTAAATGGAAAAATAACCAGAAGAAAGGTATTTTAAAGAACAGAACCAAGAATGTATCATTTGAGTATTCCACAGATTTCAGTACAGACCATAGCGATATAGAGGGAGACGATATTAACATATATCCTTTTCAGAAGGAGCAATCAACAATGGAGCAACAACCAGTGGGGGAGCATCAGGTGTACATCGCACCTTATATTCCACCACCTTTATGAAGGAGTCCGAGATTTCAAGGAGAAGCAAGGGATTTCCGAAGGGAAAGAGAACCCGACGAGGGAGAAGAAAGAATAAAACCTTATGGAAACAGGAATTCTCGAGGGAATTACAGGGGACGGAATGCATGGAGGAAGCCTTTTGGCAATGGGGGTCGACATCAGCAGAGGAGGTAAGGACTGAATCTTTTGATGCCCCTACAACTCAAATTATTAATCTATCTAAACACGATCTGACAAGTGGAGAAATCAACTTGTTAAGAAAAGGTTTGAGTTTTGCTCCTACTACCCCTTTAAATCGAGTACAAACTCTAATAGACTTGAATTTAAACTGTCGCAAACTTAATATTAAGGCTTTCTATTCCTGAAGAGAAATGCTGGGATTACAAGAAATGGAACATTCAGTTAAGGATACAAATGTTTTTAAAAAAACATCGGTCTGGTGCCCCCATGTGCAGCAGTAACTATTTTTAAAGAGTTGATTGAGAGAGACATTGAAACATTAAGCATTCCAGTGAATAATTTTTCTTATCAGAATTTAAGTAGCAGTGAAAAAGAAGCTATAGATACTTTAAAGAAGGATACAGATATAGTGATAAAACAAGCAGACAAAGGTGGAGCAGTGGTCCTAATGGATAGAGAAAACTACATTTTGGAAGTGCAAAGACAGATTTATAACACCCAGTACTATATCAGACTAAAAGAAGATCCAATATATGAGTTTAAACATGGAATTGATGAGATTATTGAAGATGCCTTGTCTAGTGGAGTAATTACCCAGGATGTAAAAAATTACCTTACAGTTTCTAATTCCACCAGGGCCACTTTCTACATTCTTCCGAAAGTCCATAAAACTTCCAGTTAATCCACCTGGTCATCCAATAGTGAGTGGTATAGGTTCACTAACAGAACCTTTGTCGAGATATGTGGATTCTTTTTTGAAACCTTTGGTGTGGAACTTGCCATCATACATTAAAGACACGAAAGAGGTCCTTAACTTCTTGAAAGATGTGACATTACCAGAAGAAGGAATTTTAGTCACAGTGGGTATTGAATCATTGTACACCAATGTTCCACATGAAGAAGCACTAGACGCAATAGCCTGCTTTTTAAATAAAGTGAATATTAGTGGTTCTGATGTTTTATTAAAATTCTTGGAATGCATTTTGAAATGTAATGTATTTGTATTCGATGGAGAACTGTTTTTATAGATAAGGGGAACAGCTATGGGAGCCACTTGTGCACCATCGATTGCGAATTTATTTGTAGGAAAGTGGGAAGAGGATTTTATTTTTAATCATAATGCCAATATTTTTCAGAACTTTATGATGTGTTGGAAACATTTTATTGACAATATTTTTTTGATATGGAAGGGGGATGAAAATGAATTAAAATCGTTTGTAGACTTTTTACATAGAATGAATCCTTTTTTGAAGTTCACAGTTAGTTACTCCAAGAAACAAATTACCTTTTTAGATTTAATGATTGAGCGTAAAGAAAATAATAAGATAAAAACAACTTTATTCCGAAAGGAAGTTGACAGCAATACTATATTACGGGCTAACAGTTGTCATCCCAGGCACACTATCAAAAATATACCAATCGGTCAGTTTTTAAGAACAAAACGTAACTGTACAGAAGTGGAAGATTTTGAAGAGGGGGCAAAAGAATTAACAAATAGACTGACACAGAGGGGCTATGGTAAGAACTATATCAGGGAAGCTTACAACATAGCCAAAAACACTGACAGGGATGATCTTTTGAGAAATAAGTGTAAAATACAGTATGAAGATTGCCGTTTTAATTTTGTTACAAGATATTCAGTAAAAGCGAAAGAACTTGAAAATATCATTAATAGGCATTGGCATGTATTGGGAGCTGAACCAGGTTTACAAGGAGTGACAGAACAACTGGTCAGATTGTGTTTTAAGAAAGTTCCCACTATAGGAGACTTACTCATGAGAAGTCATTATGAAAATAAGTCTAAAAGCACATGGTTGGATAAAAGGAAGGGAAATTTCAAATGCAAACGATGTATTTATTGCAGCTATATGTTACAGGGTAATATCTTTTCAAGTCACAACAGTCATAGAAGTTTTGAAATTTGACAATTCATGAACTGTGATACAGTGGGAGTTATTTATTTGGCAATATGTAACTGTGAGGCTTTTTATGTGGGGAAAACAATTAGGAGTTTTAAAATCAGAGTAGGAGAACATATGGGAGCTACTCAGAGGGGAGATATGACTTATGCTACTGCAGCACATGTTGTTAATACTAGAAAACCTGAACAACATTCCTTTAAGTTTATGGCAATCGATAAGGTAAATAGGAATCCTAGAGGTGGAGATTATAACAATCTAGTACTAAGAAGAGAAAATTACTGAATTTTAACTTTAAAAGCTAACAAAAGTCTGGGGCTAAATGGCACCTTAGAGCTTTATCCATATTTAAAGGACCGCAGTTAAGTTTGGTCATATCTGACTAGCATGAACCATATGGTTTGACTAACTTGTTAAACTCCCCCCTGCCCCGTTCAGTGTTCCCCTTTTTAGTCTTTTAATTTTTAGTTTTTTTGTATTTTTACATTTTCATAATTTAGTTCTGGATGAAGTAGTATAAGACTACACTGTTACATGTACTTTTTGTTTTATTGTATTTGACATGAAGATGTTTAAAATATTTATTTCAATTGAATGAAAGTTTCTCTGGAGGACTACAATTAGTCTGATGGTTTACTTGGTTTCAAAGGACAAAGGAAGGCTACTGCCCATCGAGATTGTCCCCCACCACATTGGTGGGATAATTATACCTTGAAGTTGTTAGACTCGAGCCAACAATCCAGCCCCTTTTTGAAGACTGTATTAGAGCTACTGTTCACTAAGTATTGTGGAAGGAGATTCCACAGTTTGGGGGTTCTTACTGTAAAGTAGTTTAACCTTTTTGTTGTTTTAGCTTTAGATACAAATATCTGGTTGTTATGATACCGTGGGGAAGTCCAGCTGGAAGAGAAATGTAAGCCACAGTGGTGCATTAACTCCTGAGAATTCTTGATTTTGTACAATAGGAGAAGGTCACCTCTAGTACGTCTTGTGCGTAGTGAGTGTAACCCTGTAACTCTTAATCTTTCCTTGTAGTCAAGTTCTGATAAATAAGGGACCATTCTTGTGGTTCTCCTCTGCACCCTCTCAACCCTGTCAACATCCTGCCACAGGTAGGGGCTCCAGCAGGGGGATCCATAGTCCAGATGGGACCTGACATAAGCTCTGTACAAGGAGATTATGCATTCCTGTGTCCTAGACACAAACGAACGTTGGATTCGAGTGAGCAAGGCGTTAGATTTCCCTAGCTATCATCCTGCAATGATCACTAGAGGATAGTTTATTATTAATGATTACCCCGAGATCATGTTCTAATGGTGACACATGAAGGGCCACACTGTTCAGAAAATAAGTCTGCCTAAGGTTGTTCTTACCAAGGTGTACAACATGACACTTGTCTGAGTTGAGTGTCATTTTGTTTAAAACTGCCCATTCTTTGATGTATTTTAAGTTATTCCTCATGGTTTCTCTGTTTGTCAGTGTAAGAACAGAGCCACACAGCTTGGTGTCATCAGCAAATTTTGAAAGAACATTTTCAGGGCTAGCCTGCAGATCACTAATAAAGATGTTAAACAGGGTGGGTCCCAACACAGACCCCTGTGGGACCCTGCTGGTCACACTCAGTGGGTGGGAAAGTGAGCCATTAATTCTGACTTGCTGATATCTTCCATTCAACCAACCTGACACCCAGTTGATTATGTAGTAAGAGAATCCCATATCATTCATTTTATCAAGTAGGATGTCATGAGGGACTTTGTCGAATGCTCTACTGTAGTCGAGAAGTATCACATCCATAGGGATGCCATTATCCAATGCCGTACTGACATGATTATAAAAGGAAACCAAGTTAGTAGTACAGGAGTATCCCTGTCTAAAGCCATGTTGTGTAGTGTCAGTCAAGTTACCCCCAATAGATTCGTGCTCTAGTAGATTCTTAATAACTTTCTCCATGATCTTGCTTATAACAGAAGTCAGACTTATCGGACGGTAATTTTCTGGTCTAGAATGGTTACCCTTCTTAAAGATTGGGACTACAGTAGCCATTGTCCAGTCCTGTGGGATAATTCCCTCATATAAGGATTTGTTGAATATAATTGAGAGTGGTTTAGTAATAGCAGCAGCTGTCTCTATTAGAAATCGGGGGCTGATGTTATCAGGACCTGGACTGGAATTAGGTTTTAGGGATAAAATTGCTTTTAGTATATCATCCTCAGTGATGATGTAAGAGGGGGTAACATTGTTCGCAGGTTTGAATCGTTTAGGAACCTCTTTATTGGTAAATACTGAGCAGAATTGCTTGTTAAATGTGTCTGCCATATCTCTGTCTGTAGATATAATTGTGTCATGTATGCATAGGGGCCCCATGTGTCTATTATTTATTTTTTTATTATTAAGGTAGGAAAATAGTGATTTATAGTTGTTTTTGGTATGGGCCAGACGAAACTCAAGTTTCTTTTTAGATTGCAGAATAGCTTGTTTTAGTGATTTTAGAGTTTCCCTGTATTGAGTGAACAATAATTTTCTGGTGTCACCCTTACTGTTTTTAACTCGTGCAAATAGCCTCTGCTTCTTCTTAATTAGAGCTTTGATAGTTTTGTTAAACCACAGGGGTATTTTCCCCTTTTTATTATATTTTTTTGTTGTAGTAACATATAATTTTTCTGAGTTATAAATGGAAGTTTTAAAAAAGTCCCAGGATTCTTCCATGGTAAGAGAGGATAGTGCTGTATCCCAAGGAATTGAGTTTAATTGGTTATTAATAGCATTGAAATTAGCTTTTTTATAGTTTTTTCAATTCAGTACAGTTGGTGATATGATGACAAAATGACAGTGTAAGGGAAATGGTGTAGTGATCACTTGATCTTAGTGGGCACCAATTATAACTTTGGATATTAAGTTCCCTATATTAGTAATAACCAAGTCCAGTATATTGTCACCGTGTTGGTTCTGTAACGATTTGTTCAAGGCCCATATCAACCATGAGTGTGATTAAGTCTTCTGCCTGCGACTTCCAGTTAAAGCATACCAATTTATAGTAGGCAGGTTGAAATCACCCAGTATAAGGATTTTTCCTTTAGAGGCCATATCTAAGATTTCATTATTTAAGCAACTAGAATATTCTTTATTTGATGTCGGGGCCTGTAGCATGTCCCTACCATCAGCTGTGGGTAACCCTTGAACTAGATGTTAACCCATTGATTCAGTATCGCTTGTTGAGGGATTTGAAATGAGGATATGTCATCTCTAACATATAGACATACCCCCCCATTTGTCCCTGGCGGTCCTTATGATACAGTTTATACCCTGGGATGTGCTGGATCCAAGAAGTATCAGGATCCCACCAAGTTTCTGTAATGGAGATGAGTCCATATTTATTCAGTTAACACATAGCTTCTAATTCAGCCATTTTAACCTGATTTAAAGATCTAGCATTTAAACTGAGTACCTCACACTCAGAAATGTCCGTAGTAAGTTTCTTTAGAGAACAGGATCTTCTGTCACTGATCTCTCCCCCGGGTTTTAGTTTAAAAGTTTGTTAATGGCTGTTGTAAAGCTTTTGCCCAGGAGTGAACTACCCCTGTGACTGAGGTGGAGTCCATCCCAGCAGTACAGTGAGCAGTACAGTGAGTCTCTTAGATAGAAGGTTTCCCAATGTGTTAGTTTAGTTAAGTATTTATTGATCTGATGGAATACACCTAGATCAATTGTGTGTTATATATGGTGTTCTCTGACATTTGGTTTTTTATTTCCTTTGATAAAGGACTGGGGGAGCAGTCCGAAACATGTTAGGAGTTTTGTAAAATAAAGCCTTTTATTCTACGTGTTTCTCTTATGAGTTGTATGTGCTCAAAGCCTTTTTTTTACAAATATAGCATTGTATCTAACTAACATGGAAACATAGCAACATAGACTTTGATGGTGGATAAGGACCACTTGGCCCAGCTAGTCTGCCCATTTCCCTAACTATTGAATAAGCTGCAGATCCTAGTTAACCAACAGCCTACTTTCTCCTACCTCCCTCTAGAATTGCCCTATGTCTGTCTCATGTCTCATGCATCCTTCAAGTCCCCCACTGTTTTTGACCCCACAACCCCGTCTGGAAGGCCATTTCATGCATCCACCACCCTCTCCATGAAAAAATACTTTCTCACATTGCCTCTGAGCCATTCCCCCTATATCTTCAAATTGTGTCCCCTTGTTCTTGCACATCTCTTTTTCTGAAAGATGCTACCCTTTTGGACTTTTTTGATTCCCCTGAGGTATTTGAAAGTTTCTATCATGTCCCCCCTCCCTCCTTTCCTTGATGGTATACATATTAAGTTCTTTTTGTTTCTCTTCGAATGGCTTCTGGTGCAGGCCCTGCACCATTTTAGCTGCCCTCCACTGCCTCCATCCTGTCTATGTCTTTGTGGAGAGGGGTCTACAGAACTGCATGCAGTACTCCAGATGGGGTCTCTCCAACTGTCTGTACAGAGGGATAACAACTCCCTGTTTTCTACTGGTGATGCCTCTTCTTGTGCATCCCAGTATCCTCCCCAGCCCTCCTTACTGCCTTCTCACATTGCTTGCCTATCTTTAGGTCATCTGATATGACTACCCTCAGGTCCCATTCCATTTTTGCTGTTGTTAGTACCCCCTCGCCACTGTTTACTCTTACCCTGGATTTTTGTTTCCCAAGTGCATTACTTTGTACTTCTTTGCATTGAATCTAAGCTGCCATACCTTTGACCATTCCTCCAACCTTGCTAAGTCCCTTCTCATCCTTTCTATCCCCCTTTGTGTATTAACCCTGTTGCAGATCATTTTGTGTTTTATTGTACTATTATAGAAAAGTGGTTGAGAGATAACTTACTTATTGTTTAGATAGTTTATTTCTTGTCATAAAGCTATCAAGCAAAGGCAAAGGCCAATGTAAGGAGGCCAGGACATAACAATGGTGCTTAATGGGAGGTGATATAGTTGCAAAGTGCCCAATTTTGTTATACAGTATCTCTAGCCTGTTTGTCTTGTACCTACTTAGGGACTACAAGATAGAGGCAGCATATGTGCATTTTGGAAGCAGTATGCTATTCACTATGGACAGTCTGAGGTGAAGTGGCAACTCAGACTATATAGGGTGACCCAATTTTTGGTGGATGGTGCAAATAATCTGGTCCAGCTGTGCCTTAAAGGTGAAGCTTTGATCAAGCAAGAGGCCAAGATATTTGATCATATCGACAACCTCAATCGTAAGCCCAGAGGAGGTTGTGAGGGGGAGCAGGTGTGTTCTAATAGATTCTAGTTGTTTGGATCCAAGTAAGACTGCCTTTGTCTTTTTGACATTTAGTACCAGTTTGTTTGATAGGATCCAGTTCTCTAGGGTTTCAAAGTCACTTTGCCATTGGGTATTGAGTTATGGGATATTATAAGAGCACTTGTAAAAGACAGCACCATCTGCATACAATAAGAAATTACTACTGCCACAGTTGTTGCCCTGGTCATTGTTAACTATTTCTTAGGGTAGATTCTATCCTGCCCCATAGACTGTGTAAATAGTTATTTTTTAGTTACTACATTTTGTGTTTTATTATGCTATTATAGAATAGTGGTTGAAAGATAACTTACTGTTTAGATAGTTTATTTATCTTAATTCTCTTTTTGAACACTGTTCTGAACACGTAATATTCATCAATTTATCTGTGTTTTCCAAAGAGTAATTGTTGGATAGCTGTTGAACTTGCAGATTTCAGTGTTGTAGTATATCATCCATCTTTATTTTGTTTTGACAATACTATGAAAGCATGATTCCTTACTAAATAGGATTCCCTAAATGTAAATGGACTAGGATCGCCATCAAAAAACAAAAGCTACTGAATTATGTAAACAAGGTAAAGGTGGATATTGTCTCTCTGCAGGAAATGCATCTCCAACAATTAGAAGCAGACAACCTAATTAGATTGTGAGTTGGCCAAGCTGAACATAGTTGCTACGGTAAGAGAGAAACAGGTACGACAATACTAAGAAGAAAATAGGTTACTTTTGTTAAGTATTCACATATCTCTGATCCTGAAGGGAGATATCTGATTTTAACAGGGGTACTAGATAATCAAGATGTTGCATTATATAATGTCTGTGCACCCCATTCAGGACAAAGTAACTGTTTTAACTCTCTGGCAATCAGTCTTGATAAAATTGCAAGTGACTGTCATAAGGCGCTTGATCAAAGTTTTAGATAAGAGCACCCAGAAGTTGTTTCTTTCAAATAATCACTCTGGAATAGCCTTCAAAAAATTGATATATCTGGGCATGTTAGATTCATGGATGTTGGTTCATTCACAAGGAAGAGATTTTTCCTTTTTTCTAACAGGCACCAAACATTTAGTAGAATTCACTACATGCTAGTTTCAAAACAACTATTTAATTCCTTAAAAGAAGCAGATAGAGATCATATCTTTATCTTGGACCATGACTTAATATGCACTAATAAAGGAATGGAACAAAGAGAGCAGAAATCTTACAGATTGATATTTAATGTCAGTCTAAGGAAAGAAAACTGCTTCCAGGATTTGATCAGAAAGAAAATCAAATAATTTTTTGAAATCAGTAACGATGGAGAAACTTCTCTCAAGTGTGTATATGGAAAGCATACAAAGGTCATTATAAAGGGGAAAATCATACAATATGTTTCTATTAAAAAGTAAGAAAGAACAAAACTCGTACATACTAAGGTAATTGAGCTATAAAATTGAACATAATTAAAAAAATGGTAAAACCTATGACAAAGGCACATCACATAGGATAACCGTATTGAAATATGAGATAAAATTCTTACACAGAATGCCAAATATCCCATCTTCAGAACTAATCAAAGATATCGAGATGCAGGGGAGAAATCTGGAAAATTATTGGTATTTTGCTTAACAAAACTGCGTCTCAAAATTTATTTGCAGGTATTAAATCTAAAAAGATTCACTAAAGATACACATATAAATGAGGCATTCTCAAGATTCTACTCTCAGATATATGCTAAATATATGTGTGTGTGTGGGGAGGGGGAGAATGTGCTCAGACAGAAAAAAATTTTCACTTCCTTAATAATCCTGTATTCTCAGACCAGGAAAACAGATTTCTTGGGCAAAGATATTTCCCTGGAGGAGATCAGCCAAGGTATTAGGGAATCCCCTAATGGAAAGACCCCAGGCTCACATGGCTTCCCTATGGAGTTTTATAAAATACCTGAAGCTCCATTTAACCAATATCTAAGCTCAGTATAGAAAGAAATCCTAAAGTCCCAGTCTTTCTCCCCTACTATGAATGAGGCCTACATTACATTAATCCATAAAAAAGGGAGGAAAAACATTAGAGTGTGCAAGCTACAGACCAATCTTTCTGTTTAACTGTAATTATAATGTTCTGGCAAAAATCCTTTCAAACAGACAACAGAAGGTTATTACTAAAATAATTGGAAACAGGTTGGTTTTATTAAAAACAGATCTGGTGCTGACAGTGTCAGACATCTGATTAATGTTTTATGGTGGGCACAAAAGAAGAAAAGAACCCCATATTGCCTTATGCTTTGACATGTTTAACGCATTTGATTCCACTGAATATGAATGGTTCCACATCATAACTGAACACAAAATTGCAACAGCGAAAACAGTTCACAGCAATATAGCGAGGCACAAAGATAGACCAGAATACACAGTGATCGCTCAAATGGTGACAATGTGTTTCTGCAGGGGGCTTCACCCAACATGCCCCCTCACATCCTCTTACTTTAGATAACCAACTCTGAGGGGGCTCAAAACATAGGGAAGGGGAGAAAGCCAAAGGTCACCATTTTGGTGATCACTGTGTATCCCAGTCACCCTTTGTGCCTCACTGTATTGTTATCACCATTGTCCCAGTCATGATTTTGCATTCACTGACTTGATGGGACACCAATGGGAATACATGTGCAGTATTTTGGAATTAATGGGTTGTGGGGAAAAATTAAAAACTGGATAACAGTGATCTATAATATACCCACAGCACTAATGGAATTCTAGCCTCATGCATTACTTTATCAAGAGGTACAGGGCAGGGATGCCCTCTATCACCATATTTATTCATATTAGCATTTGAACCATCAATTATAGTAGTAAGCCTCCACAATGGTATGTTTGGAATTAAAGTAGGTAACAAAAAATATTCGCATTTGCATAAGATATTTTACTGACCGTTTCTAAGCCAGTTGAGTCCTGTGCTAACATCAAATAAATTATTTAAAAATTTGGAAACATATCTGGACTGCAGATTAATTGGGATAAAACCCAAGCTCTTCATAACAATCTGTCTACACAAGTAAAAAACTATCTAAAAAATGAATACATGTAGACTGGGTAAAAAATGAAATAATGTACTTTGGTTTAAAATTCTTTACTAATTTAATGCACTTGCTAGATATAAATCTTAACCCTGCTTTAAGAGAGATATAAATTG
The DNA here is from genome assembly GCA_016271365.2 of Neoceratodus forsteri. Taxonomy (NCBI): domain Eukaryota; kingdom Metazoa; phylum Chordata; order Ceratodontiformes; family Ceratodontidae; genus Neoceratodus; species Neoceratodus forsteri. Next base: position 869,551,217 of record CM057452.1, on the reverse strand, counting down.
ATCTGGAAAGATGGGACAAACTAAAACTTTCAATATGGGGAAAAGTAAATTCTATTAAAATGATTGAGGTCCCAAAATGTTTTTATTTATTATTTCAAAATATTCATATACTTACAAAACAAAACATGTTAAAAAGAATAGACAAAATAATTAACAAGTATTTATGGGAAAAGAAACCTCCCAGACTGAGTAATTCTAAGTTATAGCACATCACTATTATAGTGGGCTAGGCCTACCCTAGTTGGACAAATATCAATTAGCATTTCACCAGAAACAAAACACCCTGCATCTTGTAAACATCAGTATTAAGAGCAGCAATTGCTCTATTTGGCTATACATATAATCACAACTTGTAAAACTCAATAATTTATATGATTTCATATTTACTCACTTATCATGAGACCTTCAAAATAACCCTTGCATTAATGATTCCATTAAAGTACTTAAAAAGGTGAACAGCTTACCCTTAATAATCTCCCTCTATACTTTATGGCAATTTGGTCTAACTCACTAGTAAAGTATGAAAACTCCCTATTAGTTAATGAAGACTGGACTAAAAGAGGTATAACAAGATTACAGGACCTGATTAACACTGAATCCAGAATAATTTTATCATTCAGAAAGTTACAAGTGAAGTACAAGCTTCATAGATTCTAGTTTTTCGCCTACCTATAGCTCAGAGATGCCCTTTGTAAGACACTTCTCCTTCCAAACTTTTACCTGCCTATCAGGAATAGGTCCAATTAATTAAAGCAGGAGCCCTCAACAATGGAGCTAGCTTTTTATATAAAATACTTATTGAGGCCTCTCTTCCCTTATCATTAACATCCAAAGTGAAGAAACTTTGGGAATAAGAACTTAACATTTCCCTATGAGAGGAAGAATGGAATGCTACCTGGAAATCATTTAACAATGCAGCAGAGAGTTGCAAAGTAAGTTGGTGCAGTATAACGTGTTAGATCAGACTTCTCCAACACCCATGAAGCTTAAAAGAATGGGTCATGCTTAAGAGAGTTTGTACTGGAAGGGCTCACAAAAGGATGTAAATTTATCTCATATGATGTGGTCATGCTGTAAAATAAAATCTCTATTTGAAACAGTTAGAGAAATGTGTGAAAATGTTACAAACTCTAAAATTCCTCCATTACCCACTGTCTTTTTGTTATGAATTTTTCTGATTTGACAAAGATGGATCTACATCAGCAAACTTGGGCTGCCTCAGCAGCACTATCCCTTAAAATAATTATTTTTCAAAGGAACTGGAAAAGTTATGAACCATTGACCGTATCATGGTAGTTTAACCAGATGGTCTTTGTTGCATATAATGAAAGGGTGTCTTACATTATACTTATTAAACCAGATATTTTCAGTAATATATGGTCTCCCTTTCTGAACCTTTAAAGTTAAATGTTTGTGCAAAAAAAGTGAATCTATACATCATTGTTATTATTGCTGAACTTTCAACAAAATGTTATACTATTTTATCACAAGAAATCAGAAGCTATCCTCATTTTTATTGTTGGTTAATATACTAGATAGATATTATATTTAACGCTGCTACCAACTGAAAATATGTGTTGTCAACTAGTCTTTGAATTGTATTGTTCAATCTTTTATCTAATTGTGTTGTAATATTTGCAAAGTGTTTTTTTCTCGTTAAGCCTTTAATAAAAACTATTATGGAAAACAAGAGAACATGACTGACCCTTCTTATTATAGGCCCATCAGTCTGATAGACTTCATAGCAACTGTTTTCTCAAAAATAATTTTGAATAGCCTACAACTAGCATTAGAACAAAAGGGAGGTCTGTCAAATTTACAAGCAGGTTTTAGATCAGAATATTCCATGATAAATCATTGTTATGTATTGAATCACATTCTTCATAAATATGTAAAGCTAAGGAAACAAAAGGTATTTGCGGTCTTTACAGACCTAGCACCTGCCTTTGACTCTTTGGTATTTGGTATCTTATGCACCAGAATGGAATTTCTGGAAATAGATAAGGGCCTTGACACAGTCATTAAGTTGTTATATTCATGAACATGGATACAAGTGAGGTTCATATGTAAAGGAGCACAAAGAGTATTTTTTTTTCATAAACAGAGGGGTCAAGCATGGGTGCATCTTAGCACCTCTGCTGTTTAACATATATTATAAATGGGCTTTTAAGAATGAATGCGATTATGTACCAAAATAGCTAGTTTCATGATACTCGCAGTGGCTTATGCAGATAATGTGGTGCTGATGACCCGCACTAAAAAGGGACTACAGCACCATCTTAACCTATTTCAAAAGTTTTGGGACACATTACATTGGAAACTAAATTTAAAAAAGATGAAAATACTTCAATTTGGTCTAAGGAATAAAGATAATTCTACTTTTTCAGTGGACAATATATGGCAAAATATAGAAAAAGTGACACAATATGCATATCTTTATAATGGTTCCATGTCATAACAGCGATTGCAAAATAATGATCGCTATTATGGTGAGCGTATATTGCTGAAAAGCAAATCAGTGATATACACTCACAGGCAACCTGACATCCAGAAAAGGAAAAAAAGTGTTTTTGCAGGGGTGGAGGGCTGTGCCCACTGTGCCCCCCTGAATAAGAATTCTCAACTCCTGGGGAGTGCATATCGGGGATGGGGCAAAATCTCTGCCTCAGGAAAAAAATAAAGTGTTGCAGCTGCAGGCAGCAGCAAAAATTTCCTGTACCCGGTCCTAACCCTGTACTCCGTGTAACCTGTGCTAGCCACACACACACCACACCGCACAGCTAGCTCAGCAGCAGCAGGCACACAAGTCCCCAAACCCTTCACTGTCCCCCTTCCTTGCTATCCCCTTTCCTGTCACCCTGTAGTACCCTTGCATTCATGTAGGGTCACTATCCTTCCAGGGTAGCCCAGGAGGAAAGTGCTGAATATGAGTCACTGTTTTGAAGGTTGCTCATATTCAGTCGCCATCCTTACTGGATGCCCTTTGTATTACTTTTACATAAACCTGTAAGTGGTATGAACACTTCCTGATTATGGCAGAAAGATCTTGAAAAAAACTGTACTGGTCTATTAAGATTTAAAGGATAACACTTGCCCTCCGGCATCCCCCCAACCACAACCCACCAATTTGGGTTTTCAGCCTAAAAAATATTTTTTTCATTACCTCTGTATAATAACAGCTCCTCCAATGAATCAGTCATAATGTAAACATGGCTAGAGCTGTGTGGTGCCATTTGCCATGCTCAGTGTAGCTCCACACTGCTCCACTGTATCACTTAGTGCAGCAGCCTGGGAAGACAGGTGTTGTCCTTTAATAAATGTTACAGTGCGAATGCAGTAGATGCTGCTATGTATGCTGCTAATTTGAAATTATTAACCAAAATACTTTATAGTGCAGAGATATGGGCCACAGATAAGCTTGAGCTGTTTAACAAAAAACTTGATGTATTCCAGAGGTGATTCTAGATCTCCCAAAGGGCATACTGTTTGAACAGTTAGGGCAGAGTTAGGGAAGACTTCAACAGAACCACAAGCTAAAATAAGAGTAGTATCCTAATGGTTAAAACTTCTACAGATGGAAGATTGTATATTTCTGAGAACTCCATACAATGAGATATTGAGTTTCCAAAATAGAGGACTAAGTTCAGGTTGATTAAGTGAATTTCAGAATATACTTAGCAGTGTGAATATGACACATTTATTCCAACAAAATGAGATAGGGATATTCATTGGTGGATCTTTTAGGAAAATCTACTTCAAGAGCTTGAAAACTTATGGGGATTGAAGGATCTTGAAGGACATAGAGAGTAGAAACAAACACATAACTTAGAACCATATTTAACTGACATTCATGATCCTTTACTAAGACAACAGATAAAATGTTGGTTTCAGATTTATGATTCAGACATATTAAGAGCATGTTATGAACAGAAACCATACCAATATAAAGATATACTTAGTAATTGTAGGATTCAAGCCCCTGAAAATTCACTTCATGTAGTTCTGTTCCTTCACAAGTATGCTAAATTAAGGAAAAATGGCTGCCTCATTATCTCTTCACATCTCTATATAATCCTCATAAGCAATTGTATGAGCTGCTTTTTTGTCCAGATATGGACTTCATGCAAAACTGTGCAGGTTTTGTAAGAGCAGTATGCTTAACGAGAAAGGAATATGTCAAACAATGAAACAATGTGAAATGTACTTAATAAGGTTGTGATTTATTTAAAACTATGTATAATTTTAATATTACTGTACATTTTGCATGTTTGACATGTGATGTATGTAAGTCTTGGTGTAATGGCTTTGTAAGTTGAACAATAAATGTTATCACGCCATACCATACCATACTATACCATGATACCAGTGACTTAATTTCTTTGAGGTGTCATTATCTGGTACCTCTAAGCAGCTGGGACTGTCTGTAATAAACCATCATCTTATGTTGTTTTAACCAGACACCTGCCCCAGACCTCTTGTACGCTTGGCTTCCTGGAGCTCAGATACACAGGAAAAGGCTTGCAGACCCTGGAACTTTCATATACCTACTGGGGCACTGCACTGAACCAGTTCTCTCTATCAGACTCCCTCTTTCTTGTACTTTCCAGAAGGTTCTATGAAATAATATCAAATAAATTTGAGCAACGTCAAAAACAGTGAAGAAATAACAGCTAATCCATTGACAGCAAGCTCACATCAAAGTGACTACTGTCAATGGTGAAAACATCACTGTCATGACTTTTTGTGGGGACTCCACCCCCACAATCTCTCATATTTATATATATCAATACAGGGAGGGAGAAGGATGAACTTCAAGGACAGGGGAAAACTTGGGAGGGGAGATACTGTGTCGGGTAGGGGTAGGTGGGGGGGGCAAGCTGCAGACAGGGGAAACACAGTTGGGAGGGTGAGGGAATGGGAATCCAAAATATGAAAATGATCCTTTCAGAGTTTAACTGTGGGGATGTGGTGTATAGTTCTGTCCCCAAATTCACTCTGGCCATACTGGACCTACTGTTATATTCCTTCTGTTGCCTAACTATTGAATGTCTCTCCTTTGCTGCACCCACCACTGCTCTCTATACTTTTCCCTCTCTCTCTCTCTCTCTCTCTCTCTATCCCTCTATCTCTCTGCCCTATCCCTTGAGGGCTGCAACACTCCTGGTATGCATCCTTCACAGCTAACGTCTGGTTTGGCAATTTTTCTTGCTACCTCAACTCTACACAGTACTTACTGAAACTCTGTATTATATGGGGAAGCATGAGCATGGAAACATGGACCCCTGCAGGCTACTGTTCTGGCATGAAGACACCGTTCTGAGACCTAGGGATGCATGCTACTTTGATGGACTATTACTGTTCTGTGCCTCCATGGAGATAAACACTTCTAGCTCTTTATGCAGTAGCTGTGGCAACTGTAAACAAGCTAAGTATCATGCCTGTTACAGGCACAAACATCACTATGGTAAACAGAAGCCAGATCACTCTACAAAAGTGCACAGAAGTGATATAAAAGTGACAGAGCAAAATAAATACATTTGAAAAACCAAAAACATAAACCACAACTTCTATTGCTTACATCTGACATTGTAACTACCTAAAACACTGTGAAACAAGGCAGGAAACTCATGGCACTATTTATAAAACAGTACAGGCCCCACAATCGTGATTAATTCTTTAAGGTTTTCACTGGCTAAAGAGGCTATAGATAAGAGGCATAATGTTGTTGATACTGTCTAGAGGGACTAGGTCATAAAATTGATTAATGCAAACACAGTCCCTTTATTCAAATGAACATTTTTGGAGATTTCCTATTGGATGACTTTCTCTCACTTATAGACTGAGCAGTAAGATGCAGTGAACATTTTTAGGGAACTGTTTATTTAGTGTATTCAGACTATGCCTTTCATTTGGAGTGTTACAACGCTGCAAAAGCTTTCAAAACACCTGACAAGGTTGAATAGAAATCAGGTACAAGTTGTGTTTTTCGGACAAACATGCTCAAACATGAAATAAGAAGACATAACTTATAGTGTTGACTAAAGATATGTAACTTAATTTTCAAAGCATCCAGAGAATAAAAAAAAACATATGCTAAGCTAAGGCAGAAACCTGCTGTCATTCACATTCCATCTTATATACACAGTGCTTGGCAACATTTTAGATGATCAAATACAGTTACAATTTCCTGCCTTTACAATATTTAGGGATAACATTGTGAATACTTATACTTATACAAGCACAAAAGAAATGCTGCACCATGCTTGCCCCTTAAAGAAAATCGCTTTGGATGCAGTCCACAAATAGTCTGGTGCATGAGTGAATCAGACTACCCGAGACTGCTAAGCTGTACACTCCTGGACTTTAGAAACATAATCTGTTGGCAGATAAAGACAGCTTGGCCCATCCAGTCTGTCCATTTTTCCCTGATTATAGTATCACAGCTGACCCTACCTGATCTCTGACTACTTAACCCCCCCCCCCACACACACACTTTCCTACCAAGATTCCTTTGTGCCTATCCCATGCATGCTTGGAACCTACTACTGTTTTCACCTCCACCACCTCTGCTGGAAGACTGTTTCAGGCATCCACCACTCTTGCAGTGAAGAAGTACTTCTTCACATCTTCCTTAATTTCCCCCACTGTACAGCTTCATTGAGTGTCCCCTTGTTCTTGTGCACCTTATCTAATGAAAAATACTCCCTTCCTGTACCTCATTCACCCCCATGAAGTATTTTTTTGTCTCAAACATCTCCTCTCTCTTTCAAGGTTTACATAGTGAGACAATATCTTCTCATAGGGATTATGATGCAACCTCTGTACCATTTTAGTTACCCTCCTCTGGACAGCCTCTACCCTGTCTATGTCCTTCCTGCAATGTGGTCTCCAGAACTGGACACAGTACTCCAGATGGGGTCTCACTAATTATCGATACAGTGGTACTACCTCTCTCCTACTGTTGGTGACATCCCTCACTATGCACCCCAGCATCCCGCTGCCCTTGTCTACAGCCTTGTTGCACTGCCTAGCCACGTTGAGATCATCAGATATGATTACCCCGAGGTCTCTTTCCTGTTTAGTGACCATCAATACTTCTTCCCCAATTTTGTGCACTGCCTCTGGGTTTCTGTGCCCTTGGTGCATGATTTTACACTTTTATACATTGATACCCAGCTGTCATACTCATCACCACTCCTCAAGGTTTCTCAGGTCTCTACTCATTTTCTCCACCCCCTCTGGTGTGTCTGCTTTATTGCAGATTTTGGTGTCATCTGCAAAGAAGCATACCTTCCCTTCCTTCTCTTCCAGCTCTTCTGCAATGTCAATTATAAAGACATTAAAGAGGACTGTTCCTAGTACTGAGCCCTGTGGTACCTGGCTTGTCACTCTCATCTCCTCAAAATGAGTGTAGTTTAACACCACCCTCTATCACCTATCCATCAACCAATTTCGTACCTAGTTAACCACCTTGGGTCCTATCCCAACATTGCCCAGTTTCCCTATAAACCTCCTATGTTGTACAGTGCTGAAGACTTTGCAGAAGTCTAAGTATGATAAGTCCACTACCATACTCTGATCTATTTCCATGGTCATCAATTAGAAGAAATTAGTCAGGTTAGTCTGACACAACCTCCCCCAAATGACCATGCTGCCTTGGATCTTGTTACCCTCTGGATTCAAGCTGCTACACTAGCCTTTCTTTTAAAAGTGTCTTCATTAACTTCCCCACCACTGACATCAGACCGATTGGCCTATAGATGCCAGACTCCTCCCTGTTTTTGTGTTTATGAATCCAGACTACATCTGCCCTCCTACATTCCTCTAGAACCAATTCTGTTTCCAGTGAGTTGTTGAATAGAGTTGTCAGAGGTGCGGCCAGTGCCTCACTGGGCTCTCTCAGCATCCTTGACTGTACCCTGTACGGCCCCATAGCCTTTTCCACTTTCAGATTCCAAAATCCTCTCAAGACTAGTTCCTCTGTGAATGGATTTGTGTCTCCTTCCCTCCCACCAATGTTTCTGCTGCTTTTATGTGGTCTACTCCTTTCTCCTTCCACTGTTAAGGCTGAACAGAAGTAACTGTTCTTGATACTTGATTTTTCCTGAGCCTATTCTGCAGAGTCTCTCCCTGCCCTTCTTATCCTCACAATCCCTCCTCTTGTCTTTGTCTTTTCACGTATGTACCTAGAAAGATCTTGTCCCCCTTAGTTACCATTTTGGATATTCTCTTTTCAGTTTTCATCTTTGCTGCCCCTCACCACTTTACCTGCTTCCCTCTTCATTTTCTGGTTCACCTCCCTATCGTCTCTTCTCTCTGAGCCTCTTTGTGCCTCCTGAATGCTGCCCTTTTAGCCCTTACATTTGCAGTCACTTCACTCAACAACCATAGTGGTCTCCTTTTCTTCTTATTTTTGCTCATCTCTTTCATGCAAAGGTTTGTTGCCTTTACTATGCCAACCCTTTTTTTTGGTTCACTGTTCCTCCACCCCACCCAGGCCCAGGCAATCCCTCCCTGCTAGGTTGTCTCTGAGGCATTCATCAATATTTTTTTAAAGATGTCCTCTTGAAGTTCAGAACCCTCATCCTTGTGTGGTTTGCCTTTGCCACCATCCTTACATTATATCACACTGTACAGTGATAGCTGGTCCCCAGGTGGCATCCCACCTTTACGTCTGCAGTCCTGTCCCTGTTTGCAAGCACCAGGTCCAGTACTGCCCCATCACGAGGGGGCTGTCTGACTAGTTGCCTAAGAAATGCCCCCTGCAGGGATACATAGATACATAGAATTTGATGTCAGATGAAAACCGCTTGGCCCATCCAGTCCACCCACCTACTCTACCCCTCAAGTGACCCTTATTGACCCTCATCCCATCCCTGCTAAGATTCCTTTATGCCTATCCCAGGCATTCTTGAAAGTCTGCACTGTTTGTACTTTCACCACCTCCTTGGGGAATCTAGGATGTCCCTGCTTCTAGCTGAGGTTGGGAGGCTCCAATCTACATCTGACTGGTTGAAGTCCCCTAATAGCAGCAGAACCTCCCCCCTTTCTGCCATCATGTTATTGGCATTTGTCAGTGCTTTATGCATGCACTGTGGGAAGTCATCAGCACGACAGCAGAAAAGGTGGAGATGCTGCTTATCCTTTGGATATGCCTTATCATTTGCTGCACATGGCAGAATTCACAGCTCCCAGCATCCCTGATGCTCATGTGCAGTTGTCTGATAGATGCTAGGAGGCATTCAATAGCTGGGGTAGACACATAGCCTTCTAATAGGAAGCCTTAGTTAGATGCAGAGTTGATCCCCTTTTTCATTCAGAGCAGATGATTGTGAAACACAGCACTCCTCCAAGGACAGTCATACCCCTATACAGACAGAACATTTGTAAAGAAACAAAAGGGGGGATTGAGCCTCCCAGTACACCATGCTGAATCAGAAGGCTGGGGGAAGTGTTCTAGTGGGGTCATTTGTGGCTCTGAGCTGTCCATAGTGGCTCTTTAGGGAGTCTCAGAAGTTCTATTGTATGAGTTCCCCTGCTGTAGCCTCTGCAGCTATCTTGTCACCCAGCACTGTGCAGATTGCACTGAAGATTCAAAAGTGATGCCCACCCCCTTGTCTGCTCCCAATACGACTGTCTGCTTAGTGCTGTGGGTGTACTGGGATCAAGTGTGAAAGGGCAGATGTACAACATAAATCTCCTTCAGTGGCTGCAGTGGAATGCTTCTTTTTTGTGGAGGGGAACTCCATGGCCGGTGGGTCTCCACACCTGCTGAGGGTGTTTTCATCTTTTGTGGATTGGGCCATAAGGGCTTGATCCACAAAAGGCTGAGAAAGCCTTGTGAACCCATGTAAAGGTGCACAGAGAGGCTTGTGATGTGCAAAGGTCCCACTTTGCACATACAGAGGTATCCATACATCCACAGCCTTTGATTTGTTCCACTTCTGTATCCAAAACTAAGCCACATTACACATCTGCCAGATGACCAAATGCGAGGCAGGCAGGGGGCAAGATACAAAGGTGTGTGTTCTGTTGGTTAAGTGTGGGGTCTAGTAGCATTATGAGCTGCAGTAGGTGCCCTAATTCATCTGGCCCACTGTGCAAGTCTACTGAGCCAGTGTTGTGGCCTTTTAAGGACCTGCTAAATCTTGTAACTTGATGCCCCAGCCCTCTGAACAGGCACGGAGGACTGGGACCATCTGTTTAATAATATAATTTTTTATTGTTTTATGGAAAGCAGTGCCTTATGGATATTGCAGTCCTTGGAGGACTATGGCAGTCCTTAGAGGACTGCAATATCCAACAATCCACCACATCACATGGAACAATCCATTCTGGCGATATGTCAGGCATCCAATTGGATGCCTGCCATTAATCCCCAATGTGTCCCCACTCCCCTGGCCCCTCTGGGTTGTCATCCACATGCAGAGCACAACTGGGGACTGGTTGCTGAGAAGTGTGGTTTGCACCTTTGGCATGCAGATTCATGTCCACTGAGATCCACAACCCGGAAATGCCCTTCTGGCATATATCCAAGCCACCTTTGAGGACAGGGTCCTTTGTTTTTCAGCTGTCTTTCATCCAATGGATTCAAATTCAGTTAAATGTTATGGTCAGCAGATAAGTGCTGAATCATCCTTACACTGAATGCTTTTCTGAAAGATTTCCTTTACCTAGGGTCCAGAGTATTTTAATCAGGCTAGCTTTAGTCACACTATTAAAGATATATACTTTTGCCATTCCAGACTGCCTAGGCATTCACCCTTGCTTCTTAATAACATTCCCAGAGAACACCTAGGAGTATTACTCTCCCAGAGGATAACACTCCCAGAAGACAACACCTGTGACTGTTATCATCTGTGAGAGTTTAGGAGAGACATTGTGTAAGTAGTTCATGTTTGAAACAAAATATCATGAACTTAGACAGGAATGGCTGAATTTTCAGCTGAATGTCAGGCACTTGCAATAAAACTGTCCCACATCCCTGATGCTTGCACTCCTATGTTAGACCACCTGAATGGTGGTCTACCTTTCATGCACAACTGCCTTGACCTGTGGCAGATCCAGTGCCATACAGTATAATGAGGCATCCATCTCATTATTTTGCCATTATGCAGTGTCAACTGCCTCAGTCGTTTTGCTGCATTTACTCAGCAACAGGTTCAGGCTTTAATTGAAACAAGCAATGAAGAAACCTCCCACACTGCCTCCTATGTAGTGCTAAGCCCAAGATCAGACATAGAAACTAAAAGGGACTAAAGCACTAAGAAGTTTCATAAATAGAGTTTATTTAGACTTACATAAAGTGTACAGTGCTAATCACATCAAGGCCAGACATTGAAAGCTGCTCGAATATCACCTCATGTGCATAAGACTTTAAAAACTCCTTATTCAGGGAGTCACGCCATAACTGAAACCTGCGCTTGCAGCAGGATGTCTGAAAATTGAGCCTGAAGACTTCAGGTCTCAGCTGCTGGAGTTCTCTTGATGTGGCACAGAGCTTAACCATTCCATTCAGTTTGGAATCATTTCATTCACTCTGGATCCAGAAATGGCCAGAAGGGGAAGGATTCAGATTCATTTCAGTGCAGTGCAGTAACTGCTCATTCCTGTTTTTGTTTTAAATCTAGATTTGTGTGTTTTCAGTGATGCTGTTATTTCTTCACTGTCTTTACTTGGAATTGTTTTGGGGCTGTTGAAAATTTGAAGCCTAGTTTTGTGTGCTTTTAGTGATACTGTTATTCCTTTGCTGTCCTTACTTGGAATTGTTTTGGGGCTGTTGAAAATTTGAAACCTAGTTTGGTGTGCTTTTAGTGGTGCTGTTTTCCTTTGCTGTCTTTGCTTGTTACACATTTTCACCCACCCTCCGTCCCCCACCCCCACTCTTAATTAAATAACCTGTTAAATCTGAGGAAGGCAAGTTGCTGAAGTGCTGGGGCAGTGTGGCATGTGCTGTTTGTCTGCACTTGGAAACAAATCCATGAAATTTCTCTTCAGTTGTTAATGAAGTTTATATTTGTGGGATCTGGTCTTTTGGAGCGCTGGTCTTATGTTGAACTGTTTTGAATTCACGGTTGGCTCCTGTTGACTAAGCGACCTGCTTAACTCAGGTGCAGGTAATCTCTTTTTTGCACTGTTTCAAAGCACAGGGAATAGCAGGGGTTGTGAAGTAGGAGGGGCACAATGGGGAGGAAGCCCGCCCTTGGCAGAACAAGTGTTCTGACTCATTTTTACAACAAAAAAGTATCTGAGGATCATTGGCAGGATTTTCAGGACAGTAAATTAAAATTAAGAGGGAACTGAAGGAGCACTTCAGTAACAGACAACTACTGAAATAACAGTATAAGTGCAGTATAATGTGTGGAGTGGTGCAATGCAGTGGATGTGGGGCAGCCACATTCAGGCAGACCTTCTGGATGCTGAGGTACTGCCCTATCTGGAGGCCTCTCTTTGGACTATGGGATGAGGTAGCCAGACTCAGAGCAGAAATAAACTGGGTCAGGAGTACCTTCATCCCTATCCAGAGATCACTCAGTCCAATGCCGCTGCCTTAAAGGATGCCAAGAATTGGGAGTACTTGGATGATTGTGGACTAGGGGAGGGTTAGGGCACTCAGGCAGAGGCACATCCAAAATCCTATTCCACTCCAGAACTCATATACCACACTGACAAATGGAGAAAACCAAACAGAGGTACCCAGAGAAGTGGAAGAGAAGGATATGGAGGTCAACCGAGTAGGAGACCTCAGTGGGGAGAGCAGTGGACCCCAGAGGGGGGGAGGAAGTAAATCTTGGTGGGGGACTCTATTGTAAGAGGGATCCAGCTAGGAACGCACTAGGGGATGATGGGGAGGCAAGGTGCCTACCAGGTGCCACAGCGTGGAGGTATGGAAGGGAGATCCTGGGGATCACCTGGAAGGCAAGATGGGAGGGTTAGCTGGATGTCATTATCCACCTAGGTACTGATGACCTGGCAAACGGGCAGCCTAACGAAGTTCAGGAAAAGTTTAGGAAATTGGGGAGGGGTTTCAAGCAAGTAGCTACATCTGTCACCTTCTCGGGAGTACTACCTGTGAGAGGCATGGGAGAGCATAGGGGGGTATACATCAGGAACTTTAACGCATGGTTGAAGAACTAGTGCTGTGAGGAAGGGTTTGCATTCATTGGTGACTAGGGACCCACCCAGAGGGATGGGGGCTTGTTCAAGCCCGACGGCCTGCATCCATCCCGGAAGGGAATCCAAGCACTCAATGATAAGTTTAAATGCTTCATGGACAAGCATTTAAACTAACCAAGGGGGTGACAGATCAGCAATGGAGGTACCTAATTGCCCACCCTCCCATAGCTAGCAGTGGAACCAGTGACCAGGAGGAGGGGATAACTCTACAAAGCAGTGTGCAAAGGATGGAGATGGGGTGGATAGGCAGAAAGGAGGCAAAATTCAACAGAAAGGCAGACAGCAGGGAGAACCAGGGATAAAGGACAACCAGGGAAATAGGACAAACAGCTAAACAATCCAGATGTTTACATCATGGAAAGCCATGTGTGCCAATGCCAGGAGCCTTAGCAACAAGATGGAGGATCTGGAAACTGCCATGATGCAGTCAGACCTCGACACTGTGGTCATCACAGAAACCTGTTGTAATGAAAACCATGACTGGGAGATGGCCATACCCGGCTACAACATATTCAGAAGAGGCAGGCAGGAAGGGAGGAGGAGTGGCACTTTATGTGAAAGATGGCATAAAGGCCACAGAGATCCAGGAGGAACAAAATGGGGGAGATACTGTGGGTAAAGCTGGAAAGGAAAATGGGGTCAGCCATCCGCACAGGGGTGGTCTACAGACCACCAGCCCAGGAGGAAGAGACAGATAAGGATTTAATGCTAGCCATCCAAAGGATGGCAGACAATGGGGGAGGTGGTGCTGGTTGGAGACTTCAATGTTCCAGACGTGGACTGGAGCATTCCAGCAGCAGCATCAACCAGGAGCATATTTATCCTGCACTCCCTTCAATGTGCTTTCCTTAAGCAACTGGTCATGGAACCAATTCTGCAGAAGGCAATACTGGATCTTGTGCTCACAAATGGGGACAGTGTGATGCGGGTAACAGTGGGGGAGCACCTGGGGAACAGTGACCACTGGTCATTGTGGTTTGAAATCACAGAAGCAGCAGAACCAAACTGCACAAAGACATGTATCCTAGATTTTAGGAGGCAGACTTAGGGAAAATGGGCACATACTTGAAAGAGGCACTAATGGAAATGGAGAAGGAATCAGGGATGGAGGAACAGCAGGAAATATTTAAAACAGGGATTGCAAGAGCAACAGAATTATGCATTAAGCAGGTTTGCAAGGGGAAAAGGAAGAGGAGGCCATTATGGGTTTCCAAGGAGGTAGCAGAGAAAGTGAAAGCCAAAATGATTGCATTCAGGCAATACAAAAAGACGCAAGCAGATGGGGATAGGGAGAAGTACCAGGAGAAGCAAAGGAAGGCAGGGAGGTCAGTAAGAGAAGCCAAAGTTCTGACAGAAGAGTGAGTCACAAAATCAGTGGGTAGAGGGGACAAAACTTTTTACAGGTATATAAGTGAAAAAAGAAGGGCAAAGGAAGGGATAGTGAGATTGAAGGGGGTGGACAGGGGCCACATGGAGGATGACAACAGCAAAGCTGACATACTGAACAGATATTTCTGCTCAGTCTTTACTGAGGAAGAGGAGGGTAATGGGTCTGAAGGGAGTACAAGGGGTGGGAATGGCACAGAAATGGACTCAAGTCCCTTTACATGTGAAAGGGTCCTAAAGGAACTGGAAGGAATAAGAGTCAATAATGCAATGGGGCCATATGGGGTGCACCCCAGGATCCTAAAGGAACTAAGAGAGGCAGTGGCTAAACCTCTGGCAATCCTGTTTAGCTGATTACGGGAAACAGGGGAAGTACCCAAAGATTGGAGGACAGCAGATGTAGTCCCCTTATACAAAAATGGGAACAAACCAGAAGCGGGGAACTACAGACCAGTCTGCCTGACCTCGGTAGTGGGGAAGGTCATGGAAGCACTACTGAAGGAGAGATTGGTGGAACATCAGGTTGCCAATGGAGTACAGGACTCAAGGTAGCATGGTTTCACAGGGGGAAGGTCATGCCAGACCAACCTCGTTGAATTTTTCAACTGGGTGATAGGGGAGGGCAGTGGATGTGGCTTATTTGGACTTCAGCAGGGCCTTTGACACTGTGCCACATAGAAGGCTATTAAGCAAACTGGGGAATATGGGCATGGGTAGGACAGTAGTGCGGTGGGTGGGTAATTGACTGGGTGGCAGGACACAGAGGGTGGTGGTAAATGGCTGTCACACCACAGAGGGAACCGTGACCAGTGGGGTACCACAGGGATCAGTGTTGGGACCGGTCCTATTCAACGTCTTCATCAGTGACATTGCGCAGAACCTAGGAGGCAGAATTTCCCTGTTCGCTGATGACACAAAGCTCTGTAACAGAGTGAAGAAGAAGAAGAATCAGCATTTATATAGCACTTTTCATACATCCAAAGTGCTTTACAAGCAATGCTAGACTAGTAGTGAAGTGACTGAATGTGTGGTGGCAGCATATCACACATCATCACCCACACACAGCCTGGATAATTGCATGAACCGGTTTATGGGAAGGGAAATGTTGGCCAGGACACCGGGAATGTTCCCTACTCTTTTGCGAAGAGTGCCCTGGGTTCTTTTACTTCTACCAAGACACCCACCAGGACAACACCAGGATGGGCAGAAGGGACCTCGGTTTAACATCTCATCCGGCGACGCAATACCCAGCAGTGACAGCACCCCCGTACTGCACTTGGATGCCAGCAATTTTTAGGGTGCAAGTCCAATCCCGGTGTGGGACGAGAACCCACGACCTTCTGGTCCAGAGGCGGATGTGCTACCAACTGAGCCACGCTGACACCTAAGTGGACATGCCAGAGGGTGTAGACAAAATGAGGAGGGACCTGCAGAAGCTTGAAGAATGGCCAAGGGTTTGAGAGTTGAAATTCAATGCAAAGAAATGCAAGATAATGCATATGGGGCACAAAAAACCTGAAACAACATATCAGTTGGGGGGGGGATATAGCATGCACCAAGCAGGAAAGGGACCTTGGGGTTATCATCTCTGATGACCTCAAGGTAGGGAAACAGTGCAACAAGGCAGCAGGTAAAACAAATAGGATGCTGAGGTGCATAGGCAGGGGCATCACCATCAGGAAAAGGGAGGTCATCATTTTTATTTATTTCATTGTTTGGAAAATAACCTTTGAACAAAATGCTCTTTTTCAAAGGTTCCACATCAGACAAAGTACATCACATAACAAACAGAGAGTTACAGTGAACAGTGGTCTCATCTCACAGTCAAGAAGTTACAATTGTTAGGACATCAGTAGTTCATCTACGCAGGTAGAGAGTGTATAAAGGTACAGGGGAGAACCAAACAACATAAGTAAACTCATAGTGAATGAGGATAAGGTTACAGGTAACAAAAATATAAAACACTTACAAATAGAATACAACCAGGGCAGCACAAGGGATACAGGGAACATCCAGGGCAGTGGAGAAGCAGCCCAGGATCAGGCTTTGTCCAAGTTACAGGGATGAGGACAGAAAGTAGAGTTAGGGCTAGGGTAGTGAAGGAGTGAAGAAAGGGACTGGTCAAGGGGGCAGAGATGGTACTCATAAAGGGCACAAAAAGAGCCACTATAAAATAAGTGCAGGGACCAGACAGATGGAAACTGTTAACAGAAAGTGCAAGGACAGGGAGGAGGAGGAGGTGTGGAGAAGGCTAGTGGCCAACCCCGTTATCCACCATACAAGAGCCAGTGGTGCCAGGGCAAAGACTGTCCAGCTTACCTGCAGACACAGACACTACTGTCAGTGAGGTGAAACTTTAGTTCCAATTTAAAAGAAGGGGAGGCTGTTGGTGTTAATTATGTGTGCAGGGATCTCATTAAGTCAAAGGGGAGCCCGGTATGCAAAGGACCTTTGGCCAAGAGAAGTTTTCCGAAAAGGGATGGCAAATGAGCCCCGAGTTGAGCCCCTGGTCAAATAGGAAGAGTAAATAACAAGTAACATGTGTTTGAGGCATGGAGGGGCGTTTTCCGAGTAGAATTTTCTTGCCCAGGAGGCATGTCTGATATGTTATTCTGTTATTGAGGTTAAGCCATTAGGGTAAGTCTGCAGGCCTTATTAAGGGCTGTTTTTACATGCATGAGCACAGTGTCTGAGGCCAACCCACAAACTACCAAGTCATAGTCGACTATTGAAAGGATGAAGCTGGAGACTGTAAGACAGAGGGCGGTGGGTGTAAGATATCGTTTATGCCAGTACAGGACACCGAGTTTGATGTTTACTGCTTTTACTACCAGATCTATGTGCTGAGCATAGGAAAGGGTGTCATCTCTGATGACCCCGAGATACTAGAAGCTGTGTACCTGTTCTAATGGAGCAGCCTTATTGTTAATTATTGCCAGGATAGGGTATGATTTCTTGTTCTGGGGGTTCGAGATTAGCATCGTTTTGGTTTTCTTATAGTTAAAGAAGCAGTTTCTGTGAATTGAACCAGTCCTCCAAGTAGTGGAAGGTGGTCTGTAACTCCTCCTGTAGCTGGTCAAGCTGCATGCCGCTGCTCAGAATGACTGCATTGTTGGCATACGGAATGATTTTGCTTTCACTTGCCTTGGGGAGTCTATTTAAGAACAGACTGAACAGGAGAGGTCCCAAAATGGACCCCTGAGGGACTCCAAGTCCAATATCTCTAGCGCCGGAAGTCACAGTACCAACTTTGACTCACTATGATCGGTGGAAGAGGTAATCCTTAAACCATACTGTAGTACATCCTATGTGGAAATTCCTATATGCAGCAGTTGTTTTAGTAGTAAGGGATGGTTGATGGCGTCAAACGCCTTGGTGTGATTTATGAATATAGATCCTACTAGTTTGCCACCGTCCAAGGCCTTATGCACATAGAGAATTCGATTAGTGCTGTTGCTGTGCTGTGGCTCTTATGAAAACCATGCTGCTGTGGGCACTGAAGTTTATATTTCTGAAGATACTCAGAAATCTAATCAGCCATGATTCTCTCTAGCACTTTCAAGAGGGGAGAGAGAATAGAGATTGGC
Source organism: Neoceratodus forsteri (assembly GCA_016271365.2). Lineage (NCBI taxonomy): Eukaryota > Metazoa > Chordata > Ceratodontiformes > Ceratodontidae > Neoceratodus > Neoceratodus forsteri. The sequence goes on along the minus strand of CM057452.1, from coordinate 869,533,068 downwards.
TGATAATTAGCCATGCTGGTGTGATCCCACTTTTTAGAATGGTGGTCACCAGTGCAAACTTAAAACAGCTGGGAATCTAGACAGGGTGAATGATTTGTTGGAAATCATGGTATTAGGGACAAGAATCTCTTCTAGTGCAACTGCCACTAGCTTCATGTTGATGTTGTCGCTATCTAGTCTTGTTTTCCCAAGTACCTTCCGTACATATGTTCTGGCCTCTTTAACCATCACATGCCTAAAGTAGAAGTTAGGGTGGTTGGTGTTACCAGTAGAGGTAGACTGGTTTAGTTTGGTGTGATTAAGGTAGCCAGAAGGGAGGACTGCACTAAGATCTGTGAATGCGATATTAAAGAATTCAGCAATTGAATGCGGATCCAGCAAAGGGGTACCATTAACATAGAGCTTTATAGGTTGCTTCCTATCCTCCTTTCCCAAGGGATCCTTGATATTTTGCCAAAATCTTTTTCCATTACCCCAGCTACTATCAAGCTGTTCTTTATAGTATTTCACTTTGGCAAGCCTGGTGAGGTACATACACTTATTTCTTGCAGCCCTGTACTTTTGGTAGTCAGCAGGGTTGCCAGAGTTCCTAGCCAAGCTCCACAGATTATCTTGTACCTTCAACTGGTCCAAGAGGTCCCAAGAGATCCACCCATTAGGTGATCCTCTAATTTTTCTTTTCCTCAGGGGGGGAAAAATATCACAGATCTCATTGAATTTGTCAGCAAAAGATTTCAGTGCCTGATCTATATAATAATAATAATAATAATAATAATAATAATAATAATACTTTATTTGTTAAGCACCTTTCAAGTTTATCAAGATGCTTTACATAAAATAGATAAAACGGCATAAAATAAAACAACAGTATAAAAACAGATACTCAGTAAATCCACTATTCATTATAATCAAATAGGATAGGCTTGGTGCCACAGGTAAGTTTTTAATGCCTGTTTAAAGCCCACCACAGTCACGCACTCCCGTGGCTGACGGGGTAGAGAATTCCAAAGTGCTGGGGCTGTGTACATAAATGCATGGGCCCCTGATGATTTTAAAAATACCCTTGAAATCTCTAGCAACCCCTCATTAGATGAGCAGAGCAGTTGCTCGGGGCAGTAGGGGGACAGAGGCTCTTTCAGGTAGTCCGGGCCGAGTCTGTGTAGGGCTTTATAAGTCAGTAATCCGACTTTGAAGGTGATCAGACACTGAATCAGCAGTCAGTGCAGTTCACGCAGCACCGTTGTGATATGACATGTCCGGGGAGTCCCCATCAACAACCAGAATGTTGTGTTCTGCACCAGCTGCAGGCAGCGGATATCAACCCCCGGTAGCCCTAAGTAAAGGGAGTTGCAATAATCAAGGCGCGAGGTCACAAAGCCATGGATCAGCGTGGGAAGATCACCAGATGGAACAAGGTGCTTGATCCTAGTGATGTTCCTCAGATGGTAAAAGGATAAATTGATGACTGGCAACACCTGAGATTGCAGTGTCAGCCCATCGTCAAGCATCCCTTCTAGGTCCCGCACCCATTCAGAGGCAAGGAGCTGGGAGCCCTCCAGGAAAAGCCCCGTAGGCTGACCAGCCTCCGACCCCTCTATCCGGTGTCCCAGATCCACAACCATCACCTCAGTCTTTTCCGAGTTCAGCTTCAGCCAGCTGGAATTCATCCAATCCTGGATTTCAGTGAGGCAGTTACTAAATACCAAGAGTACTCTATACTGGTCAGGTGCAAAAGACAGGCAGAGCTGGGTATCATCAGCATAGCAGTGAAACCTCAGCCCATACCATCTTCAATGTTTCTGAGAGGCAGCATATACACTGCGAACAACATGGGGGACAGCACTGAGCACTGAGGGACCCCACATGACAGAGAGAGAGGGTCGGAGGAATAGATCCTCGACACCTCCCTCCGAGTTCTGTCAGTGTGGAAGGACTTAAATCACCTGAGGACTATGCCTGTCAGGCCACAGATGAACCTCAGGTGCTTGAGCAGTACCCCATGGTCCACGGTGTCAAAAGCTGAGTAGAGATCAAGGAGCACTGAAATGGAAAGCCTTTTCTGGTCTCTCACCATCAGGAGACCATTGAGCACCCGAACCAGCACAGTCTTGGTACTGTGCCTCTTTCAAAAACTGGATTGGAGAGGTTCATAGATGTTATGGATGGTCAAATGATTCTCCAGCTGTACAGCCACTACCTTTTCAATCACCTTCCCCACAAAGGGGAGGTTAGAGATAGGTCTATAGTTAGCAAGGCAGTCTGGGTCCAGAGAAGCTTTCTTCAGGAGGGGTGTCACCACCACCTCCTTCAGGGAGATAGAAAACTCACCCGACTCAAGGGAGCACCAGACTATCCATGCCAGGACCAGGCTGATGATGTCACAACAACCCATAATCAGGGAAGTTGTGCCCAGATCCAAACTACAGCACATAGGGCACATATCCTGGACAATCTGCATGACATCCATGAACTCCAGCCTGTCAAAGATACTACAGGAAAAATGAGGGATAGTAGCCAATCGCTGATCAATAACATCCCCCATAGAGTGTGCCGAACAGCTCTCTGCCCTGATGTCAGCCACCTTATCCACAAAGAACTGATCGAGCTCATCACACTCCAACTGTGAAAAGGCTCTTTGAGACTGCAGGCAGACTGGGTTGCACAGCCTGTCCACAGTTCAGAAGAGCTGAGCCGTTCAGTTCTGAGCAGCCGCAATCTCCTCAGACAGGAACTCTGCCTTCTTATGGGAGATTGTTGATTGGTAGACTTGATAATGTTCTAACAATCTAATTTGGTCAGCCTCCAGGGTAGATTTCCACCAGCAGTGCTCTAACCGTCATCCTAGTCGCCGCAACTCCCTCAAGGTCCCATCAAACCAAGGGGACCGAGGGCGAAGGGAGAGAGGACGAACACTGACAGGAGTGATAAAGTCCAGGGCCATGGCAACAACCTTTTTATAGGCCAGAACCAAAGTGTCTGGATTCTCGCTTGCCACAGGAAATTTCAATAGTTCAAGTACTGCCTCCAGGGCTTCAGAGCTCACATCCCAAAATGGGCAGTATCTGACCATCTTCATAGGGGTAGGCCTACTAAGGGGGGAGCAAAAATTGAACCCCATGGTGTAGTGATCAGATCAACCAAAAGGTTCCACCCCCAAATGAAAAAAGGCTTTGATCCCTAGGAGGAAAACCAGGTCAAGGAAGTGACCATGTTTATGAGTAGCAGAGGTAACAATCTGTGTAAGGCCCAGTGATGTCATCAACTGGAAGAAGTGTTGTCCAATCTGTAAGAGTTTGTCATTGACCCAGGCACTGAACTTGCCTAGGACCATCAGCCTGGGTGACTCAAATGCCATATTGATGACGAAGTCTGCTACTTCCTGAAAGAATCGCTTCTCATCCCCGGGTGGACGGTAGATGTGGGCTATCCTACAGCCTACACCTGCTACTACAGTGCACTCAAATGACCTGGCTTACACAACTGGTACACTTGTGAGACCCAATTCAGTCGTGAAACAGACCGCAACCCCCCCCATAGTCCAATCTCGAGCAATGTATCACTGAGTACCCAGTTGAAATTGCCGCCTCCAATGTCCAGGAGTCTATTTAAAGGGGACCAGTCAACTTCAGCTAAGGCAGATTTGAAGGTGTAGGTATATCTCCTCTTAATAACACGGCAATGAATTGTGATGGGGGAACTTTTTCCTCTTTATTCACCCATTTACACATGACTGGTGAATGATCGCTTAGGCAGTCCAGAAGCACTGCTACATTTTTGATCCTGGAAGGACAGTTGCATAGGATCAAGTCCAGCAATGTGTCTTTGCCAGACTTGTGGGTCAACCTAGTATATTCAGATACCAACTGAGTAAAATACATGCTAGCAACCTGGTCTTTAAGTGCAGCGGGTTCCTTACTGAGCCAACTGATATTGAAATCACCAATAATGATGATTTCAGAATTCCTCTTGACCTTTGAGATCTCTACCAGGAGAGTGCCAAGCCCCATCTTTACTTACCAGGCAGCAGATAGACAGAGGTGATAGTGAGTGACTTGTTCTGTCTCCCAATGAGGAGACCCACTGCTAGCATCTCATATATTTACCAGTGATGCCAGAGATGAGCAGCATATTCCCCTGAATAGTTTCCCTTACATAAATTAGGCAGACACTCCCTCCTTTCCCCTGTGCAATCAAGCCTATAGGTGCCATAACCCTACATGGCAATGGAACTATCATTGATTTTAGAGGTAAGCCAAGTCTCCATCAGACATATAATATCTGTGCTGTGTTTCCTGGTCCACATTTGGAACAGGGCAATTTTAGGAAGCAGGCTGCATATGTTCATAGCAGCAATTTTTAATCCACAGCCCTTTGTCCGATCCTGCATCCTAGGGGTGAAAGGTCCAGGGTTGGGATGCACATCCCCAGAGAGTAAAAGCAGCAAGAGAAATGAAAGTCTTGCAGCAAGGAAGAGTACCGGATTGGTCCAAGACCTTTTTCTGTGGGTATTAGGAATTTTACCATGCAGACTAGGCTAATGGTAATGGCATTAAGTTGGTCCAGCATTAGAATGCTGCTACTTATGGGGAACATGATTAAGTGGGTAGGGAGGGGTGAAGGAAGAACGTCCCTCCATTCCACAAGCAAGCCTGGTGCTGTCCCAGTAAGCAACTTGCTAGGGAAGGGGTGGCAAGGCTGAGTTCAGCAAGAGGACATGTAGTTGGGAGGAGACATTGACCCACTAAAAGGGTGAAGGCTATCAGAAATACCACAGAAGTGATGGTAGTTCTGTCCATATTGGCTGCAGAGTGCTCAGAAGCTGGAAATACTGCCTATCTGAAAAACCAGCTGGAGGGAGTGTCCAGCTCTGATGGGAGCCAATCAACGGCTGAACAAGAGAGTCAGAATCTATCAGTAGCCAAATCAGTGACTGAGGCAGCAAAATCAGATGAAGCTTAGCTGCATTTAATTAATGCCTGGGGAGGGAGTGGGTGGGAGGGCCAAAATTTTGCTAGGTTTTATGATGCGAGCAGGGGAAGGAAAAAATGGCCCAGAAAACACAGTCCATGTGGCTTCTCCAGCTGGCCAATTGGATAGATGTAACTCCTGACCACAGCCAAACGCCCACACTGGAGAAATGTGCCAACATTTGAGACTCTGGAGCTGGTGAGGTAGCCATACCTGTGATCCGAGAGGGAGAGGCGGGCAGTGGCTGGATGGGAGCTGCATCATGGGGGGAGCTCACCTGGTCAGGGGGGCTCTGTCTGTGAAGTAAAAGAGGACAAGGTTAAAAAAAAATAGCTCAGGGCTACAGAAATGGTGGTGGGATAGACAGATGCAGAGGCATCAGAGGAGAGATTTAAGTTAATCAGAGGGCAGTAGCTAGCACAAAAGCTGAAAGGACAAAGAAATAGGGGGCAGGGCATGTCAGCCCTGAGCACCAGGGGTGCTTTGGGGGGACAAAACAGAAAATGGTTGTGGGATTTAGAAGAGACTGGGAAGTTTAGGAGAGAATAAAAATAGTAAGTGAATTAAATAGAAAAGGGTATTTAGTCTGGGGATTAAGACAGGTAAAATGAGTAGAATAGAATTAGAGAGAGACTAGTTGCAGAAGCAAGTTAAAAAGTACTTACAAGCAGACAGGAATTAAATAAACACTCTATACTAAAATGGCAGGGTAGCTAGATGGTAACAGCATAAGTGAGTTCAGTTATATGCTTTACAATACAACTTAGGCTGAATTGCGGTTAACAGAAAACACACTAAAAATGAACTTACTTTAAACACTGTAAATTTTGCTAGGTTTTAAGATGTGAGCAGGAGAAAGAAAGAACAGCCCAGAAAGCACAGTACGTGTGGCTTCTCCAGCTGGCCAGTCAGGTAGATGTAACTCCTGACCACAGTCAATCATCCACACTGGAGAAATGCACCACAATTTTAGTCTCCAGAGCTGGTGAGGTAGCTGTACCCGTGATCCAAGTGGGAGTGGTGGGCAGCGGCTGGATGGAAGCCACACTATGGGAGAGCACACCCAGTTGGGGGCACTCTGTCTGTGATCCAAGAAGAAGAGGCAGGCAGTGGCTGGACGGAAGCCACACCACGGGGGAGCTCACCTGGTCAGGGGGCTCTGTCTGTGATCTGAAAGGGAGAGGCGGGCAGCGACTGGATGGAAGCTGCACCATGGGGATCTCATCCGGTCAGGGGGGCTCTGTCTGTGATCTGAGAGGGAGAGGTGAGCAGCAGCTGGATGGAAGCTGCACCACGGGGGAGCTAACCCAGTCAGATGGGCTCTATCTGTGATTCAAGAGGGAGAGGCAGGCAGCAACTGGATGGAAGCTGCACCATGGGGAAGTTCACCCGGTCAGGGGAGCTCTGTCTTTGATCTGAGAGGGAGAGGTGGGCAGCAGCTGGATGGAAGCTGTACCATGGGGGAGCTCACCCAGGTGGGGGGCTCTGTCTGTGATCTAAGAGGGAGAGGCAGCCAGCAGCTGGATGGAAGCCGCACTACATGGGATCTCATCCAGTCAGGGGGGTTCTGTCTGAGCCTCACTATACAAGACATTAGTGAGGCCCCACCTGGAGTACAGTGTACAGTTCTGGAGACCTTACCTACGTAAGGACATAGACAGGGTAGAGAAGGTTCAGAGGAGGGCAACAAAGATGGTACAGGGATTGCATCACAAGTCCTATGAGGTCAGGCTGAAGGACTTGATACTCCCTGGAGGAGAGGAAGAAGACAGTGGATATGATAGAGACATACAAGTACCTTACAGGGAGGAACAAGATGCAAGAATACACTATTTTCCAGCAAAAAAGATATTCCAGAACTAGAGGGCATGGGATGAAGTTGAAGGGAGGGTGATTCAGAGGAAACATGAGGAAGAATTTCTTCACAGAAAGGGTGGTGGACAAGTGGAACACCCTGCCAAAGGAAGTGGTGGGGGCTGAAACAAGCATGTGTTTTAAGAATTCATGGGATAGACATAAGGGAATTCTGGAGGTTAGGGGTATGGGGCAACAGACTTCTAGAAAATCATAAAGAAAATTTACAAGCTCAAATGGGCAGACTAGGTGGGCCATAGGCCCTTATCTGCCGACAGTGTTTATGTATCTATGTATGGGATGAAAGACTCTTGAAATGTCTTAAATTAGCATTTGTGCATTCTTAGTACTTACTATCACACCATGTATGTCTTGTGTTTCATGGAACCTTCAGGGCTGTAAATAAAATTTGCATCCAAATGTATTACCTGAAGCTACTGTTCTCTAGCAAAGGGAATTTAGTTTATACTACAGTAAATCACTTATAATTAGAAAGATTGTAACAAAGAAAATTGCATTTTCAAATAATTACCACGGATGTTTTAATTTTAAGAAGTATGTTGCCTCTAGGTAATGTTCTCTTATCACATTAAACAAGAAACATTTTTGTAATTTAAAATAAAACTGTTCTTTGTGTAAGTTCCCAGTTCTCCTTATTTTTTGCTATCATTTTCTGACTGCAAATGATTTCATTTAATAAAACTTCTGTTTGCAAGAGAAATATAATTTAGCTTATTAGGATTGGTTCAGATGTTTTCCAGCAGACATTTTGATGCCCTTTACCATGGGTAACTTTAGAAGTAAAGGATACTGAGTGGACTTGCTGAGACTGAATTCTAAAATACAATATTTTCGAGCTGTAAAGAAAACAGTATTTTGGGGTTATTTCTGTCTATCTATATATCTATCTGTCTGTCTGTCTGTCTATCTAATCTATTTGTTGACTAGGTGGGTTCACTGGTGCCAGGTGCCTTTTTCAGGCACATCCCAGATATTAAAAAGTATAATATATTGTACAGAAGCTTGATACAAAGGTCCTCAATGTACAAAATGCAAAGTGTTATATACACAATATACAGGCTATGGTAATAAAACATGGGAGTGTAAACTAGCAAAAGTATTGTATAATACAATACAGACTACACAAAACACAAGCAGGTATTAAACTGTTGTAGATGAGCTTTCAGTTTAAGAGAGCAAACTTCAGGTGTTGTAGAAAGTCAGACAGAAGATGGAATAGTGTTCCAAAGAGAAGTGACTCAGTAACTGAATGATTTCTGCCCCATTTCCACGTGCATGAATGGAATTTTTAGTATGTTGTTTGCTGTAGAGTGGGAGGATGGGCTACTGCCAAATGTGAACATCTTGAAGAGGGACTGAGGTCTATTTCCGTGTAGGATTTTGATCTTGAAAACTATGTTGACTAGTGCTAACTGAGCTTTGTATTCTGGTTGCAGCTAACGTGAAAGTTCAAGATTAGTACAACAGTGGGACCAGGGCCTTGTGAGGAAGCAAACTCGACTGCTTTGTAATATAACGTTTTTGTTTTCCACTCAGATGGTGTTTGGGGCAGCATCTGTTACATCGGAGCCATAGTTGATTAGCAGGAGTAAGTTGCTCTGTACAATTCTCACTCTAGTATCATCTGTAAAGTACGTTTGAATGCAGTATAGTAACTCCAGTTTTTTATGTACAGACTTGGTCGTACTTTTTATATGGCTATCGAAGGTAAGGCAGATGTCAGTAATTACATCCAAATATTTAAATTCAGAATCCCCTCGACTGGAGCACTATCCAGAGATAAGATGCTAAAATACAGAGAAAATCTTTAAACTTTTGGGGGCTGATCTTTACATTGCTTTCATTTTGGAAATGCTCAGAACCAGTTTTTCATTAATGAACTATCTTTGCAAAGAGTGGAAATTCTGCCCTAGCACTTACTTTATTTTGGTAATGTCCCTTCCCTGTACACAAATAACTGTGTCATCTGTATAGAGCAGAGTTTCAGTAGTTTTGCAAATTCTTGGCAAGTTATTAATGAAAATCATGATTAAAGGGGTCCAAAACTGGACCCCTGAGGGATACCACAAGTGTTGAGTATTAGCCCTGGAGGCATCTTTGCCTGTTTTAATAATTTAGTTACTATTTTGCAGGTAGTTCAAATACCTCAGAATTTGTTCCTGTAAATCATACACTGTGCAGTATGTCTTAGATTTGTGTGGCAATTCTATTTTTTCCTGCTCCAGGCATGTGTGGGCACAACTTTGGATAGTAAATTGCTCTCTCAGCTCCTTGGTAACCCTCTCCACTGCCTATTGAGGGCCACTACCATCACAACCCTCCTTTGAGCTCCCACTGATTTTCCCCTTCCCCATGATCAAGTTCAGTTGGTCTTGGCTTTGGCTAAGCTGAAGAATCTGGTGAAGCACTGGGAGGGGCACCCTCTGTGCAATAACAGAGTGACCCTGGCTAATGTGGAGGATGTACTGACACTACAAACTCAGGACACTTCCTCCCACTACCCATATTCCACTGTTATCTCCCTCAACCAAATCTGTCCCTGAACACTGACTCTATAGCCAGACCAGTTCTTCATGAATGGCAGGAGGCAATGCTTCAGAGTCAAAGCAAGGCAAGTTTTATTTGTTATGGCCTCCAAATCCAGAGGCTCTGGGCACTGTATAGGACAGACAGTGGTAGCCAGGGATATACCCAAGTGTACCAAGATATACTGTAGCTGGATTTATCACAAGGAATCCCCATTTCTTGACTTCTTGTGATATGCTTAGATATATGCTGGGGCTTATCAACGGCTACTGCTGTAAGAAGTATCATAACATTACAAAGAAAGGAATAATTCAGAAAATGAGATGAAGTGCAAAGCAGCTAATGTAAATAAATAAATATCAGCAGAAAAAGTCAACTGAAAGTGGAGGCCTCCACTTATCCTACCTGGAGTTGGAGAACATTCTCTGGGAAACTCAATTTTCATCCTCCAAGCATTTTGTGGGATGCTAATTTTTAATTTGTTTTATTTCAACCAATTTAAATCATCTCTGAAAAATACCTCACTCAACCATATATATGTCTGTGCAATCACTAGAAAGATCCTACTTAGCACATCTCCCCTGGCTGTGCTACTTGGCATGCGTGGAATACTCACATGCAAAGAAAAGTACACATCAGGGTTGAAGGTGCACTAGACAGTCCAAATACACAGCAGAAAAAAATTCCTTTATTAAGAACCTTTTAGTCTGAAATGAGTCAGGCTGGATGTCTGGTGTGGTCTTGTTCATTAAATAAGATTAATTTATAATGTTTATACCATAGAGTGGCATCCTTGTTATAGTTGAGGTGGTGAGTGCCAGAATTCTTTTCTGCTATGCGTAGAATACTGTAGACAAAATTATATCCCTGCACTTTCCCTAAAGCCCTAACCTTGGACAATGCATTGCCTATTGCTGCTGCACCTTGTATTATTATTGAGAATAGGAACTAGTTTTGTTGGATCTCCTGAATATTGTAAATATTGTAAATGTACTTGGGATCTTGCATGGTCCTTTCACTCATGTTTCTAAACTGAACTGTATCTGTACACTACCTGTATCTTTGATGTGGAACCTTTGTAAATGAGCTTTGCTCAAAGATATTACTCTGAATATTACAATAAATAAATAATATATTTTTACAATTATTTTACCTAGGATAGCCCAGCTGATAAGTATTATCTCATTTCTATTTCTAACCTTTTCTGCAGCTGAGCAGACTTCATAATTGAGAGGTTAAGTGATATGGTCAAGATCATAGAGTGAGTAAATGGCTCTAGTGGGATTTGAACTTGTGATCTGCTGGTACCTAAGCTAGTGTTTTAACACCTTGGTGGTACTGCCTCAAACATGGAAGGCTGGCATGGCAAGTAGTTCTTTTAGCCACTGTGCTATTGTGCTGTCCTATGTTCTAGGCTTCTAACAGTCCTAAATTTAGGTTGCAATCTACAGTGCACTGCTACTACTATTGTTGACATTGCCTTGAGTTAAGGGATACCGCATTACTTTTCACATTCAGTGAAGGTACAGTTTTCACTTCATTTAGCAATGATCTCAAGCTAATTGATTTCTTTTTGTTTAATAAAATTTAGATAAACACTAGCATTTAATAGCAAATTCTACCATTAATAACATTTATTCTTTTACCTTCAATAATTACACAACTGTAGGCTTTTGCAAAATGTTTAATTATGCTTAAATATAAGATAGTGAGGGATTCTTTACTGTGATGTGAATGTATCTGCCTCAATAATAAACTTTATTTATAAGCACAATATATAAAACCAAAGTACAGTACAAAGCTTTAAAACACTTAAAACAGATAAAACAGTATCATGGACACTTGAACAATGAAACAAAAATATCTTTCATTGTGTCTAATTTACTCTTGATTTTGACAGGGTGTAGGTACTAAGCCTGAAAAAAAAATCCTGTTTGAAAACACTAATGCCTCTGATTCACAGTATTACATATATCTACAAAATACTCACCTCCCTGTGTGAAGAACTGGGAATAAATTTCTTTGAAGGTATCCTCATTAACAACCCCACTGGGGCATTCCTAAAGACAAACAGAAATAACAAATTACTTTTCTAGTTGACATGAACAGTTTTGCAAACAGACACACACATACACACACACACACACACACACACACACACACTAATCTAGTATAATGGCATAATTGTATGTATCCAGAGGAAGCATATGTGATCATGAATAATGTAATGCACTGTCTTCTGTCTGCCATTTTCAGTTGTGGCTGAAAATGGGCCTTTGACTCAGCCACGTGAAGCAAATAATTAAAATAAAATGTTTAAGGAGGCACTTCCACCATGGCTGTGTTACTATACCAGCTCGCCCTACAGGTGTTTTGCCTCAGTGATCATCTGGTACAGTAATTTGTTATTCTCACTGGACCTTGTTTCATCTTATTGGGGCAAGTCTTTGAAGCTTTCCCTCTTCCTTGTGAGTAGTTAAAACACATACAGTGCAGTACAATAGATGCACATTTTTTATTGGAGTATGCACATGGATGACAGCCAGCTGTACTTCTCTTTGTCAATTGATATTCTGATTTTGCTGGCCAGCATTAGCACTTTTCTTGATAAAATTATAGACTGCTTGAGAGCTACAGTAGCTGTCTCAGACTAAATCCATAGAGATTCAAAGGTGTTGGCTGTGGGTCTGGAGAAGCATGCAGAAAACTTGAAGGTGAGGATGCCCTTACCTTTGAACAAAGTAGAAGAACTGCGTATGGTAAAGATACTGTAATATGCAGTTAGGGTGTTGTAGTAGGAGAGTCACTGTCATGTGAATGACAGCTGTTTTTCTCTTTTATGAAACCTGAGATGGGTTAAAAATCTGCTACTAGTAGCTGATTTAGTGAGCTTTGTTTACCCTTTTTATGGGAGAATGTGGAATTCTGTCAGTGGAATTTGCATGAAATGGCAATTACGGTTTTGAAATGCTTTTTGGAATTCCTTTCTAAAATTTACTGAATTCCGATAATTACTTCTGTGTAAACCAGGGAATAATTTTCTGTGGATCATGTAAGCTGCCAAATAATCTTCTATGAATTACAGGAAAAGAATCCGCAAAACTGGATGATGACAATGACAACTGGTCCCAACCATGAACCTTTAGGAGAGAAGAGGTGGAGACTTGCACCTTATTGCCTTTTATATCACAATGTGTGTGTGTAGTGCAGTTTTTGTCATGGCTGTAACTACATTTTCATACTAAGCTATTCATTTATGATATTAAAACATATATTTGCAAACTGGGTTGTACTTTGGCATTCAGTTCAGTGGGGTTCATTGGAGTGGGCGATGGTGGTGGGCGGAGGTAGGGTTCATGTATACCCAATAACACAATTGTTTAGTATGAGTCATCAGTTCCAAAACATATGAGGTTACATTGAGATTTTTACTCAGTTACCAATTCCTACATTAAAATATATTGTATTTTAACTGGCTACCCCAGTCAGGGGTGGAGCTATGAATTTCTGTGTTCTTTTTTTTTTGGAAGGGAGGGCGGCTGGGGCCAGTTTATATCCCAGTCAGGGTGGAGCTAGGATTTTGAAATGTTTATTTTTGGGCTGGGGTCTTGGGCCAGTCTCATAAAATGTGGACTTTTTCTGCATGCCATACCCATGAAAAAAGTTTTAATTAAATGCAGTGTCACAGTGGGGGTGGGCAGGGGCTAGTTTTCCCCCAGTAGCTCTGGGTTTTAAGACACCATCTGATGCATTTGGAGGCTTCTATGAATGATAAAACACACTTCTGGAACTCAAGTCCATCCCTTCATTCCAGGAGAAATATATGTCACAGACTGCAGAGATCAGACCAATATTTCCAAAAATGGACATGCACCAAAAGTGTGCATTTTAAGCCATAACTGTCCCAGCAAATAATAGTTTAATGCTATGTACAGTAGTGAGCTCTTTCTTACCTTTCTTTATGGTTGTCTTTCTTCTGTGTTTCATTTTTTATGGCTGTGTGGGTGGAACTCTACAAATGTTATGCCATCATATGATCTTTATAAGAGCACTGTGGAAGCACGTGATCAGACCGCTGTCCGGTGTGATTCCACAGTGCTCAGGCAAATGTCCAGTGTTACTGTTTATGCAGCCCTTCCCCTCCACAGGCTGCATAAACACACCCCCTTCCTGGTGCACTACTTTTTCTACCACAACTGCAGAAGTGATGGCCACTGTGCTCAACATAGCAGTGCTGACTCACACTGCACATGCACAAGTGTTGCGCATGCACAGTTCTGTTATCACTACAGTCTTGTGCATGTCTATCTCCTGCGCAAACTGCAGATGCACGCAGGCTTGGGACTGAAAGAAAGAGGGGAGTGATAATTCAAACCTAGGATCTTTAGACTTTTGTTTGCAGCGCAATGTTGTAACCACAGCAACACAGCCTTCCCCACAATACAGCACATTAAAACCAAATGCAGGGCTCCCCCTCTCACACTGTTTAACAAATCTCCTCCCCCTCTGAAATACTGTGAAGTCTCATTTTCTTTCAGTACATACTAAATGTATTTTTGGGTACCTGGACTTTTCTGTTGTCCAGTTAAAATTTTAGATTGGTGCTCATAGTGGCTACCTGGGGAAAAAAACCTTTTTCCTAGAGTCTTTGTACAAAATTGATGACCAAGCAAGTGGAGTTTATTTCAAGGATTTCTATTGCATAATGCAGTGCATCATATTGTATATAGAATAATATATTGGTGTCTGGTTGTTACGAGGTGTGAGCTGCTATGTAAACCATGAAAGTGTAGCTTGAGTGTTTACCCAGCAGCACATAATGAGGGGGATGTATAAAAATTCCAAGAAACAACTGACACCCGTTACTTGGGAGCCTTACATGCTGACTTCTGTCTGTTTTCAGCTGACTACTGTTGTTGTGCTGGCTGTGCTGCTGTTGCTAAGGGAGATGTGCAGGCTGGTATGGCATTGATTATGCTGTTTTAATATATGGATTCTTAAAATAATAGTACTGAAAAGCATTCAAAAAAATCCCAATAATACTATCACTCCTGGAGTGATAATACCACCTTTCCAGAGTGATAATACTATCGTTTAGGTGCCGTAATTCTATCGTTTGGAACCTGAACAATAGTATTATCACCAAAGCTGAACTGCGCAGGTGCAAGTCTGTCTCCCAATGTCTTGCAAGTGTGCCTTCCAATTGGACACTTTTCGTGTGCGGGTGGGCAGAACGACTCGCAAAACATGGTGGCTGCCGCTCTTGCTTAGTGAGAGAAACAGTCATCGTAGAAGCTGTATTTTTTTGGTACCTTCTACTCCATCCCATTTTCCAGTATGTATGGCCCAGTCTCCCATGCATCCTCTACAGTACCTATGGATCACGGAGATCACTGCCGAGGAACTGCAGACAGCGAAGAAAAGGGGGACGGGGCCATGCTGCCACATTCTGATGCTCCTAGCAACCCTGTCAGCACACAGCACATGGACACCTGACTGGATCCATGAAATGGAAGTGAGTCAATCCACCTCGGATCCATATATTAAAAAAAATAACAAATAGCTTGGTGTGGATCACAAGGCAGTAATCCACATCTCGAGGTTCTGGGGACATGGGAACCTCTTGAGCCTCACTCTCGAGGTTCCCTATGTCCCCAGAACCTCTTGATGGGATTACTGCCTTATAATCCACACTAAGCTATCTATTATTCTATTTGTCTTACATGGGAAGCCAGTGTGGAGAGAAGTGCAGTATGCAGCAATGGCCAGGTGCCCCTCAAAATCTTACTAAAGAATGTGTTGAGTACAGCCACAGACAGAAAAGAGGGGTAGAAGCTGTGATATGAATTACCATTAGAGTTAAAAAATAGGATTTGTCAGTTTCATTGCATAGCTCAGAGATCACTCAAAAGCTGAAACTGACAAGTCTTCAGAGTGAGGCAATGTCCGGCTCCTTAGAACTCTCCATAATACATGTTTAGTGCATCACAAACATGTATTATGGAGATTTCTAGGACCTGATTTCGGGTTGAGATCACTAGCTCTTAGTAATTATAAAGCAGTATCTGGAGACCCTCAGTACAAATAAGAAAGAAGTGGTACTGTACAGTTATTGTACCCACCCCTAAATATCAGGATATGTCGAACCAGTAGGCCATGTCTTGCATTTTGATTGGCTCCTGGCCTGGGCTTGAGGGGACTGTAAACAAAATTGTGCCTCTAAGTCATGCAGCACTCAGCGAGGACCCAAAGTCAGTCATTTTGAACCTTTACCAAAAGCAGGTCTCTCTGTGTATTCTGCCTACCCATGGGGCCTGGGAAAGTGTGGGACCTGGACCATCATCTTGGAAGTTTACTGCAGTTTTTTGGACATATTCTACTACAGACTGAGAGTGTGCCAGAGGACTGCTCGTTTACTCTAAAATGCCAGTAGTACCTGGATTAAATTTTTTTTTTTTAGCAGGTAACCAATGGGTCCCAAATTAGATCAAATTAGATCAAACTCTGGTCAAAGCCAATACAGCTGCAACAAGATGGTAGGAACCTGTATAAGAAGTATAAAGGGAGGGGGTCACTAGGACAAACTGTGCATGTGGGAGTATCACGCATGCACAGTTCTGTTATTGCTGCAATCTTAGATACAACTCATTCAGGTGCAGTGACAGCTCCACATATTCTTTTCATCACTCTTGCTGCACTGAGCGCTTGTCTCCTGTACAGTAGCTACCGCTTTCATTACTTTGATTCCTTCTTTCTTTTCTAAGTTTTTTTTTATCTTTTAATGGCAGGTGGGTTCTTTATTCATGCATTATCTTCCACAACTTTGGCAGGCAAAGTCTGCAAAAGGAAGGAAGATACGTGATCATGAACAAGAAATGAAAATGTCTGCAATATGATCATTCATAATAAATGAAAATGTGTACAATTTTCATGGTGAAGTTGTTGTACTTTGCCAATGGTCCTTGGCCAAAAGACAGTGGGAACTTATTTGGTCTAATATAAAGCAAACATTTGAACATTTAAAAATAGTTAACATTTAAAAACATAACCTGCAATTTACTGTTCAATGATAAATGTAGTGATGATTAGAAACTTTTTATATTACTCTTTTGAGGTTGCCTTGAACTCAAGCTTTCACTTAAATAAAATTGTAGCATGTTTTGTAACCCTTGTGGTTCCAAAATTAGCATTTCTAAAATCTTCTTTAACAAATGCTAACTTTAGAAATGTTATGGCTAGTAGATATATATATATATATATGTATGTGTATATGCATGTGTGTGTGTGTGTGTGTGTGTGTGTGTGTATGTATGTATATATATATATATATATATATATATATATAGATATATATATATATATATATATATATATATATATATATATATTAACAGGTAGTGCCACTATAGATTAGGATTGAGAGCCATTTACATGTTAAACCCCAAATTTTGCACCTTAATAACTTTGCAACTGTCTGACAGATTTACCTGAAATTTGGAATACATGATCAAGACCCATATGCCTTGGGATCTGCCAAGTTTCGTACTGGTCGGATACACGGCTGCGGAGTTATTAAGCATGATCTGTGCATGCGTTTACGCTTTTTCTGGAATTCTATGGTCACGCCTACAGGTCGCACAGTTTGTGCGTCCGGTCTGAAATCTTCAGGGAATGTGTGGCTGGGGTCCCCGATGTGTCTTTTGAAGATTTCATGACAAAATATTAAACGGTTCAAAAGTTATTCAAAAAACAATTTCCCATTATAAGTCAATGGGAAAAGTTAACAAAAAGTTCGACAGTGTAGCAAATGCACTTTTTACTGTCGCAAATGACCCTTTTACTGTCACAAATCCACCATTTTGTTTTCGGTTAGTGATCAAAAAAATGCTTGGCATTTAAATTTGGGACCCTCTAGCAACCTAATTCTTTTTGTATTCACCTAGTTGGGCCCTGAGGATGCTAGCCATGTCTTTATTTTGGGGTAAAACACCCCAGAAATATGTTTCTCAAATTTCTGGAAAAAGTACTTTCACAAAGTACTGTCACACATGAGACACTGTTAGATGCATTTAAAGCTTTATGAGTGCTACAATATTTTTCATTAACTCTGCAAAAGAAACATTTGGTGCTTAGACCTGAAATTTGGTGGGAACGGAGCCGACATCTCATAGATGTGCCTTTCAGTATTGTGTTGAAAAAATATTATATGGTGGCAACGTTACGGCACTCCAAAGTTGACACTTTTTCCCATATGATAACATTACGGCATCCGACACATTGCAGCAATCTTTTGGCGCCCTGCTGCAAAATAACGGCTCACTCTTTTGGCCTGAAATTTGGAGGAAAGACAGTCAACATTTCACAGATGTGCCTTTTGTGGTTTGGTGAAAAAATATTACAGGGAGCCAAAGTTATGGCACTCCGAACTTCTCTTTTTTCCCCATAGGATAACATTACGGCATTCGCTGTGCCTTTCAGGGCCCGTATCTCTGAGTTTTGCCTCTACTATATATATATATATATATATATATATATATATATATATATATACATATACACATATAATATATATACATATATATATATATATATATATATATATTAGAGCAAAAAACTCCATTTAATGCATCAGTTAGATTTGTTCCACAGTGACAAAAGTGTGAGGAAATTCAGTGTTAGGATTGAAACCCCCTTGGTCCCCCAGCCCACCCCAACCAGCGTTGGGGTGTGCACTGGTGGTAGACCTAACTCTCACCCCATCACATGTGTAAAGCAGAGGTATAGGAAAATGGGGTGAGAGTTAGGATCAGACACCCCAATCGCGCACCCCAATGCTGCTATAGGGGTAGAGACAAGGGGTTTTCAACAAGATCTCACTTTGTCACTGTGGACCCCTAACTGATGCATTAAACAGAGTTTTTGCCTCTAATTTCCCTTCTTTTTGAGAATGCTGCAAGAAATAGTGAATGTAATGCAGTGGTGGGAGTGCGGGGCCTAACACGTGATGTATTTTGACATAGTAACAAGAACAACAACGCAAACAGAAGCACTAACAGTGGTGCACATGGTAATGCAAGTGCAAATGAGAACAGAAAGGGTAAAGCACATGGTGGCGTAGACGGGAACGGTCCGCCACGTGATGTCTTGTCACATAGTAACATGGTGCCCGCAAACAGAAATGGCAATGCGGATGGTGACGCAAAGTGAAACAGAAAGAGAAACAGTAGTGTAGACAGAAATGTTAAAAACAACGCAAAAGGAAGCGCAAATGAAAATGCAAAGGGTAACGCACATTGTGGCGTAGATGTGAACGTTAAGTGAAACGGGAACGGAATCACAAGCAGAAATGGTAACGGTAACAGTAATGGAAGCGCACAGGCTGGTTTTCCCCAAAAGCTTCTTAGAGAAAGACAGTGAGTACAAAGAATATATGGATAATAATGGTTCTCGGAGCAGAAAATGAGGGGTTGGAATACTAAATTGCTTATATCTCAGGAACCGTACAACGTAGAAAAAAAAAATTAAAAGTCTTATGATTTATGACTTTCCTGGCTAATTTTTTACTTAGCCCTTGTTAGGGAGCTAAGTAGTTCTCTGGCGAAAAGTCCGTATCTCGCTCCGTTTCCTAGATACGGGCCCTGAAATGCGTGGCGAATGCCATAATGTTATCCTATGGGGAAAAAAAGAGAAGTTCAGAGTGCCATAACTTTGGCTCCATGTAATATTTTTTCACCAAACCACAAAAAGGCACATCTGTGGGATGTTGGCAGTGTTCCCTCCAAATTTCAGCCCAAAAGACCAAACCGTTATTTTGCAGCAGGGTGCCAAATGATTCCTGTAATGCGTTGGATGCCGTAATGTTATCCTATGGGAAAAAACATTGACTTTGGAGTGCTGTAACTTTGCCGCCAAGTAATATTTTTTCAACAAAACACTGAAAGGCACATCTGTACGATATTGGCTGCATTTTCTCCAAATTTCAAGCCAAAACACCAAACCGTTCTTTTGCAGCAGGGTGCCAAAGAATTGCTGTCATTTTCCCACAGCCTAGAAAAGTACTGTTGAAGTCTGCAAAAGCTTTTGCAAAGTCATTTGACAGTGTCGCAAGTGCAGCAGTACTTTGCGAAAGTTCTTTTTCCAGAAATTTGAAAAACATATTTCTGGGGTGTTTTACCCTCAAAAAAGATATGGCTAGCATCCTCAGGGTCCGACTAGGTGAATACAAAAATAATTAGGTTGCTAGAGGGTCCCAATTTTAAATGCCAAGCATTTTTCTGATCGCTAACTGAAAACAAAATAGCAGATTTGTGACATTTAAAGGGCCATATGTGAAAGTAAAAACTGCATTTGCGACACTGTCGAACTTTTTGTTAACTTTTCCCATTAACTTAAAATGGGAACTTGTTTTTTGAATAACTTTTGAACCGTTTAATATTTTTTCACAAAATCTTCAAAAGGCACATCGGGGACCCTGGCCGCACGTTCCCTGAAGATTTTGGACCAGTCGCACAAACTGTGCAACCTGTAGAGAAGACAGTAAAATTCCAGAAAAGCATAAACGCGCACTCAGATCAGGCTTAATAACTTCGCAGCAGTTAAGGTGACAATTACAAAAGTTGGCATATCCCAAGGTGTATGGGTCTTGATTCAGTATTCCAAATTTCAGGCAAATCTGTTAAACAGTTACAAAGTTATTAAGGTGCAAAATTTTGGGTTTAACACATAAATGGTTCCTCAACCCTAACTATAGTGACACTACCGTGCCACTATAATATCTATATATGTGTGTGTGTGTGTGTGTCTGTGTGTATGTGTGTGTGTGTGTGTGTGTGTGTGTATATATATATATATATATATGTATGTATGTGTGTGTGTATATATTTGTATTTGTGTGTATGTGCATGTGTGTGTGTGTGTATATAAATACATATATGTGTGTGTATGTATATATGTGTGTATATATATATATATATATATATATATATATAAACTTTTCAATTTATTGATACTTTTAATTATTGATAATTGAAACATGTATGATATGGCGCCTCTGTGATGTTGCCCAGATACTGAATTTCATTTAAAAACTGTTTTAGTTTCTAGCCCTAAGGGTCCCAAAGTTGACCTCTTCAAAAATGATTTCTCTAAAACAAGCTAACATGGGAAATGTTAGCGCTAGAAATCTATATCAATAGGCATTTCAAAATCCTAAGTGCAAGATGGTTGTGGGGATGGGGAGCTTCAGGATGGATGTGGGAAAGTATTATTTTATAGAGAAACTGGTTGAGCCATGAAACAGCCTATCAGCAAAGCCTACCTGTGGAACTGAAAATCATTAGTGATTTCAAGCATGGCTAGGACAGAGCTGAAAGATTAATAGTTACTTAGGGTGGTAGTGCTAAGGCATGGAGCAAGGAGTGAGTAAGGTTAAATAAAAACCCTAGACAGCAGATCTGAGGGTACAATAGGGCAGACTGGATGGACCAGGGGTCTTTTTCCTGCTGATATTGTCTTTGTTTCTATGTTTCTAACTCAGGATGACAGGAACAATTTTTTAATTAGGAACCTTCAAGAACAGCAGGTACTTCTTTAAACTCAGAGGAGTGCGAATAGGGGAAGAGAGGAGAGTGTCTGTTGAGATTAAGCAGACAGATACTTTATTAGAGGTAGAAGGGATCTTATTTAGGGTAAAAAAAAGAAAATAAAGAACGTCAGTGTGTGTTCTGTACTGGGAAGGGTACTGTATCAACTTACTTTGCTAAACCAGTAGGAGGAGAGAGAGCTTAATTGGGGGTGTGGCTTTGACACTATAAAAGCAGGTGACTCAAATTACAACTTCCTGTTGCTAGCCTTGTTTGTAGAGCAGAAAGCAGCTAGCTAAAAGAAGCTACATTTTCTTATTAATTTAACATGTATCTCAGCAGGAGTCAATGTCTGTTGAGATTAAGCAGACAGATACTTTATTAGAGGTAGAAGAGGTCTTATTTAGAGTTAAAAAAAGAAAGAAAAGAAAGAAAGTCAGTGTGTGTTCTGTACTGGGAAGGGTACAGTATCAACTTACTTTGCTAAACCAGTAGGAGGAGAGAGAGCTTAATTGGGGTTGTGGCTTAGACACTATAAAAGCAGGTGACTCAAATTACAACTTCTTGTTGCTTGCCTTTTTCTTACTAATTGCCGCCTCACCCCTCCACCCACCCACCCACCCTAAGCCAGTTTCAGTTTTATAGCCACTGGATTTGACTGTCAACAGGAACTTCCTGTTTGGTAGTAGGAAGGGAAGGATCATGAGAAACATTGGTTTTGTCAACCCTAAAGGAAAAAAGTAGCTCACCCCCCAGCTGCTGGTGGTCTGACACTGAGCAGCGAAGAAGGAGGCTACTGAAGAATATAGGAAGTTGCTGTCCCAGAACAGAAAGGGTGAGAGTTGTAAAGAGAGGAGAGAGTAAGCGAACAGAGAAACAGGAGAGGGGACACAAAATAGAACATGATAGGAGTGGTGCAGTGCAATGGTTGTGGGGCGGCAGTGTTCTGGGAGACATTCTGGAGGCTGCGATGCTGCCCTATTTGCAGGCACCTCTCTGGTCTGAGGGAGTAGATTGCCTGTCTCCAGGCTGACCGGGCTAGGATTCGTGAAACCTCCTCCCCCACCCAGGGACCACCAGGGCCAATGCCACTACCTCAGAGGTTGCCAAGAAAGGGGAGAGGCTGGACCAGGGTGGGCTCAGGGAGGGAGAGGGTGGTGGAACAGAGTTGCATCCCTCCAGCTGTACCTCTCCACAATTCATTCGCTCTTCTGGTGGATAGTGGTTCCTCTATGGAGGCACCTGCAGTGGAGACCAAGGAGGATGCTGTGAACCTTCACAAAGGAGACCCACAGGAGGGTGGCATGGGACCCCACAGGGGAAGGAAACAACTCCTGGTGGGGGACTCAATCATTGGGGGGGTAGAAATGGGGGAGAGGCGGAGGTAAGGTGCCTGCCTGGCGCCACTGCTTGGAGGGACAGGAAGCGAATCCTCAGGATCGTGGGAGCATCTGCATGAGAGAGGGAGCTGGATATCATTGTCCACCTAGGGACAAATGACCTGGCTAGGAATGGAATCAGAGCAGTGTAAGATGAGTTTGTAGAGTTGGGGAGGGGTCTTAGACAAGTAGCGCATATGGTAACCTTCTCGGAGATGTTGCCTGTCTATGGCAAGGGTGATGCTAGGGTACTCCTCACCAGGGAATTCAATGAATAGTTGAAAAACTGGTGTGGAGCTCAGGGTTTTGGCTTTATTGGGGACTGGGGAGCCACCTGGAGGGATGCAGACCTATACTGGTGCGATGGTCTGCATCTGTCCAGGGAGCCAGGATCCTAGGTAATTTAAATGCTTCATTGGCAAACATTTAAACCATAGGGAGCACTGAAAAGGAGCAGGAAAATCCCAGTCTCCCCACAAAACACGGTAATTAGTGAGGTAAACACCAAGGCAGAGAAGTCATTAGGGAGCAGGACAGATGTAAATGTAAAAAAAGGCAAAGGCAGTAAGGACAGAATGGGGCTAAAAGGGGCAAGGCCATCAAAAAGTGGAGGGTGATGAGTACCAATGCCCGTAGTCTGTGTAACAAGCTCCCTGAACTAGTGGCCTTGATGGAAGAGGGATGCCTGGATATTGTGGCAGTCACAGAAACATGGTACACAGAGAACCATGACTGGGATGTCAACATACCAGGATACACAATCTACAGGAGGGACAGGGAGGGTAAAAGAGGAGGAGTAGCTCTCTATGTAAAGGAAGGGATCAAAGCAACAGAACTAAACAGTAAACAGGGAGCAGATGAGGCACTCTGGGTCACCCTGGAGACAGGAAATGGCACCACAATCCGCATGGGGGTTATATACTGACCCTCATCTCAGGGGGAGGGAATGGACAAGAAAATGATAGAAGGCTTCCTTAGAATGGCAGAAAAAGGAGAGATATTGTTGAGGGGGAACCTGAACATCCCAGATGTTAACTGGAGCACTTTTGCTGCAGGCACATCCAAGAGCAGGGTCATTCTTGATGCCCTACAGGGGGCATGGCTCAGACAGCTAGTATTGCAACCCACTTGGGAGGGAGCAGTCTTAGACCTGGTACTCTCAAATGGGGATGGAGAAAGAATCTCAGATTTAGAAGTGGGTAGCCATCTGGGAACAAGCAACCACCAAACAGTGTGGTTCATGATAAACACAGCCATACAATCAAGCCATACAAAAGCAAGAGTATTGGACTTTAGGAGGGCTGACTTTGGGAAAATAAGAGAGTGAATCAGAAAAGCATTAGCAAACAGGCAAGAAAGAGCGGTGGAGGAACAATGGGGAGTAATCAAAACAGCCATCACAGAGGCAACAAGCCTTTGTGTAAAGCAAATCAACAAAACACAATGAAGGAAAAAAACCGCTATGGTTCTCAAAAGAGGTGGCAGGGAAGGTTAAGGAGAAAAGGATAGCATTCAGGAAATATAAGGAAACACAGAAGGAGCAGCAAAGAGAACTTTATCAGTTAAAGCAGAAAGAGGCTGGGAAGGCAGTTAGAATAGCAAATGCCCAAACCGAGGAAAGGATAGCCAACTCTGTTAAGAAGGGGATAAGACGTTTTATAGGTACATTAGGGAGTGAAGAAAGACCAAAGGAAGGATATTGAGGCTTAATAAAGGGGAGGGAATGTGGGTAGAGGGTGACAGTGAAAAAGCAGGGATACTGAATGAATATTTCTGCTCAGTATTCACAAAGGAAGAGGAGGGGGAGGTGCCTAAACCAAACAAGAGAAACACTCTGAAGATGGGGGTCGATACCAGTCCATTTACAGAAGAAAGGGTTCTGAAAGAACTAATAAAATTGAAGGTGGACAAAGCAATGGGGCCTGATGGGATTCACCCAAGAATTCTAAAAGAACGAAGGGTAGAACTAGTGACACCGTTGACTACTCTCTTTAACAAATCATGGGAGGATGGGGTGGTATCTGAGGACTGGAGGAGGGTGGATGTGATTCCTCTTCACAAAAGTGGGAGCAGGACAGAGGCAGGAAACTACAGACCAGTTAGTTTAACCTCAGTGGTAGAGAAATGATGGAATCACTTATGAAGGAAAGAATTGTTGAGTACCTAGAGGCCAGTGGGGCACAGGACCCAAGGCAGCATGGATTCATGATGGGAAGGTCATGTCAGATGAATCTAATAGATTTCTTTGACTGGGTGACCAAAGTAATAGACCAGGGAGGGGCTGTAGAATATGGCCTACCTAGATTTTAGCAAGGTATTTAATACAGTCCCACACAAAAGATTAATACACAAGTTAGCCAGCCTTGGAGTGGGTCCCAAGGTGGTAGCCTGGATAAAAAATTGGCTAGACAACAGGACGCAAAGGGTAGTAGTAAATGGAGTCCACAGTGAAGAAAGGAGGGTTACTAGTGGGGTACCGCAGGGTTCAGTACTGAGACCGGTCCTTTTTAATGTCTTTATAAGTGACATTGCAGAGGAACTGGAAGGAAAAGTATGTATCTTTGCAGATGACACAAAGATCTGCAACTGGGTTGATACACAAGATGGAGTGGAAAGGATGAGAAGGGACTTGGCAAGGTTGGAGGAATGGTCAACTGTATGGCAGCTCGGATTCAATGCAAAGAAGTGCAAGGTAATGCACCTGGGAAACAAAAACCCAGGGGAAGAGTACACAATGGGGGATGAGATACTGACAACAGTAAAAATGGAAAGGGACCTGGGGGTAATTATATCAGATGACCTAAAGGTGGGCAAGCAATATAAGAAGACAGTAAGGAGGGCTGGGGGGATACTGGGGTGCATAAGGAGAGGCATCAATAGTAGAAAACAAGAAGTTGTTATCCCTCTGTACAGACAGTTTGTGAGACCCCATCTGGAGTACTGTGTGCAGTTCTGGAGACCCCATCTCCGCAAAGACATAGACAGAGTGGAGGCTGTTCAGAGGAGGGCAACCAAAATGATGCAGGGTCTGCACCAGAATACATATGAAGAAAGACTAAAGGAGCTTAATATATATACCCTTGAGGAAAGAAGGGAGAGAGGGGACATGGTAGAAACTGTCAAGTACCTCAAGGGAATCAACAAAGTCAAAGAGGGTAGCATCTTTCAGAAAAAGAGATGTGCAAGAACAAGGGGGTGCAATTTGAAGATAGAAGGGGACAGCTCAGAGGTAATGTGAGGAAGTATTTTTTCACAGAGAGGGTTGTGGATGCATGGAACAGCCTCCCTGAGGAGGTCGTGGAGTCAAGAACAGTGATAGGAGGAAGTAAGCTGTTGGTTAACTAGGCTCTGCAGCTCATCTGTTAGGTAGGGAAAATGGGCAGACTAGGTGGGCCAAGTGGTCCTTATCTGCCATCAGATTCTATGTTTCTATGTTTAGGTGCAGGTTTAGAGGTAATGAATTCCAAAGAACAGGATTGGTGACCACAGATGCTCAGTCACTAGCAAACTGTAGTCTTGATGTTGGCCCTTACAGCATTCCCTGATGGCTGGCATGTTGAGTGTTAGATGACTGCACACATGCTGAGGGCCAAATTCATTCAGGGCTTTCTAAGTAAGTAAAAGAACATTATGAATATAAACACCCCCACTTGCAAGACATTTGACTCAGGTGAGTAGAGAAAGGAAATGGCTGGGTCTTTAGACCTTCATGTGAATGGTGCATGAGTTGTGTGTTTCAGGGTTCAGATTTTGCAGGGTGCATCTGCTTTTGCAGAATCTTTTAATACTAGATTACCAGGTTGATTCTGCATAGAAAATAGCTGTCTCCCACCTACAGTTACATGAGACCCAATATATTATACAGTCAGTACTCCAATAGCCATACACAGCACTTAAATATAATAGCAAACAACACAATGAGAAACAGGTAGCCAGTAGATACAGTAGATCACAAAACAGTATAGTTTTTTTTAGATATGTTGCTTTTATTTGCCTTCTCTGCCACCAAAACTGCCCTTCTTTGCCAGGCCACTTCCAGGTTCCATCCATCCCATATTCATTGCTTACCCACCCTCTTGGCCGAGCAGGTTTACCCCGTGATAGAACCCATTGCAGCCAGTGTTCCCAGCAGAAAGTCAGATCAACAGTGGGAAGTGGGCAGTCTTTCTGGCAAGGTCCAAGTGTGCCAGTATGCTGATGTGTGCTGCTGTGTTTTATCTTTCTGTTTCACCTGTCTCCACTGGGAGCTGGAGACAAGGGCTCCAAGGTTGTACACACATGCACAAGCCTGACTGGATATGGAGCCGTCTGATGTCCCCACTTCTCTCTAGCTGCTTCAGCAGCACTGCCACTTTCTGGTTACCCAGGATCACAGATCTCCAGGTAGAAGGTCACCTGGGGGCCAGTGACCATCACATGGCATGGTTCAATTTGGCCACTACATCTAAATCATCCCATTCCAAGGCAAAAATATGGGACTTCAGAGGAGTTGACTTTGATAAGATGGCCAACAGAGTTAAGCTAGCCCTGGTAAAAAGAAGCACAGGTGAGGGGGTACAGGCAAAGTGGACAAGCATTAAGGATGCAATACTTGAAGCAACATCCCATTGTGTTAGACAGAAAAAGAAGTGCAAAAGAAGAAGGAAACCACTTTGGTTCTCAAATACAGTAGCAGAAAAGGTCAGAGCCAAAAGGCTGGCCTTCAGGAAATGTAAGAGAACACAGTGGGATGAAGATAGGGAGGCATACCAAACTGCCCTAAGGGAAGCAGGGAAGGCAATAAGGCAGGCAAAGTCCCAAACTGAGGAAACACTAGCACAAACAGTAAAAGAAGGTGACAAGACTTTCTATAGACACATTAGGGAACAGAGAAAGTCCAGAGGGGGTATTACTAAGCTCAAAGGAGAAAAGGGGGCATGTGAGAAGGAGGACCCTGTAAAAGCATCTATCCTAAATAGATACTTTTGCTCAGTGTTTACTGAAGAGAAGGTAGGGCAGGACCCACAGCTTAGCACCATGGACACAGAGGAGAGGGAGGTGAACACTACTCCCTTCACAAAAGAAAGGGTCCTACAAGAGTTTGCTAAGCTCAGGGTGGACAAGGCAATGGGACCTGATGGCATACATCCCAGGGTACTTAAGGAGCTAAGGGTGGAACTAGCAGAGCCATTAGCAGAACTGTACAGTAGTAAGGAAACCTTCCCCCAGGCCACACTGGACAGTAGGAAGGGAACCTCCCCCATCCAGGGAGCACTAGCACCACCACCACCACTACCTCAGAGGTTGCGAAGAAAGCACAGCAGTTGGACCACAGTGGGCTCAGGGAGGGTGAGGATGGTGGAACAGAGGCACACCCAGTCAATTGTTCCACTCCACAGTCCATATACCATTCTGGGGGAGCATAGCTCCCCTATGGATGCACCCGCAGAGAAGACTGATGACAACTGTCACAAGGGAGGCCCACAGGAAGAAGGCAGAGGACGCAAAGGGAAAGGAAGCAGCCCTGGTGGGGACTCAATTATTAGGGTATAGAACTGGGGAGCTGGGAAAACTGAAGTAAGGTGCCTGCCTGGTGCCATGGCTTGACGGACAGGAAGCGATCCTCAGGATCACGAGAACAGCTGCAAGGGAGTCTGAGCTGGACGAATTGTCCACCTAGGGACAAATGACTTGGCTCATCATGAGATTAGAGCAGTGCAGGAGGACATTGCAGAGTTGGGGAGGGCCTAAGACAAGACACACACAGTATCCTTCTCAGAGGTGCTGCCTCTCAAAGGCATGGGGGAGGCGAGGGTAATTAGCACCATGCAGTTTAATGAATGGTTGAAAAAATGGTGCAGAGCACAGGGGTTTGGCTTCATTGGGGACTGGGGTTCCACCTGGAGGGACACCAGCCTATGCTGGCAGGATGGTCTGCATCTGTCCAGGAAGGGAACAAGTCTTTTGAGCAATCGATTTAAATGCTTCATTGGCAAGCTTTTAAACTAGTCAAAGGGGGAGGCACTGACAAGCAGCAGGAAAATCCTAGCCTCTCCTTCAAAACAGGGTATTAATGAGAAAAGACCGAGGTAGAACGGTCAGTGGGGATGCTGCAACAGAAGGTAAAGCCATCAAAAATGGAGAGCAATGAGTACCAATGCCCGTAGTCTGGGAACAAGCTTCCTGAATTAGTGGCCTTGATGGAGGAGGAACATCTGGATATCGGCAGTCACAGAAACATGGTACACGCTTAAACCATGACTGGGACGAAACATACCAGGATACACTATCTACAGGAGGGACAGGGAGGGTAAAAGAGGAGGAGGAGTAGCTCTTACATAAGGGAAGGAATAAAAGCAACAGAACAAAAGGGTAAACAGGGAGGAGAAGAAGCACTGTGGTAAATTTGGAGACAGGCAATGGCACCACAATCCGCACAGGGGTTGTATACAGACCCCCTTCTCAGGGGGAGGAAATGGACAAGGAAATGATAGAAAGTATACTTAGAATGGCAGAAAAAGGGAAGATATTGCTGATGGGTGATCTGAATATGCCAGATGTTAACTGGAGTGCAGTTGCAGCTGCCACTTCGAAGAGTGGAGTTATTCTAGATGCTCTGCAGGGAACATGCCTTAGAAAACTAGTACTGGAGCCCACTCGAGAGGGAGCAATATTAGACTTGATTCTCTCAAATGGAGATGGAGAGAGGATCACAGATGTAGAAGTGGGTAGCCATCTGGGAACTAGCGATCATCGAACAGTATGGTTCACAATAAACACAGCAATAGAGTCAAGCCTTACAAAGACAAAAGTACTGGACTTTAGGAGGGCTGACTTTGCCAAAATGGGTGAGTGCCTAAGGAATGCACTAGCAAATGGGCAGGAAGAAGGGGTGGAAGAACAAAGGGGAATAATAAAACTGCCATCACAGAGGTAACGAGCCTTTGTGTGAAGCAAATAAACAAAACAAAACGATGTAAGAAACCACTATGGTTCTCAAAGGAAGTGGCAGTGAAGGTTCAAGAGAAAAAGAAAGCATTCAGGAAGTACAAGGAATTGCAGAAGGAGCAGGACAGAGAACTGTATCAGTTAAAACAAAAGGAGGCTGGGAAGGCAGTCAGAACAGCAAAGGCCCAAACCAAGGAAAAGATAGCCAACTCGGTTAAGAAGGGGGATAAAACCTTTTATAGGTACATCAGGGAGCGAAGGAAGAGCAAGGGAGGGATAGTGAGGCTTAATAAAGGGAGGGAGGGTGGGCAGAGGAGATGTGAAAAGGCAGAGATACTAAACAAATATTTTGCTCAGTATTTACAAATGAAGAGGGGAGGTACATAAAACAAACAGTAGAAACACTCTGGATACAGAAGTTGATACCAGCTCATTTAAGAAGAAAGAGTTCTGAAAGAACTCTTAAAACTGAAGGTGGACAAAGCAATGGGGCCTGATGGGATTCATCCCAGAATTCTAAAAGAACTAAGGGTAGAACTAGTGACACCACTGACTACCCTTTTTAACAAATCATGGCAGGATGGGGTGGTGCCCGAGGACTGGAGGAGGGCAGATGTGATCCCCCTTCACAAAAGTGGGAGCAAGGCAGAAGCAGGAAACTACATACCTGTTAGTTTAACCTCAGTGATAGGAAAAATGATGGAATCACTTCTGAAGGAAAGAATTGTCGAGTATCTAGAGGCCAGCGGGGCAGAGGACCCTAGGCAGCATGGATTCACAGCAGGAAGGTCATGCCAGACGAATCTGATAGATTTCTTTGACTGGGTGACCAAAGTAGTAGATCAGGGAGGGGCTGTGGACACAGCCTACCTAGACTTTAGCAAGGCATTTGACACAGTCCCACACAAAAGATTAATATACAAGTTAGCCAGCCTGGGAGTGGGTCCCAAGATGACAGCCTGGGTAAAGAATTGGCTGGAGAATAGGACACAGAGAGTAATAGTAAATGGAGTCCACTCAGAAGAAAGGAGGGTTACTAGTGGGGTATCGCAGGGTTCAGTATTAGGACCGGTCCTCTTCAATGTCTTTATAAGCGAACATTGCAGAAGGACTGGAAGGAAAGTATGTCTCTTTGCAGATGACACAAAGATCTGCAACAGAGTTGATGCACAGGGTGGGGTGGAAAGGATGAGAAGGACTTGGCAAGGTTAGAGGAGTGGTCAAATGTATGGCAGCTTAGATTCAATGCTAAGAAGTGCAAGGTAATGCACCTGGGAAACAAAAACCCAGGGGAAGAGTACACAATGGAGGGTGAGATACTAACAACAACAAAAATGGAAAGGGACCTGGGGGTAGTCATATCAGATGACCTAAAGGTGGGCAAGCAATGTGAGAGGGCAGCAAGGAGGGCTGGGGGGATACTGGGATGCATAGGGAGAGGCATCACCAGTAGAAAACAGGAAGTTATTATCCCTCTGTACAGACAGCTGGTGAGACCCCATCTGGAGTACTGTGTGCAGTTCTGGAGACCCAGTCTCCGCAAAGGATGGAAACTGTTCAGAGGAGAGCAACTAAAATGATGCAGGGTCTGCACCGGAAGACATATGAAGAGAGACGACAGGAGCTTAATATGTATAGCCTCGAGGAAAGGAGGGAGAGGGGGGACATGATAGAAACGTTCAAGTACCTCAAGGGAATCAACAAAGTCCAAGAGGGTAGCATCTTTCAAAAAAAGAGGTGTGCAAGAACAAGAGGGCACAATTTGAAGATAGAGGGGGGCAGCTCAGAGGTAATTTAAGGAAGTATTTTTTCACAGAGAGGGTTGTGGATGCATGGAACGTCCTTTCGGAGGAGGTTGTGGAGTCAAAATCAGTGGTGGAATTCAAGCATGCATGGGACAGTCATAAGGCAATTCTAGGGGTTGGGGGTAGGAAGAAGCAGGCTGCTGGTTAACTAGGATCTGCAGCTTATCCAGTAGGTAGGGAAATGGGCAGACTTGGTGGGCCAATCGGTCCTTATCTGCTGTCAAATTCTATGTTTCTATGTTTCTATGTTTAGTGAGTCTCTGAGCACAGGAGAGGTCCCAGAAGACTGGAGAAGGGCTCATGTGATCCCGCTTCACAAGAGTGGTAGCAGGGAGGAGGCAGGGAACTACAGACCAGTGAGTATTACCTCAGTAGTGAGCAAGATTATGGAGGCACTCCTTAAGGAAAGGATAGCGCAACACCTGGAATCCATAGGGACACAGGATCCAAGACAGCATGGGTTTACAAAAGAAAGGTCCTGTCAAACTAATCTCATAGATTTCTTTGACTGGGTAACCAGAGTGGTGGACCAAGGGGGAGCAGTTGATGTTGCCTACCTTGACTTCAGCAAAGCTTTCAACACTGTTCCACATAGAAGATTGATAAATAAGCTGGGTAGGCTCGGGATGGGTCAGAAGTTGGTCAACTGGGTGGCAAACTGGTTGACGGGCAGAAAACAGAGAGTGGTGGTAAATGGTATACAGTCAGAAGAGATGCAAGTCACTAGTGGGATACCTCAGGGATCAGTCCTGGGGCCAGTCCTCTTCAATATCTTCATTAGTGACATTGCAGATGGACTAGAGGGTAAGGCTTGTCTGTTTGCAGATGACACCAATATCTGCAACAGTGTAGATGATCCAGATGGGGTGGGCAGAATGGGAAGAGATCTGGATAAACTAGCAAAATGGTCAGAAGAGTGGCAACTGGGATTTAATGCAAAGAAGTACAAGATCATGCATATAGGGAAGAGAAACCCTGAAGCCACCTATAGGCTGGGAGGGGAGTTGCTAGCAGTCACAAAGGAAGAAAGAGACTTGGTCATCATCATCACCGATGACCTGAAATCATCCAAGCAGACCTCTAAAGCAGTAGGTAAGGCTAGGGGGATGTTAGGGTGTATTAGTAGGGGTATCTCAAGTCGTAAGAGTGAGGTAATAATCCCTCTTTACAAGACACTGGTTAGTCCCTATCTGGAGTACTGCATGCAGTACTGGAGGCCACACCTTCACAAGGACATTAACCAAATTGAGACAGTCCAGAGAAGGCCAACCAAAATGGTGCAGGGACTGCATCAGAAGACATATGAGGACAGATTAATGGAGCTCAATATGTATACCCTTGAGCAAAGGAGGGAGAGAGGTGATATGATCGAAACATTCAAACACCTTAAGGGCATTAACAAGGTGAAAGAGTCTAACATGTTTAAATGTAAGAAAAATAGCAGCACAAGAGGACACAGCATGAGACTAGAGGGAGAACGATTAAGGGGGAATGTGAGGAAATTATTTTTCACAGAAAGAGTGGTGGATGCATGGAATGGCCTACCTCAGGAAGTAGTGGCTATGAATACAGTACAGGGCTTCAAACAGGCATGGGATAGGCATAAGGGAGCAATACAGATGAGTATGAATAGATAGGCCACTGACAGAACAAAGGCCGATGGCACATTTATAAGGTAGAAAAAGAAATGGGCAGACTGGATGGGCCTTTCGGTCCTTATCTGCCATCAACCTCTATGTTTCTATGTTTCTATGTTATATTTTTATGACAGTATAGAAGCAGAGCATTCTACTGCACCTCTCCAGAAGTGGGGTGTGTCCTTTTGGATACTGGATCTTTCTCTCCCCAACTAACCATCCAGTAGTCTTGACTTATACCCGAATCCCAGTCAATGGCATCATGAGTGGCACTGCTACTGCAGTACTGATAGTCTGGATGAGGATAGGTTTTATTAGGGGTCTTGGAACCCAGGAACATGGTTCTGGAAAGAAAGGGTAAGGTAGGCCACATATTCAAATTAACAGACACTTGCCTTACCACTCACGAGACATATCATGGTGTCCTGCAGTCCTACAGACCCTTCTCCCTACTTGTGCTCCAGTTGCTAAAGTCCCTCTGGGAGCTCCCACAATTTCTGTGTGCACACTCATGGTGAGATGTTGCAGGCATAAAAAGGTACAGCTGCAATACTGCTTGGTGGCAATAAAAAGGTAGGGATCCCAAACAAAAGGTCTCAAGCAAGAGGGCAGACAGGTATAACAGCTTTCCGAGGCAAATACAATCCCTTAAGGAGTTGATGCAATCTCTTCCTATGAGCACTTATCTTAACTGCCCAGTTAGAGCCAATCTAATGAATTGTCTTTAGCTGCCTATAAAGGTTGAGGCATTGTATCCTGTTCTGTATTCATGGTTAGCAAGGGTAGCTGCACAGCACATTGTTCGTGAAACATCCTCAGTGTTGATGGTTTCTGTCTGGTTGATTCAAAGATACAGTGGTTCTAACACTACCTCTAGTGGCAAAAGAAGATGACTGTGATGAATGCTCTCAAGCTCCGGTCAGCCTCCTTCACCAGTAGTATGGTGAGCTTTTTTCTACCTCTCCATGGCCTTGCAGTTACACAGTAACATGTGTAACAGGCATATGAGGATGAATTCTTGAAGTAGGATGTCCCTGAGAAAGGCATGCTAACTTCTCTTACAGACTCTTGCAGACTTAAGGCAATGTAGCCCTTCCTCTGATCATAGTCTTTCTGGCTCAAAATCTGTTGTAGTGGTTTCTCGGGGAGGGAAAACCTTTAGCAAACCCAACCCAAGAGCTGAGTGGTTGAGTGTCTGTCTCTCACAAGTGATCAAGCAGATCTGATCTGTCCAGGATGCTTCTGCAGTAGTACCTCATTGAATTGCCAGTCTGTCTGGTCAACACTGTTACTGGGACAATATTTATCATTGGTCCAATTTTGTCAGTGGAAGTCTCATACAGGTTGCAAGCAATGTGCATGCCTTGTCCTTGCACTCCCCAGTTCCTCATTGTCTCATGGGTATGTTGGATTTACAAGCACACTCTGACCCCTTCCCACAAGTGGATGGGGTCAAATGACAACATAGATGGCAGCCTCCATGCCTGGTTGAGCAATTTTGTAGTTCCTCACAAACATGTCCCTCACAGTGGACTTGATCATTGGGTGTGCCTCAGAAGCACCAACTAAGAATAATTCAGACATTTGTCCTCAATTTCCCATCAGACTGTCAGGACTAGGTGAGTATTTAGGAGCATCTCTGATTGCTCTGCTCTCAGGCCTCAGTTCCAGTACACACTCTGACCATGCCTCCCAGTCCCCTGTAGCTTCAGTCATGGGGTCTTACAGTAAATTTCCAGTGTATCTACTGATGGTCTGATCTGTGTAGACAAAAGTCCTCATCCTCACACTTTGAAAAGAGAATGATAAGCTCCTCTATTTGGGAAGAAAGTTACATAGAGCACCTACCACCCTTTTTGGCAGCCACACCAAATCCCAAAGTAATGAAGGGCTATGTTCTGACCTCCAGTGGAGGTCAAAAGCCTCACCATGGTGTTTTGGACTAGCTGCATGTGCAAGAGTAGATGACCGTGTAATGTCTTATAGTATGCACTACAGTAGAGGAGGGCAAAGTTGACAAAATTTGCTCCACCCAAAAATTCATGAATAGAGCTCTATTCGTAGAGTGCAATTCACAAAATTTGGCAATTTGTGGAGTGGTGGTGGGGGGGGGGTTGACCCTGAAGTGTGGAATTTCCACACAAAAATACTAAAATTAATATCCCTGGTGTCTATTGGTAGTACCCCCCTGCCTCCTCCCTGGCACACTGCCCTGGTGTCTAGTGGTTCCCCCTGCCACAGCCAATTGCCATCAGGAAGGACCACAAATTACAATATACAAAACAAAAATATATATTTTTTTCATGAAATCCCTTCTCTGGTGTCAGTGCCCCCCCGCCACCGATTGCTGGCCACAATAAATTCACCCCGACTGCTGGAACCCTGCCCTGGTGTCTCATGTTTCCCCCCGCCCACACCGATTGCCGCCCAGCTGGCACCCACATCCACAATACTGTCTTAATTTTAAAAAAAAAGTTTAATTTAATACCTGATGTCTAGTATCCCCCAGCCCCCATCCTGTCAGGTACTGCCCCCACTCCCATGCTCCCCATCCTGACTCCGAGCGGGTCACCAGCACAGCCCTCCACTCACCTCCATGCATGGCAGCCTGACTAAGCTCACTTTTTCAATTTTCATGATTGCAGAGAAGTGGAGGGGGCTGCTCTGGTCACTGGTGGGGGTGGTGGGATGGGAGGGAATAGTGCTATGGACCACATCATTCTCCTCCATCCTGCCCCCTCTACTGGCTTCCGGAGCAGATCCCTTCCCTTCTCTACACCCTGAAAACTGAAGAAAATGACCACGAGTCATCAGTGAATGAGTGCTTGCTTGAACAAGCACATGCTCATTCATTGAGCTGAGTTGGGATGCCAGCTGTGGAGGAGAGTGAATGGCTGTGTCGGTGGCCCACTCAGGTTGGGGTTGGGGGAGAGGGTGGGGCACTACCTGACAGGGTGGGGGGCCACTAGACACCAGTGATTAAATGAAACATTATTTTTTTAATTAAGACAGTATTGTGGTCTGATATGGGTGCCGACTGGGCACCAAAGGGGAGAACTACTAGACACCATGGCAAGATGCCAGCAGTTGAGGGGTGGATTCATTGTGGGCGATCGGTGGTGGTGGGGGGGCACTGACACCAGGAAGGATCTAATGAAAAATATATATATTTTTTATGTTGTGGGTTGTGGTGAGATTGTTGGGGGAGGCAGCAGACTGGACACTAGGGAGGGAAGTCAGGCTGACGGCTGTGGGGGGGGGTGGATGTGACTTCTCCTTGCTTTGTTTTTTTTTAAGTGCAATTTGCATTTAAACCCCCAAAAAGCAAGACGAAATCACAAATGGCGAAATCTGGGTAATTTCAGAAAATTACGCAAAGTGCTCCACGGTTGCGAATTTGGTGACTTAGCCACAAATTTGCCCATGGAGAAAAACATTGCTGCATCTCTACACAACAGTAGTCCAAACTCAAGGTGATGAAGGCCTGCAAGTCAGCAAGATCAAGAAAATGACTGTGTCTGGCAATAGTTATTTATATGATAAAATCAGCTACTGTACTGATGACAGATGGCACTTGAATTTCAAATGTCACATATCTATGTAGGACTACTCCCAAATGAAGGGAGCCTAAGGTGACAGCATGGTTCTGCTATCTGCCAATCTGGGTTAAGTAACAGCACCTATGTTTTGCCTGTGTTGGGGGCGAACGTGATGGTGATCATCCATGAAATGAGCTTCGAAAGGTGCTGTTTGAACAACACCACCATCTCCAGTCTGTCTGGAGCAAAGAATTCTTATAGCTGAGTAACATAAGAATAGAAATAAAAATAAAAATGGCAGTGTTTTATGACAGCCCCTAGCAGTAATGTGCTCATAAAAAACAACACAGGCAAATGGAAAGAATCTCAGGGGACACCACAGTTCAGCAGAGCTGTGCATGACCAGTGAGACCCAATCACTACTGACTGTTCCATCTCTGCAAAAAAAGACCTGTACCATTTAAGGACAGTCCCAGCCAACCCCCCATGCTCCCAAAGTCTGTCTGCAATTTTCAGAGGTCCACAGTGACAAATGCAGATGACATGTTAAAGGGAACCAAAATAGAAATGTCTTCTCAGTCCTTCATTAGGGATCCTTGCACACTCTGACAAGACTAGTATTGGTTTATTTATACTGTCAGAAGTCACATTTGAATGGCTCTAGGACAACACTGTTTTCCAGATGGCCACTAACTGCCAAGTAATCACTCTTTCAACAGTGTCAGCCAGAAATGGGAGGTTGGAGATAAGTCTGAAAATGACAGGATTTGTAGAATGTAAACATTGCTGCTCGAGCAAAGGCCTGACTACTGCTTTCCTCAGGGGCAGCAGCAAGTGGCCCTCATGCAATGAAGAACTGATGATTCCAAACAAAACTGAGTCAGTGTCCTTACACCAGCCTTGAGCAGCTGAGTTGAAGCAGGATCCAAACTACATGTAACGCTGCAGAAACCAGGAATTACATGCCTATTAATATACTGAAAATTGTCAGATTTATAATATTTTTTTTGAAAGAGTTGCATTTTAAAACATATTTTCAAAATAAAAAAATATGCCTTCTGAAAAAGGGTCAGAGAAATCACACAGCACATGCATGAAAATGTTTGGTGGGTGTGCGGTGATGAGTGCTACTCTGTATCTGTATGGAATGTAATAAAATTGTGAGTTTAATCTTATAACCAAGCCCTGGCCTTTTATGCCATGTCCAGTGCTATGTAGAGATGTTATTTTAGTTGATGCAATAGGCATAGACCCAAAAGTCATGTGATAAATCCATTTATTTCCACATATATGGGATAAATTTTAGGACTCCAAATTTATCACACATATGTGTGATAAACACACACCATTTATTTTTCCATTCATCCTCACTTATTTACAGGACACTGTTCCTCTTCATTTAAGCTCTATAGAAAACATCCCTTCATTATAAACAACACTCCTAATCCACCTACATTTCTGAAGTAATCCTTACTCCATTTTAAAAATGTGTTTATTACTTTATTAAATAAGCAGCAGAATCATATCCATATAAACAATATTCAGCTTGTTAAGCACTATACCACTCTAAAAAGGCATTGGCAGCAAATTATGCATGCTATCAGGTAAAGTCTTTATATCTAATACATATAGCTGCCAACTAGCCCTTCCAATTGTTCCCCTTATGATTAAATAAATTGATATAATACATAAACAGAATTAAAAATAAACAATCAGTAACAACATTGCTGGACTTATACCACATACATCCCCCTTGTCTACCCAGTGCCCAAATCACCCCATGTTCTGTGTAGGAGAGGACATTATCTCATGGTTTGTCATATATTAAGCTATTGTACCAGTCACAAGGTTAACCCTAAATGCAATGTGGTAGCCTCTGCAGGGGGGAATGAGTCAATAAAGGTACCCCATATCCTCTCAAATAAGTCTCCTCTGTCTTTCAACTCCTATGCAATCCATTTCAGCGGAAGTTTCTTAGCAACCAGATCTAACAACATACTTACCAAAGGGGGCTGACATGATACCCATTTATTCTCTATACACTTTTTAGCCAGAACCAAGGGCACCTTGGTGACTCTTGACAGAAAAATCCACTCCTCATCTGTCAAGGCATCCACCCCCAACTGGACAGACAGGGGATTGTCCGCTATGTTACTGGCCAGCCTCTGCAATAATTCCTCCCAGACTTCTGTCCAGAACCATTTGTACACTGGACAGCACCAAAAGCAGTGCAGGTAGGTGCCCAACTCCTCCCCATATCTCCCATACAGCAGGGATATCTACAGGCTAAATTTGCTTACTACCACAGGTGGAAGGTAGAGTTGATGAACAAACTTGAATTGGGCTTCCTTGAATCTATTATACCACAGGAATCCCATGTGAGACTCACATAGCAGGGCCCAATTATCATTGGTAATACCAACACCCAGATCTCTTTCCCAAAGGATATGTATCCCACTGGCCTGATCCAGGAATGCCTCCCATAAACATGAATATATATTTTCCATGTAGCCTGTTGGATCCACCTTGGCTCCCCCAATCTCCCTGTCCAACTCACTAATCCTAGCAACCCAGGTCCCATCTATTTATACTGCATAAGTGGGCAGACATTTGCAAATATCAAAATCTCTGTGACCTCTGGAGTACAAGCCCAGCCTGTAATCTGGCATGAGAATGAAGCCCAGCAGGGCCCAACAGGCCCCAAAACAAGCTTCACTCCTAGCTCACCACTCCACAAAGCCTCAATCTTATAGTCCAGGGAGAAAAATCTGGATTTCCACATAGGTGAGCAAGGAGGGTTTTCTCCTGTTCCCCTTCATAGAATTTTAGTGACCCATCCCCATGCCTCTAAAATATATATTACCAGGGGATTCACCTTGCTGCCCGTATTGTACTTGGCCAGCTCACCCTTGTCAAAGTAACACAGAGGAGTGCAACCTCTAGTACC
Organism: Neoceratodus forsteri; assembly: GCA_016271365.2. Lineage (NCBI taxonomy): Eukaryota > Metazoa > Chordata > Ceratodontiformes > Ceratodontidae > Neoceratodus > Neoceratodus forsteri. Next base: position 869,493,883 of record CM057452.1, on the reverse strand, counting down.
CATCTTGAGCGTTGTCCAACTTGCCACTTTGTTCCCTGACATCCAGTCACATAGCAGTCGAAGCTGGGCTGCTATTTGATAAAGCTTAAGATCTGGAAAGGGAAGGCTGCCCTCCACATGAGGCTCTTCAGTCGCACAAATGCCACCCTTGGTCTCTTACCCTACCATAGAAATTCAGTATACCTGACCTCAAAGAGATGAATATCCCTCACTAATAGTCATAGGTATCATAGGAATATACTGAGCTAAGCAGACTTTCATCCATAGTGCTCACTTTTACTTCCCATCAGTATGTAAAAACTCATCTAATCTGTGTTTAAACACATTCATAGATGGATTTTCTATTATTGAGCTCGGTAATTTATTCCAAATGGTGACCACTCTCTGATTGAACCACTTTTTCCTCTTCCATATTCTGCACTGTTCCCCTGTGAGTTGTAATGCATGAGCCCCAGTATTATAGTTTTTACACCTGAAGTCTAAGCCCAATTTTTGTCTTAGGTCATGGTCTGACAGGGATCTATATAATAAGCACATATCACCCCTTGTTCTTTTATACTCTAATGAGAACATGTTCAACTCCTTGAGCCATATGGCATAATCCTTATCCTTCATCCCATCTATGTGTCTTGTTGACTTCCTTTGTGCTCTCTCCAATCTAACTACATCCTTTTTATGATATGGAGCCCAAACCTGGGCAGCATACTCCTGTATGGGCCTCACCAGTGATGTATATAATGTGGTCACGACTGTTTTTTCCCTACTACATATATGTTTCAAGATGCAATTTAGTATGCCATTTGCTTTACTGCTGATTTTGTTGCAATGGGAGTTGAAATTTGGGTCATTTGAAATGTTAATACCTAGATCCCTTTCCGCAATTGAAGTCCTTAGTCCTACATTTCCTAAATGGTAATCTGCATTTCATTTTTTGTTTCTAAGGTGGATAGTAGTACATTTCTCAGGATTGAAATATAATTTATATTTACTGCACCAGTTATTTATGCAATGTAATATTTTTTTGCATCGCTGTGTGATCCTCTTTTTCTGATATCTCTACTCCCAAGCTGCAGTCATCCGCAAATTTGGTAAGACAAACCTTCTTATTGCTGATTTGTAGTGTGGACATGTAGATGCTGAAGAGATGTGGCCCAAATACTGATCCCTGAGGCACTCCCACTGGGCACCTCAGTCCAATCTGATACAGTGCCCCTGATACTTAATTGTTGTTTCCTCTGTGTAAGCCATTATTTAGTTATGTATGGCGTACCATTCCCTTAGCCACTTGTTTACTTATATTTCTCTATTTTTGTACACGTTTCTGTCTCTTACTGGTAAAATGTTTGATATTATGAAGTCACCTTCTATATTTCAAACTGCTTGTGCCACTGCCTCGTAATCCTCATAAATACATTTTAGGAGCCTAGTTCCTATATTGTTTACCCCCACATGTAACACTACCAAAGGTTTTGTTTGATTTTAAAGCAATCCGCCTGTCATATTTTTAACATCTCTGAGTTTTGCCCCGGGCATGGTGCTCACGGTTGTAGTCTCATTTCTGCCTTTACATATAATTGAATCAATACCCCTGGTAATGGAACCCCCATTGATCAGTATATCCCTTTGAACCTTAGTCTCTATTTTTGATTCCTGTGGTGATAATCCCTAAAACTTATTTTTTAATGTAATAGGATTGCTACCCCCTATCTGTCCACCTCTCTTTGGCTTGTTTACTGTTTTAGGTTGTACTATGCTCCAGGCTTCTATATCTTCATTTGGCTCCCATAGGCAGCATTGGATGGGATATAACATACGAGAAAGAACATTTATTTTCAGTAAGTTAAAGCAGACCATCCATGATATTGGAAGTGCCTTCCATCTAGCCAAATCTACTGCAATCACCTTCAATAAAGATACATAGTTAAGCCTATACAGGTCTAGAAAGTAAAGGGCCCATCTTTTTTTTCTGTGTCTCTCCAGTTCCTTGTTGGCCACTCCTTCAGGCTGCTTGGGCTCTGCCGGCACCCCTGCCCTGGGACCAGCCACCACCACTGCACATCACAGTGCCCCCAGGTAACCCAATGTATCCCTTTGCCGGATGGATCCTCCTCCTCTGAGGGAGATAGGCACTTGCCGGGGGGGGGTCAACCATCACACTCAGTCTTGGTCTGGGTGCTGCTGAGGTGGTCCTGGGCTGTCTTCCAGGGCTTTGGTGGCAGCGAGGGCCAGGGCTATCAGTTGGTCGGCCATGGAGTCGATTTCTCGTTTTCTCCCGGGGGTTTGGTGTGCCACTTACATCGAGGCAGATGCCGATGTTCACCACACCCCTTTTGTTCAGTGGGACCCGACACGTTGCCAGTTCCCCAGCATCCAGCAGGAGTCAGCAAGTGCTGGGTTGACTCCTTGCCCTCCCCTGAGAGAAGGCGAGCAGTCATCGGATAGTTGAGCATTCTCTCGTTCCTGAACCCAGGTCGCTGGGGTCACAAGCAGAAATCCAACCACTGCACCAGTGTGCTGAAGGGCCCATCTTGAGGCCCAGATAGGTGATCAAGTTCAGAATTCTCTTAAACAGGAGCCCCCAGTATCTGTACCTGTTCTACTCCCCCCCCAGTTGCATCAGTTTGGATTTATCATGTTTATTTATTTTATTTATTGAAGTCTAGGAATTACAGCCTTTGAGTTAGTGACTCCTTTACAAAAGTTCCACATCAGAAAAGTACATAACAAGTACAAGGTGCAAAAAACAGAGTACAAGTGCAAGAACAGATTACACAAAAAAAATACAAATATGCAAAACATTCAATGTGTCAGTATACAAAAAGGCAATAATAGTACAAGTTACAAGTGGGAGTTTGGAAACAGGTGGGCTAGGATCAAGAAAGCAAATGAGCCGGGGGACAGGGGTAGCAGGAGCAGGGCAGAGTAAACAAGGGAGAAAGGAGGGAGAGCGGGGGGGGGGCACAAGTGAAGGGGATGGTGAGGTTGGAAAGGAGGAGGTAGTACTAGCATTCAGTCAAAATGACCTTGTCAAATCAAAGGAGGGATGGTCAAGGGAATGGCAACGGCAGGGGGAGAAAAGTACTTGGGTCTGACAGAGATGACATTGTCATAACAAGATGGGGATAAGGAGGAGAGGGACAAGTCAGAGGAAGGAGAGTAACAGATGAGGCCATCAACAGTTGCAGCAGCAAGAGACAAGAAGATGCTGCTGGTGTAAATGTTTGAATCGGCCTAATTTATTTACTGAGGAAACCTCAGAGTGGAGGCCATTCAGCCAGAGAGGGTCTCTGTACATGAAAGCCCTCTGTCCCACTACAGTCCTGCAAAACAGGACAAGGAATGGGGCTTTAGATGAGCTTCTGGTTGCCTGAGTAGTAGGGGCAGGAGTTAGGAGATGGTGGACAGCAGGGGGATAGAGGCCAGTGGCTATCTTTTTAGGTAGCAGGATGGTCTGACGCGAGAGTCTACCCTTGAAGTTTAACCATTTAGTTTGTTTGTACAGGTCACGGGTGTGTGTGAACCGATCATAATCAACCACTAGCTTTGTTTAGGGTGACCTTAACTCTGCTTAGTGCTGTTTCAGCCACTGAGCCATAGATATCGATGCCATAATCGACAACGGACAGCACTGAACAGGTTACAGCCAGACAAAGGGCATCAGCTGGCATGCAAGACCTATGCCTGTAGAAAAGGCCTATCCTGGTGTTAACTGCCTTACAGACCAGATTTATGTACTCATGGAAGGAAAGAGTGGAGTCGAGCATGACTCCAAGATATTTGAAATTATGTACTTGTTCCAAGGATATGTCCTGACTGTTAAGAATGTTAAGTGGAGAGCCTTTGTTTTTGTTTTGTGGGTTGGTTAATTTTATATTCAGAAAACCCTGAAAATTTATCAGTATGCCAAATAATCTCTGGCAGTGACCTTTCAGGTTTTGTAATGAAAAGCAGGAGGTCATCTGCATAAAGTGACACTTTATGGACAGAATTCTGCTGCACAGTCACAACTGTTATATCCAGGCTCCTCCTCATATGTTCTGCCAAGGACTCTATCATTGTGGCAGAAAGGAGTGGGGAGTGGGTCTAGTACCCTATAAGAGGGTAAACTCCTCATGAAGCCCTTCATTCACCAGAACTCGAACCCTAGGTGCGGTACAGAGCAAACGTGCATATTTTAAAAAACCCTCCACTAAACGTTTGTAACACTGTTGTCAGATAGGGCCACTCAACCGTGTCAAAGGCTTTCTTGGCATCCAGGGAGAGCACAAATGCTTCCCCCAGACACTGAGAGCCACACTGGAACACATTGAGTAGGCATCTAATATTATTATAGGAGTATCTACCCTGAACAAAAGTGGTTTGATCTGGATTAATAAGATCTGGGAGCAAAACCTCCAAGCTCCAAGTCAAAACTTTAGCAATGATTCTGGTGTCACAATTAAGCAATGAAATAGGCCTGTATGCCGCACACAGTGCGGGGTCCTTCCCAAGTTTGGGGAAGACCATAATGGTGGCATGATAACATGAATCTGCCAGAGATTCCTGCTCCAGAGCCTCCGAAAGCATTTCTTGGAGCTGTTCCAATAGGGGTTCCACCAACATTCAATAATATGAAACAGCCCATCCGGCATTGCAGCTTTTCCTTTTATCAATGTCCCAGGGCAGCAGCTAGCTCTGCCACTTGTATGGGGGCTCCCAGCCACTCTGCCTGCTCCTCTGTAAGCTCTGGGAGGGTAATTCCCCTCCCCCCCAAAAAGTTATGTCTCCATTATTAGATACTTTATGGGTATACAATGCTTTATAAAACTGCAAAAATTGCACATTGATGTCTAATCCCCCGTTATAGGTTTTCCCTAGTCCATCTTGAAGGGCCACAACTAAGGTTGCTGCACCCCTACCTTTAGCTAACTGTGGTAATGGACTAGTCTTATTCCCCCATTCATAAAGATGCTGCTTGGCATCAAATAGGGTTGTATTAGCCCCATTTGTGAGGGCCAAATGCATTGCCTCCCATGCTGTTCACAGGGACCACAGAGTTTCACCAAAGGGTCATAATAGGCTTTCCTCTCTAGTTCCTTCACAGCCTCATCAGGATTTTGCATTTTCTCCTGTTTTTGTTTAGCTCTTTTCACCATATAAGAAATTATCACTCTCCTCATGTATGCCTTCCCTGCCTCCCAGAGGAGCCATTTTGAAGAGGTGGAATTTGCTTTAGTACTAATGTGGAGAGTCCGGGTGCTTCTGGAAAAACTCAACAACCTCCTCCTGGGAAGTCATGTAAGATGGGAAACGCATGTACGCTGAGAATGATCTGCATTTCTACCGACTCCATTTTAACAAAAAAAGAACACCACCACTCTTTAATGGCTGGACGATCACTCTCAATCTGCCAACAGTCACGTTTCAAAAAGCCATCAGCTCTGCTTCCGACATGAAAACTTTTACACCACAGCAACAAAACTCTCTCTGTCAAGTTTTTGTGATCTCACACATCACCATCATATTACTTGCTCTGGTCATTATGTGCTGCCTTTTTTTTTTTTTTAAATCATAGGCTTTTAGAATTGCTGGCTCCCAGATGAGTCAACATCTGCATTCTGCTCCCAGTCCACTTCCAATTTTTCCATTGGCCACAATACAGCCACACCCCAGATCTGATCCACAATCATCTCACTGCAGAAACACACACGTAGGATCAACCAGATAATTATAAATAAAAAGGGCAAAAAAGTAGCACAAGTCACCAGACCCGCACTATCTCTCTCTCTCTCTAAGTGAGAATGGCCCACACACATTTACTGGCCAATCAGATATTGCACCAGCAATGTAGCGATGTGTTATCCCTAGCACCATAGTAGTAGTAGTAGTAATCTTTATTTATGGCACCCATCGCTGGAGGCCCAAAGTGCCATTACAATACATTACAATTTAAATCCAGCAAACATCTGACTACCTCAAAGCCACAGTAAATAACATAACAATAAATAACTATATGAATTTCATCTAAGACAAGATAATAAAACTGATTACAAAATTGTGATGTGCTTTGAAAAGACGTTTTGAGACGTCAACAAATACTTGTTGGAACAAATGAGTTTTTAGACCCCTCTTAATAGCCTCAACTGAGGGGCCTCCCTCAAGATTCTGGGCAGAGAATTCCATAGGGTCATGCCCACCACCTCAAAGGTCCAATTCCCCTAGGTCTTCAGCCTGGCCCTAGGAACCACCAGGAGGCTGTCCCCGGCTGATCGTAGCAGGCAAATGAGAATGTGTCGATGCAGGGGCTTAGCCAGGTAGTCTGGGCCCAGTCTGTGTAAGGCTTTGTAAGATAAACTGTCAAGAGCATGTTTACTAACCTGCTGAACACAGCTGAGCCACACAGCTGATAACAAATAAGCCACACAATTGAAAGGTTCTAGCCTGAGAGTCTATGGATAGCACCTCCCCCATCTCCTATGTAAACCCTCAGGCTACGCCCACTCTGCTTAGAGTGAGTCGCACTTGCTAGCATGCTGCTGTTCCATGGCTGCTCTCCTTCTTTCTGTACTGTCTTTCTGTGCCTCCTTGCCCCCCTCCCTCCCCCATCTCTTTTTTCCTTGTCGCCTGCTTTTGTTTGTTGTTTCTTCTGATTTTCCTCCTCCCCTGTTACTCCCACTATCCCTTTGTGTCTTTTGCACCTTTGTCCTCTTTCTTTGGGGATTCCTGTTATTGCTCCTTCCTGCTGTACTTTGCTCCCTACCCACAGCGGCTTGTGCTGCCGCTGCTGCACTTTTTATTTCTGGCTGCCTTTGCTTCCCCCACTGCCTTCCTAGCTTCCCCTTCGAGCAGCTGCTGCTCCATTCTGCTGCACAGTTCCTGTTACCATGAGGTCGCTCACACCCTACGATGTACTGGATAATCTGCTCGCAGCTTTCAAGACTCTGTTCGCACTTCACACTGGAGTGCTGTGAATGACTACCACCTTACTGCGCTCCTTGCTAGCTGACAACGGACTCAGCTCATCAAACTATAGGTCAGTGAGTCTGTCAACTATTAGCTGTGTACTGCTCCTTGTGCATCGTGCTATATTCCTGGGTGTCCGTTCCTGCAACCCTCTTCAGTAGTCAGTACTTATTGCTCCTCCTGGACTTCGTAACGCACTGCTGCGGCTGACCTATGCTGCTTCCTGTCCTCCCACAGCTTCCCTTCCATGGCTCAGGCTCCATCCAGTCCTCACAGAGTCCTGTACAGCCTGCCATTCCTCACCAGTTCAGCATCCAGCCCATACTCATACGCCCAGGTGCTGCTTCCTGTAAACACAAATATATATATTTTCCATGAAGCCCTTGGATCCATCTTGGCTTCTATAATCTCCCTGTCCAATCCACTAATCCTACCAACCTGGGTCCCATCTTTTTATACTGCATAGGTGGGTAGACATTTGCAAATATCGAAATTTCTGTGACCTCTGGAGTCCCAGCCCAGCCTGTAATTTGGCATAAGAATGAAGCCCAGCAGTGCCCAACAGGCCAGAAAACAAGTTTCACTCCCAGCTCTCCACTCCATAAAGCCTCAATCTTATAGCCCTGGGAGAAAAATCTGGATTTCCACATAGGTGAGCAAGGAGGGTTTTCTCCTGACCCCCTTCATAGAATTTTAGTGGCCTATCCCCATGCCTCTAAAATATATATTACCAGTGGATTAACCTTGCTGCCCATCTTATACTTGGGCAACTCACCCTTGTCAAGGTAACAGAGAGGAGTTGAACCTCTAGTACCCATCTTGAGCATGGTCCAACTTGTCACTTTTTTTCCCCAGACATCCATTCACATAGCAGGCGAAGCTGGGCTGCTAAATGATAAAGCTTAAGATCTGGAAAGAAAAAGCTGCCCCTCCACATGAGGCTCTTCAGTCACTCTAATGCCACCCTTGGTCTCTTACCCTGCCATAGGAATTTAGTATACCTGGCCTCAAAGAGATGAATATCCCTCACTAATAGTCATAGGTATCGTAGGAATATACTGAGCTAAGCGGACTTTCATCCATAGTGCTCCCTTTTACTTCCCATCAGTATGTAAAAACTCATCTAATCTGTGTTTAAACACATTCATAGATGGATTTTCTATTATTGAGCTCGGTAATTTATTCCAAATGGTGACCACTCTCTGATTGAACCACTTTTTCCTCTTCCATATTCTGCACTGTTCCCCTGTGAGTTGTAATACATGAGCCCTAGTATTATAGTTTTTACACCTGAAGTCTAAGCCCAATTTTTGTCTTAGATCATGGTCTGACAGGGATCTATATAATAAGCACATATCACCCCTTGTTCTTTTATACTCTGAGAACATGTTCAACTCCTTGAGACTTATGGCATAGTCCTTATCCTTCATCCCATCTATGTGTCTTGTTGCCTTCCATTGTACTCTCTCCAATCTAACCACGTCCTTTTTATGATAGGGATCCCAAACCTGGGCACCATACTCCAATACGGGCCTCCCCGGTGATGTATATAATGTGGTCATGACTGTTTTTTCCCTAGAAAATATGTGTCAAGATGCAATTTAGCATGCCATTTGCTTTACTGCTGATTTTGTTGCAATGGGAGTTGAAATTTGGGTCATTTGAAATGTTAATACCTAGATCCCTTTCTGCAGTTGTAGTCCTTTGTCCTACATTTCCTAAATGGTAGTATGCATTTTGCTTTTTGTTTTCAATGTGCATAGCAGTACATTTGTCAGGATTGAAATATAATTTATATTTACTGCACCAGTTATTTATGTAATCTAATGTTTTTTGCATCGCTGTGTGATCCTCTTTTTCTGATATCTCTACTCCCAAGCTGCAGTCATCCGCAAATTTGGTAAGACAAACCTACTTATTGCTTATTTGTAGTGTGGAGACGTAGATGCTGAACAGACATGGCCCTAATACTGATCCCTAAGGCACCCTACTGGGCACCTCAGTCCAATCTGATATAGCACCCCGATGCTTACTTGTTGTTTCCTCTGCGTAAGCCATGATTTATTTATGTATGGTGCACCATTCCCTTAGCCATTTGTTTACTTGTATTTCTCTATGTTTGTGCTAATTTCTGTATCTTACTGGAAAAATGTTTGATATAATGAGGTCACCTTCTACATGTCGAACTGCTTGTGCCACTGCCTCATGATCCTCGTAAATAAATTTTAGGAGCCTAGTTCCTATATCATTTACCCCCACATGTAACACTGCCAAGGGTTTTGTTTGATTTGTAAGCAACCCGCCTGTCGTGTTTTTAATATCTCTGAGTTTTGCCATGGGCATGGTGCTTATGGTTGTAGTCTCATTTCTGCCTTTACATATAATTGAATCAATACTCCTGGTAATGGAGTCCCCTATGATCAGTATATGCCTTTGAACCTCAGTCTCTGTTTTTGATTCCTGTGGTGATAATGCCTGAAACTTATTTTTTAATGTAATAGGATTGCTAGCCCCTATCTGTCCACCACTCTTTGGCTTGTTTACTGTTTTAGATTGTACTATGCTCCAGGCTTCTATATCTTCATTTGGCTTCCATAGGCAGCATTTGGATGGGATATAACATACGAGGAAGAACATTTATTTTTTGGTAAGTTAATGCGGCCCATCCATGATGTTGGCAGTGCCTTCCATCTAGCCAAATCTACTGCAATCACATTCAATAAAGGTACATAGTTAAGCCTATACAGTTTAGAAAGTAAAGGACCCATCTTTTTTTTTGTGCCTCCCCAGCTCCTTGTCGTCCATGCCTTTAGGCCATCTGGGACCCGCCAGCACCCCTGCCCCAGGACTGGCCACCACCACCCCACATCACAGTGCCCTCAGGTAACCTGGCATATCCCTTTACCGGATGGATCCTTCTCCTCTGAGGGAGGTAGGCACTTGCCCGGGGGGGGCAGCCAGCACACTCAGTCTTGGCCTGGCTGCTGCTGAGGTGGTCCTGGGCTGTCTTCCAGAGCTTTGGTGGCAGCGAGGGCCAGCGACCATCATCTGGTTGGCCATGGAGCCCATTTCCTGTTTTCTCCCTGGGGGTGTGGTGTGCCACTAACATCGAGGGAGATGCCGATGTTCAACACACCCCTTTTGTTCAGTGGGACCTGATGCCTTGCCAATTCCCCCAGCCTCCACCAGGAGTCAGCAAGCACCATGATGACTCCTTGCCCTCCCCTGAGAGAAGGCGGCAGACATCGGACAGTCGAGCATTCTCTCCCTGGCTGGCCTTCCAGCGTCTGGGGTCCATTCCTGGATCCAGGTCACTGGGGTCGAAAGGAGAAATCCAGCCACTGCACCAATGGGCTGAAGGGCTCATCTTAAGGCCCAGATAGGTGATCAAGTTCAGAACTCTCTTAAACGGGAGCCCCCAGTATCTGTACCTGTTCCCTTCCCCCCAGTTGCATCAGTTTGGATTTCTCATATTTATTTATTTTATTTATTGAAGTCTAGGAATTACAACCTTTGAGTTAGTGACTCCTTTACAAAAGCTCCACGTCAGAAAAGTACATAACAAGTACAAGGTGCAAAAAACAGAGTACAAGTGGAAGAACAGATTACATAAAAAAAAAATACAAATATGCAAAACATACAATGTGTCAGTATACAAAAAGGGAATAATAGTACAAGTTGCAAGCGGGAGTTTGGAAACAGGTCGGTTAGGATCAAGAAAACAAATGAGCCTGGGGGACAGGGATAGCAGGAGCAGAGTAAACAAGGGGAGAAAGGAGGGAGAGGGGGGGCACAAGTGAAGTGGATGGTGAGGTTGGAAAGAAGGAGGTAGTACTAGCATTCAGTCAAAATGACCTTGTCAAATCAAAGGAGGGATGGTCAAGAGAATGGCAATGGCAGGGGGAGAAAAGTATTTGGGTCAGTCAGAGTTGACATTGTCATAACAAGATGGGGATAAGGGGGAGAGGGACAAGACAGAGGAAGGAGAGTAACAGATGAGGCCATTAACAGTTGCAGCAGCAAGAGGCAAGAAGTTGCTGCTGGAGTAAATGTTTGAATGGGCCTAATTTGTTTACTGAGGAAACCTCAGATGGGAGGCCATTCAGCCAGAGAGGGGCCCTGTACATGAAAGCCCTCTGTCCCACTGTAGTCCTGCAAAATGGGACAAGGAATGGGGCTTTAGATGAGCTTCTGGTTGCCTGAGTAGTAGGGGCAGGAGTTAGGAGATGGTGGACAGCAGGGGGATAGAGGCCAGTGGCTATCTTTTTAGGTAGCAGGATGGTCTGACGCGAGAGCCTTCCCTTGAAGTTTAACCAATTCGTTTGTTTGTACAGGTCACGGGTGTGTGTGAACCGATCATAATCAACCACCAGCTTTGTTTAGGGTGACCTTAACTCTGCTTATTGCTGTTTCAGCCACTGAGCCATAGATAGCGATGCCATAATCAACAACGGACAGCACTGAACTGGTTACAGCCAGGCAAAGGGCATCAGCTGGCATGCAAGGCCTATGCCTGTAGAAAAGGCCTATCCTGGTGTTAACTGCCTTATGGACCAGATTTATGTGCTCATGGAAGGAAAGAGTGGAGTCGAGCATGACTCCAAGATATTTGAAATTATGTACTTGTTCCAAGGATATGTTCTGACTGTTAAGAATGTTAAGTGGAGAGCCTTTGTTTTTGTTTTGTGGGTTGGTTAATTTTATATTCAGAAAACCCTGAAAATTTATCAGTATGCCAAATAATCTCTGGCAGTGACCTTTCAGGTTTTGTAATGAAAAGCAGGAGGTCATCTGCATAAAGTGACACTTTATGGACAGCATTCTGCTGCACAGTCACAACTGTTGTATCCAGGCTCCTCCTTATATGTTCTGCCAAGGACTCTATCATTGTGGCAGAAAGGAGTGGGGAGTGGGTCTAGTACCCTGTAAGAGGGTAAACTCCTCAGGAAGCCCTTCATTCACCAGAACTCGAACCCTAGGTGCGGTACAGAGCAAACATGCATATTTTAAAAAACCCTCCACTAAACGTTTGTAACACTGTTGTCAGATAGGGCCACTCAACCGTGTCAAAGGCTTTCTTGGCATCCAGGGAGAGCACAAATGCTTCCCCCAGACACTGAGAGCCACACTGGAACACATTGAGTAGACACCTAATATTATTATAGGAGTATCTACCCTGAACAAAAGTGGTTTGATCTGGATTAATGAGATCTGGGAGCAAAACCTCCAAGCTCCCAGTCAAAACTTTAGCAATGATTCTGGTGTCACAATTAGGCAATGAAATAGGCCTGTATGCTGCACACAGTGCGGGGTCCTTCCCAAGTTTGGGGAAGACCATAATGGTGGCATGATAACATGAATCTGCCAGAGATCCCTGCTCCAGAGCCTCTGAAAGCATTTCTTGGAGCTGTTCCAATAGGGGTTCCACCAACATTCAATAATATTAAACAGTCAGCCCATCCGGCCCTGCAGCTTTTCCTTTTATCAATGTCCCAGGGCAGCAGCTAGCTCTGCCACTTGTATGGGGGCTCCCAGCCACTCTGCCTGCTCCTCTATAAGCTCTGGGAGGGTAATTCCCCCCCCAAAAAAGTTATGTCTCCATTATTAGATACTTTATGGGTATACAATGTTTTATAAAACTGCAAAAATTGCACATTGATGTCTAATCCCGTTATAGATTTTCCCTAGTCTATCTTGAAGGGCCACAACTAAGGTTGCTGCACCCCTACCTTTTGCTAACTGGGGTAATGGACAAGTCTTATTCCCCCATTCATAAAGATGCTGCTTGGATTAAATAGGGTTGTATTAGCCCCATTTGTGAGGGTCAAATGCATTGCCTCCCATGCTGTTCGCAGGGACCACAAAGTTTCATCCAAACTGTCATAATAGGCTTTCCTCTCTAGTTCCTTCACAGCTTCAGCAGGATTTTGCATTTTCTCCTGTTTTTGTTTAGCTCTTTTCACCATATAAGAAATTATCACTCTCCTCATGTATGCCTTCCCTGCCTCCCAGAGGAGCCATTTTGAAGAGGTGGAATTTGCTTTAGTACTAATGTGGAGAGTCCGGTGCTTCTGGAAAAACTCAACAACCTCCTCCTGGGAAGTCATGTAAGATGGGAAACGCATGTATGCTGAGAATGATCTGCATTTCTACCGACTCCATTTTAAAAAAAAAAGAACACCACCACTCTTTAATGGCTGGACGATCACTCTCAATCTGCCAACAGTCACGTTTCAAAAAGCCGTCAGCTCTGCTTCCGACATGAAAACTTTTACACCACAGCAACAAAACTCTCTCTGTCAAGTTTTTGTGATCTCACACATCACCATCATATTACTTGCTCCCGTCATTATGTGCTGCTTTTTTTGTTAAATCATAGGCTTTTAGAATTGCTGGCTCCCAGATGAGTCAACATCTGCATTCTGCTTCCAGTCCACTTCCAATTCCTCTGTAGGCCTCAATACAGCCACACCAAGACCTTATCCACAATCATCTCACTGCAGAAACACACACGTAGGATCAACCGGATAACTATTAATAGAAAGGACAAAAAAGTAGCACACGTCACCAGACCTGCACTATCTCTATCTCTATCTCTTTCTCTTTCTAAGTGAGAATGGCCCACACACATTTACTGGCCAATCAGATATTGCACTAGCAATGTATCTATGTGCTATCCCTAGCACCATAGTAGTAGTAGTAATCTTTATTTATGGCACCCATCGCTGGAGGCCCAAAGTGCCACTACAATACATTACAATTTAAAACCAGCAAACATCTGACCACCTCAAAGCCACAGTAAATAACAATACATAACTATATGAATTTCATCTAAGACAAGATAATAAAACTGATTACAAAATTGTGATGTGCTTTGAAAAGATGTTACAAGAAGTCAGCAAATACTTGTTGGAACAAATAAGTTGTTTGGCCCCCTCTTAAAAGCCTCAACTGAAGGGGCCTCCCTCAAGATTCTGGGCAGAGAATTCCATAGGGTCATGTCCACCACCTCAAAGGTCCAATTCCTCTAGGTCTTCAACCTGGCCCTAGGAACCACCAGGAGGCCATCCCCGGCTGATCGTAGCAGGCAGATGGGAATGTGTGGAAGTAGGGGCTTAGCCAGGTAGTCTGGGCCCAGTCTGTGTAAGGCTTTGTAAGTTAACAAACTGTCAAGGGCATGCTTACTAACCTGCTGAACGAACGCAGCTGAGCCACACACAGCTGATAAAAAAAGCCACACAATTGAAATGCTGTAGCCTGAGGTTCTATGGATAGCTCCTCCCCCATCTCCTATGTAAATCCTCAAGCTACGCCCACTCTGCTTAGAGTGAGTTGCACTCGCTAGCGTGCTGCTGGTCCACGGCTGCTCTCCTTGTTTCTGTACTCTGTCTTCCTGTGCCTCCTTGCCCCCTCCCTCCCATCTCTTTTTGTCTTGTCGCCTGCTTTTGTTTGTTGTTTTCTTCTGATCTCCCCCCTCACCTGTTACTCCCACTTTTCCTTTGTGTCTTTTGCAGCTTTGTCCTCTTTCTTTGGTGATTCCTGCTGTTGCTCCTTCCTGCTGCACTTTGCTCTCTACTCACAGCGCTTCGTGCTGCTGCAGCTGCTCTTTTTTTTTCCCTGTCTGCCTTTGCTTCTCCGCTGCCTTCCTGGCTTCCCCTTCGAGCAGCCGCTGCTTCAAGCTGCTGCACAGTTCCTGTTACCATGAGGTCACTCACACCCTATGGTCTACTGGATAAACTGCTTGCTTCTTTCAGGACTGCATTCACACTTCATGCCGGAGTGCTGTGAATGACTACCACCTTACTGTGCTTCTTGCTAACTGACAACAGACTCAGCTCATCAAACTACAGGTTAGTGATTCTGTCAACTGTTAGCTGTGTACTGCTCCTCGTGCATCATGCTACATTCCTTGGTGTCCATTCCTGCACCTCCCTGCAGTAGTAAGTGCTTATTGCTCCTCCTGGACTTCGTACCGCACTGCTGCGGTGACCTATGCTGCTTCCTGTCCTCCCACAGCTTCCCTTCCATGGCCCGGACTCCATCCAATCCTCACAGAGTCATGTACTGCCTGCCATTCCTCACCAGTTCAGCATCCAGCCCGTGCTCATACTCCTAGGTTATGCTTCCTCCTATCACTTGCCTGATGGGCACTCGCTTACTCTGCCTGTATAGAATGCAGTCAAGGTACTGTAAGCAGCTCACTTCTGCCCATTGTGTTTATTCTACATGTCCTATTTGGTTTATTTCTTGGATTGCTATAGCTCTGTTCACTGTCTGGCAGGCAGTGCTTCCTTTGCTGGTAATTTACAGCACAGTCCAAATCCTGACCTGGAACACTCTGACCTGCTAGTCTATACTAGACACCTACTGGAGCCGTCATACTTCTTATCTGCTGTGATGACTCCAATTGTGGTCTGCATCCATTCCTTTTCACCTCAGTGCCTCACTCCTCACTGGCTATGCTACAGGTTTATTGTAACCCAGACTAAATTCTGAGGTGTGAATTTATTTGATCTGCCTTCCAAGCATGTAATCCTGCAGTCCTAGGTTATGGACATTCCCTGACAGTTACACTTGGATCTTCATCTGCCAGACACCCCGCACACCACTGCCACCTGCGAATGGACCGCATCATTGCCTACGGAACCACCATAGTAACTATTCATATTCCTGCTGTTTCTGCTGTGCTTTCCCCTGCAATTGTGTACATTTCCTGTTCCTGCTTGTCATTTGCTTGGGCATGGAGAACTTGGGACTTCAGGCACTTAGAAACATAGAAACATAGAAGTTGATGGCAGATAAGGACCGCAAGGCCCATCCAGTCTGCTAATTTCTTTCTCTACCTTATAATTGTGCCATCGGCCTTCTACTCCTACTACAGACTACTGTGGAACACTGGAGAAACTGCTGCCCTCTGGATATGATTTGCTGCTTAAACAGTCTGCAGTATCGGGTCCATTCCTGCAGCTTTTTCCTTCATCCTACATGGAGGTCTAGCCAGTCCTGCTGGCCTACGTGCAGGCCTAACTTGACTCACACTCCCTCCTCTTTTCTCTGGTGAGCCTATGTGGAGATCTTGCTGGTCCAGCTAGCCTACGTGGAGGCCTAGCTTCGCTTACTTTCTTTACTTCTACCTTCAGCAGACCTAGGTAGAGGTCCAGTCACTCCTGCTAGCCTGCTTGGAGGTCTAGCTTGACTCTCTCACTTCTACACTGTTCAGGCAGTGCTGCATACAGATACTGTCCTCTGGCTAGCCCACGTGTGGGCCTAGCTCATTATTTCTTACTACCGTCCTCTGGCAGACTCATGGCTTCCTCAGCCACCGAGCATTCAATCATGGCAAGCTGGGACCTGCTTCAGATCACTATTCCTACTGACCTTCATCTGAGCCTAGCCCACTGCATCATTCCATCATGCTTCTTCAGTACCCTGCCATCTTCTTGTCTCCTTCAGCATTGATATCTGCCGAGACAACCGCGAGTGCACCTTGCTTCTTTAGCTTCTCTGGAAGATTGTCTTCTCTGCTGCCTTGTGGTTTCACTGCACCACTGGATTGACAGCTCCATGTCAGCTTCTATCTTCCTACTACTGGTTTTAGATTGCCATTGTATTTCTTAGGCATCATTTTACCAGTCTTTCTTCTGACTTCCTTATCTCAATATCGCCTCCTCGCTGACTTCATGCAACATGATTAAGGACTCTACCAATGATGTCTCGCCTTCTGTTGTAGTTATCCAGTACTGGACATTGCCAGCTGCCTACCTTCCACCTGCTAAGCACCTGACTTGCATTCATCTAGGACGTCCTTGCTTGCTTAGCTGTGGACCTTACCTCTGCTTCTATTGATAGCATCACAAGACATTAGTAATCAGTTCCACTTGATGTTTATTGCTATGCTTCTCGCTGAAGCTTGTTCTGGGACCTTTTGCTGCTGCCTAATCCTGCATGGGACATCCTAGCTGTTCTATTCCATCATGCCATTTCCAATCTCACAGGTTTCAGCCTCGGACATTAACCTACTCCAGCGATATGTGGGGTTACCGTATCTGGGTGAGTTGTCAATTCATCTGACTCAGTATTCTCTTCACTGCATTCTTCTGCCATGCCTTGACCATCAGGGACTCGACATTTTACTGGACCTTGTCATACCTAATCTCATAAAGTTTGCATTTGCAGCTTCACCCGTCTGGCCCTGGCTCATGCCAAGCATACATCTATACTGCCCTCTACAGGGCTGTATTGGTCAGCAAAACAGGAGGCTGCCTCTACTTAGGTGACTATTCTACACGCCCTCAATGGTCTTAACCATCTACCATGCACAAACGTGCCTTGCCCCGCAAGGGGGCATGGAGGTTCTAAAGTCTACTCTACAAACCTACCTCACCCTGCAAGGGGACATGGAGGTTTCTAATGTTTACTCTTCAAACTTGCCTCACCCCGCAAGGGGGCATGGAGGTTTCTATCCACCTTGCCCATAAGGGCTGGCTTCCGCTCGACTTATTCCTACTCACCCTCTACGGGCTCATATGTTTATTCATTAGAAATGTGCCTCACACCACCAGGGGGCATGGAGGTTTCTATCTGCCTCACCTCAAATGACCTGGCTTTGCCCAACTTGCCCTCATTGGGCTTATATTGCCTACTTTACACTTACCTGCTCACCCACATGATGCCTGGAGGTTTCCATTTGCTCCACCCTTTTACAGCTTAACAGCCTGCACTCAGCTTACTCACTTCGCCACCAAAGTCCTAGTGCTTTACAGTAAATTGCAAATCGGAGCCATGCATTCTCCCTATTCTGCCTCACAAGAAAATAGCTGTTCGCTCATAGTTCCTCCTTTGAAAAGGAATTCTTCGACTTCTAGATTGCTCTTCAACTAGTTCTACACTCGCCCTTCTAAGATGTGATTATTCTCTCAATTGTTGATCGAATTTACATTGTATCAAACTTCTCATCTAGTACATTTATGGTTATTGGAATGGGATTTTGCTAACAGGATATGCTACCGTCTTCTTGTTGGGCACTCAACATTAGTAGCTTTAATCCAGGATTGTCTGCCTGCAATCGAACTGAAGATCTTCAATCAGCCAGGATTCTAATTAGCCAACAACTTTATATTGTTTTATTAGGGATTACTCTCCTTTAGTATGCCCAGAGGATGGGCAGGTCAGTAGCCATGGGTCCTCAGAGGTTTCCCCCAAGGGGGTTTTCCCTTTCCTGTGTGCTACTGGCCCCACTTTCCAGAGTTGGAGGAGGTAATCATATCAGTAATTACATTTCTTTTGGGACCTTCAATCCTACTCAACTAAGCATCCTGCCAAAGGTGGGATACAGAGAAAGGCCAAAAACATGAAGTTCTAACTAGTTGCTATATCATCTGTCCAAGTATCTAAGCACCAATCATATCTAATCCAGTTCTTATGTACTACAACCACTGACCTATGTTCATATCCAATGATAATGTGTCTAAGCACTAACCATATCATCCAACTCCTACATACTGCAGGTACTGTCCTACCTACTGTTCTAGCTCCAATGTATCTGAGCATGACCTATATTATTCAGTTCTATTGTACGTATCACAAGCACTGAGCTATGTACCACACATAGAATTGAAAGGCTGTAGCTTGAGGTTCTGGGGGGGGTAGTTCCTCCCCCATCTCCTATGTAAACCCTCTGGCTATGCCCGCTCTGCTTAGAGCGAGTCACACTTGCCCTCCATCCTCCCCTGCCTTCTCCTCCTTATCCGGCACTCTTATCTCACCTGACGGGGGCCTTCAATCCTACTCAACTAAACATCCTGCCAAAGGTGGGATATAGAGAAAGGCCAAAATATCAAGTTCTAACAAGTTGCTATATCATCTGTTCAAGTATCTAAACAACAATCATATCTAATCCAGTTCTTATGTACTACAACCACTGACCTATGTTCATATCCAATGCTGTGTCTAAGCACCAACCATATCATCCAACTCCTACATACTGTAGGCACTCTCCTACCTACTGTTCTAGCGCCAATGTGTCTCAGCACGACCTATATCATTCGGTTCTACTGTACGTATCACAAGCACTCAGCTATGTACCTCACATAGAATGTCTGCTAAGAAAAAAACAAAGCTTTAAAAACTATTGTACGGAAAAAGGAAACTGCTTATTCCATTAATCGAATATGCAGTGGAGACATCTGTGGGATATCTGATTTATTTACAATCAAGCAGTTTGACCTCAGGCACATCACTCATGGCTTAAGTCACTTGTGAGGTTACCTATGGTCAAACTGCTTTTGTGCAAATAAATCAGTTATCCCACAGGTCTCCACTGTATAGCCATTATATATCATATATAGGGTAAACTGGTAAACTAGGAGTTTGGTAGTGACTCCAGGCAAGTTAGAAAAAAAAAGATGATGGAAGCACTACCACTCTGACTATCTATATATAACTGAAGATGCTGGAAAATTTAGGGCACTGCCAAAACAATTCTGGGTGCTCAGACTGCTCTTTTAGTGTTTCTATACAGATTTAGCCATTTTAAAATCAAATACTAAAAATTATTCTCTACGATGTTCTACTTTCTGAGTACAATATATCCAAAAAGTGAAAAACATCTTTTCCTAGTTAAATAAGCTCTAGCAGTGCCAATACAGCTGTGGAGAGCTGCCAAATGACCAAAGTTACACGCGTCCATAGAAAATTTTGAACAACCTGGTGTAACCTGGCCATTTTTTAGAGTTGTTTCTCCAGATTTTCAACATGGCCTTTTTGGGACCCCACCTCATTAAGAGTGCCACTGTCATTTCATTCACTTGTCTTGAAAGGTGATTTTGCAGAAATGACTGTACCGTTCTGTGCCACAAGTGTGAAAACACATTTCAGGCAGGATGTGAAAAATGACAGCAGCACTGTTAATAAGGTGATGTGCAAAAATGGTAATGTTGAAAATCTGGAGAGAAACTATTAAAAACTGGCAATGTTAGGAACATGTGTAGAAATTGCATAATGCACGCTCATAATGCAGTCATTTTGGGGAATTTTTTCACCAGATCTGTAACATGGGCTTTTTCAGACCCCACCTCATGAACAGTGGCACTGTCATTCTGCTAATAGGTCCCAAAAGATGATTCTGTGCAGTGACCTCAAAATCACCTTTCAGGACCGAGTAACAAAATGACAGTGTTCACGAGGTGGGGTCCCAAGAACCCCATGTTAAAAATTTGGGACCAAAATTACTAAAAATGGCTAATATATCAACATAAGTTGAAAACCCCATTGACTGCCACACTTACCTTTGATTCTTCAGTTTGTGGTTTTGCTATGAAGAGTGCAGACATGTCCTGTCCAGAGAAGATAGCAGTGCTGATCTCCAGAGGTAAGTAGGTAAGGGAGGTGCAGGGAGGTGGATGCTCAGAGGGAGGGTGGGATGGGGAGGGAGACTGGGGTGACGATGCAAAATTTTTTTCTTTTACAGGTAAAAATAAAGATGTCGGGGGGAAAAGCATAAATTTGGGTACACTGGGGTGGATTCCCAGTGTGCCACATGAGTGGGGTGTACATGATGCTGACACGGGGATTGGGCACCCCAATGTCAGTACATGGGGAAGAAAAAAACAAAATTGGGCACACTGGGGCGGGCTCCCACTGTGCCACATGAGTTGAGGGGGTACATGATGCCAACACGGGGATTGGGCACCCCGATATCAGTGTGGGGATGTGGAATGGAGTAAGTGGGCAGGACGACAGTAGCAGGAGGGAGTGGGAGGGTTTTATTTGCTGCCAGTGCTGGGAAGAACAGAGGGAGTGGGGAGGACAAGAGCAGTGAGAGGGTGCAGGAGGAGTGCAATCTGCAATACAACATCACTAATGCAGCTACACATGCATGGCATTCGTGCATATGTAGGTGTGGTGAGTGGCATTCTGCCATTCACAAGAGGGTGGCACCTGCAGAACTGTGCATACCTGGAATAGAAAAGTAACAGCTGAAATAGTGTGGTGTTACTGCATAGTGTCTGATCATGGTGGAGTGGTACAAGCTCCATTGGACTTTTAGAAGGATATTTCCTCATGTATTTCCCCCACTAGCACCCTATCCATCTCCTCCCCCTGAGCTGGAGGTCTGTAGGTCAATCCTGTGAGAACTGATGTGCCACTGCCTGGTTCAGGGGTGACCCACAGTGCCTCGGCCTCCCCCTGTCTACCCTGTACTGCAGTTGCTCTTATATCTTCCCTGACATATAGGCCCCCCCTTTACCCCCCTTATCCCTTCTGAATAGAGCATAACCTGGTACACTTACCTATGAACTGTAGTTTATAGTATACCACATCTCAGTTATTGTCATTATGTCCAGGTCAGTGTCTGCCATCAAGGCCACTAGGTCTAGGATTTTACTTCCCAGGCTGCAGGCATTTGTATACATGGCCTTCCACATGTTACTGCCTGCTCACCTTCTATTCCTGTGTTTGCCCTCTTGTTTCTTCCCTCCAACTCTGGTTTCCTTCTTTTGCTGCCTCCCTTCTTCTGCCATACCCTTTATAACTGGTTCAGGTGTACCTGAAAACAGCTTACCTTCCTGATCATCCTTGCTGACTGCTCTAAGCTGTGAGGGTGGGCTGCCTGAGTTTCCCTGCTCCCATCACCCCCACACCCCCTTGGCTAGTTTAAATGCTTGTCAAGGAAGCATTTAAACTATTCATTGAGGACCACCATCCCCTTTCTGAACAGATGTAGGCTGTACAGACCCACATAATTCTAGGTGGGTCCCCAGTCCCCAATGAAGCCAAAATATGGAGGGGTTATTATATACATAAAAGATGTTTATGACACTGAATTAATTAAAACAGGACATCATAATGCTACAACTGATTTTTTTAATATAAAATTAACACTGGGTGGAGTACAGGGGACACAGATTTATTTTATTTGTATATATTTACCCCCTAAATCTGTAAAAGTTGATGTTGATATCTTGGATGATTTATTGACCCTAAATAAAAATAACAAAGAGCATATTATTATGGATGATTTTAATTTTTATTAGCCAACTTTACTTAATAATGACAAAACAAAAAATACTGTGACTGTAACGGGCTATCATCAGATAAAAAACACTCAGACCTGGAAAAATTATAAAATTGGGGGGGGGGGACTTCAATTGATGAGGTACTGACTAATTGGTTACATTTTGTAAGTGCTTTAGGTGTCTTGAAGGGCATGATCTCTGATCACTGTCCAATCTTTATGATAAGAAAAAAAAAACAGAAAATGACAGATAATGAAATACATATTAAAGAGATCTGATCTTTCAAGAACCTGACTGATGATATTTTTAAGGTTGAACTTAATAAAATTTATTGGACTAATTTGTATACTATAGCTGATATAAATGACACAGTGAGCTTTTTCAATGTACAGATACTGAAAATTGTTGATATATTTGCACCTAAAAAAGTACTGGATAAGAACAAAAAATACACCATGGCTAAATTCTAAAAAAAGACCTATGTTTTTTCAAATCTTTGAATTAAATCATTTACTAAACCCAAGAACATTCTGGGATTCATTTAAAGAACTCTATCAATCAAAAAGTATGGGAAAAGTAAATAAACTTAAAATCAATGTAACTGTAATAAATTATGATATGGATGTGTCAAACTCCTTTAATGAGTTTTCACAGACATGGCTCAATATAAAAAATAAATAAATCATAATTTTGAGAATTTAAATAACATGATCAAGAACAAAATTGTGGAACAAAATAACCTAAAAGATAAATTGAATATTCAAACATTTTGTTTCTTTAGGGCAGGTGAAAAAAAGTTCTTAACCTACTGAAGAAACTAGATGATGATAAATAATCTGGTGTGGATGAACTGTTACCAAGGTTACTAAAATTAGTTGTGGATGATTGTCTAGGCTAATTACTTATTTATTTAACTTATCATTAGGTACAAACACAGTACCAGAACTATGGAAGACTGCAATGATAACATCAATCTTTAAAACTGGGGACAAACAGTTGGTCACCAATTACAGACCTATATCTGTGTTGCTAGTATTGGCAAAAATGTTGGAAAAATCATATCTGGGCAACTGACAAGATACTTGGAGAAAACCCAAATACTAACTGCAGACCAGTATGGATTCGGGGGGAGTACGTCAATGGCTTTGGTCAGGTTAACAAGTGATATATATGACAACATGGACAAAGGATTACTTACGGGAGGGATCTTTGTTAACCTGATCAAGGCCTTCAACTTGGTGGACTACCCCATTCTGATTCATAAACGTAAACTGATGGGGGTGGGGAATCATGCATTTGGCTGACTTGAACATTATTTAACAAACAGAAAGAAGCAGGTAATAATTGGATCTTTCTGGAGGCTGAGATGCTGCCCTGTTTGCAGACAACCATCTGCCCTGAGGGAGGAAGCTGCCCATCTTCAGGCCACACCGGACAGTAGTAAGGGAACCTCCCCCTTCCAGGAAGCACCAGAGCCACCACCACTACCTCAGAGGTTGCGAAGAAAGCACAGCAGTTGGACCACAGTGGGCTCAGAGAGGGTAAGGGTGGTGGAACAGAGGCACACCCAGTCAGTTGTTCCACTCCACAATCCATACACCATTCTGGGGGAGCATAGTTCCCCATGGATGCACTCACAGAGGAGACTAAGGAGGGTGCAAACAACTGTCATAAGTGAGGCTCTCAGGAAGGAGGCAGAGGGCACCACAGGAAAAGGAAGCAACTCCTGGTGGGAGACTCAATTATTAGGGGGATAGAACTGGGGGAGCAGGGAAAACTGAAGTAAGGTGCCTGCCTGGTGCCATGGCTTGGAGGGACAGGAAGCGCATCCTTAGGATCATGAGAACAGTTGCACGGGAGTCTAAACTGGACATCATTGTCCACCTAGGGATAAATGACTTGGCTCATCATGAGATTAGAGCAGTGCAGAAGGACTTTGTAGAGTTGGGGAGGGGCCTAAGACAAGTAGCACACACAGTATCCTTCTCAGAGGTGCTGCCTGTCAGTGGCATGGGTGACACTAGGGTACTTTGCACCATGCAGTTTAATGAATGGTTGAAAAAATGGTGTGGAGCACAGGGGTTTGCCTTCATTGAGGACTGGGGTTCCATCTGGAGGGACACCAGCCTATACTGGCAGGATGATCTGCATCTGTCCAGGAAGGGAACAAGTCTTTTGGGCAATCAGTTTAAATGGTTCATTGGCAAGCTTTTAAACTAGTCAAGGGGGAGGCACTGATAAGCAACAGGACAATCCCAGCCTTCACCTACAAAACAGGGTAATAAATGAGAAAAAGACCAAGGCAGAAAGGTCAGTGGAGGATGCTGCAACAGAAGGTAAAGCCATCAAAAATTGGAGAGCAATGAGTACCAATGCCCGTATATCTGGGTAACAGGCTTCCTGAATTAGTGGCCTTGATGGAGGAGGAACATCTGGATATTGTGGCAGTCACAGAAACATGGTACACACAGAACCATGACTGGGACGTAAACATACCAGGATACACTATCTACAGGAGGGACAGGGAGGGTAAAAGAGGAGGAGGAGGAGTAGATCTCTACATAAGAGAAGGAATCAAAGCAACAGAACAGAAGGGTAAACAGGGAGGAGAAGAAGCACTATGGGTCAATTTGGAGGCAGGCAATGGCACCACAATCCACACAGGGGTTGTATACAGATCCCCCCTCTCAGAGGGAGAAAATGGACAAGGAAATGATAGAAAGTATACTTAGAATGGCAGATAAAGGGGAGACATTGGTGATGGGTGATCTTAATATGCCAGATATTAACTGGAGTGCAGCTGTAGCAGCCACTTCTAAGAGTGGGGTTATTCTAGATGCCCTACAGGGGGCATGCCTTAGACAACTAGTATTGGAACCCACTCGAGAGGGATCAATCTTAGACCTGGTCCTCTCAAATGAAGATGGAGGGAGGATCACAGATGTAGAAGTGGGTAGCCATCTGGGAACTAGCGTACCATCGAACAGTATGGTTCACAATAAACACAGCAATAGAGTCAAGCCATACAAAGGCAAAAGTACTGGACTTCAGGAGGGCTGACTTTGCCAAAATGGGTGAGTGCCTAAGGAATGCACTAGCAAATGGGCAGGAAGAAAGGGTGGAAGAACAATGGGGAATAATAAAAACTGCCATCACAGAGGTAACAAGCCTTTGTGTGAAGCAAATAAACAAAACAAAATGATGTAAGAAACCACTATGGTTCTCAAAGGAGGTGGCAGTGAAGGTTCAAGAGAAAAAGAAAGCATTCAGAAAGTACAAGGAATCACAGAAGGAGCAGGACAGAGAATTGTATCAGTTAAAGCAAAAGGAAGCTGGGAAGGCAGTCAGAACAGCAAAGGCCTGAACTGAGGAAAAGATAGCCAACTCAGTTAAGAAGGGGATACAACCTTTTTTAGGTACATCAGGGAGTGAAGGAAGACTAAGGGAGGATAGTGAGGCTTAATAAAGGGAAGGGGTGGGCAGAGGTGATGGTGAAATGCAGAGATACTAAACAAATATTTTTGTTCAGTATTTACAAATGAAGAGGGGAGGTACCTAAAACAAACAATAGAAACACTCTGGATACAGAAGTTGATACCAGCCCATTTACAGAAGAAAGGGTTCTGAAAGAACTTTTAAAACTGAAGGTGGACAAAGCAATGGGGCCTGATGGGATTCATCCCAGAATTTAAAAGAACTAAGGGTAGAACTAGTGACACCACTGACTACCCCTTTAACAAATCATGGCAGCATGGGGTGGTACCTGAGGACTGAGGAGGGCAGATGTGATCCTCACAAAAGTGGGAGCAGGGCAGAAGCAGGAAACTACAGACCTGTTAGTTTAACCTCAGTGATAGGGAAATGATGGAATCACTCTGAAGGAAAGAATTGTTGAGTACCTAGAGGCCAGAGGGGCACAGGACCCAAGGCAGCATGGATTCACAGCAGGAAGGTCATGCCAGACAAATCTAATAGATTTCTTTGACTGGGTGACCAAAGTAGTAGATCAGGGAGGGGCTGTGGACACAGCCTACCTAGACTTTAGCAAGGCATTTGACTCAGTCCCACACAAAAGATTAATATACAAGTTAGCTAGCCTGGGAGTGGGTCCCAAGATGATAGCTTAGGTAAAGAATTGGCAAGAGAGTAGGACACAGAGGGTAATAGTAAATGGAATCCACTCTGAAGAAAGGGGGGTTAGTAGTGGGGTCCCGCAGGGTTCGGTATTAGGTCCGGTCCTCTTCAATGTCTTTATAAGCAACATTGCAGAGGGACTGGAAGGAAAAGTATGTCTCTTTGCAGATGACACAAAGATCTGCAACAGAGTTGATGCACAAGGTAGGGTGGAAAGGATGAGAAGAGACTTGGCAAGGTTAGAGTAATGGTCAAACAAAGTGCAGCTTAGATTCAATGCTAAGAAGTGCAAGGTAATGCACCTGGGAAACAAAAACCCAGGGAAGAGTACACATGGGGGTGAGATACTAACAACAACAAAAATGGAAAGGGACCTGGGGTAGTCATATCAGATGACCTAAAGGTGGGCAAGCAATGTGAGAGGGCAGCAAGGAGGGCTGGGGGATACTGGGGTGCATAGGAGAGGCATCACCAGTAGAAAACAAGAAGTTATTATCCCTCTGTACAGACAGCTAGTGAGACCACATCTGAGTATCCTGGCAGTTCTGGAGACCCAATCTCCGCAAAGACATAGACAGGATGGAAGCTGTCCAGAGGAGGGCAACTAAAATGGTGCAGGGTCTGCACTGGAAGACATATGATGAGAGACTTAAGGAGCTTAATATGTATAGCCTCGAGGAAAGGAGGGAGAGGGGGACATGATAGAAACTTTCAAGTACCTCAAGGGAATCAACAAAGTCCAAGAGGGTAGCATCTTTCAAAAAAAGAGATGTGCAAGAACAAGGGGGCACAATTTGAAGATAGAAGGGGGCAGCTCAGAGGTAATTTAAGGAAGTATTTTTTCACAGAGAGGGTTGTGGATGTATGGAACGGCCTTCCAGAGGAGGTTGTGGAGTCAAAAACAGTGGTGGAATTCAAGCATGCATGGGACAGTCATAAGGCAATTCTAGGGGGTGGGGGTAGGAAGAAGTAGGCTGCTGGTTAACTAGGATCTGCAGCTTATCCATCAGGTAGGGAAATGGGCAGACTGAGTGGGCCAAGCGGTCCTTATCTGCCGTCAAATTCTATGTTTCTATGTTTCCTGATAAAACTACTTTAGTGATCCTCTGGATCTGTTCTCCCTCCCTCTGAGCTGTGCCTCCTTGAAGACACTTAACCTCCCTCTCCACCCTGTTGCCTGTGCCCAAATCCATTCCCTGGACAACTGAGTCTCCCAACAGGAGTAGCTTCCTCTTCCTCCAGGGTCCTCTGCTTCCTGCCCCTGGGTCTTCCTCCTGGATTGCCTGCTCAACTTCCCTGGTGACAACCTCAGGTTCCCTTACAGGACTGTTCCATTCCTTGAGGACAGCATAGGAGTTTTTAAGTTGGATGGGATAGGGGATGTGCTTCTGAAGACAGATGAGCCTGGGATGGGGGTATTGGGGAGGGTTGGGGGGTTACTACTACTACTTAGGAAGTGGATCTGTGTTTCTAAAAGATGCTTTTTAGCTCTGTGCTATTTTAATGGAATTGATTTCCAATGTATACATTATAAGTACCATGTTTTGTGTTTTTTAAACATGCTACATTTAGACGGGATTTAAATTGTTCTTTTCATCTGTATTTCAGTGTGTTTTCAGTGGTTTTCTGTTCTTAGCATTGTTCTAATTGCTGTACTTGGTTAGAGAAGTACATTTAGCAGTATTTGTTAGTGGAAACAAATTAAATTATATGCGTTGTTTGTAATTTATTTATTTCATTTTTGTTGACTTGGTAAACACACTGAACAGAGCAATGCCTATTTTCAGGAGTAGCCTGGCAGATTTAAAAAGAACTAAAAAACAAACAAAAAATAACGGACATACATGGTACAAAATAACACAATATGCCTACATGATACAGAAATAATATCATTTACAACAAGGCAATCACGAATATATTGTAATAATGTATTTCTGGAAAAACATCACTACATCCATTTTTCTTTTTATTTAGATGAATTCCTGAACTGAGATATGTGGTTTTGAAGTTCTTAGATGTTCCTGCTTGTTTGCAATGCCGACCATAGATAGATTAAAGACTTTGGTGTGATACTGGGTTGTTTACCATCAGAAATGTGTGCTAGCACTATCTTAATACATTCACAGTATGAATCTAGTTTGCACAGTCAAAATGTAACTTCAATGGAAGAGATTTAAATGAACAATTGACAGTGGCAGCCATCATTGTAAACCTGAGTCATTAATTACAAAATTAATAATAAAAATAAATCTAAAAACAAGAATTTGTCAATGCCGAATGTTGTCTTGCTGGTTTTGGCATTGGTAGTGCAGGAGTTAGAGATACACATAATAGAAGTAGCAGTGAAGTATAGAACTGACATCAACCCCACCCCACCCTGCAGAGAGTGACAGGCATTGGGGTGTGCATTTGGGTAGCTGGCCATAACGTTCATGCTATTTCACCTTACCCTACCCTGCAGAGTCTGACAAGTGTTGCGTTGTGCCTTGGGGTTATCTGACCTTATGCTCAACCCATTTCATAAGGAAGTACATTGAGATGGGTGTAGCATAGGAGAATGGGTTGAACTTTGGGGCTGAAGAGTCCAAGGCACACCTTGATTCCTGTCAGTGGCTGCAGGGTGGAGGTGGAGGACCAGTGGTGTGAGCAGTATAGCAGACAATCCAAAGATACACCCCTGATGCCTGTTAATCTGTACAGGGTGAGATATAATGGTTAAAAACCCTAACACCCTGGGTGTGTGTTGGTACATGGCCTTTCTATGACCCCACCTCATGAAAGCATTTGGGACCTCTGTTCATTAACAATGCCCCTGTGATTTTGTTAATCTGTCTTGAACATTGATTTGCCACAGTGACCACGCAATTCTGTACCACATGAAAATGTCAGCTGCATCATTGATAAGGAGGTGTGAAGAGATGGCAATGTGGGAAATCTGGAGTGAAAATATTAAACATTCTCGAAGTTACAAGCATGTGTGAAAACTGCACATGGCACACTCGTAACACAGTCATTTAGTGTAATTATTTCACCAAATTTCTAACATAGCCATTTTGGGATCTCTGCTCATGGACAGTGGCACTATAATTATCTTAATCTACCTGAACGTTAATTTCCCACAGCGACCGTGTGATTGTGCGCCAGATGTGCTAAACTACATTTTGGGCAGGATGTGACAAATGACGGCTGAACTGTTCATAAGAAGGTGTGCAAAAATGACAATGTTGAAAATCTGGAGTGAAAATATTACAAATTCTCGAATGTACAACTGTGCATGGGCACTGCACAACTCACGCTTGTAACATAGTCATTTTATGGAATTATGTCACCAAATTTTCAACACAGGCATTTTGGGACCTCTGCTCATGAACAGCCTCACTGTGATTTTCTTACTCTGTTCTGAACATTGTTTTTCTACAGTACTGCGCCACTGCGTGCCAGATGTGCGAAAACACAGTTCAGGTAGGATGTGGGAAATGAAAGCTGTACTGTTCATAAGGAGGTGTGAAATATGGCAATGGTGAAAATCTGGAGTAAAAAATATTAAAAATTATCGAAGTTACAAGTGTGCGTGGAAACTGCATAACGCACGTCTGTAAAACCATCATTTTATGGATGTTTGTCACCTAATTTTCAACATATGCATTTTAGGACCTCTGCTCATGAAAACAGTTGCTGTGATTTTCTTAATCTGTCTCAAACACTGATTTCCCACAGCAATCACGCTATTCTGCGTGGGAAGTGCGATAACACAATTCAGCCAGGATGTCAAAAATGATAGCTATACTGTTCATAAGGAGGTGTGAAAAAATGGCAATGTTGAAAACCAGGAGTGAAAATATTACATATTTGTGAAGTTATGAGGGTGTGTGAAAACTGCGCAAAGCACGCTCATAGCACAATCATTTAATGGACTTTCATCACCAAATTTTCAACCTAGGCATTTTCTTAATCTGTCTCAAACACTGATTTCCCACAGCAATCACGCTATTCTGCGCTGGAAATGTGAAAACACATTTCAGCCAGGATGTGAAAAATGACAGCTGTACTGTTCATAAGGAGGTGTGGGAAAATGCCAATGTTGAAAATCTGGAGTGAAAATATTGCAGATTCATGAAGTTACGAGCGTGCGTGGAAACTGCTCAATGCATACTCATGAAACAGTCATTCTTTTGATTTTTTTCACCAGATTTGCAACATAGGCTTTTTGAGAGCCCACCTCATGAACAGTGGCACTGTCGGTTGGTTAATCAGTCCCAAACAGTGATTCCACACAGTGAATGCAAAATCACCTTTTGGGGCTGAATAATGCCATGAGAGTAACTGAATTCATGAGGAGGGGTCCAAATAACCCCATGTTGAAAATTTGGTGGCAAAATTCCCAAAAATGCTTGAGATGCTCACCAAAGTTGAAAAAACCCTATTTATGCCATTATACAACTTACCGGCATTTCTTCAGTTCACTGTCGGCTTTGAAGAGTGCAGACGTGTCCCCGTCCACAAGATGATTGTGCTGGGATCTGGAGTAAGTATGGGGTGAGGGGGTGGGGTATGCAGTGGTGGGATTAGGTTGGGGAGGGGCTGCAGACAGCGAGAGACCATTTTCTACTTTACAAGATAGAAAAACATCGGGGTTTTTTTTTTACAGGTACATTTGACAGGCTGGGGTGGGCCTCCCAGCATGTCACCTGCATTTTTGGGGGCTGGCACTGACAGGGATGGGGCATCCCATTGGCAAATAAAAAAGAGTGTTGGGGGGATGATGCTGATGGAGATTGGGCTCCTCTGCTGGCATATGAACTGGGTGGGGGGGCATGATGATGCCGACAGGGGGATTGGGCACCCCCTTAAGTCAGCTTTTCTGGGGACTGTGTGAGGCAGACGGCACAGCCGCTGTATGTCGCACTGAAACTTACACTGGGAAAGGCATGTCCTGCAGTGAGGTGGAGCTCCCTCATTGCAGTGGCTAAAACCTTTCAAGGTGGTGGACACACTTTTGCAGTGCTGTCACAGACAGCATGCAATCTAATTTGTGTCATGGAGACCAGCCCCAAAAAGCAGTGGTGCCACAGGCCACAACAGGACTGCGCCTTCAAAACCTGCTATTCCGAAGTTACCATAACATGTTTCTTGCACAGGCGCAAGACAACATAATAAGTAAGAAGATTAAAAATACACTGATAATTAATTTAATGATGTTGGATATACATTCTGTACCCCTTCCCTCAGTCAGTGGACCACCAGGGAAGGAAGGACATACAGTATCAGTAAAACAGGGAATCCTTTATAATGTACTTAATAGATGTAAATTGGGAATAATTGTGTGTGTGTATGTGTGTGAATGTGTGAGTGTACGTGGCAGTAGAAGCTTTGGAGCCCAGCAATGCCAGTCCCTTGGAGAGAACAGCCATATGTTCGAGTCATGTACTTACACTAATATACAATCTTACATAAATTAGCACTAGTGTATGAGCTCATAAGTTCACAAAAAATACTTTGTGAAAATACACATGTTCAGTGGGGTGGAGGTATAATTATAGCATTCCCAGCACTTTCACAAAATCAGGGATTTTGTGGAAACATGTAGAGTAATAGAGTTTATTTATATGTGGCACCCTTCTCCTGAAGCCCAGGGTGCCATTACAATAAAATACAACTTACAACATAAAAGACAACCTCTGTGAGCAATGCATGGTGCCAAAAGCCTGTCACACAGTTTGCAAAGGGTGCCAACAGAAGACATAGACACATGTTTCATCCTACCAGGACTCATCAGTATGCCTTGTCTGTCTGACACCCCAGTAGAATGAATCAGCTACCCATAGATGGTCCATCTGGGTTATCTTGTGGTGAACCCAATTAAAACAAAAAACAATTTAAAAGACAATGAACCTCTGTGAGCAAGCACTGAGGCAATGGTTACCCCAAAGGGCATTTGGTCTGGAACCCAAGTTTCAAAGAAATACAAAATCACACATGCCCCCACAATGCAAAGCATCATGGGCTGCATATGCAAATCACCACAGAATATTATGCTGGTTGAACTTTAAGCAGAAATGCATGATGTTGAATGGCCTCTCACACAGTTTGCAAAGGGTGCCAACAGAAGACATCGAAACATGTTTTGTCCTACCAGGAATCATCAGTATGCTTCGTATACTGATGAATCGTGGTAGGACAAAACACGTGTCTATGTCTTCTGTTGGCACCCTTTGCAAACTGTGTGAGAGGCCTTTTGGCACCATGCATTTCTGCTTAAAGTTTAACCAGCATAATATTCCTTGGTAATTTGCGTATGCAGCCCATGATGCTTTGCATTGTGGGGGCATGTGTGATTTTGTATTTTTTACAACATAAAATACACATAACAATACAAGAAGTGATCATCATACAAAAAATAAAACAATATAATACAGCTAACATAACTACAACAATTCCCACTAAAAGCAATCCCACAAAGTAGCATAAATAATAAAATTCACATAATAAAACTAAAAAACAGATGTGCTGTAAATATATATATATATATATACACACACACACACACACACATATATATGTGTGTGTATTATAGTGGCACAGTAGTGCCACTATAATTAGGGTTGAGTACCCCATTTAAGGTTGAATCTGAAATTTGGCAACTTAATAACTTTGTCACTGCATGCCAGATTTGCCTGAAATTTGGCTTGCACAGTCTGGTATCACATATCTCTGGACCTGCCAAGTTTCATTATGGTTGGATGTACGGTTGTGGAGCTACAGAGCAGCGAAAAATGCACAAATTATGCATTTTTGTGCATTCTTTGCTCACGCCTACAGGTTTTACAGTTTGCATGACTAGTTCAAGTCCTTCAGGAAACATGCAGCCAGGGTCCCTGATGTGTCTTTTGAAGATTTCATGAAAAAATATTAAATGGGTCAAAAGTTATTCAAAAAACAAGTTTCTTATTATAGTCAATGGGAAAAGTTAGCAAAATATGCGAAAGTGTCGCAAATGCACTTTTTACTTTTGCAAATGACCCTTATAGTGTCACAAATCGGCCATCTTGTTTTCAGCTGGTGGTAACAGAAATGCTTGGCATTTAAATTTGGGACCCTCTAGGGACACAATTCTTATTGTGTTCACCTAGTCGAGCCCTGGGGATGCTAGCCATGTCTTTTTTTGGGGGTAAAACACCACAGAAATATGTTTTTTAAACTTTTGTAAAAAGTAGTGTCGCAAAGTACTTTTGCATATGCAACACTTTCGTGATTTCATTTGCGAATGTGTCGTGATTTGCAAAAGTGCTTTGCAACACTATGGCCAAAACAATAGGGAACCTTTGCCATCCTGCTGCAAAAGAATGGTTTGGTCTATTGGGCTGAAATTTGGAGGGATGAAAGCCAAGAGCCCACAAATGTGCCTTTTGGTGGTTTAGTAGCAAAATATTAGAGGGCTGCAAAGTTACAGCACTCCAAAGTTGACAATTTTTCCCAAAGGCTAACATTACAGCCTACTCCGCGCCTTTCGGGGCCCGTATCTCGAAAAAGCTTTGAGACATGGACTTTTTGTCAGAAGAATGCTTAGTCCCCCACTAGAGGGCTAAGTACAAAACTAGCCTAGAAAGTCATAAATAATATGAGATTTAAAATTTTTTGCTACATCAAATGGTTACTGATATATAAGCAATTTAGTATTTCAAGTGCTCATTTTCTGCTCCGAGGGCCAATATTATGCATACATTCTTTGTATTCACTGTGTTTCTGAATGCAACTTTTTGGGAAAGAAAAGGGTGTGTGTGTTTGTGTTACTGTTGCCATTTCCGTAACTGTTTGCATTAGCGTTTCCATTTACGTCAGCGTGTGCATTACCCTTTGTGTTTCCGTTACTGTTTTTGTTTGTGTTTACTTTTGCATCTGTGTGTGCATTACCACTTGCATTTGTGTACGTGTTATGTTTGCATTTTCTCTGGCGTCATCGTTGGTGTTACCGTAAGCGTTTGCATTTCCAATTTCGTTACTGTGACCATGTGCATTACCATTTGCATTTGCGTACATGCTTGTTTTTTGCATTTCTGTTTGCATTACTGTTTCCTTTGGTGTCATCGTTGGTATTACCATAACCATTTGTGTTTCCAGTTGCGTTACAGTTACCGTTTGCGTGTTCATTACCGTTTGCGGTTGCGTTTTTGTTCACCTTAGCATTTGCATTTTCAGTAGCATTTCCATTGAGTGCATTACTGTTTCCTTCTGCATCACCATTGACATTAGTTTCCTATCTGTTTGAGTTTGTGTTAGCGTTTACATTTTCATTACTGCTTTCGTTACCATTTGTGTTTCCATTGCCATTTGCATTACTATTTTCATTACCATTTGTGTTTCTGTTACCGTTGGTGTTTGCTTTACCGTTTGCATTACCATTTCTGTTTTCAATTACATTTGCACTTGTGTTTCTCTTACCGATTGCATTATCATTTCCATTTGTGTCACTGTGTAGTTACCGTATGCGTTTGCGTTTGCATTACCGTTAGCATTCCTATTTTCTTTTACCTCACTGTTTCCATCACTGTTTGTGTTAACGTTACCATTTTTGTTTTTGCGTTTGTGTAGTGCAATGCAAAACATTATGTTTTTGCAATTTTTCTGCACTGTCTTCAGTGACGCATAGTGCAGCCAGTGTGTGGTTGATTGGTCTGAAACTTGGCAAATAGAAAGACCTTTGTTATGCCAGTTTTTGTTTGCTGAAATAATGTTCCATTCCAGAACTATTGCCATTTGAAGTTGCCCTGCTTCACAGTTACTGATTTTTCAGCCTTCAGGTCTGCAATTTTAGTGCATTTTTGGCCACGATTTCTGCCATTTTGTGGTGGAAGACTTCTTTAAGGTGCAGAAATATAAAACATTCAATATCTCTGGAATGGTTTGGTCTTTTCACATGAAATTTGGAGTGTGATGAGTGGGTGTCCTGGGGATGTGAACAATGTGTTTACATGTCAGAAAAGTAATTCACTATGGGGATACTGCATGATGCAGTTAACATTTTGCACAAAGCATTCTGCATGGTGCTGCTGGCTTGAAATTTATCGTGTCGGTAGCCCTAGTGGTACAGAGGTGCCTTGTAGTGGTTTGCTGTGTAAAACATTAACAGGCACAAAATTATGCCACTCTGATGAATGAAAATGTGGTTAATTATGCATCAATAACTTCTGAACCGTGTGTCCGATTTGTCTGGCATTTGGAATGTACAAAGATATATAATACATCTTTGACTGTGACAATGTTTGGGTTGCTGGCACTTATGGTTGCTGAATTATGCATGTTATGTTGTTTACTCGTGGCGCTGTGTTACCGTTGAACAGATCAACACACAATTCTGGACACACAGTGTGCTACGGTACGTGTTCTTCTAACAATAGTTGGTTCCGTTGGAGATATGGTTCTTGTATAGTGAGGTGGAAAAATGTTATTTGCAGCACTCCTGCACAGTTTCATAGTGCACCCAGTGTGTGGATGATTGATCTGAAACTTGCCACACAGAAAGACCTATGTTCATGGAGCAGGCCAGTTTTTGTTTGGTGAAACAATCTTGTTCCGTTCCAGAGTTATTGCCATTTGAAGTTGGCCCCCTCATAGTTACAGATTTTTTTGGCCACCAGGTCTGCCATTTTAGTGCATTTTTGGCTGCGATTTCCAACATTTTGTGGTGTGAACTTCTTAAAGGTGCAGAAATATAAAAATTGAATATCTCTGGAACGGTTTAGTCTTTTCACATGAACTTTGAAGGGTGTTGAGTGGATGTCCTGGGGATGTGAATAATGCTGTTTACATGTTGGAAACATTATTTGCCACAAAGATACTGCGTTATGCAGTTAATGTTTTGTGCATAGCATTCTGCATGGTGCTACTGGCTTGAAATTTATAGCACAGGTAGCCCTACTGGTATGGAGGTGCCTTGCAGTGGTTTGGTGTGTAAAACATTAACAGGTGTGGAATTATACCACTGAATGAACATTTGGTTCATTACACCTCAATAACTTCTGAACCGTATGTCCGATTTGCCTGGCATTTGGAATGTACAAAGATGTATAATACGTCTTTGACTGTGACAATTTTCAGGCTGCTGGCACTTACTGTTGCTAAACTGTGCATGTTACATTGTTTCCTCTTGGTGCTGTGTGACCGTTGAATGGATGCACACAATTCTAGACACACGGTGTACTATGGTACATGTCTTCTTCTAATAATTTCTGGTTCCATCGGATATATGGTTCTCATGTAGCGAAGTGGCAAAAACAGCACTGCTGTGCTGTTTTCCTGGTGTGACGCTACACAACTGTTGAACAGATTCAGATAACATTTGTTATCCATGTTGTGGTATGGTACATGTCTTCATGTACCACTTTTCATTTCAGTTGGTCATACAGTTTTTGCGCAGTAAAGTGACAAAAATTTACATAGTGGGAGTGCAGGGCCCAAAGGACCCACACTTCCACCACCACATTCCATTCGCTATTTATTGTGCACATTCTCAAAAAGAAGGGAAATTCATGGCAAAAAACTCCATTTAATGCATCAGTTAGGGTTGTTCCACAGAAATAAAAGTGAGGAAATTTGGTGTTAGGGTTGCCACCCATTGTACCCCATGCCCACCCTGCCCCCACCAACAGGCATTGGGGTGTGCATTGGGGTCATCGGTCCTAACTCTCACCCCATTCTCCTATACTGCACCATCTCAGCTTATTTACACAAGGAATGGGGTGATAGTTAGGGCCGATGACCCCAACACACACCCCAATGCCTGTTGGTGGGGACAGGGTGGGTGTGGGGTGAAGGTGGCAACCCTAAACCAAATTTCCTCAGTTTTGTCACTGTGGAACAACCCTAACTGATGCATTAAATGGATTTTTTTGCCATGAATATATATATATATGTGTGTATATGTATATATATATTGTGTGAGAGGCCTTTCGGCACCATGCAATTCTGCTTAAAGTTGGACCAGCATAACATTCTGTGGTGATTTGCATATGCAGCCCATGGTGCTTTGCATTGTGGGGGCATGTGTCATTTTGTATTTTCTTAAAACTTGGCTTCCCAGCCAAATGCCCTTTGGGGTAACCCTTGCCTCAGTGTTTATGCACAGAGGTTCTTTGTCTTTTATATATATATATATATTTATGCAACAGCTGTGAACATTAAATGCATGCCATAAATAATGTGTATTGTAGCTACTGTGTAAGTAAAACCATTTACGTGCATAGTAAGTGTGTCATCACCCATTTACGTACATAGTTACTATGTCATCGCTCATTTATATACACAGTTGCTATGTAATCAGCCAATTTAGAATGTTCGGCCTCAGTAGCAGTACTAATCATATTCAAATGCAAATAACTTTAAAATGAAAAAAGATAGCATGGTACTGTGAGCAGAAAAGTTGTCCAGCACAAAAATATCTACAAACTGAGTGGTGTTTCATTTATAGATACTTTTTAGTTTTTGTAGAATTAGCAAAAAACAGCAGAAAGTTAAGTTTTTATTTGCACTTTTTAGGCAAATAAATAGAAATAACTTTGAAAACAAAAACTGATAGCATTTTTACGTTGAGCACAAAAGTAGTTCAGCATAAAATTATCTACAAAATGAGAGGTATTTCATATATAGATGCCTTTTAGATCTTTTTTATAATCAGCAAAAAATGGCAGACAATTCAGCTTTTATTTACTTTTTTCTGATGAACAAATTCCCCCCCAAAATGTAAAAGCAAAAGAATTGTGCATCAAATGTTTTCATTACATACTGTTCATAACGTAAAGTTAGAGCATCCATAGCAACTGCTTAGCAACCACTATGCTACCCTGTGAAAACTACAAAAAGTCCATGTATGTTAACATGAAAAATGAAATAAACAATTTAAAACAAAACTCCTTACATAATCCTAAATAATCCTTATTGCATAAATGAAATATGTAACAGGGACCTTGTGGAATACATGATTTATTTTCACTCGAGCGGTTTGACCTTGGGCACATCATTCATGGCTTATGCCACTCATGAGGTTACCCAAGGTCAAACAGCTCTTGTGAAAATAAATCATGTATTGCTCGGGTCCCTGTTACGTATCATATATATACATATATATATATAAATATATATATATATATATGCACACACACACATACACATGCAAATACTGAGGGAAGGGGTGCAGAATGTATATCCAACATCATTAAATTAATTCAATATATATATTTGCACCTGTAAAAAAGCTTCAGCTTAGTGTGTCTCTCCTGGTTAAAAAATAAATAAATATTTCACCTTGCACCCACAAAAGGTAGCTTCTGTGGTCTCCTGATGTTCAATGGAAGTTCTTTCATACTTCCATAAACATAAAAATCCTTAAGTTAGTCCACTCAAAAAGGACTACAAGTCTGTGAAGAAAGCTGATTAAATGATCTGTGGGGGCTGACATTCAGCATATGCTTCCCTCATAAATCTTTTACAATCTCACAAAATAATGTAACCAGAGCACTCCAGGATCAGTAAATAAAACTAATCAAAGATGACCCAAGCACAGATATGAAACAGCAAAAACAAATCATATTAATCCAAAAAGCCCCAGATTGTTGACCAGTGTCTGAAGGGTCTGCAACTATAGTCAAAGACTTATTAACACTCAAATCAGGAACTGTAAGCTTCCAATCAGTCCCATCCTCTCACTGTAAGTAGTATCTTAGGTCTCGACCAAAGAAGTTCATCATACCACACTATCAAGTAGCCAACTGACATGCTGATGGGAAGGAAAGCTGTGGGAAAAGTTTGGGAAGTTCAACTCTAGCCTGTTCTGCAGAAGGAAATTCAACTGTGCCAGCCACCATCTGCACAAAAAGTTGAGCTGCATATTGTATATGAAACTTGACTCCAGCCTTAAACAAGGTCTGTTTCACATCCTTAAATGCTGCCTGCCAATGGAGTTGTATCACTGAATAAATAGAAAGGTCTGCCATTTCATAAAAGCAGGCATTTAGAATGAGCTTTTTGTTGTTTCCAGACTTTGTCTTGACAATTCAAACATCACAATATTATGGCTTAAGGTATACCACCCGGCAGTGGCTGGGAATGCAGAGAGTGATGTGTCCTTTCAATGGGTTATTGTAGCACCCTGATTAGATGGACCGGCAATGTCTAACAATAGTCCCTGCACAAAGTAAAGTATGTCAGAGCCCTCAGCCTGCTCTGGTATGCCTAAAAGGACTAAGTTATTCCACCAACTATGAGCTTCCAGGTCATTCACTTTGAGTTCTAATTTTGTGACATGTTTATTCAGCTCCTGCTCCTTCCAGTCTTCCCATGTCTGTGCATCTTTTAGGGATCTTATCCATACTTCTGCATCCCCAAGCCAATAGTGAAAGGCCTCCAAGGTAGGTTTATATAACCAAAGGTCTTTGACCACTTTTGCAAGAGTCAGTTTTATGACTGCCATGTGTACCAGAAGTAAAGCAAGCTTGTCTAGATCAGGGTTGGCTTCATGTGAGTCTGGGATGGGTCACTTACTTGGCAGTTGTGGCCTAACAATTTGAGCTGGCAGAGCATCACTTTGACCAGACGCATCTGACACTACAACTAAATCCATAGACGCTGACACATTTTTAGGAGTCCCCATAGCTTCATAATGTGCAGGGCTCAAAGAAAGGGACTAGGTCTGGCCACTGACTACTAAAAAACATAAAATTTAACAGTCAAGCACCCGGAGCCATGGAGTTTGCATCTGCCTAGCCTGAGAGCATCATGTGACTCCTATGTGCTCTAATTATTATACAGCTTCTCCAAAAGCCTGCTGAAAAAGATTGTTTTAACCCCCTTTTTAAAAATGTCCACTGAGGGGGCCTTCCTTAAGGTCCTGGGCAAGGAGATCCAAAGCACTGTTTCTGCTACTTCAGAGGCCCAGTTACCTGAATCTTTCTCTCTGGACCATCAGGAGGCCCTCCTCAGAGGATTGGAGTGGGCGAGCAGGGGTGTACGGGCACAGGAGCTTACTGAGGTAGGCTGTATAATCTGATAACTGTATAACCCCATTTGTATGATCCCTCAGGGGATAGGGACTTCTTACTCACCCCCTGTGTGAGCGGAGCTGAGTATGGCTCAAATGGCCCATGGTGCAGTGGAGTCATGCTAAGCCTGCTTCTGTGCAGGCCATCCCTTAAGTCACTCTTCACTAACCTATCATGTGTCCAAGATGTTGCTGTTAATTTCCTCATGTGCACTTCCACATTAGACCACATCGCCCGTACTCTCAGAAACCTGCACTGGCTTTTCATCTTCTTCTACGTACATTACAAAATCACCCTTATTGTTTTTAAATTCTCCATACTTTGGCAAAACTGTCTTTGATTTCATTATCTTGCACTCTTCATTCTTATAACTCTGATCTTATCTCGGCCCCTCTTGTTACATTCAATACCACTCCAGGAGGCCCTTTAGCTTAACTGCTACTTCAGTCTGTAACAGTCTTTCTGCATTGCTGTGGTGTGCCTTGACTCCTCCACCATCATTAAAACCCCTATTAAAACCCACTTGTTGTTCCCTAGTTTTGATTGTATTGTGCTGTATCTGTTTCTTTGTGTTGGTTTTTGTTATTGTACTGTTTACATCACTGCCCTATAAAACATTTTGTGACAGTGTATGAATGATGCTAAATCAAATCAAATAGTATTATATTGAATTGCATTGTAATTGTATTGGGAATAACCGGGCCCCCAAATGTTTGCTTTAGCCATGTTTCAAAAGGAAACTGAAAGATTTAATGTTTTTTTATGAGAACTTTGCCTCCCATACTCTAACCTGATCCCTGCTAACAGTTACCACTTGCCTTTATTGTATTTCTCTCCAGCTGAAGTATTAAAACATTATTCCCAATTTAAAAATAGGACAGTGATGAAATTGAATGTACAGAAATGCTTGCTTGTGTGAACTTTAAAGGTTGAATCTTTTTTTGTAAAGTATGTCACGAAGTTGCTGCAAGTCAGCAATATCAGAGAACTTATTTTTTTCTCTTGTTGGTCAGACTATTTTTAGTTTGTGGAGGAAATACAGTCCTGAAAGCAACAAGTCTTTTGACAAAAGAGCTGAGTGTACTATTATTTAAATTGTTGGTCTTTGTCTCCTAAGACATGGGTCCTTGTTTGAACTCAGAATGAAATGTGCATGGTGATGCAGGTACCTTCCATGATTACAGTTATGATCCAAGATGATCACCAAACAAAGAGCAGCACACTTTTATTACAATACTTATTTATTGAAAACTGGTAACCGGGAATGTCTCACTGAGCCAGGGCTCATTTCTAAGTGTGACTGGTGGAGGGGTACAGGAATGCCAATGAGTACAATAATCAAGCTACAGTCATTATACACAGTAAAAATGTTGCTGGCAATATATTAGAGAAGTGTAAAGTTAGCAAATTTCACTACGCAAAATAATTCACCAAGTTCCCCCAAATTCGTGAAGTGCAAAGTGCCGACTTTGTGAAGTTTCTGGCAGGCGAAGTTTCATTTTTTCAGAAGTTAAGCAAATTCATTGGAAATGCTACAACTTCATCTTAAATTCACCTGAATTTGCCTGAAAAAGTGAAATTTTCCCAGGAAAATTCAATGCAAAAGAGGCAAAGCTGGCAATTTGCAAAGTTATTTATGAAGGATAATTTTGCAACTTTGCCAGAACTTTGCCAGCAAAGTAAAACTTTGCAGCATTACTAAAATATATACATGTCGGATACAGGCAGGGATGGGTACAGGAAAATACTGCTAAGATTACCCGACCAAATGCAGGCTGATAGACCATGAGAATAGTTAAATGGAGGTGCACAGCAGGGCAACAAAATGGCATAAAATGTAGAGATAGTAGAAGGAGGAACTCAGCGTAGACGTGCCAGGGCCATGACAGGATAAACTGAAAAGGAGTTTATGCTGATGCTTGAGTGAGAGTTGCTGTGGAAAGAGAACAGATGAAGTTGGGGGAGATGTCCTAAATAGAGGGAAGATGGTAGGAGAAAGCAGACTGCCCAGCTGCAGATTTAAAGCTGAAAATAAAGATGATGTAAGAGACTCTAAAGTGAAGTGAGTAGTAGGTAGAGTGGACAGGGAAGAGGAGAGTGAATGGCTAAGTATTGTCCACGGCTAACATTTGGCACTAAAGTTGGTGACTAGGGTTGAAAGGGTGATAGAGTTTTGGAAAATAAGTTATTTATTTCTTGATAATATTAGGGAGTGTGCATGGAAGAGTGCGTGTGTGTTATAGGGTTATATACTGCCCATGTTTAGTTAGTGGGTATTTGCTTGATGGTATGTGTGAGGGTTACTTGTTAAAGGGGTTGTGGTAGTAGTGTACTGTTTTAGTTAAGCAGTCTCTAGGATGTGTTTCCTGCTACAGTCTCCTAGGCTCTGTTACTCCCCACCCTTACTTACAGCCCTACACCCGTTCTGTGACCCATCCCCACTAGGTTATGTGTATAGTCAGAGCAGGGAAGTGGGACTGGAAGAAGGAACAAGAGAATAATGAGGGACAGGTTGAGGGCTGATGGGGAGGTTCCTATCAAGGTTATGAAGACTAAGAAACACCCTGAGATGACAAGGGGACTGGAGAGAGGCCAGACGTATATAGTCCCTTTATCCAGAGAGCCCACCAGACTGAGCAGACAGGCAGCTGAGGGGCCAGCCTCCTCCTTTCATCCAGTTTGGCCAGTGTTATGCAATGCTAGGTTGATGAGAAATACGTCTGCTATTATGGAGGATCTGGTTTCCTCAGCTGACTTGGCTTGCATTACCAAGACTTGGTTGGGAGACAATGCTGAACCAGTACTGGAGTCATCAGTCCTGGCAGTATTCCTGGTGGTTCACTTCCCAAGAAGGGTGTCACCAGGTGTGGGTTTAGGATAACGCAATTTCAGGCAGACCACATGTCAGGTGCATAAAAAACACAAGGTTGTGTTTATCATTTTATTTCTAGAGCAGATAAAACAAATAAATCATACAGCAAATAAGAAACAAAAGGTTAGTCAAAAGAAATCAAATGACAACTGCTTCAGTCCAGCAGTGTCAAAGGCTTTTCTTCAGCCTAGCATGAATCAAACAGTGTGAAAGCACACACCACCAGGAGGTCTTCGCTTTCCTCAGTCAGTATCCAACTGACCACCCTATCTATCCTCTCTCATCATTGAGGTAGAGCTTTTCATAAACTCACTAGAAGCTGGAAAATTTTTCCACTGCCTTTTGATTAACAGCAAACATAACATAAATCTAGCAACTAGGGGCCACTATTGCTAAACAGAGAACAGTTATTTGGCAGCCACCTGGAGCACACAAGAACTTGTTTATAACATTGGAAAGGTCAGAGCCAAGGTCAGAACTTTTTGTGCTCTCCTAAGCTCTCCTGCAGGGTCAAATTACCTCAAGCTGTCTACTACAAAATATATCTGAGAAGGGGGCTGCTAACATCTAGAAAAAGCAGACACAAACTGTTGTTATTCTTCTATTAAAACTGCCCTCTTAGTTTTGTAACTGTACTCTTGGTTTTGTTTTTAGGTTAATATGCACAGAAAGCTTTATAAGCACTTCAGCACTTAATGTCTAACTGGCCAACCAACATGTTGGACATTATACAAAACATATAAACTGCTTAAGGAAGGGGTTTCAATGTATCCCAGGGGTGTCCACTATGACAGGGGTCACACTGTCACAGAGAGATCACAGGGGAGTGGGAATGGCCAACTGTTTAAGACCTGTGCTGAAGCTAGTGGTCCACCTGGTAGGGGATACCTCGTCATTTGAGTGTGCAGCTGTGCATGAGGGTCCAGGTGTAGGCTGCAAGATCCTCCTACTGTACTGATGAGGGGAGCTTCCGCAGGATTGCGGTTTCATCGCTGATAGGGTGTTGTAGTCATAGATGGCTTATTCTTGGTGACTTTAATGCCTGGGTCAATGATGAAAGCTCAAATTTTGGTCAAGATTTCCTCCAGAGTACAGAATATCTGGGCCTTGCACAAATGATTACTTCTGGAACCCAACAACATGACCATGCCTTGGACATGGTATTCTCACTGGGGCTCGAGACTGATAATCTCAATTTTGATCTGGTTGCTTGGTCAAATCACTGCACTATTAGGTTGAGTTTCAGACCCCCGTCCCATTGTAGTCCATTCCCTGTGGAGGTTGTCCAGTTCTGCCCTTTGAAACAGCTTCTACCAGAGGGACATTTCATGGTGCTGGACACCTCAGAAGTGT
This sequence comes from Neoceratodus forsteri, assembly GCA_016271365.2. Taxonomy (NCBI): domain Eukaryota; kingdom Metazoa; phylum Chordata; order Ceratodontiformes; family Ceratodontidae; genus Neoceratodus; species Neoceratodus forsteri. Next base: position 869,449,535 of record CM057452.1, on the reverse strand, counting down.
TGAAAGTAAATGCTGGGGTGCTGAAGGCACCGGTGACAGCCTATAATACAACCATTACTGAGGCCTTTAACCTCTTAGAACCAGTCTGTGTACACCTGCTGGTGTCACGCCTTGACTCACCATAGTTTGAAGGTGAGCTGAGAGCAATGAAAACCAGGGAGCTTCTTGGAGGAGGTCCAGGGCCCAGGAAGGCAAACTGGTTCTGATGTCTCATTATGATGAGTATCAGAAAGCAATCACCCAGAAGATGGCATTTTTATCTGTCTAGGGAGATTGCTGCTGTTAGGAGCCAACCAGCTCAGCTCATTAGGATGGTAGATAGGCTTTTACATCTGGCTTGTCTAGAGCCCATGAGAGCCTTTTCTCTTGTGAAATGTGAGGAGTTCATTCAGTTGTTCTCGGACAGGGTGTCCTCCATTAGGGCTGGGTTCACCCCAACAGAGTGGAGCCTGGGAGTCAGGATTGTGTTCAGCAGTCCTAGTGGGAGTTCTGACCAGTGATAGCGGATGAGGTGTGTGGGATGATCTCTGAGCTGTGTCCAACATTTTGTAACCTGAATCCATGTCCAGCATGACCACTGATGAGCTGTGTTGATCATCTGGGCCTGGTGTTCACTGAGATCGTCCAGTGCTCCTTGTTAGAGAGGGTTTTCCCAAAGTTGCTGGAAGTGCTCTGGTGAATTCTCTTCTGAAAAAGGCACAACTGGACCCAGACATCTTGGCAAATTACTGACCTGTCTCTAACCTTCATTTTTTGGGAAAGGTTGTTGAGAAGGTGGTTGTTCTACAGCTTGAGGCACACCTCAATGCCTTGCACATCTATGAGCCCCTACAATCAAGGTTTAGATCAATGCCTAGCACAGAGACTGCACTAGTTTGGGTGCACAATGATTTTCTCAGGGTGAGAGATAGAGGAGAAATGTGAGTTCTCATTCTCCTTGATCTCTCATTAGCATTTGAAACTATGGAACGTGGGCTGTTGTTGGACTGGCTCAGGGAGTACATATCACTCACCAGCAAACTCATCAGCTGGTTTGAGTCCTAGCTCAAGGACAGGACTCAAAGGGTAGTGTTGGGAGAATGCTACTCACAACTGATAGCTCTGTCCTGTGGAGCACCCCAGGGCTCATTCTTGTTCCCCTTGTTCACAGTGTCTATGCTGCTCCTTGGTGAGATAATTAGGCAGTAAGGGCTCAGATTTCATTGTTATGATGATGATGATACTCAGCTGTACTTGTCTTTTGTACCTGGGACATTGGAAGCAGTTGATGTGCTAAATAAGAGCTTGGCCGAGATTCAGACTTGGATGTCATTGAGCTGGTTGAGACTGAACTCAGAGAAAACTGAAGTGTTAGTGGTCAAGCCAGGTCAAAAGAGGGGAGTGGAGGCCACTGGTTATTGGCTTCCACCAAGGTGAAAAATCTGGGAGTCATTCTGAATAATGGGCTGACGCTGGAGGCTCAGGTGTCTGCAGTGGTCTGGAGTGGCTTTTAGCATCTACAGAATATCAGCCTAATTAAAACCATTGTCCCACCTGATGACAACCATGGTGATACATGTGTTCATGACTTTGAGGCTCAACTACTGCAAAGCTGTATACCTTAGAAACATAGAAGCATAGAAAATGATGGCAAAAGGAGACCAAGGATCCATCAAGACTGCCCATGGGTTTCCCAGACCTTCCATGGTTCCCAAAACCTAGCCTCCAACCTAATTCCAATATCCTCTGTACTTATGTGGACCCTAGCCCTATCCCACCCCCTCTTGAAGGCAGCCACAGCTTTTAATCCCACCACTTTGACCAGCAGTTTTTTGCATGGCTCAATGACCCTTCCTTAGTGCTTTCTTAGATCCCTTTAGAAGCTTCCACCCAGAAGCTTCCATTTGTGTCCTCTAGTTGTTAAGCCATCAACCCTGTTAAAAAGTTCAGCGTAGGGTATTTTATTAATGCCTTTCAGGAACCTGAATGCCTCAATCGTATCCCCTCTCTCCCTCCTAGTCTCCAGAGAATACCAGTTCAGAGACTTTAGGTGCACCTCGTACAAGAGCCCCCGTATGCCCTGCACCATCTTAGTTTTCCTCCTCTGCACAATCTCCAGCCTATCCCTGTCCTTCATCAGTTGAGGCCTCCAGAACTGGACACAGTACTCCAAGTGAGGCCTCACCAGCTACCTATACAGTGGGATGATCACCTCCCTGTCCCTGCTGTAAAATCCTCTACCTATACACCTTAGCATTTTATTTGCCTTACTGTAATCCTTGTTGCATTGACTAGACTGCTTTAGGGTGTTGCATATGTTGACCCCTAGATTTCATTCCTCATGTGAGACACTTAGACTCCATTAAGCTGATATTCTGCCCTTGGGTTCTTTTTTCCTAGATGCATTACCTTGCATTTCTTCACATTAAACTTCAGCTGCCAGATATTGGACCATTTTTCTAATCTCTGTAGGTATTCTGCCCTGTCAACCCAACCCCCTTGCTTTATATTATCCACAAAGAGTGCAATCTTGTTCTGAATGCCTTCACCAGTGTCACTAGTAAACATGTTAAAAAGGCCCAAACCCAAGACCAAGCCCTGGGGCACCCCATTATTGACCTCTTCCTCTCCTGATTTCACCTCATTAACTACACCTCTCTGACATCTGTCCTGTAGCCAATTATCCGCCTACCTAATTATGATCTTTACAGTACCTAGGTCCTCCAATTTTCTAAGCAGGCACCTGTGCATTACTGAATCAAAGGCTTTACTGAAATCAAAGTAGAGGAGATCCACTGGGTGGCCTCAGTCCACTTCCTTAGTCAACCAGTCAAAAAATTAAATGAGGTTTGTCTGGCAGGAACTCCCCACAACAAACCCATGCTGTCAAATGTCCTGAAGACCATTTCCTCCAAGAAATTCCACTAGGTCTCTAGGTCCTGCTTAATTAATATGTCCATTCATTTCCTGACTATTGATGTGAGAATTACTGGTCTGTAGTTGCCAGCCCCCTGTGTGCTCCCTCCCTTGTGGAGGGGTACCACATCTCCAATTCTTTAGTCACATGGCACGGTTCCCATTTGCAATGAGTGGTTGAACAAATGTGCCAAGGGTTCTGCCAATTCCAGAGCAAGTTCCTGCAGCACCCTAGGGTGCAGTCCATCAAGCCCTGCTGCTTTGTCCATCTTTTGGTGCATCAGTGCCTCCCTGACCCTGTCTGTGGTAAATGATGATGTGTCCATTTGCAGGATCCCCCTTTCGGCAGCCTTGATGCTGCATTTGGAATTGGTCCACCAAGTTCCTTGGTGAATACTGAACAGAAGAAGTTGTTCAGTGCAGGTTCCTTCTGTGCATTGTCTTCAATGATCCTCTTTCCATCTTAAAGCCAAACTATCTCCCCCCTCCCATTCTTCCTCTTCTTCTGTATGTATCAAAAGAATTGTTTGTCCATTGATTTAATCCCCGAAGTGATCCATAGTTCAACTGATGCATTTGCCAGTTTTACTGCTCTCTTTGCTTCTTTGCAATTCTGTGTGTAGTTGTCCCATTCATTATCCCCTCGGGTTGTTTTGTATATGTATATGAGACTTGCCTTTTGCTTCTAATTGCTTCCCTGACATGGGTGGTGAACCAAGTGGGTCTCTTGTGTTTATTCCATTTCATTCCTGACTTTACGCACAGCTTCATGGCCTCTAGGACAGTCTTTTTAACCTGCCCCTAGATGTCCTCTACCTCCTGTTTTTTGTGAATTCCTGCAGTTTTTCCTTGACTAGTTGTTTCATCCTTCCAATGTTTGCTCTTCAGCCCTGGACTGAGATTTAACTTCCTCATGGGATAGCTCAAACCAGACTGAGTTGTGGTCACTATTAGCCAGTGGCTCCCAACCTTAGCAGCACCAACAACTTCTGAGTTGGTGAGGACCACATCGGGGGTGGCCCTAAGCATAGTTGGAGTGTTCACCAGTTGGGTGAGTAGGCAGTCCTGAAAGGCTTCCACCACCTTTTGACTCATGAGGATCTGGCCTTTGGGATTCCCCAGTCCACACTGGGCAAGCTCAGATCACCAACCATCACTGTATCCCCTTTCCATGTTGCATCCCTGATTTCTTCCAAAGACATTTCATCCCCATCCTCTGCTTGTCCTGGTGGCCTGTGTACTGCCATGAAGCAGTTCTTTTTCCCAGATGCTGAACTGAGTTGCACCCACAGGTATTCCACACCTTCTTTTTTGCTGATGTTGAGTGTTGTGGCTATCATCCCCTCCCAAACATATAGTGCTACCCTTCCCCCTCTGGCCCCCTTCCTGTTCTGCCTGAAGAATGAATAATCTGGGACTGAAAAGTCTCTGTAGCTCATGTTTCTGTTATTGCCACCAAATCCAGTTAGGCTGCTGCCATTATTGCCTGTAGCTTTCTCGTTTTATATCCTATGCTTTTTGCCTTGAAGCATACTTCCTTCTAAGTACAGTATCAGCAGAAACTCTTTTTTTTCCCATTCTTATGTTCTGGCTTTGTATTTTTTGGTTGCTTGGGCCCCTTTGCTTCCTCCCCAAGACCTCTTTTGTTTCCTATCCTTGTTTGCCATTAGTGTGGAGTTATTCTGTGTTTGTGTGGGAGTGTCAGCTAAGTTCCGATCTTCCACGCTGTGATCAATAGGTTTCTAGCTGTGAACTCCCGCACACCTATTTTAAACATCCTGCATAGATGTCAAATTTCTGTCTGAGCGAGCTCACCCCTTTACTTGGTTAGCTGCAATAGAAGTATGCTGTGATGCCTGCAGCTGCTGCAGAACATGGCTCCCCAGCTACTGATGGGCCTTCCTAGGTCCTGTCATGTGTCACCAGTGCTACACTATCAGCACTGGCTGATTGTGAAGTACAGTAACATATCTCCTTTAAGACTGATTCTCTGATCTATAAGGCCCTATATGGGCTTGGTCCAAGCTCCCCATTAGAGCTCCTGCATCCTCTCATACCTGTGCATCGTCTTCACTCTGCCAAGGAAGGTCTCCTGGTAGTCCCTAGGGTGAGATTAAAATCATCCAGGGACCGAACATTTAAAGTAACACCCCCTGTCCTCTGGAATTCTTTGCCCAGAACTTTGAGGGAGGCTCCCTCAGTGGAGATGTTTAAATGGAGTCTGAAAACTTTTCTACTTATGCAGGCATTTGGGGTTTAATTTGTCTTCACCCTCTGTACAGTATATATGCATTCTGCTACTGTTTAACTTTTGTTTAATTTTGGTGGTTATTGTTCAATTTATTTAAGCATTTTAATGTTTTCTATGTTTTGCTTTTCTTTTGTAATGACACCCTGAGCATCTGGGAAGCATGCCACAAACAAAGACTACTACTACTACTACTACTAAAGACTACTAAGGAGGGCAAGGGGAGAACTCCATATTTAGAGAGGAAAGATACTCCGAGAGAGAGGTGTTGGGATTTTGGAAAGCAAGAGGAGGGACAGTGAACTTAATATAGAAGGAGCAATGATGGACAAAGGAGGGGACATTAGAGGCAAACTGGCAGAAGAGCATGGAAAAGAGCGTCCAGTCTGGTGTGCAAGGAGATGGGGTGGCTCCTCAGACCACATCTGCATAATCAAACAACAGGAGAACCATTTTGGTGGCGAGTTCCCAGTGGACTGGGATAGGTCAGCAATGTTTGTTTTGATAGAGCGTGGAGCTTTCTTTGAATGGCATCAATGTGGATATAGATCTGCTCTTAGCTCTACTGTTCTACTCTGAAAAAACATCAGAACACTATAATAATAGGAAGAAATCAAAAGTTAAAAACAGGCAAAGAAAAGAAAGGGCATTCATTATTTCTCAACTGTTGAAAGTCTAGCAATAGGGACTATACTGATGGAGATATTCCAGTGTCCTTCCTCTGGGGTGCAAAGTGGGGGTGGCTGTAGATATGACTATAGTGGCTGCAGGTAAACCTCCCCGCACAAAAGGATGTAACACAATAATGCTACAGTATATCACAAAATGCTGCAGTAAGCTTTAGGGAACAGTGTAATTCAATGGCATTTAGGCTGTTTTTTCCTGCAGTATTTCTGACGTAATTTACTGCAAGTTATTGCATTGTATTGTGGCTGGCTTCTAAACACACATGTGCACATGCACATACACACACACACACACACACACACACACACACATGCACACACACACACACACACACACAGCATTATGGAGGTATATGTGATTTTGTATTTCATTGAAACTTGGTTTCCTGGCCAGTGCCCTTTGGGGTAACCATTGCCTCAGTGCTTGCACACTGAGGTTCTTTGTCTTTTAGCTTGTTTTTTGTTTTTATTGGGTTCACCACAACATACCCCAGATAGACCGTCTTAGAGTAGCTAGTTCATTCCACTGTGGTGTCAAACAGACGAAGCACACTGATGAGTCCTAATAGGACGAAACACGTGTATGTGTCTTCTGTTAGCACCCTTTGCAGACTGTTTGAGAGACCTTTTGGTACCATGCATTTCTGCTTAAAGTTGAACCAGCATAATATACTGTGGTGATTTGCATATACAGCCCATGGTGCTTCACATTATGGGGGTATGTGTGATTATATATATATATATATATATATATATATATATATATATATATATATATACTGTGTTATCCTAGCACATACAGTGCCATTGCTCAGAAGACATAATTGGGGTGCATTATTGAAGAGCACAACCTCTCAGAGTCAAAAAGGGTTAATATGATAGATTCAATATGTTAATTGCATATCCTCAGAGTCAAAAAGTCCACAGTTCAAAGAAAAGAATCCATCAAAATCAAAAAGACATCCTGCAATAAAAAAACACATGACATCCCTCCACAGCAATGCTGCTCATAAATCATGTGCTGCAAAGGAAATCCATCCAATAACTTTGAAAAATACAGACTGCCTACACAACATTCAAGCCCCAAAAGCCTCAGTGCTGCTCATGCAAGAAACGTATCTTAACATCTAATAAAAACACAAAATATATTCCAAACCTATGATTCCACACAACAAAAATAAATACAGTACACATACTGTACATGCATCACTAAACTGTCAGCAAAACTTCTATAAATATTGCTCTAAAAGTTAATAAAATATCCACTTATCAGACATGTAGAAACACAGACCAGTTCAAACTCTCTGCTTGAACTTCATCATCCATTGCACTACAGTGCACCTGAGGTAGGTCACATGGCATCTGAACAACAGCCCAGGCATCCTGGTCAGAATCAGATCACATGTAAAGTACAGAAAGCACAGCCCAGGCTTCCCAATCAGCTTCACAGATCACAAGGGAAGCAAAGGAAGTTAAAAGTCTGGTATACCTAATTAAAGCAACTGTCAAATATAATCATGCAACCATAACTCACTCTTTATGGCACAATCACACCCAATTAGTGCAGTTTATCAGCTGCAACCTAATCCGTGCCAGATATCTAATTTATGCTAATACCCTAAAGCCAATAATTTAAAGATACAGCACCAAATCACAAGTATATGACACTGCTAAAAAGCTAGCATTACTAAACATTTTATAAGTTAAATAAGATAATTCCATCATGGTGATTATAATTGTCAATGTACAGTACTTTGTTGTTGTGGCAGTCCCTCACCCTTAAGTCATGGGAAATCCAACCCAACCCTAGCTACATTACCATCATTCATTCATTCATTCTATCTATCTATCTATCTATCTATCTGTCTGTCTGTCTGTCTGTCTGTCTGTCTGTCTGTCTGTCTGTCTTTCTGTCTGTCTGTCTCTGTCTGTCTGTCTGTCTATCTATCTATCTATCTCTCTCTCTCTCTCTAATTCCTTCTTCCCTATGGAATAAGTGATATTTCCTTATATTGGCTCTATCTATCCATCCATCTATCTATCTATCTATCTATCTATCTATCTATCTATCTATCTATCTATCTATCATTATCAAAGCTATCAATCAGCAATCATACATTAGAAGGCAGAGTTCCTGTCTGGTGAGATTGCTGCTGCTCAGAACCGACCGGCTCAGCTCTTTTGAACTGTGGACAGGTTATGCAACTCAACCTGTCTACAGGTTCGAGGTGCATTTTCACAAGTTAAGTGTGATGAGTTTGCTCTATGCTTTGCAGATAGGGTGGTCTACATCAGGGCCAAGATCCATCCAGCACTCTCTACGGGGGTTGGTGGCGGTAGGTGTGCAGTTGCTCCACATCATTTTTTTTTTATATCTTTCAACTGGTCAGAGATTGTGGACACCATGCGGATTGCCCAGAATTTGCAGCCAACATGCTGTAGTTTGGACCCGGGCCCTACACGCCTATTACTGGGGTGTATGGAGTCCATTGACCCAGTCCTTGCAAAGATTGTCTGGTACTCCTTAGATTCAGGTGAGTTCCCTAGCTGCCTGAAGGAGGCAGTGGTGACACTGCTCCTTAAGAAAGCTGCTTTGGGCCCAAAAAGCTGCGCTAACTACAGACCCATCTCTAACCTTCACTTTGTTGGGAAGGTGATTGAGAAAGTGGTTGCGCTGCAACTGGAGAACCATCTTACCATCCATGATGTCTACAACCCTCTCCAGTCTGGTTTCCAGAAAAGACATAGTACCAAGACTGCTCTGGTTCGGGTGCTCAATGATCAGTGGCCCGAGCTTTCCGTGATTCCGCTGATGCGGCAAACCGCGGAAATATCCGCTGAATTTACCATCACCCGCGGAATTCACGGCTGCCCACAGAACAAACATTCTTTGCCGACGGTGGTGCCCAATCCCCTGTCGGCTTCACTGCCCCCTCTCTAGTGGTAGTATGCCATGCTGGGAGCCCACCCCAGTGTGGCAAAAACGTCCTTTGCCAATGGGGGTGCCCAATCCCCCATTGGCTTCACTGCCCCCCCCCAAATGCTTGTATGCCATGCTGGGAGCCCACCCCAGAGTGGCAAAAATGTCCTTTGCCGACAGGGGTGCCCAATCCCCCGTCGGCTTCACCGTCCCCCTCCAAGCTGCCTGGTGCCAAGCTGGGAGCCCACCCCAGTGTGGCAAAAGTCCCTCCTTCTATCTTAACAAAAAAAAAAAACCTGAAACAAAAAACCTTCCAATGTTGCTTCTTTTGCCCCCTCCCCAACCCATACCCACCATCTGCATACCCACCTCCCCACACCCCCCTCACCCCACCTCAACCCACACTTACCTCCAGAGCCCAGCGATGATCTTCAGTGGACGGGAACATGTCTGCACTCTTCAAAGCCGACCATGAACTGAAGAAATGCCGGTAAGCTGTATAATGGCATAAATGGATTTTTCAACTTTAGTGCATATCTCAGCCATTTCTGGAATTTTTTCACCAAATTTTCAACATGGGTTTTTGACCTCACTGAACTGTGACACTGTTATTTCATTAATCGGTCCTGAAAGGTGGTTCCGCAGTCACTGCACGGAACCACCTTTCTGGAATGATTAACAAAATGACAGTGTAACAGTTCATGAGGTAGGCTCCTAAAAACCCTATGTTGAAAATTTGGTGAAAATATTCCCCAAAATGACTGTTTTACGAGCGTGTGTTACGCAGTTCCTACGCACGCTCGTAACTTCGAGCATTTTTAATATTTTCACTCCAGACTTTCAGTATTGCCATTTTACCACACCTCATTATGAACAGTACAACTGTCATTTTTCACATCTCACCCGAAATGTGTTTTCGGACATGTAGCACACAATGGCACGGTCGGTGTGCAAAATCAATGTTCCAGACAGATTAATAAAACCTCAGTGATACTGTTCATGAGCAGAGGCTTTGAACTGGCTATGTTGAAAATTTGGTGACAAACGCCCATAAAATGACTGTGTTACAAGCGTGCATTGCACAGTTCCTACGCATGCTCGTAACCTTGAGCACTTTTAATATTTTCACTCCAGATTTTCAGTATTGCCATTTTACCACACCTCCTTATGAACAGTACAACTGTCATTTTTCACATCTCACTCGAAATGTGTTTTTGCACATGTAGTGCACAGCACAATGGCGCGGTCGGTGTGCGAAATCAATGTTCCGGACAGATTAATAAAATCACAGTGATACTGTTCATGAGCAGAGGTCTTAAACTGGCTATGTTGAAAATTTGGTGACAAACGCCCATAAAATGACTGTGTTATGAGCGTGCATTGTGTCAGATATGGCAAAAAAAAAAGGAAAAAAATTAAGGTTAAAAATGTGCCTCAGAATTGCCACAGAAATTGGTGTTGAGTGTTGCAGAAGTTCTGCGGCAAATGAGAACCCTGCCGCAGAACTTTGCTCCAATGTGCAGCAGAAAAATCGGGGCCCTGTCAATGATCTCCTGATGACAATGGATCAGAAGCGCCTTTCCATCTTAGTTCTTCTTGATCTCTCCATAGCGTTTGACATTGTGGACCATGGGGTGTTGCTTGAGTGCTTGAGGGTTATCTGTGGCCTGGCTGGTCCAGTTCTCAGATGATTTCAATCTTTTCTAGCTGGCAGATCTCAGAGGGTGGTGTTGTTTTTTTTCTCTCTGACTCATTCTCTCTGCCGTGTGGGGTCCCTCAGGGCTTGGTGCTGTCCTCTATGTTGTTCGCAGTGTACATGCTGCCCCTCAGAGACACTGTAAGATGATATGGGCTGAGGTTTCACTACTATGCTGATGATACACAGCTCTGTCTATCTTTTGCACCTGACCAGGATAGTGTGGTCTCGATGTTTAACAACTGTCTGGATGAAGTCCAGCTGGTTGAAATTGAATTCCAGGAAGACTGAGGCATTGGTTGTGGATCTGTGTCACCGTATAGAGAGGTCGGAAGTGGGTTTACCCTCTGGGCTTTGGCTTGAGGGTGTACAGCTTTCTACCTCTGAATGGGTGCACGATCTGAGGGTAGTTCTTGATAATGGGCTGACTCTGTGTGTGCAGGTGTCAGCAGGGGACAAGACTTCCTTTTACCATCTTAGGAACATCACCAGAATCAAGCACCTTGTTCCATCTGGGGATTTGCCAATGCTGATCCATGCCTTTGTGACTTCACACCTGGACTACTGCAACTTCCTTTACCTGGAGCTTCTGGGGGGTTGATATCAATCACTTGCAGCTGGTGCAGAATTCTGCAGCACGGTTGTTGACTGGGACCTTGTGCTCCAGTCACATTACTCCTGTGCTGTATGATCTGCACTCGCTCCTATACAGTGGCAGATCTCCTTCTGACCTGTAAAGCCCCGCACAAACTGGGACCGAGCTATCTGCAACAGCTCCTGACTCCCTACAGCCCTGGTCATCCTCTCCGCTCAACTAATGAGGGGTTGTTAAAGGTTCCCAGGGTGCGGTTGAAAACATCTGGGGTGCGGACTTTTATGTTTGTTGACCCTTCCTTGTGGAACTCTCTACCTCGTCAGGTTAGAGTGTGCCGGACCATGGAAAGCATTAAAACAGGCTTGAAAATGTATTTATTTAAGCAGGCATTTAGCACTTAGACTTTATATGAAGTCAGATGTTTTAATCAAAGTATTCATATTCTGAAAAAGGTTTTAATAGAATTGCTTGTTTTAAGATATTTAACTTATGTAAAGCACTTTGATTTTTAGAATTGCGCTAAATAAATAAAGCTACTATTGTTATTATTACTATTATTATTATTATTACCTATTTCCTCTTCCATATGGAAAAAGTGATATTTCCTTGTATCGTATCAACTTAATTGACCCACCCAACTTAATAACACATTAACACTGATGAGCATATATAGCAACCATCTTATTAACACATGCAACATCCATTTCAAGCACCTCTCAATGTTGCACAAAAATAACCCTTAAAAAGCAGCAAAAATGAAAAAATTCTACCTACAAACTGACCTGTCTTAAAAACGGTATCGCTAACCTAACAACAGTATCCAACTACACACTTAAAAAATGACCATGTCTCTTGATGCTCCAGTCCTCCTTTCATATGTGAGCCCTCCTATGCTGCTGCTACCTTCATACTGCTGCTGTTGCATGCCACTAATACCAATGCCCAGCTGCTCCACAGTATGCCATGTTGCTTTTGAGTACATACTCAAGGCCACTTTTGTCCATGACTCCTGACCACACACTGTGAGAGCATTGAAGCAAAGCTGAGCTGTTCTGGCTCGAGCAGAATGCAAGTGAAACCATTCTTATCCCATAACAAGTGGCGACGGGGGGCATATTAATATGTTACAGATCAAGCTTGATGAATATTTTTTTTTTTTTAACTGTCCAGGAATGTGCCTATTTCCAGGGAATCTGCATTTGAGATGCTCTTCACAGAATAAGAGTGTGTCAGGCAAAGGGGAAAGGAGTGCTCTAATTGGTCAGGAGCACTCTCTCAAGCTGTAATAAACATAAGATGGTATCTCATACATATAGTTCTGAAGTTCTAAGTTCAGTTAGCACAGACCATTTCCAAAAAAGGGAATTCTCTAATATTCTGCAAAATGAAACAGTTTGTTTTAAATGAAAACTTATTTTTTCAACAAAGGTGTTTAACATGATTTATAATAGATTTACAGTATGTATACTATTCCTGGCCTGTGTCTCTTATGGTTCTAAGAGTTTCTTCTGAAGTTCTTTGTATGCCAGAACTGCTTAGCAGAGCTTTGGAGTTCTCTCAGCCAAAGAACTCAAGAATGCACTCTAATAACCATAAAAGACACAGTAACTCTACATATAAACTATGATATTTGATTGCAAAGTCCCATATGCTTGGGAAATATTACCACTGAGTGACTAACACGATCTTTATCTACCTATCTATCTATCTATCTATCTATCTATCTATCTATCTATCTATCTATCTGTTGTATCTCTCTCTCTCTCTCTCTCATCTGTAAAAATAATCCTTATCAAATAACTCCTCTATTTTGCATGCCATGTTCATACTGTGATAATACTGTATCACAAGTTTCCTGCCACAGGATGATGACTCTGCAAGTATTCTCACTCTAGGTCCTTCAGAATAGAAGCCCAACATTATTTAATTCTAGAATCTGATTGTGCCCAACCACCCTAGGCAGATACATGGTTCCTAGTACATAGGCCTAAAGCTCTCAAATTAGAAGCACAATTGTCTGTGACATCACATGCCCATTTAAATGCCAGCTAATTGTGAAGGTAAAATACACATGTTCTTTGCTATGGACTAGCTGGCCCAATTCATTCAAGTGAAATGGACTCAAAAAGTATCTGAGTCAAGTATAATGGTAGGGGGAAGTGGCTGAAATTCACTCCGCGAAGTGATTCATGGAGTAACGTGGATTCCGCGAAGCATTCCACAACGTGGAGCGGGGGTATTTCACGTCATGATGAGGAACATGAAGTCCATTGAAACCAATGACTTTGCATCATTTCACCTTCCCCAAACCACTTCTGCACCAATTTTAAGGCAAAGTATATTGAAATCAATGTACTTCACATCACCTTGCCTTGTTATTGTACTCCAAGGCAAATTTTGCAGTGCCTCAAGGGACTGAAGGTTAGGTGGTATGGTTTGAGTTTTCACTGCTATGCGGATGATACTCAATTGTACATGTCCTTTGTGCCCGGCCAAGATGCTGCCATTTCGGTCTTTAACAACTGTCTAGCCAAAATCCAGGACTGGATGAATATGAGTTGGCTGCGGTTGAATCAAGGGAAAACTGAGGTGTTGGTTGTGGACACAGGTCGCCAGGAGGTGGGTTTGTTGGTGGGATCACCCTCGGGTTTATGGCTTGGGGGTGTTCAGCTGACTACCTCAGACTGGGTGCAGAACCTCGGCATTGTGTTTGATGACTGTTTGACACTTAAATCCCAGGTGTCGGCAGTTGTCAAAGTCTCTTTTTACCATCTGAGGAACATCACCCGGGTGAAGCAGCTGGTTCCTCCTGACAATCTTACTACTCTGATCCATGCCTTTGTTACCTCCCGCCTTGACTACTGCAACGCCCTTTATCTTGGGCTACCGAGGGTTGATATTCGCTGCTTGTAGCTAGTGCAGAATGTGGCAGCCAGGCTATTGACTGGTTATTCTAGGGCCAGTCATATAACGCCTGTGCTCGGTGGACTGCACTGGCTGCCAATATGCTGGCGAATCACCTTCAAGGTTGGTTTGCTGACCTATAAGGCCCTACACGATCAGGGGGCCTGGCTACCCAAAAGATTTCCTTTGTCCCTACTGTCCATCCTTCTCTCTCTGATCCACTGACGAGGGATTGCTGGAGATTCCCAGGGTTCATTTAAAGACTTCTGGGGCTAGATCTTTTGGCTTTATGGCTCCAACCCTGTGGAATTCTCTACCTCGTCAGGTGCGAGATTGCCCGACTGTCCAGAGCTTTAAAGGGGCATTAAAAACTCATCTTTTTTAGCCTTGCAAATAATGATTTCTAATGTTGCTGCCTGGATTCATTTTAATATTGTTTTACTATTTATTGATTTTATTATTTTATGTACAGGCGCCTTGGTTTTGGAAAGGCACCTTTTCACAAATAAAGTTTGATTTGATTTGATTTGTTGGGTTCTAGATTTTTCTGCACAGCCTCAGTTCTGTGTAGTGTGTGCATAGTGGACGATGGAGACAGTTTCTCCTCAGAGCTCTGCGATTCAAATCCTCTAAAAGCTGTTAAAAAATCCTTTTTGAACCATTTTTTTGGCTCACAATTTAGTACATTGATTGTAGGAAACCCTCCTATGCTCATACTGTCGAGTGTTTATTGTTTGTGTGTGGATTTTGAATGTTAATTTAGAACAGTCATTCTGTGTACTGTGAGGTGTGCTTTGGGGAAGGGGCATATCTGTGGTGTAGGCAGATTAACTGGGAGAAAAAGGCAGTCTTTCTGTTTTGGTTATATTTTTCTTGTATAACTGTGTTAATGTACACATAGTAATATTTTCAGTAATTCTTGACATTTTTTTGCTGACTGTTGGGGTGCAGCAGTGTATAATTTAAGTTTGTTTGAAACATTTGGTTATATTACTAAAGCTGATTTGAATACGCTGTAACCCATGAATATTGATGTATGATGTATTTTTTTATAGCTGTTATAACAACTGTAAATGTTCCTAAATATGTATTCTCTGTAACTAATTCCGGGTCACCTCTGAAAAAGGGACTCCAGGTCTCAGTGGGCTTACCTGGTTACCAAAATCGAAATAAATAAATAAAGGTTTTTAATTTGCTGCATATTACTTGCAGTGTGTGTGTGATGCGTACCATTAAATCAGACAACTTTTATTGTGCCAGAGTAATTGCAGCAGTGTGAACTTGCTATCCACCGCACCTGCATGAATTTTGTATACTGCTTTGTGGTATCTTTACTGGTAGTGGACTGTTACTGCTGTGCACTGCCCCCCCAACTAGCAAAAGGTATTCTTTTCCAGATGTGGATTTGTGCCTTGTGAGCACGAGTTAGGTGTTGTTTTGCCTTTGTGTCTGCATCTCTTGAGTGCACAGTGCAATCTTAATCTGTCTGTGCATTTGCAGTAGCCCATTAATTCTGGGAGCCTTTGCATTTCATGTTACACTCTCATTTTGCTTCGGCAGTGCTGGGGAATTTTCTGGATACGAGACAGTAGTATTTTGGGGATGCACATTAATTCTGGTGACTGTGTGTGACCACTGCGTGCATGATGGAGTGCATCATTAATTCTGGGAGACTTTGCATTTTTCAATACCCTCTCATTTCACTTCATCAGCACTGGGGAGTTTTCTGGACACAACACAGTAGCATTTTGGGGATGCACATTAATTCTGGTGACTGTGTGTGACCACTGCACACATGACAGAGTGCACCATTAATTCTGGAAGACTTTGCATTTTTTGTCACCTTCTCATTTCACTTCATCAGAACTGGGGAATTTTCTGGACACAAGACAGTAGCATTTCGGGGATGCACATTTATTCTGGTGACTGTGTGTGATCACTGCGCACATAACTGAGTGTGCCATTAATTTTGGGAGACATTGCATTTTTTGTTACACTCTCATTTCACTTCATCAGAATGGGGGAATTTTCTGGACCCAAGAAATTAGCATTTTGGGAATGCACATTAATTCTGGTGACTGTGTGTGACCACTGCATGCATGACAGAGTGCATCATTAATTCTGGGAGACTTTACTTCTTTTATTACCCTGTCATTTCACTTTGTCAGCACTGGGGAATTTTCTGGACACAAGACAGTAGCATTTTGGGGATGTACATTAATTCTGGTGACTGTTAGTGTGAGGGGCTGCCAATATTATTGTCACTTTGCCTTACTTCACATTAATGCGGAATGGCAATGCAAAGTAATAATTACAAGGTGAAGTGAGCCTTCCGTATTGGTCACTCTGCGTAGCGGAGTGACAACGTGAAGTGCCCACATCGCGTTCACTTTGCCGGTGAAATTTTAATTCACTGCATCTCCAGTCAAGTACTGGTGATTACAGTGTGGTACAGTCAGACATTTCTGCCGCAGTTTTTATGGTGTCTGACAATAAATAACTCCGAGTGCCATTTATCATCTGACATACTCTAACATTCTAATGATATATTGCTCCTTAATTTAACTTACACAATCAAAATACTTCATGTCTTTTTCTGTGATTATACCTGTGAAGTGTTTGTCAATACACTGGATAGTCTTTTGCATTAATCCACTGACTCAGAACTGACTGAAGAACTCAGTACCCTTATTAGGATAATGCTGCCCTTTATTGTTGCCATGGATTTTGCATTTTGTTTCTGTGAACTAAATAGTCACTTATTTTCTTTCATATCTCATGGAGCTCTCCATGCTTTTTGTATCCCCCTTGTGGTTTACCCATTCTAAGCTATAATTTTACTGCGTAAAGCTGATTGAATGGGGGTTGGATGGGGTCATGTACTGCAATTTGAATTCAAAGCTAATTCTCACCTGTTTCAGTTGACTCCATGCCTAGATTAAATAAGTATACAAAGCGTGACTTGCATGTTATGATGTAATTTGATAGTCTGCCTTGCCTTTCAAATGTTGGAAACAATGGATCTCTTATAGTGTCATGTAGTTTTCAAATGACAGTAAAACTGGGTAATGCTGATCCTATTAGAAATGTTATATAGGACAGATAAGCTGATAGTTTTATAAATAATATTTTCAATGATGTAATGTACATAATGATGTTACTTGTATTATAGCAGAGTTTAATCTCCTTCCCCTTCTTTTTTGCCTCCCCCTCCCCTTACTTGTTCCTAACGCTCTTTCCCTTCCCCTCCCCATCTCACACCAATCCTTCCCTTACCTCCCTCACCACCCATCTCTATCCTCTCCCCTTCCCCCCATCTCCCTCACCCCCCACTTGTTGCTTACATTTTTATATGTACACACATGGGGTCGTATTATAAATTTATCATGTATAAATTATGGTTAGAATGTATCAGTAATATATGCTTTAGCACTTTATAGTATGGTATGGGTCTTTTCATGAGCTGTTATATTTATGACATCATTCTACATTATTTAAAATAAGTGATTTTGCTTCTTTAAAATGATTGCCCATGGCATGGCACCACACTTTGAGAAAGCAGCCGACAGGTGGCACAAATCATCGGTGATGGCAGCCATCATTGCCTTGCTGCTCTTTGCACTGAACACCAGAAAAAAGTTTATGAATTAGCAAAAGTTTGCTGGTGTCATTTTTGAATAAACGGGTGCCTGTCTTCTTGCACATATGAACTGTCTGTGTACAAAACAGTGTCACAGACACTGATCGAGAGGAATACAGGAGAGCTGGTGGAAGAGAGCTTGCACCATGCCTAGGGGATGTCAGGAGTGAGGAACCTCAGAAGGAGTGAGTGGACGTCAGCTGATTGTTGTGAAGGGGGCCCTGTGAGCAGTGAGGAGAGGAGTGCATCTTCAGGAGCAGGGAATACCTAGGTTTTGGTGGAGCTGTGACGTTGGGATGACGGAGGGGTGGAGATGCTGGAACAGTGAACCCACAGGAGGGATAAAGAGCACAGGTTTTCATTGGGGAACTAGCTGCATCTTTTAATAAATAATTGTAGCATCTGGGCATAAAGGGACAGGGGAGTGAGCATACTGCAACTGCTAGGTCTGCAATGGAGTGTATTTGTTAAACTTTTACTAAAGGGCTGGTAGTGTTGATTTTGGTGTATTAATAGAATGCAGGGTCACTGACTGAATTGTGTTTAGCAGTATAGAACACAAGGGAATTGGGTGGCATATTTTAGGGCTCAAGGAGTTATTTGGGGCTGAGCATTATAATACTTGTTTGGCCAGAAGGGGCTAACTGTAAAGTATTTGAATGTTGTCCACATTTTGTATTTATTTATTTTTTTTTCTTTCTGATCTGAGATACTTGCAGCTCTCTCTCTCTCTCTCTCTCTGATGCAGGAGTGGTTGTTCCATTTGGGAGAGAGACGCTGCAAGGCACTGTTTTTTGAAATTTTCACATGAGGGCTTAAATAACTGCTTACAGAGCAGCAGATCACAGACACTGATGGAGAAGTATCAGTCGAGCTGGTGGAGGACAGCCTGCACCACACCTAGGGGTCGGCAGGAGTGAGAAGCCTCAGAAGGAGTGAGGGGACCCCAGCTGATTGTTTTTAGCTGTCAGGAGTTCTTCCCACCTTCCCTCCTTCGCTTCAGCCCACCCACTCTAAGGCTCTTCCTCCTTATATAGAGGGTGGGTTTGTAGTGGAACATGCCTTACTGTTCCTGATCAGAAGGGTCTACTCCACAGAACAGGAAGGGTAGAGTAAGGAAACACAAAGGTGATAAGAAAGGATATTACATTAATTTAGCAACAACAGCACAGGGAAGACCCAAAAAAAAAAAAAAGGTGGGCAAAGCCAAAAGTCAATGCAGAAACAATGATGGGAATAGTGCAGTGCAGTGCAGTGGCTGCCGAGCAGCAATATTCAGAAGAACCTTTTGGAAGATGTGGAGCCAGACCTCTTCTAATTAAAGCGTTAAATAGCATTATACAATGGCAAGAGGGAATCCTCGACCCTGATTGGTCAGACTGGGACTGGACCCGGGATGTTATCCCAGCATAACATCCCAGCTCTAGTCCCAGTACAGTCATGACTGCATGGAAAGTTTAAAAAAAAATCCATCCACAGCTGTCCATTGCTTCCTGCTCGCACTGAAAGTGAAAGCCGCATTTCCAATTGGCTTCACAGTAGGCACAGCTCTCACACATTCCCCAAACAAGCTTTGTTTCTTTCTAAAAAGGAAAAAAAACTTGAAATCAAAGCAGTCTTTAGGATTGGTGTCACAGCAGTCTCCCGCTCCTTCTCCAGTGCCTGCCTCTCCAACACCACCATCGGCTTCACTTCCTGCTTTCTCGACCTCCGTTACTGGTTTCCACAATAAACAATGGACTTTAACTCTGCTCCTAGTTTAATTCTAAATAAATAAATAAATACAACAGTAAAATAGTATGGGATCCTAGTGAAGAAGGAACTGAACAAGTGAGTCAGCTAGGGCGATTTTCAGCAGTCAACATTCGCCCGTTGTACTAACGCTCGCTCATCGTTCAACTCATCTTCCTTTTATGTTTTTTTCTTTTCTTTAAATACATGAAGCAATAGCAGGAGAAAAACAGTTAAGAAAGGAACCCAGTATGAGAACACCTAGATGAGCGGATGGGGGGGGGCACACCTGCTAGACACCTACAACTGACACACAGAATAACAGCTCCACTTGCTGTACAAACATTATAAGGCACTACTTTTCAAATCAATATCCTTCCACAATAAAAAAAAACTGCAAAAATACAATTAAAACAGTATTTTTTTAACCATTTTTCTAATGCAAGTGTAAACGAGCCATTGTATAATAGGAATAATGCCCTCCAGGTGGGTGTTATGCTGGGATAACATCCCTTCTTGGGTGTTGGATGCCCTCGGCCAGTGGCCTCAGGCCAAACCACCTTAAATGGGATGTTATCCCAGCATAACACCTACCCTGTCAGGCATTATTCCTTTAATAATCCCGTTAGCGACTTCCTGGACCCCAGTATTCTCCGGCTGGTGCTGGATGAAGTCCTTACCCCACTCACCAGCCTACTTAACCAATCCCTCTGCCTGGGGCAATTCCCCACTGCATGGAAAACAGCCATAGTCACACCCATTCATAAAGGGGATGACAAGTCCTCCACAAGCAATTACCGAGCAATCTCCATCCCCCAAAGCCCTAGAAAAAGTGATGGCCATTCAAATCACTGAATATCTGACTAAACATAACATCTTATTCCCAGAACAGCATGGCTTCCATGCTGGTCACAGTACCAACACTGCACTAGCTGAGTTCTCCAATTTCCTACACTCCTCCCTGGACACCAGCTCCCTAGCTGGCACAGTGTTCATTGACCTCTCAAAGGCCTTTGACACTGTCTCCCACCCTCTTCTGCTGGATGCCCTCTGCCGCACTGGTTTCTCTGCTGGCTCCCTCACATGGTGCTCGAGATATCTATCCGCTCACTCCCAGTGTGTGTCAAAATCAATGGGACACTCTCTGAAACTCATCCCATCTGCTCAGGAGCACCCCAGGGCTCCATCCTGGGCCCTCTGCTCTTTTCACTCTATCTAAATACACTGCTCAGTGCATGCTCTGGCAAAATTCTTATGTATGCAGACGATGCTGTCATTCTTACTACCCACTGCAATCCCATCTCCCACCAGGACTCTCTACAACAATCCTACAATGATGTCAAAGCCTGGTTTAAGGAGCACAGACTCATCATTAATCTCAAAAAAAAACAAAACAATGCTCTTTGCCCACCCCCAAAACAAAGCCTGCAACTACCCACTCCCTATTCTCCCTAGTACCAAACAACTGCTTGAACAAGTCTGCTCCTACAAATATCTTGGGGTTACCTTCGATTCAGCCCTCACCTTCCACACCCACATTAATGCCCTTGCATCTGCCACTAACACATGACTTGGCATCCTCTACCGCTATAAAAATTGCCTCCCCCCGATGCTCTCCAACTTGCTGTTATGTCTTCAGTACTGTCCCTTGTAGATTATGGCCTGACAGTTTATGGTGCTGCTGACGCTACCGCCCTCAACAAAATTTGCCTCACTGTAAATAAGGCCTGCAGGCTGATTACTGGTGCCCCCAGGCTCACACAAACATGTCAACTCTACAATGAGGCAAAACTCCTTAACCTAGATGAATGGCTATGCTACCAAACCTGCCTCCTCACAAAAAAACTCTACTCAGGCTCTCCCCTCCTGGAGTGACAGCCTCCATCCACCGTACTCCACCCACTATCACAACCCGAACCTCCAACAAGACCACTCTACTGGTCCCCAGATCCAGGACCACCCATGGTCAGAGGTCCTTCTGCTACAGAGCTCCATCTTGGTTTAACTCTCTCTCCCTGCGCCAATCTCCAATGCCACCACAATCTCCAACTTCAAAACTGCCCTTCAGAGCCAACTGTTTAACACTCACAGCTGCTCCTGTCTCTAAATGGGCCCTCAATCTCTCAACACTCGACAACACCCACTGGGCGGCACTCCACCTCACCCCCCCACCTTCTCCACTGTGCACCCTGCCTCTGTAAAAACCAGCATGTACTCAGCTGTCTCACTGTAATTGCTACTAACTGTATAATGTATGAAATGATTTCTGTGTAACTCTAGTCAGTGACTTGTATTCTGTAACCTAAAATTGTTCTGTTTGTTCTCAATGTGACGAGGTACCCTTGGAAATGAGCCTCTGGCTCAAAGGTTTAAACCAATTTACAAAATAAATAAAATAATGTACAGGCACCTCTCTGGGCTGATGGCAGAGGTCACCAGTCTCCAGGCTAAGCTGGCTAGGTTATGGGAGGCCTTCACACTCACCCAGTGGCCACCTCATTAGATTCCATCCCCTCAAGGGTTGCCTTGCAGAGAGATTGGATGGACTAAGGTGGGCTCAGGGAGGGTGAGGGGAGGGGGTTACAGGCACATCCTCTAACTGGTGAAGCTACAAAATTTGTATGCCACCCTGGCAGAGCAGGATGATTCCCCAGAGCCTCCCAGCATAGTCACCAAGGAGGATGAGCGGGGCCTCCATGATGGAACCACAGGGGTGGGCAGCAGGAGACCCCTGAGAAGGAGGAAATAAATCTTGTTTGGGGACTCCATTGTGAAGGGAATAGAGTTGGGGAGAGGCAGTGGAGGGGAAGAGAGGTAGTGTGCCTACCTGGAGACACAGCTCAGTGGGAAGGGGGGCAGATCCTAGGGATCGCCAGGGCTGTAGTTAGGAGGAAGGAGCTGGCTGTCATTGTCCACATGGGGACAAATGATCTAGTGGGGAAAACAGTGGGCATAGAAGCAGTGAAGGAGAACTTTAGGGACCTGGGGAGGGGCCTTAAGCATGTAACATGCTCTGTAGCATTCTCAGAGGTACTGCCTGTCTATGTCATGGGAAAGGAAGGAACATCCACACCAAGGAATTCAATGTATAGTTGAAGGATTGTTGTGGACAGGAGGGTTTTGGCTTCATTGAGGACTGGGGCCCAACCTTGGGGGATGAAGGTCTGTACAAACCAGATGGCCTACATCCATCCAAGAGGGGGACCAAGATCCTGGGTGAAATGTTTAACTGGTTCATCAGCAACCATAGACAAAAGCAGGCAGGGAATACCATATAGCCCTCCCTCACAGGAGGATCAGTCACAGTAAAGGATACTAGGGTCAATATATCACCAAGAAAACAGAAATCCTGCAAAGGAAGCAGAGGGAAGAAATCAGATAATCGAAAAAAAAGCAAAAAGGGGACAGAGGGGAGAAAGGAGACAGGGGACCAAACATGGAAAGTATTATGCATAAAAGCCCGCAGCCTGGAAAACAAACTCCCAGATCTGGAGGCATTAATGAGGATAGTGGACCTGGACATTGTGGCTGTTACAGAAATATGGTACACAGAAAACCATGAATGGGATGTAACCATACCAGGAAGCATGCTTTTCAGAATGGACAGAAAGGGATGAAATGGAGGAGAGGTGGCCATGTACATGAGGGAGGGAATCAAAGCTACTGTGGTTCAGGGACTGCAGGAGGGAGCAGAGGCACTGTGGGTCAACCTACAGACAGAAAGTGGAACAAGCATTAGAAAAGGAGTGATCTATAGACCTCTGGCACAGGGAGAAGAGTCAGATGAAGCACTAGTGGAAACCATCCACAAAATGGCAATCAAACGGGAAATACTGCTGCTAGGGGATTTCAATCTGCCAGATGTGGATTGGAGCACCCAGACAGTAAGTACATCCAAAACCAGGAACATACTGACAGCACTGTAGGGGGAAGACCTCAGACAGCTAGTGGCTGAACCCACCTGAGAAGGGGCCATATTAGACCTGGTACTCACCAAAGGGGGAAGGGTTAAGGAGATTAAAGTAGGAAGCCATATAGGTACCAGTGACCACAGGACAGTGTGGTTTAAGATAACCACAATGAAGGAAACAAACCACACTAAAGTCAAGGTCCTGGACTTCAAAAGGGCCAACTTCAGCAAATGGCAGAATGTCTTAGGGAAACCCTGGCAAAAGAGGGCAAGAGGGGAGTGGAAGAATGATGGTCTATCCTCAAGGGGGCCATAATAGAAGCAACTAACCTCTGCGTTAAACAGCAAAGCAAAAGTAAAAAAGAAACAACTGCTTTGTTTCTCAAGGTAATTGGCTAGGAAAGTGAGGGACAAATAAAATGCATTCAGGAGATACAAAGAGCCACAGAGGAAAGAGGACAGGGAGCAGTATCTAGAGAAACCAAGTGAGGCAGGGAAGGTGGTCAGAAGCACAAAGGCACAAACAGAAGTAAATATAGCACAGGCTGTATAGAAGGGGGATAAGACCTTTTTCAGATATATCAATGAGAGGAAGAAAGAGAGGGGTGGGATTGTTAGGATAAAGGAGGAAGAAGGAGGGTGCACAGAGAAGGACTCAGAAAAGGCAAATATACTGAAAAAATATTTTATTCAGTTTTCACAAAGGAAGAGGAAGGCGAAGGCTCACAGCTCAGCCAAAAAAGCAGACATAGAAGGGAGGTTGACGCCACCCCATTCACAGTGGAGAGAGTCCTGGAGAAACTCGAGAACCTGAAAACAGACAAGACAATGGGGCCAGATGGGATACACCTGAAGATATTGAAGGAGCTCAGAGAGGTGCTGGCAGCCCCACTGGCCACCATATTCAACAAATCACTGGAGACAGGGGAAGTCCCAGAGGACTGGGGAAGGGCAAATGTGATCCCACTCCACAAAAGTGGGAGCAGTGAGGAGGCTGGCAACTACAGACTGGCCAACATGACTTCAGTGGTGGGGAAGCTTATGGAGACACTGCTGAGGGAGAGGATTACATAGAAACATAGACTTTGACAGCAGATAAGGACCACTTGGCCCACCCAGGATTGTGTCATTTCTTGCAGCTAGTGGAGCACAGGATCCAAGGCAGCATAGGTTCATGGCAGGAAGGTCATGCCAAACAAATCTAATAGATTTCTTTGACTGGGTGACCAGGGAGGTGGATCAGGGAAGGGCAGTGGATGTGGCCTACTTTGACTTCAGCAAGGCCTTTGACACTGTCCCACATAGAAGGTTAGCTAACAAGTTAGATAGCATGGGGGTGGGCCCCAAGGTGGTAAAGTGGGTAAGAAATTGGTTGAAGAGCAGGACACAGAGGGTGATGGTAAATGGGGTTCATTCTGAAGAGAGGGAGGTGACCAGTGGGTTACCACAGGGATCTGTCCTGAGACCACTACTCTTCAATGTCATTATAATCAACATTGCAGAGGGACTGAAGGGGAAAGTATGTCTTTTTCCAAATGACACCAAGATCTGCAACAGGGTTGACACTCCAGAGGGGATAAAAACAATGAGGAAGGACCTGGTCAGGTTGAAGGAGTGGTCAGAAATGTGGCAGCTTTGATTCAATGCCAAGAAGTGCAAAGTCATTCACTTGGGGAGCAGAAACTCTGGAGAGGTATGCAGAATGGAAGAGGAAGTACTGGCAGCCACCAGGCTGGAACGGGACCTGGGGTTACTCATATCAGATGACCTAAAGGCAACCAAGCAGTGCAAAAAGGCTGTGGGTAAAACCAGTAGGATGCTGGGGGGGGTGCACTAGGAGGGGTATCAACAGCAGAAAGAAGGAGGTGGCTTGCTGGTGAGACCATAGCTGGAGTACTGTGTCCAGTTTGTGGAGACCACATCTATGGAAGGACATAGACAGACTGGAGGCAGTCCAGAGGAGGGCTACAAAGATGGTGAAGGCATGCAGGATAAGTCTTACAAAGTATGGCTGAGGGAACTCAATAAGTATTCACTGGAAGGGGGGGGGGACATGATAGAAACATTCAAGTACAGTGGTAGTCATAGAAATGTTTTGCAATACTGAGGTATACCTAAGTATACTGAGGCAGAATGAGGCAGGATCACATTACAGTCAATGCAAATTACATCAGTGGTGCCTTGGTGGTATCTCAAGGAAGGAAACTTTTCAATAACTACCACTGTACCTCAAGGGCATGAACAAGGTACAAGAGGGTAGCATCTTTCAAAAAAGAAGATGTGCAAGAACTAGGGGTCACGAAAAGAAGTTAGAGGAGGAGAGAGATTCAAAGGCAACATGAGGAAGTATTTTTTCACTGAAAAGGTGGTGGATGCTTGGAACAGCCTCATGAGAGAGGTGGTAGGAGTAAAAACAGTCAGGGAATTTAAGAATTCATGGGCTAAACATCAAGGTACCCTAGGGACAGCAAATAAATGGTGAGCTGCTGCTCCACTAAGATCTCTGGTTCAAATAAGTAGGAAAAATGGGCAGACTGGGTGGGTCATGTGGTCCTTATCTACTGTCATCTTCTATTTTTCTATGTTTCTATAAAGTGACCTCAATTGTTCTACTGATCATTACTTTTGTTCAGAAGTGGAAATAATTTTTTTGTGTGTGTGTGTGATTTTTGTGCACACACGGAATCAAGCACAATATGTATTCTTCACCAAAGATTATCCTCATCATGAATAGAAGACTAAAGACTGACTCACAAGACTGAATTATTCTCTCCCTCAGGGTTGTTGTCCTTCTAGGTAAGTAGGGATCCAAGTACAGAGCAAGGTAGGGAAACACACTTTGTGCTTGCCTAAACCATACCTGGTGGATTGATAACTTCTCTAGAATGACCCTTATCTCTTGCCCCCCCCCACTACAGGTTGCTACTCTTTGAAATTAACATTTATTCTCCCTAGTCTTAGTACAAGAGGTCACTAAGGAGCTGAATCATTAAATCACCAAATATTGTATGCAAAATCCAAACTCAATGTATAGTTTAAATGGGGTTTCCCAAATTTCTCATCCATGGTATCTCCAACATAACTACACAACTAGCTGATGTTGTAAATGCTTAGTGGCTGCTGGCTAAACCTTTGTCACCTGGAAGCATGCTATGGTCATTCTCCTCCACAAAGAGTGGGGTCTGGATGATCCAGGCAATTAATGTACAGTGCTATCTCTCTGTCATTTCTTTTTTGAAGGTTATTAAAAAGGTTATTTAGAAGTTATTAAAAAGGCTATATAGGGAAAGGGCAACTTGTTTAACCAGGAAAGGCACACTAAGCCAGAGTTTGTTTTCAGGTGAACCTGGGAACACAAGGAAGTAAAAATCACTTGCTCGGGGTCACACATTACGCAAGTGGGAGCTGATGGGATTCAAAGCCAGGTCACCAGGTTTGCAGCTCAGTGCACTTAACCACTATGCTATACTGTCTCCTAACTATTTAGTTAGCAAGAGGCATAGCTTGATTTCATTAATGGGGGGGGCAAGGTCTGATAAATGACTTGCTTTTCATGGGAGAAACTGAACCAGTAAACTGGGGTTTGAGGGTCTGCCTAGGGTCCCCTAAGCTGCAGAGTTTTAGATGGATTCTGGTGCATTCTGAGGGTCTTTTGTATCCTTTATGGATGATTTTAGAGTTCTCTTTTACTTGCAGAAAAGTGGAGAAAAGCACATATAGTACTGTGCCTAACGAAGCAGTCCTGTTCCCAGTCTTCCAGTATACAGTGTATACAGACACTGTAATAGAATAGAATAGTTACCTACTATAACAGTAGATCTTCAAGAGAACCTTCTCCATTGAGCCACATCATAGAACTGTAACCCATCAGTGTCAGGGCCATACAGAACTTTTTGCTGGCTGAGGCCACCCACGTTGACGTTCCTCCTCGGTGCCTATATAAGGTGGGCGACCCCAGCATACCTCAGTTCCCCACTTGAGATGAACTTGGAGGATCATCAGACCAGCAGGGACTGAAATGATCAGGACCACTTTATGTACACAGGAGGAGATGTGGAAACCTGAGTACCAATGCCCTAGGAGGCATCAGAGGAGAACCAGCTTGTGAGAGCAGGCAGGGTAGTCACCCATCCCTCGACTCATGGGTGAAGACAGGAGGAAGAGCTGTAGCTCAATGGAGAGATTCTCTTGAAGATCTACTGATACGGTAGGTTTATTTAATTTATTTATCAATCAATCAACATTTATTTATAAAATAGTGCTATTCCAAAACCATAGCACAAGTGCATAGCCATAAAATCCATGGAAACAACTCCACATGTAAAAACAGCTGTACTAGATTAAATAACATCAGGGAACTCCAGAATAAATAAGTGAGTTTTTAACGCAGATTTAAAACTCTCCATCATCAGGCACTGTTGAATCCGATGAGGTAGAGAATTCCATAGGGATGGGGCCACAAATTAAAATGCATGGGCCCCAGATGACTTTAAACAGATCCTGGGAATCTCTAGCAATCCCTCACCGGTGGAGTGAAGCGGCCGGGAAGGGGCAGTAGGGATGAAGAAGATCTTGCAGATAACTCGGTCCCTGTCCGTGTAGGGCCTTATAGGCCAGTAAACCAGCCTTAAAGGTGATCCCCCACTGAATAGCATTTGGAAATAACCTTTGAGTGACATGCTCTTTTTCAAAGGTTCCACGTCAAGACAGGTAGACAATACACAGAGAGTACATAACATATTTTGTTCCATAATACAGAGGCACAAAAGGTACAGAGAAAACATATCAACAAGCTAATGGTTACCATTTCAGTAAACACAAATTCAGGGGAATCAATATTTGCAGAACAAGCAACCTGAGTAACAGAGAAAGTACAGTATGTGAAAGATAGCAAAAAATAGTAAAAGTTAAAGCAGCCAAGAGGAAGGTATTGTCTATGGTAGCAAGGAAGGAGAGTGTGGGAAGGGAGAGCAAGGAAGGAGATGGCAGGAAAGGGGGAGGAAGTGGATTCGATTAGAACATGCAGGCGGAAGTAGGGAGGGTGCTAGGGGCCTTGCTAGGGCCAGACAGGGGAGGAGAGAGGAGGGAGATTCTATATAGTTAGGGATGAGGAGGATGGTGTTAACAGGGTAGGAAAGGAGAAAGTAAACACAGGATTGTGAATCTGATGGATGGGATGTAGTAGCTCATGCAATTTGGAGGGTTAGTATGTGGGACTACTCAGTGGGGGGAGGGAGGAAGTGCAAGAACCAGGGTATAGTACCAATGCCTGGGGGAGGGGGAGGGCAGAATACTACATTCTCAGAGTAAATGAGAGAAACATGAGAGGCTGAACTTGGGCATTGCTTGTATCTGCTGGTGAAGCCGGTATCCTGCACACACAGGGACCTGGTCCAGAGAAGTGTAACTTCAATTCTATTTTAAAGGAGGGGAGACTGTTGTTGTTTAGTAAATGAGCAGGGATCTCATTAAGCCAAAGATGTGCCCTGTATGTGAAGGACCATTGCCCAAGAGTGTTTTTTCTAAAAGGGACAGCCAGTGAGCTCCTTGCCATACCTCTGGTCTGGTAGCTCGAGTGACTAGCTTTTATTAAATTCTTGATGCAGGATGGAGCCTTCCCAAGTAGTGTTTTCTTACCCATGAGGCATGTCTGATATTTAATCCAGTTATCTAGGTTAAGCCAGCTCATTTACTCATAGAGTAGTCAGGAATGAGTATGGTTGTGTACTCTGAGGGTTAGCCTACATGCCTTATTGAGTGCAGTCACTACCCACTTGAGAGTAGTGTAACTAGGTATTAAATTACCTTCTCAGGTTCTTGGTGGAATGGCACAAAAGGAAGAGACAACAGACAAGTGGTACTCATGTAATAAATGAATTTTTTTTACAGATTAGCAATACAGGCTTACTACCATAACAGTGTGATCACTGGGAGAATATCAGTTTTCCTTACCTAGGCAATGCATTCTCTTTTCTCAGAGAAGCTACGTGTTACAAAAGATCTTATACCCTGATAATAACTATGGCAATGGCTAAAGAAGATACATAAAACGTATATAATTGGACAAAAACAGGTGGTCTGAGTAACCATCATAACTAGTATGAAAAGCTGCATAGCTTGCAGAAGATAGCAAACAATGGGATCTCTATAATCACCATGGTCAGTTGCAATTGTAGTAGTGGACAAGTACTTAAGATGGCACTGTTGCCCTTACTTATGAAAACACAGTTAGAAACATAGCCAAAAGCTTTTTTCTCAACTAAAATATGTTGGTAAAACATAATATAGTATCAGTAGAACATAGTAGAACACAAATCCTGACACTTATGCTTATATGATGTGTCTTTGCCTTAAGGGTAGTACATGTACCTACATAGGTTGCGATCTGTGAGTTGGGGGCACCGTCAGGGGTGCTGGACTATGGATAACAGTAGTGTATGATGCTGCATCATAAACCACCAATCCATAATCTATGATTGATTGGATGGAGCTATCGACCGATAGCAGTTGAGCAGAGGGTGTAAGATACTGTTTATGCCTGTATAGAACTCCTAGTTTGATATTTACTGCTTTTTACAATCTGATTAATATGCTGAGTGAAACAGAGAGTGTCGTCAATAGTGACCCCAAGATACTTGAAGGTATGTACCTGCTCAAGGGGTTCGGCCTTGTTGTTGACAATAGAAAGGACTGGGTATGCCTTCTTAAGACAATGGCTTGATATCAACATTGTTTTGGCCTTCTTGTAATTGAGAAAATGTTTTTGTGAATTAAACCATTCCTCAAGATGGTAGAAGGTGGACTGTAACTCCTCTTGCAGATGATGTAGCTGGTCACTGCTGCTCAGTATGACAGCATCGTCCACATACAATATAATTTTGCTCATACAAGCACCAGGTAGGCTGTTCAGAAATAAACTGAAAAGGAGGGGGCCCAGAATGGAGGCTTGTGGGACCCCAAACCAATCTCCCTAGCCATAGACATAACAGACCCCATTGTGATGCACTGGGATCTGTGGGACAGATAGTCCTCTAACCAGTGGACAGTTTCCGAGGCAAGCCTCAGGGACAACAGTTGCTCAAGTAGGATAGGATGGTTGACAGTGTCAAAGGCCTTAGTGAGATCTATGAAAATAGATTCCACTAACTTGTCACCACCCATAGTTTTGTGCACGTAGTCAGAGAATTCAACTAATGCAGTGGCCATACTGTGGCTCCTATGAAAGCCATGCTGCTGCTGTGGACACTGCAGAATGTACTTCTGGATGCACTCTAAGATCTGATCTGACACGATTCTCTAGAATACTTTTGAGAGGGGGGAAAGAATAGAAATAGGCTGGTAGTTGGCCATATAGGATCGGTCACCAATCTTTAAGACCGGAGTCACTAGGGCCAGTTTCCACAAGGATGGGAATTTTGCAAGGTTGAGAGATTTATTTAAAATTTTAGTAACTGGGACCAGGACATCATCAAGGGCAACTGCCATGAACTTCATGTCAATATTGTCACTGCCAAGCCTGGTTTTACCTAGAGCCTTTTGGACATACTTTCTGACCTCCTGGACAGTGACGTTTGAAATTAGAAATTTGGCCGGTTAGGGTAGTTTCTGGATGTTAGCTGTGTCAGCTCATTGGAGTTAAGGTAGCATGTGGGAAGGACAGAGCTAAGATCAGAGAATGCAGAGTTGAAAGGTTCAGCAATTAAATTAGGACTCAAGGAGGGGGTACCATTGATATTCAGTATGGTGGGGTGTTTCCAATCCTCTTTACCAAGTAAGTCCTTAATATTTGCCCAAAACCTTTTACCATTACTTCAACTAGGATCCAATTTTTCCTTAAAGTATTTAGCCTTTGCAAGCCTGGTGAGGTTTGAACACCTATTTCTAGCTGCCCTGTAATTCTGAAAGTCAGTAAGGTTGCCAGAGTTCCTGGCCTTGCTCCACAGATTTTCCAGGTTCCTCATCTGTTCAAGGAGGCCACATGTGACCCACCCATTTGAGGAAACTCTGACTTTTCTTTTCCTCACAGGGGCATAGATGTCAGCAATCTCATTAATGTATCCAAAAAGAATTCCATTGCCTGGTCTATGTCTTGGAGTTCATCTATAGGTGACCAGTAAACTAGGGACAGGGCAGTTTTAAAGGCATCTAAGAAGCTTCTCTTGATAAAATGAATTTTTATAGTGATGGGGGGACCTTTTTTGTCTTTATTCACCCATTTGCAAAGTATGGGGGAATGATCGCTAAGGCAGTCAGACAGCACCTCAACATTTCTGATTCTGGAGGGACAATTTGACAGGATCCAATCCAGAAGAGTGCCTTTGCTGCTCTAAGTGTTCAATCTAGTGTGTTCACATACCATCTGTGTGAGGTACAAACTGGCTACCCAGTTCTTTAATGGATCAGAGTCCCTGCTGAGCCAGTTAATGTTGAAGTCACCTGTTATGATGACTTAATTGTTTCTCTTTACTTTAAAGATCATATCCAAGACTAAGCCAAGTCCCTGCTTGACCTTACAGGGAGGTAGGTAGACCATGGCAATGGTGAGTGATTTTTTTTGTTGACCTATTAGGCTAGGAGCTTGTAATCTGCTGTGATTCTGGAGATAGGGATTCTATCCAGGGAAGCGTACTGCCTAACATAGATAAGACAGACCGTACCCATTTTCCCTAATCTATCGAGCCAAAAAGTTGCATAACCTTGCATGGCAATAAAATTGTCTTTAATTTTAGAGGTGAGCCACATTTCAGTTAGGCAGATAATGTCAGAGCAGTGAAGTTGTGTGTCCATGCTTGGAACTGAGCCATTTTAGGAAGCAGGCTTCAGATACTCATAGCTATAGCTACTATTTTCACTCCACAATCCTGTTTTCCATCAAGGAACCTAGATGTAGGTGGCCCAGGGTTAGGGTGTACATCCCTGGAGAGTAGAAGGAGTATAATAAATCTTGCAGTGTACCTAAGGATCATTAATGTCATGGCTCTCTTATTTTGGGTTTTAGGTTTAGGATAACATCTGATCCTGTTGGGTGATGCTGTTAATTGAGCCAGTACAAGTACACTATTGCTAACAGAGTACATTATTTTATGGGGAAGTGGGGGTGCTAGGGGTATCACTCTATGTACAAGAGTTAGTGTGCTTATATATAGCACTCTATGTGTGAGAATAGCAGTGTTGTGACCAGGGTTAAGAGGTAGAACTAGGAAAAGACGTTGCCCCACCAAAGGAAGAAGGGCTAGAAGCAGTACCAAAGGTACAAACAGTGTCTTTGCCATAGTTACTGTAGGAGATTAAATTTTCTTATAACGAGGCAAACAATGGTAATCAGACACTAAGGTTACAGTGAGATGGTATGCTGCTTGTGACTTCAAGTTCAAGTTTATTGCAAGAAAACTCCATTGAGCAAGCTCATTCACAAGGAGGTCCTAAATCATATAAACAGTCAGGAGACTTTGCATAAAAAGGCAACATATAAAAAGCAAGATGAAATAATATACACATAAGATTAACATGCATCAATTCATGTAAGTACATCCTAGCAAAATGAGGTACAGTAAGGTTCATATAATACCTGGTGCTCAATTACGACAGTGAAAGGTAGGGATTATTAGCATAAGATAGTGAAGAGCAGAAAATGTGGGGAGTGTATTGTGACAGGAGAGAGTAGTTAAGTAAGAGGGATGGGTTAAAAATAACAGGAGAGAGTAGTGAAATAACAAGGAGGGGTTGAAAATGAGAGATGAGTGGAGGAAAAGGGCTAAGGAGAGTGGGGGAAAAGAATATAGATAAAGAAGGCAAGGGTAGAAGTAGATTTTGAGATAATCTAAATGGTTTCATGTCCTGGCAAGTGCTGGTTCCAGGTGGATGGCCTTAAGGATATAAGGGCCGGGAAGAGGCTTTAAAACAGCTACAGATATATTTTAATTTGGATGCAGTTAACTCTTTGAAGAAATTAACCGAGACCATACTGGATAGTTTCAGGGTGGTTTGGAGTCGGATCCAGATTGCTGGAAGAGCATATGAGATAGTACATTTACGAAAGCTGGTGCGAGTCTTAGGCATGTCAAGGAAGATGAAGTCAGATTTCCTGAGAGAATATGCATAGTGGGAAATACTGATGAGAGATGTGAGGTAGCTTGGAAGTTTGTTCAGGAGTAACTTGAGGGTCCAAATACCAGCATGGAGCAGACGTCTAGTGGTAAGTGATGTCTAGCCAACAGCTGCATAAAGGTCACAGTGCTGGGTTCAGTATGGGGATTTGGTGATGAACCACAGGGCATGGTAGTAAAGTACGTCCAATTTATTTAGGTTTGAGATTGCAGAGGAGCTGTAAATTAGGTCCCCATAACCAAGCAAGGGAAGGAATGTGGCCTGCACCAGTCTGATTCTAGTTTCATTCGGAAAGAGAGACTTGTTTCTGAAAAAGAAACCTAACCTGGCTTTTAGCCTTCTGGAAAGGTCCTCAAGATGATCACTGAAAGAGAGTTTGTTATCTAACCAAATGCTAAGATATTTAAATTTGAGGACAACTTCCAAGGGTTCGCCTAGCAAGGTGATAACAAAGTCCTTTGGTAGCCCGGGGGGGGGGCGGTAGATGAGTTACTAAGAGTAATAATCATAGACTTAGTTTTCTTAGTATTAAGAAGAAGCTTAGCATTAATGAGGTTAGCTTCCAGCTGAGCAAAGTCAGCTTGCAGTACATCCTTTACTTCAGACAACGTAGAGCCAGAAGTGTACAGTACTGTGTCATCCGCAAAGAAGTAAAGGTTGGATTTGGTAATGTGAGAAACAAGATCATTGATGTACAAGGAAGAGAGGATAGGGCCTAGGATGGAGCCTTGAGGGACTCCCCTGACAATTGGCAAGGAGGCTGAGAATAAGCCATCGGCTTTAACTTTCTGGGTCCTCTCTGCGAGGTAACTGGTGAACCATTGAGAGGTGGAGGGAGTGGCACCTAGTTTAGTAAGGCTGGTGATTAGTAAGTTGTGGTCAATGGTGTCGAAAGCTTTACTTAGATTTAAGAAGACTGCACCAGTGATCTTTTTGGTATCCATAGCAGAGATCCTGTCATTAGTGACTTTAGCCAGTGCTGTGATAGTGCTGTGCTTAGAGTGGAAGCCAGACTGAGCTGAGTTTAAAAGTGAGAAGGTTTCGAAATTAAGTTTTAATTGATTGTAGATCAGTTTTCCAAAAACTTTAGAGAGAATAGGCAACATTGAGATAGGCCTGGAATTATTTATATTGCATGGGTCTCCTGATTTGAATAAGGGAAGGATGTGGATGGATTTCCAACAAGATGGAACTGTGGCAGAAGAGATGGAGAGATTGAGAATATGAAGAATGGGGGCCGTGGGGGAATGGGGGACTTTTAAGATTGCCATACACTATAGCCTATCAAATAGTTGGGAGAGGAACAGGGAGGAGCCTAGATGGATTTAATAGAGGCTGAGAGTGGGGGAAATATCAAGTCAAGTGGAAGAGCAGAGAGCTGGACAGCCTACAACTAAACCTCAGCTCCCACCTTGCAGCTTGAGGCTTTTTCCGTTTATCTGCTTTTGTCTGAGGACCGCAAGTCACTGCACATAGCCCCAGACTAGAGCCAGCAAACCAGGTAAAACATTAAGCTAGGCTCACTTGGGCTGACTAGCAATGGATCAAATTCAGTCTCTGAACTTTCAAATTGGTGCCAAGAGCCCAGGTGAAGCTGAAAGAGAGCAGCAACCAATA
The DNA here is from genome assembly GCA_016271365.2 of Neoceratodus forsteri. Lineage (NCBI taxonomy): Eukaryota > Metazoa > Chordata > Ceratodontiformes > Ceratodontidae > Neoceratodus > Neoceratodus forsteri. Next base: position 869,414,586 of record CM057452.1, on the reverse strand, counting down.
GGAAGCATTGCTCCTTGCTTCTTATGCCTATCAGATCCTTGGCACATAAGCCAATGTTCTGTACCTTGCTTGAGAGATCAGTGCAGGCAGTCTGTTGTGAGGGCACTTGGTCTACTTCAGACCGGGCCAGGCACGGAGACAGGGAAAACCCATTCAGGGCTGTGCCAAATCCTTGCTTGGAAGGTCAGTGCAGGCAGTCTGTTGTGAGGGCACTCGGATGGCTTCAGACTGGATTGGGCATGAAGCCGGGGGAAGCCCGTTCAGGGCTCTGCTGAATCCTAGAAGAGCGGTAACTATTTTTTTCCTTTGAGGATATTTCTCTCAATTGAGCTACATCATTGAATGTTTCCCAAGCAGTACCATGGACAGAGGGAGGACAGCAGGACATAATGATCCTGAGTAAGGAGGTCTTGCAGACCATTGTGGCCAAAGCTGGCACATCTACAAGAGATGATTTCCAGACTGTAGTGTTTAGTGACTGTATGAATGGTATTCCAAGTGGCAGCACAAATGTCTGCAGCAGACATATTTTGAAAACAAGCCACTGAGGTACACATCTCATGGGTGGAATGAGCATTAATGAAACCGGGAAGCTGTTTACCATGCTTTTGGTAACAAAACGTAAAACAACAGGTCCTGTTTAGTAATCAGTGAGCTCACCATGCTTGGGGCAAAAGCAATAAAAAGCTGAGAGGATTTTCTACAGTCCTTTGTTTGATCCAAGTACCAACACAGCATTCTACAGATATCCAGCATATGTAAATAACATCCCCCACGGTTTGAGGAAGACAGAAAGTCAACAGGAAGGTATATTATCTGATTTAATGTTTTTTCAGACACAACCTTCTGAAGAAAATGAGGATTGGCATGCAATGTCACCCTATCCTTGTGAAAAATAATAAAAGGAGGGTCTGAAACCAGAGCCTGTAGCTCAAAAATGTGTCTAGCAGACGTCATGGCCACTAGAAACTGTGTTTTCCATGAGAGGAAGTGCAGCTCACAAATAGCTGCAGCATCAAAGGGAGGTGCAGTGAGGGTCTCTAGGGCAAAGCTGAAGTCCCACAATGGAACTGGATCTCGGACTGGGTGACACAGTAGGAGGATACCTCATAGGAATGTTCGGGAAACCTCCATCTGGGCCACAGTCTTGCCTTATGTGAGGGCATGAAAAGCCGAAACAGGAGCTATGTGAGTTTTAAAAGAGGAATATCCTAGTCCCAAGTCCTTAAGGGACAAGAAGTAGTCCAGCACTTCAGAAACTGGGCACATAATGGGATTCAGGGCACATCAAGCACACTGCACTGTAAAGCATTTTCTTTTTTGTGAATATGTGTACTGGGTAAATGGCTTTCTAGTCACCAAGAGAACATCTGCCACTAGTGGAAAACCCCAAAGTGGGAGAGCTCTATATCCTCAGGAGCCAGATGTGGAGGTGCAGGGATCAGAGATCCAGCTGCACCAGAGCATCCTGCTCCTGTGTCAGAAGTCCAGCTTGAAAGGGCAGTGGGACTGGAGATTCCATGGAAAATTGCTGGAGAAGTGGAACTAAATTTTCCTGGGCCAGTAAGGAGCCACCAGAATTAGCGTGGCTGGTTCAGAACATAGCATGACTAGAACTCTGTGTATTACCGGAAACAGGGGAAGCATACAGAAACCTCTCTTTCCAAGAGAGGGACAAAATGGCTCATCAAGAAACTCCAGGCCCTGAAGTGAGTGAGCAGAAATGCAGTAGCTTTGTATAGTATAGAGACAGAAACGGGACTATTTCTGGATGCCCCAATTTTTCAAAGAGGTCTGCATTACAGATTCTGAGAGTTCTAATTCATGGTAAAGCTTATGGGACCAACTGAGGTGATCCACCAATGGGTTCAGTGTACTGGGGAGGAACACTGCTGACAAGTATGTTGCATTCCACCACCCAGTGCCAAACTCTCTTTGTGTCTCTGCAGAGTGTGTACTAGTTAGCTCCACCCTGTTGATTGGTGTAGTACATCAGTGACATACTGTTTGTGTGGATCAACAGCTGAGCCCCCGAAAGGAGGACAGCAAAGGCCTGTAGGCCACACAGAACAGCCCTCATTTCCAGAGTGCTGCTGTGAAGCATTGCATCCAGAGGGCCCCATTAGCCCTGAATTCTAAAGGTGCCCAAATGAACACCCCAACCTGAACCTGAGGTGTTTGTGTGGTCATCATTAACAGTGGGGATGACCAGAGGAACAAAGACCCTATCTCTAGGTTGGAGTAGTCCAATCACCAGAGCAGGGAACAACAGAGAGGAGGAGTGACCTGTATAAGACACTCCAATTCCTCTGAATGCTGTGCCTATTGCACTCAGAGCAACCACTGAGGGATCCTCATATGGAGGCGAGCCAGTGGGACAGTCAGGATGGCAGCTGCCATCAGGCCAATCAGTCTTAGAAGATATCTTGGTAACATATAATCACTGGAGGAAACCAGCTGTGTCGGAGCCACCAGTACTGTGGCATGATCAGAGGGCAGAAACGTCCAACCAATCCCCGTGTCCAGAATGTCCCCTATTTATTAGCACCCCTGGCAGGGGGCAAGGACTGACTTTGGCTTGCTGACCAGTATCCCCAGCTAGTCAGACAACTGTTGTGCCCAAAACAGTGTGTAGAGAATGACTTCCCAAGATGGGGCATTTTGCAGTCGGTTGTGTACGTAGAGGAAAACATATAGTCCCCTCTACAGAAGGCAGCTGTCACTGTGGTAAACTCTGATAAAGACATGCGGTACAGAGTACAAATCAAAAGGCAAGGCACAAAATTGTTAGTCTGAGCTCTGAAGCATGAAATACAGGTATTTTGTGTGTGCAACTCGTGGCTCTTGCCATGAAGGTATGCATCCTTCATGTGTGGTGCATCCATCTTATCTCCTTTTAGTAGCAGGGGAAGGAGGGACTGCAGGGAGACCTTTCTGAACTTATTGTATTCTTTGAAAAGGTTCAGTTCCCAAAGGGCTATTACTGACTTTAAATCTGATCCATTTTGGAATCAGAAAGTACCAGGAATAATAACTATGGCTTATTTGTTAAACAGGGACTAATTTCACAGCCTTCTTGCAGAGGAGGATTTGAACCTCGTCCAACAAAAGGGATGATGTCTTGGAGGATATCTTTTGAGCAATGGGGGTTAACTGGAGGAACTGTATGGAACTCTACAGCATGTCTGTGGCTAACCATCTCCAGTACCCAAGCATCTGTTGTAATCTCCCCCCACTTATGAACAAGGATGGAGATGCAGCTTCCCATCAAAACTTCCTGAGGCAGTGAGGCAGGAGGATGGGGAGGAGAGTCAGAAGATGTTGGGTTGCATGGATACTGGTACTAGTTTGATCTTTTGTAAGTTTGGCATGGGCAAGTTGGTAGCTTGGGAAGAGATAGGCTGAGGTCTCTGGGAGCCACAAACTGAGCCCCATGAGTAGCTGTGGCCTGCATGGGCATAGGGTCTGTGAAAAGAACTGTAACCCCTTTCATGGGGCTCACTGTTCAAAGTATGGATTGATCTAAGAGTTATTTTTGAGGACTGTAAATTCCGTAAAGTATTTTTAACGTCATTTCCAAACACCTGTTTTCCCCTGAGAAAAGAACTCATCACAGATTGTTGCACGTCAGAATCATTCAGGTGAGTCATTATAGCTCTACAACCTCCTGACTTGTAACACACCTATGAACCTATGAAAATCAGCCACTCATAGCCAAGAGTGGTGATGGAGGCATATTTCAGAGGCAGCAGCTTTGGCAGCAGCAGCAACATCATAGATCGTTCTCAGCCAGTGATTACTGACTTCCTGGTCATTAGCTATAGTTTGCTGAGTCAGTATTTTGTCTGGGCCCTCTGGCAATTTTTCAGCCAGGGTAGCCATAATCTTCCAAAGGTAATTCTGATGTTTAATCATATATGCCTAATTGTTAGCAATTCTTAGGTCTAGGGAAGCAGAAGCAAAAGTTCTCTTCCCCATGACATCCAGCTTCCTCGACTCCTTGTCAGGAGTAAGATGCCTCATGTGCTTGGGAGCTTTGAATCTGTCATGAGCTGCCATGATCACCATAGTGTCCATTTTGGGCTGTAAGAATAATAAGGCTTTGTAAAAGGGGTTGGATATTGTTTATCAGCCTTCTTGTCAACTGCAGGCAGTTGAACAGGCCTGTGCCAGGCTGCAAAGGTTGCATCCTTTAGAGCAGAATGCAAAGGAGAAATTATTACTGTTGGAGAGGCAGACACCTCTAAGAACTCATAGAAATTCCTCTTGGAGGAATCCTTCTATTCTGCTTGAAACCTCAATTTTGTCTGAACCTGTTTAAGGAAGATTTGGAAAGGAACATCAGGGGGATAACTTGGTGTATTTTTCCCACTCTCCAATGAGCAAGAGGATATAGTGGTGCTTGTCCTACCACATGTATAGGCTCGTCTTGTATGTCCATGGCCTCCTCCTATTCCTCCATGTATTCTGGATTACACTCCAGTTTGTCATCGACATTGACTCTCATTGGCTGAGGGTCGATGGGACAAGGAGTTGTTAAAGTGATTTTCCGCAGTCTGCTTTTGGGGATTTCTTTTGCTGCTGCACTTCAGGAAGTGTTTGTGTTTGGAAACAGATTCTAGGTAACTTCTGTGTTTTGTAACAGGCTTATGTAATTGAGTTTATATAACTGTGTGCTCTCTCTACTACCTTTAGTTGTTAAAGTGATTTTCTACAGACTGCTTTTGGGGATTTATTTTGCTGCTACACTTCAGTAAGTGTCTGTATTTGGTAACAGATTCCAGGTAACTTCTGTATTTTGTAACATGTTTTATGTAATTCGTCTATAGTTTACAAAAGAAAGTCTTTTTTTACATGATTGTTTTTTATTGACACCGACTACAAAAGGAACAACTCTCACCCACCCCCATTCCCCAACCACCCCCAGGTGCTCTAACTTTATAGTGGTAGGCCAAGCCACACCTACTTAAAGACACAGGAACAGTTAGGCAACACAGCACAAGAAATAGCCTAGCTGGTATATAGGCAGAAGTACAAAGGGTGTAGCTAGCAACTAGGTCCACAAGGGAACATACAAAAGGAGGAGAGAGAAGCTGTAATTCAGGAAGGAAAAAAAGAGATAGCAGGCAAAATAGGGAACAGGGTTAGGAGACAGCAGATAGCAAATAGCAATTAGGAAGCATAAACAGGCAGAAGAGGGAGGAGGGTTACAGTCATAATGGGAGTGGTGCAGCACAGTGTTTGTGCAGCAGCAGTCTTCAGGGAGAGATTCTGGAGGCTGGGATGCTTCCCTATCTGCAGGCATCTCTCTGGGCTGCAGGAAGAAGTTGCCTGTCTCCATGCAGAGTTGGCCAGGTTACAGGTGGCATCCACCCCAAGCCAGAGATCACAGGGTCCTCAACATGAACCTCATAGGATGCCCAGAAAGAAGTGTGACTGGACCATAGTGGGCTCAGGGAGGGTGATGGAGGGGAGTCAGAAGCACATTCCCCAACTGGTCCAGCTGAATAACTTCTACACTGTTTTGGAAGAACAGGAATGCATGACCCAAGCGCCCACAGCTGGGACCAGGAAAGATGGTCAGGACCTCCAAGCTGGAGCCCCAGGGAAAGTGGACAGGGGACCCCGGAGGAGGGGGGGAAGCTTCTCCTAGTGGGAGACTGTATTGTCCAGGGTGTGAAGTTAGGGACACCTAGCAGGGGGAGAGAGAGGTCAAGTGCATCCCAGTAAGTGCTGCATGGAGGGATGGGAAGCGAATCCATAGGATCGCTAGGGTGATAGCCAGGTGGGAGGAGCTGGATGTCATTTTCCACCTGGGGACCAATGACCAACAGGGAGAATGGTGGAGTTAACCAGAGTCCAGAAGGAGTTCAGGAAGCTGGTGGGGGACCCAAAACAGGTAGAACATTCTGTCTCATTCTCAGAGGTGCTACCTGTCCAAGGCACAGGGGAGGCTAGAGCACTCCCCATCCAAGCCTTCAACACCTGGTTGAAGGATTGGTGTGGAAGGGAAGGATTTGGCTTCATAGAGAACTGGGACCTCACCTGGGCAGATGTGAGCTTATGTCAGGAGGATGGCCAGCATCTGTCCAGGAAGGGGACCTCACTCATTGGTAAGCAGTTGGAATGCTTCAGCAGAAAGCATTTAAACTGGCCAAGGGGGGAGAGTCAGGAGGGACAGGTGGCTTAGGCACACTACCCCATGGTAACATACAAAAACACAAGTTGACAACAGGAACAACTGAAGCAAGCAATGAGCAGCAGGAAGGTGAAGCGTGTAAAAGGGGGGATAAGGGGAGGCAGGAGCATATGAGCAAAAAAAAATGGGGTGGGGGAAACAGGCAAGGGAGAGAGAACAAGAATAGAGGGAAGGCAGGGTGTAAAACATAAAAGGTCATGCTCACAAATGTTGGCTCTCTGGGAAATAAGGTTCCAGACCTGGAAGCCCGGATGACAGATGCAGACCTTGAAATAGCAGCAATAACAGAGACATGGAACTGTACTAATCACAGATGGGATGTCAATGTACAAGGCTATATACTGTTCAGAAGGGACAGGGAAGGTAAAAAGAGGTGGGGGGGGGTTGCCCTGTACATCAGGGAAGGTATAAAGGCTACAGAAGTACAGGGAAGACAGGAGGAGGCCAAGGCGATGTGAGTCACTCTTGAACCAGGGAATGGGACAGCAATATGTACTGGGGTGATCTAGAGACTTCCGGCACAGAGGGAGGAAATGGACAGGGTACTAATGGAGGAAATTCATGATATGGCAGCTAAAGGTGAGATCCTGCTTGTGGTGGATTTCAATATGCTGGGTGTAGATTGGACCACCTAGGCAGCTGCTTCAACCAGAAGCATGGTCATCCTGGAATCCCTGCAGGGGGTTGGACTCAGACAGCTGGTGCATGAGCCAACCAGAAACAAATTGATTCTGGACCTGGTATGGACCAATGGAAACAGAGTCAAAGGAGTCCAGGTGGAAGGGAAGCTGGGATCCAGTGACCACCACATGGTGTGGTTTGGCATGGAGAGAGGGATTCAATTAAGCCATACAAGGGCAAAAGTATTAGATTTCAGGAGGGTGGATTTCAGTGAAATGGGTAGATGTTTAGAGATGGGAGAGGTAATTGAGGGAGTGGAGGGATTGTGGGGAAAACTAAAAGGAGCCATAGTGGACGTAACTAACCAATGTGTTAGTAGGGTGGCCAAAAGGAAAAGAAGTAAACCACTACGATTCTCTAAAGAGGTAGCGGTCAAAGTAAGGGCTAAAAGAGCAAGTTTCAGGAAGTATAAGGGAACCCAAAGGGAGGAAGACAGGAAGGTGTGAGTTGAATGTCTAAGGCAAGCAGAGAAAGCTGTTAGGAGACTCAAGGCACAGACAGAGGAGGGTTTAGCATGGACTGTGAAAAAAAGGGGAAAAGACATTATGTAGGTACATCAGCAGTAGAAGAAAACCCAGGGTGGGGGACTGAGAGGCACAAAGGGGAGGAGGGAGAGTGTAAGGAGGGGGCTCTAGATAAAGCAGAAATACTGAACAAATATGTCTGTTCAGTATTCACTAAGGAGGGAGAGGGTCAAGGGCCACAGTTGGGGAGAAGATGCAATGGGGGGGAGAAGTGGACACCAGTCCATTCACAGTGGAGAGAGTTCTGGAGGAACTCGCAAAGCTGAAGGTGGATAAAGCCATGGGACCAGATCACATACAACTGAGGATATTAAGGGAGTTGAGAAGGGAACTAGCAGAGCCTCTGGCCACCCTGATCACAGAGTCATTCAACACAGCCATGGTTCCAGAGGACTGGAGGGGGGCGTATGTAGTCGCACTGCACAAAAGTGGCAGTAGGGAGGAAGCAGGGTACTAAAGACCAGTCAACCTCACCACAGTGGTGGGGAAGACCATGGAGACACTGCTGAAAGAAAGGATAGTGGCACACCTGAAATCCAGTGGTGCCCAAGATCTGATGCAACATGGATTCACAGCAGGAAGGTCTTGTTAACAAATCTGATAGATTTTTTTGATTGGGTGACTGGGGCAATGAATCAGAGAGGGGCAGTTGACATCGCCGACCTAGATTTCAGCAAAGCCTTTGATACTGTCCCACATAGAAGGATGGTTAACAAGATGAGTAGTCTGGGCATGGGACATAAGGTGATACATTGGGTTAGAAACTGGCTGATGGACAGAAGACAGAGGGTGGTGGTAACAAGGATCCAATCCAGGGGGAGAGGGTTTACCAGTGGAGTACCACAAGGATCAGTACTTGGACCAGTCCTGTATGTCTTCATTAGTGACATTGCATAGGGGCTGGAAGGAAAGATCTGCCTACTTGCAGATGACACCAAGATCCACAACAGAGTGGATACTCCAGAAGGGGTGCAGAAAATGAAGAGGGACCTTGAGAAGCTTGAAAGATGGTCAGAGGTGTGGCAATTGAGGTTCAATTCAAAAAAGTGCAAGATAATACATATGGGTAAGGGGAACCCTAGGAAGAGCTACAGAATGGGGGGAGGTGCTGACTGTCACCAAAGAGGAAAGGGACCTAGGGGTTATCATATCTGATTACCTTTAGGTATCAAAGCAGTGTGCAAAGGCTGCACTGAGGGCCAGTGGATGCTAAGTGCAGAGGCATTACTAGCAGGAGACAGGAGATGTTGATGCCATTGTATAAAGCACTGGTAAGGTCTCACCTGAAGTACTGCATGCAGTACTGGAGACCACACATGCATAAGGACATAGACAAGGTGTGGGCTATCCAGAGAAGGGCGATAAAGTTGGTGCATGGCATGCATCACAAAACATATGAGGAGAGACTAAGAGTCATAGACTTTGACAGCAGATAAGGACCACTTGGTCCACCCAGTCTGCCCATTTCTCTACCTATTGCATAAGCTGCAGATACTAGTTAACCAACAGCCTACTTCCTGCAACCCCCCACTATAATTGCCTTGTCTGTCCCATGCATGTTTGAATTCCCCCACTGTTTTAGACCCCACAACCTCTCCAGGATGGCAGTTCCATGCGTCCACCACTCTCTCCATGAAAAAGAATTTCATCACATTACCCCTGAGTCATCCCCCCTCTAACTTTAAATTGTGCCCCCTTGCTCTTACACATCTCTTTTTCTGAAAGATGCTACCCTCCTGGACTTTGTTGATTCCCTTGAGGTACTTGAACATTTCTATCATGTCCCCCCGTCCCTCCTTTCATCAAGGGTATACATATTAAGCTCTCTCAGTCTCTCTTCATATAGTTTCTGATGTAGACCCTGCACCATTTTAGTTACCCTCCTCAGGACTGCTTCCATCCTGTCTATGTCCTTGCATAGATGAGGTCTCCAAAACTGCACAAAGTACTCCAGATGGGGTCTCACCAACTGTCTGTATAGAGGGATAACCACTTCCTTTTTCTACTTGTGATGCCCCTCCTATGCATCCCAGTATCCCCTGGCTCTCTTACTGACTTCTCACATTGCTTACCCACCTTTAGGTCATCTGATATGACTACACCCAGATCCCTTTCCATTATTGTTGTCGTTACCTCCTGCTATTGTGTACTCTTCTCCTGGATTTTATTTCCCAGGTGCATTACTTTGCAATTCTTTGCATTGAATCTAAGTTGCCATACGTCTGACCATTCCTCCAACCTTGCCAAGTCCCTTCTAATCCTTTCTACCCCCTTGTGTATCAACTGTGTTACAGATCTTTGTGTCATCTGCAAAGAGATATACCTTTCCTTCCAGACCCTCTGCAATGTCACCTATAAAGACATTTAAGAGGACTGGACCCAGTACTGAGCCCTGAGGTACTTCACTAGTAACCCCTCTTTCTTCAGAATGTGTTCCATTCACTATTACCTTCTGTGTCCTGTTGTGCAGCCAGTTTGCTACCCAGGCTTCCACCCTGGGACCCACTCCCAGGCTGGCTAACTTGATTATTAATCTTTTGTGGGAGACTGTGTCAAATGCCTTGCTAACGTCTAGGTAGGCCATATCCACAGCCCTTCCCTGGTCTATTACTTTGGTCACCCAGTCGAAGAAAATGATTAGATTCATCTGACATGACCTTCCTGCTGTGAAACTATGCTGCTTTGGGTCCTGTGCCCTGCTGGCCTCTAGGTACTGAACAATTCTTTCTTTCAGAAGTGATTCCATTATTTTCCCCACCACTGAGATCAAACTAACAGGTCTGTGGTTTCCTGCTTCTGCCTTGCTCCCACTTTTGTGAAGGGGAATCACATCTGCCCTCCTACAGTCCTCAGGTACCACCCCATCTTCCCATGATTTGTTAAAAAGTGTGGTTAGTGGTGTCACTGGGTCCTCCCTTAGCTCTTTTAGGATTCTAGGGTGAATCCCGTCAGACCCCATTGCTTTGTCCACCATGAGTTTTAGAAGTTCTTTCAGGACTCTTTCTTCTGTAAATGGACTGGTGTCAACCCCACTACTCAGAGTGCTTCTATTGTTTGGTTTAAGTAACTCCTCCTCTTCTTCTTTTGTGAATACTGAGCAAAAGTATTCATTCAGTATCTCTGCCTTTTCACTGTCTCCCTCTGCCCACCTCCCCTCTCCTTTATTAATCTTCACTATCTCTCCCTTAACCTTTCTATGCTCCCTAATGTACCTATAAAATATTTTATCCCCCTTCTTAACTGAGTTGGCTATCTTTTCCTCAGTTTGGACCATTGCTTTTCTGACTGCCTTCCCCACTTCTTTCTGCTTTAATTGATACAGTTCCCTGTCGTGCTCCGTCTGTGATTCCTTATGCTTTCTGAATGCAGCCTTTTTCTCCTTAACCTTCCTTGCACCTCTTTTGAGAACCATAGTTGTTTTTTTATTCCACTTTGTTTTCTTTATTTGTTTCACACAAAGGCTTGTTCCCTCAATTATGGCAGTTTTGATTTTTCTCCATTGTTCTTCCACCCCTCCTTTCTGGCCATTTGCTAATGCATTCCTCAGGTATTCCCCCATTATGCCAAAGTCAGCCCTTCTAAAGTCCAGTATCCTTGTCTTTGTATGGCTTGTCTCCATGGTTGTGTTTATTGTGAAGCACACTGTGCAGTGGTCACTTGTTCCCAGATGTCTACTGACTTCTAAATTTGTGATCCTCTCTCCATTTGAGAGTACCAGGTCTAATATTGCTCCCTCACGAGTGGGTTCCACCACTAGCTGTCTAAGGCCTGCCCCCTGCAGGGCATTGAGAATTACCCTGCTCTTGGATGTGGCTGCAGTCCATGTTGCCCAGTTAACATCTGGCATATTCCAGTCCCCCATCAACAGTATCTCCCCTTTTTCAGCCATTTTGAGAATGCCCTCTATCATTTTCTTGTCCATTTCCTCTCCTTGAGACGGGGTTCTGTATATAACCCCTGTACGGATTGTGATGCCATTCCCTGTCTCCAAGGTGACACAGAGTTCATCTTGTCCTCCCCCTGTACTTTTTAGTTCTGTAGTTTTGATCCCTTCCCTTATGTAGAGAGCTACTCCACTTCCTCTTTTACCCTCACTGTCCCTTCTGTAGATTGTGTACCCTGGTATGTTGACATCCCAGTCATGGTTCTCCGTGTACCATGTTTCTGTGACTGCCACAATATCCAAGTGTTCCTCCTCCATCAGGGCTACTAGCTCTGGAAGCTTGTTTCCCAGACTATGGGCACTGGTACTCATTGCCCTCCATTTAATGTTGACTTTATCCTTTTTTACTCCATCCCTGCTCTTATTGCCCTTGTCCATTTTTCCATTTACCCCTGTCCTGCCCTCTGTCAAGCTCCATACCTCAGTGTTTACCCTACTACCTGCCATGTTTTGTGAGGGGTGGCTTGAACTTTCCTGTTTCCTATCAGCATCTCCCCCTTGGCTAGTTTAAAAGCTTGTCAAGGAAGCCTTTAAACCTGTCACCTAGGAGTTTGGTTCCCTTCGTGGACAGATGCAGACCATCATGCCGGTATAGACCTTTATCTGTCCAGGTGGACCCCCAGTCCCCAGCGAAGCCAAAGCCCTGTGCTCTGCACCAGTTTTGCAACCATTCATTAAACTGCATGGTGTGCAGTACCCTAGCCTCACCCCTGCCATAGACTGGCAGCACCTCTGAGAAGGTTACCGTGCTTGCTACCTGTCTGAGGCCCTTCCCCAACTCCACAAATTCATCCTGCACTGCACTACACTGATCTCATGCCTAGCTAGGTCATTTGTCCCGAGGTGGACAATGATATCTAGTTTCCTCTCCTGTGATGCTGCTTCTGCAATCTTGAGGATTTGCTTCCTGTTCCTCCAAACAATGGCACCAGGCAGGCACCTTACTTCCCTCTCATCTGCTTTCCCTAGGTCTACACCCCTAACAACTAAGTCCCCTATCAGAAGCTGTTTCTTTCCCCTGTGAATTCTCAATATGTACTCACTGAAGGAGAGGAGAGAAAGGGGGGACATGATAGAAACTTTCAAGCACCTCAAGGGCATAAACAATGTGCAGGTGGGGGATCCTTTCTAATGTATAAAAAATATCAGAATGAGGGGACACAATATGAAATTGGAGGGGGGTAGATTAAGAGGTAACATGAGGATGGTTTTCTACACAGGGAGGGTCGTGGATGCTTGGAACAGTCTGCCTCGAGAGGTGGTGGTGGCAAGCACAGTGGAGGGGTTTAAGCATGCCTGGGACAGGCACAAGGGAGCATTGGGTGGGGAGGGAGTAATGAAAAGCCATTGATCACTTAGGATCAGTGATTGCATACAAGTTTAGGGCTTACGGGCAGATGAGATGGGCCTAGTGGTCCTTATTTGCTGACAATTTCTATGTGTCTATGAGACAAATGAGAAGGAGCCATCGATGGGAATCCTATCCACAGTAGCTGTTCTGGGCCCAGCACTGTGGCAGGGACACGGAACTGAGGTGTCAATGGTGAGGTCATCAACAGACCAGCCAAAGGCACCAGTGGAGTGGGCAATGACGGTGGCAGTGGCAGCAGATGCTGAAAGAACTCTGACATTGTTTGGTACAATATCTGTGCATTGATGGGCCTAGAAGAGGTGGACGATGGCTGAGCCATTGATAGGACAGTGCCTGATAGCAGAATAGGCTGTGTTTCCCCCAACAGGGGAGCCCTACCAATGTCAGACCACAACCTTGGTGTCTGAGAGACAGTTGGGGGTTTCCAAGACCCATGGCTGGAGCCAGGGACCCATCTTTTTCATTAGATTTACCCCATCTGGTAGGCGAATGGGAATGGTCTGGAGAAGTGACCTTATCCTTCTGCCAGTTATTGTTTTCAGAATGGCAGTGCTTTATACCAATTTTGAAGACTTATCTTTCTTCTTGGATGAGTCATTGATGACCGCCATTGACCACGGGGATCGACAGGTGAATAGTGAACTGGGAACACAGGCAGTTGATGATGGTGACTCTGCCTTCACCACAATCTGCTTCTCCATTTCTTGGAGCTTTAGAAAAATCTCTAAAGCCTTCTGCAAAGACTCTTGGTTGCCTAGTTAAAGCTTCAGCAAACTGAGCAGGCTTTAATATTGTGGTTTGTACTGAGGCAACGGATACAAACTGAGTGGTCTTTGTCATTATAAATGTTAACATAAATGCAATAGCAACAATGGAATAGCAGTTCCTTGCTTTTTGATGGTAAAATTAAAGAAAGTTTTAAAATAAACTTTAAAGAAGTTGCAGCGTTAGCAAAAGTTCAATGGCGTCCTTTACTAGTGGTGGACCGATGAGCGGTTGACAGTGGGAGAAAGAACTGAGGTATGCTGGGGATGGTTACATTGTACAGGTGCTGATGAGGTGCATTAACATGTGTGGCCCAGCAAGCAAAACTTTCCAGGTGGTCCTGATGCCAAGGACTAGAAGTCTCATGGTGTGGTTCAATGGAGGAAGATATTCTCTAAGAAGATCATGTTATATTCATAGATACAACTGACAGCCTACTGTTTTAGATGCATACTTTTGCCTTTTGGGTGTTATTTTATGCCAGTTTGCCTGTAATTATTTTCACAAAGCACAGTCAAAGACTTTTTCTTCTCTATTGTACTTGACAGTAAATCAGCTGTGGTCCTGGAAGATGTCTAGGCCTCCAGAAGCCATAAGAGGTTTTATATGCATTTTGGTGCTTTTTGTTTTGTTTTCTTCTGTTAAAAATGTGACATTTATAAGACTTTCATTGACTTGAAAAGGCAATTTTTCCAGAAAATGAAAGCTCTACAAAGTGTAATTTGTACCAAATGACAAGTACATAAAATTTCAATGGTGGCAAACACAACTGCAGGTACAATGCAGGATGGAATCTGTCTGAAAAGACCTTACTTCATCCACAACATTAACCATCCGGCACTGAAAGCAAGGAGGCCAGAGCAGAGAAAGTACAAGCAATTCATGTAAAGGAAAAATAAATAAATAAGCTTCACAGCACAGTTTAAGATCACATCTAAAAATGTGTCACAGTGGGCTCGGATCATATCGATTTTCCTCCAGGACACACATTATGGTTCAGCTTGTGGTGAGGTGTCACTCAGGTTACAAAATGCTTTTCTCCTCAGTGCTGATAATGCTGACCTGACCACTTGACCTCTACAGCCTTACTGGCTGTACAAAACTATTAACTAATCAGTAACTGGAGAGCAAGACAGAAAGAGCCCTGACATCCTACCTAGCAGTATGTGCTACCAACCAAATGCTCCAAACATTCCCTGACCTGAAGGTACGTGCTAACCACAACTGGCCTTGTTACAAAAAGGCTTGCTTGTAGCACTGTGATTTTAATATGCTGTCCAAACATTATATATTGAATAATCATTAATCTGACCTTTTAAATATACCACAAATCATGATTCTTTAGTGATGAACTAAAACTTGAAGGACCAGACCGAAGTACAAAAGGTCATATTTTTACAGTTTTCCACATGAAAAATTATAGTAAAATCCAAGTACCAGTAGTACTGAGTTGCTTTATGCTGACCTAAGCAGGAACAGGACCCACTGGAAGTTAGATGTGGCATCTCAGCTAGGCTAGCAAGGTAAATAAACTGCGTGTGAAGTGCTTTGGGATGCCATGCATGAACAGTGCTACATAAATGTAAATTTTATTCAGTTCTTCTACCCAGGCAGTGTCAGCAGCTAATTATAATAAATAATGAAAGTACTGATGATACTGAGATGTGCCAACGACTATGCCACAATGCAGACCACACCATAGCCAAGCCACTCACATTACAAGGTAACATTAATCTTCATAATCTGCATAGTCATTTTTGCTACTAAAATCCATAGAATTCATGCTTTCTGCTACAAGCAAGGGTAGAGATCAGGAAATAGTAAAAGCATCTCCCAACTACATAGAACTTGACATAAAGACATAGAACTCGATGGCAGATAAGGAATGCTTAGTCCACCCAGTCAACCCATTTTCCCTTCCTACTGTATCACTGCAGACTCCTGTTGATCTCCAGCTCTTTCTCTCACCCCCACCTTTCCACTAAGATTCCATTATGCTTGTCCCATGCATTTAAAAGTGTAATTACATCAAATGGCAGGTACATGAAACTTCAAAAACTTAATGGTAATAAACACAGCTGCAGGTACAATACAGGATGAAAGTTGTATTAAAAGACCTTCTTAGAATCCTAACTATAACCAACACCTAGGATTCCAGTGTCAGGTTTATTATAAAATGGCTACAGAAAATCAAGCAAGCTGATTGACTGCCCACATTCCAAGACCCATGTTTTTATTTTGCAAGACTACTCTACTATGAACTACAACCTCTCAACCTTACTGGGAAAATGCCACACCATTTTATAAGCACAGTATCACACTCCTGGGTGTGTGATCCTTGCATAATAATCACACTTTTGTTGTTCCTTGTGCCAGGCAACTATTTGAAATGTACCTCTATTCTGCATGACCATACACCCTGTCATGTGCTATTGCCTACATAGCCTTACATCTACTACTCCCAAATTGTTGACAACTCCATCTTACCACCAGCTGAACCCTTAACGAAAGGTAGATACTGTTGCTTTTATTCCCTGGGACCAGATACATTTTAACTCTTTTTATTGTTCTGGTGAGTTGAAAAAGGTGAAGCAATTTTATTACTAATAAGAAAGAAAAAGAATATGCAGGATTCATAAATGATACAAAAAAGCAGATACCTTCCAATCTGTATGGAACAAACAACAGCCTGTGCATATGTGGGGGTAAGCTGACTAGGAATGGTTTAAACTGTTTTTCCTAATAAAATCCACTAGAATAAGCTGCAGAGTGCCAGAATGAGAGGACAAGCTGCAGCATTCTGCACCAGTTGCAGGTGTCTGATCAGGCTGCATACAGTCTACTATTTGAAGCAACATAGAGCTCTGCTACGGTTTTATCATCTTCAGCTTTAAGAAAGGGGTACAGTTAGAGCTGTGTAGAATGGGAAAATTCTGATTCCATCAAATTTCAGCAACATTTTGCAAAATTCCATGAAATTCACTGAATTTTTAAATCTTAGTAATTTGCTTATACCTCAGTCACTGTTTAAGCTAGACCTCTGAAATCTGGAATATTTACTAGCTGGGTCACTGGCCACAAACATACCAAATATCTTGAAATGGGAATGGATAGGGTCAAAATTATAGGTACTCAAATGCTGTCATTTTATTGTTTGTGCAAAACTTCATGAACAAATTTATCTGCATATACCTTAACTGTCTATTGGGTCAGGGATCTTAAATTTGGCATGATGTCTTGATGATAGGTGCTCTAACAATATGCCAGATTTCATGACAATATGATGCATCATCTCAAAATTATACATGCTCAAAATCTGTCATTTCATTTTTTTCAGGAAAGTTAATGAAAAAAATTCATCTCCATACAACTTAGGCACCTTTGGAACTAGACATGTGTAAATTAGTACATCTAACCTTTCTGTAATCCTTAAAGAATGGTATAAATATGAAGAGAATTAGATAAGATATTTTTAAGTTACAGGCGTTTTAAAACTTTACTATGTAAATATTTGCAGGACTTTGTGAAAACTATAAAAATGTGGATGTTTGTAACTTCTCTGCTCTTGCATGCATAGAGCATTTGACATGCATATCCATAGTCAGTGTATCATAGTGTCTAACACAACTGGATAAACTGGTTAAGCAGTTTTAATTTTGCAGAAGAAAAAATGATTAGTAACATTTTCTTACATATTTATGACAGCATGTACTGTAGATAAAGCATCAAGAATTTATCTGTGGAATTTAGCATTAACAATGCACATATCACTACTTCATTTGATTAGCTGGGCTAAGCTTTTTGCAGTCCTGCTGTTTCTCTCTGGGTGACTATTCCCCCCTTTTCTCTTTTGGCATAGCCAGACTGGCTCAGTAGAACTACTAATCCCACTGATATCCTCTTTGTTTTTTATAGTGACAAACTACCTTAAAAGGTGAGTCACTTGCTCCTTGTCCTATTGACCTACATTGTTGGATTAGGCAAAATTCTTTCTTGCTGCTGCTCAAGACATTGTCTTCCCCCACTACATCTTTTTGAGTACCTCTAAGTCTTAGACTTGCATGTACACCAGGCTCCCTGGATCATAAATTTACTGGATGTGATCCTTAAATATCCTGCATTCAGGTTGGAATTGTTGACACTCTGTGATTTCTTGTTCCAACCTGGGGGTCTACCAATGATGCACTACTTAGCTCAGCTATCCATTTCTTGGTTAAACTGTGCATCTAACTTTAGAACCTGGTGACACCCTGCACTACCTGCCTCTTATACCCCCATCGTTCAATTATAATCCTCCAGGTAAGGCTGAGTGAAATTAGAAAATTCCTATTTTATGACATGTTTCATGAAATTCTACAATTTTCACAAAGACTCATGGGATTTGACTTTAAGTACAGATGTTATTTTGCAATTTTGTTGCAGTAAGCAATTTATAAAATTCTATTTTTTATTTATTTTATTTAAATTTTGGTGACGGGGTAGGCCCACTGAGACCGTAATGGTCCTTTTTCAGGGGCGACCCAGAGTTAATTACAGTCAATAGTACAATAAGAAGTAGAAACAATTCAAGGGAAAGTGCACATATACAGACATTAAAATCAGAACATTTAGTACAATCACAGGCAGGTTAGGTAACATTTAGAATAACATGGGGTAAACACTAGTTTCACAAGAGTGGCAGTTAAAATAAGGTTCTTTTTATCAGGTCAGTTCTACGGGTTACAATTTCAAGTGTTTCAGAAGTGATAAAATTCAACTGAAATAGGATGCCAACCTGTTAAGTGGTAGGTTTTTAGTATCGGAGGTGGAGTGCTGTTTTCTATCCTCAGCGGTGGCATGCACAGAGGCTTAGCTCTAGAAGGTACATCTTTAGGCCTTTTTTAAAACCCCCAAAGGAGCTGCAGTCTTGAAGATTGCTAGGTAGGCCATTCCATAGGGATGGGATGTAATTTTTGAATGACCGAAGACCTTGGATTGTTCGGACTTTTGGGACATGGAGGAGTCGATGACATGAGGATCTAAGTGTTCTTTTAGGCTGCTTGAGTACTAAGGTATGACTTAGGCTCTGAGGAGCATCTGTTTGTAGAAGCTTGAAAGCCAAGCATAGGGAAGTGTAAGCCAGTCTGCCCTCCAGGGAGGGCCAATTCAGCGAGTCGAGTATATTGCAGTGGTGTTCTAGTGGCTAAGCTCCTAGGGCAAAGCATCCTATTCTGTGGTACAATTTTCCTAGCTTGCACATCTCTGTATTTTGCATTGAATGTAGCATGGGGCACCATAAAATAAGGTGGGCAGGAGCATGCCCATGGCTATCTTTAGCCTGGATGCCTGAATGAGAAAAGGAGTTAGACGGTACATGAGCCCAAGCTTTTGATTTTGCGCCTTGGTTAATTGTTCAACATGAACCTTGAAAGAGCAGTCTTGATTGATATAGACTCCCAGGTATTTGATGCAATCCACCACCTCAATAGGATGGCCACTGGACAGTTAAGGGGATAGTAGACATGTTCTGTATGGGCCAAATTTACTGGGTCCGAATAGAATGGCTTTTTTTTTTTCTCATTTAGGACTAGCCTATTTGTCAGGAACCAGGTTTCCAGTAGGGAGAGATCGTGGT
Organism: Neoceratodus forsteri; assembly: GCA_016271365.2. Lineage (NCBI taxonomy): Eukaryota > Metazoa > Chordata > Ceratodontiformes > Ceratodontidae > Neoceratodus > Neoceratodus forsteri. The sequence goes on along the minus strand of CM057452.1, from coordinate 869,395,488 downwards.
TCAGGAGTTGGTTTAGCTGTAAAGCATTTGAAGTAGATCGGTAGAGTAGTGCATCATCTGCATAGGGGGTCACTTTCACTCCGCCACAGTGCTTTGGTAGGTTGTTGATAAACAGGGAGAATAGAAGGGGTCCCAGTATTGAATCTTGGGGGACACCCTCAGCAATGGAGCGCTTGCCTGACTCCACCTCCTGCCATCTGATTATCTGAGATCTGCCTTGCAAGTAATCTTTACACCATTGTGTTGAGTGGTTGCCCAGTGCGAGAGAGCTAAGCTGCTGGATGAGCAATTTATGGTCTACTAGATCAAAGGCCTTGGTAAGGTCTATGAAGACTGCATCAGTAAGTTGGCCTTGGTCTTGGGCAGCAAGGATGTCGGATGTTAGACTCACCTGGGCAGTATCTGTACCATGTTGTTTTCTGAATCCATGTTGTCATGGAGTGAGGAGGCTATGTTGTTCATCATATGCCTGGATTTGTTGGTATACAATTCTCTCAAGAATTTTATTTAGTGTGCAGATAATAGAAATCGGTCTATAGTTTTCAACTAGCTCACTGGGTCCTCCCTTAGGGATCGGGGTAACCAAAGCTGTTTTCCAAGCTGAGGGGACTTTGCCTTCCATTAGCGACCTATTGAACAACCACATGACTGGCATGGCAATTTCTTGGTCAGTCAGTCTGAGTAACCTGGGTTCAACCTTGTCATAGCCTGGAGAACCATTTGTCTTAATGCTCCTAATGAGCTTTAGGAACTCAGTTTTTGATGTTAACCTAAGGTGAAAATTAGGTGATGAGGGGAGATTCAATGAGTCATCCGAAGATGGCTGTTTTGGGCTGCAGGGATGAACTCTGTACTTGCCAAGTTCAGTGAGGAATTCATTAAAGGAATTTGCAGCATCTTGCTGGTTTATGTGGTGGACATCTCCCACAACAATGTCATAGGCATTTTGTGTGTGGCGGCCTTTCAGGAGCGCATTTATTTTGGGACCAGAATTTCTTGGGGGTTAGAGAGATGTTTTGTTTGTAGTTTCTTAAGGTACTGTCACTTGGCCTGTTTTAAATTTTTTTTACATGAGTTTCGGAGCATTCGGTAACGGGCCCAGTCATTGGTGAAACTGGTGGACTTGTACCTGCCCCAGGCCCCGTCCCTTTCCATAGAAACATAGAATTTGATGTTAGATAAGGACCGCTTGGCCCACCCAGTCTGCCCATTTCCCTACCTAATGGATAAGCTGCAGATCCTAGTTAATCAGCAGCCTGCTTCTTCCTACTCCCACCCCACTAGAATTGCCTTATGACTGTCCCATGCATGCTTGAATTCCACCACTGTTTTTGACTCCACAACCTCCTCCGGAAGGCCATTCCATGCATCCACAACCCTCTCTGTGAAAAAATACTTCCTTAAATTACCTCTGAGCCACCCCCATCTTCAAACTGTGCCCCCTTGTCCTTGCACACCTCTTTTTTTGAAAGATGCTACCCTCTTGGACTTTGTTGATTCCCTTGAGGTACTTGAAAGTTTCTATCATGTCCCCCCCCTTCCTCCTTTCCTCAAGGCTAAACATATTAAGCTGCTTAAGTCTCTCTTCATATGTCTTCCAGTGCAGACCCTGCACCATTTTAGTTACCCGCCTCTGGACAGCTTCCATCCTGTCTATGTCTTTATGGAGATTAGGTCTCCAGAACTGCATGCAGTACTCCAGATGGGGTCTCATCAGCTGTCTGTACAGAGGGATAATAACTTCCTGTTTTCTACTGGTGATGCCTCTCCCTATGCATCCCAGTATCCCCCCAGCCCTCCTTGCTGCCCTTTCACATTGCTTGCCCACCTTTATTCTTCCCTCATTAGTTGTTTTAGATCATGTGTCAGCCACCTAGACTGTTGTCCTTTGACTCTCATTTATTTTAGAGGGGCGTGTTTGTTGGTGGCCAAGAGGAAATTCTTGGTGAAAAAGGCCAGGGCAGAGTCCAGGCTGGGGGCAAGATTAATTTGAGCCCAGTGAATTCCCGGCAGGGTATCCCAGAAGGACATAGCATCGAAATTGGAGTAGTCACGTGCCAGAAAGGTACGGGGAGGTGGAGTTGGATAGTCATTTTTCCATATACCAAAGATGGGGGCATGGTCACTTAAGGAGTCAGCAAAAGTAGTGGCCAGCTTGAATCTATTGGGGTTAGACACCAGTAGCCAATCAAGGGTGGTGTGGTTTCCGGATTTCAAATTCAGTCTTGTTGGTTCATGGATCAGTTGGGTAAGCTTGGCCTCTAGCAAGCTGGACTTAATGTCAGTCTTAGTCAAGGGGCCCCAGTTGAGATTAAAGTCACCCATGATTATTTTCTCATGGGGAGGCAGGTCAGGGATAAGCTTAGTAAGGGCCTTTAGTGCTTCCGTCGCAATCTTAGGAGGGTGGTAAACACATCCTATTAGTAGTGGCTTTGTACCCCCCAGTAGTACTTTTACAAATAGTGTTTTGCAGTCCTCATCCACCTTTGCTGGAATCTCTGCTAAGGACACCGTTAGTAATTCCTTAGTATATATGACAACCCCTCCACCCTTTTTTCCTATTCTATCTTTTTGAAAGGTATTGAATCCAGGGATCCTAATCTCGTGTGCTAAGATCATGGGTTTGAGCCATGTTTCAGAGATGGCTAATAGATCAGGGGAGTGTAGGTCTGCCCAGGCTTTGAGTTCTTGCAGTTTAGGTCTGAGACTATTAATATTGATATGCACCAGTTTCAGCCCTTTAGTGTTGGTCCAGCAGGGCAGAGTGGGAGCTACATTTGGCATATTTGTGCAGGGCGGACCTGGGTTTGTTTCAATATCCCCTGCTAGCAGGAGCTTTAGGAGAAACCATACCTTCCGGAATGCCTTGGATGGGCGTTGAAAAGATAGATGTTTGTTTAATTTGAGGAGTGTTGCACAGGTGTAGCAATGACCATTATCCCTGATACTGTTCAGAATAATCAGGGTAGGGTAGTGGCTTAATTGAGGATAGACACAGGGATAATGAGTTAGTATGAGGCCAGGTGGCAGACTATAATTCACCTCGGAGTTTAACATTAGGTGGTCTGTATATACTGTAATAAAGATATAGCCACTCCCCAGAAGTATGCCCAGCAACATGCTTGGTATTACAAATTAATTTCCTGACTACCTGGTGTGATACAACTGGCAGTTTTGTGGGTAGCAGGCAATTTGGTAGGAGAGACAGAGATACTTCCTGAGTTGCACAGTAATTTGCAGGTGGTGCAAAAGGTTGGGATTAGAGAAAACAGGTGCAGTGATGGCTAAATGCCACTAGAGGGGGTATTGGAGTTTTGTATTGGGCACGGTAGTCAGAAGCTGCTTTTGTTATAGTAGCCACTAGTGGACAGCTGTGATAACCTGCAAATGGAAAAGTCACCTGATAGGTTAATTTCAGTCAGGTGCTTTATCCTATAAAAAGGAGTAATGACCAAGGGTGGTGGTGGGGGTGTCGGGGTCCTCACTCTGCCGTTTGCACTCCTCGCTCGTCCTGGTCTCATTTACCTGTGCAGATTTTTCAGTTTGAATTCTGCGCCTTTTGCAGGGGGAGATCAGTGTGAGGCTTGGGAAGAGTACGTCGGCTGTGGGGGAGGGCTGCTCAGTTGCCCTCTCAACCCAGAAGGCTCCCCAGGAGCAGGTTTGTCTCTGCAGAGAAGGAGGAAAAAGGTGAGGCTTTTATACAGATCCTACACAAAGCAACAGACTAAAGGAGCATTGGGGGTGGGGATCGCATATTTTTCAATGCAGTTAAGGTTATTTTAGCCCAGCCCTGGTTAAGCTCATTATAGGACTTTCTAAACCAAGAGGGCTCAGGTGGAGACAAAGCAGTTTTTGCAGGCACTGGGGTTTGTAAGGTTAAAAGGTGCAAAGGCAGCAGAAGTTTATCAACTTGGGTAATCAGGAAAAATATTTTCTCTGGCACTACACTACAAGTTTCACTGGTTCAGTTTAAAATAAAGGTCACGGTCAAAGAATGAGCTTACTATGGCATTTGATGTTTCACTATTAAGGTGCTCTGCTACTTCCTTACAATTCACAAGTATACAGGGAGAAAAACTGAGGGAAAAAACAATCAGCACTCGTGTGGCAACTGAAAATAAAGTTTAAGTCTTTCAGTAAAAATGGCGCTCTGCCATTTGCACTCCTCACACGTCCTGGTCTCCTTTACCTGTGCAGATTTTTCGATTTGAATTTCATGCCTTTTGCAGGGGGTGATCAGCATGGGGCTTGGGAAGAGTCTATTGGCCCATAAAGTCTCCTTGTAAGGTTTAAGACCCTGCCAAATTTAATGATATTGCACTCTCTAGCTTTCAAGTTTCAGGGATTTATTCATTTGTAGTTTACGTTCTTCCAAAATTAAAATTTTAAATGTTGTGAACATTTGACTACTTTTAATTCAATCCCATTTAAAGCTGCAAATATGAACTTTTTCAGAAATTACCATGTGGTTAAATTTGGATATGTAGTTTTAAAATTAGAGGAAACTAACTGAAAGTTAAATTTTGGCAACATGTTTGGCAAGCCATAACTCTGTCCCATTTGAAGCTAGAAGTCTGAAACTATATGCATATGCAAATGTAGTAATAACCTGTATACATGTCAAGTTTTGTAACATTTCAATGAATACTATTAAAATTATACTAAACTTATAGAAATCCAAATTTTAGCAAAATAATTGGCTACCTATAACTCAGCTCCCTTTGAAGCTTGAGACTAAAAACATGGTGTGTGTATGCATTCTAGGCACATCTCTAAATCCTGATGTAACCCCCCTGCAAATGGGGGTTCCCAAAAGACTTCCAGGAGCTTGCTTGAATGCTCCAAGCCTGAATGGTGTTTGGCATTTAAGCCATTTATCAGTGAGTGTTTTTAGAGCCTCTGGTACTGTCTCTTTAAGAGCTGTCTGCTTGCAGACATAATTAGTTTGTATGGGGGGACTGTGTGCTTCTCTGAGTACCACTCGAGCTGCTGCCAATTCACTTCATTTTTGCAGTCACTAAGAGTGCAAAGGGAACCTATCTGAAAGATGTAACTGTTTGCCAGAAATTATTTAGAGTAATAATGAAATTACAGTTTGTCTAACCTGCTTTCTTTGCAGTCAGAACTGTGTCTGCTAGTTCCCCATTCTAGTTTTGAACTGCTGAACTGGACCAATCAGTGTGGGGTAAGCTAGCTCTAAAATGGTGCCTTGGATGAATCAGAACTTGGACTCATAATCTGAGCCAGCCACAAGAGGATTGTATGGGCAGTGACTCTGGGAGATGTAGTTAGACTTCAGTGCCTTTTGGACCAACAGCAGCAGTCTATTGTGGTGACAGCCAATCCAGTCAAGAACTGGGAGGAACTCAAAGTGCCGGTTTTGTCGGTTGGAGTTTCAGTTGAGCTTTGGCAGTGAAGAAGAGGAGCCCTGTGCTTTTCCGTGTGCAGTTTTAGTCAAAAAGCGTGTATAAGGCCCAGAGTTCAGTCTGCAGCTTGTGTAACAACATTGGGACTGAATCCGTCCTGTGAAGAGAATCAAAGGATATCTGAAGAGTAGAAACCAGGCTCACCCTGTAGAAGACTGGAGGAATTGCTGAAAATTGCACTCGGTCTGTCAGGAACTGAATCTGCTGTGTGTTCTCCCGGGTATTGTGCAGTAATTGCGATCGGGATACAGATGCAGCCTGCCTGGTATAGTGCTTTCTTTTATATAAATGTGTGAAGAGGTTTGTGTACCTCAAGTGAGCCCTGCTGACATTGAAGGACCCTATCTTATTTGGAGGTCGTGAGTACTAATTCAGGGTCGCTCCCTGTTGAATTGCACATTAAATCCAAATGGAATTACTGTACTGCTGACTGTTTAATTTTCCTTTTCTCTGTGTGAAGGGCCCGTGCCAGCTGCCACAGTTTGGACTAGCCACTGGGGCTTGGTACCAGGACAGGTAACTGATAGGGATAGGCCTGTGCACAGAGCCATAGGTAGATTATTAGAGTGATAAGCTAATTAACCTGATTTCCCCTGTCCTTGTTATATCCCTAAATAAATCAGAGCTGCTTGTTTCAGCAACGTTATACTGCCTGAGGTATTTGTCTATGTTAAAGTACTGTACTGTGATTGTTGCACTGTATCTCATTTCACAGCGGTCCCAGTGCGGAACCAGTCCTGGGGTAAGTGTATACTGTGAAGGTAATTCTGATATATTGTGTGGGCCACTAGTGGGAAGAAAGGGATTGCAGTGTCCCAGAGGGCTGTGACCAAGTTAGTTTAACTATTGCAAACCCTGACCTCTGGGTGGAGGCACCAGCCATTGGATCCAGGCCCCTCAACCTGTTAGTGGCAAATCAGGCAGGGGTAGTAGCCCTGGGATAGCGCCATCTAGGGGTTACATCTTGGAGGCTCACCGCTGGGATTGTGTGTCCTCTAGTGGCCATATTTAGAACCACTGTTAAGAAAAATGGGTACCCCAACAGAGTGGCTGTGCACGGCTGGTGGAGTGGTGTACTGGGGAGGAGATCGACCCCAAAATGCTATGCTTATCCTGGACATCCCCTGGGTATCAATACGGACACTGTGCAGGGAGTACTTTCCAAGGTGGAAGGTTTACAAAACCCTGTGGTGGTGGGTCGGCATGCTAATCTGCTCACCCACACTTTCCTGGCCCTAGTAGAGTTTAAGGATCCCATAGATAGCTCCAAAGTGCCACAGACCATTACCCAGAGGAGCCCTCACTGCTTGGAGAGTGATAACTAAGGACAGTAAGACCCGGGGAATGAGCCCACCACTATCTGAAACTTTTGAGGAGAAATTTGCTAAATGGTTGCTGGGGAAGGAAACTGTGGAGGACTTGAAGAAACTATTCTTGCCACCTGGGGTGTTCCTCCCCAACACCCTCTCCGCTCCAGTACCCGTAATGGTGGCTGAACCAATGCAGTCTCTATTTCTGCACCTGCCATTAGTCACGACTCTTACGAAGGTTTAGGATCTTCTCTGGCACCTCCCACCCCCAAGGGAGGATGACTGGGAGACCTGGATAGAACTATGTTGCCCCAAGTGCTAGAATGGCAGTACTCGGGAGCGGCGAAAAGAGGGTTAGTGAGAGCCTCCGAGTCCCGCCCTGGCTACCATCCGTGCTAAACGGGCCAGTAACCCTGAGAGCGACTGCAAGGCCTATCTTGAGGCCTTGGAGAATGTGTATGGGAGCCCAGATTCTGATGAGGACCTATGGTGGAGGTAAGAAATGCACAACAGTACCAAGGGAGTTGTTGTCTGTGTATGTCTCTCGGCTGGAAAAATTGTTGCAAGAATGCCTCAGAAAGGGTAGTTTGCCAGCGATTGAACTGGACCGAACCAGACTGGACAGAATCCTTAAGTCTGCCCCTTCTCAGAACTGCTGTTGCTTCAGTTACGCCTGGCAATCGACTGGAATCCCCACCTCCTATGGATGAGTTAATGAGAGAAATTCGAGGATTTGAGAAAAGGCGACCTCGGAGGGACCTGCACCAACAGCTGTGGCTATGACCCGAGTGACTGAGGGTGACCCATCAAGTGAAGTTCAGGGGCAGAGGTTGACAGTCAATGAGTGCTCTGACAAGGAAAAGATATGCCACAATGGGGCGAACTGTTGAGAGAGATCCGGGAATTCAAAACAGTCCCTTATGAAGGCTACGCCTGCAATACGGCCCTGACCTATATCCGACTGCATCTGCTATGGGGTGGGGTACTCACCATGTATCTCCTGCTGATAACAGCTCCAAACTCAATTCCTTGACCATGGAAGTGGAGAAACTGAGAGATGTCTCCAAATGCTTATCACGCCGCAGAACAGAGATGGCACCCAGGTTTCCAGTTAGTAATACCCCGCCCTGGCTCCCAGTGTGGCGCCTCGCCGCTCAAACTCCAGAAAGTATGTTTTGCTATAATTGTGGGAAAGATGGGCACATGAGGAATGCCAGTCCCAAAAGACACTGACAAAGTTGCATATAGGCTACAAGGAGAGCTTGGGAGAACAAATCAGTGGTTAAGAGTGCTGCGACATGATCCCAGTGAGGGCACCAAAAATGCTAATTCACGTCCTTTGTGGCAGGGTCAGTTGCCCAGGCCCCACTACCGCCTCTCAGACTGGTCCAGAATAGTGGGTCCCTCCATGGAGACCACTGTAAAGGTGAATGGAGTGTCTACAAGAGCTGTATTAGACAGTGGCTCCCAAGTGACAATTATGTTCCAGGATTGGTATCAGAAGCATTTGTCAGACGTACCTTACAACCATTAGAAGGACTGCATGTATGGGGGTTAAGTGAGAAGGCCTACCCTATTCGGGTATATCCGAATTTGGCTGTCTTTCCCCACCTCCGTGGCTGGAGTGGCCGAACAAGTAGAGACCCTAGCCTTAGTGTGTCCCCCACTGGACTGTATGATGGTGTCCCTTTGTTGATTGGAACAAATGCTCATATGTTGGAAGGCTGGCACAGTTGTGTTATGAAAACAGGGTCAAAGACTAGTAGAGCTTTAAGAGTTCCGCTTTAATTAAGAAGGCCTATGAGGCACAGAGAGATGCTGAAAAACAGAACCAGAGGAACCAGTCAGAATTGTATGGAAGAAGGATCCTGAGTCTCTGATCCTGGCGCCAAATGCCCAGTGTACCTTACAGGGAGAGGTCCGTATCAGAAAGGATGTTAAGAATAAAATATTAATGTTGGATGCACCAGGCGATGGAAAATTGCCAGAGGGACTGCTGGTCAAGCCTAGTATTTTGCCCGCTAGAGCCCATGCTTATGCCAGAAGGGTAATGGTCCAAGTTCATAATGTGTCTGAAAGAGACATTCGAGTAAACAGAGGTTGCATCTGGCTAATGTGCATTGTGCAGACACTGCAGTGCTACCCAGCAGCAAGAGTTCAAGGAAGAATGAGTAACGCCTGACTTGTTTGATTTGCGACTCCCCGCTGCCAGCTGAATGGAAAGTGAGGATCAGTGAGAAGCTTGCCCAGAGAGACCAGGTGTTTCTTTAAAGGAATGGGATGTAGGATGCATGCAAGGCTGAGCACAATATCGGCTGCATGACGAAAGACCATTTCGTGAGAGGTCTCGACGCCTGGCACCTGCTGACATAGATGATGTGAGACGGCATCTGCAAGAGATGTTAGCTGCTGGTGTAATACAAGAACCAGAAGCCCTTATGCTTCCCCATTGTGGTAGTGAGGAAAAGAATGGAACAGTAAGGATGTGTGTGGATTATCGCACCTTAAACCGGCGGACTATCCCTGATCAGTACACAATGCCCCGCATTCAGGATGCTTTGGACTGCCTAAACGGGAGCAAGTGGTTCTCTGTGCTGGATCTCCGCAGTGGGTACTACCAGATTCTGATGGCCCCAGAGGACCGTGAGAAGACGGCCTTTATCTGTCCGCTAGGCTTCTATGAATTCATGAGGATGCCTCAAGGGATTTCAGGTGCCCCAGCCACTTTTCAACGATTGATGGAGCGTGCAGTGGGGACATGAACTTACTAGAGTGCCTGGTATACCTAGATGATGTTATTGTGTTTGGCAGCTCGCTGGAGGAACATGAGACAGATTATTTAAGGTATTGGACCGACTGGAGGACTTTGGCCTTAAACTGTCCATTGATAAGTGTCAATTCTTTCAAACATCAGTAAAGTATGGGACACATAGTATCCACCGAGGAATAGAGACCGACCCAAGTAAAGTTGAGGCCTTGACCACCTGGCCACAGCCCAAAAATCTAAAAGAACTGCAAAGATTCCTGGGATTCTGTGGTTATTATCGGCGCTTCATCAAGGACTATTCAAGAGTGATCTGCCCTTTACTTAACCTTACTCAAGGGTATCCCCCAACCCACAAAAAATACCAAAAGTCAGCGTCCCTCAAGACTGAAAGAGTGTATTTTCATCCGAGTGAAGTATTTGGGGCCCGCTGGACTCCTGATTGTGAGACTGCTTTTCATGAGATCATATACCAACTTACCCATGCTCCAGTGTTGGCCTATGCCGATCCAAGAAAACCTTACAGTCCTGCACACTGATGCTAGCTTACAAGGGTTGGGGCTGTGTTGTACCAAGACACGAGAATGGCCTGAGACCAGTCGCCTTTGCCAGTAGAAGCCTGACCCCATCCGAAAGAACTATCCTGTACATAAGTTAGAGTTCCTAGCTTTGAAGTGGCTATTGTTGACCAATTCCATGAGTACTTGTATAGGGCTAAAATACTAGTAAAACTGACAATAATCCTTTGACCTATGTGCAGACCTCAGTTAAGTTGGATGCCACTGGCCATAGGTGGCTTTCTGCATTATCTACATATGACTATCTCGAATACCGAGCAGGTCTGAACCACATAGATGCTGATGCTCTCCCGGAGGCCTGTTCCCCAGAATGATTGGGTCCGATTGGAAGAACCTGACATTCGGGCACTCTGCCGGAAGTTTGACAGGGAGGAACAAATGTCCACGGACGCAGTGGACTTCATGGTGGATTGCTTGGGACCCTCTGAGAATTGCATACCTGCTGCTTATTGCCACTTTTCTGCAATAGACATTGGTGCACTGCCTCAGCTGGACAATGACACTATTCGGCGGGCTCAATCCCGCGATCCCATGATCAAAGCAGCTTTAGAAGCCCTCTATGCAGGAAAAGATGTGTCCAAATTACGCTCCACTGATTTGAGAACTGCACTGTTATACAAAGAAGGTCCTAAGTTGAAACTGATCAATAAACTGTTATACAGAGAAACAGTAGACAGAGGGGACAAGTAGACAAACAACAACTAGTGCTGCCCACCTTTGAGACTCAGTACTGAGGTCCTTGCACAACCACATGGGGCACCTTGGTATAGACAGAACACTTGACTTGGTGAGATCCAGATTCTATTGGCCTAAGATGGGGGCTGATGTGGAGCAACACATTCGAACTTGTAGTCGCTAGCTTACAGAGGAAAGCTTGTTCCAGAGGGCTGCCCCTTGTTAACATCACCACCAGTGCACCCATGGAGCTGGTCTGTATTGATTTTCTGAGTTTAGAGTCAGATCAAAGAAATATCAGTAATGTGCTGGTGGTCACTGACCATTTCACGAGATATGCCCAAGCTTTCCCACCAAAGACCAGAAAGCATCCATGTGGCCAAAGTACTTGTAGAAAACTTTTTGTTCACTATGGGGCTCCACAAAGAATCCATTCTGATCAAGGAGAGACTTTGAGAGTCATCTGATCAAAGAGATGCTTTCTCTGTGGGGAGTGCGAGAGTCCAGAACCACTCCTTACCACCCCAGGGGACCACAGCCTGAACGTTTCAACCGCACTTTGCTAGATATGCTGGGCACCCTGCACCCAAAGGACAAGCCTAGATGGAGCCAACAAATTAGCACCTGGTACATGCTTATAACTGCACCAAAAGTGATGCCACTGGATTCTCCCCTACCGCCTGATGTTTGGAAGAGAAGCTCGACTACCAGTAGATGTGTGTTTGGGGTCTCTCTGATGGGGTTCAAGCTGACAACTATTTTAGTATGTGCAAAGTTAAAGGCCCAGCTAACTCATGCGTACCAACTGGCTCAAACCACGGCTGCCAAAAGAAATCTGGCCAACAAAGAAAGGTATGATAAAAAGGTGAAAGCACAGGAACTCCAGGAGGGAGATCGGGTATTGCTAAGAAATCTGGGACTGCATGGCAAGCACAAGATTGCTGACAGATGGCACCATCTCCCTCACATTGTAGTGGGCAAACTAGATGATCTGCCAGTGTACAAAGTAAGGCCTGAGAATAATTCAAAAGATGTAAAACAATGCAGAAATCATTTACTGCCCATTGGACAAATCTTAATTGAGTCTGAGCCCTAGAAGATGCCCCTCTGGACCAGTGACTAGAGCTGCTGCTAAGAAAGATCAAGAAAGTCTGCACCTACAGAAGCAGAGTTAAAGTGTTCCCTCCACAAGTCCTAGTTGTGCATGACTGTCAGTCCATATCGGAAGAAAGTGAGTGACTTTGAATACTATCCTTCTTACGAACTGAGTCAATTGTTTGAGGGCAATCCCTAGTCAATACTGGAGACAAAGCTGGGCCTTCTGGACTGTCTAAGCCCCCAGCTTCATCCCTGGAGCCAATGCTCCCAGAAAGTGAAGTGCAAAGCATCAGATCAGATGAAATGGAATCATTGTGCATGGTTGAACTGTTTGAGCTTTCAGGGGAGGAAAATGATGGATTGGGTCAGACTGGTGATACACCAGAGCAAGAAGAGTATTTTGAGTGCCCTGACAGTCCACTGCCAGTGTCCGAAAGCTCTCCATGTGAGCCAAAAGTTGTGGACTCAGAAACTGTAACTCCTGGAGCTGAAAGTGCCCCAAGTTCTAGCCTCTCTACCCCCATGGAGAGTCCCCTGACAAGTGAGGACAATGCTGAAAATGAGGCTCAGCGTGCAGAGACTGTAACAGTTCCCCCTAGAAAGACTGGTCGAGCTGTAAAGCCTGTGGTGCACCTCAGTTATGATTCCCTTGGGAGGCCTGTGGATTTGCCTCTCAATGTTGTCCATAAAAGAGTGTATGTGTCCCCGAGCTCATTGCCCAAACTGAGCGTCAGTGCTAACTCCAAGTTACTTGTGTTGTCCTCTAAGTATGGTGCCCTTACCGTCCAGCCCCAAGGTAACTGATAGGAAGGCCCCTCTCTTCAGGTTTCATGTACAAGAGGTAATAACTTGAGTTATGGTACAATGTGTATGTAATACTGTGTAAAGAGTGACGACTGCAATGTTTCAGAAATGTGTTCTTGGTAAAATGATATATTGACTGATGATTACATGTGCGAGCCTAATGCAAATGTATATGGTTGCAGTTGAAACTTATGGGGTACTTGCTTGACGCGATCGCGCTTTCCCAGGCCAGGAAGGGTGTAACCCCCTGCAAATGGGGGGTTCCCAAAGACTTCCAGGAGCTTGCTTGAATGCTCCAAGCCTGAATGGTGTTTGGCATTTAAGCCATTTATCAGTGAGTGTTTTAGAGCCTCTGGTACTGTCTCTTTAAGAGCTGTCTGCTTGCAGACATAATTAGTTTGTAAGGGGACTTGTGTGCTTCTCTGAGTACCACTCGAGCTGCTGCCAATTCACTTCATTTTGCAGTCACTAGGAGTGCAAAGGAACCTATCTGAAAGATGTAACTGTTTGCCAGAAATTATTTAGAGTAATAATGAAATTACAGTTTGTCTAACCTGCTTTCTTTGCAGTCAGAACTGTGTCTGCTAGTTCCATTCTAGTTTTGAACTGCTGAACTGGACCAATCAGTGTGGGTAAGCTAGCTCTAAAATGGTGCCTTGGACGAATCAGAACTTGGACTCATAATCTGAGCCAGCCACAAGAGGATTGTATGGGCAGTGACTCTGGGAGATGTAGTTTAGACTTCAGTGCCTTTTGGACCAACAGCAGCAGTCTATTGTGAGTGACAGCCAATCCAGTCAAGAACTGGGAGGAACTCAAAGGAAGTGCCAGTTTTGTCGGTTGGAGTTTCAGTTGAGCTTTGGCAGTGAAGAAGGAAGGAGCCCTGTGCTTTTCAGTGTGCAGTTTAGTCAAAAGCGTGTGTAAGGCCCAGAGTTCCGGTCTGCAGCTTGTAACAGCTTGTTAGGACTGAATCCGTCCTGTGAAGAGAATCAAGGATATCTGAAGAGTAGAAACCAGGCTCACCCTGTAGAAGACTGGAGGAATTGCTGAAAATTGCACTCGGTCTGTCAGGAACTGAATCTGCTGTGTGTTCTCCGGGTATTGTGCAGTAATTCGATGGGATACAGATGCAGCCTGCCTGGTATAGTGCTTTCTTTATATAAATGTGTGAAGAGGTTTGTGTACCTCAAGTGAGCCCTGCTGACATTGAAGGACCCTATCTTATTTGGAGGTCGTGAGTACTAATTCAGGGTCGCTCCCTGTTGAATTGCCACATTAAATCCAAACGGAATTACTGTACTGCTGACTGTTTAATTTTCCTTTTCTCTGTGTGAAAGGGCCCGTGCCAGCTGCCACGGTTTGGACTAGCCACTGGGGCTTGGGTTCCCAGGGACAGTAACTGATAGGGATAGGCCTGTGCACAGAGCCATAGGTAGATTATTAGAGTGATAAGCTAATTAACCTGATTTCCCCCTGTCCTTGTTATATCCCCCTAAATAAATCAGAGCTGCTTGTTTCAGCAACGTTATACTGCCTGAGGTATTTGTCTATGTTAAAGTACTGTACTGTGATTGTTGCACTGTATCTCATTTCACAGCGGTCCCAGTGCCGGAACCAGTCCTGGGGGTAAGTGTATACTGTGAAGGTAATTCTGATATATTGTGTGGGCCACTAGTGGGAAGAAAGGGGGGTTGCAGTATCCCAGAGGGCTGTGACCAAGTTAGTTTAACTATTGCAAACCCTGACCTCTGGGTGGAGGCACCCGCCATTGGATCCAGGCCCCTCAACCTGTTAGTGGCAAATCAGGCAGGGGTAGTAGCCCCTGGGATAGCGCCATCTAGGGGTTACACTGATATTGTGGAGAAATTTGGATAAGAAATTTTAAAATTATCTCAAAATAACTGAAAATTACAGTTTGATTAAATGTTTGTCCACCTATACATTTGCTACCTTTCAATCTACATATCTGAAATGTGGTATACTCCTGTAAGCGATGGGGTACTGTGTATATTTCAAATTTTGTGTTATTTGGAAATGTACTTTAAAATGTATTTTGAAATAACCAAATGTTCACATTTTTACAAAATTCTGTGGAATTTCCATGACAATTCCACAGAATTCCATGGAATCAGAATGGTCATTCCATGGGCATTTCACAGGCAGAGCTCTAAGCATAGTCTGGCATTGGTATTCCAAGGTGAGACTTTTATGAAGAACTACTTATAAACTGCTGGCAACTCTATTTTTACCACAAGCTGAATCCCATAAGAATAAGTATCTGCTGGTGCTTCAGCTCCCTGGGAGCAGATACATCTGAACTGTATGTATTGTCATAGAGAGTGAAAAGAGGTGATATAATGCACCTGCACTATGGACTGCTAGGGACTTGAGGAGTCATTTCTTTCACCAACATGGAACTCCTTTTACCCCATGATCTTTCTCAGCATACTCCTGTTTGTTCTTCTGCTTGTTTCCAGCATCAGAAGATAGCCATGCCTCCCCCAAGGGTAGTGTCCAATCAAAGGACCAGATTCAACAGTGGAGGAGGGGCTTCAAAGCTTGCCAATTTTAGAACTCCAAAAGACCACCAGCCAGCTGTTTTCTGCCTCACTTTGTGCCACACACTGCTATGGGCCTGAAAGTGAGTGTCTATCACCTCTTGGAAAGTACAGTTACATAAAAATGTACCATAATGGTAAATCTTTGAGCGGATCTCTTGCAGCAGGCCATCACAGGCAGGTGGGACTCTGTCATCTGGCACTAGTACCACATGGAAACATTTCTAGCTAGCAGTCCACCAAAGGGGACTGCCCACCTCTGACATCAAGCACTGATGTCAGCCACTCTGTATAGATGGGTAGCCCCCATTCCTCCCCAGTTCTCCCAGTGGTGACCCCAGAATGTCTGGCTGAGGGAACTGAAGAGGAAACTGAGGTTTCAAGGAAAGGGGAAAGAAAAAGAAAGGAATGCTGAAGGTCTTTTCTTGGAGAGGAAGTGTAAGTAGGAATAATAGGCTCGGGAGAAAGAGGGAGGGAAAATCACGACCTGCTGCCAGAGATCCCCTCAAAGATCTACTGTTATGGTAAGTTCTTTTTTTTTAATTTAATATATTTTATTAAACCACACGAAAGAGACATGAACGGTAAATATTATCAGGAGCAATGCTTACAATAAATGTCAAAGATAGCAGCAAATAAAAGGATTTTATAAGAAACAATTACCCCCCCAGCAGTCAGGCAGAATCCCACCCTCCTACCCCAGGACACACTCAATCCATTATAAAAGTAAGTAATTAAACAATACACTCCTGATTATAGGATGCTCAAGAAAAGTCTATTTCTAAGTAAATAAGGCCCCCTGCTTCTGCCCCAGATGGCTTAGTAAAGCCCATCTCTTCAAGTGGTGTAACAGGGTGTGCTTTGAAACAACTGAGAAGCTACATGGGATATACTATATTGGACTAGAAATCTGCAACAAATCTCTCTTACTTACATCTGAGGGAAGTTTTCCTTACTTTACAGTCTTACATTGGTATTGCTTTGTGTTTAATTATTTTCATTTTTAAATCAGAAAGGGGGGTTTCAAAACTACTTATTTTGTGAGCAACTTCAGAAGGGTTGAAATAACTGCATATTTGATTTTCCTTTGTGGGTAACTGGACCGTCTACTAGTATTCTATGACAGTTTGCATCAATATATTTGGAAATAATTTACTGGTAGTGGCTGTGTACTTTGAATAGCAAAGGCTGCAGTTTGTAATTTGATGCCAGACACAGCCTCGGGGGATTGTCTTCACTAGTCAGGGAGACCTTGCATCATAGCCAATTGTTTTGGGTGGAGAAGCATTCCAGCATTGATCAATTACTATAAACTACTGGTGTGATCCTGTTTCAGACAGAAGCCCATCTCTTCAAGTGATGTAACAGGGTGTGTTTTGAAACAACTGAGAAGCTGCATGGGATATACTATATTGGACTAGAAATATGCAACAGATCTCTTTTATTTACATCTGAGGGAAGTTTTCCTTACTTTACAGTCTTACATTGGTATTGCTTTGTGTTTAATAATTTCCATTTTTAAATCAGAAAGGGGGTTTTCAAAACTACTTATCTTGTGAGCAACTTCAAAAGGGTTGAAATAACTGCATATTTGATTTTCCTTTGTGGGTAACTGGACTGTCTACTAGTATTCTGTAACAGTTTGCATCAAATTACTTTTAAATAGTTGACAAATCAGTTACTGGAGGTTAGCTGAATTACTATAAAGGACAGTACTCACCAGGGTGGTGGAGCAGTGGTGTATTTGATTGTTTCTAACAGTCACCAGTGGTTGTGGACTACACCCCTTCCCCACACCCCACCCCCAGGCATGATGTTTCCTTTATAGCCAAGGTTCTGACATCACTTCCTCAACAGGTCTTGGGGCAGAACTGTCATATTCTTAATAACCCAGCACAGTGCATAAAGGGTAAAAACACACCACAAAAGTAAGGAAAAAAATATATATTTATATATGTATTACATATTGTATATTATAAGGGAGAAAGACATGTAGGGAGTGATGCAGTGCACTGGCTGTGGGGCATCAGTTTTCCGGGAGACATTCTGGAAACTGCGCTGCTGTCCTATCTGCAGGCAACTGTCAGCTCTGAGGGAGGAGGTTGCCCACCTCTAGGCTGAACTGGCAAGGACTAAGGAGGCCTTCCCCACCCATAGAGCACCACTGCCACAGAGGCTGCCAAGTATGAAGAGCAGTTGGACCACAGTGGGTTCTGGGAGGGTACGGGTGGCGGAACAGAGGCGAAGCCCCCTAGTTGTACCTCTACACAAATCATATGCCAGTCTGGCAGAGCAAGGTACCTCTATGATGGCACCCTCAGTGGAGACCAAGAAGAATGCTGAGGACATACACAAGGGAGACCCACAGATGGGTGGCAAGGGACATCACAGGGGAAGGAAATAGCTTCTGATAGGAGACTCAATTGTTATAGGGGTAGACCTGGGGAAGGGAGATGAGAGGGAATTAGGGTGCCTGCCTGGTGCCATGGCTTGGAGGGACAAGAAGTGAATCCTCAGGATTGCAGAAGCAGCATCACAGGAGAGGGAACTAGATATCATTGTCCACCTTGGGACAAATGACCTAGCTAGGCAGGAGATCAGTGCAGTACAGGATGAAACTGTGGAGTTGGGGAGGGGCCTCAGACGGGTAGCAAGCACGGTTACCTTCTCAGAGGTGCTGCCAGTCCATGGTAGGGGTGAGGCTAGGGTACTACACACCATGCAGTTTAATGAATGGTTGCAAAACTGGTGCAGAGTACAGGGCTTTGGCTTCATTGGGGACTGGGGGTACACCTGGAGAGATGAAGGTTTATACTGGCATGATGGTCTGTATCTGTCCATGAAGGGAACCAAGATCCTAAGTGACAGGTTTAAATGCTTCCTTGGCAAGCTTTTAAACTAGCCATGGGGGGAGGTGCTAATAAAAGGCAAGAAATTTCAAGCCTCCCCCCAGCAAAACATGATGGGTAGTAAGGTAAACACTGAGGTACAGTGCTCAACAGAGGGCAGGACATGGGTAAATAGAAAAATAGACAAGGGAAAAAAGAGCAGGCATGGAGGAAAAAGGGATAAAGCCAACATTAAATGGAGGGCAATGAGTACCAATGCCCGTAGTCTGGGAAACAAGCTTCCTGAGCTAGTAGCCTTGATGGAAGATGAAAACTTGGATATGTTGGCAGTCACAGAAACATGATACATGGGGAACCATGACTGGGATGTCAACATACTGTGGTACACAGTCTACAGAAAGGACAAGGAGGGGAAAAGAGGAGGTGGAGTATCTCTAAACATAAGGGAAGGGATCAAAGCTACATAACTAAAAAGTAAAGGCGGAGGACAAGAGGCACTCTGGGTCACCTTGGAGACAGGGAATGGCATCACAATCCACACAGGGTTTGCATACAGACCCCCGTCTCAAGGGGAGGAAATGGACAAGAAAATGATAGAGGACATTCTCAAAATGGCTGACAAAGGGGAGATACTGTTGATGGGGGACCTGAATATGCCAGATGTTAACTGGATGACATGGACTGCAGGCACATCTAAGAGCAGGGTCATTCTCGGTGCCCTGCAGGGGACAGGCCTTAGACAGCTAGTGTTGGAACCCACTCGGGAGGAAGCAATACTAGACCCAGTACTCTCAAATAGAGAGAGGATCACAAATTTAGAAGTCAGTAGACATCTGGGAACAAGCGACCACTGCACTATGTGCTTCACAATAACCACAACCATGGAGACAAGCCATACAAAAACAAGGATACTGGACTTTAGAAGGGCTGACTTTGGCAAATGGGTGAATACCTGAGGAATACACTAGCAAATGGCCAAAAAGGAAGGGTGGAAGAACAATGGAGAAAACATCAAAACTGCCATCATAGAGGCAACAAGCCTTTGTGTGAAACAGATAAAGAAAACAAAGCTGAGTAAAAAAACACTATGGTTCTTAAAAGAGGTGGCAGGGAAGGTTAAGGAGAAAAAGGCTGCATTCAAAAAGTATAAGACAACACAGAAGGAGCACGACAGGGAACTGTATCAATTAAAGCAGAAAGAAGTGGGGAAGGCAGTCAGAATAGCAAGAACTGAGGGAAAAATAGCCAACTCAGTTAAGAAGGGGGATAAAACTTTTTATAGGTACATTAGGGAGCATAGAAAGGTTAAGGGAGGAATAGTGAAGATTAATAAGGGAGAGAGGATGTGGGCAGAGGGAGACAGTGAAACGGCAGAGATACTGAATGAATACTTTTGCTCAGTATTCACAAAAGAAGATGAGGAGGAGTTACATAAACCAGACAATAGAAGCACTCTGGGTAGGGGGGTTGACACCAGTCCATTTAGAGAAGAAAGAGTCCTGAAAGAACTTCTAAAACTCAAGGTGGACAAAGCAATTGGGCCTGATAGGATTCACCCCATAATCCTAAAAGAACTAAGGGAGGACCTAGTGACACTACTGACCACACTTTTTAACAAATCATGGGAGGATTGGGTGGTACCTGAGGACTGGAGGAGGGAAGATGTGATTCCCCTTCACAAAAATGGGAGCAAGGCAGAAGCAGGAGACTACAGACCTGTAAGTTTGACCTCAGTGGTAGGGAAAATGATGGAATCACTTCTGAAAGAAAGAATTGTTGAATACCTAGAGGTCAGCGGGGCACAGGACCCAAAGCAGCATGGATTTACAGCAGGAAGGTCAAGTCAGATGAATCTAATAGATTTCTTTGACTGGGTGACCAAAGTAATAGACCAGGGAGGGGCTGTGGATATGGCCTACCTAGACTTTAGCAAGGCATTTGACACAGTCCCACACAAAAGATTAATAATCAAGTTAGCCAGCCTGGGAGTGGGTCCCAGGGTGGTAGCTTTGGTTGCAAACTGGCTGCACAACAGGACACCGAAGGTAATAATGAGTGGAACTCATTCCAAAGAAAGGGGGGTCACTAGTGGAGTACCTCAGGGCTCAGTACTGGGTCCAGTCCTCTTTAACATCTTTATAGGTGACATTGCAGAGGGTCTGGAAGGAAAGGTATGCCTCTTTGCAGATGATACAAAGATCTGTAACAGAGTTGATACACAAGGGGGGTATAAAGGATGAGAAGGGACTTGGCAAGGTTGGAGGAATGGTCAGACATATGGCAACTTAGATTCAGTGCAAAGAAGTGCAAAGTAATGCACCTGGGAAACAAAAACCCAGGAGAAGAGTACACAATAGCAGGGGAGGTACTAACAACAAAAAAAATGGAACGGGACTTAGCAGGGGAGGTACTAACAACAACAAAAATGGAACGGGACTTGGGGGTAGTCATATCAGATGATCTAAAGGTGGGTAAGGAAAGTGAGAGGTCAATAAGGAGAGCCAGGGGGATACTGGGATGCATAGGAAGGGGCATCACAAGTAGAAAAAGGGAAGTGGTTATCCCTCTGTACAGACAGTTGGTGAGACCCCATCTGGAGTACTGTGTGCAGTTTTGGAGACCTCATCTACGCAAGGACATAGACAGGATGGAAGCAGTCCAGGGGAGGGCAACTAAAATGGTGCAGGGTCTGCATCAGAAATCATATGACGAGAGACTAAGAGAGCTTAATATGTATACTCTTGATGAAAGGAGGGATGGGGGGACATGATAGAATCATTTAAGTACCTCAAGGGAATCAACAAGGTCCAGGAGGGTAGCATCTTCAGAAAAAGAGATGAGTAAGAACAAGGGGATACAATTTAAAGATAGAGGGGGGATGGCTCAGGGGTAATGTGAGGAAATCTTTTTTGACAGAGAGAGTAGTGGATGCGTGGAACTGCCTTTCTGGGGAGGTTGTTGGGGCTAAAACAGTGGGGGAATTCATACATGCATGGGACAGACACAAGGCAATTATAGTGGGGGTGGCAGGAAGTAGGTTGTAGGTTAACTAGAATCTGCAGTTTATCCAGTAGGTAGGGAAATGGGCAGACTGGGTGGGCCAAGTGGTCCTTATCTGCCGTCAAAGTCTATGTTTCTATGTTTCTATATAATGTTTCCCATCTATTCCTAAATAGATCTAGTCAGTGTGATAGGGAGGCAATGTGCCATTCTACTGCTAGAACTTGAAGAATTTCTTGATGCCATTCCCAAAATGCATGTGCTACTTCATCTAGCCAATGCCAAGCAATAATAATTTTGGCAGTCATAGAATTCAGTGCAGTGTGGGCATTCCGTGAACCAATTAGCTCAGAGGGAAAGAAGCCTACGAGGCAAATTTCTGGAGTAAAATATGTCTCCAAGCCAAGAAAGGGATCTAATGACTCTTGAATGGAATCCCAAGTAGGGAAGATTTTTCACATTCCCAGAAAGCATGTTAAAGGTGGCTATCAAATTTACCACATCTGTTATGTAAAGGAGAGGGGCACTTACCCGTTCGGTGCAGCCATAAGGGCGTGTAATATAGATTCTATAAAACTTTGAATTGAAGGATGCAATCCTTTAATATATTTATGCAGGGCACACCAAATACACTTCCAAACCTGTAGGTCATCAGGTAAAGATAGGCCCAATAGTCACAAATATTAGAAAGGCGCATTGAATCAACATCCTGAAACAGTTTGTAAAATGTAGATGTCGGGTGGGGTTGAAAAACTATAGAAAGACAATCCTGAATTTTAAGATTCTGATGGGAAAGTAAAGGAGTCTTACCAAACTGAGCTGTAATGGCATGCTTAAGTTGGAGAAATTTAAATTCAAAATGGAAGGACAGTGAAAATTGAGCTTTGATAATAGAAAAGGGAAGAAAGCCATCATTTGAAAACTTGGATTCACAAGTGGCATTGTAAAACTGACGGCAAAAATTCAAAGTTTCTGTACCAATCTTAATGTTTGAATTCACTAGTATTGGCTGGTGGACTGCCCTGGACCAGTCCTGACCCCAATAAGTACATAATTGCTAAAGTGCCTTTAAAGACCACATTGGGGGTGTGACTTTTAAAACAGGAGGTAAAAGGGAGGACTTTACATACAGTATAACAAACTTCACAGACAAATTCCAGATTCCTGAAAAAGTTCTTTTTTTAATGACCAACCACAAGGGAATATATCTAGTGACATTTCTAAAGAGGTCTGGATGAGCCCACAGGAAGAATTTACTAGCATGAATGGTGCAGTAATATAGAAAGAACTTAAGGAGATGACCCCGCTGGTCTCTAGGAAGCATCAGTTTATAATACGCCCATCTCAGAGCTCCATCTTTCCATATGAAAGCTTTGAGGAGCTGCTGCAATTTAAAAAAAAACAGGACTTCAGAAGGTTTAGGCTGAGCATACCAAGAGGATAAAGCAGATGAGATAAAATATTCATCTTAATTGTGCTGATCCTTCCCCACAGAGAGAAAGGAAGGGCAGTTTAGTGCTGTAAATCCATTTTTATATGCTGCAGTAGTGGCAGGAAGTTACTTTTAAATAAAGAAGAGGGGTTGTGAGGGAGCTGAATACCTAAGTATAACAAACATTTAGATTCTCAAGTTAGGCCATGGTCCAAAACTTTTTTCTCATCAACATAATTATTAAGGAGGAGCACTCTTGATTTTTCTAAATTCAATTTGTAACCCGCAAGGGAAGCAAAATGTTTTATTTTGGCTAAAACCACCAGAATCGAAGTAGTGGGGTCCTCAAGATACAAAAGTAAATCATCAGTATAAGCTGATAGCTTGTACCGACTCTTACCTGCAAATATACCCCAGACTTGCTGATTATGATGGAGGTGTTGAATAAGGGGCTCCAAATATAAGCTGAACAAAAAAGGGGAGAGCGGGCAGCCCTGCCGTGTCCCACTTTGTATGTATAAGGGGGAAGAATGCACATCACTGCACAAAATATGGGCTGATGGGTCATTATCTAAGATTTGTATTAATATTTGGAATTCCTGAGGAAATCCAAACCTCTACAGAATCTTGAAGAGGAAAGGCCAAGAGACCCATTGAAAGGCCTTTTCCACATCCAGTGAGACCAGGACAGCAGGAATCCTGCTCACCCTGGATGCGGAAATTAGATAGTGGAGCTTATACAGGTGATCACCCAACAACCATCCCACCATAAATCCCACCAGCAATGGACTAATCAAAACATCCTACACTAACTGGAGCCTATTGGCTAGAACCTTGGCTAGGATTTTGAGGTTGGAATTGAGGAGGGATACAGGGCAGTAACTACTAGGGAGTTGCTCATCCTTACCTAGTTTTTTAATAAGTTTAATCCAAGCCTGTGTCAGGGTTGAATCGGAAATACTAGAGGAGAACAAGCAATTAGACAGCCAAACTAAGAAAGGGGTAAGGTCCTGAGTGAATGTTTTGTAGAAATGATTTGTGAAGCCATCCGGTCCAGGCGACTTATCTAAGGGGAGTTGTTATATAGCACTAATGACCTCCAGCAGCAAAACAGGCCCTTTAAACAACTCCTATTGTTCTGGAGACAACTGGGGAGGGGGAGGTCCACCAGGTAGTCATATATAAGATTATCAAAGTCACTCAAAATAGGATCGGCTTTATATAAGGTGCTATAAAATTGCCAGAAGACCTCAACAATGTCACGAGGGTGAGTATCCAAAATGCCATTTACATTTGGGGGAATACTGGGAATGGACCTCTCTGCTTCTAATTGTCTGAGACACAATGCTAGTAATTTACAGCCCATTCCTTATTCTTCAGATACTTTGTTTTTATTTGAAATAAGGACAGTTCAGCTCTCTCAGCCAATATATTGGCCTATTGTGTCCACGAGGACAATAAATGATGCCATTCCAAATCAGACATAGACGAGGATGTTTTAGATTCTAATGCACTAATTTTTTGAAACAAATGATTGAGTTGCATGGTGCGGGCCTTGTGGTGCTTCAAGGTCAAGCTAAGGCATTCGCCCCGAAATGCACATTTGACTGTGCTCCTTAAAACATTAAGATGAGGGATGGAGGTTTCTTTGGTAGTGGAAAAGGGTTGAATAATGAATTGAGGGGTCTTTTAACAATTGCAAATTGAATAGCCAGATCATATCACATTCCTCCATCCCATAAAGCAAGTGAATCATGGTAAAGGACTTGTGATCTGAAATAACTAATGACTGCATATCACAGTGAGTGAGACCAGGGAAGGATTCATTACTAATTAGCAAATAATCCAGACAGGAGAAAGATCCTTGGGGTGCTGAATAAAAGGTGTATTGATGCTCAGTGGGGTGCCGAACTTGCCGGCGGTCCACCAGCCCCAGTGAATCCAGTAATTCCTTTAGGCCATGTTGACCTGGAGATAACCCTCTTCATGCATCTTCAGATTGGTCTACCTCAGGTTGGTATACAAGATTCTAGTCTATACCCAAAACAATGGGAAAGTAGGAGAAAGGGGCCAAGAGAGTCAAAAGTTTAACAAAGAAGGAAGGGAAATCAACACTGGGGCCATAAATAGATCATAACACAACCTCAGTTAAGCCCAATCTACCACGTAGGATAATATATCTGCCCAAAGGGTCCCATATCTCCTGATGCAAATGAAAAGACAATCCACGGACAAACAAGATCGCTACACCTCCATGTTTTGTTTCCTTACCCGCACTGTAAACTTGACCCACCTATAGTCGTCTAAACCCAGTAATATAATTTATTTGTAACTGTGTTTCCTGTAGAAATGTGACACTCACTTGTAACTTTTTCAGGTGTTGAAGTACCATATATCTTTTCTAGCTGTCCCATGCACCCTTAATGTTCCAGGTGGAAAATTGGTATAAGCTACTCATTACTTTTGTTAAACATAAGGAACTGATAATAATTCACCACATACATAATGTGTCCCAGACCCACCCCACAAAAACAGAAGCATATAATCTAGCTTATATAGTAGCAGACAGAAGTAAGCAACACTCTTAACCCAACCCCCCCAAACAACCAAACCCAATATCCCAGAAAATTAGAAACCCCCCAAATCACTAAGTAATATGTACGATTAAGCCATACTAATTTTAGAGAAGCAAAGTAGAAACAGAATTTAAGAGAGTCCACCCCACTAAATCTGAAACCCCCAGGCTAAAAAAAACAAAAACAACCATTTGAACCATAAACAATCCATGTTAAAACCCATTATCCCCAGTCCAAGTGACCACACTCCCAAATAATACCGGCCCACAATGTTAATCTTTAACCACCCAAGGCTGTTCCTCCCTTGTTCCTTCCTCCCCTCTATCCCCCCGATAGTAACAATAATTAACAATACGCTAAAGATTTGAACAGTACATAATATAGTAATTGTTTTAACTATATGTAAATCAGTAGAATGACCAACCAATTGTTCAGAAGTATAAGAAACAAAATCATGCTCCAGATATAGTACTAAATGAAAAAAAAAAAGAATCAAGAAGTACTATGTAGGGGCCAGCTTGGTGGTGCTGAGGGTTGAAGCGCTGAATGCCAGACCTCGCACCACACTGGCAACCTGGGTTTAGGAACAGACTCGGGACACCAGGGGTCGGCAGGGGAGGGAGAGGACTGAGCATCTGGAGGCCGGCTCTCCTCTCACAGGGTGGATTGCGGGCCTTGCATCGCTTGTCAGTGGTCCCTGATGGAGACTGGGGGTACTGTAGCAGTGATGCCATGCGATGGGGTGGAGTGGTGGCGGGCATCAGCACATTGAAACACAGATGCCATTGCACATCTGCACTCTGTGGCAATCAAAGAAATAAATATCCGCTTTCTGTATAGGCAACAGCACCTCCAGTGCCTCACTACAACACACTCAATGCTAGGCTTACCTTGCTGGCTCTCCCAATCACCTGGTCTGCCTGGTCCCTGATGGTTGTGGAGTTCTGCTGGGGTGGGTGGGCAGGAGTGTCTGTCCCTGATTCCCCAGCAGGTGGCTTCAGGTGGGTGATATGTGGCGGGAGTGAGAGAGAATGCTCAGGAGAGTTCCAGGCAAGGCAGCGATAAATAGAATTTAAAAAAAAATACTGTATGTAGCAAAAAACAAGAATTAAACTCCACCTTAGAGAACAGGCATGCTTATTCAAAGGGAAAAATTATATCCTTTTACCTTTAGAGAAAAAAAAGGAGCAAGGGGTGGAGGAAGGGGAAGGGACCCAACTAACAACCCTCCTCCATATAACGTGGAGCAAAAATGAGTATAAATTGTGCTAATCTTAAAAAACATCTTAAAAAGCTGTAATACAATTATGGTAAACCATTTAACATGAAAAATAGTGACATTCAGACATATCAAAACCCATTAGACAGTGGAGTCACTTAGTATATGATAAGCCAAGCAAAGTCATTCTTGCGAACGTCCCCCCCCCAAAAAAAAGGGCATCCAGGTAATAGCTTAAAGCAGTTCAAGTGTCAGTAGGCTCCAGAGGTCTCTGATATTTGATACAGATTAAGGGCTTCTTTACTATCAGTTAATTGTTGTACAACAGATGGGACATATGGTAAAATGAAGAAATAAACAGATCGAGGACTGCAGGTGCTCTCTTATTGTCGAAATAACAAAGAAAATATGTGCAAATAACGAAGATGACAGAGGATGAACAAGATGCCTAAATATACCTTATTGCATCAAGTTCGAATGAACAGTGAGAGTTCTGCTAACACTTAAAGGCAAGACCTTTCAGGCTCCTGTATTATACAGGCTGGTTGCTATGCTTAAATTTGACAGTTGTGGCTGCCTTTACTTGTCAGACAAACCAAAGAGAATGTTTCACTGAGAACACTAGAGTAGTTCCAAAGCCACTCCCAACAAGGAAATAATTTGCTAAGGAGCAGTTAACTAAATATTTAATGCATACCACAAACACCATTAAGAACCAGTCTGTTCTTTCTCAGATCTCATGGAGGATCTTATTCCAATAGAAGGACCATATCTATGCCTCTGACACTAATCCAGAAGGGCAGTACTCATGCAGCTCCACTCTTCCCCCGCTATGGCTCAGTAAAAAGCAGAACACGTCAGTGAAACAATCAGTAGTTGGAGGGCAAAGACAGCATCTCAGGAAATTAATGACACTAGGAGCAACATGTAAATGTGTTGTTGAAGCTGGGTAGATGTGTGCAGCAAATCCCATAAGCTAGAAAATTGGCGCAAGCAGCTAGCCGCATCTAACGGAGAAAAAACACAGGCTGGAAGGGAGTTAAAATATAGAAATTGGGCACTGAACTAGTGTCAGGAGACAATGTGGGGAAACGATGTCAGGTGAGTTTAAGTGAAGGCAGGAATCAAATCAGTTTTAGCTCAGCTGTGGTTAATTAATAAAATTCAAGCAAGTAATTGCATTGATTGTCAGAGGTGATATACAAATTGGAAGCCTAGAGGAGCGACCTCGGAAAATCAGGCAGGCTTAAACAGTTAAGGAAAAAGCTTTTGGAGCTCAGTAGCTGCAAGCTCTGGGGTTTCAAAGCTCCACCAAACTCCTTCATGCTGGACCTGAAGAACTGCTGGGTATCAGATTCTGAATTTAATACTGGCTGCAATCAATTGTGAAAGTAAAGGATGGAATGCCACTCATTTCTGTCTGACTGTAAGTGGCAAGTCCTGTATTACACGAAGGTGGTGACCCTCTCACAGGACATCTTTGAGGTTATCTTTGAGGCCATGGACTTTATTGAGTATATGCTGGTGATTGAAATAACTGAGCAGCTTAAATATCAGGGAGGAAAGACATCAGTTGGCATTGGGCACAGTGAGTGATGTGCTCATTCTACTATGTAAGCCTGGCCATTGGGGGAGGGTCCCACTATTTTTTCACCTAATTTCTGTACAAACTGAAGTACATTGTGGGGGTGGAAGACTAGGTTTGCTGACAAAGGCACCTTGCTTCACCTGAGCTCTTTTCTTCTAGGTTGCTTGTAAGGACAGAGCAAAGAATCTTACCAGATCAAGGAAAATGATTAAGGTTTCTTTGGGCTAGGCAGATTTACTTTTTTTTGTATTCACAGGGATTGTTACTGTTTGTTGCTAACATTTTATTGCTTTATTTTTCTCTTATTCATATTGTTGTTGCTGGGTATACCTTCTGCTGCATTATTACAGGGTATGCCTACAGGTGTGTGCTTACAGATTACTGCTGTAATCTTCTGATTCAAATTGTTTTTTGCAAAGTATATCTTCTGTTACTGCTTTATTTGTCTCTGTAGCAAAGTGTTTCTTACAGGGTATCTTCTGTGAAATTGTTACAGGTGGTGCTTTACAGACTTTACAGTTTTATCTGTCATTAGGCTAAGCTTTCAGGGCTATTGCATTTGTTGCTGACTATTTCTGCTCTTACCTCCTAGCTTCTTTCATCCGTGGTTCTTCCTTTTCTGCAGGGGAAGGGCCCAGCCACCAACCCCATCTCCAACCACTCCACACTACACTCCTTTTATAGTGTAGCACAGTCATGACAGTTCCTGTAGCAAAGCAGGAAGGGACGGATCAGAGGGGTATCCACACGGTGACCTCATTTACAGGGGCACAAGTAATTTAACTTGTTATAACAAGTTATACAAAAACAAACAAAACACAAAATCTAACTTTTGCTTTCATTTTCCTCCTTCTAATTACTCTGCTAGGTTATAAACCCAGCAACTTTTCTGGAATGGATATTATTAATTTTAGGTACTGTGGGACACTTTTCAAAAGGGCAGTTATAGAGGATTTAGGACACTGTCCTACATGCTGGGCCATTGGAGATCTAAGGGCTCAGCTCCAGGCAGCATGGATAGAGATTGTGTGCCTCAAATTGCATATTCAGGAGGAAATATATTGTAAGAACTGCATGCCATTGCCCCAACATCCAACAGTAGCACCTTGACTGCAGAGGGTGGTTGGTCTGGGAGGTTGGCAGGTAGTTAGGAGGAGCAAATCGGGTGCCCCATCACTCGGTGCTCTCCAACATGTCACCTCCACAAACCATATAAAAACTACAAACAGGTATCTGCCTCAGTCTCCAAAATCAAACAAAGGGGCAGAGGACACTGCAGAGCATGACACTGCAGCACAGAAGCTAGCACAACAAAACTCGCCCAAAACTGGAACCAAAATGAAAAAAGCAAAAAGGAAATCTAAAACACTTCGTATCATAGGAGACTCCATGATTCGGGGAGTTGATACCTATCTCCAGCCAGGGGTAATGGTCAGATGTCTCCCAGGTACATCAGCGTGGATTGACAATGACCGCATTGCTAAAATTGTTCAGGAAGCAGGGGAAAACATAGATGTCCTGGTACACATAGGGACTAATGATCTTGCCAACTGGTCAGTTGTGGAGACCAAGGAACACCTGACCAGACTGGGTGACAAACTATCATCCATTTGATCTTGCATCTCCTTCTCTGAGATCCTGCAAATCTGGGAGAGGGGGCAGATGGACGCAAGGTCAGAGAATGCGAGATGGGGAGCTAAACTTATGGCTCAAGGGCTGGTGCCAGGAAAAAGGACACACATTTGTAGGTAACTGGCAACAGTTTTGGGAGCGAAAGTTCTTTAAATTTGATGGACTGCGTCTGACGAAGGAGGGAGTCAGTGCATTGGGGCAGAAGTTTGATATCTTTGGAGAATATGTAAACTAGCAAATGGTCAGAAGGGGTGCGGCACCCGATACATTGAATGGGAAGAACACCCCTCCCACCTCAGCTAGTGATCAAAGAGGAGTTCAGCATGTTTGTAGTTCATTTGCATCACCAGGTAAGGAAAAAGGTCCGACTCCCCATATGATACATAGGGGAAATACCAGACCTTGCCCAACAACCAACACACCAAAATCTAGCCAGTGAAAAATCATGTACACAAATGCTCACAGTCTGGGAAACAAGATCCTAGACCTGCAGGCAATAATGAAAGAGGCTAAACTGGAAATAGTAGCCATTAGTGAGACATGGTTCACCAGTAACCACACTTGGGAGACTTCAGTACATGGCTATGTACTGTTCAGAAGAGACCAAGGTGCAAAAAAGGGGGTGGAGTGGCCCTTTATGTCAATGAAAATATCAAAGCTACAGAAATTCTGAATACACATAAGGAGTCAGAAGAACTGTGGGTCGCCCTGGAGACAGGAAATGGGACAGCCATATGAACTGGGGTTGTGTACAGGCCTCCAGACCAGGGGGACAACATAGACACATTACTGTTAGAAGATATACAAAACATGACAGCTAAGGGGGAGGGTTCTGATAATGGGAGACTTCAACATGTGAGATACAGATTGATCAATACCTGCGGGAATATCTGCTAGAACTAGACACATAGTGGATTCCCTGCAGGGGCAGGGCCTCAAACAACTGGTACAACAACCCACAAGAGACAGGGCTATCCTAGGTCTAGTACTGACAAACAGGGAAAGGATCACAGATCTCCATGTAGAAGGTCACCTGGGGGCCAGTGACCATCACATGGTATGGTTCAATTTGGCCACTAGAACTAAATAATCCCATTCCAAGGCACAAATATGGGACTTCAGAGGAGCTGACTTTGATAAGATGGCCAACAGAGTTAAGCTAGCCTTGGCAAGAAGAAATACAGGTGAGGGGGTACAGGCAAAGTGGGCAAGTATTAAAGATGCAATACCTGAAGCAACATCCTATTGTGAGAGAAAAGGAAGTACAAAAGAAGAAGGAAACCACTTTGGTTCTCAAAAATAGTAGCAGAAAAGGTCAGAGCCAAAAGGCTGGCCTTCAGGAAATATAAGGGAACGCAGCTGGATGAAGATAGGAGGTATACCAAAATGTCCTCTGAAGGAAGCAGGAAGGCAGTAGGCAGGCAAAAGCCCAAACCGAGGAAACACTAGCACGAACAGTAAAAGAAGGTGACAAGACTTTCTATAGATACATTAGTGAAAGGAGAAAGTCCAGAGGGTATTGCTAAGATCAAAGGGGATAAGGGGCATGTGAAGAGGAGGACCATGTAAAGCACCTATCCTAAATAGATACTTCTGCTCAGTATTTACTGAGGAGAAGGTAGGGCAGGGCCTACAGCTCAGGACCATGGACACAGGGGGGAGGGAGGTGTGCACTAGTCCCTTCACAAAAGAAAGGGTCCTACAAGAGCTCAATAACCTCAGGGTGGACAAAGCAATGGGACCTGATCGCATACATCCCAGGGTACTAAGGGAGCTAAGGGTGGAACTAGCAGAGCCATTTCAGAAGTGTTTAGTGAGCCTCTGAGCACAGGAGAGGTCCCAGAAGACTGGAGAAGGACTCATGTGATCCTGCTCCACAAGAGTGGTAGCAGGGAGGAGGCAGAGAACTACAGACCAGTCAGTCTTACCTCAGTTGTGGGCAAGATTATGGAGGCACTCCTTAAGGAAAGGATAGTGCAACACCTGGCATCCATAGGAGCACAGGATCCAAGACAGCATGGGTTTACAACAGGAAGGTCCTGTCAAACTAATCTCATAGATTTCTTTGACTGAGTAATCAGAGTGGTGGACCAAGGGGGAGCAGTTGATGTCACCTACCTTGACTTCAGCAAAGCTTTCAATACTGTTCCACATAGAAGATTGATTAATAAGCTGGGTAGGCTCGGGGTAGGTCAGAAGTTGGTCAACTGGATGTAAACTGGTTGACGGGCAGAAAGAGCGGTAGTAAATGGTATACAGTCAGAAGAGATCCAAGTCACAAGTGGGGTACCTCAGGGATCAGTCCTGGGGTCAGTCCTCTTCAATATCTTCATCAGTGACATTGCAGATGGACTGGAGGGAAAGGTTTGTCTGTTTGCAGATGACACCAAGATCTGCAATAGAGTAGATGATCTAGATGGGGTGGGCAGAATGAGAAGAGATCTGGATAAACTGGCAAAATTGTTGGAAGAGTGGCAACTGGGGTTTAACACAAAGAAGTGCAAGGTCATGCACATACGGAAGAGAAACTCTGAATCCACCTATAGGTTGGGAGGGGAGTTGCTGGCAGTCACAAGGGAAGAAAGAGACTTGGGCATCGTCATCACAGATAAACTGAAATCATCCAAGCAGACAACTAAAGCAGTAGGTAAGGCTAGGGGGATGTTGGGGTTTATTAGTAGGGATATCACAAGTCATAAGAGGGAGGTAATAATCCCTCTTTATAAGACACTGGTTGGGCCCCATCTGGAGTACTGCATGAGGTACTGGAGGCCACACCTTCACAAGGACATTAACCAAATTGCGGCAGTCCAGAGAAGGCAACCAAAATGGTGCAGGGACTGCATCAGAAAACATATGTGGACAGATTAATGGAACTCAATATGTATACCTTGGAGCAAAGTAGGGAGAGAGGTGATATGATTGAAACATTCAAGTATCTTAAGGGCATTAACAAGGTGAAAGAGTCTAACCCATGTTTCAATATAAGAAAAACAGAAGGACAAGAGGACACAGCATGAGATTAGAGGGAGGCCAATTAAGTGGTAATGTGAGGAAGTTATTTTTCACAGAAAGGGTGGTGGATGCATGGAATGGCCTACCTCAGGAAATGGTGGATATGAATTCAGTGCAGGGCTTCAAACAGGCATGGGATAGGCATAAGGGAGCAATACAGATAAGTATGAACAAATAGGCCATTGACAGAGCAAATGCCGATGCCAAATTCATAAGGTAGAAAATGGAATGGGCAGACTGGATGGGCCTTGCTGTCCTTATCTGCCATCAACTTCTACGTTTCTATATGTTTCTATGTTTCTCTGCCCGCTCCAGCAGTTCCAGAATGACCATGTTATTTCTTCTGAGTCCTCTGGTCGGGCTTCCATTTTAGTTAATTTCTGGTGAAGGAGGACCATGTCAGGCTCCGCTTTAGCCCTCCAGTCTTCCAGTGAGCTGGTGCAGTCTTCCAGTGAGCTGGTGTGCACTTCATTGTCCCTGACTCACCGCGATAAAGAATCAACCGACAGCTGGATTCTTTTGATGTCATCTGTAAGTTCTTTAAAGGTATTTTTAAGGTGCCAAATTCCTCTAAAAACCTTTCCTCCATGAGAGCAGTCAGAGCAGAGGTGCTGTGAGATGTGGCCACTGCCTGCTACTGAGACCTTTTGGAGGTCTTCTCACATTCTGGTGTCATTGGAGGACTATGCCGAGGTTGAGCAATTTTCATTTCTACATTAATTTTTAATGGGAAAAACACCACTCCAGGAAAACGTCCCAAGGCAACAGTTCTTCAGAAAGCAGGTAGGTCACTTCAGAGGTAGAAATGAGTGCAAAAATATATTTTTCAGATGGGGATCAGGAGGGAATAGAGAATCCATCTGCTCAGGCAGCCATCATGTGTTACAGTAAGTTCTTACGTAACTGTACTATCTTACACATGAACATATGAACAAGCCAGCAGAAGAAGGCCATTTGATCTATCAAATCTGCTCATATTGCAGGGTCCACAGCTTGAGCTAATGTCCCTCCCTTCCCTCCCCACTCCTCCCATCATCCCTACCCATGATTCTTATCTTCCCCTATGTCTATCCCAGCATCTCTTAAAGCTGCTCACTGTCTTTAATGAAATTACCTTTTCTGGCAGCGCATTCCAAGTGTCCACCACCCTTTCTGTGAAGAAGTGTTTCCTGACATCCATCCTAAATCTCCCATCCTCCAGCTTAAGACTGTGCCCCCTCATGATATGGTTGCCATTCAGCTTAAAGAGACTTTCCTTATAAACATTATTTATCCCTTTCAAGTACTTGAATGTCCCAATCATGTCCCCTCTCTCTCTTCTGTCTTCCAGGGAGTACATCTTCAGTGCCCTCAGCCTCTCCTCGTATGCCTTGCCCTGCTGACCTGCTATCATCTTTGTAGCCCTCCTCTGTACCATCTCCAACAGGTTAATGTCCTTTCCGAGGTGTGGGCAGGCCATCACAGGGAGGACAAGTAGTAAGCAGTTCCCCGTAACTGACAGCATTATGTACTGTAAATAAATGGAGGTGAAAAGGACAAAGAAAGAAGACCCTGTAACGCAGCCAGACCAAAACTGGCTCAACACTAAGGGGCAATGTCCAGGCTGTAGTGCTTAGTGAAAGTGTGAACTGAACTCCAAGTAGCTGCTGTGAAGATTTCTGCAGTGGACACATTATGGAAAGAGGCTACCAAGGCAGCCATCCTCCTGGTGGAATAGCCATGCACTGCACCAGGAAGCTCCTTACCATAGTTCTGGTAACAAAAAATAATACAGTTGGCCAACCATTTGGACAGATACTGCTTAGAGACTGGGGTGAGTTCTTTTCCTGCGGCAAACAAAACAAACAACATAGAGGACTTCCTGCCCTCCTTAGTTCTGTGTGTACAATAATTCAAAATTCTATGCACATCCAGTGTATGAAGCAGTGTTTCTGCTGGATTGGCATGCTCTGGAAAATATGCAGGGAAATGAATGGACTGGTTCAAAGTAAACTCAGATACCACTTAAGGGAGGAACTGAGGATTAGTACATAAAGACACCCTGCCTTTGTGAAAAAGGTTTTATGTGATAACAGCAACTCAAAAAGAGCACCAACAACAGCAGCAAATCCAACAGTGCTGAAAGTGAAAATGGCAATCTAAATTACAGTGACCGCCACAAACAGCAACAATCTCTTACTTTCTCTGCAGGGGCAATATAAATGAAATGTTTATATGACTGGCTATGTCCCCTGCACCACCCTTTGAAGGGGGCATTGCCCCCTGCACCCCACAAAATTAATATAATCAACTCCTGGGTAAGGGGCACAGGGGAAAGAAGAAAACTCAGGAGGGGTCTACTCCAGTGGGGGGAGGAACAACCTGCGGGCATGATGAACGTAGCCGGGAAGGTGGGGGAACAGCAGCAGTTACTTAAAAAAAAATATATTACTGCCCAAAAATAAAATAAAAATCCACCATAGCCAGACCTCAACCCAGGTCCACCAGCTACAGAGGCAGTGACTGAAGCCACTACACTAAGCAGCCAGCTGGAAATTACCTGACCGAACATAGCCCCATAGCCTGCTGCAGCTGGTGTAGCTGACTGCTACACTCACTATATACTAATCCTCGCTATAGTTTAACACTCACTATTCCTACTGGTGGTCAAATTTAGTCACTCAAGCTGAGTCGCTCAATTTGACTCACCCACATTATGTAATATCAAGAAAAATCAAGTAAGGCTCCTTATACATTAGGGTCTGAAACCTCGAAATCTTCCAAGCAGAAGTAACAGAAAGTAAAAATAACACTTTCCATGATAGATAGCGAAGCTTGCAACTCACAACCGGTTTGAAAGGAGGCAGGGTGAATTTTTCCAAAACAAAACTCAGATCCCCAGCCAGGACAGGGTTATGGATCATGGGTTTTAGATGCAGAATGCCTCCTAAAAAGCTACATGCCAATCAAGCTGGGCCATAGCTCATACATCCACTGGGGCACAGGGTCATAATCACACAAAGAAGAATAGAGTGACAACAAATGCTGCAAGCAAAATGGCATGCACTACAATAAGATTGGAAAATACACCGATCTACAGAAAGAGCGCACGCTGTTAAAATCAATGAACTACTCTGTTTTTTGGGGGGGCTTCACCCCCAATCCCCCAGACGTGGGGGCTTCTCCCTCAACACCCCTCAGAATTAAAATAACAAACTCTGGGACTCTGGAAATGGGAAGAAAATCAGGAGGGGTGAATATTGTTTTTTTAAAAAAAATAAAACAAAATGACAGCAAAAGTAGTAGCACAAGATGACCTGTGGGGAATCGAACTATAGTCCCAGGTCTCCCAGCTATACCATGCGCTGGTGCTTTAACCACCCCACCAGGCAAGTGGCTGGGCCAGGCATTCAGCACATGGTAACGTGACGCCTTCCTAGAAAATCATACAGAACCAGGAGTAGTGGTAATTCCCTACTGCTGTTGTACCCCTGTCACTGTAATTCGTAGCACGCTCTTCACAGTTAATACCATGCTGTATTTCATGTGTGGTTATGACCTGGTAGGTACTGGTACATAGTACACAGAGACAGAGATGGCAGAAAGATGTACCTTAATGCATGAGTATTTCTGGCTTGAAACATAGAAACATTGAAACTGTCAGCAGATATGGACCACTAGGCCCATTTAGTCTGCCTGAAAGCCAGGTACTCGATTACGGCCCGCGTCTGAAAGAGACAGCAGGTACTCCAGGATCTGGTTAACTGGACATGTAAAGGGATCTAGGGGGTGTGAAGCAGCCCAAATGGCAAAGAGCTTTCACTTCTTGGAGCAAGGGGCTCAGGTGGAGTGCTTATGAGCCACCACCAATACCTCTGCCACTTTGGGGGAGACCCCAAAGTGAGAAATGGCTATGTTTTTCAGGAGCCACGCATGAAAGAGAAGTGACCTGAGGTCCAGATAGACAAGGGTGCCCTGTTCCTGGGAGAGGCACTGGGGGTTCCACTGCCAGTTGCTGAAGCAGTGGGAACCAAATCTGGCTAGGCTAAAATGGGACGATGAGAACCATTTCCACCCGCTCCATCTGTAGTTTGATTATAATTCACTACAGAAAAGGAAAAAGGAGGAAAGGCATGTAGAAACCTCACTTTCCAGGAAAGGGACAATGTGTCTCATCAAAAAATTCCAGGCCCTGGAGCAAGCAAGCAGAAAAGTGGCAGTTTTGCATTGAGTGGGGTTGCCAAAAGGTCCAGCTCTGGGTGACCCTAATGGTGGAACAGATCTTCTGCTATGGAGGGCATAAGCTCCCACTCACGTGCCTGAGACTGGGATCAACTTAAGCAGTCTGCTAAGACATTTTGCTTGCCTAGGACATGCACAGCTGAAAGATGAAGGCAGTGGTTCAGAGCCGAATACTATACTCGCATTGCCTCCCGACACAGAGGATATAAATGGGATTACCCCTGCTTATTGATGTAATGGACCATGCTGGTGTTGTCTGTCTGGACCAGCAGTGGACCCAGAAAAAGATGAGTCTGGAAGGCCTGAAGGGCATATAGTATGTCTCTCATCTCCAGAACATTTACATGCAGATGATCCCCGGCTGCTGACCACAAACCTTGGGTCTCGTGAGCCCCCAGATGTGCTCCCCCATCCTGAGTTGGATGTGTTCATGGTTAGGATCAGCTGAGAAAGGGGAATAAGGAAGGGGACCCCTCAAAGGAGGTTGCTGGGCTACAGCCAACACAACAGAACCCTCTTTACGGGTCCGAGACCATGACCATCTGGTCAAGATCATCTGTATGCTGACCCCACTGAACTCTGAGCATCTATTGAGGAACTCTCATGTGTAGCCTGGCCAGAGGCATCGTTATTATGGCAGCCCCCATGTAACCCATAAGGCACAAGAACAAGTGGGCCAGGATATGATGAAAAGAGTACTGAAGTCTGGCCAGCTCCATCAGTTGGTCTGCTTTGTTTTGGGGGAGGAAGGCCATGCCTTGGGCCATGTCCAGAACTGCCCCAATGTACTGAAGATGCTGGGTGGGAGAAAGGCAGGACTTGGCCAGATTAATGGTCACCCCAAGGTCCTGGAAAAGGCTGCCAGTAGGCTGAAGCATTAGCAGTAGGTGCTCCCAGGAGAAGACATAAAAACCTTGGCACCAGTGGGCAGCCGGTACCACTGCTAGGCACTTAGTAAAGACCCTGAGGACTGAGGACAAGCCAAAGGGGAGTGCCCATAACTGGTAGTGAGCTACATGGAAATAGAAGCATAGATACTGCTTGTGAGAAGGGCATATTTTGATATGAAGGTATGCATCCTGCATGTCCAGGCAGCAGACCCAGTCCTCATGATGTAACAGGGGGAGAAAGCCCTGCAATATGACCATTCTGAATTTCTTGTACTGAATGGCGAGATTTTGTTTGCTGAGGTCCAGGATGGGCCTGAGGTCTCCCGTGCACTTGGGGACCAGGAAGAAATAAGAGTAGTACCCCGTCCCCTGCTGGGATACTGGTACCAGCTCTATGGCTCGCTTTCACAGAAGGGCAGGACTTCCTCCCATATCATGGGAACATGATGTGTGGGGTAGGGGGAAAGATATGGAGGATTGCCTGGAGGACACTCCAGGAACTCCAGAGAGTGACCTTGATCTATTATCTGGAGTACCCAGCTGTCAGTTGTGATCTCCCTCCACTTGGGCAGGTGGAGTTAGAAACGACCCCTACCACTACCTACTGCTCCACCTGAGGGAGAGGGTCAGACAAGGAGTTAAGTATGGCCACTCATCCCCTTCTGGGGATTTTACTAGTGGAGGCAGCTGGGGTGGGCAGGATAGGAGAAGTGGTTTTATTCCTTCCTGGGCTCTAGCAGGCTGCTGAGCTTGGCGGGGGGGCTGATGGTGAAGAGCTGTTCCTGCACAGGTCTAGACTGGGTATGAAAAAGGGAATGGACTGAATGCATGGTACTCCCTGAGGTCTGGAGTTTGGCAAGAATGTCCTCCACATCATCCCCGAACAGCAGAGAACCTCTGAAAGGGGCATTTAGTATAGGCTGTTGCACATCCTGGGCAAACCCCAATACCCTGTACCAGGAATACTGGCAAAGGCATACGACAGTGGCTGCAGCTCAAGCTGATGCATCTACAGCATTGTAAGTGGTCCAAAGAAAGTGGTCACCTATGTCAGAGACTCCCTTAAGGAGGTTCTGCAACTCTGACTTAGTATCTACTTTGGAGAAGGAGAGGACATCCTCCTGGGTCTTGTCCCACAGGGAGCTCTGGTATTGCAGCATGTCGCCAAGGTACTTAAGGGCCTGGATTGCAAGAGTGGAGGAAGCAAACATCTTTTTGCAAACAGATCCAAATGGCAGGATTCCCTGTCTGGCGTCAGGGAAATAAGGTGTTTAGGCAATTTGGAACAGTCATGGGCAGCATTAATAACCACCGAATCCACCTGTGCTTGTTCTTCCAAGAAAGACATGTCCTCTGGGGCATGATAAAGCCTGTCTGCCTTGCAAGACATGGCATGGAGGAGATGGGGGCCCGATGCCAGTCTGCCATTGTGACATCTTCATATGTGTCAATCAGCAGGGGAACCACCAATGGTGGGGCATTAGGCCTGCGCAGGTATATGGCCAGCCACCTATGCTCGGGGTCTTGTTCCTCTGAACCAAAGCCCATCACTACTTGAATGTGGTGCATGATCGCATAAAAAGAGATGTCATCCAGGGGGACTGCAGAACATCCTTGGGGGCAGAGACCCTTTCAGAGAACCCCAAAGAGTGTCAGGGGGAACCAGACTCACTTTCCCTTTCATATAGTTCACTCTCATCCCCTGAATCTGTGAGAACCAGATCAAGGTGGTACTCATCCCCTTTGTCTCGTGGGGGAGAAGGGGTGAAAGCCGTTGCTGGCATCTGGGGCAGATGCTTGGGGACAGGGGATGTAGGCCTCTGTAGCAGATCCCTGGGAGGAGGCAGAGGGGCTAACATTGGTACTTGAGAACTTAGAACCCGGCCAAAGGAAGGACACCAATCCCTGAATGTTCACCATGACTGACATAGAGTCTGACAAAGGTGGATAAGGATAAATCCGAGGAGCTCCTGGAGTAGACATAGGGTAGCCAGTGTAGGGCATCGGATAAGGATAGTATGGGCCCTCAAGCATAGGGCAGTGAGGGTCCTCTGGTGAAGCAGGCGACAGGGCTGGTGAAGGGTGAGCCATACATGGAGTACAGTGGGGCCTGGGAGCTGGAGAAAAGCCTATCTCCACCAGGCGCACTGACCAATGTGAAGTGTCCGATGCCAGGGAGGTGGGCAATGGAAGAGGTGAAGAAGGTACCCCTGCATCAGTGGTAGAACTGCCATTAGGGCCCCTCTGCTGTGTGCCTAATGAAGAGATGGGCCTGAGCAGCAGGGGCTTGTTGGGCTGGGAAGATCCCTTGCCTGATGCTCCTCTATCAGTGATATAAATGGTGTCAGGAGGAGGAGGAACCACCACTTACCCTGTAGAAGGAGCATTGGTGGGACACAGGGCTGACCCCCCTGAAAGAGGAAGGCACTGACACAGTTGAGTGAGAGTGTGGTGACCACAAGCAGGAAGATGAGGACTGGGATCTATGTTTTCCTTTTTCCTAGTGCTTGTGCTTCCCTGAAGTTTTGTCCTGGGGCTGGGCTGAAGCCGAACTAGAGGACTGGGACTGGGAGGCTGAAGACTGGGCCTGGGTGGGCAGAGGTAGGGCCTGGGAGGCCTTAGAAGATCATGTCCGCAGCTCCTCCTCCACTGAGGTGACCTTCAGCTTTAGCAAGTGCCCCATGAGGGTCCACTGGCTGTGGTGGTGGGTGGTGGCATTGAACCTCTGGCAAAACTCACAGGACAAGACATTGTGGTCTGGGTCTCGGCAGAAAGGCAAGCTGAGTGGCTGTCCTTGTAAGGAATTTGTTGGCCACATGTACACTTGTTGTGATGCTCTGTCGACAAAGAAGGAGAAGATGACATAAACGAAAAAAAAAAACATCAAAGGATGAGGAAAAACTAAGGTGAGAAACAAAGTAGAAAATGACATGAAAATGATGACTAAAGAAGCGATGGTTTCTGTACAGATCCAAAGTGACTAGGTTGATGTCGGGAAGGAACTGGGGAGGATGTAAGGGGATGCTCACCTATATAGAGTGACTGATGTCAGTGCATGATGTTGGAGGTGGGCGGCCCCAGTTGGTGGACTGCTTACTAGAAAAGTTTCTGTGTGGTCCTAGTGCCTGACGGTGGAGTTCTACCTGCCTGTGATGGCCTGCTAGAAGAAAGTCTCCCAACATAAGATCTCCCCATTCCCCTCTGATCTTTCTCAGTGTCCTCTTGTGTGTTCTCCTGTCTGTTTCCAGGACTGCAGGATAGCAGCTCCTCCTCCCAAGGGTGACATCCAGTCAGAGGGCCACATCTGAGAGCAGGGGCAAGCATCAAAGACTCCTGATTTCTGAACAATCCCTACTCATACAGTTTTTGCCTAGTAGTCTGGAGCACTAGGAACTGATCACATAGAACATCAAAAAGGAGTCTAGATGCAGTCTGCCTGGGGTCAGTCATCAAAAGGCACCCAGCTATGCTGGTGAACACACAGTAAGTTTCCAATTCCCTTCTTGAGCTCTCCTACTACTTAGCTCCTTCCTAAAATTCCTAGACTTGTGGTTACTCCCTAGCTGGGTCACCTTTAAGTACTGATTTCTCATCATCACCTGCTTCTTGACTTTTTCATTGGTTAGCTGTATTTCACTTTGCCTAGCTCTTCTGGTATGGAAATTGCTTATTATGGTTACTCCCTATCTGGGTTTCTTTCACATTTTGCCTTCCTCATAGCCTCTTGTTGCTGTATATTTACTTAGCACAGCTATAGTTGCCACTGCCTAGCTGAATATCACACAGTCTAACCCTTTGGCTATAGAAACTGTACATTGTGGTTACTCCGGAGCTGGGTCACCTTTACATTCTATTTTCCTCCTGGCCACTTGTTGCTGTATGTTTGCTTAGCATAGCTGTATTTTGCAATGCCTCGCTGAATAGTGCACAACCAACATTTCAGGTATACAAATCGTTTATTGTGATAACTCCTTATCTGGGCCACCTTTACATATTGTTTTCCTCATAACCATCTGCTCCTGTACATTTGCATATTATAGATTGAGGCAACGCTCCCGACCAGTCAGAGTGCTCCTTTTCCCTGCGCGTGAGACACTCTTGTTCTGTGAAGAACATCTCATGCACAGATGCCCTGGAAAAAGGCACTTTCCTGGAACAGTTTTTATTGATAATACATTATTGATCACTCTCGATCAATAATATATAAATATGTCCCCTGTCACCACTCATTCCTGTATTAGAGTAGTTTCACCTGCCTTCAGCTTTGCTGTTCTCACTCCAGCCGAAGACACATGAAACAACTCTTACAGTGGCAGCCATAGACATGGTCAGATATTTCCTGAAATGTCTGTGCTATATCTGAAAATTTCTTGCCTGCCTGCATTACCACTATGGGCCACCAGAGAGAATCTCTTTACAGCAACGAGAGGCTCTGGGGGCCGTATTAACACATAGCATAGCTCTATATTTCACTGCCTAGCTGAATATTGCACTGCTTAGCTCTTGAGTGCAATGTTCCTTACACTCATCTGCCTTCTTCATTTCCCTCTACTGCTCCTACTCACTCCAACTCCATCCCCTTCCAGATCTCCTACCCTCCTTTTTCTCCCCATTCCAGCCATCTCACCCCCTCTCTACCCCCTCCCCTCCTATGAACCCTGCTCTCTTCTCCTCCCTTTTTTTTTACCTGGAGTTTCTCCACAGTGCTCTCCTTTCTTCCTCCTCTCCTCTCCTCTTCTCCCCTCCCCCCCCACACCCTGCTGTGCTAACCACTCCAAGGGAAGGAAGTCACACTCTATCCTTCTCATTCTCCTGCTCCCTTCTCCTGTCTACTGATGTGGAGATCAACCCTGGTCCCCCCACCCCCATTACTGCCAAAGGTCTTAGCATCTTTCATCTTAATACTAAGAGCCTTCTCCCCAAGCTTGACCTCCTCTCTGTCTTGGTTCAACAGCACTGCAGATGTCCTTTGTATTTCTGAATCCTGGCTGTCCTCCAGGACTCCAAACTCTATCCTGATCTTTCCTGACTTCCATCTGTTCAAGCAGTAGAAGGTAAAATGTGATGGATGCTGTTCACCAGAGTCTCTCCTGTACTGCAGCTATCAGAGAGACCATATCCTCCTTCCACAAATGTCTCCTTGTCAGGCTCTCATTCCCCTCCTTTGTACCCATCTTTATTGCGGTTTTCTGTGCCTCTCCTAAATCTCATGTCCCACTGGTTGACTCTCATTCCACCATTGCCTCTCATTTCTCTGCAGGTGAACTCATCCTCCTTGGGAATTTCAGTCTATATTGGCTATTCCCATCCTCCAACTCAGCCATCCTCGGATTGAGGCCCTTAATCATCCCCAGGTTATTTTGCAACCCACCCGACTCAATTCCCACTCCTCCAACCATATCCTACTGGAATGGGTTGTCTCTTCCCAACCCCCACTGCATTGTTGCAGCAGGCATATTGCTGATTCATTCACTGACCACTGCATGACGTTTTACATCAGAAAAATCTGGCATCCTTCCTCTTCTTCAAAATACATCTGGTCCAGGTCTTTCTGGTCTCTAACCATTAAGTCTCTCCTGAGTGACCTCGCTGCAACAGATTGGTCAGCCATCCTTTCTTAGTCTGATGCTGATGTGGCCTTTGCCCTGTTTCACTCCAA
The DNA here is from genome assembly GCA_016271365.2 of Neoceratodus forsteri. Lineage (NCBI taxonomy): Eukaryota > Metazoa > Chordata > Ceratodontiformes > Ceratodontidae > Neoceratodus > Neoceratodus forsteri. Next base: position 869,352,194 of record CM057452.1, on the reverse strand, counting down.
ATTCTTCTCTGTCTGGGTCAAGCATGCCCCCCCCCTTAGGAAGTACAGGGTCAAAACTTCCACTACCCCTGGAATACCTACAAAATCATCAATCTGTGCAAGTCCCATGATGTCACTTTGGCCCACCATAAATTATCCCACTCCCTCCGTGACTGCCTCTCTTACTGGGCTCTATGGAACAACTGTAGTAAGGCTGCCTGGGCCATGAAATTGCACTATTTCAAGGCCAACCTCCCAAAAAACCTTAATGCACAGCTAAATTCTGGAAGGTAATTTACTTCCTTTTCAACCCCTTTGCCCAGTTCAGCCTCCCAATCCACATGGTTAATGACTCACTTGTTTCTGAGCCTCCCTCTGTTGCTGCTCACTTCAGTTAGTTTTTACTACCTGTGCTCTCCCTTCCTCCTCAAGCTCCTCTCCTTTTCTCTTGTTCCACCTTCTTCTCCTACCCACCCCTCTGTGGTTTCCATTTTTCCCCATCACCACTCAGGAAATTTTGCTTGCCCTCTCCTCCCTTTACCTGTCCAAGTCAAGCCCTGATGGGCTGGACCCCAAGCTTCTCCACCTACCAGCTCCTGCCATTTTATCTCCCTTTACTCACCTACTCAACCTTTCCTTCTCACTCTGCACTGTTCCTCAGTCCTGGAAGTTGTCCAGAGTTATTCCATTTTACAAAGGGGGTGACCTCTCTTTCTCAGGCAACTTCTGTCTCAACTCCCTCCTTCCCCCCTCTCAAAACTTCAAGAAAAACTTATCCATTCCAAACGTTCCAATTACCTTTCATCCTGCAAGTTTCTCTAACCCTTGCAGTCTAGTTTCCTGAAGTACCATTCCACCATTTCCTCCCTGCTGCATGTTACTGATTCTATCTTCTCCGGGTGGATCAAAGGTACATTACAGCTGCCATTTTCATCAATCTGGCCAAAGCCTTCAGTTTGGTTTCCATCCACTCCTCCTGGAGAAGCTGAGCTCTGCTGGCCTTTCAGCTCCTGCTGCTGATTGGTTCTATTTGTACCTCACAGGGCATCAAGTGTTGCTACAGGTAGGAGCAACCCTGTCACTTCCACTACCTATCCAGGCTGCGGCCCCACAGGACTCCATGCAGAGTCCCATCCTGTTCTCCATTTTCCTGAAAAATCTCCCCCCCTGCTTGTGCCAACTTGTATCTTCACATGTATGCAGAAAACACAAGTTTGACTTTGGGTCAGCACACACACACACACACACACACACACACACACACACACACACACAACACACACACACACAAACACACACAAATATGGTGTCCATGACCTTTGGTACCAGCTAGAATCTGCCCAGATTCACAACCTTCCCTGTTATTGCCACACTGGATTGTTGCCTTGAAGCTATGCAGTCCTTTAAGTACCTCAGTGTGTGGCTTGACAGTAAGCTTGACTTCTATGCCATCCATACAAAACTATGCCCCAAGCTTGGAGCTCTGTACTGCAACAAAGACTGCTTATCACTGCAGATCTGCAGGGAGCATGTTACCAAAATGGGGCTCCCTGTTTTTGACTATGCAGATGTGGTCTATGGCACTGCCTTCTCCACTTCCCTTGCCAGACTGGACAACCTCTGTAATGCCTTCTGCTGGTTTGCAACAAACCCCCCCTTCATACTCACCACTGCTCCTGATACTCCTTCCTATCCATCCATCACCTATCCTCACGTTGCCCGGCTCACTGTACTTCTGTCATATTCAAATACTGGTTTGGTTCCCTTTCCTCTTTCCTCTCCTCTCTCCTCTCTCCTCTGGTCAGTACCCCCTGCCTCCTGCTCCCTCCATTTCAGTGATCATTGTAATTTCACTACACCTCACCCCTGCTAATCAGCTGGGCAGTCTGCCTTCTCCTATTGACTCCCCCACTCTGTAACTTGCTCCCCCTCTTCCCTCTGCCTCTCCACCTCCCCTGGTTCCCCCAGGTATCAATTGAAACTCCTCCCCACCTTTCCTACTCCTGTTACCTATCTTACTGACACCTCTGTAGCCTGGAACCCCTACTGGCCATGATCAGGCCTCCAGCTGGGTCTACACTGCCTGCTGACTGGTTTCATTCCCTCATCACCTTTACATTTCCCTCCACTGGGGGCTAGGCATTCACCTGCCTTTTGGGTCTTTCACCTGATTCAGAACTGTTTACTTGCATGCACTTAGGGTACTGTGTGCAGTTCTGGTGCCCTTACTTAAAGAAGGATGTTATGCTCCTGGAGAGGGTCCAGAGGAGGGCATCTAAGATGATCCTTGGAATGGGGGATAAGCCGTATGCGAAGAGACTTAGCGAGCTTAACATGCACTCCTTGGAAGACAGAAGGGACAGGGAGACATGATCAAGACTTTTAAATACTTGAAAGATATTAATAGAGTAAAGACAGAGGGGGTGTTCAGACTGAATGGGGAAGGGACCACAAGGGGTCATAGCCTGAAACTGGTTGGTGGGAAGTATAGAAGAGAGCTGAGAAAACATTACTTCATGGAAAGAGTGGTGATGCCTTGGAATGCGCTACCTGAGGAGTTGCTATCAAGGGAATCAGTGGGAGGTTTTAAGAAGGGATGGGATAGATTCATGGGCAGGGTACAGGTAGGGTGGGTAGCGACCAGGGGACTCTGAATGGTAATCAGGGGAGGGATGGAAGGGAGGGGAGCAGCAGAGGTATCAAACTGTGAGCTGCATCTCAAGCAGATGCACTAGACATCAAGGCCTAATATGCTGGCATTTTTTGTATGTTCGTATGCAGTGCCCTGATGCTGTTTTATTTGGACTTGTACAGATTTCCCATATTACACTGTGTCTGCACTTTATTTTTGTATCACTTTTTATACCACTTTTTACCAAATGTTTCACAACATTTTGTTTATTGTAATTGTACTGCTGCTTCCCATCTTCCGTTTCCCCGAGTCACACCTGGAAATGTGCCTTATGCTGATCAAAAAGAAGAAAAATATGTATGATGCATAAATTACACAAGAGGGCAGATACTTTTCAGTCTGTGTTGTTTCTGTAAACACACATACAATCAAAAGCCACAAGTCTAGCACAAATTATCAAGAGTATGCAAATATGTGTGTGTGTGTGCGTGCGTGTGCATGTGTGTGTGTGTGTGTGTGTGTGTGTGTGTGTGTGTGTGTGTATGTGTACATGTGGGTAGGGAGGATAAGCTGACTAAAATGTTTCAACAGATCAACGCTGCACTGGTAGTCAAAAAATCAAAGCAGAGCCAGGAAATGCCTGCTAGTGCAAATTCAATGTGCAAAGGACATCCACAGGCATGATGATGCCGAGCAAGAGCCCCAGAGCTTTGACCAGCACTTGTTCTTTCAGGGGGTATGCCCTTGCTGGGGACATCCTTTATATTTCAAAAACATAAAGTGACAGTGCAATCAAAACTAGTTAGAAAGCATGCAAACTTGTACAAATAATGTGGCTTTCTGACTGTTCTGCCTGATTTTCTGGATAATTAATTATTCACTAAAAATACCACCAACAGCTTAATCTGGTTCAGTGTCAGTTGATTCACATCTGCACCCCTTCTCCCCCAGAACAAGGCTGAAAATAGGCAGAATTGAATAGTCCTCTTTTCCCAGTCAACAAACCAACAAACAGAAGGATAACTAACCAGTCTCATTAAGGCTATTATCCATTTATGAGGTGTGCACTTCTAACCCCCAGGGGGCGCTACCCTTAGGGCTACTACCCCTGCCTACCTCCACTGAGACATGGTAAGGGGCCCAGATCCCAGATCCGTAGACGGATGCCTCCACCCAGAGGTTGGGGTTAGTACTGTTGAGATTGCCTTGGTCACAGCCCTCTGGGTTGCTGCAACCCCCCTTCCGTCCCTCTAATGGCTCACACGAGGTACCAGCGATACTTTTCCCCAGTACACTTACCCCCAGGCTAGTATCTCTCAGCTCACTCCGGGAACCCCCTGTAAAGTAAGGTACAGTTATATCACAGTCACTATGCAGTAGTTCACCAGAAATGCTCAAACTAGCCAGGGTGTAGTTGCAAACCAACAATCTGATTTATTTAAGGGGGAATAACAAGGACAGGGGGAAATCAAGTGGATTGGCTTATACTATACTTATCTACCTAGGGCTCTGTACACAGGCCTGAACCTAATATTTACAGTCCCTGGGTACCCAAGCCCTAATGGCTAGTCCACCGTGGCAGCTGGTTGGGACCCTGACACAGATAGCCTTTACAGTCCTGAGTGGGTCAGCAGGGGAATAAAATTCAATTAGGAAATCAGCAGTATAACAAATAACTTAAGGCCGCTGTCTGCAAACTTGGCAGGGAGCTACCTTGATTCAGTACTCATGACTCCAGCAAGTAATGATTCCTTCAATACTGGCAGGGCTGAGCCTGACTTTACCAGACTCCTCACACAATTTATATGGTAAACTACAGAGGGGTACCACACCAGGTAGCAGCTTCCAAGGCTCACATGAACTCACAGCCCACTAAGGTGCTGCAACGGCAGCTTCAACTTTCCCAAGGACTGAGCTCGATTCAGCAGATTCTCCAGTCCTCCAACAGGTTGAGCCTGGTGGGTAGCTGTGTTGGGCACAGCCTCCTCTGCCCGCCCGCCGACAGATTCAGTCCGAGACAAACACTGACTGTGACAACGGCTGCCTCAGGCCTTTTGCACGCTTCCCGCGTGAGCACTCAATGCCGCAGAAGCTCAGAGCTCCTCTCCCCTTCTCAGTCACAACGAATCTGCCCCTAGCAGCATGGGACCCTTCTTACAATTCGGGTGCTACCCGATCCCATTGGCTGTCGTCATCTGCCAATCATTCACTCCTGATTTTCAGTGGTGCAAGAAGGTGCCATAACCCATAATGCCTCTCTCAAATGGCCAGCAGTTCTCCCATTGGTAGCCAGCTCAAAGGGGCCCCGAGATACTGATTGGTCCAATTCGGCAGTTCGGGACCAAAATGGAGGGGATAGTCAGACAGTCTTTTGCTGCAAAGGAAGCAGGTTAGAACAATCCACATTATCATTATTACTCTACGTTATTTTCAGCAACAATTTCCTTCTCCCACTGAACTCCCTCTGCCTGCTTAGCAATGGCAGAAGGGAGCGCTTACTCTGCAGCCCAAGTGGGACTCGAGCATAGTAACACTCGAACCCCAACCCAGACTAATTATAAGGCAGCCCTTAAAGAGACAGTATACGGAGGCCTCAAAGGCGCTCACTGGCTACCATGTGAAATGGCTTAAACGCCGAATACCAGCGAGACATGGAGCATTTAAACGAGCTCCGGGGAAGCTTTTAGGAACCCCCATTTGCAAGGGAGTTACACACTCCTTTTTTGTTTGTTTCTAGTCTGACTTTTCTGGCTGTGTACCTGAACATATAATTCACCATCCCACTTTTGTGCTTGCTTTAGGTTCATTTTTATTTCACATAAACCCTTTAGGGTATATGCCTATTTTTTAAAGAATTTAGAGTCAGGTACACACAATGAGAAATATACAAATATGCAGTAGTGGACACTGGTAACAATAATGTTCGTTAAGACTAAGCACATGTGCTTTATATCTAAAAGAAAACTAAACATGCAGTTTAAAATAAAAACAGATAGTTACCTAAACAAAAGACGGGTGCCCCAGCCAGAGACTGAAGCTTCAGTATCACATGGACTGGGCAATCTCAGCACTATGTGAATAACTCAGGGCTGAGTCCAAGATAATGTAGTAAGGTTTATTTCATTTTAAAAGCAGTGATCAGCACTCTCTCACTTCCTATGGGGGGGGGCAAGAGGGGTGCTGCTTACTATTTTTAGAATGAAATAGAGTGAGAAGGGAGCTGCTTACTGCTTTTAAAATGAAGACAAAAAATCTTACTATATTATCTTGGACTCAGTCCTGAGTGCTGGAATTTTTCGGCTCCATGTAATATTAAACATTCCCTTTAATGACAAAATGTATATACCCATTTAACAAATAGTCATAATCCACACACAATTTATAATTTCCCTAATGTAATATGATGACTCAAAATAAACTCTATGATGTTATCAAATAAAATTAACACTTATTACCATAATTAAGGAACTCCCCAATTGATCATCTAGCCACTTACAAAAATCAATAAAAAGGAGACACTGTAGTCCACAACATTGTCGTTAGAAAATATTGCAACATGAAGTAAGAGTACCTAATGTTGTGCTTGGAGTAAAGACAAAACTTGCTATAAAACGTATTTTATTATGAAACTCAGGTTAGACTACTGTATTTATGAAACATGATCAAATGATGTACTGTATATATACATATGATCTAGTCAGTAACAATGGATCTCAGAATTCATGGAGGAAAATTACACTACAATAAGATGTCTAAATTACAGTTAATTACTGCTAATATGTATTATTTTATGTGGAACTTGTATTTTCTTTTGTACATCATTTTTTGGATATCATTGTAAATGAGCTTGCTCAATTAAATTATCCCCAATAAACACACTTGAAACTTCAATATGGAAGTTTATGTTGATTTATTTCTTGTTTGGCATCAGATGTCAACTGAGTTTTAGAAGGCTGCATAACCTGGTTTTGCCAGTAGTTTCAAAAAGGCATTCTGAACAGTTAAAAGTTAAGAATGATTTTTTTGAATCAAATTTGTAGACCAATTTATCGAATGTTAAGAATAACATTTTTCCATTTAGGCTGTCAATCAGGAACATCATTTACAGCAGCAGCCTGCACAGATGCTGTTTTAAACTGCAACTGAAATTATTTCTTGCTTTTTTCCTTTTATGTGCAGTTTTCATTGGATTTCAAAAAACATTTTTTTTTCAGATTGTGGCAACCCTTGTATTGTTCAAAATAAAAACAAGTAAATGCTAAGATTGAGCTGATTCTTTCAATGTGTGGGTTCTGTGACATCCAGTACTCCAGAAACTTTGCTGTTGAGAACATATGATGTCACAGAACCCACTCAGTGATAAGAATTAGCCCTTAACACGGGGACTAATTATTCGATATGTTTGCAACACCCAAAAAGTTCAGACCCACACTTTATCTTAATGTATCTTAATATAAACAGAAAGATAAATTCTAAATAGGACATATTTAGTTTATATGGTAAAATACAAACTTCACTTGTTATTTGAATAATCAGCAATTCTATACAAATGTAATTGGGATTCAGGTAGATGTGGCTATAACAAAATATATTGTTCTGCATCAAATGATCAAAATTGTAGCAATGCTATGAGGTGCACATACTGTGCATTTACTGCAATGCAGTTCTCACAGTTTCCTTATTTTCATAATTTCTACCATTTTGAGAAAACCCCACATATACTTTGTATAGGGATCCATCATCTACCATCATGATGAAACAAAACAAAACAAACCACAAAAAGATATGCACAAAATCATTAACTTCCATCAACCATGGCAAAAATTCATTCATGATAACAGTAATAATCAAAAAAATAGCGCCAATCAAACAAGCCAGCCTTCATTCTTCACACTTCAGAAAAAACAGCAGCAAGTCACATGAAATGCATTCATGCAATGGAAGAGTTGCTCATGCTGCTGCAGTGAGTGTGCACAGCAGCTTGCTATGCTACAGTATGCCAATGCAAATTTAGTTAGATTGCTTTTAAGTCTGGTAAACTATAAACAAGAGGTACATTTAGATATATAAAACAAGAACACAAAAAAAACTAGGAACAACAAAATAAAATATATATATATTCATTAAAGGAGGTCACAAAGTCTTAGAATTTGGAACGTAAGTGACTGACAATGTTCCTTTAGAGGGTGAACACATGACAGGCTGTGCAATGCACTGAATGCAAACTCCTGGAACCAAGAAGTTATGAAGCATTTGTCAAGTGTCTTTGCACCCTGAAGTGTGCATTTATTACCTGGGAATGCATTATATCCCCTATTGTTCATAGCCTGTAAGTGCATTAACCTAACTATAAAATGTCAAAATAAACAATTTTTCATTAGAAATGATAGAAGACTTTGTATATGGGATTTGTTCATCGACTTGCAGTTCAAATTTGTGGTCATGACTGAAGTATGGGTTTAACTGTAGTTTAAATATTAATAGACTAAAGTATGGGGTGGTGTGTTTAACAAGAAGTTTACACTCCCCCCGAGGTATTAGATGCTACATAAACCCTGAGAGCGAAGCTCGAGGGGTTTATTAAAGCATCTAACACTGAGGGTGAATGTAAACTTCAAGTTTTACACACTACCCCATGGTTCATTTTATATAATTGCTGGGTCTCCCCTTTTTCACCTCAGCAATTATACAAAATTAAAAAAGTTGCTCTGCGGCCGTGGTCCTGTTAGGTTACAGCGCATGGTCCGTGGTCACCTTTCTGTATTTATTTAAAAGTTGTTTTTTTTTTATTTTGTGGGCAGCCAAATGTTTGCTGTGGTACATTTTGTTTTTTAGTTACTTACCACCAAGTTTGAGTGGTGGTTCAGTCTCCAATAGAGGTTTCTGGAGTAGGCAAGCAGAGAGTGGTTGGGAAGCACGGAACTGCATCAGGCGCATGTGCAGAGCAAGGGAAAACGTTCATGTGTTTGCTGTAAGAAACATTCCTTTATTACAGCAGAATTACGGTATGGTTTTCCTACTGGAAAAAGGGGAGACCCATTAATTATAGCATTTTAAAGCATGATTGTGCATTACATATTTTAAAGTGGTTTTCTTGTTATTTATGAAGCATAACTGTCTAAAATGTTTTACAACATAGTCACTGTTAGTTTATTTAGGGGTTAAATAATGGTCTTGTGTTATGAATCGACCAGTGAGGTGGGTGATCTCAGCAATGCTCTCTGAAACATTTTAGAATAATAGCTTGGCTAGGTCCTACTTGAAATGACGCACACCCTGCATGCTGCACTAATTGGAGCCAAATACTGGTCTGGAAAGCTCCCTGAATACCTCAGTGGCTTTTTATCCCATGTCTTGTAGGTCTAAAGTGGGTAATAGACTTCAGATCACTCAGTATATTAAAAAAAACTCCTGTTAAACCCAACCTCTATTTGGTATTAATTCTGCACCTCTGAAATAACTTATACATGGTAGAGCACTAAGAAAGACTGCCAGTTCTAAATCTTTAAAAACGTCCCCAACCACTGCAGCCAAGATCCTTCACTTCAGGGTCGTGAGGGCTCTCCAAGTTGATCTACCACTGCACTTCCCCCACACTGTGAGGACACTGACCCAACAGACTGCTTGAACCCTGAAATTGCATGACTGCCTGATCTTGCTAGAAGCGTGTGCCTCAATGAATCAGGGAAACGCATCATGACACTGCGTGGAATACCCAGAAAGACCACCAATTTTAAATTTTCAAAAGCTTCCCTAACTTCCATGGCCTCTGCAATCACCACCACAGCCAGAATCCTTCAACTCGGCTCCAAGTCGACCTCCCACTGCCCCGCCCCCCACAGTGCAAGGATACCAACCCAATGGACCACTTGAGCCCTAAAATGGAGCATCTCCCCAATCTTGCTTGAAGCATGCCCCTCAGACAATTAGAGACTTGCATCAGGATACTGGATGGAGTGTCACTATCCTTTGTTAAGCTCATACAGTCTAGCTGTCCTGAGCACTGTGGTCTGGAGCATGAAGGACTGCAGTGCAAAGAACATTACCTGGTAGTCAGAAGAGGGAAGTGGATGGTGGCCTGGAATACTGCCCTATGTATATGAAGTATGTGAAGCAGGAGACTCAAACAATATGTAGATCTGTGTCCCCCATGTATGACTTTGTAATCTGCATATCCTATGAAATCTGCTAGTGCAGTAAAAGTGTAGGCAAAGGAGATTGCTATCTGTCTTCTCAGTGTAAAGTGCTCAAATAATCTGACTGCAGTGCTACCATATTAACTTATATCTATCATTACCTTAAACTGATGAACTGATGAATACATATAAGGTCAGCTCTAGTGTTAGTGACTCATTCTGATTTCTCAGTTACACTGTATTTTTATTTATTTATTTATGTTTATTTTTATTAATTACTAGGATTACAAATACCTTTGAACCTGAGGTTCATTTACAAAGGTTCCATGTCAACAGAGGATGTAACAAGAAGAACAAGCATTTGTCAATGCCGAATGTTCGCTTGCAGGCATTTGCATTGGTGTTTGGCATTTATGCAGGCCCCTCCCCCAGTTGTATCCATGTGCCTTTAGCATCCATATCCCAAGAGAGTACTTCTCTGAAACTCCTCTTGCATTTGATCAACATTTCACCCTCATACTTAAGTTTCTGTCTTAGGAACCCTAATGCCCTGGGTGTGCTCAAGGGTACCAGCCTGCATGGAAATTGTGTAACCTGCACTTGTAACACAGTCATTCAGTGGAATTATTTCTCCAAATTTTTAACATAGGCATTTTGTCACCTCTGGTCATGAGCACTGTCACTATGATTTTCTTACTGTGTACCAAACACTGATTTTCCACAGCGACCGTGTTATTCTGCACCGGAAGTGTGAAAACACATTTCAGCCAGGATGTGAAAATGGCAGCTGTACTGTTCATAAGGAGGTGTGGTAAAATACAAATATTAAAAATCTGGAGTGAAAATATGACAAATTCACAAAGTTACGAGTGCGCTTGGAAACTGCGCAACCCATGCCCGTAAAACAGTCATTTTTTTGAAATTTTCCTCCGAATTTTCAACATAGGCATTTTAGGATGTCTGCTCATGAACAGTGTCACTGTGATTTTCTTACTCTGTACCGAACATGATTTCCCACTGCGACCGCACTATTCTATGTTGGAAGTGTGAAAACACATTTCGGCCAGGATGTGAAAAATGACAGCTGTACTGGTCATAAGGAGATGTGGGAATATGTCAATGTTGAAAATCTGGAGTGGAAATATTACAAATTCATGAACTTATGAGGATGCGTAGAAACTGTGCAACGCACACTCGTACAACAGCAATTTTATGGACTTTTGTCACCAAATTTTCAACATACGCATTTTAGGACCTCTGCTAATGAATGGAGTCACTGTGATTATCTTACTCTGTAGTGAACACTGATTTCCAACAGTGACCTCACTATTTTGTGCTGGAAGTGCGAAAACATGTGAAAAATGACAACTGCACCATTCATAAGGAGGTGTGGAAATATGCCTATGTTGAAATCTGGAGTGAAAATATTACAAATTCATGAACTTATGAGTGTGCGTGGAAACTGCACAATGCACACTCGTAAAACAGTTATTTTTTGGAATTTTTTCACCAAATGTGCAACATATGCTTTTTGAGAGGCCACCTCATGAACACCAACACTTGCATTTCTTTAATCAGTCCTGAAAGGTGATTCCATGCAGTGACTGCAAAATCACCTTTCAGGACAGAATAACACCATAACAGTGACTGAATTCATGGGAAGGGGTGTCAAGAACCCCATGTTGAAAATTTGTGCCAAAAGTCGAAAAATGGCTGAGATATCCACCTAAGTTGAAAAACCCTATTTATGCCATTATACAGCTTACTGGCATTTCCTCAGTTTAGGTCACCTTTGAAGAGTGCAGACATGTTCCCAGTCCACCGAAGATTGTCAAGCCCAGCTCTGGAGGTAAGTATGGGGTGAGGAAGGTGGGTGTGCAGATGGTGGAGCGCCGGGGTTGGTGGGGGGGGCAGGGACTCACTGACGGACCATTTTCTTGTTTCACAGGAATTAAAAAAAAAGAAAACAGATACTTTTGGTACGCTGAGGTGGGCTTCCAGTGTGCCATCTAGGTGAGAGGGGTGTGTGGGGAGGTGGCTGTGCAGAGCGTGGGCGTGGGTTAGTTGGGCAAGGGACTCACTGAGGGACCATTTTCTTGCTTCACAGGAATATTTTATGAAAACAAAAAATGGACACCATTGGTATGCTGGGTGGGCTCCCAGTGTGCCACCTACATGTTTGTTGGGGGGGGTACTGGGGCCAGCGGGGACTGGGCACCCCATCCAGCCATACAGTGTGTGTGTGTGGGGGGAGGAGGGCATGAGCATGCTGGGTGGGCTCCCAGCGTGCCAACTGGTTGTTTTTATTTGGTGGGGCTGCAGCCGATGGGGATTAGGCACCCTATTGGTCTAGAAGTGTGCTGGGGGTGCATGAGCTGAGGGGGTTTGGCACCTCCTTGGCAACCAAGGTGGGGGCAGGGGAGAACAGTAAGGAGGGAGGAGGGGAGGAGGACATTAGCAGAGGGAGAAAGCGGGAGGGATTTGATGCCGAGCTGTGCATGACAGTAGATCGGCTGACATTGGCATGCTAATTGCATACACGCTACCACCGCTGATTACAGCAGACCTTTTCTTTGAAATGAAGACCAACACAGCCGAACTGCCATCATACACAGCTCAGCATGTATTGGTCCGGTAGGGTAGCGCCTGCTACACTGAGCACTGCATTGGGGAGGAGGGTCACACACCTCCAAAAGTCATACTGTTGCAAGACATGCCTGGTGCATGTGCGCAAGTGAACGTAAAAAGCACAGTCAAGAATACAATGCAAAACTGAGGAGTTAGCATAGTAGTTCAATATCAGTGACAATTTACGAGGTACAATTAAAAAAGTACAGGTAAACACATAGTAAAACACATAGTAAACACTTAGCAAACACAGATAAAAAGGGAACCAACCTAGGGGTGAGGGGAGAGATGCTTAGGGTAGGGAAATAAAAGAGAAGGAGGTCAGGCCACCAAGGATAAGGCATTATCTTAAGTGCTAGGATAAGATTAAGTGCAGGTGGCAGGGGTGGAGGGGAGAAATAAGAGACAGGGGTAAGGAGGAGAGGGAGGGGGAGTAGGTAAAGGGGGAGAGCTGATAGGAGGAAGGAGAGAAGCTGAATGAGAATAATGGTGGTGGTGGGGTAAGAGTGGAATGGGGGACAAGGGGTAGGACGAGTTGGAGGGAGGAAGGGGAGAGACAGAGGGAGGGGTGAGTGGGATGGGAGATACTGGGAAAGGGGGTGGTGAGGGAAATGAGGTGTACATATGGGGGAGTGGGGGAGAGAGCCGGCAGGCCTAAAGTGAGCAGTCACAATTGCTGAGATCAGTGATATGTTGGTGGCGTTTATGCTTGAATGGTCCAAGCTTGTCCTCAGCAGCAATTTCAAGGGGAAGGCTATTTAACAGTGAGGGGGGCTCTAGAATAGAAGGCATGTTGAGCCTGGGTGGTACGGCAGAAAGGAACGATAAACTGAGCTTTAAGGGAACTGTGCATAAAACATGCATTGGCAGCAGGTTTCCTTATGGCCTGCATTGAGTGGGGAGTAAGGTTAAGGCAGATTTTCTTTGCCAAAATGCAGGACTGGTAAGTAAGTCTACCAATTAGATTGTTGGTAGAGATCACACATGTGACGCCACTGACACCCAGTGACAAGTCCAAGCACTTGTTTAGGGCTGTTCTGACTGCTTTAGGGTGGTGTCTACCATGGCCCAATAGAAAACTAGCCCATAATCAATGACAGATAAGACTGAGCTAGTTATAGCTGCACGCATGGCTTCTTTAGTTAGACAGCTGCTGTGGCAGTAGAGGACCCCTATTCTTGAGTTAATTGATTTAGAGATGTGTTGAACATGTGAGTGGAAGGACATCATGCTGTTGAGGGTGATGCCTAAGTATTTAAACTCCTGCACTTGCTCAAGTGGCTGATGTAGTTCATTGTGGACAGTGAGGGTAATAGTTCTGATTTTGCTGTGCGAGCTGCAAAACATCATGGATTTTGTTTTTTTGTAATTCATCAAAAGTTTATGTTGATATGTATATGTCTTCCTTCTTACAACATGAATTTTAAAATGGCTATGTGCACGCTTAAGGTGATGTCATGGAATGTGCGTGGGCTCAGAGAGAGGGTCAAAAGATCCCAAATTTTCAACCATTGTGCGTTGCTGCAAACAGATGTTTTGTTCCTACAAGAAACCCACTTGGTCAGGACGGAGAATAAATGGCTATACAGGTCCGGTTTTTCCCAAATGTATGCAGCAAGTGGATCTAGTTCTAGTAGGGGAGTAGCTATACTCATTAAAAAACATGTCCTGTTTTTGAAAGATTTGGTTGTGGAGGACCCAGAGGGGAGATTTGTTTTGGTCAGAGGCTCTTGTAATGGAAACACTGTTGTTTTGGGCTCTATTTATGGCCCTGTTGGAGGAAGCCCTGAGTTCCTAATGGCCCTCTCAGATAAATTAGTGCTCTACTTCCTCTCAGCTTATCCTAGGGGGTTGGAATATTTCACCCTGCCACTTCCTAGATAAAGATCCTCAAGGTACCCACTCCTTCACTTCTACTCGAGAGAGCTCTACAGGACTTTTACGCAGCTGTTAGGTTTGTTGTGATCCTTGTGCTCTCTAATCCTTCTCTTCGAGCATTTTCGTATTTTCTCAGCCCCATAGATCATGGTCTAGGATTGATTATATCCTGCTCAGTATGAGTCTTCTTCGGTTTCCTTCAGGCTGGCATTGCCGATAATTCTTCTCGGATCATGCATGTGTTTGGATCAGACTCTCGCTGGACCCTGAGTTTCATCGGAGATACTGCCTGGAAGCTCAATACGCAGCTCGTTAGGACCCCAATACGGTGGCGTGCATTAAATCTTTAATCTCCATGTTTTGGCAGATAATTTTGGAACTGTTTCAAGGTTTGATCTGGTCTGGTGTTCCTTAAAATGTTACCTGAGGGGTGAGTTAATTAAGTTAGCTTCGGCAAGGAAAAGGGCTCGGCAAGCGCGAGCAACTTTCTTAATGAGCAAGATCAGGGAAGTCGAGGTCACTCAATCTTCTACCTCACTGGTAGCTTCTTTTGGCGCCCTTTTGGCGTTGAAAAGTGAATACACTGATCTTCTTAAGGAGAAGGCTGAATACTGCTGGATTAAAACACAAGCTAAGTATATTGACCACGGGGAGAAGGCTGGGAAACTGCTGGCCTTAAGGCTTCGGTCTGTAGAGGGTTCTAGACTAATTCCGGCCTTGCAAACACCTAATGGTTCCATTCAAACTTCCCCTAGGAAAGTTGTACAGCTTTCCGAGGACTATTATCGGGATTTATATAATATGCCCATATCCCCTCCACCTCCCTTAGATATAGATACATATCTGGCTGACATTGACATTCCACAGCTTCTGCCAGCTCATGAGAGGGCCCTAACTGCCCCAATCTCTCTCGCTGAGATAGAAGAGGTTATTGCCTCCTTGGTCTTAGATAAGGCACCCGCCGGATGGGTTCCTGCCAACTTTTATAAAGTGTTTTCAAGGAGCTCGCCCGATGCTTCTTAAACTCACGAATATCTTTTTTCTTCCCCGCTATTGATCCTACGCTCTTGAAGCCACCAATAGTTCTAATTTCAAGCTGGCAAAGTCTCACTGACCAAGCGCAGTTATCGCCTATATCTCTTCAAAATTATGATATGAAAATACTTCTAAGATTCTAGCTGAGGGTGAAGGGGTTTGGACCCATCTTCTCAGTCCAGAACAGGTCGGCTTTGTTTATTCCCTCTCGCCATCAGATCATCTGAAAGTTCTCTCTCATATTTCTCAATATGCCGGCGCTGCCCTAACTCCAATGGCTTTGGTCTCGCTAGATGCTGAGAAAGCCTTTGATCGGGTGGATTGGGTCTTTCTCTGGGCAGTGCTGGCTAGGATGGGGTTCCCGGCTTCTTTTCTCAAATGGGTCCAAACCCTCTACAGATGTCCTTCGGCTAGGATATATTGTAATGGGCTTTTCTCGTCACAGTTCCGGCTATATACTGGCACCAGACAAGGCTGCCCCCTCTCACCGTTCTTATTCACTCTTTATCTGGAACCCCTCCTCATTAAACTTAAATCTTCACCAGCTATTAGAGGGTGCCTCGTATACCAGTGGGAGTTAGTTCTCTCGGTGTACGCAGATGATATTCTTCTGCACGTCACGCACCCCGCCGAATCTTTAGAGCATGCGTTGGACATAATCAGGCAATATGGGGCCCTTTCCCAATATAAATTGAATATTTCCAAATCGGAGATTTTCCCGTTGAATGCTCTTACACCTAAATCAGATCTTGTTAATTTCGGCATGAAGTGGGCTCCTAAATCAATTAAATGTTTAGGAATCCACTGACAGATCCCTCCTCCTTAAAAAGCTTAATTTGGATGACCTTAAAAGCTGTATTCAGCAGGATTTGCAACGGTGGTCCGCTTTCCATTTCCCTTTGGGGTCAGATTAACATTATAAAATGAATGTTCTTCCCGATCTTTACCCTCTTAATTTACTAAATCTTTGGTTGCCTGTCTCGTTTTCAGCAGTTCCATAGAATGTTTTCCAATTTCATCTGGCAGGAGTAAGGGGTTCAGCGTTCCATTGTTAAGCTATCCTCTACCTAAAGATAAGGCGGTCTAAGGCTTCCTAATTTGCAGCTTTACTACTGGGTGGTGCATCTGGCTAAATTAGGAGATGGCTACCAGTTAACCCTAATCCCACTTCCCGACCTGGCTCCAAATCGAGAAATCAATTCTGCTTGATTCTGGAGTCGACCCCTATGCTATTTTTTTCACTCCCCACTCCATGCTGTCACACTCGATAACAGACCAGACAGTTCTTCTATCCCTCAAGTCCCTATCACAGTGTATGCGTTCTTTTAAGATATTCCCGAAGGAAGATCTGAGTCAACCGGTTACTCTTAATCCCAATATTAAGATTGGGAATTCAGTGATCACTCCCAACTGGCTCTCACAGATTAAGGAGACTTGTCTAGAGCATTTCTACGGATGCGGGTCTACGGACAACCTAGATAAGTATGCTATCCCCAGAGTACACATTTTTAAAGTATACCAACTGCGACATCTTATTGCCAGTAAGTTTGGTACACATTACAGGGAGTCGGTAGTTCGTCCCTTCCTCTCTCAGGTGCTAACTCCTTCCGCTAAACCACATGCCATTTCGACAATTTACTCTTTTCTGTTGAATTACAAGGTTTCAGAGCCTTTGGTAGGCTCCAGGACCTGGTCCTCCCTTTTTCCAGACTCCACTCTGAATTGGTCCGTCTCTGGAAGGATCTCCATAAGTATCATACTCAGGATAGGCTAAGGCTTACCCAATATTATATTGTAAATAACATGTATTACACTCCTAAGAAGCTTTTTCTACTTAAAAGGCTTCCCCTCCTGACCTGTTCCAGATGTATGCAGGGTGAAGGGGATTCCTTACATATTTTCTGGAGTTGTGACAAAGTCTCCCCTCTGTGGTCCTCTATTCTTGATAATATAGATCCGTTATTGGGTCTTTCCAAGTTCTTCACTCCCGAAGTTTGCATTTTAGGGAATTATGCCAAGGTTGACAGTGTAGAACGCCGCTATCACATGGCGATGATTGCTTCTGTGGTCAAGAGGTTGGTCCTCAGACATTGGACGGATCAGCTGACTTTGTCATATGCTGAATGGTTGACGGAACTCTCTGCCTGTCTCAATGCCGAAAAATTGGCTGCTAGCCTGCGTAATCATTTAGACCCGTTTCAGAAAAAATGGGGTAAGCTGTATTCTGTGTATATCCATTAGTGTTCAATGACCTTCTCTCTGTGGCCTGCTGTAGCTCAGATGCCCTTTTGAATTGGGTAGTAGCCGTCTTCCTGTATGGGGAGATGAAGCTTGTTTGCCTAGATGGACATGCTGTATATCCAGTTCTGAAGTATTGCTTGGCTTGCACACTCTGGTGGGGAGGTGGTGGGTGGGGGTGCTTTGGGGAGAGGGATGGATGGGGGTGGGTTTATTTTGTACCATGTAATTTCGTGGCTTGTTATTAATGTCTTGCTGTATGTTTTGGTTTTATCTGTTGAAAATCAATAAACTTAAATTTCAAAAAAAAAAAAAAAAAGTTTATGTTGAACAAGCCAGGACTCAACTAGGCTGAAGTTCATCTGTAAGTCCTGGGAGAGTGGGATGGGGTTGGTATGGGTAGAAAAGATGACTGCATCATCGGCATCGAGTAGCATATTATTATTACTGCATGCTGCAGGAAGATTGTTGATGAAGAGACTGAATAGCAGAGGACTAAGGATAGAACCCTGGGGGGACACTGAAGCGAACAGGGAGGCTACTTGAGAGAGAGAGAGAGAGTCAGCGATTTTGACTCTTCGACTCCTAACTGAAAGGTAGCTTTCGAACCATTTGGTAACATCATTAGATAGGCTAATAGCAGAGAGAATGCAGCAAGAGCTGGTGGTTCATGGTGTCAAAGGCCTTGGTTAGATAAATGAACACTGCGTCCTATAGGTGGCCTGTGTCTAGAGCCTTATGAATATGGTTAGTGAAATCAAGCAGGGCAGTGGTAGTACTATAGGCTTTTCTAAATCCATGTTGTTGCAGACAGTGCAGGTTATATTTGTCGAGGTGTTCTGACAACTGATTTGCAACAATTCGTTCAAGTGCCTTGGAGAGCAGAGGGAGGATAGCAATGGGGTGATAATTGGAGTGAAAGGACCTGTCACCAGTTTTATGAACAGGTGTGACAATAGCTGATTTCCAGAACTGAGGGAATTGTCTTAGGGAGAGCGAGAGATTTGAAAGTTTAGTGAGAGGATTTAAGATGATGTCAAGGAAGAGGGAGAGGAGTTTGAGGTCAAGAGTGTCACTGCTGAAACTAAGTTTGTTTAGGGCCTTTTGGAGGTATTTTCTAGCTTCAGCCATGGAAATCCTTTTAAAGTAGAAAGGAGGGGTGTTACTGTAGTGGTCGGTTCTATCACTGAGGCAAGGCTTAGTCATCAAGGAAGTTAGGGGGAAGGACACTGCTAAGATCAGTAAAAGCGTGATTAAAACTGTCTGCTATTACTTTGTGGTCCTGGATGATAGAGCTATTTACATCAAGCATAGCGGTGGAGGACTTTTTGGGTTTCCCTGTAAGGATCTTGATGTTCTCCCAGACAGATGTACTTTTTCTCCAGGAGTTTGTTTCTGTTTGTAGTAAGTTTGTTTAGCACTATGTATTGCTTTAGTGCACTGGTTCCTTCCTGCTTTATAACGCTACAGGTCATGTGGTTGCACTGAGGCCATGGCTCGGTGCCATAGATTATCTCGGTTCCGCATCATTAAGATGAGTTCGGAGATAATCCAGTGGTTAGTGGAAGATTTAATTTTCCTTTTTTGTGAGGGAGGCAAAAATGTTGCAAACTTCATTAAACTGGGAAATGAAGAAATTAAGCGCATGGTCAACATTTTCCATGGAGTCAATGGATGCCCAGTCAATCGTAGCCAGGGTGGTAAGGAATTGGGAGAACGTTCCTTTTTTTAAAGCTCGTTTGTAGGTGAAAGAGGTCTTAGATTTAGGTGTCTTGTCTGACCATTGTCAGATAACAGGGGAGTGATCACAGACCATCCAGTAGTACTTCTGTGTTAGTGATTCTGTGAGGATGAGAGGCGAGGATCAGATCAAGCAGGGAGCTATTACCTGTTTTATATTTAAACTTAGTGGGGGTAGTGACCATTTGAGTAACATCTAATGCAGCAATGGCATCCTTATACTTGTCGGCTGCTGGTGCCAGCCAGTTAACATTGAGGTCCCCCATGGTGGGTGCTGGTGTCAAGGAAGTCAGTGATCATTTGGAAGCCTGTTGCATGTTCACGTGGGGGGATGTATACAGATACAACAGTGAGGGATTTACCCTGCTGGCCAAGAATTATTTTTACTGCCGGCATTTTGGAACTGTTAGCAGTGGGGGATAGTGGAAGGACTTGACCTTTAAGTCAAGGCCACATCCTCCTTTATGCAGGTGATGTGGTTGTCTTCTCAAATGGCTCAGACCCAAGTGCCCTTGAGCAGCAACTACAGAGTGAATTCACCAGTGTAGAGACGTGGTTCAAAGACCATAAAATGATAATTAAGTACAAGAAAACAAAAACCATGCTATTTTCCAGCTCTCTAAACAAACACAAAAACTACCCACTATCAATATACAATAGTGGTGGGGTTTCCCTTGAACTTGTTCAACACTTTAAATACCTCGGTATCACTATTGACAACTCACTCTCCTATACTCTCCACATTGACAACACGGCCAAAGCTATTAACAAGTGCATAGGGCTACTTTATCATCACAAGCATAGCCTCTCCTCTGAAGCCCTCAGCATAGCTGTTCACAGTTCTGTGGGTTCAATTGTGGACTACTGGCTGCCTATATATGGCTCTGCCACAGATACTGCTCTCCTGTGCATAAAAACTGCCCTCAACAAAGCTTGCCGGCTCACCTTAGGTGCTCACTGACTGACTCACACCTGTGATCTCTATGGCAGGGCACACTGGCTCACGGTCAGTGGCTGACTAAAATATCAATCCTGCCTTCTGGCCAAAAAGATCTGCTTTGGTCAGCTACTGCCAGGGGTCCAACAACTTCTGGTTCCCAGCAAAAATCCACGGCACACCCATAACTCTGAACACCAGTCCTTCCCAACTCTGAAATGTCAAGCATCTCAAGGACAAAGGTCCTTTGCTTACCATGCACCACTGTGGTTCAACTTCCTTCAGGAGAACATTGCACGCCTGCCCACACTGGGTACTTTCAAAATGAACTTGAAGCTCCTTATGAGATGCGAATCTCAATGTGCCTGCCATTGCTAGCACCACCTTTCCACCCCCCATCACTACTTCCATCCCCTGCCCCATAACCCTTCCCTTTCTCCCCCGAGTAGGCCTTCCTGCTCCCCCCACCATCTAGCACCCCCTCTCTCTGCCTCCAATCTAGCCACCTTCCTCCAATCCCTACTGCTATTCTGATATTAAGCTCTCCTTTTGCACATTGCACTTGGACTCCTCCCCTTCACACCCTTTTTCCTTTTTTTCTTTAGCACTTAACAACGCTCCAAACAACCTCTTGTTTTCTGACAATTGACTGGTTTCACCGTTGGGCACTGTAAATTGTCTGCTTTCCTATGACCTGTACTGTGTTTGATAAATAATTCTATGTGTTTACGTTTGTATTTCTGCAATCCTTTGTATAATTTTCACCTGTTGTACTGAAATGTCCTGACGTGGGACCTATGTAAAGAGCTCTGAGCGCAAATGGTTTTTTGAGTACTGAAATAAATAAATAAATAAGTGTATCTCACAAGTAAATGGCACAGCCACCACCTCTTTTAACAATTCGGTTGAGCTGGAATAGGACATAGCCAGGAATGGATACAGCATTGTCAGGGACCTTTGGTGAGAGCCAGATATCACTGAGGGCAATAATATCAGGCCTATGTTGTAACACCCAGACTTGGAGGGCATCAAGCTTAGCTAGCAGGCTACAAATGTTAATAGATGCCAGCTTGAGGGAGCTTTGTTTGTTGAGCCTGGTGTGTGACGCTGTGGGAGGACTGGGGTTTGGGTGAACATTACCAGTGAGGAGAAGAAGGAAAAGCATGATCCTAGCAATATAGTGGGCAAGGAGCTTGACAGCCTTACGTTGTCTTCTTCTGGAGGTTTTTTTTGGGAGGAGTATTAATGCAGGGCATGAGAAACTGTAGGAGAAGGGAGTATTCAGGGAGGGGGAAATGGTTTTCAAGGTTATTAATCAGAGTGGCTAACAAGGGTGCACAGTGGTGTGTTATGGTGTGGGGTAAGGTACTCCATGAGATATATCCCAATACAGAGTGATTATGATGGTTAAGGAAGGAGATACAGGTGCAAGAGCAGTTAAGGGGGATGAGAAGGGGGAATAGTAGTTGTGGTAAGAAAGTATTAAGGGACATGTTGAAAGAGGTGCAGGTAACAAAAGCACAGGATATGGACAATGTGCAGACAAGAGTGGTTAAACCAATAAGATAGGCAAAAAAGAGTGGAGGGAGTGGCAAAAGTGTATTTAAAGGAGGCCTGGGTGGGGATGGGGGGCGGTAGAAAAAATAAAGTTCAGTCTGGGGGGGTGGTGGGGAGGGAGAAAAAGTCGAAAAAGTAAAGTTCAGTCTGAGTAGCTCTGGAGCTAGCAGAAAAGGAGCTCCAATGGAAAAAGTCTGGGCAGCCAGGTGGACCAATCAGGTGCCACTACCAGAAATGCCACATCAATCAGAGGGCAGGAAAAGAAAAGTGCCTGAGATTCAAGCCTTAGCGGTACTACCTTGGTGGAGTGTCCAAGAAGCTGCAGCTCCAGGAGGGTGGGAAGATGGAGCAGAGCATGGTGGGCAGAGGCCAAGGTTACAGCCATACCGCACTGCTGAAGAAGCCGGTGCACTTGCTCAGAGCGGTAAATTCCTATAGGAGTGAAGAGAGAAGGAAGAGATTAATTTAAAGACTGGTGGGGGGGGGGACTGGTGGCAGACCATCAGCAGGGGCGGTGGTGAAATTAAATCACAAATGGGCTGACAGGGAGAGTTACAAAAGGAGCAGGATAAGTAGAGAACAAAAGGGGGACTACAGGAGGGATGGGCAAGAGTTAGTTTGAACAGGGAAGGGGGAGGGGTGGGGGTCTGAAATTAAGTGAGCCTGGCAGCAGGACACCAGTGGAATGCAGTGGTTAAAATAGAAGAGAGGTTAGTAATTAGAAGGGACTCAGGGGGGGGGCTTGGCAGCAACAGATCTTAAATTAAAGGAGGATACAGTAGGTAAGGCAAGGCAGTCTACAACACTAGGTTCATGGCTAGTGCTAAGCTGCTCAGAAAGAATCCAAAATGCAGTTACAGGCAATCAGTAAGCATATTACAAAATTAAATAAAAACAGTTAAAATGTTACATGATATCCCAGCAATAGCCAAACAGTTAAATCATGCAAAAGCCTGTTAGTTATGCAGCAAAATTCAGTCCAAGTAGCCCTGGAGCCAGCAGAAAAGGCGCTCCAATGGAAAAAGGCTGGGCAGCCAGGTGGACCGATCGGGCTCCACTACCAAAAATGCTGCACCAATCAGAGGGCCGGAGAAGAAATGCGCCTGAGATTCAAGCCTTAGCGGTACTACTTTGGTGGAGTGTCCAAGCAGCAGCTCCAGGAGGGTGGGTAGGGGGTGCAGAGCATGGAGGGTAGTGGCCAAGGTTACGGCTGCACCGCACTGCTGAGGAAGCCAGTGTACTTGCTCAGAGCAGCAAATTCCTTGGTGGAGTGTCTGAGCTGCAGCTCCAGAAGGGCTGGTAGGGTGTGCAGAGCATGGCGGGTGGCGACCAAGGTTATGGCTGTACTGCGCCACTGAGGAAGTCAGTGTGCTCACTCAGAGTGGCGAATTCCTTGGTGGACTGTCCAAGCCACAGCTCCAGGATTTATATCTGTATATGCTGTGCCTCACTCATTCCCCAGCTGGGAAGGCTGCACCAAAAATTGTTTTAATGCTTGGGTAATGCTTATTACTTTTTATGCTCCACATCCTATCTGGGTGGAGTGTGTGAATCAAGAAGCAAAGTCACTGAATAGCTGTATCTGGCTCATACACTATCTGCGAGGTGATAGTAACTTTGCACTGCTACCATATAGACATTGTATGCATTTGCTTATTATCCCTATTGGGATGGAATGTTTGAACAACTAGTAAAGTTGCTAAATAGCTGCATCTGACTCACACCCTATCTGGGTGGCCAGTGAATGTAATCTTAGCTGTACCTATCATGTAGTAATTGAAGTCTGCTTATTGACTGACCCCGACTAACACCCTATCTGGGTGGAGTGAGTGTTGTTCTGGTTATGGTCCTATATAAATTAGCCTGGGTACTCTTGCTGCTTCAACTGGTAACAACACCTCTGGGGTATCTCCATTCAGAAAGATAAGGTTACCCCCCCAACAAGATGGTCAGATAGGCAAGATGGCTCTGAAAGGAATTGTTGTAGCTATTATCTACATTTAGGTAGTACTGGGTGCAGACCTGGTCCACCCTGATCCTGATTACCTAGAAGAATAAAGTCCTGGTGCTCAAGCCTCCACTCCTGTCCCATTGCTATGACACTTATCAGCATGACCTTTTATTGCTTGTACTACTTGGGTTGTACAAGGAGGAGATTTGCTACAAAGCATGTGCCTTCCTACTAGAAGAGAAGGGGAGATATGAACTACCTAACCCTGAACCCTTTAGGGTACTGACATTCCTTTTACTGCTCCTGTCGGGAGATGTGGTGTTGAACCCCGGGCCTCTTAATGCAAATTTCAGAGTATGTTCCCCTTCTGAAACATGTTGGTCCAAAACTCGGGGGATAAAACTTGTTTATATGAACATTAACAGTCTCAGGCCCAAACTCCATGAACTGGAGGGATGGACTGACATGTACTCCCTGGTTATGGTAGCTATATCTGAAACCTGGCTCAAGTCCTCTGTGCTCTCCCATGAGATGGAGCTCTCTGGGTTTACTACCTTCAAACAGGACAGATCCCAGAAAAAAGTTTTGTTTGTTTTTTTTTTTACCTGGAGAGAGACGCACTAAGCTAAAAGTTTGTTTACAGGTGCAACCTGGGAGCACAAGGAAGTTAAGTGACTTGCTCAGGGTCACACAGTACGCAAATGGGGGCTGTGGGATTCAAACCCAGGTCTCTAGGTTTGCAGCTCAGAGCCTTAAACCACTGCACTATACTGCCTCTATGCCAGGTCCACCCAAAGGCCTCATTGGTGACCATCCCTGCCTTTTTTTTTTTGGTAGTTGTTTTGACTGGGAAAGGAGGCATAGGCAATTCTGCTTATTTTCAGCCTCGTTCCAGGGGAGGGGGAAAATGCCGATGCAAACTGACATACAGAACCAGGTTAAGCTGTTGGTAGAATTTTAGCGAACTCCAAATGTGAGGCTATATTTGTAAAGCTACTCCTAGATAAAGACCCTTCATCTGGGTTGCATCTATAACCCCTCCCTCCAGTTACATCAGTGGCCCTTGATATCCTCATGAAGGACCTCTCTGACCAACTGTTTGGGGAAATAATACTCCTTGGAGACTTCAAGATAAATTGGATGCCTGAGATGGGGGTACAAGGGCTCCATTATTCAAAGCCCAACTCACCCAAATTATTAATGATCCCACGCAATGAAACAACAAAACTGGAAATCATTCCCTTCTTGACTGGGTTCTTGTCTCAAACTACCACCAAGGTGGTTCAAAATGGCTACTGACTGGTGCCACAAGCAAAAAACATGTACCCACAGTCTTTAGAGAGCTCAGCTCCTCAGTATCCACTCCCCCCCCAAAAAAAAACAACACACCAGTGCTGTGTCTCAGATATATCTTTTATATTAGTAAAACAACAAATCCCTGCAGTAAGTTTGCTAAGCACACCCTGCCTCAGTGCAGCCGAACATAGAAACATAGAATTTGACAGCAGATAAGGACCACTTGGCCCACCCAGTCTGCCCATTTCCCTACCTAATGGATAAGCTGCAGATCCTAGCTAACCAACAGCCTACTTCTTCCTACCCCCACCCCTTTGCATTGCCTTATGACTGTCCCATGCATTCTTGAATTCCACCACTGTTTCTGACTCCACAACCTCCTCAGGAAGGCTGTTCCATGCATCCAAAATCCTCTCTGTGAAAAAATACTTCCTCACATTACCTCTGAGCCATCCCCCATCTAGCTTCAAATTGTGCCCCCTTGTTCTTGCACACTTCTTATTCTGAAAGATGCTACCCTCTTGGACTTTGTTGATTCCCTTGAGGTACTTGAAAGTTTCTATCACGTCCCCCCTCCTCTCCTCAAAGCTGTATATATTAAGTTCCTTAAGTCTCTCTTGATATGTCTTCTGGTGCTGCACCATTTTAGTTGCCCTCTTCTGGACTGCCTCCATCCTGTCTATGTCTTTGCAGAGATTGGGTCTCCAGAACTGCATGCAGTACTCCAGATGGGGTATCACCAGCTGTCTGTACAGAGGGATAACAACTTCCTGTTTTCTTCTGGTGATGCCTCTCCCTCTGCATCCCAGTATCCCCCCAGCCCTCCTTACTGCCCTCTCACATTGCTTGCCACCATTAGGTCATCTGATATGACTACCCCCAGGTTCCTTTCCATTTTTGTTGTTGTCAGTATCTCACCTCCCATTGTGTACTCTTCCCCTGGGTTTTTGTTTCCCAGGTGCATTACTTTGCACTTCTTAGCATTGAATCTAAGCTGCCATACATTTGACCATTCCTCCAACCTTGCCAAGTCCCTTCTCATCCTTTCCACTCCACCTCATGTATCAACTCTGTTGCAGATCTTTGTGTCGTCTGCAAAGAGACATACTTTTCCTTCCAGTCCCTCTGCAATGTCACTTATAAAGACATTAAAGAGAATCGGCCCTAATACCACTTAGCAAACTCACAGCTGGGTTTGTTGTTTCACTACAATAAATTATATTTGAGACACAGCATTTGTGTGTTGTTTTTTTTGGAAATGGAGATTGAGGAGCTGAGCTCTCTAGAGAATGTGAATTCTTGGACCCAATTCTCAAAGTCCTTAGAATGACACGAGGGGCCTGAGTCAAACATAAATATTGCAAGTGGCACCTTGCTTGAAAACAAAGCAACTTGAGCTATTCTGAAAAGTATCCTGTGCCTAATGCAGGCTGCATGTGCCATAGGGGGCTTGCACCAGCTTTGCACCACTAAACTGGCTATGGCATGGTGCTAGGGGGCATGCAGCAGATGCAAGCTGTCACATCCCTTATATCATGATTCACAAAACTCTACCCGAGGGCAAATTTCTAAGTACACTTAGACCAGTCAGAGCTGGTCTGAGGGTACTTAGAAATTGTCCTCAGGGAGAGTTGGGCAATCTGCATCAATGTGCCATGGTCCTCCCCCAAGCCCTGATCCCTGTTAGTATATATAAAAGATCCCTGGTAGTCTAGCAGACTCCCCCTCCCAGCCCTGAGTCTCATGTTATTAATATAATGATTAGCTCCCTGGTAGTCTAGCAGACCCCCCCAGCCCTGTTCCCCTTTTAGTATGTATAAAAGATCCCTGGTAATCTAGCAGACCTCCTCCCAGCCCTGAGTCCCACATTATTAATATAATTATTGGTTCCCTGGTAGTCTAGCTGCCCCCTCAAGCCCTGTTCCCCTGTTATTATATAGAACAGATCCCTGATGATCTAGTAGCCAACCCAAGCCCTGATCCCCCATTATGAAATATAAATACATCGTTGATGGTCAAGTGGACCTCCACCCCCCACCCTGGCTGGCAGTGTCCCACCATCCCGCTCCCCCACCCCCACACCAAGCCAGCGACTGGCACAGCCCACTGCTCACCACCATGGTCAGTCACCAACTGAGTTCTCAGTGAGCTCTGTTCTGTATTCAGTACATGCTCCTTGATTGACAGCTCACTTGTGCTGACTTTTAAGAATCAAACCCCTTGTCTCAAAATTGGACAGAATCAGAGCTGCTGGTATCTTCACAGACTCCATCAGTAACTATGTGCCAGTTTTCTGTATATGAAAAAATAGCTTTCCAAAACTGCCCCAAAAATATTTTGGGCTTGAGACTTCTTTAAATTCGACACTGTTCACTGGGCCATGATCCAGGACCTCTCCAGTACTGACTCAGTCCTCAACTTCTTTAAAAAAAGCTTCCTCTCTGCTGACAACAAATATGCCCCTTTAAGCAGCTCAGAGTCAAAGGGTAACACTCCAAGTGGATGGGCAATTCGCTAAAGCAGGTAATGAAGCAGAGGGATAGGGCATGGGGTTCTTCAAAACCTCTGGCCTCACAGCTGACTAGAACAGGTACAGAGAATTGAGAAATGTCTGTTAAAAGGACCTCAAAGCAGCAAAAAAGAGGTACCTAGGAACCCTCCAAGTCAGGCAAGAACCTCTCTGACCCCCAAAAAATCTGGGCATCCTAAAGGACCACACCAGCTTTACTGATGCTGACATTGTGGCGGATGGTCATTGTTACTGTGACCCACTTGCTTCTGTCAATGCACTTAGTGCCTTATTCGCTGACCTGGACAGATTCAAGAGTCAATCTCCTGGGTCCCCCCAGCACCCTCTGCCCTACCAGTCACAATGAGCCAAGTCCCTGAATTCCATTTCAGGCTGGTAACTCAGAATCAGGTGCTCAAGCTCCTTGGGCAACTTTTTTTTTTGTTAATAATTTTTATTGCTTTCAGCATAGCATACATATCATGAAAAATGTATTGCTGACATAGCAATAACATATACAGCTCCTAGGGCATCTTAAAGAAGAAGGCTCAGCTGGGTTTGACAACCTTGAACTGAAACTGCTAAAGGTGGCAGACCATGTTAATGCCTCTCCTGTTGCCATGCTTTTTAACAGATCCCTTATGGAAAGGAGTATTCCCACTAGATGGAAGATGGCCCTTGTGGTGCCTGTACATAAGGGTGGCCCCAAAGAGTCAGTGGAAAACTACAACCCCATCTCACTCCTATGCTCCCTGGCTAAAATACAGGAAAGATTAGTTTATAACCAGATTCTGGAGTATGCTGAAGAGCAAAGCCTACTGACTGACAGACAGCATGTGTTTGGAAAGAACCGTGGGATAGACAGAGCCTTGGTCTGATTTTCCAGGCACCAGGTCAGTTGGCCAAAACCAAAAATGGCATGGGCAAAAACTGCATTGCACGTTCCCGTCATCTAAGCATGATCTGAAACTGTGCTAGATTATAAATACCAACTCCAGGACCATGCATGTGTTTATGCTCATGCAGTTTTTGACAGCATGAATGTATTGTTGGCAAATTGACCAGTTACCAATTTTCCATGGACAACTTAGGCACTATAGACAAAGGGCAGCTGACTAATATGGTCTTTACAGACACCAGAAAAGCCTCAGATGTGTCAGCCACATTATTCTGTTATCTAAACTGGAGCATCTTGACCTTGAAAATCTGTCCCACCAGTTGTTCTCAGATTATCTATCAAACAGAATGCAACTGGTAAAATAGAAGGGTGACCAGTCAGGGCAGTGTCTGATTACAGATGCTGGCCCACAGGGGTCCATCCTAGGTCCCTTCTCTTCTCACTTTTTGTAAATTACATGCCAGGCAACTGCAGTGTGGCTAACTTGCTGCTATGTAAGCATTAATCCCCGGCAGAGGAGGGCTCTACTAGTGGATTAATGCCTGGTTGGGGGGTTCCAACCACCAACCAGGCATTAATCCACTAGCAGAGCCCGACTCTGAAGGGGATTAATGCACTTGTAACATGGCAAGTGCAAGGTAGATATTGTGCAAAAAGTGTTTCATTCACAGTGCACTAAAGTTCCTAAGATAAATAATCATTCTTGCAAAACTGTGCTGCACTCCCTTGGTTTCTACATAGTGTCATGGTCAAGAAAAGTGTGCGTTCCCATTGCATGCTACACTACCATTTATATAGTGTGCACTATTTTTCAAAAAAACAGATGAAGAGAAGATTGGTGTGTGAAACAGACAACCAGATTAGCATTTTGTGATTCCTACCGACAGTTTCTATGGTTTGTCCCTCAAGGTTATATCCCAATGCTGCATCACAGCGGTGGATTGTGGAACAGTTTTACAACTAACAAGTGACACTGACAAATATAGAGACACTGATTTGTGTTCCTTTTCCTGTGTGTCTTGATGAAAACAGTGATCGCTGCAGTGTGCGACTTATTTTTCACTTACTGGTGCATTTAGAGACCTCGCCTACTGTCTCCGAGGTCCCCCGAGCTGGTGGGTGGCTCCGCTGGATACCAATGAGGATTCTATCGCTCTTCCAGCACCAATGTCATCTACAGGCATGGACACACAGCAACAGAAACAGATGTGGAAACATTCAATGATTATTTCAGTTGTTCTCACTCTGTATTTTGTGTGGTCCCAATACGAAGCGTGCTCTACTACTGGATTAATACCTGCTGCATTTGCATCATGTGATGCATTTTGACAAATCACAATCTTGTATTTGACAGCTTATTAATTGCCATGTTACAAATGCTGACAATGCTATACTTTACAAATGTTCCAAAGACATCAACCAAATCAACTGTCAGCTCTCAAACAATATTTGCGAAATAGAAAAATGATTCATAGCCAACAAACTGGTCCTGAAATGCTAAAAAGGCCAAGACCATTCTCTTTGGATACAGGTACCTGAGAACAGCAAGACAGCACATGATATCCCTTATCACACTGCTCAGATCCCGTACTGAGGCGGTTGAGTGTATTAAATATCTGTGGGTATTTGTGGACCAAGGAGTAACCATCAGAGCCCATGTAGAACACTTAATGAATTCACTGTTTCAAAAACTTTGGCTCCTCTATTGACTAAACAACTTCCTCACCAAGGAATCCCAGCTAGTATTTGCCAGTAGCATGTTGCTCCCCATCCTGCTGTAAGGGGACTCAGTTCTCCAAACTATTAGGTGTTCTGAAATGCACAAGCTTAAAAGTGCAGCACCACAAAATTGGTCGCTTTTCTGGGATCTGGGCCTCACCTAGGGAGCACCATTGAAAAGTTCTACAGTCACTGAGCTGATTTTTATAGAAGGTACAATGGAGTACTCCCTTTTCTGTTTGGCCTTAAGATTGGTGAAATGCGCTACTCCTCCAAGTGTGCAGGAAGTTTTGATTGCACAACCACAGATAAAGACTCTTTTGTCCTCCAGCTGCACACTCTTAGGAGTATGCCGGGTGATGTCTAACTTGGAGAATAAGTCCTTTGCCAGTTATACCCCATCCCAGTGGAACAGCCTCACAGCAACCCTAGAAGATTGCTACTCATTTAGGGGTTTCAAGAAAGGGCTGAAGGCCCTCCTACTTTTTTTTTAATGTTCTCATGTGGGACCCGACCCCATCGGACCTAGCACACACTCAGTGTCATCATCCATCTTCAAGAACTCACCTCTTCATGGTGTTCCTCCCTGGCTTGCCCACCAAGGGCAGTGCTTTTGGGAGTGTGGGGGGTGCAACCCCTAGTGGACTCTGTACTCAGTTTCCGGGGAGCACCATGGATGACAGTTCAGAACCTGCAGTGTGAGTTGGGCAAGATCCTGCAGAGGTCTGGTATGTTCCATTTATGGGGCCCCACCACCATGCACATATGTGCGTCTACTGTAGCATCCGGGGGCAGGGACACTTTGCAGTGTGTGGTCACCCATGCCACCAAGAATGCCTCTGCAGAGCTACCACCAGGAGCCTCTGTGAAAGTGGCATGCTGTATCCAATGGAAGGAAGCATCTAAAGGGCACTCTGAATCCCTCCCTGCCAGCCTCCGCTCCTGACATCCCAGGCTCAGGGCATGAGCCCAGTTCGCTAGCATGTAAGAGCAATGCCCTATCACTCAGCACCACAGATCCTGCCCCAAGACCCTCCTACTTGAATACAACCAATGCACCTGTTATCACTAACCTGTTGTCCCCTCAATGAGAAGTGGTCTTCAGAAATGTTTGTGTTGGTTTGCAAATTCTACTATATGAAACTGCCCTTATCAAACTGTGTAATGTATGATTTGCCAGGCCTATGATGTGTTTACAACTAAGCTCTTGAACACCATAACTCTAATGAATCTTCAGTGTAGGTTTATTTATTTATTTTATTTTTTATTTATTGCAAAATTGGAATTACAACCTTTGAGCTAAAAGCTCATTTACAAAAGATCCTCATCAAACAGAGGATTGGGGAACATCAAGTGCATGGACAGTGGAGAAAAACATAAGTAGCTAGAAGGCATTGTCAGTTACACATAATTAAAAAGGCTTAACAGCATTACAAATAGAAGGATGGGGAGTGACAGAATACATTGCAAAAGCCATCACTTAATTACGTAATACTGAAGAAAATAGTCCCATAACAGATTAGATGACTAAAGTGCAGATATGTAACACTGCTCTCTTTACTCATCACTTTCTCTCCCCTCTCTTGATGCTAGGTGCCTTTCCCATTGTTCATCTTTTATATCCAAATTCTGATTCAGATCCCTTCCCTCCTATCGCTAATCCCTTTTATCATCTCCTTTTTCCTCCTACTTTCTCCGCAAACACTAATTCCACTTCTATTCCTTCTAAAAAATCTACTGTTGGATAATCTGCTTTTTCTTATCAATTTCCTAAACTTTGGTCCTCCTGTCCCCTTTCTAATCATTTTACCTCTTCTCTTTCCTCCCCAAAGTCTCTTCTTTATGACTTTTGTTCTCTTACCTGCAACTGTCTGTGACCCTCTCCTCTTCTTATTCCTTTTCTCTATACATATAAGTGTGTTTTATTTTCTACTTGCATTCATTTATTAAGTTGCCTCCAATGATTTATATTTATGCTTCATGTATTACTATATTACTGCAATTGACTTATTTTAATCAGTTTATTGTTTAGCTAACTCCTTCACCCTTTTCCCCCAGGATGCATCTGGAAATGAGCTGTTCTCAGCTCAGTATGTCTTTCCTGGTTAAACTTTTAAATAAATAAATAATCCTTCTGTAACTCACTGTTTTCATTGAATGTATGATGTCTTTCTTCTATGCCTTTATGTAATTAATCCGGGGTTGCCACTCAGAAAGGGACTTTTAGTCTCAGTGGGTCCATCTGATCAACACTATTCAGTAAATAAATATCTCCCCAAGCTTCTCACTTGCCAACCAAAGGCCTGAAAAAACTTTGCTGCATGATGTTCTTTCACCAGTTGCCCCCATTTGCTCACCTATTGACTGTTTGACTTCAGTAAATATTGATTTTTTCACAGTTTGTTTTCCTGTGTAACGGCCATGCGTTTTCTAATATTAAGAGTAGGCTATGCTCTGTATCCACACTGTACAGTAATTGTAATGAATTTACCATTTTTTGCTTGCAGTCTTACTTGCTACTGCTCATGTAACTCTGTGGATTCGTTGCCAAAATGAAATCTGTGACTGGATGGCCTCCAACTGGCTGAGACTGCAACCCAGGCTTCCGTGGATTGGCTATGATAGGTTGTGATGTCCTGCTGTCATTTTTGAATGGTGTCATACCTGGGGTTGTAGATACGGTCAATAATTAGGGGATCATTATAGAATGCAAGCAAACCCTTGAATTCTGGGTGTTAGCTGTTGTCCATAGTGGCTTTTTTTGATCTGTGAAACATTCATGGGATGTAATTGCATCTCGCACCTGGGGGCCTGTTTGGAATAGTTCATGCCTTCATCACATCCGTGCTGGATTACTGTAATGCTCTCTACTTAGGGTTATCTGTATAGCTGATGGGAAAACAACAGTTAGCTGGCTGCTGAGACTCAACCCAAACCACTCACAGTCTCCCAGCCAAGGAGAGGAGCTGAGCCAGGAATGCTGTGGAGGAGCTGACTGGTTAAACACTAGAACACATGACTGTATTTTAACTCTGGTATGCTGACCGAATTGTTATTTCTTCCCTCCTTCTTCCTATGGCTTTTATCTGACTCTACATAGGCTGCAGATAGGAGGATCAAACTTATTCAAGGAGACTCATGTGGAGACCAGAGCCCTGGGAGTCCTGGGAGAATAAGGAGATGTGGTGAAGAGATATGGTAAAGTGGTCTGGAGAACATGATTAATGAACATTGATGAATAATGAACAATGAACATTAATTGCTGGAAAGCTCTAGAGATTAATAGAAAGCAAAAGAACTAACTCCTGTTCTCCGACTGAATCACAACTGAGGAACAGACTTGAGTAGTGCTGAGTAGTAGAGAGTGGTAGAGTGAAACAGCAAAGTTGTGATTTAGTGTCGAAGTGAAGAGACAAGCTGTGGGTTGTGGGCTCATATTGAAACCTGCAGGCTTTTCTGCAGTGGGCTGCCAGGAAGCACAGGATTTTATAGATTTAACAACCTGCAACTGCAAATAGTATTAAACTAAATTAAATTATTAAACTCTTGGTTTATTTTTTGTCATTTTAGCTCAAAGTTTAAAAAGGTTATATGTTACTTTTTTATGACTATTCATTAGCTAGTTCATAAATTCATCATCAGGTATGAATATTAAATAGATCTTTTGCTGACAGAGAATTAATTAATTTTGAATTCTGCGCTACTACTAGCATGATGTATGATGTACCAACAGTATAAAATCACATGGCAAAATATATAGCCTCAGAAGTTAGCGATAGGTAAGAGAACCAGCTGCCAAGTACACCGAGTGCAGCTGAGTGTAGTACTACTGAGAATGTTGTTTTGTTTTTATTTTTGGGAAAGCTATTATGTTTCCACAGGCCCTTTATTGATTTGAGCTCATTATGTATACTGAATCATGATTTGAGAGTCTATGAAATATTATATTGAAAGGAAATAAAAGTAAAGCAAAGGCTTCATAACTGAGAATAGAAAACAGCAATCTGAAAATTGAGGATGGACTGTGAGTAACTGAAGAGATAAAAGCTGCAGCCATACCAGTGGCATTGAGGGCTGTGGCACAATATGCACCTTACCTCCTGCCATGCCGGTGACCTGTGTTTGGAAACAGACATGGGTTGCTGGGGAAGGGAGGATCGAACATCTGGAGAACAGCTCTCCTCCCTTGGGGGGGGGGGGTCCGTGATTCACCACTCTACTGCCACCTGGAGGAATCCAGGTGGATGTGCATGTGGTCACATAAAGTGGGAGGACCCAACATTCAGAGCACCAGGGGGGCATAGCCATGGAGGCAGAGCTTGCACAATGTGCTCATTGCACATTCATGACTGGTTGGGGAAAAACAGAGGAAAAGTGAAGGATGGGCTAAATGAATCCCTGTTCATCTGGTTGTCAGCCTGCTCCACCACTCTGGGTCCAGGGCACATCTAGATGCATTTCTTGGGGGAAGGATGACCCTCCTCCCCTGGTCCTGCCACAGGAGGGATCCCAAGGAAGATACTGCCCCTGTCCTCAGAGGCAGCTACAGCAGACATGAACAGGGGCTGATACAGCACATGTCCAGCCCAGGAAGAAAAATTATTGTATTAAAAAAAAAAGAGAAAAGCTGGGCCTGCTACATAGTAACTTTTAAGTGAAGTGGACTGTGCTAAACATAAATAGAGTTAAACCTCTCTTCTGATTATTCTTGCATTACTGGAATCAAGGGCAATTAATTATCATCCTTGAGTGGATTTGTTTTTTCATATTTTCTTATAGTTTTATTTTCTTATATGATAGTGCTAGTAGCTTAAATTAAGTATAGAAGCTCATTATAAATTCTGCTTGTGTATTTTTAAGTGTGGCAAGGCTGAAAATATTTCTGTATTAAAAATGGGACAAAGAAAGAAAATGATAGACCAGAATAACCAACAGCCTAAGCCAAAAATAAACAAAACAGATGATAAATAGGGTATTGGGGAAAAAAAATCAGTTACTTAATCCTGACAGGTAGTCAGCTTGAACTAATAGGGAAAAAGGAAAGTATTTAAAAAAAATGTACATTAGAACTAAGTTTGACATCATTCCCTATTCAACAGAGGAGTACAGAAGTTGAAAACTCAATAATTGCTAAGATTAAAATGACTTGAAAAATCAGATTCCATGGGAAACAATAAGAAAACTAGCATTTGTCAATGCCAAGTGCTGCTTGCTGTCATTAGCAGTGGAAGTGCAGGAGTTAGACAGATGCAGTATAGGAATGGCAGTGAAGTATTGAACTGATGCCAACTCCACCCCACCCTGCAGAGATGGACAGGCATTGGGGTGTGCCTTTGGCTCGTCGCCCATAATGGTCACGACATTTAACCTCACCCTACCCTGCAGACACTTACAAGTGTCGAGGTGTGCTTTGAAGTGTTCAGGCTTTGCACTCACCTCATTCCATAAGAAAATACACTGAAATGGGTGAAGTATAGGAGAATGGGGTGAGCTCTGGGGCCAAAGAGTCCAAGGTGCACCTCAATGCCTGACACTGGCTGCAGGGTAGGGGTGGAATGGCATGAGCACTACAGTTGACAATCCCAAGTCACACCCCTGACGCCTGTCAGTCCCTACAGGGTAGGGCATTTTGGTCGAAAATCCTAACAGTCTGGGCATTTCTTGATATTTTTACTCCAATTTTTCAGCATGGGCTTTTTGTGATCCCACCACATGAACAGTGGCACTATCAGTTTGTTAGCTGAAAGGTGATTTTGCACAGCGACTGCACCATTTGGCACCACATGTGTGAAAACACATTTTGAACAGGATGTGAAAAATGACAGCCATACTGTTCATGAGGAGGTGTAAAAAAATGGCAATGTAGAAAATCTGGAGTGAAAATATAAAAAAACTGGTGAAGTCACTAGTGTGCGAAGAAACTGTGCAATGCACACCCGTAATGTAATTAGTTTTGGGATTTTTTACAGCAGATTTTCAACATAGGCACTTTGGGACCTCCGCTCATGAACAGTGTTGCAATAATTTTCTTAATCTATCCCAAACACTGATTTCCCACAGAGAGCATGCTATCCTGTGCCGGAAGTGTGAAAACATATTTCAGCGAGGGTGTGAAAAATGGCAGCTGTACTGTTCATAAGGAGGTGTGGAAAAGTGCCTATGTTGAAAATCTGGACTGAAAAGATTATGAATTTGTGAACTTATGAAGGTGCGCGTGGAAATTGCACAATGCATGCTCATAACACAGTCATTTTATGGACTTTTGTCACCAAATTTTCAACATAGCCAGTTTAAGACCTCTGCTCATGAACAGTGTCACTATGATTTTCTTAATCTGTCCCAAACATTGATTTCACACACTGGCCACGCCACTGTGTGCTACATGTGCGAAAACACATTTCGGGTGAAATGTGAAAAATGACAGTTGTACTGTTCATAAGGAGGT
Organism: Neoceratodus forsteri; assembly: GCA_016271365.2. Lineage (NCBI taxonomy): Eukaryota > Metazoa > Chordata > Ceratodontiformes > Ceratodontidae > Neoceratodus > Neoceratodus forsteri. The sequence goes on along the minus strand of CM057452.1, from coordinate 869,315,616 downwards.
GTGGTAAAATGGCAATGCTGAAAATCTGGAGTAAAAATATTACAAAGGCTCAAAGTTACAAGCTTGTGTAGGAACTCTGCAACGCACACTCGTAAAGCAGTCAGTTTGGGGAATTTTTTTGCCAACTTTTCAACATAGGGTTTTTGGGGGCCTACCTCATGAACAGTGTCACTATGATATTCTTAATCTGTCCTGAACATTGTTTTTGTACACTGACTGTGCCATTGTGCGCTACATGTACAAAAACACATTTCAGGCAAGATGTGAAAAATGACAGCTGTACTGTTCATAAGAAGGTGTGGTAAAATGGCAATGCTGAAAATCTGGAGTGAAAATATTAAAAATGCTCAAAGTTACTAGCGTGCATAGGAACTGCACAATGCACACTCGTAAAAAAAAGTCATTTTTGGGAATTTTTTCACCAAATGTTCAACATAGAGTTTTTGGGGGCCTGCCTCATGAAACTGTGACACTGTTATTTCGTTAGTCGGTCCCAAAAGGTGGTTCCATGCAGTGACCACAAAATCACCTTTCAGGACTAAATAACAAAATGACAGTGGCCGAGTTCATGAGGTGGGGTCCCAAGAACTCCATGTTGAAAATCTGGTGAAAAAAATTCCCAAAATGGCCGAGATATGCACCACAGTTGAAGAAAAACCATTTATGCCATTATACAGCATACCGGCATTTCTTCAGTTCACGGTCGGCTTTGAAGAGTGCAGGCGTGTTCCCGGTCTACCAAGATACATCGCACTAGGCTCCGGTAAGTATGGGGTGAGGGGTGTGGGGAGTTGGGGATGCGCAGAGGGTAGGTGAATTGGGAGGGGAAGAGAATCAATGAGGATGTTTTTCTTCTAGGTCTTTTATTTTTTAAAGACGATGGGGGACTTTTGCCACACTGGGGTGGGAGATTTTTTCTTCTAGGCCTTTTTTTTTAAAGATGATGGGGGACTTTTGCCATGCTAGGGTGGACTCCCAGCGTGGCACCAGTCAGTTTGTTTGGGGGGGGCAGTGGAGCCGATGGGGGATTGGGCACTCCCGTTGGCTAAGGAGACTTTTACCATGCTGGGGTGGGCTCCCAGCATGGCAGATGAAAGTTTGTTGCGGGGGACAGTGGAGCTGATGGGGGACTGGGCACCCCTGTCAGCCATACAGTGTGCTGGGGGAGAATGCATGAGCATGGAGGGATGCATTATGCCAACTGGGATTGGGCTACCCTGTCAGCAATGAACTGAGTGGGGTCATGCCGAGGGGGGATTGGGCACCCCGTTGGCTTTTTTTTCATTTATTTATTGAAATGTTTCACCAGGAAGGCACACTGAATGGTGGGTGGCAGCTTTCCATTGGCTTCCTAGGAACTGTCTGTGAAAGGCCGATGCAGAAGCCATCACTATGGGGACACCGCACAATTGGCTGTTTTGGTAGCTTGTATTGCACCAAAACAGCTGATTGTATGGTGACATAGCCAAATTTCTTGATGCATTTAGGCATTCTCCTAACCAGGAATGTAGCCAGGGATTTCAGATCTGCACACCAAGAGGGCTCACTGCTACCCCCTCCTCCCCGGGATGTAGCCAGACAATATACAAATGTACACCAGGACCATGTTTGTTGCCTCACTTGGCACAATAAATACAACTTTTGTATCTCATGACAATGGTTGTTGCCATGCATGGATAAATAAAAATGCTATGCATTGATCCCTAAGATACCCACATACTAGCCTAGAGCCTGTAAAGTTGTATTGTCCTTGGAATGCAAATAGTATTAGTGACCAGTCTTTCTAGTTTCAACTCCAATGAATAAAACTGCAGAAAGGTTCAGTATTTTCTTTGTTAGTTTTCTTGGAAAAAGGAAGCAGTTCAGAGCCTATTTGCTACCCCCTTAGAAAAATTGCATACCATGGAGTGCTTGGAGTATGCCTGCCTACACCCATGTCCCTAACTGTTGAAAGCAATGTGTTTCTTGCACATGCGTGTAAGCAACACAAAAATATGTTGGGAACCTGCCTGCCCTATAGTTAACAGCTCCAGAATTACATTTATCAGATCTGGTAACAGCTGTGAAAAAGCTGGAAAAAACTAGTGCACACTTTGATGTTTGTAACAAGTATATCCACCCACAACATCATTAAAAAAACATCGCCACAGGAATATTATGGTTCAGAATGTCAGGAGCCCTTACAGTGACAGGGGGATTACAGCATTATGGAGTTATGCCTACCCCTGTTGCTGTATGTTCAGGCAGGGTAGGGAAAACAGCAGTGGGGAAGGGATAATAGAGCAGTAGGTGCAGTGTCTGACTGAGCCACTCCCATGGTGGAGTTGCTATGGCATTCACTCCTGCAGTGGAGAAGACCTGGGGACCAGGGTTTGGTTCCCCGTCTCCTAGAACTGAACTTCAGTGGGGTTTTTTTAAAGACGTTTCCTCCCTCCCGAGTTTCTCCCCTTCACCAATGTCTACACCCCATCAGAGTTGATTACATTAATTCCAAGGGGTGGGGGGGCTGAACCTGACACAAAACAAAGAACTCCTGCTGTTTTGTATCACTCAGTGTTCTCACCGATGTTGTCATTCTTGTTGGTGGTGGCGTTGTGTGCCACGATGTTCTTGTAGGCAATGTTATCGCCTGGAACCATAACAAGGAGTGCTCTCAGGTGATAGTTGTCCCATTAAGTTAATCACTTACAGGAAAAGGAAACAAGATGGATAAGGTGAAGCTTTTAACAGGAAATAGTCAATTGGTGGAACAGAAACATAACAATAGTTTTGATAAACCTAAAAAAGTCATATTTGAAAGATTTTGAAGAGTTTATTTCCTCTTATATAAAGGGATTATCACTTTGATCTGCAAGAGGAGTGCCCACCAGACATTTCACATTTATGTTTTCAGAAGCAGATGAGAATAGAATGGAGGGTATTAAGGAGGGGGAGAGAGAGAGAGAAAGAGAGAGAGAGAGAGAGAGAGAGAGAGAGAGAGAGAGATAAAGATAAATGTGTTGCGTGAAGAACAAGAAAAACCTGGTTTGGGGTAATACTAGGTACTTTAATGGATATAAAAAGAGATACAAAAGAGCAATTTTCACCTAAGAGAACTTGCCATTCTAACCCATAACAAGAGGGAAAAAGCTGCCAATAAAGAACAAGAAGAAAAGCGAATACAGACAGAACAGAAGGAAAAGAGAAATAAAAAATGGTGTGAAAAGTAGATTAATGGAAATTAAAAACATCAGAAATGATATAGCTTATAATTAAGCTAGAGAAATACATGTTTGATAAAAGATCCGAATAATAGGGAAAGAATGTTACAGATGGAAGCAAAAGCTACTGAGGAGAAGAGGGGGAAATTAACAGAGACTACAGAAAAAAAAAAAAAAACAGGATATGGGAAAAAATATGGTTCAGTTTAAAGTTCAACAGGTTGAGCCAGTAAATGAAATTAGAAAAGTGTGGAAGGGGGAAATTGTTTAACCAGGAAAGGCATACTAAGTCTGAACTTGTTTCCATCTGTGTCCTAGGAGCACAAGGAAGTTAAGTGACTTGCTCAGGGTTACACAGTATGCAAGTGGGGGATAATGGGATTGAAACCCACATCTCCAAGTTTGCAGCTCAGTGCCCTAAACCACTACATTATACTGCCTTCTATATATAAAATAAAATAAAGTAGCAATAAGTAATGAGACCAGGAAGGAAAAGGATGAGTTAATTCACCAAGGATTGCTGAAACCTACAGTTTATATAAAGGGCATACCAAAGGCAAAATAATGAAGATGGATTACGTACTAAATTAACAATGTACAATTTATTGAAAGGAGTCTTAGGAAATAAAATCAGGTGGGCTGACCTTAGTTTCATGTATAGATACAAAACAGATCCATCAAATGGGTGGTTATGTCTTGGTGATAGCAAGCATTAATGCCAGAAGTATAATACTGAATGCAGCAAGTGAATTCACAGATAAGGGAGTATGTCTAAGCATTCTATAACAGAAAGAAATATCTTTAAAGAAAGTCAAATAGTTACACACATTATACAGGATAAAAAAACCAAATCAGAGAGACATCAACAAAGGATCACTAGGTTCATAAAACCAGTTTCTGCTGAGAATAATCTATTGGGCAATTAATTACTGGAGGCCCAATGAAATAACATGATCATAGGTTGAACAAAAAAGGGGCCAAAAATTCAAAATAGTGTAGTCTTAGAAGATAGAGAGCCATATAGAAGTCTCACCTCCTCTAATTCAGCACTATGTTGAAAATACACATGAGGAATCAGATGTATCAACATATAGGACAGTGTATGGCTCCCGATGCACAACAAGGCTATCCTCCAACTGAGTGGTTACTATGCCGTCTGTTGACCTTGACAGCACAGCTCGAGAGTTCGTACCATCGGCATAGTAGCCACGAGGTTGGAGATTAGCTTTGTTGTGCATTGGGAGCCATACACTTTTCTGTATAGTGCATGATGGAAAACCTTCACTTGTAATTTACGATGGTTTCAACATCATTCAGCATTTTAAATACTATTTGTGCCACAAATATTTTACATCACTAGCTGGGTGGGGATTTGAGGTTGCTATGGAGCAGGCATCCATCATTTGATAGCGTAACCTTCAATTGGTGGCTAATCGGGTGTAGGTGGGCTTTTCAAAAAAAAAAAAACATGGTGGCCAAATTCCTCACTTAGCGAGAAGTGATGACCGCAAGGAGACTCTCTGTAAGTAATTTTTTGATATCTGATTAATCCTGCCTATTTTAACGGTTAAATATCTGGTTAATCCCGCAGTTCTTAACTGAACAGGTTCAGGTGATCATGTTGCCATCTGCCACAGTTTTATCTGGTTGAACCTGCCGTTTCTGCTGCATTTGGTGTTGTGTGATATCTGTAGTGCAGCAGAATGAAAAATCGTTCTGCTGCACTATGGATGTCACTACTACAGCAGAACAGCATTTTACAGTTAGTTGATTTTGGTGGAGAACAACGTTCTACCATACACTGTAATAAATTTGTCAGAAAAATGAAATCTGACTACCTATACAGACTGCTATAAATATACAAAAAGGTATAAGTTTATTAAGTTGGACTATTGCAGGAATTATTGCAAAGCTGGGTGATAAAGAATGGCTATCCGTAATACAAACATTTCAAATTGTAGTATTACAAGAAATCTGGGTGGATAATTTAGCACTATATGAGACTGAGTGTTCCGAAGTGTGGGGTGAACCAGCTATAAGATAGAACAGATTTGGTAGACCAAGAGGGGGATTATTAAACCCTTGTGTGTGTACCATCATGGTGTACAGTGATGTGAGCGAGTATTATTGAACCGCTCCATAACAGCGTCTCAATAACACCACTCATAATTACAGCAAGTGCTGAAAAAGGTCACTGTATCCTGTAGAGCGAGTGTTTCGCTATATCCTGTAGAGCAAGTATAGCAGGGAGCTACACTTGCTAAAGCAAGATACAGGATGTTGTTTTGCCAAGCCCTGCTGAGCTGATCATTTAGCATAGTGGTGTAAACCACCACCCTTGAAGCCAGCAGACCTGAGTTTGGGTCTGGCACTAGGAGAAAATATATTTTTTTCTTTTTTTTTGTTCTTTTCCCCTAAGTCTGCGCCTCCCTTGGAGTTGTTTATATTTAGTTTGGAGTGTGTGGGGGCTTTCTCCCTGTAAAGGGGGTGTGGGTGGCATAGCACTCTGCAAAAAAATACTTATTTTGGCTGTTTTTGATTATAGAGGAAGTGACCGTTGCTGTTTGTGATGGTCAGTATTATTTTAGTCACCCTTTTGACATCGGGCAGTTTTTGTCTTGCTCATTTTGATTGGCAAGATGAACTACTCACCATTATCACATGAAACCTTTCATCATCAATGCAGTGCTACAGACTAGAGATGGATAGCCCTAATGTTTATGCACAGTGGTTAACATAGAAAACATGGAAAGTCTTGTAATACTGAACATCTATTTTGCTCCTCAGGTGAAGCATGATGAATTTATGTTTGTCCTGAATAAGATAAGAGCTGTAACAGAATATGTGAGAAATGAGTTACCTAAAGCTTCCATTCTGTTAGTAGAGTATATGAATGCCAAAATATGAGATTTAACAGAAAAACTGTATAAATATTGGAATTTGGATAATATTCTAGAAATTTCAATAAGAAACACAAGAGGTAACATGAACAACCATTTGTCAATGCCGAAGTTCGCTGTTGGTATTGCTGTTGTACTGGGACTACAGTTGCCATCCGTACTCAGGACTGGCTCACTGAGAGCATACCTGAACTCCGCTAACTGGCACGTTGAAGTAGGATGTTCCCCAGTGTTGCAACAGACATCCCTACAAACAATGTTATGTGATAAATTCTTTGTTTTTTAATATTTTGACCCCAAACATTTAACATAGTCTTCTTATGACCCCAATTCATAAACCCCATAGGTGAAAATGTTCAAATCCATGACAAAATGCCATTCATGCTACAGGTGTGAAAACACGTTTTGGACAGTATGAGAAAAATGACAGCTGTGCTGTTCATGAAGCGGTTTGATAAAATGGCTATGTTGAAAATTTGGAGTCAAAATATTGAAAATTAACAAAGTTATTCACGTGCATAAAACAATTTCAATGAACACTCATAACTAGGCCACTTTTAGGAACTGTGTCACCAAATTTTCAGTATGGCCTTTCAAGATCCCCACCTCATGAACACTGTCAGTGAAATTTTGTTAATCAGTCCCAAAAGATGATTTCATGCAGTGACCTCAAAATCACCTTCCAGGGCCAATTAACGAAAGTACAGTGGCAGTGTTCATGAGGTGAGGTCCCAAAAAGACCATGTTGAAATTCTTTTGAAAAATTCCTAAAAATGGCAAAGTTATGAACTTAAGTTCAAAACACCTTGGAAATACATGATACAGCACTTACCCTTATTCCTCAGTTCATGGTTCAGCTTTGAAGAGTGCAGACATGTCTCAATCAACAGAAAAATTGGTACCTTTGCATTTCAGGGATCACTCAGTGGGGGTGGCACCTGGCAGAAGGAAGGACACAACTCAGACAGGCTGATCAGGATACCAATCAGCTGTTTGCTGGGCAGTATCCTCTAGATCAAAGGGAAAAGCCACCATATGATTGGTTTGGCTTTTTCTTTAGAAGTAGGTGAAGTTTCCACCAATCAAGGCAAAACAGTGTCACAGTCAACCTGCCTGATGATTGGTTCACCACTGTCTCACCCCTTGCAGACCACTCTGCACTGGACAGACAGTGTCATATCCTTCCAAAGGCACATTTAAAGCAAGAGGTTCACTGCACATGCGTGCATGGTGAACTTAAAAATAGCAGGGAGAAAAACTGATGAATTTTAATGGTGAATTGAACCTGAGGGCGATAAACTAGCATTCTGCAGGGGACAGAATTGGCAGTATAACTTTTCCTATAGTAACAAGCTCTGGCAGAGCCACTATGACTGTGAATGCATTAACTAGATAAGGGTGTTTCATGGGCTTAAACATAAACATTTATTTATTTAAAAAATATCAGATTTGCAAACCTTTGAGTCAGAGACTCCTTTACAAAGGCACCTCATCGAAACTAATACAAAGACAGCACAGTTAACAAGTCCAAAAACAATGGCTCAGAGAGCAGACAGTTATAACAATCATTCACATGGGTAGCAGTAGATAAACAGATTACATAGTTTAGGCACATGTAGCCATGCCATTAGATCCGCCCAGAATGTGCAAAAAACATATGTTATGTAAAGTATTTTGATATGTATGTTAAGTCCTAGTGTGTCCTTCCCTCTGTCTGCTATTTGGAGTTTTTTCTAAATTGTCTGCTAGCCGTATGTTAGTTTTACAACCCATGGGGATCTCCATAACAAATAGTTTTATTGGCTTTCTTTCTCCTACGATGCTCCCTGTCTCATGTGACAGTGATGTAGCCATGCCATTAGATTTAGCATGTGTACTGCTTTAAAATTAGTTTTGCAACAGCAAAGCCTTGTAACTGTTCTTATCCAGGGAGCACAACTGTCAACAGTTAGTTTAGCAGATACTGAGAGCAAGCTAACTGGGGTTTCTGTAAGACATCAGCTACTAAATAGCTCTAATTCACTATTTTTTGTTTTCTCTGTGCATCAAGTCTAGCTAGCAGGAGTGTTTTAACATCAAAAACACAAATAATGAATTAGAGCTATTTAGCAGCTCTTTTCTTACAGAAACCCCAGTTAGATAGTTTTCAGGTATCTGCTAAACTAACTGTTGACATTTGTGCTCCCTGGATAAGAACAGTTACAAGGCTTTGCTGTTGCTAAACTAATTTTAAAGCAGTACACATGCTAAATCTAAGGGCATGGCTACATCACTGTCACATGAGACAGGGAGCATCGTAGGAGAAAGAAAGCCAATAAAACTATTTGTTATGGAGATCCCCATGGGTTGTAAAACTAACATACGGCTAGCAGACAATTTAGAAAAAACTCCAAATAGCAGACAGAGGGAAGGACACACTAGGACTTAACATACATATCAAAATACTTTACATAACATATGTTTTTTACACATTCTGGGCGGATTACTGAATTTGTAAAACAAACCAAAATCCCCATTTATCAGTTCATTGAATCACAATACAGCTTGTTATGAATTTTTCAGATTCTAAGTGTAACCTATAGTAAGTCAAACAGACATTAGAGACAAATGCCTACCTATTTGCAAGTGAAGCAAATGTGGTTATTATCATTCAGTTGTAAACATCTATAGTCACAGCCAGAATTCAATAAAACAGATGACTGCCATAACTAGGGAGGCAGTATAGCACAGTGGTTTAAGGCTCTTCTCTGCAAATCTGGAGATCTAGGTTTGAATCCCACAGCCCCCACACAAATGTGGAGTATCTTTTTAAGAAAGTGTAAAATACTGTGAAATGATTTTAAAGCAGTGCACATGCTAAATACTACTGGCACATTCAAAATATCATACCCTACCTACTTACCACAAATAAACTCAACTATATTAAAAAAATAATTCTATGCACTTTTTTTTTACCAGCAGAGACACACTAAGCTGAAAGCTTGTTTACAGGTGTGACCTGGGAGCACAAGGAAGTTAAGTGATTTGTGCAGGGTCACAAAGCATGCAAGTGGGGACTGTGGGAGTCAACCCCAGGTCTCCAGGTTTGTAGCTCAGAGCCTTAAACACTGCCTACTTAACCATTTACAACACGGTTACACTTATAGATAATACATACTTCTCAAACTTGAAAGAAAAAATACACTTTATCATCAAAGTCTATATCTAGCAAGTACTGTGCCCATGTTTAAAATAATTGGAACTCCCCAAAAATGTGCCCTGACATGAAACTGCATGTTTAACTGTGAAGACAAATTAAAAATTATATTTCTAAATGCATTACTAACACCAATGCTTCATTCAACCCTTCCCCTCCCGTGACATATTGTACTCTGGGAAGATTACCTTGGCAAGATGCTATAAAAAAACCTGAAAAACAGGTTTATTGGAGTGAATGCTGACATCCTATTTCTAGTGTCCATGATAAAATAAAAATAGTTCAGATTTTTTTTATATCAACTCTTATCAGAATAGCTTTTAAAATCACCAATTGTTTTCTCGTTCAATGTTTTCTAATACATCTCAAATTTAAAAGAAAAAACACACTTTATCATCAAAGTCTGTTTTCAGCTTCCTACCATACACTTAATTTGTAAAAAAAATGATCTTGTCACAGACCACGATCAGCACTAACTGCTAACAGAATGCTATTACCTACATTTACAATTTAGCAACTAATTGAAATCTACCTGAGTGGGGTTACTGTAAGAAAATAGCTAGAGTCTGTTAATTATAGATGTTATAGCATTGATGACCTGGGCAGTTAGATCTGGGTTTGAATCCCACAGCCCCCACAAAAAAACAAAAAAAAAGAGAAAATTTTCTTACAGAGCTAGATGTGTATCTAGGTCTCCTTCTGAGGCCCCAGGGGGCTCTGATAATCATTTGTTCCAAAGGATTTTTAAGTCAGTTTGAAGGTATTAAATATCTTCTGCTCTGTTCTCCACTACACAGGCATGTCGGTTGGTTGATAAGGTCTCAACTAGTGTATTTGGTTACAGCATGCTAGAGCTATCTCATGCCCTTCCCACATGAATCATAAAAAAGTTTGGGGTGGAGGCAGAAGTGGATGTTACTCAAAAAAAAAAAAAAACCTAATGCTGCCTCCCACTACTCAGGTTCCAGTTCTTGTACTACCCATTTAAGAAAGAAAATAGTACCCTGCAACCATTGACTAACATGAAAGAGTATTTATTTGAGGGCAGAAAACATTGCTTGGAGGAGGGTAAGGCAGAGGAGACTATTTACACCTTCAGTCAGTTCCACGGACAGAAATCGTGACATCATTCCTTTTATATATGCAATACTTCTTTTGACTTCACCCACAGTCATAAAAAGAGGCTCCCTTATAGATGTTTCTCTGATTTATAGTTACTCATCTGGTAAAATAAAAAGTGTTACAGTTCATAAGCTCTATGATAGTGATCACTTCCCATTAATAATAAGAATAAAAACACACATCAATATTCAATCATTTAAGATCGGACAATGTTACAACACAGATGAGCATATGAGTATAAGATATGCAACAAAGATAAGTTGGACCCCGTACAATAAGACTAGAATAGAATCAAGACTGGTGCAGTCCAATGTACAAAACTGTAAGTTGCAGATACGTCACAAAAAACAAAGTAGAGGGAATGAATTATAAAAGATTATTTTGCATTTTGAAGTATTATTGGAAATTATTTCTTCACAGTTGACCCCGTATGACAGGATACTAATGTGTGACAATATATAAGTTTATGGGTCTGTTTAGAGGGCATCTTATTGATATGAGTGTCACCTCACACATTCTTAGGGCCAGAGGGCTACAAACTGAAGGTGAGCAGTTCTGTGTTACTAAGGATGAAAGAGGTGACACTCATATCTAAAAAACGCAAGTAGTTTACTGTAAACTTATTATAGATACTAACTGTATTAAATAAAAAATCATTTTTTACTTAATACAGTTAATGGCATGAGTAGTCAGTGAGAAGCCCATTACAGTAGCTTAGCATGTGAGGTAGTCTTATGGTAATATGACTACCTCAAGCACAACTGAAGAGTGGACTGCGATTGGTTGGGGATGCTCCCATGATCTATAATAGGAAAAAAAATAGACCATAGTTTGATGAAGAATGTTACACTCTGAGAAAAGTAAGTATTACAATTGGAAGGAAAGCAAATGAGAATGTGAAATTTCACATATGAGAGCTTACACCAACATTAAAAGAGAATATAGGAATTTAATAAAGAAAAAGAAATCAATATAAACGGGCAAGTTCAGGGAAGATTTACTTATAGCTATTGCAGACAAGAATTCAAAAAAAATGTTGGTCACTCATAGCATTTGACACTGATAGACATATAATATAGAAATTATGATCTCCCACAGATTTGGGTTGCTCATTTCAAAAATCTCTCCGTGAAAGTATATGAAACCTTGTGTATCAGACAAAAGCTGGAAACAGGTTGCATACCAGGTGACAACACAATGTCAACACAGGAAGAAGTAAATGTGAATGAAGCAAGAATTACTATATTAAAACAACGGAGAAATAAGGTACCAAATAGTTGGTTCAAATTGTATTCCTGTGAGCTGTACCAGCTCAATGTGAATTGATGAGCAGAAATACTGAATTGATGGGCAGAAATACTGGCTAAATTATTCACCACTATAATTAATACTTTACTACTGTCAAAGGATTGGAACATAGGGATAATAATGTCACTGATTCGAAAGGAAAATAAGCAGGATCCAAACATGTTACAGACCCATTACACTCCTGACAATAGCTTCAAAAATATTTACAAGAATTATTTTAAACAAACTTGAGCAATGGGTAGAGGAAGCACACGTTCTATCAGAATATCATTGTGGATTTGGGAAACATTACTCTAATTTGGTTTTCATACTCAGATATATTATTATAGTGGCACAATAGCACCACTATAGTTAGGGTTGAGTAGGCATCTTAACATTAAACCTCAAATTTTGCACTTTAATAATTTTGCAACCGTTCAACAGATTTGCACAAAATTTGGTATGCCCTGTCCCATGGGGTAGATCTCTTGATGTACCAAGTTTTGTTTTGATTGGATTTGTAGATTTTGTGCAGTGCATAATGAAAAAAGTGTAAAAGTCACTTGTTTTGCCCATTTTTGCTGATTTTTCCTCATCATGCTGCAGCCATACTGTTTGGAATTGTGCCCTGAAATTTACAGGGCTGATAGAGCTTGCCCAAAAGAACAATGTAGCATTGGTTTGGTGAAAAATATTTGAAATGCTGGGTTCTGAGCATGCTCAGTTCAGTTATTTGGATAGCTGCACAGTTTTGAACAAGTATTTTAGTTCATGAACAGGGATTTTGACAACTCACAAACAGGGATTCATTAAAACCCTGTTCATATGAAAAAAATCCCCTGTTCATGAGCTGCCATCTTATTTTCAATTTTCACCAAAAAACAAAACCATATAACTTGCCCCAGGATGTCTTCTGTAGAGATTAAAGTATGGGTGTTGTTCAGGGCAAAGCCCTCTACAAACCCATGGCTTTGGTTTTGTTTAGTTTAGCCAAAAAATGGCCATTTTTAAATTTGAAAATCTCTTTTTGTGACTCTCTTCTGGTCCCTTTTCATGAGCTGTCAAAATTCCTGTTCATTGGCAATTTATTTCATATTTTATGGTCGTGTAGGCCTATTAATAAGCTCTGGCATGAAGTCCTTCAATTTGCCTCATAAGTTATTCGACAACAAATTCCTTTTGATCCTAAACTTGTTTTGTTAGGTATCTCCCCCTCTAACTTTGTTACTCTATCTCATGCCCATTTTAGATGGCTGAATATACTTTTCCTTTTGGTTAAGGGTCTTATCCTTATGAACTGGAAATGCACTATTATCCCAACTCTTTCAGACATTTTCCAAAACCTCTCTCACTATGCTTCACTGTACCGATTATCTTATGTCATTTCTGACTGACTTTTTATGTATAATAGTTGTTAGCAGGATTATAACAGATTTATCAACACTTATGATAGTTCTTAGACCTCAATAAAATGTTAAATGGACATTTTTTTACACTAATTCTTAATATACATCAATTATATTTGTTCACCCTCACTGATGTCTCTCGTTTTTGTCTTCCTTTTTCTCTTTTCCATTTCTATTACCTTTTTACTTATTCTTGATGTTCTTACTTTCCTTTTAACACAGTCTTCCTTATTATATTCTCCTCTATTATAACGTTTTACTGAATCATTACTAGTAGCACATTATTTACTAACTACGGTGCTTATACAGATATTGCTAAATGTTCCAGGACTCTTTAGACTATGCACCCAATTTATAAACCTGTTCATTTATTACTGTATTTAACGTGACTAATGCAGTTTCACGTGGAGATGTAATCTTATGTCTGGCTCGTTATTTTCTTTCTTGCTATTATAAACTTCAATAAAAAAGATTAAGTAAAAAAAAAAAACATTCCTGTTCATATGGGGATGACCAGATGGCCCCTATCTTGTGAATAGGGATTTCTCTTGAACAGGGATTCTGACACCTCATGAATAGGGATTCAGCTCATGAACAGGTATTTTGACAGCTCACGAACAGAGATTATAAAAAGGAATCCCTTTTTGTGAGCTGTCAAAATACCTGTTCGTGAGTTGTCAAAATCCCTGTTCGTGAGAAATCCCTTTTCATGTGCTGTCAAAATCCCTGTTCATGAGGGAATGACCAGATGGCACTACGTCATGAACAGGGATTTCTCATAAACTGGGATTTTGACAGCTCACAAAAAGGGATTCAGCTGATGAACAGGGATTTTGACAGCTCATGAACAGAGAGTATAAAAAACTAATACCTATTCGTGAGGGGACAACAAGATGGCCCTACCTCACAAACAAGGATTTCTCATGAACATGTATTTTGACACCTCAGAAACAGGGATTTGGCTTGAGAACAGGAATTTTTAAACGCTGATGTTTCTTTGCTACTTCACTGCAAAGAAACGGTTAGGATGTTTGGCATGGAATTTGCAGGGTACGAAGGGGTTATCCCACAGATGTGACTTATGCTGGTTTGGTGTAAAAATTTTCATCAGTTACATACTTACAGTATGCCATTCTGAAATTGAAAATTTTCCCATAGGATAACATTGTGGTGAACATGATGCATTTCAGTGCCTATATCTCAAAAACGGTTGAGATACAGATATTTCACTGAGCACAGCTTAGTACACCCTCGGTGTAATAAGCATACGTGCAGGTTACCAGTCCATGATTACAACTGCAGTGGAATTTTTTCCAAGGTTGCTATGGTTACTGAGATTTTGCATTTGAAGCACAAAGGTTACTTGGAATGTGTCTAGGCCTGTGCTGCATCTTTATAATTATTGGTAGATGGGAGTGCAGGGCCCAGAGGGCCTTACCCTCCCACATATGCATACCATTGTGCAGTAATGGGACTGCAGGGCCCTCCATTATGTAATAGTGGGAGTGCAGGGCCCTCTAGGCCCTGCACTTCCACAGGGAGATAAGGGTTACTTACAATGTCTATGCACTTATGATTACATAGAAGTGCAGAGCCCAGAGGGCTCTGCACTTGGGGATCTGTGCAACCACAACACACTATAGACAGATTCAGGCCCTATGCTCCCACAAACATATAAGGGTAAGGTTACATTTGCTCAAAAAAAAAAGTAAATTCATTGCCACAAGCTTTGTGTTAATGCAGTCAGTTAGTTGAAGCAACAAAAGTAGGGAAATACTAGCATGGGGCTTCTCAAACCATCACACCTGCCCCACCCCTGCCACCTCATCCCCACTCTCCAAATGTCAACAGGCATTGGGGTGTGCCTTGAGGTCACCAGGCCTAACTCTCACCCCATTCTTCTATACTGTACCATCTTACCTTACTTAGACATGGAATGGGGTGTGAGTAAGGGCCGATGACCCCATGGCACACCCTGACACCTGTTGGTATGTGGAGGTTGTTGATGGGTTGGGGTGGTGGGGTGGACGGGTGTTAGGGTGTTAGAGTTCAAAACCCTAACACCTCATTTCCCTACTTTTGTTGCTACAACCCTAACTGATGTATTAACAAAGTTTTCTGCAATGAATTGTTATATATGTGGGAGTGAAAATAAAAACAAGTTATAGGTTGCTTACTAAGATATAAAGTCAGCATTCAATGCAGTAGATTGTCAAATTCTGTGGGAAATACTATCTCTATACATATGATAGATCATAGATTATTGGCCATTTTGCAAATGTTACACTGAACTACAATATCAAAAATTAAATACTCAAGGGATGTTAATTATCAAACAGTGTTAGAATAAATAAAGGGGTCAAGCAAAGTTGTTTGATAGCCCCAATGTTATTTAATTTATACAATTAGATAAAGTGGACACCTTCCCCCATGTATTAACAATAAAGCAATCAAGATTTGTATGTATGCAAATTATGCCATACTCATGTCTAGAACAGCACTGGGACTAAAAAGAGGTCTTTCTAGGGTAATGCAACATTTGAAAAAATTAAAATTAGAACTAAATGTTGCAAAAACTAAAATTATGACTTTCAGTAGTAACAGAAATAGAAGGTAGGGACTATGGATGATAATCGTTTCAAGGAGGTAGATAACTATGGCTACTTGGGTGTACATTTTGACTCTAACATTACATGGAAAGAGCAAATAGCATATTTGAAAACAAATGCAAAAAGGACCTCATTAGGAATACACTGTTTTGCTAATTTATTTGTAGGTAACTCTTTTCAGACAATTAACGATGTGTATAAGGATAAATTGAGGGGACAACTATTATATGGTTCAGAAATCTGGGGTATAAATCTTTCCTGCAAGAAGAAAATGGCAGAGATAGAATAAATACAATTTTTTCAGAACTATATTAGGACTACAACAAGATTCCCCATAATTTATAGGGGTAATATAGCCTTATACCTCTAGACTATTCATTTACCATTGCAACTTTAACATATTGGGGAAGAGAGATATTAATGGATGAAGAAAGATTACTTAAACAATGTTTGGGAGATACAATGATATTTTAATTTAAAATTATGTAAAAAACTGGTTTTCAGTGATAAATGAGATTCTTAAGAAAAAAGGCTTAGCAGATTAGTGGTGCATAACTGAAGAAAGAGCTGTAAGAGCTTATCCAGTAGAAAGTACATTACATCTAAGGGGTATTGCAGAGCAACTAGATTTCTCAAAGCTCCACAGTCTTGACAGAAACAAAATATACAGTTATTTCAATCTAGATTTTGGTATTGAAACATACCTGAGAGTAGGTGATAACAAAATCCTGCATAATATTTTCTGTACTTTAAGACTAGGGGTATTGTATAGATATTTACCTGACATAGTGAAGTATGGAAATAGAAGGGTGATAAAGGAATGTGCATACAGAGTTGAAAAATGTATCTGTATAAAACATCTACTATTAGAATGTAAGGCCTTCTGCTTGGCAAGAAAAAGATGGATTACACCACTGTTTCACAAAAAAAAAACTTATTACACTTGTTAACAGAAAATGTGCTACCTGTTACTTCCAGAAAATGCCACAATTGTATTTTCTATAGCTAAATGTGCACAAATTGTGAGGACAAACTTACATAGTTCAGGAACAGCTATTGTGTAGAATGTGATTTTACCGATGTGTGTATTTTGATATGCTAGTGTTTTATTCTTAATGTTTTTTAAATCTGTTGATGTTATACATTTAATAAACTGGTACTGATACTTACTGGTTGCTGCATCACCTGAAGTTATTCTGGAAGAGGGCAGCATGGTTAGACACTGATACATCTTGTAGAGAACATGCGGTTCCTGCTGCCCTATTCTCTGGAATTTCTTGCCACCCCACATTTGCTCCGTTTTCTCAGTGGAGGCCTTTAAGGGTTCTCTGAAATTGTATTTATTTCAACCAGGCCCACCACTAAATTAGCTATTTACTTCATTTATTCATGTATTGTCTCTATTTTGTATATTTATTTGTATGCATGTATTTGTTTATAATAACTGGTGACCCCGTTTGTCAAACCTATTATCAATGTGATCAAGTGCCATAATAACTGTTTATGACATCATACCCATTTATTATGATGCTGGCAGTACTTGAGCTTCACTTTCCATTTTTTCCACTTCAGCAGTGGGGAACCTGACTCACATGGATCTTCCTAGTTGTCTGTTTTTGTGCTTATGTCCCTGCACAATTTATTTATTTATTTTTCCCTCCTTCTGGCAGGCATTGCCTCCATCTGGCCTGACCCCCCCCAGCCCTGTCATCCAGCTTCCTTTGGACTCACCAGCTTCTCCCTCATCTGCCACATGACTTGCCTGCCATTGTGGGGTGCAGCAGGACCCCCAACTGCTGCAGACCAGGATCTGGTTCTCGTGGAGGCTGCCACCCTGCTCTGGTCTTCCAATATTTCCATTTTGTCCTTCCATCGAGGTGCCAGCCTTGGGGAATGATGCAAGCACACACACAAGCATAGTGTGCATCATGCGCCGCTGTCTCTCATCCCACTGAGCCACTTCTGGGTGTACTGCCACCTGTGGTCACTTAGGCTGCAGTCGTGCAGGGAAGCTGGCTACACTCCCACCCGAAGGAGGAAAGTATCCTGTGGGATGCTCAGCTCTCCCTTCCCCCCAGCCAGCCCTGATGACTTAGGCTTACTTCCAAACCTGGACTACTGTGTCACAAGTGGTAGTATTAGCACTGTGCTGATGGCCAGGCCTTCCCTGCACCATTTATTAAAAAAATAAGCGTACTTGTGTGCTTATGAAGTTTTTTTTTTATATACCTTCAGTGTGCGATGTCCACATAAACCTCTTGAACTTCACTCTTAGGGTTTATAGGACATATTGCACCTTGGGTGTGTAAAAAAACTTTGTAACACACAGTCACCTATGCATTATTCTCTATTTGTTTGCTCTTCCTATTGTTCACCTCTTTGTGCAACACCCTGAGCCTCACAAGAAAGGGAGTCAAACAATTTTGCCTTGCCTTGTCTATGTTAATTTCATTGCTGCTTCTGTATTTACTATCTACTTACTATACAACTGCTGTGATTTTTGTTCACCATGCATGATCCCTACTTCTCCCCAAAGGTTGCATCTGTAAATGAATCTGTTTCTGATCTTTGTGTGCATACCTGGTAAATTAAATGGCAAATAAATAAGCAGATGGTGCCAGGTTCCAATAACCACTGTCTTGTTTTCTTTCTCCTGGCACTAATGTTGTATCTGTAAAATAAAAAGAAGAATTTTCAAATCTATCCCCAGAACTTACCTCATGTTTTTGGTGCAATTGCACAAATTGTGCATTGAATTTAGACCATGTAAAAGGTGGTCTAATGGTCATGAACAATTTCTACAAGTTACAGCATTTCAGGTCCCACTTGCACCAAAAAAAGTGGCACAAACTACCATAAAGCAGTGTTACTGTCACAAATGTGAGAAAATATTTGAAAACAGCAAACAAACTGTTTGGCACATTTCGAATTATGAAATCACAACTCAAATCAAGAGTTGCAGCTCAGTTATCCCCTTTGAAAATCCTGACCTTGTCTTATGCTACCACTTCACAGCCTTAGGGTATGAAAAGTGAATATGGTACTGTGCTGACACCTTGTTGACAATAGAATGTTTATTGCTGTCATTGCCTCTCATATTCAGAAGGTTAGCACAGCAGTAAACATGGCAGCACTGCAATAAGTAAGCAATAACCCATGACAAGGTATGGGGTTATTGGGGATTAATCAACACCCCGGGTGTGTTTTGAGGCATGAGGCCACAGGATGAGTGCCCTCACAGCACCTGAAGTGATGATTAATCCCCAATAACCCCATACTCTGTCATGGGCTATTGTGCTTATAACATGGGGTATGTTGAAAAACCACCACAAACCACATAAATGTCTTTTTGTTGTGTTTAACTGTGGAAAATGTTACTGCATCCTGCCGAGGTAAAAAGTAGTCCCCACACCTCATCCATATGTTATGCAGGTTATGAACATACGAAAGGCAGAAATCAAGTGATGAAATCATTTCTGACATTTGAATGTGCATAAACAACATGACATATGTATGAATTACTTTCCCCTTGGTTTTTCTGTCTCGGGTCTCTGCTCCTTGCTTGCTCTCTGGCTCTTGCTGTCTCTCTCTCACTTGCTCTCTATGCTGCTGACAGCCCCACACACACCTAAAAACTGAAGACACACAACACACTAAACAATTTCTGAGAGAGCGATACACACAGGACACTCTACAATGTCTGATTTCAAATCACTCGTGCTTTCTTTCTCGGGGCATCACAGACCCCCGACCACAGACACTGCGGCTGAAAAGCATGGAAAGACTCTACTCTCTTTCTCACGTGCTGTCAGAGATCATCAGGAGTCACCAGTGGAGTTTCCCAGGGGTTGGTGCTGGGTCCCTACATCTTCCAAATTTTAACCCAACTAACGGAGATGCTACCTAAACATTACGACTTGGGCAGAGCACAACTGTGCTCATACTCCTCCTGTTCTCACAGCATATATAAAAATGGACCATTTACGCCCACCAGCAAAACAGGGTGAGCACTATAACTATGCACTCCTTTCTCTTGCACTGGGCCCACTCCATCCCAACTGTGACTCCTCCTTATTCTAACTGCTAGCCTTACAACTTGCTGCCTGGAGCGATGAATTCACACTGCACTTCTTCCTACTGACTGCAATGTTTAATACTGTATTGTAATGCCTGTTTTTGGTATTGTTGTCTTACAACGTCCCTGTGTTCTGGTCACTTTATATTAACTCTTCATTACTATATGCCTGATGAAATCTGATGCTTGTAAAGTTCCTGTTGTGCTAATTCTATGTAATGTAATCCTCCACTTGTATTTGCCTGAAGTTCATGTACGTACCTTGTAATCTCCCGGATCACACCTGAAAATAGGCACTTGGCTGTCTAGTGTGCTTACCCGGTTAACAAAAGCAAATAAATAAATAAATTATAAATAAATAAATAAATAGTGGATCTAGCTGACAAAATAAACAACAATAACATCAAACTCACAGATGACGTAAAACTGGGGGGGGGGGGAAGAACTGTAGTATACCAGATAACATTATGTCATTGCAGAAAGACCTTGATAATACCGTAGAGTGGACAAGAACATGGGGTGTGGTTCTAAACATTGATAAATGCAAGGTCATGCATCTAGGGACCCAGAAACAGTAAACACCAATACCACTTGAGGGATAACATACTATCTGTAACAACCCTGGAAAAGGATCTGGAAGTACTAATAACTGATGATCTAAAATTCTCCAAACAGACTAATTCAGTCATTGGTAGGGCTAACAAGATCATATGGACCATGAGGAAAAACATTGTCTCAAGAGATGCTAGGGTCCTTCTCGCATTGTACCGAGCCAATGTAAGGCCACATGTAGATTATTGTTCCCAATTCTGGTCCCCCCATAAAAAAAACAAACAAAAAAACAGCATATTACATCTTGAAAAAAATCAGAGAAAATTCACTAAACAAATTAACAGTCTTAAGGATAAGGAATACCATACCAGACTCTAATCACTAAATCGTATGTCCCTGGAAAAAAAGACTACAAAGGGGGTATCTGTTGCTCCTGTGGGATGTTTTTAACGACCCCTATCTTTTTGTGGAAATGGTATTTGCCTATAAACAGGATGCAGTTGAAACTAGGGGGCACTCACTGCAATTACATATGTTTAAGTACAGTGCAAACAAAAGAGGGTTCTTTTTTTCACAGAGAGTAATAGGAGCATGGAATAATTTACCACTGGACATAATTGTCAGTGAAAATAAAACTACATTCTAGAACAGAGTGGACAAGTGGGTACTGAACAGGAGAAATCCACTTTGTTATGGGTTCTGGGATGGGAACTATTATGGGCATTCTGCCTTCAGTTTCTAGACAAACCACAGTATGAACCGTGGTATGAACCACAATGTGGGGGGGGGGGACGAACACAGGACAGGGTGTCCTCTGTCTCTCTCGCTCTTTACACTGCCAAGAGAAATCATGCTAGAGAGCGACACACACAGCACACAACAAGATGTCTGATTTCAAGTGACTCTCGCTGTCTCGGGCTGTTACAGGAAGGCTTGGTGTGGGCTTTCAGTGAGCTGCTGCAGAACACAAACACCCGAACAGACACTGTGGGTGAAAAGTATGGAGAGATTCTGCTCTCTCTCTCATGCTATCAGAAATCATGGTGGGGAGGTGAATGAACACAGGACAGGGTGTTTGCCGACTATGGAGCACAGTGTCTGCTATCCGTACTGTTTGTTGCTCACTCACTGTCTCTCTTGCACTCCCTGTAAGAGCTCCCAATGCACCTCGTTACTGCAACAATTCATTTTATTACCTGGGCAGCTTCATGCAATCAATGGCTGCCTGTCTCACTTAACTGTGGCTCAAAATAAGAGGTACCACCCTTCTGAGGTATTTGCATTTATGAGCCGCTTCACACCAACTGTGCATCTGTCATGTATTAATGCACAGTCAGGTGATGTTCTGCTACCTATCAGGTAACAGGAATGCAACAAAAACTTTTGGGTACAACCCCTAGATAGAAAACTATGTCACAAGTTAGCGTATGATAAAAAGCAATTTATTGACAAAAATTGAGAAGCACCCCCTCCACAAAAGACGTCTTTTGTGGAGGGGATGCTACTCTTTTTTTGTCAATAAATTGTGGCATGCTTTTTTATCTAGGGGTTGTAGCCACAAGTTTTTGTTGCATTCCTGTTACTTGAATTTATATTTTGGCTCCCTCAATGAGTCTTTAGCCATGTTTCTACTTGGACTTGCTCACCTATCAGGTAAGTCATTTTTCTTACCCCATGTTATAACTAGGAATAGTGTGATCAGACAGGACAGGGGCAATATTCAGTGGCTCCCAGTACTTGGTGTCAGTCTGATAGCTAGACATGCAGAATACACCACTGCGGACTTGTAAAGAAGGGAGTCCCTTTGCATATAGGGTGCAGCGGTATATTCAGAGGTTCTGAAAGCACTAAACAACCTCTGTTGTAGTGCTGTTTAATGCTTTCAAAACCCTACACTAATCACTGCACACAGTGGTGTGTGAACACTCATCTTTCAGGCCATGTTCTGGATAACACACTGATAGCAGGAACTGTCAGTCACTGCCAGCATCCTCTCCACCTCCCAATCACTGTGCATTTTCCTCTGAACAGTGCATTTGCCATATCCCTGGTGTCAAGTGGTCCACCACCATCCATAACTGCCATACAGGTGCTTCCATGCAGTTGCTATAACAATATCCCTGGTGTCTAGAAGTTCACCACCCCCAGTCATTGTACAGGTGTGTTCAAATGGCACATTTCTGTATTCTTGGTGTCTAGTGGTCCCTCACCCTAGATCACTGTACCTGTGCATCTCTCTTTTTGTTTTAACTTTCTTTATGCTCCCTCTCTGGCCCCCTTAGGACTCTCTCCAATGTGGTCACTCAGACCGGCCTGTTCCCACTCTGCTGAGGTCTTCCCAGACCTAGTCGCCATACCATAATCTCTCCTTGCCCTACTACTGACCCAATAAACTGAGTCTGAGCCCCCCAAGGTGGGACTGCCTACTCCTCTGGTGCTCTATCTACAATCTAGTAGGGTGGCTGGAGTGGGGAGGAGATTCAAGGATGATCTGGGATAGACTCAGCAGTGAGTGTAGGGGCTATCCACTGGATCCACCTTCGTCTTCCTGGGTGCCAGGGCTATTTTCCTTATTCTGGGTCCCCCCCCCCGAGATGTAGACGTGCAATGCCATCCATTGCACGATGGGCATGCTTCCACCCACAGGATGACTACCGACATCTTCCCCAACTCACATTCCCAACTGCAGTGCACCCAGCCTCCACTGGGAGCCACTAGCACTGCAGAACCATGTCCCCCCTCCCTCTCAGGAATGGAGACCAGTCTATTAGACACTCAATCCACTCCTCCCTGTCCTACCCCAGCACACTGAGCTCGCTCTCGAACCAGGGTCGCTGGCATGACTTGAGGTAAGGTTGATGCCGTAACACTCAGTGCCACTGGGCTGGCATTACCTCTGTATCTCAATGGTACCTTTACCTGGAATCTAGCATGCCTTCCACCCCCCTGATCACACAGCTGACCCCCTCCCCATCCTATCCAGTCAGGTCCCTCCTCACCTTCCTCCCTGGTCCCCCATTTGCCCAAGCAATCACTATCCCCCTCTCTGTGACAGTGACTGGCACAGCCCCTCCCATGCAACCCCTCAGCTGACTGCCATCAGAGTGACAGGGATTGAGCATCTGCTTAGTATAAAAACAGCAGACTGGCTGAGTTGGTCAGCAGAGGAGCTGTTCTGGTTGCCATTGCAAGGAAGGGGACAGTGCCTGCTTGAGTAAGTGTGGGGCCATGGGGTGTGTGCAGGGACCTGACTGGGTGGTATAGGGAGGGAGTTGGTGGTGCAATGGGGGGCCCACTAGACACCAGAGATATGGTAAATACACTATATTGATGCATATGTAATAGGGATTAGGGGTTGAGGGGAACACCTGATGCCTGGGATATGGTAAATACACTATTAAGAGAAAAATGTAAGATGATCAGAGGGTGGGGGACCACTAGATACTAGCGATATGGTAAATGAACTATTTGGAGGAAAATGTAAGGTGACTGGAAGATGAGGGTCAGCACAGCTCCACACAATGCCTCCATGTAGGTGTGCCTGGCAGCATTGAGTGGTGATGCTAATCAGCCCATAATGACATGCAAATGGAC
This sequence comes from Neoceratodus forsteri, assembly GCA_016271365.2. NCBI lineage: Eukaryota > Metazoa > Chordata > Ceratodontiformes > Ceratodontidae > Neoceratodus > Neoceratodus forsteri. The sequence goes on along the minus strand of CM057452.1, from coordinate 869,291,675 downwards.
CCTTAGCATGCTGCATGATCTATGGGCTTATAAGCATGCCATGGCTGAATATGGCACACTGGAGCAATGGTCCTGTCTTTTTGGAATGTGCAACCTTCATTTCCTCCTGTGGGTCATATTCCTGTAGGGGGATCTGTAAGCACTGCGCATAGTCACTGTGCACTGGGCTAACACAGGCCCATATTCAGACAGGCAGTATAGTCCAGTTGGAGTGTGCTAACTGTCTGAATATTGCACCACTAATGGATACACGGCACAAATTTATTTATCAAGTCTAGGATTACAAATACCTTTGAGACTTGGCTCTTTTACAAAGGTTCCATGTCAGAGAAATACAAATTATGGGGAACATCAAGACAGACATTACAACAATGTGGACATTGCAAACAGAGTACAGATTAATACAATTCAGGGGTAGCATTGTAACAAGGCAGCCAGTGGCATTTGTCAGAGAAAATAAACAACAGATAAGAAGTGTCAGAGTCATAGGGAGAGGGAAGAGGGGAGGGGGGGGAGAAGGAATGTAGGAAGGCTGGGGAGAGGGTGCAAAGTGCAGCATTGGGTATACCAAGATGTGAGGATGACCAACACTGAGTATGGGACCCATTAAGATCACAACTCAGTTCAGATTTGTTATATTGACCTTATGCTAGGTTTTATTGTTCTTTCTTTTTGCAGTTTAGCTTTCCCAGAATGCCCAGCTGAGAGTCAGCATGTACAGTATTCTCATTAAGTATTCAACTTTGTATACTGAAGCTTTGGGAGGTAAAATAATGTGTTCAAGATCACACATTAAGTTTCTCTAGTTGGATTAGAACTTATGATCTCCTGGTTCATAGTCCTGTGCTCTACACAATGGACTAACTCCCTCAAAATAATGTTTGCTGTTTATAATTTGGAATCAGTATTGTGCTTCTTGTGAAGTTATAACAGTATACTATGTAACAGAAAAGCCTGAAAAAAGAGATGAGTCTAAGGCACACACTGAGAATCAATCAATGAGCAAAGGAATATATGAGAGAATAAATGGCTCTGTCAGAGAACTAACAATGCCAAGAATATTTTTGCTTAGTTATTAAGTAGTCATCTTATGGATCACTTGAGAGACCTGTTTCTTACCGAGAATGACTCCTTTGGCACTTAAAGCAAATAAGAGAATGTGATGAGGCAGCGTGACAGCGAGAACAAGCAATCAATACTAAGCATCAGAAGGTGATGCATGATGAGCAATCTGCTTGAGAAAATAGCTTAGGGTGCATTACCTTGCATTCATCAGTGCAGTGAGAATATCATATACCTCTCTGTCTTATATCCAAGCTGCCTGCTTTATTTACTGGCACTTCAAGAACATAAAACCAGGTTTGAACTCTAATTGTACTTGAAGTGGCACCTTAAAGGCCTTACCTTACTGAATGGATGCTCCTGAGAGAATCGTCATGCACTCTAAAACCCGTTACAGGAAAAATCTAGGCTGAGCGTAGTACAGATTTCATTACCTTAGCTATCAGTGCTACTTGTTTAGCTCAGAGTCAGAGTACCTATTTTGGTTACTTATGATGACCCCCAGTATGACTCTTGTGCTGGCTTACGGTAATTGGCATGCTCATTTGCTCAGACTTTGTCTCACTGCTGGTCTTTCAAGTAATGTACTTTATGTAAAGTAGTACTTATTAACCATGTTTTTTTCAAAATAAAAAAGTAAAAAAAAACTGGGGCACCTGGGGATGGGAGATAAAAAACACGGGTATGGAAAACTGGCTTGGGGAGGACTCAGTTGATGGTGTTAAATGGGGAGCGCTCAGAAATGAGGGAAGTCACTAGTGGGGTACTGGAGGGGTTGGTGCTAAGCTAGGCACCCTTTAACATCTTCATTAGTGATATAAGGGAAGGCATCAGAGGGAAATTCTGCCTATTTGATAATGACACCAAGGTCTGTGGCAGGGTTGACACTGAGGAAGTATTTGTAAATTAAGACAGGACATGGAAAAGCTTGAGAGGTGGTCAAAAATCTAACAGCTGGATTTTAATGCCAAAAAATGCAAGGTCATACTTGTGGGAAACAAGAATCCAGGGACTGAGTACAGTTCGGGGGTGACAGTTACTGTGACAGACAAAGAAAAGGAGTCAGGACCTGGGGGTGATGAAATCTAACAGCCTCAAATTATCAGAATGATGTGATAAGCCAATAGGGAAGATGAAGAGGATGCAAGGATGCACTGGTAGAGGTTCAGCAGCAGAAATAAGGAGTTCATATTGCCCTTGTACAGGCCCCTGGTGAGACTGAACCTGGAGTACTCTGTAAAATATTGGAACCCTGACCTAAAAAAGGACATCACCAAGCTGGAGACAGTGCAAGGACAGACAACCAAAATGATTCAGGTGCAACAGGGGAGGAAATGTGAGCAAAAATTAAAGGGCCTTGACATGTGCTGTTTGGAGGCCAGAAAAAAAGGTGGAGCATGACTGAACCATTTAAATTTCTCTATGGTATTAACAAAGGTGACTCTGGGGAGGGGAACATACAACCATCTGGGGTAATAGAAGTAACCTGGTTGGGGGGGAATTCTGAGGTAACATAAGGAAATATTGCTTCACATAAAGGGTGGAGAAGGGGTGGAACAAGCTAACAGAAACACTAGTCAGTGCAAAAACAGTGGATAGCTTTAAGATGGGGTGGGATAGGCATTAAGGGTGGGTCAAGAGGTCCACGAGGGCAGGGACAGGATGTATGTCAATAAGGATCCCATATGGTGCATGTACAACCTCATCAGATAGAATAGACCACGAGTCCTTCTGCTAATAGTTTTCTATGTTTCTAAGACTAATCATCATCATCATCATTGTACTAATGAGGAAAGAAGGAGTTTATTCTTAGAACAACCACTAGTATCTTGCAACCATTTCCAAAAATAATCTGGTAAGAATTTTTATACTTAAAATCATGTTTCTAAAGGTGCAACATTTAAGCTCTTAGACTTAGAAACTTGAGTTGTTTTTTTTTTTGTTGTAAATAAAGCTTGAAGTCAACATGTATAGATCCTGCTGCCTGCTTGCTTTCATTTAGATCCTAATTCTCATGTGTCAATTACATGTCTATACATGTTGATATATGTTGTTAAAAATAGCAGGGCTTCAAAATTTAGGGAACCATTTTATGTTTTTAGGCAAGAAATTCATGTACAAAACAAATAAGAATTGTCAAAGCTGCCTATTATAGAGCTGAATTAGATGCTTCCTACAATAACCCATCCAGACTTTGGGGTACTATAAAGGGAATTCTGGGCCAAAACTCTACCCCTGTCTTACCCTCCAAACTGCTATTAAATGACACAGAAATCACGGGCAAGCAAGAAATCTTAAATACCTTCAATGACCACTTCACCACAGCTGGCCTAGCATTCGACTCCTCACCTGCAAGTCTCTTGAGATCATCTTTAAACCTTCAATCCACTGTGGGACAAAAGGCTACTTCAACGTTCTCCTTCAATCCAATATCCTTGAAAGAAGTAGAAGACCTCCTATCTAATTTAGATACTTAAGAGTGCAGGTACAGACTCCTGGATCCCTACTTTTTAAAATAGCATCACATGCCTTATCTGCCCCCTCACTCATCTCTTCAATCTTTCCCTAGCTACTGGATCCATTCCCTCCACTTGGAAAACAGCTCAAGTAGTTCCACTACTTAAATCAGGTGATCCCATGGACCTTAACAATTATAGGCCCATTTCCATCCTACCGGTACTATCCAAGATGCTTGAAAATTAGTAAATTCACAGTTAAGGGCCTATCTGGATAAAACAACCTCCTAAATCCAGCACAATCGGATTTAGATCAAGGCATAGCACCATTTCCACCTAGCCAAAGTAACTAACGATTGGCAGATTGCCTTGATAAGAAGAATAGTACCTGTGCTGTGTTCCTGGATTTGAGTAAAGCATTTGATACAGTGGATCATGAATCATTAATCACCTCCCTTAGCTCTCTAGGCCTGGATTCTCTCTCACTCAATTGGTTTAAGTGCTATCTATCTGATAGGTCACAATTGGTAAAAAATGAAAATTAACTATCCACCTCTAAACCACTGCTAAGAGGTGTACCGCAAAGCTCTATTCTTGGCCCCATCCTCTTTGCCATTTATATTAATAATATCGATGCCAACCTCTCTCAATCTAACATTCATCTGTTTGCTGATGATACTGTATTATATATCAGCAATCCCTCATTATCAAAAGCCTGTGAACTGTTACAGTCAGAATTCTCCATCCTACAACACAATCTATTGGAAAAAAAATTACTTCTAAATGCCAAAAAAACAAAAGCTATGTTCTTTGCCACAAAGAGTTGCTCTGCCATTACCCCATCACCCATCATCCCACAATTATCCACCTTACTTGGAGAGAAGCTGGAATTTGTGGACAAATTCAAATATCTTGGAGTCTGGATTGATAATAAGCTTGACTACTCTGTCCATATTGAAGAGCTACTAAAAGTTGAGACAAAGGCTTGGCCTATTTTTCAGAATAAACACTACCTTACCAGAGACTCCAAACAAAGATTAATCCAGGCATCATTCCTATCCTTCATTGATTATGCTGACTTTCTCTATGGCCATTGCTCACTTTCCTCTTAAATAAGCTGGACACCCTGTATCATAGATCCATCAGATTTATTACTGACCTTCCTCCAGCACCCATCATTGCTCTTTTACATGGCAGTTAATTGGACATCCCTACAACACAGAAGAAATAGGAATGCTGCAGTCTGGATCTTCAAAGCTTTATCAGGCAAACTCCCCTCCTATATCACAGACTGTTTTACCCGAATTACTTCTAGGCCATACACCTTAAGGATCAGTAAACTCATCATGTTAAAGGTTCCCAATGCCTGCACCCGGTTTGGGAGGGCTGCTATCAGCTACTCCCTAGCAGTTACTTGGAACTCACTCCAAAAATCTATGAATCTAAATATCCTCTTACCCTTATCATCCTTCAAAAGATTATTCTCCACCCTATTTCCAGAGTCCTGCAATTGCTTCCATAAGGCCTAGTCTCCCATCCAACCTACATCCCCCCCTTCCGTATTCCATTCTGTTTAGTTCTCCTTCTATTATCCAGTCAGTTGCTATATTCTTATAAAAGCCATAAAGACCCTATTATTTGTACACTATCCCTGCTATATCTATTATTATCTCCATTTTTTTTACAGGTTAAGTGATTTTTATTGTTCCTTGTATATATGTAAATTTTTGTATATTCTCAATTTATGTCATTGTACTATTGTTTATGTTATTATCTTGTCCATGTAAAAATACTTGTACTCTTATTTGTATGACCACTCAGGTCCATCTTGCAAATGAGCTACGCTCAATGATGTTCGCCTGACTAAATAAAGATTTTGATTGATTGATTGATTGATTGATTGATTATATATTGATGTGGTAGCAATCTACCAATTTAGCTAACTCCCAAGTTTTCATTATTAAAAAAAAAAGTTTATAGTCCTAACGGTTTGAAAAGTTATCCGATTTTAAAGAAATTATCATTTTATAAAGGTCTAACTTTGGAACTATTGGAAATAGAAACTTAATTTTCTTTTAAATGAAAGCCTGAAGTTCAGCATTAAGAATTTGCAACTGCTTTTTAACACAGAAACAGAATTTGATGGTAGATGAAGACTGCGTGGCCCAACCACTGTGTCCATTTTTCCCTGCCTACAGTATCACCAAAGGCCCTACTTGATTTCTGCCTCTTTCTCCTTCCCCCTTCCTTTCCACTAAGATTATGTTATGCCTGTCCCATACAGTCTTGAACTCCAACACTGTTTTGGCCCCCAACACCTTTTCTGGAAGGCTGCTGCAGGAATCCCCCACCCTTTCTGAGAAGTACTTCCTTGCATCTCTCTTGACTTTACTCATTTCCAGCTTCACAGCATGTCCCCTAGTGCTTAAGCTACTTGTCTTAAAAACAAATACTTCCCTTCTGTACCCCCATGATGTATTTAAAGGTCTTTATCATATCCCCCTCTTCCTTCTCTCTTCCAGGGAGTACGTTAGCCTCCTCTGTTTCAGCACTTACTAAAGTTATCTTTCTCTCTCCTCCCTTTTGCCCCTTTTTGGTGAAGAGGAAGGGGGCTGGTGTCTGCCCTTGGGCGTTGCTTTGACTGCCCCTGAGGGATAACAGGTGGAGTTTTTGGCCAGTCAGGAAGGACAATGGGAGACTGTTTTCAAGTGGGGCCGGGTTCAGTCCCCGGCCCAGGAGTGTAACCTAAGCTCTGCATTGTATGAAGTGCTCATGTTTTTGGAGGGAGGTTGATCAGGGAATGCGACCGGTGGGATGGGACCCAGCATTTAGCAGGGGAGCTGCGACCAGGAGGATTTTGGATGTTTGACCTGACTCATGCTCCGTGGCAGGTCTGGAGCCTCATCCTATGTGTAAAAAGCCTTTGGGGGCACTGCAGTGATGGCAGTGCCATGGCATGGCCTGTTTGGTGGTGGCAGCACTGGGGGGCTGTACCTGTGTGGCACACCATCCTCTTTATAGGTAGCCTGCCAGGAGTGAGTAGCCTGGGCCCACTTTTTCTGTGTTTTTTCTAGATCCATGACTGGGGTGGACCCCGGCATAGGACCGATGCAGCAGGTAGAAGTGTATGCTTGTTCGGGAGCTGCCTGTGTGGGAAGAATTCCCCATTGTTTATGGATGACCAAACAAAGAAGTTTGGAGCAGCAGTGTTTTAATGGCCTAGTTGGGTTTCCAGGGGCAAAGGTTTGGAAGAGCCCTGGTTTGCTGGCCTAGATCATTGCTCATGTTTCTGAACCCCCTGACTCAGCATTAAGTGGAGCCCATTCATCAGGCCTGCTCAGGCCTAAGTCTGTGTTGTAGCCTTGTGCTTCAGAAGTATCGAAGAGGTGTCAGCCATGTGCCCGTCTATGGCTCCCTCCAGTCCCATGGAGCTGTTGCACTTATGTTTTAAATAATAAATTAATTTTTGTTCTTTTAATTTAGTGTGCTCCTGCTCTGTTATGGCATAGTGTATCTAACCAGTTTGCTCCTCTAGACAGCCCCAGGTCCATACCTGCCTGTGCTTTGCTGCTGGTTTCTTCTGACTGGGATGCATCTTCTGAGGTAGCGGCTCCTGAAATTCCTTCTATCAACATTTCAGGTAGTCCAAGCAAAATTTGCTTTATTGCTTCTTTGGGATGGATTCTCATCTTGTGTCCACCTCCAATGTATTTTACCATCAGGCCCCTAGACAGAAGCCAGAGCGAGGGTTCCATACATATTAAGGTCTTTTAGTCTTTCCTTGCAGAACTTTTGGCGCAAACCTTGCACCATTTTTGTTGCCCTCTTCTGGACTGCCTCCACTCTGTCTATGTGGGCTCCAGAAATGGACACAGTACTCTAGGTGGGGTCTTACCAGCAATATATACATGGGCAACACCACCTTCCTCTTTCTGATGGTGATACTCCTCCCTATGCACCCCTGCATCCCGCTAGCCCTCTGAACTGCCTTATTGCACTGCCTAGCCACCTTTAGGTCTTTCAGTATGATTACCTCCAAGGTTGACCCGGTGGCGCTGAGGGTTGAGGCGCTGGATGCCACACCTCGCGTCACACTGGCGACCCGGGTTTGGGAGCAAGCCCGGGCTGCCGTGGGTCGGCAGGGGAGAGAGGGGATTGAGCATCCATAGGACTGCTCTCCTCTCTCAGGGAGGGAGCCAGGGGAAGCCCGGCACAGCAGCAGCCCCCAGTGGAGACTGGCGGCACTGTGATGCTCATGGGCTCACGAGCATGGGGTAGATATTGGTAGCTGCCTTCCAGACGTGGGTGGGAGCACTCACGTTGTGGGCCGTGTGGCATTGCACGTCCAACTTCGAGGGCATAACCAAGAAATTACCCTCCGCCTCAGATAGGCGACGGCCCTGTCAGTGCCCTTGCCACATACCCAATGCTGGTTCCCTGTCACTGCCCCTGCGGTCTCCCTGGGTTGCTGCCTCCTCCTGTCCCGGGGAGCCATGACAAAATTGAAGAAGTAGGTGAACACAGCGGGTGGTAGAGTGAGTAGGCAAGTACAGTGGCCCGAGAGAGTTCCAAGATGGAGAGGCTAGAAAAATAGTTGAAAAAAAAAAGTATGATTACCTCCAGGTCTTTTTCTTGCTTGGTTGTGGTCAATACCACTCTAACCATTTTGTACTCTGCCCCTGGGTTTCTCTGCCCTAATTGCATTATTTTGCACTTTTTCACATTGAAACCCACTTGTCATATCCTTGAACACTCCTCAAGTTTTCTCAGGTCTTTGCTCATCCTTTCCCCCCTCCCCCCCCCTCCAGAGAGTCCACCCTGTTGCACAGTTTGGTGTCATCTGCATAGATGCAGTCCTTCCCTTCAAGCTTCTCTGTAATGTTACTTATAAGGACATTAAAGAGGACCAGTCCCATCACTGATCACTGAGGCACCCCACTGGCCACCCTACTTTCCTCAGAGTGAACTCCATTTACCACTACCCTCTGTTGCCTATTCCCTAATCAATTCATTTCCCAATTTACCACATTTGGACCTGCTCCTAAACTACCCAGCTTGCTTACCAGGTTCCTGTATAGCACGGTGTCAAAAGTCTTGCTGAAATCTAGGTAAGCTATATCCACTGCTCCTCCCTGAACTAATTCCTTCATCACCAAGTCAAAGAAGTCTGTCAGAGTTGTTTGACTTAACCCTCCACCCCACCCCAGTTAATCCATGCTGTTTTGGGTCTTGTAAGCCACTACATTCAAGATATTCCACAATCCTTTCCTTCGGCAGTGATTCCATTAGCTTTCCCCTCAAAGATGTCATGCTTTCTGGCCTATAATTGACAGCCTCCTTCCTGCTACCACTTTTGTGTAGTGGGACTGCATCTACCCTCCTCCATTCCTCTGAAACCTCTCCTGTTTCCAGTGAACTGCTAAACAGAACTGTCAGAGGTGCAGCCAGTATTTCCCGGAGCTCACTCAATACCTTTGGATGCACCCTGTCTTGACCCATTGCTTTGTCTACTTTCAGATTAGCAAGTTCCTTCAGGACTCTCTCCTTTGCAAAGGACTAGTATCCACTCCTCACTGGAAAGCTCCTGTTACTACTTTTTGTGGCCTCTCCATTCTCCTTCCTCTGTGAACACTGAACAAAAGTATTTGCTCAGGATGTCTGCTTTTTCCAGGCCCCCCTCTGTAAAGTCCCCCCCTTCTCCTTATAACCTTATAATCCCTTCCCTGGTCTTCCTCTTTTTGTCTTACATAACTAAAAAATATCTTGTCCTCTTTGTTATTGCCTGGGCTATTCTCTCTTCAGTTTGCACCTTTGTGCTTCTTACTGCTTTCTCTGCTTTCCTCCATTTTCCCTGATACACTTCCCTATCCTCTTCCCTCTGCATCTTCTTATACATTCTGAATGGTACCCCTTACCTTTTCGGGAACCTATTTTTCCTCTTGCTTTTGCTCACTTGCTTGATACAGAGGGTTGTCACCTTTACTATGCCCCCTTGTAGCTCCGCTCACTGTTCCTCCATCCCACCCAGGTCAGCTCTCCCACCAGGTCATCCCTGAGACATTCATGCATGTTCATAAAATTTGCCTTGTTGAAGTCCAGGATCCCCACCCTTGTGTGCTTCAATTTTGCAGTTATCCTTATATTGAACCATAATATGTGGCCTCCCACCTTGACATATGCAGCACTGTCTCTGTTAGTAAGTACCAGCTCATGTATTGCCCTATCTCGAATGGGTTCACTGACTAGTTGCCTGTGGAATGCCCCCTGCTGGGACCCCAAGATGTTCCTGCTTCTAGCTGAAGCTGCAACTAGGAGGCTCCAATATGCATTTTTTTTTGCATTGACAGATTGCATTGTGACTATATTATTGTATTGATAAATACATAAAATTACATGATGGTTTGAAAAAATACTTTTTATGACTTTTGGTAGCACTACACATTTTTTAATTATGTTAGCAACACTTTTTTAGTTGTGACAGCCAAATAAAAGGCTGAGGTATAGTTTTTATACTATTTTTTGAATCAATAGACTTCATCGCTACTATTTTATTGTATTGATAAATACATAAAATTACATGATGGTTTTAAAAAAAGTTATAAACCTTTTTTTACTTTTTCTGAGTTTTGGTAATACTACACATTATTTTAATTGTTATTGTTTTATACTCCCACTCTCTGCTGTGGCCCCCTTCCTTTGTGATGGACCCAGCCTCATGCTTGACATCCTTGTGGGGTGGTTGGTGGGTGCTGACAGCTGGGGGGGGATTACTTTACTTTAAACACAAACAAGTGCTTAGATGGCAGCCAGCCTTGGAGGTAGGCAGGTAGTGCTCGTTGCCCATTGTATGAGTTTTTCCAACTAAAATATCAAATTGTGGGTGTTGTGGAGAGGATGGTGGGTTTGGGTTACTAACTGAGTGTAGGGAGACTGGAGGACTTGGGTTTAATGATTTGGGCTGGGGGGAGGAGGAGGATGAGGACTGTTTCTTTTCCTTTTTTTAATAATATTTCCCTAATAGGCAGGGGATGAATAGTGCCACTATTCATTATTCAGATCCTAATAATAAGCAGTGCATTATTTGTGGTATTCAGGAAATACTATTCGTTACTTGCACACCCTTAATATCTGAAGCCCTTGCTCACTGTCCTAGGTGGTTGTACCAGCACCTTCCTGAGAAGTAACTGTTTGACCTTAGTGTCTAACTTTCCCTCAGCTTGTATCCACTTTGGAATGTTTCTTCAAACCTTTCTGTCTTTGTAGGGACACTGAGCTTTTTCTCAGAGGTCACATACCGTAGGTCACTGTACTGTTGTTCACTTAACAGTGAATCCACTGGGTCAGTCCATGAGGCTCTCTAGTTGCATTCACTACACTGCTGCACTTTACCAGTACTATTAGGGTCAGTGTGGTACTGCCAAGTAAGCAGACTCTATTTGTTCCCTATTGGCCCCAATATGGGGACCCTCAGAAATAATACAGCCTTCAGAGGATCCAGGTCCTCACCTGCATGCCAGCTGATCAGTCTGTCATGATTCATTGCAACTTTCATACTATTTTGGGTGTATCAAACTGTTCCTAAATTGTGCTTGGGTCCTGGAGGGTGTTCAGGCATCAAACAGCAGATCCCAATGGTGCCTCCAGAATATTTACTGGATGGCTATATATGTCAGTAGAAAATGCATGCCTTAGGGGCTCAAATAAGGTTGAAGGATCTGAGTGGATAACACCTGTGAAATTTACAATCCAAAGATGTTAAGTTAAAGTTTAGATGTAAATTACATAGTGCCTCCACCTAGGGAAAGATTAAGTTGCCTAGGCTATAAGGTAATACTGCTCCCTGCAAAACAATACCAATGCACTGTGGACTCCAGTACTACACCCCACCACTTCCCACACAATGCAATCAACACCTGGCAAAAATAAACACTTGTACATTTTGTAAATATTATGCTCACGCAAATAATATGTGCATGAGCCAGTGATTTCAAACAAATAACTAGGATATTTACTGAGGGATCTGGAATGTGGTCCAGTGGGAAGACAAAGGGTTTAACAAGCAAACAAAGAATAATAATTCAGTAGCTAAGGATGTATAGTATGTATTTTGTGGTCAAGCACTCCCCAACCAACTCAGTGCCCTGTCCAACTGTACTGCTGGACTGATACCCCAGTCCCCAGTGGTACCTGTTGGTTACTTAGCTCAGTGAGTGTCTTGGGAAGCCTGGGTACATAGGTGTTGGATTGGTGTAGGCCCATTAACAGTCACATATAGTTGGAAAGCACTGGTGCACTTACACAACAATATTTCAAGTGTAAACTATAATTTTTTTTCCCAATTGTTTAACCAGATGAGACACAGTAAGCTGAAAGCTTTTTTTACAGGTGCAATCTGGGAGCACAGGGAAGTTAAGTGACTTACTCAGGGTCATACAGTATGCAAGTGGGGACTGTGGGATTCAAACCCAGGTCTCCAGATTTGCAGCTCAGAGCCTTAAACCACTGCACTATACTGCCTGCCCAATGCTGGCCAAATGGCCTAGTCCATTAAAATAGCGATGCCTGAACTGGGTTCCTATCTTAACTGAAGATGTCTGAGTGTTGCAGGATCCATAGGTCCTATTTTAGTACTCCTGGTAACCCCCAGGATGGTAGGCCTCAGTCTCTGGCTACAGTTCTGCTACTGCAGCCAGTCCGATTTCATATCATTCTCATCTGTCAGTTGCTCTGTCTAGTATGTCTTGGAAATCAGCTGGCTCTGCTCTGTTGGTCTCCTGGTGTTGTCAAATGACTTTCAGGTCTCTGTCAGCACACCTTGGTAAAGCCCCAAGTTAACTCCCTTTGCAGACCACGTGACTGTGGTGGCTAGTATGGTTGCCTTCAGGCCCTCACTGCTATTACTGTTCAGGCCTGAATGGCATAAAGTTTTTCTCATCTCCCTCCTCCCCCTCGGTGCCTCTCTTTCACTGTCTCTGTCTTTAGCTAGCAGGGTCAGCTGCAAGGCAGCTCCCTCACAGACTGGTAACTGTAGCTGCAGAACTGGCAGTGTAAGTGTAGCTGTCCTGCATGTAGCTGCCTCTGCCAGTGGCTGTCAAAGCACACTTTTCTCCCTCCAAGTCTCTGTGCAGTGCTGGTTTGCTCTTCAGACAGTAGGTTTGTTCTCCTTCTCTGTCTCCTGATGACTTCTGCAGACTCCACCAGCAGACTGAGGATATGCTAAAATAAATTTTCAGTGAAAAGTAAATCCAATCAGACAACCTCCTCATTGGTGAAGTCCCCGTCAGTCATTTATGATGGTCTGTTTACCTGTTCTTGATTGCTGATTAGTTATCCACCTCACAAGCAAATTAATGAGGTCCTCCAGTGTCTCTTGAGACCGTTTTGGCTCTGTATCAGACTTAGGGGTTTATTGGCTAGTTACTGTTTCTAGACCCTGGTGGTCATGTTTGTTAGGGGTTAGAGAGTGAACACGATGGCTACTGTTTTTGTAGTACATGGGACACTGACCCCAACAATCTCTTTTTTCAAAGGGCTCCTGACTTTAATAATTTGTGCTCTAGAGGTGTTGTGTGTGGTTATGCTTGTATGTGCAGTCAGTTTGGTCATTGAGGAAGTCCCAGCTCTTTGGGAGTTCTGACTGGGTTCTCTGTCATTGTTGGCAGTCCACTGCCCTTTGATGTGCAGCAATGAGCTGCAATACTGTATGGCACAGGAGGTGCCAAATGAACAGCATTCCTCTGTTGCTTTTGCTCCCCTGGTTTCCCATTGCAGAGTCCAAGTCTTTGGGGACTGGAGACAGCAAAATGGCTGGTGGCAGTGGCAGTCTGGGAGGCTGGGCTCCATGGAGCTTTAAAGTTAAGCCCTTACTCTTGGGGGATTACATACTTCTGTCTCTCAAGTGTAGTAGTAAACACCCAGGCTGCACACACTGACCCTATGTTTCTGTCCGTCAGTCTATCTATCTGTTTGTATCTATCTATCTATCTATCTAGCTATCTATCTATCTATCTATCTATCTGTCTATCTCTGTCTAGTTATCATATAGTAATAGCTCTAAATACTTGCCCCATATCTCTCTCTCAAGTGTAGCAGTAATACAGACTATACCTTTCTGATTCCCCTCTGAAGTGTGATAATAGCCCAGGATATCCCCTCCTCTGTCTCTCTGTCTCTCTCAAGTATATGAACAACACCAACTGCATTCTGTCCAAATAATGTAACTGATTCTATATATGCATGTACTACTGAGCTTTGCCAGCTGTTTCTTCAGGGCAGAACACACAGAACCCTCACTCCCAAGGCACATGGAGCTTCCTGCAGCAAGACCCAAGACTACAAGCTCCCACATGGCAGAACACACATAATCCTCTCTCTTGAGGCCCTCAGAGCTTCCTGCAGCAAGAACCAAGGCTGCAGGCTCCCACACGGCAGAACACACAGAACCCTCCCTCCTGAGGCCCATGGAGCTTCCTGCAGCAATACCCAAGGCTGCAAGCTCCCAAATGGCAGAACACACAGAACCCTCCCTCCCGAGGCCCACGGAGCTTTCTGCAGCAAGACCCAAGGCTGCAAGCTCCCAAATGGCAGAACACACAGAACCCTCCCTTCTGAGGCCCATGGAGCTTTCTGCAGCAAGACCCAAGGCTGTAAGCTCCCACATGGCAGAACACACAGAACCCTCCCTCCCACCCAAGACCCACCGGAGCTTCCTGAAGCAAGACCCAAATTAGAGACTTCCCATTGGCAGTGCTTCATACTTCATTGGTTGGCAGACTATGGGAGACTGTTTTTTTTAGAACATATAATTATTTATTTGCACTTGTACATTCGTTATTGTGCTATGGATACTTTAAGGGACTGATTCTAAGTTGTTTGTTTTATGCCCGTTTGCCTCAGTTACTGAACTAAGCATTTTCCAACTATTAGCATACCTGCTGTTGTTAGTTCAGTGACTGTTCAGTGCTTTGGTTGAATCCTGATCATTTTTCTGCTTTCTAACTTGCCTTCTTCTCTTGCTCCAATTGTACTTCTGTTCTGAGGACCATGCTCACGCATGTGGAGTGTGCTGCCCCCCCCTTCGCCAACCCGACTCTGCCCAACCTTTTTTCCCACCACTGCAGCTCTTTCTATGTGTGCCAAAGTAACCCTAATGTCCCCCAAGTAATGTCCTCTGCTTTTCTCTTTAGGCTGCAAGCTCCCACATGGAAAAACACACAGAACCCTCCATCCTGTGGCCCATGAAGCTTCCTGCAGCAAGACCCAAGGTAGAGACTCCCCATTGGTGGCACTTCATACTTTACTGGTGTAGCCCGTTGATGCTGTGCATCAACTGCCCCGCCCACCCTGGTCCAACTTTCTTTATATTGATGAGGTTGGTCACGTGGTACTGGTCCCGTGACTGCACATAATTTTATTAAAATGTCCATTTCTCTACCTGCCAGTTATACTTCTCCACCACCAGCAGGTGCTAGTGGTACACTCTCTCTCTCTATGTACATCCTTGCTATTTGCTCTCTCTTGCTCTCCTGCCCCCTTGAGAAACCTCCAAGTCATCTCATCTGACTATCCTTCCTACACCTTGCCAAAGCAGGGATTCGAACCTCCAATATTTCGTACCAAAGGTGGCACCCCTATCCTCTGCACAATCTAGGCAGCCCTGCTGTTTCTTGGACTTTTGCTCCTCTTGCTCTTTAAACATTTTGCCCTACCAGCCCTGGACTTGCGCCACCTCACTCTGAGGGCCCACACTATCCTTCTTGCCATAACGTGCTCAAGGTAACATCAGAAAGTACATCCTTGAGCTATCAACGCTCCTTTTCCACTCCTTACCAGTCTCCCCATTGATATCACACACCAAGCCTTTGCTTTATTACATGGTGCTGGGAACCCTTCCAATGTCAACCCACAACACCTTTCATACCACATTATATTGGTTCATTATATTATCCATCCTGAAAATTTCCCACAGCCCTTCCTCTTATTCATGGGCTCAGCCACACCCTGGTTCGGGTATCCTGTCCACTGTGCACCCCTTTTTTTCACCAGTGCACTGACCATCAAGGGAGCTTGGCATTCACCACTCATCCATCAACGTATGTCCATAGTCACGGACCCCTAATATGCTCTGTAAGGGTTGTATCCTATGCTTCCTTTCCTCTTCGAAAGCCTACTGTACCTCCCATACCACACAATACTTTTGCCCCCTACAAATGCAGTTGGTTACCCCCACTCCGGGCCTTCTTTAACAGACTCAAGAGGCTACTCTTCTTACTTTTATCTTGCTCTTGGAACACTGAGCTAAGTCCAGGACCCCCCTCCCTCATCTCTGCACCCTCAGATCTAACAAGCCTAAAACGTATAAGCCTCCTGCATGTCAATGCACGCAGCCTCCTTAAAAAATATGACATGATTCAGGCCTGGGTCTGCCACACCAAACTAGACATCCTGGCAATCTCAGAATCATGGCTAAAAGACTCTACTCCTGACCATAGTGTCAACATTCCTAATTATAATCTGTTCAGCACTGACAGGCTTTCCAGGGAAGGAGGCATGGACATTTATGTACACAAAAGATTCCCAGCCTCAATCATTCATTCAATTTCTGTGCCAAAGAAATTCGAAAGCCTTACATTGAAAGTAAACCTAGCACAGAATGAATCCCTACTCCTCACCAGCTCCTACAGACCTCCCTCAGGGGGCCTTGAAATATTATCCCACCTCTATAAGCAGATGTCCAACTACAACTCTGAAATAATCATCATGGGAGACCTTAATTTGGATTGGTTTTCCCCTTATTCTGGTGTAAGCCCCCCTGCAAATAGGGGTTCCCAAAAGTCCTCTAGGAGCCAGCTAAGTGCTCCCAGCCTGAATGGTGTTCGGCATGTAAGCCGCTTAATTGTGAGTGCTTTTAGACTCTCTGGTACTGTCTCTTTAAGAGCTGCCTGTTCGCAGGCTAAATTAGTTTGAATGGGGGGACTGTGTAATTAATGCTTGAATCCAGCCCTGAGCTGCCATCTGATTGCTCCGTTTCTGCAGTTGCTAAAAACGCAGAGGGAGCCCACCTGAAAGATGTAACTGTTTGCCTGAAATCATTTAGAGCATTAGTAAAACTGCAGTTTGTCTAACCTGCCTTTATTGCAGCTGGGACTCTGTGTGTGATGCCCCTCCATTCTGGACCTGAACTGCTAATCTTGGCCAATTGGGTTAGGGGAGCCCTAAAATGGAGAACACTGGAGCCAACCAGAACTTGGACTCTCACCTGGAGCCTGCTTAAAGGGGGAATGTATGGCAGGTGCTTCTGGGATCTGTAGTCTGGACCTTGGCACCTTTTTGCACCAACAGAGGGAACCCTGCAGTGACTGACAACCGAATCCACCAACCAAACTTGTCTGGAGCCTAAGGGAAATGCCCTGAACTGTTGCTGGAGAGCCAGATACGAGTTGACTGTGAAAGAAGTAGGAGCTCTGTTCTGCTGCGGCATGCAGTTCGTGCGGGAAGTGCATGTAAGGTCCTGAAGTCAGTCTGTAGCCATTAGCGAGTTCTCATCGGGCTAAATCCGAGTTGTGGAGAGAAGGAGGAAGTGTGCAGAACCAGGCTTGCCCGTAGAAGATCGAAGATTTGCAGAAGTGCGATCGGCCTGTCGGGGACTGCTGAAGCTGTGTGTGCTCCCGAGTAATTTGCAGTGTTTGCGATTGGGATCGAGAAGCAGCAGCCTGGCATAGTAATTTCCTTTACATATAAATGTGTATAGTGCTTATAGGGGATCACGGTTCCATTTCCCCTGTTACTGAGAGTTGTGAGCTGAAGCAGGAAGCTGAACTCAATTTAATCGGACTGAATCCGCCTGCTAGTCAAAACTGTTGTGACCTGCCACAAGGGACTCATTTCCATGCCCTGCTCTTCTGGCAATCCAGAACAACCACTTCCATCAGGTTCTCTGCTTGGAGTATTGTGAGTACAAATCAGGGTAGCTCCTTGCACCAATTATTTAATCAAAGTGTGTCAACTGATTTCTTGGTGATTTCTTTCTGTGGACTGAGCCATCTGACTCCGGATTACAATTGTGTGCTGTGCATATATTTTTCTCCCACAGGGCCCCATCCAGCTGCACCAGCCGGCCAACCCCAGGCAACGGACCTCGCTAGCCCCCCCATCCTGGGTACCCGGAGTGTGACTTTTTGGACCCTATATGTATGCACAGTACTGTGAATTTAATATTGCCTAGCAACCTGATTCCCCTTCCTGTGTTCCAGTCCCCTGAATAAACCAGATTTGCTGTTATTGAACTTTATACTGTCTGAGGTGTCAGTGCGTATAGAACCAGCATTGTATTGGGTTGTGTATGTTGATTAACCTTGTTTTACAGGGGGGTCCTCAGAGACGTGCCGCAGAATCAGTCTCAAGAGTAAGTGGTATCTATATGTGTATACAGTGTGCATATGTGGGGTATTGGGACGGTAACTCCTATGTAGTGTGTGGGCCACTAGGGGGAGCAAAGGGGGGGTCACAGTGTCCCAGAGGGCTGTGACCAAGCTAGTTTAATTACTACTGACCCTGACCTCTGGGTGGAGGCACCAGTCACTGGACCTAGGCACCTTAACCTGTCGCTAGCCATACAGGTAGGGGTAGTAGCCCTTGGGATAGCGCCACCTAGGGGTTACACTAAGCCATTAAAGGACTTATGCAATGAATGTGGCCTTATACAGATGGTTCCTGATCCTACCTAGCTGAATGCCAAAAGCCCTGATCGTAGTACCCTACTTGATCTAATACTGGTCAATAGTCCTCATATAATTGATTACACTAGCATTTTTGACAATGATATAAGTGATCATAACATTGTAGTTTGCTTGGGGCCACTACAAAGCCACCTTCCACTGTGAAATTCCTATACAAAGGGAGTTTCCACAAATTCAATGCCACCTACTTTCTGTTGGACCTAGGTCAGATCAAATGGCAGGACTTCTATCTTGCACGCATGGTTCCCGAGGTCTGCAATCTGTTCCAGAACCTGATTCAAAAGATGGTCAATAAGCATGCCCCTTTAATTAAAGTCAGATCAAGGCAAAAGACTTGCCCTTGGTTTACTAACAGCTTGAAATCAGACCTCCTCACCAGGGACGCCCTATGGAAGACAGCACAGAAAACTAAACTTCCGTCTGACTGGGCAGCATTCAGAGCCACTAGAAATTATTGCACTAAACCTATAAGGGCTGCAAAGGCTAACTATTTCCAATCTGCACTGGATTCCTCCAAATCCAACGCAACCAAGTTTTGGCAAATACTAAGGGACATCGAAGGCCACCGTTCTGCTTCACCTTTGCCCTCAAAGATTATTTCCAGTGACAATACCTTCACCACTAAGAAATGTATTCTCAAACAGCTAAGCAATCACTTCACTTGCAGGACTGGCTTTCGACACAACCCCTGCAAGTAAACTCACTGCACACGCCTCCAGCAATCCCTCACCATCTTATTCACACAGAATTGCAAATCTTGTACCAAAGTTCAGTTTTAGTCCAGTCTCACTTACGCAGGTCAAAGACCTACTGATGTCCCTCAACGTTAGAAAAGTGCCGATGCCAACCAAATTGAGCCATTCTTCTTAAAACTAGACTCATATCACCTGGTGCCACCCATTACTCACCTCTTCAACCTCTCCCTCACCCATGGAATATTCCCTCCAGCATGGAAAACTGCCCGTATTATCCCCCTTTTCAAGTCTGGTAACCCATGCAATCTCAACAATTATCAATATCTTTACTACCCACCTTATCAAAACTTCTTGAAAAATTAGTCAACTCCCAATTTAGAGGCCACCTGGAATCCATCAATCTACTTAATCCCCTGCAATCTGGCTTCAGACCCCACCACAGCAGAGCACAGTCTTCGCCTTGGAGAAAGTGAAGATTTTTTTACTGTCATTGTGATGTCATGACATTCTATGTAGAAAAGAGCACATCATTTCATATGGTTTACACCCCCTTGAAGGCTTAAAGCCAAGGCGCTAGCAGCTTGCACTGTATCACTTAAATAAAATAGCAAATTAGCTGAATTGTTTTGGTTGTTTTTCATGAAGGAACGCTGTTTCTCTGGACTGAAGAAATTAAAGCATAAATGGATTGTTAAGAAACAAATGTGTCAAAGAAAAAATAGGCTTCATTAGGAACTAGGACTGCTAGTGGGGTAAGTGGAAAAACTTTACAAAAGACAAGCTGCGCCTAAGATTTAAAGGGCAAGGTACTAGTAGAAGAAGACACCATGCATCACTGAATTTAAACTAATTCAAGAAGTGGACAAAAGAACACCTACACAGTGGGACAAAGGATCTAGCTGATAAATCTACCACCATAGATAACACCAGTAAACTGACAATAGGCCAAAATATCACAGGCATACTTATAAATTCAAGAAGCTTAAGAAATAAGTATGATAGATTCATTGCATTAGCACACATGAAAAAACCTAAAATAATTTCAGTTACTTAGTCATGGTAGAGAGGAGCGGATGTCTGGAATACCAGCTTAGAAGGCTACTCATGTTACAGAAAGACAGGAAATCTAAAACAGGTAGTAAGGCAGCTATACTTGTCACACATAATCTCAAAAGTCATGACATATCTCCAAAAATAACACAAAGAAACACTAACAATGAGTCTGTGTGTGTTGAAACTGAACTATCCGTTTTTAAATCATTCACAGTTGGACAATATATAGAACCCCCTGATACATGATATTTAGTAAATACAAACATTATACAAGAAATACAAACAGCAAGGGAAATAGGGGAAGCCATTGTACTGGGTGCTCTAAACTACATAGACATTGAGTGGGTAAATCTTAAAAACACTAGTGGTGAAAGTGAAAATGAATTCTGTGAGATGGACATGGAAAATAATCTCGAACAGCATGTAAATAAACCTATAAGAAGTCCCAGTACACTGGATCTAATTCTAACTTCTCCAGGTGTTGACATTATAAATTGTATGGCTCTAGAGCCACCATGAAATAGTGATCACAATACAATAGTGTTTGTTATAAATAAAAAAGTACACAATAAAAGCAGACAAAAACTACAGTAATATATGATTATAATACAGCAAACTGGGACACGATTAACAGTGAACTCAAAACTGGGACTATGTTACAGCATTTGCAGGCTCAAAAATGCAAGAAGCCTGGGACAAGTTTAAAAACAAATTATGAAACTGGCCCAGAAACAAGGACAGCTGAGGCACCATGCCTTACCTGCCACCATGCCGGTGACCCAGGATTGGGTATGAACTTGGGGTATTGGGGTCAGCCAGGGATAGGAGAATCAAGTGTCTGACAGATTGCTCTCCTCTTCCGGGGGGAGGGTGGTGAAGCACTCTATGCTTGACTGACCCCTGACGGAGGCTGGGGGCCATTGAAGCTGAGGCTTGAAGGTTCCAAGAAGTGTGCCAGATGTGGGCACTTGTGCCCTTATGTAACTGTATGCCACATCTCCCAATAACAGTGGGGAAAACAGGACTCTGTCTGCGGTAGGATGACGCCCATCCCCACCAAAACTCCACACAGCTACTGAGGTACTCTACCACTAGACTAACCATGTGGCACCATTCAGGGAGTTATGATGCGGCTGCTCCAATGGTTCTGCCCTGGGTGGAAATCCAGGGTGAATGCCGGTGAACAGAGGTAAGTCCCAGGGGATGGGGAAAGGTGGGGAAGGGGCCCAGGGAGAGCAAGCCGGAGATAAAAAAAAAATAAGTAAGTAAAATACAAATAAAAATTATAGGAATTAAGAAATAAGTACATCTAAACAAAAAAATTAAAATGTAAATAAAGGAGACAGAAAAGACCTATAAAACATATGCAGCTAATAAAACAGAAGAAAATAAGGATATTTATAAAATTGCTGCTAGGAAATGTAAATAAAAAATAAGAAGTGAATGCATGAATACGTTAATAAATACAAATGGATTTTGCTTTGTATCTAATTTGTTTTTACAATGTATTCATTCCTTATATTTGTATATTTTATGTAATTGCTTTTCTGCCGAGCTAAGTTATACTGTGGTCTGTTGTTTTCCTACCTGTGATCCCCTTGTACACAAGATGTTGTATCTCATGCAACTATCTTGGTAGGAGAAATTTCAAAGAAATAAATATCACACCATTCCAACAGACCCCAGCTATAAACATTGAAAAACTGGTTGAAAAAATCAATTCCAACACTGGATATATGTTATTATGGGTTCACTGATATAACATGACTGTAGTGTGAGTAGATTTTATGCCATGTTTGCTATGTGTATCTAAATGCCATGTTTGCTACGTGCATCTAAAGTACTCTTTGCAAATGTAATATATGATTATTTTATACAATATGCATTTAACTGTAAAATATTTGTTAAGTTTGAATAATGGAGCATTATTGTAAATGAGCACTACTCAATAGCTCTTATCATGATAAAACTGAAACTGAAACAGACACCTGCTTGACTTCACCATATAAGGAAGTGGAATTCCCCATGAAGGACAATGCAGAAATATGAGCTGAACATACCCGCATAGCACAGGAATAATGGACGCTGCCATAAAGCCAGTGTTGAAAAATCCAGAACCAGAGTATCCAGCACCATCCAAACTGCCAGTGGACCTGAGGCCTGGAGACAGTTGTTGTTGGGGTCTGATGTACTGATGCCCACAGACACTGCACTTCACTACAAAGGAGACAGCCATCATTATCAGGGAGGCCACCTCCACTACCAGATCCTATTGGTTGTCAGTGCCTTAAGAAGAATCTTCACCGGCAAACAAATGTGTGGGGGCCTTCAGACTACCACCAAAGCAACAAGCAGCACCCCTAGGACAATGGAGGTAATTGATCACAAGTCTAATTATGACAAATCTGCCCCTCCATCAGCAATACCATCTTGCTGTGGGGTTGGGGTCCAACATATTGTGCCAAAAATTAACCCAAAAGATGAAACTGTGGCTGACATTTTAAGATAGAAATTGAACAGTGAGGAGAATGGCAGCATTAGTGTCCTGGAAAGTGAGTTCTGTACTGTACCTCATGGCATGTTATGATCACAGGAGCAAACCGCCAAGTTAGGCCACACTCGAACCTGCAAACATAGCAGGAAGTTCCAAAAAGACTGCATTTTTTTCTTTATTTTCTTGCTCCTTCCACACCCTCTGGCACCTCTCTCCTTTGGGCCCCATAATGCCACCTCTTGATCCTGCCAGACTCATCCCTCCTGGTGTCATTCCACTGGGCAACGCATCCCTGATCCAGGGATCAGAGGGATTTGGTCACCTTTAGGGGTCAGCTTATCCCAGTCATTGGTCTCCCCTAACCATCATTACAGATCATCTCCTGTGAGCTCCTGTAGGGTCCCTATCCAAGGGACTGGCTTATCCTGCCAGGGGCTGCACTGCAGACTAGTGGAGGAATGTTGCTGTAGGTGCCAGAGAGGGCATGGATGTTGAGTGCACCAGAGAAGATTCCAGGCATGGGGAGGAGCAGATAGACCATCATCCAGCATAATGAAGCAGCAATTTTTCCTCTGTTCTGTGTCCCCACCCACCCTCCTCTCCATCAGTGCACATGCACGGCTGACCTGAGGTGCTTGGTGGTACATGGTCACCAGTGCTGTCACCGGCACTTCCACTAGCCACTACCAGGAGCTGCTGAAGAGCAAAACAGCAACCTCCCCCCCCAGTGAGGACAGCATTCAGTGGATGCTTATGCACCCTCCCTGCCGGCCTTCACTCTTGATGTTCTGGGCTTGCTCGCAAACCTGGGTCACCAGCATGCCAGTGTAATCCCCCATCACTCAGCACCACAGAGCTGGCTAGAAATGTATTTTCAGACAAGCAGTTAATGTTTTAGTGCTGGAGTGCTCAGTGTCCCCCTGCATATATTCCAATAACATTCAGAAGGGGAAATCTGTTACATCCTCCTGGAGTCTAGTACTTACCCAGACACTTTGGTCATCAGATCTTTGTCAGTGGGCCTTCCTGATTTGTTTGCAGGTTTAACTGTGGCCTAATTTGACTGTTTCTGGCTGGGCTGGTTACTAAGGAACACACCCCAGCCCCTGCACCATGAGTACAAGCTTCATTATTGTTTTGGGTATGACCACAGGACCATGGTTAGACATTAATCCACTCACAGAATTGTGCCCCTCACCAGACAAAAAGGACAAAGGGGATGTCCAGTAGCGGAGCTAGGGAATTTTAAAGGGTACAGGTGCATCCCCATTGTAACTTGCTTGCTGCAGCTGCATTTCACTTTGCTGGAGAAGTCTAATATATTGATTGTAAGAAGATCTACAATCAAAACAATAGATTACATTTATATTTTCAGTCAAAAATGTAATGGAAAAGATAATATAACGTATTTAAAAAAAATTTCTAAAAGTTGCATATCAAGTATGCACACCACCACAGCACCCCCCATTGTAAAATCCTGGATCCTCTACTGGGGATGCCATCCAGTCATCCACTCAGCCAGACACATGCCCAGTATCCAGTGGGATACCACTGTCCTGGATCAGTAGTGACTATGGAGCAGGTGGCACAGTGTAAAATGTGCCACACAACACAATATATAATGGCACACACCATGGATTAACACACGTCCTGTTCCAGAAGATGCAGATTCCACCATGCCCCATGAAAGCCTATCAACCACCACCACTGAGAATGAGGCTAATGACACCATGAGGATATATGGCACATAAAAAATACTACCACCACCACTGCCTCAATAACAGCTGGAGGATACCAGAAGCATGCAGGCACCGCATTACACACTTCATCTACACACCAGAGCACAGACACCCCCATGACCTCACAGGGGACTAGTCAGGTTGTACACTCTGCTCCATACTTGTCCTCAAACAATTCATGGACATACCTCTGAACAGCCAGGAAGCCAACCTCTTAGTGCACCTATTCAGCATTGTGCCAGACACCACTCTGGGATTTACAACACCTATACAATCAGACATCTGTGTTCCCCCTGAGGATACCTCTAGGACAGTGACAACATCCACTGACCAGAGGATGCAAGGGCTACATGGGCTGTACCCAGAAATTAGTCTGCCTACAGTATTCAGCAAGGACCATGCAACAAGAGATGTGCACCACACATGGTTCCATTTCAATTGCGCTGACTGATAGAAACATAGAAATACAGAATTTGATGGCAGATAAGGACTGCTTAGCCCATAAAGTCTGCCCATTAAATGATGTACATATTGAGTTAGGTGCCATGAGATGGATAATAGAAAGAGACTTAAAATTCTTACCTGGCTTTCTGGGATGTGATTTATTTGCTTGATACAGGCATGGGTGGCCAAACAATGCTCCCAGTCAGGACCTTTGGGGTACCAGGGCCACAGAATGGTGTATTGGTAACTACTCACATTAAACTCTAAAGTGCCAGGACCAGCTGAAGGTCCACATGAGGGTGCCCAGGACAATGCCATGACCGCACCACATGACAAGTGGAAGGCCAAAACAACTGGTGGCCAATGGTGCCATACATGCCTCTGAAAACCCCAATATGAATACAAACCACATGTTTAGGTATGTCACTGTAATGTACACTCACATGTCTAATCACACCTACTGTACAAATCCTATCACCACAAACCTATGTAGGTGACACCACAGTCATGCATAATGACACTGCACACATTTATTGGCCTAGTACTACAGAAAGACACAATTTCTTCCCCGTCCCCAACAATGCCTCCTCATGAACACCAATACTGGGCGAACTAGGCATCCTCCAACCACTGTCTCTGATGTCTGTCAGTCACACATTCCACTGCTTGTTGCATGGCACAATCAAGGGGACATGGCACATTCTCATCACCACTTTTACCATCATCTGGATGGATGTCTCTGTCACCAGGTAATGGCAAGTGTTTATATGGAGGAGTAGCTCTCTATGTAAGGGAAGGGATCAAAGCAACCAAACTAAAGGGTAAATAGGGAGGAGAGGAGGCACTGTGGGTCACCCTGGAGACTAGAAATGGCTCCACAATCTGCACAGTGGTTGTATACAGACCCCGTCTCAGGAAGAGGAAATGGATAAGGAAATGATAGAAGGCATCCTTGGGATGGCAGAGAAAGGGGAGATATTGCTGATGGGAGACCTAAATATGCCAGATGTTGACTGGAGCACCTTTGCCGCAGCCACATCCAAGAGCAGGGCCATTCTCGATGCCCTACAGGGGGCATGCCTCAGACAGCTAGTTTTGGAACCCATTCAGAAGAGAGCAATCTTAGACCTGGTACTCCCAAATGGGGACGGAGAGAGGATATCTGATCTTGAAGTGGGTAGCCGTCTGGGAACAAGTGACCACCGAACAGTGTGGTTCACGATAAACTTAGCTGTAGAGTCAAGCCACACAAAAGTGAAGGTACTGGACTTCAGGAGGGCTAATTTTGTCAAAATGGGATAGTGCCTCAGAAAAGCACTAGCAAACAGGCAAGAAGGTGGGGCAGAGCAACAATGGGGAAACATCAAAACTGCCATCACAGAGGCAACAAGTCTTTGTGTGAAGCAAATAAACAAATCAAAACGAAAGAAAAAAACACTATGGTTCTCAAAAGAAGTGGCGGGGAAGGTTATGGAAAAAAAAGATAGCATTCAGGAAGTATAAGGAAACACAGAAGGAGCAGGACAGAGAAATATACCAGTTAAAGCAGAAGGAAGGGTAAGGCGGTCAGAATAGCAAAGGCCCAAACTGAGGAAAGATAGCCAACCTAGTTAAGAAGGGGATAAACCTTTCTTTATAGGTACATTAGGGAGCAAAGAAAGACTAAGGCAGGGATACTGAGACTGAACAAAGAGGAAGGTGGTTGGGCAGAGAGTGACAGTGAAAAAGCAGTGATACTGAAAGAATACTTCTGCTCAGTATTCACAATGGAAAAGCAGGGGGAAATACCTAATCCGGTCAATAGAAGCACTCTGGATAGTGGGTTGATATTAGTCCTTTCACAGAAGAAAGGGTTCTGAAAGAACTCTTAAAACTGACGATGGATAAAGCAATGGGGCCTGATGGGATTCACCCCAGGATTTTAAAAGAACTAAGGGAAGAACTAGTAACACCACTGACTACCCTTTTTAATAAATCATGGGAGGATGGGGTGGTACCTGAGGACTGGAGGAGGGTGGATGTGATTCCACTTCACAAAAGTGGGAGCAAGACAGAGGCAGGAAACTACAGACCTGCCAGTTTGACCTCAGTGGTAGGGAAAATGATGGAATCACTTCTGAAGGAAAGAATTGTTGAGTACCTAGAGGCCAGTGGGGCACAGGACCCAAGGCAGCATGGATTCACAGCGGAAGGTCATGTCAGACAAATCTAATTGATTTCTTTGACTGGGTGACCAAAGCAGTAAACCAGGGAGGGGCTGTGGACATGGCCTACCTAGACTTTAGCAAGGCATTTGACACAGTCCCGCACAAAAGATTAATAAACAAATTAGCCAGCCTGGGAGTGGGTCCTAGGGTGGTAGTCTGGGTAAAACATTGTTGGACAACAGGACACAGCGGTGGAATAGTAAATGGAGTCCACAGAAGAAAGGAGGGTTACTAGTGGGGGTAACGAGGTTCAGTACTGGGCCGGGTCCTTTTAATGTCTTTATAAGTGACATTGCAGAGGACTGAAGGAAAGGTCTCTTTGCAGATGCCACAAAGATCTGCAACAGGGTTGATACACAAGGTGGGGTGGAAAGGATGAGAGAGGACTTGGCAAGGTTGGAGGAATGGTCAAATGTATGGCAGCTTAGATTCAATGCAAAGAAGTGCAAAGTAATGCACCTGGGAAACAAAAACCCAGAGGAAGAGTACACAGTGGGGGGTGAGATACTGACAACAACAAAAATGGAAAGAGACCTGGGGGTAGTCATGTTAGACGACCTAAAGGTGGGCCAGCAATGTGAGAAGGTAGTAAGGAGGGCTGGGGGGATACTGGGATGCATAGGGAGGATCACCAGTAGAAACAGGAAGTTGTTTGTCCTCTGTACAGACAGTTGGTAAGACCACATCTGAGTACTGTGTGTACAGTTCTGGAGACCCCATCTCCACAAAGACATAGACAGGTGGAGGCTGTCCAGAGAGGGCAACTAAAATGATGCAGGGTCTGCATCAGTAGACATATGAAGAAAGACTAAAGGAACTAAAGATGTATAGCCCCTGAGGACAGGAGGAGAGGGGGACATGATAGAATCTTTCAAATACCTCAAGGGAACCAACAAAGTCCAAGAGGGTAGCATCTTTCAGAAAAGAGATGCAAAACAAGGGGCACAATTTGAAGATAGAGGGGGATGGCTCAGAGGTAATGTGAGGAAGTATTTCTTCACAGAGAGGGTTGTGGATACATGGAACAGCCTTCCTGAGGAGGTCAGATAGTCAAAAACAGTGGGGAATTCAAAAATGCATGGAACAGACATAAGGCAATTCTAGTGGGGGGTAGGAGAAAGTAAGCTGTTGGTTAACTAGGATCTGCAGCTTATACGTTAGGTAGGGAAATGGGCAGACTAGGTGGGCCGAGCAGTCCTTATCAGCCATCAAATTCTATGTTTCTATGTTTCTATGTGCCATTATGATAGGCAGCATGCAGCATATGAAGAATACATGGCACACCTTTCCAGATGACAGTAGTAGTGTTCCACACATCTTATAAAGCATCCAAAGTGCATTCTGGATATGCCAAGTACACATTCAATCATTGATTCCCTTAGTCTGTTTACAATATCTTTTGAATCTAGTCTAGGCAGCTGTAACAGGATTCAGGAATAGGATAATCAGGAATGTCCTCTTAGGGTGTCTGCTAGATTATGCGAATAACTTTTTCCAAATATTTGGTGAGTATCCATACATGGCACCCCCAGATATTCAGTAATCACTACTCATTATATGGTCTGGATCAAAGTTTAAAAGAAAAATAATGAAAATGTAATACCTGTGCAGGTGGCCAGAGATAGTCAGTTGTGAATAGTCAATAGGGGAATGAAGGATACAGAGATGGACACTGGACCATTTTCAAAGAAAAGGGTCCTCAGGGAACTGGCAGCAGTAAGAGTTGATAAGGCAAAGGAACCAGAAGGGATACACCCCAGGATACTAAAAGAGCTAAGGGAAGTGTTGGCTGAACCACTGACTGCCCTGTTCAACCTGGGGAGGTTCCCAAGGACTGGAGGAGGGCTGATGTAGTCCCGCTATACAAAAGTGGGAACAAGGAGGAAGCAGAGAACTACAGGCTGGTCAGCCAGACCTCGGTAGTGGGCAAAGTCATGGCAACACCAGTGAAGGAAAGAATAGTGGAACACCTGGTTGTCAACAGACTGCAGGACACAAGGCAGCATGGTTTTATGGGAGGGAGGTCATGCCAGACTAACCTCATTGAGTTCTTTGACCGGGTAACAAATAGGTAGATCAAGGGGGGCAGTGGATGTGGCCTACCTGGATTTCAGTAAGGCCTTTGACACCGTGCTGCATCAAAGACTGTTAAGAAAGCTGGGGAACCTTGGGCTGGGAAAGAAGGTAGTGAAGTGGGTGGAAAATTGGTTGGATAATAGGATCCAGAGGGTTGTGGTAAATGGCATTCACTCTGCAGAAAGTAAAGTGACCAGTAGGGTACCACAGGGATAAGTGCTGTTCCCGGTCCTCTTCAATGTCTTTATCAGTGACATTGCAGAGGGTCTAGAAGGGAAGATCTGCCTGTTTGCTGATGACACTAAGCTTTGCAACAGGGCGGACATGCCAGGGGGAATGGATAGAATGAGAAGGGAACTAAAGAAGCTGAAGGATTGGTCAAGGGATTGGCAGCTGGGTTTGAGTGCAAAAAAGTGCAAGATAATGCATATGGGGCAGAAAAACCCAGGAGCAACATATCATCTGGCAGGGAAGGAAATAGAATGCTCCAAGCAGGAAAGAGATCTGGAGTGATCATCCCTGATGACCTCAAGGCTGGTAGGCAGTGTGGCAAGGCAGCGGGAAAGGCTAACAGGATGCTGGGATGTATAGGCAGGGGAATCACCAGCAGAAAAAGGGAGGTAATTATTCCACTATATAGGATATTGGTGAGGCCACATCTTGAGTATTGTGTCCAGTTCTGGAGGCCCCACCTGCATAAGGACATTGATAGGGTGGAGGCAGTTCAGAGGAGGGCAATCAAAATGGTGCAGGGACTACATCACAAGCCCTATGAGGACAGCCTAAAGGAATTAACTATGTACTCACTAGAGGAGAGGAGGGAGAGGGGAGATATGATTGAAACATTTTAAGTACCTCACAGGGAAGAATAAGGTACAGGAAAATACAATTTTTCAGAGACAAAGATGCTGAAGGACAAGGAGCCAAAGATGAAATTAGAGGGAGGGAGATTCAGGGGGAATGTGAGAAAGTACTTCTTCAAGGACAGGGTGATGGACAAGTGGAATAGTCTGCCAGCAGAGATGGTGGGGGCAGAAATGATAACAGATTTTAAGAATGTTTGGGATAGGCATAGATGGATACTGGTAATCAGGGGAGAAGGAAAACCTAATACCAGCTGAGCTTGAAAGAGCACAGTTGTTAGAGGCAATGGGGCAGACTAGGTGGGCTGATGGCCCCTATCTGCTGACAAATTCTATGTTTCTATGCTTCTATGTCTACTCTCCTCAACCCAGTCATTTCCCATCCTCAGTCCACCTTCTCTCTCCCCCCCAACTATCTTAGAGATAGTGCAAGAACAAGGGGACACAATTTGAAGATAGAGGGGGGACGGCTCAGGGGCAATGTGAGGAAGTATTTTTTCACAGAGAGGGTGGTGGACGCATGGAACAGCCTTCCTGAGGAGGTTGTGGGGTCTAAAACTGTGGGAGAATTCAAGAATGCATGGGACAGACATAAGGCAATTTTTGTGGGGGGTAGGAAGAAATAGGCTGTTGGTTAAATAGGATCTGCAGTTTATCCTCTAGGTAGGGAAATGGGCAGACTAGGTGGGCCAAGCGGTCCTTATCTGCTATCAAAGTCTATGTTTCTATGTTTCTATTTCCCATCCTCAGTCCACCTTCTCTCTTTCCCCACACATTGTGCCAGGAGCAACCACAGGTTTTGAAGCCCACCACCCAACCCAGTCTAAACCCTGCAGTTCCCAAAGAGATAGTACTATGTTTAGTAGTGAGCCCCTGGACCCCTGATCCTTGCTTTGGATGGGGATCATTTTACCTAAGAACAGAATGTCAACTAGGGTGTCTTAGCAAACTTGCAATTCTTAAAACAGATGACATCACTTTTGTTATGAAGAGAGTTTAACTGTACTGTCAATTATCTGTTACTCACAGAAGTGACCTCAACAGGGTGGGTCAAAGTTTTTTTTTGTTTCACCTAAATCAGTGGGTAATGGGTCAAACATGTAATATCTCAATGCTAAATCTGTACCAACTCTTCCCCTCCCCAAACCATCATAATATCCAATCCTTCAATCACAGCCTCCTGAACTGTGTGCTCACATCCCAGTCAGATAGGACTGTGTCCTTAGGCATGTCTTATATTTTGTGATCATTGTGTAACCTACTGTGTGAGGAAAATCAAAACCACCAAGCCCCCAACCCCCACATAGTCTTGGTAAGATCCTTCCAGTATCTTTGCTCAGAGGTTTTCCTACATGACCAGTCTTCAACTGACTTGTGTCTCATTCAGATATTTCAAGACCCAGACACTGCCTTGGGTCATTTCCAATCCATCTTTAACTCAATCTGTGACAGACATACTCCCCTCAAGAAATCCTTGGTCCAGGGCTCCCACCTTCCTTGGGTTTCCTCTGACCTTATTGACCTCATCCACCTGAGAGATGCTGCCTGGGCCAATCATGAAAATTCTGGGTTCCCTTCCATAGACTGATCTCTACTCCAGACTCCACAACCTCTATAACAAAACCATTAGGCAGGCTAAAGCTGCTTTCTTCAAAAACAAATTCAGCTCTTCAAGTACACATCCCTCCAGGTTCTGGTAAGCCATTTATTTATTGAATTGTGATAACCAGGTTGTCTCACTGAGGCAAAGTCCCTTTTTCAAGGGCAACCGAGAGTTAATTACAGAAGGTAGAAAACAAAGCATAATATATTTCATATTACACAATGGCAAGGAAAATCTTGACTTCTGATTGGCTGGCTGGCATGATTTACACATTGTAATTTGTGGCATCACCCCACGGGAAAAAGTGCCATCCAGCCTAATGTGCACCAAATTTCATCCGACCCCTGAAGACCAAAACAAAAAGTCGCCATTTAATTTCACCACTAAAGCACGATACAAAACAGGACACCGGCCGCAGCCAAACTCGTCCTTCTACAAATACAAAACCAACACCTCATATGCAATGCTGAAAAACTGCTAATAAGAAAAGTGGACCTCAATTTAAAAAAAAAAGTTTAAAAATCATTTTCTTGGCTCAATACCTGCTCCTTAGGACTTTAGGAACACCGTGCTACTCCTCCCGAACCTCACTCGCATTGTCACCTGCAACCCTGGCTCCAGTTCACATGAATTCCGGAAGTGACCTGAACAACACCAGCCCAGAGTTCACCACCTCTCCCTTACTGTAGAAATAAAATGAAATAACTATACCCCAAAAGTGGCAGTTCTCGATTCTGCAGTACAGGACTCGAACACAGACTGCCTCTCACTCTTTCAGTCACACTGACCCCGAAAGTCACCTGAAGAGCATTCCAGCAACTTCATACAGAAACAATACCAGCCCTGGACTATTTCTTTCTTGGGGAGCAACACATTCAAAGAAAATAACGAAAAATATAAGAAAAACATTTTCTTTACCTTTTTCTTTCCGTCAAAACAAACAAGGGGCACATTGTATAATCACAATATACCACTTGAGGGTGTGGGTGATGACAGGATTTACCCATGCCCGGTGTGGTTTCCTCACTCAGCTATGCCTTGTGAGCAAACCACCACACCAGACATTGGTAAATCCTGCCATCATCCACACCCTCTCATGGTATATTGCTTAAATGTCCTACATACAGTGAAAAGAACAAAGTAACTTATTGCCTACTAAACTTATCTGCTTGTCATTCTGTCACAACTGGTCCAAGCAAACTTGCAATCCCCCTCCTTTTGCTGTTATTTTTAAAGCAGTACTATACTGAAGGCCTTAAAACCCTCATTAGCCCTATTGCTGGCTCCCTTCTACCAACCCAAAGTGTCCCCCCCAATCCAGATGACTTTGTGTTATCTATTTTCCCTGTGTCAGCTCTCTTTAAAGAATTGCCCATGCGGAATGTATACATTAGCAGTGTTGATTTTGTCATCTTCCATAAATTTCTCTTTTTCTTGCTGTTGCAAAATTTCTTACCCACATCCTTAACTGCACCCTGACTGCAGAAGTCTTTCCTTCTTCCTGGAAACATGCTGCAGTTATACCGCTTCACAAAAATTGTCCTGCAGATATCCTGGGCACTACTGCCTTGTCTCCCTACTGCCTGTCCTGTCAAAAGTCCTGAGGAGGATAGTCAGTAAGTAACTGACAAGTCTCTACTTAAGGACTGGCTTGCTAACACCCATCTATTCCAGTTTCTTTCCAGATCTCTGTAGCACCATATCCCTTATCCAAATCTTGGACTACATACATATGCAGATGAATTCTGTCATTTGTACCAGGGCAGTCTTGTTCAATTTGGCCAAGGCCTTTGATATTATGACGCACCTCCTGCTTCTGTTTAAATTAGTCCCCTCAGGTATATCATATACCCCCTCTGCTGGTTCAACTGATATCTGTCTGAAAGATCACAGGTGGTTAAGCTGGGGTCAACCCACTCCTCCTCACTCCCAGTTACCCTTTGTTTCCCCACAAGGTTCTGCCCTGGGGCCCCTCCTTTTTCAGTATTTATCAATGACCTCCCACATATATGTTGATGACACCATAATTTATTCCTCTGGGCCCACCTCACCCCTCATTAATCAGAACCTTCTGTACCACTACATAAATAATCCCAAACTGGTTCAACTCTTAATAAGTTAACGTTGAGGAGCAATGGCGTTCCAAATCCCTCATACTGTATCTCTGAGAATCCACTCCTTGTCATCTGCCTTCATTACCTTGACAAGGTATATTCCAGCAAATACCTGGGTATGATGCTCAACAAGGCCATGGACCACACAGCACAGATCAGCAGATAAGTTTCTAAATGCTTTGCAAAATTTAGGGCACTTTATAGGGAGAAAAGGTGCCTCCCCCCTGCACTAGAAAATACCTTGTGGAAAGGAAGATTTTCTCTATCCTGGAATATGGGGATGAGATCGTCTGCACTACTTTCAACTGTGCTATCTTCAAACTTACCATTCTCTTCAATACAGTCTACATGTGTTCTCTTGATTGCCCTACTTACACTCACCACTGTACAATGTACAATCAACTGGGCTGGGCTTCCCCTTAGGTACAGCACGCACTGCAGATGGTCTCCTCGGTTGCCCAGTTCTGGGATGGAGAACTCCCTATGTGCCTAAATGAGATCCTCACCCCTGCTTTCAACACTTCCTACTCTGCTAGACCCAAAGCAAGCAACAGATTCCAGACCCTTCTCTTTAAACAGAATACTGGCCAAGCATTCTTCAGATACAGACTCCCACACATGTGGAGTATCCTACCCAGTATCCTAACATCATTGTCCAGATTCTGATCAGCTAAGACTGTGTTTAAGGAGTTCTACATGGCTTCTTTATCCTGCCTTAACTGCACCTTCCCTCTAGCCAAAACCTGCCATCTGTGTGTGTGAAAACAGTGGGGTAATTCAAATCAGGTTCAGACAGATACAAGAACTTGGTAAAGTCCACACCAAAAAGGGAGGGGGAAGAGAAGGGCTTTCTCATTCAACATTAGTTAGGTAAGAATAGGCACACATGATTTATTTATTTTATTTATTTATTTGAACAGGTCGGATTGCAACCTTTGAGTCAGGGACTCATTTACAAAGGCACCTCGTTGCAGGGAGGGCAAGACAATAGAACATTGTGCAGATACAACATTGGACAACATTACAGGTGCACACATTGACCACAGAATACACTTAATTACATGCTGGTATAAAATACAGATTTACAATTAAAGATGTACAATTCCTCTGGAGTTGCAGTGGAATACATCCTTGTATAAACCTAACGGGGTAGGTAAAAAGGGGTGGGGGGAAAGATGGATCTGCAGTCCAGGGAACCTTGTCAAGATTAATGGGACCAGGCAGGGAAAGATCCTGTAGTAGGACTGGGGGGCAGGGTTAGTTACACCTACAGCAGTGGACATTAAAGAGATGGTTCTGGAGAGTGGTTTTGAAGGGACCAAGTTTGGCAGTGTTGGTGATGCAGGTAGGAAGGGAGCTGAACCTGGCGGGGGCTCGATAAAAGAAGGACCTCTGGGCAAGCGAGATCTTGGTTCTGGGCACTTTGAAGGTGGCTTTAACAGAGCTGTGGGTGGAAATGGATGAGGATGACCATGGTACAGAGGCAGAGACTAATGGGGGGGGGAGAGTCTGAGCAGGGATTTCTTAGGAAGAAGGCAGGTCTGATACTGCAGACATTCTTCAAAGTTGAGCAGGTTGGTGGAGGAATAGAGCAGCCAGGTGTGAGTGCTGCTGGAGGCTTTGGTCAGGAGTCTACAGGCCTTATTGATGGAGAGCTGGATTTTAGAAAGGGCAGTGTTTTCAGCTGCAGCACAGATGAGCAAGCCGTAGTCCACTAGGGACAGGACGGAGGAGGTGATGGCCAGCTGGAGGGCAGCGAGGGGCAGGCAATCTCTATGGTGGTAAAGTAGGCCAATCCGAGAGTTTATGGTGGAGGAAAGAGCATTGATGTGGGTGTAGAAGGTGAGGGCTTTGTGATGCCTAGGTATTTGTATGTGGGCACTTGCTCTAATGGGAGCTGAGAGTTGGGGTAATCAGGAGGGGGACACTTCTAGCTTTATTTTGGTGGTGAGAGAAGAGCATTGATTTGGGCCAATGGTCCTTCTTCTGCCACAAATTATATGTTTCTGTGCTTGTTTACCTGGTAAACTATGTTTTAAATACATAAATCAATACATTTATGAGGATTGCAGCTGCTGTCTTCCGATGTAGGATTAATATGATGTGTAGTGTATTCATTTACTACATTATAATGGGAACCAAAATGTACTTAAAAAGCAAGTGTTTAGCAAGGATGTATATCTTAAATAATGAAGGTATTGGGGCCTTCAAATGCTGCAATTATCATTTTTTTGCTTTTATTTGTTTCTCTAATTCCATGATCATCATTTTATTTGCATTTTGCCAGCTACTAGTAAATAAAGAATCCATTGGAATCCTTGCATTATGAAGTCTGAAAAACTTTGCTGGCAAGGCTGTCAGTGTATTTCAGTGGGAAACTGGAAATCTGTGTTCATATTTTATAGAAAAATAACACTTTCTACCACCAGAACATTATATATTTATTAGAATTATGTGCTTTTTCATAACTTGTGATCTTTTGTTATGATTTAGCAGTCTCATTTTCTGCCTAACTATAATTTACTTGTGAAGAAGAAAAAAGAAGCCAATTGTGGTTTTAAGAAAATGTATAATCATACAGATGAACCACAGTTAGGAACACAAAAAGCAAGCAGCAAACTGGCGGCAGTAACAAAATAAACAAGACGCAGATTAAATGCATAAATGCAGAGGAGCTCGCGGCTAACTTCCCCAGTGCTTTGGGTCTAAATTGTGACCCTTTCTCGAAGGGTTGTGGCCTGAATGCTACCAGTGCTATTTTTATTCAATAAATGTTTAAAGTGACAGTGCATATAAACAAGAGTATTTAAACAGTGAAAAAAGCATAAATGTCATTTTATAAAAATATCATGCACATAATAGTACAGGCACAAACTTTGATCAGAACTACAATGCACCAAGTTGATTTAATGTAGTTTTGAAGAGCAGACTGTTATAAAATCTATTATTAAGTAACTAAAACAAAACAAGATAATGGGATAGATGTATACCAGATGCTTTCATGAGTTTGTTAGAACATGTTGATTTCAAAATCATTACTATGTATGTAAAAGAGAATATATCATAACAAATGTGCTGGAAGCTGATAAGGATTTGAGAGGCACTATAGGACATAAACCAGTTATATCCTATAAAAGAGGTAGTAGTTTAGCAGATTTTTTAACATACAGTATGTACACTAAAAATATAGAAGGAACTAAAACATGCTTACCTCCTAAACCTATAGGTTGTTATAAATGTGGCCATTGTAATATCTGTAAATTCTGCCAACAGGGAAGCATTTTTCAACATCCTATTATGGACAGTAAAAGCATTATAATTAAACATTTCATCAATTGCTCCACAACACATGTGATTTACATTATCAAGTGTTCTTGTCCATACATTTATGTTGGACGGACTAAAAGAAGTCTAAGAGAGAGAATGCAGGAACATGTTCGAGCAATTCAAAAACAAGAAACTATTACACCAATTGGGATTCATTTTGAAAAATACCACCAAAAAGACACTAGGGGCCAGATATTCAAAACTTTGCCCCAGGGCTAAATTAGCACTGCCCGGCGGGCAAACCTAGCCCGGAGCACAAAGCAAGCCATATTCAAAAGGAATAGCCCACGGCAAACAGCTTCTGAATATAGCATGGGAATGAGGCCGGGCAAACTGGTCTGGGAGTGCAGGGCAAACTTAGCCCTGGAATAAGATAGCACTGAATATGGCAACCAGGAAGTGCAAACCACAACAGCAACACTGTGCACAGTGATGTGAAGGTAGGTAGAGGTGAACTATGTGGCCAATGTGTGTGCCAGCAAATGCGTGGACCCAGTACAGCTGCAGGCAGCAGCATATGTGAAGGTACAGTGTGCAAAACTGTAAAATATTCCCTGAACTGTTTGCACGGGTTTAGTGCAGGGCTAAACTGTTAGTCCAGTGCAAACACGTTTGCCCAGTGCTAAACTTTGCCATATTCAAAAGTGACATGCAAATGAGCCTACAGAGGTAATCTCTGGGCAAACATCCAAATTAGCATCTCAATATGCCCTGATTTGCATGTAGTTTGCACCAGTCTAATGGTTTAGCCCTGCTCTAAACCCACGCAAATGTGTTAGCGGTGAGCAAACAGTTTGGGGAATATTATACAGTTTTGTACACTGTACTTTCACATGCGCCTCTGCCTGCAGCTGTACTGGGACAACATGGCATAGGCACAGATGGTGGTGGTGCTGCATGCAACTGTCACACTTTAGGTCATGCTACAGTGCACAGCAGACACTACAGTAGCAAGGGGGCCAGTAGTGTGTGGACACAGCAATGCCTATGGTGGGTAGGGCAGTGATAATGACTGCACTGTACACAGTGAGAGGCCCAACCTGCAGGTGTTTACTGACAGTGGACATTACTGTTACACTGTTGTGTGACCCACAGATGCTGCACCACTGACATGGGATGCTCACAGTGACATATACATGTCCGGCTTTGTGTGCTGTGGCAGTTGTACAGCTGTACGGTATGTGGCTGGGGGGGCATATATTTTCAGAAAGGCACACTGGTGTTGGGGTATTCCCACTACTGGTCCATGTGCACTGCATGATGTGTCCCAGCCATGTGGCCATACCTGGTCTGTGACACAGTCTGGCCACCCATACACTCTGCCCTCAACGTCCTCCATGCCCACAGTGCTGCATGTGTGTGCTGGCATCTGTTGGTGTCCACAGAAGAGTGGTCCGTAGGTGTGTGCTGTATGACCACACTGCCATGCTGTCCACTGGCAGCAGGGTCACCACTTACTGTCTGGCATGGCTGGGACTGGTGGCAGATGATGTCATCGTTATGATGCCATCAGTTAGCAGCATGTTTCCTCTATGTTTGGCTTTGTCTATGTGTCATATTTATTTGTTAGAGTCACACAAAGCTGCACAAACACTGCTCAAAGCTGATTGCCCAGGGTTAAGACAAGCTTTTCCTGGGCAGTAATGTGCACCATGCTAAGTGTCACGCTAAGTCAAGCAAAACCACTTAGCATGGCGCTAGTCGCTGAATATAGCATTGCGCTTGTATTCATGTCAGTTTGCCCCTTGCATACATCATGATTTTGCCACGTGCTAATGCAGTTTGCCCACGCTATTTGGCCTTTTGAATATAGCAGACCTGCGCTAATCCCGCGCTAAACCTGTGCAAATGGTTTTTGCCCGGCGCAAAGTTTTGAATATCTGACCCTAAGCATTTTAAATTTATGGGGGCAGATCACATCCCAGAAAACAACAGAGGGGGAGATAGAGTTCTGAAATTGGCCCAATATGAGCAAAGATGGATTTACAAGGGGACGCAATTTAAAGATAGAAGGAGGGCGGTTCAGGGGCAATGTGAGGAAGTATTATTTCACAGAGAGGGTAGTGGATGCATGGAACAGCCTTCCTGAGGAGGTTGTGGGGTCTAAAACTGTGGGAGAATTCAAGAATGCATGGGACAGACATAAGGCAATTCTTGTGGGGGGTAGGAAGAAATAGGCTGTTGGTTAACTAGGATCTGCGGCCTATTCTGTAGGAAGGGAAATGGGCAGACTAGATGGGCCTAGCGGTCCTTATCTGCCGTCAAAGTCTATGTTTCTATGTTACACAATGACAGCTTTATATCCTAATGGTCTAAATGACAGTTTAGATGCTACTGTGTTTTTGTAAAACTACTGCCTTCCTTTTTTATTTTTCTTATTTTGCCTCCCCCCCCACCCATTATGATGTTTATTTTCTTTCAAAGAGTTTATTACGAATGGTTGGAAAGTTCTAACAGTAGAATCATTACTACTGTTGGAAAGTCTTTTTCTTATTTTGTGTACAGGTGGTGGATTAGAAATTTCACCTATATGACATTTTGTCATGATACATTCTCTTTTACATACATAGTAATGATTTGGAAATCAACATGTTCTAACAAACTCATGAAAGCATCTGGTATACATCCATCCCGTTATCTGATTTTGTTTTTGTTACTTAATAATAGATTTTATAGCAGTCTGCTCTTCAAAACTACATTAAATTAACTTGGTACATTGTAGTTCTGATCAAAGTTTGTGCCTGTACTATTATGCGCATGATATTTTTATAAAATGACATTTATGCTTTTTTCACTGTTTAAATATTCTTGTTTATATGCACTGTCACTTTAAACATTTATTGAATAAAAAGAGCACTGGTAGCATTCAGTCCACAACCCCACGAGAAAGGGTCACAATTTAGACCCAAAGCACCGGGGAAGTTAGCTGTGAGCTCCTCTGCATTTATGCATTTAATCTGCCTCTGATTTATTTTGTTACTGCCACCAGTTTGCTGCTTGCTTTTTGTGTTCCTCATTGTGCTTTTCAAGCTGGCACCCATTGTTAGCTGCGCTTCTCATTTTGTGTTGTTTTAGAACCACAGTTAGGGCTGGGAGGACTCTGTGAAGTTGTGACCCTTATTAAATAGGGACAGGAACACAGTGAAGTTCTGATTTGTTCTGATTAGTTCTGATTTATTGACAGATATTTGAAAAAATACAAACAAAATGCATAATGGTGGGCAAAATCTGTCACATTTGACACAAAGGCTCAAAGGAAATATTTTAACGGATTATTTGTATAAAGTTAATGTAAAACTGCTAAATAAAAAAGCAGTCACTCACTACTAGCCCCTTCATGGCTGACCTGTATGGTGGCATATCCTGTTTGGGTCCATGACATGAGTGTGCTGGGAGAGATAGAGAGAGACGGAGAGAGAGAGAGAGAGAGAGAGACATACAGATGCAAAGGCCTATATCATAGCACCACCAAGCACTGCAGGCACTGCCAGGCAGCTAAGGTTGTTTTTTTTTTATTATTGGTGCTGTGTTATTATGTTGATGGATGTTCTAGTCAGAGCCGAACAGGCCAAAGAAATGGATATGAATGATCAAATGAGCAGCACTAGGAGAGCCCACCCACTCTACCCATGTGAATGATACAACTGCTTTGCATGCCCTGGTGTACTGTGATATATGATACACTACCTGGTCCAAGGGGTGATAATGTTTTCTAGTACTATGACTACTTTTACTGAATCTAATCAACATTCTGAATCCTTGAAGAAAAACGAAAGACATAATGATCATCACCACCCAGGCAGGCAGTCAGTCACATCGCATTGGTCAAGTGCAGTGCAGTCATAAAAAGTTTGCCAGTGCCACCTGACGACCTGATGACACACAACACAATTACATCCTTCCTAGTTTCACAATTGCTGCTAGCCACTGCCAAGTAATTTAAGTATCAAAATTAAATTTAGTAATATAATAATCTCAGCCCAGTTACTGTAAGTGAGATGTAACCAGGCTAGCATACCAGAAACAATAAAGACATTTTATGAATTTAGTAGTATTTTTCTGGGTTTCAGGCATCTGCTAAGCCATGCACTGTACAAAAATTAAAACAGTACAGTCAGGATTAGTTGCTGAGGACAAAAAAAGTGACAAGTAGTAGTAGTAAAGACTCGAGTAAGGGCAAATAGTGATAAGTAGTAGTTGTGACTCGTGAGGACAAAAAGTGATAGTAGTAGTAGTAGTAGTAGTAGACAGCAGCACCCTACCTTCCAGATCAGACAGTGGTACCAGATACCACCAAGTAAGTTTATGAGATGAAATGCAGTTGCTTGCTGCATTTGGACTCTGAACCCACTGATGCTATTTTTTGTTCTATTCTGTGCTGCTCATGTGATCATTCAAGTAATAGTGGCCTGGCCTAGTCTGTCCTGACCTGGCTTGTTGCAATTAATTGCTACCTCATGTAGCAGATCCTTTTCACAGAAGAGTTTCACCACAGGTACACCTTTTTGAAAGTGTTTTGTGGATAGGGGCTCTGGGCCTGCTCAGAGAAGTCAGTGTATGTTTTATTCAGGTATCATGTTTGAAATTAAAGTGAGGAATGTTGGCTTTGAGAAATATGAGGCATTTAGCTTTTTCTGGTGTCAAATAGGAATGTGTGCCAGTAATGACGTTACCAGATGAACTAAACAATTGTTCTGAACAGACAGTAGTCAGAGGGCAATTCATGTACTTCATTGCAATGTTTACTAAAGCAGGCCACATATTTTGTTTGGATTTCCAGTATTTCAAAGGATCAGCATTCCAGCTGATATTGGGCTCTGCCAGGTACATTTCAACTATGGTCTGTGCTGAGGCTGCGTTACAAGAGGCAGATGAAGAAGGTGTTACAATTACATCTTCTAAATGACTCCAGAGACATGAAGCTGAACAAAGTGACTGTGGGAGAGTGCTATGTTTGGCTGGTGGGGAAGAAGAAGATTCAGCTGCAGTGGCTGAGGAGGAAGAGGGAGATGGAGAAAATGCCACAACAGTAGAGGATGGGCCACCTGATGCTGTTTCGTGAAGAAGATTCTGAATGTGATGCTACTGTTGTACTCTGTTCCATGACAGCATGCACTTCATCAATTATTTCTAGTTTATCTCAAAATAATTGTCATCATCATCACTCAATAGTTGCTTCAATTTGTATCCTGGGTTCAAGATTGATGCAATAATGTAGTACTCAGAATGAAGCATTTTGCATAGCTTGTCCTTTTCTTCAACTTTTTTGATCATATGTCGTTAGATCTTCTTGTATTCCTGGTGGCAACCTGCATGTGTCAGCAGAACCAGTGGCAGCCTGTGTGATCATGGAACTGTCTTGCTTCTCTAACTTTTCCCTAATCAGATTCAATCTGAATTTAAACATTTTTATTAGGAGTATCACCTGGCTGAGAGTTGCTGTGTTTGCACTAACTTCCCTGGTGATTTCCTTAAATGTCTGGAGCAGTACAATGAGAAACTCCAGCATGACCCACTGTGGTGGAGTAATATAGACATCTGCAACAACAATTTTATTTTCCAAGTTGTATTGCCTCTCAGCTTTATTTTGTTCCAGCAGCCTTTGGAACATATAAAAGGTTGAATTCCATTGAGTAGAAATGTCTTGGATTAGTCTGTGCAAAGGTAAACTGTGATCCCACTGTATTTTTTTAAACATGACAGGCTTTGCTTGAGTGACTGAAATGAGTGCATATTCTTTTAGCAGTGTTAATGAGAGCCTTAATCTCCCTGTTGTCATTGAGAAAACCATGAACTATTAAATTTAAGCAATGTGCAAAGCAGCTGATGTGAACAAAGCTCCCCCCCTCCAAGGCCTTCCTTATGTTGGATCCATTATCTACAACTACAAAGCCAACTGTCTGTCCCTGTGAAGTGAGCCATTGCTGTATTGGTTTTTGGAGCTCTTCATTGATGTTGTATGAGGTATGTTCAGATGGAAAATAAAACATTCTTAGAACAGTAAAATGCGATGCTTCACTGTCCCCAGTCCCATGTGAATTATCAAAACATTCTCAATGTGCCATGACAAACATGAAGGTTTCAGGCTGACAGCTTGTCCAGATATCTGTTGTGAGATGCACCACCCTCCCAACAGCACTGCACAAGTTGCGTCTTAATTTTTTATATACAACATCATAAAGATCTGGAATCCCTGTGGTCGAAAAGTATTTCCACGATGGAATACTGTATCAAGGTTTGAGGTACT
Organism: Neoceratodus forsteri; assembly: GCA_016271365.2. Taxonomy (NCBI): domain Eukaryota; kingdom Metazoa; phylum Chordata; order Ceratodontiformes; family Ceratodontidae; genus Neoceratodus; species Neoceratodus forsteri. Next base: position 869,248,557 of record CM057452.1, on the reverse strand, counting down.
CAAGCAGTCACCTGAATCCTATATGTTTAACCGTGTTATATGGTAGCAAATCGATGGTTATCATTTCTGAAATTTTTTTAGTTATTGTAACATCAACAGGGTGAGTCGTGGCATATTTGGCTTTATGCTAATATATTTCTGAGATGGTAAGCTGTCTCCTTGAAGGAGGAGGGCTTTTGAACACATAGTCACTTTCAGTAACAGTAGGAGGAATCTTTTGAATGGGAGGAAGTGGTGCTGGAGGTGCTTCAGTAGTGCTGTGGGGGCTGCCACTGCTTTCATCCATGGAAGTTACCCCTGATTGTAGTGAACTATCACTGTCACTTTCTCTTCAAGATTCACAAAATTGGAGTTCTCAGTAATGTTATCACATCTGTCTAGGTGCCTTTTCAGTGCAGAAGTTCCCAATGCTCCTTTCCTTTTACCCCTGTTGATTGGACATTTACAAATAGCACATACCACCAACTCATTGGAAGCACTAGTGGATAAGTATGACCAAACAAAAGATGATATTTTTTTAGTTTTTTTTCCCAGGAAGGCACGGCACCTTGGTTACCTTTTCAGGTCCCTCCCCCCAGATTTTTGTTGGGCCTGTTCCTGTTGTGGTTTATTCCCACTGCCCCCCTCCTCAACCAAAACATTTCTGTTTCTTCCTCATCTGCAATTTATATCCCCTCCAGTAAACCATGTGCTGCCTGATCATTCTCTTCATCTTTATTATTACCTTCATCAGATTCAACCTCAGGAGAATCGAACCAGGGACTGGCAGCAGCATAGTATGCAATTGTTCCATACCTTTGGGTGCCTCTGCGGGTGGTACCCACCAAGCCTTTGTTTTTTTTTAACTACATAACTTTTTTTTTTTTTACTTGGGACCGATGATGATCTGAGACATTCACCTTTTTTGGATTCAAGCATTCGCCTAGAAGATGAAATCTTAGACATGAAAAAATCACTTTTGGGGTTTGATTTTGTTTTCCCTTTTCAGGCTGATTGCTATTTTTTGCAGTGCCACTACCTACCTGAGAAATAGAATGTGCCTTATCAACACTTTGCTCTATTTTTTCTTAGCATTCTAACTTGTAAAAAAACTAAAATCTCTCTAACTAAGGTGATGTCCTTCTGATGACTCACACCCACAGGCCAGGAACAAATTTACTATCATGACTCGTGACTGTGCACAGCACACCAACAGCACAATAGTCCACCACCACTTCCTTCCAACATTACCTGATTGACTCCTACAGTTACTGTTAAGTGCCCAAATTCAGCAACTGTTAAGTGTGCCTCAGAATTTTAATTGGAGATGCAGACACATCTGGTGCATAGCCGCATGCAGCACTGTCCCACACTGGGGTTGGTTAATGCTTATATGTAATGTAACACAATATACTATAATAAAACTAATGATAATGAAGATTGATGGGAAATGAGTGATGATGGTGACACTTGTGTGTACTTTATTTGTGTTATAATGTAAACAGCCTGGTATGAGTCACAATGTCTGATTATTCCCTGGGCCACCAACAGACAGCAGCACAGGTGCATCAACTTGTATTTTGTTTGTCCAAACATTTTTTTTAATACATGAAATCATGAATGAACGTTAACAAGTGATCGTGACTGGATGGTAGAAGTCAAAGATTTATTTTGACAGCCTGCCCTTGCCCTGTACACGCAGCCACACTGAAGCCAAGAAAAAAAAAAATTTATTTGGGATTTCTGGGACTGTTAAATTTCTCATCCCCCCCGTAGTCTCTCTCTTTTTCCTCTCTGGATGGATGGCACAAGTCAAAGATTTATTTTGACAGCCTTCCCTTGCCCTGTACAAGCAAAAACACCAAAGCCAGGAAAAAAAAACCTTGTATTTGGGATTTCTGGGATTGTTAAATTTCTCTTGCCCCCCCCACATAGTCTCTCTCTCTTCCCCCTCTGGATGGATGGCACAAGTTAAATATTTATTTTGCCAGCATGCATTTGCCCTGTACACACAGCCACACTAAAGTCAGGAAAAAAACTTTTATTTGGGATTTCTGGGACTGTTACATTTCTCTTGGGCCCCCAGTAGTCTCTCCCTCTCTTCCCTGGATCTGGAATGGCATAAGCCGAAGATTTTGCCAGCCTGCCCTTGTTCATGTACACACAGGCACACTGTCAAAGGCCAAGAAAAGAAAAAAACTTTTATTTGAGATTTTCTGTAACTGTAAAAATTCTCTAGAGCCCCTAGTAGTCTCTCTCTCTCTCTCTTTCTCCTCTCTGGGGTGATCTTCTCTCAATTCAATTTCTTGATGGCACTAATCAAAGATTTATTTTGCCAGCCTGCCCTTGGCCTGTAGTACACACATTGCCTCCCTTTTATTTGCCTTGCCCCCCCCCCGGCAGCCACCCAGGCCACCACTATCTCTCTCCCAGTCTCTCCGGATTCTTCTCCAGTCATGACTCAGTAAGTCTCCTTTCTCTCTCCTCTCTTTCTTTCCTTCCCTCTGCTTCAAAAGGCAATATTTTTGTATATTAAATTTTACTTAGCTTTTTTTTTCATTGCACAACTTCTGGTGGCTTTGCTGCAGTGCAGAGATACAAGCTCCTCCGACCATCCTCCAACTCATCTGGGCCCATGTTGCACACTCGGTATGGTTATATACTGTGAGTGCATCACGTGACTGTCTGTTGCCTGATTGGATGCCGCCGGCCACCTGTACATGGTGTGAGCATGCCTATGGCATCCCCATGGCAACAATACACTAAACAGTACTCCATGAACCTGGAGTCAGACCTCTGAGGCAAAGTCTGTGTTTATCTGGGTCTGCCGACTGCGGGTTCAATCCAGGGGTTCGGGTCTCGGGCAGAACAGTATGCCCAACCCTAACCACAATAGTGCTAACCTATAAAAAGCAAGCAGAAGTATCTATTTATTTTGAAAAAAGATAGAAAAATATGTTTAGTTTTTCATCGAAATACATTTAGCTCCTAAGTAGATGGCAGTTTCTGAAATCACAATACCAAAATTGTATTGAATTCTTTTTATTAGCAGTGTGAAAAGTAAAAGTGAAAACCCACTTGTTTCACTGCATAAATAAATATTTTTGATTATAAAAGTATAAATTAATTTCTAACCTATCAAAACACAATAAATAAAATAGTCAGTTGTCTATTTAATAAAAGTGAACACCTGGGGCCTGATTCTCAAAGCATCAGGAATGACGCAAGGTGCTTGCATCAAAAAGAAATGACTCAACGGGTTCACTACATTGCACTTTGCATCATTCCTGATTCCACATCACAGTCTGTGCCAGGTGGGGGACTGTCTGTGCTAGACAGGCTTGGGCAGTCCTTGCAATAGATGCACCAGTGTGCCATGGTGGTAGGGACTTGTGCCATGAGAAGGCTACCATGTCCCCTACATCAGGATTCACAAACCTGCCCCCCATGGGTCACATGGGTTTCAAGAGTTAGACCATCAAAATTCTGGTCTAATGGCCCTGTGTGCCTTGCCCCTGGACTGCCTTTTGTTTGACACATAGAAGTGATTGTGGCAAACTGTGGGAATTAGGTACCAGGATCCCACCTGTTCATGAATCAGGTGCAGTGTCCCTGGTGCACCAGCATTGAATGAAAGCTGCTGTTTGCTACACCTTACATTGCTCTAAGGCTGGCTTTGAGAAGTGGGCCCCTGATCTTTAATGGTACAAGTAGGTACTAGTAGACTTTTCTGAATTGACCGTAAGAAAATTATCCAGTTTTCTTTTTGGAAGAGGCTTTTATTTCACTGTATTTATTTGGGGTGAGAGAGAGGACAAATATTTTGTGAACTTATTCATCATTATTATTTGAAATTAAAAATCTTTACTACAATAAAGGAAATAAAAGGGTGGGGGACAAGAAGCTGCATCCCCTTCCTGGGCTATATAAACCAGCTTCCTACAGCCTCTTTTTGAAGCTACATTTCTTTACTCCCACCATCCATCCATCCTTCCTCCTCTAGCAACCCATGTTTCCCTTTGGGCTCCTTCCTAAGGTACCCTTAGCTAAAGGGTGGTGGTAAATGGAATTCACTCGAGAGAGGGGAGAGTGACCAAGTAGGGCACCTCAGGGCTCAGTACTGTGTTCAGTCCTCTTTAATGTCTTTATAAGTGACATTGAAGAAGAGCTGGAAGGGAAGGTATACCGTTTTGCAGACGAGACCAACATCTGCAGTAGGGTGGACACCCCAGAGGGACAGAGAGACTGTACAGAGACCTTGGAAAACTCAAGGAGTGGTCAAGGATATGGTAGCTGGGTTTCAATGTGAAAAAGTGCAAAACCATGCACCTAGGGCACAGAAACCTGAGGCAGAGTAAAATATGGGAGGGTAGGTATTAATGGTCACCAAACAGATAAAGAGATATCTGGGAGTAATCACTGCTGATGACCTCAAGGTGACAAGGCAGTGTGACATGGCAGTAGGCGGGGCCAGAGGGCCAGACACATGTTCTAAATCACTCCTTGTGTCAGGGAAAATTCACCTCCCGGTGGAAATCTGCCTCCATTACACTGATATTTAAAAGTGGGGACCATACCAGTACCAACAATTATCGCCCCATCTCCATTCTCCTTCCCCTCTCCAAGGCCCTGGAGTGGATTGTCTCTGATCAGCTCACCAACCACCTCAAAAAATACAACCTTCTCTGCAAACAGCAACATGGTTTCTGCAAGGGGAACAGTACCACTACTGCTCTCCTGGAGTTCACTGCCCATGTTCACTCCGCCTTAGACAGGGGCCATATCACTGGTGCTGTCTTCATTGATCTCACTAAGGTGTTTGACACCGTCAACCACTCTCTCTTACTAACCACTTTCCAACTTTGGTTTCTCCCAGGATGCCTTCTGCTGGTTCCCTGACTACCTCTCGAACCAATTCCAGCAGGTCAAAATAGGTAACACCTTATCCAGTAGACTGACCATTCTCTCTGGCGTCCCCCGGGGTCCATTCTTGGGCCACTGCTTTTTAGCCTCTTCCTTAACTCCCTCCCCATGTTCTGCACAGGCAACCTGCTACTTTACATGGATGATGCTGTCTTATACTTCTACAATTCTGACCCCATTCAACTGCATCACTCCCTTCAAACCTCCTTTAGTGGTGCTGAAAACTGGTTCTCCTCACAGCACCTCATACTAAACTATAAGAAGATGAAAGTTATGATTTTCTCCCACCCACAGAACTCCCAGAGGGAACACTGCCCTCCTCTACTAACTGGCAATCATTCCCCTCTTGAACTAGTGGACTCCTTTAAATACCTGGACATTACCTTAGACCCTGTGCTAAGCTTCCATCAACGTATACACCTCCTATCCACCACCCTCAATATTCGTCTTGGGATACTGCATCGCTTCAAACACTGTCTTACTCAAGACACCCATAGGCTTGCTGTCTCCTCCTCAGTTCTCTCCCTTCTTGACTGTGGTTTAATTATTTATAGTGCAGCAAGCACCTCGGCCTTTTCCAGACTCTGCATTGCCCTTAATAAAGTCTGCCACCTTACCCTGGGTCGTGACCGTCTCACCCACACTTGCTCACTATACAATACCACCAATTGGCTCAACCTCAAAAATAGAATCAGGTACCATGCTTGCCTCATGGCAAAAAAGGCTACCCTTGGCCTCACTCCCCACCCCGGCTCACACCTCTAATCCACTCAGCCCTGACACTTAAGCACACCTGAAGCTCTGTTAAGCAGCTCCTCACTGTACTCCACTGCTGTACCTCCCAGTTCCAAAGGTCCTTTAGCTACAGAGCCCCATCTTAGATGAATGGCCTACACACCTCTCTTGCTAACGAAAACCAAATTGACACCTTCAAAACTCAGCTTAAGGAACATCTCCAGTCCTCTATTTACTGTGATAGCCACTGATCACCTTCCCTTCCCTGCCTACGGACTCTGGAAGGCTTATTTCCAACCCTCGTTGAGTCTCAAGCCTAAGTCTGTCTGGTTCAGCTTGATTTCTGAGTATTATTAATTCATTGCTTAAGAACTGTGCTTATTAATCCTAGTATCTAACTGTTAGCATTTTCCCTGCTCTGTGTATATAACTTGCTTCATGTCCTGGTGAATTGCCATGTAATGTCTGTTTTGTATCTGATTTCTGTGATGTGGAACCTTTGTAAAGGAGTCTCTGACTCAAATGTACTTGTCCGAATCCTCAATAAATAAATAAATAAAATACATAGTGGGTGCATAGGAAGGGGTATCACCAGCAAAAAGAGAGGGTGGTATTACTACTGTGTAGATTGTTGGTGAGACCTCACCTAGAGTACTGTGTTCAGTTCTGAAAAGCACATCTGAGGAAGGACATAGGGTGTAGGCTGTCCAGAGAAGGGCAAGTAAAATGGTACAGGGGCTGCATCAGAAACCATATGAAGAGAGACTAAAGGATCTCAATACGTACACTCTAGAAGAGAGCGAGGAGAGGAGGCTTTAATAGAGACCAATAAATACCTCACAAGGTTCAAAAGGGTACTGGACAGGAGTATTTTTCAGAGAAGAAGTGGAACAAGAACAAGGGCTCATGCAGTGAAGCTGAAAGGGTGAGAATTTAGTAGTGATGTGAGAAAGTACTTCCTCACTGAAAGAGTGGTGAGTGCCAGGAATGGTCTTCCAGCAGAGTTAGTGGGGGGGGAGAAAGAGTGATGGGTATCAAGTATTTATGAGATAGACAAAAGGGAATCTTAGTTGGGAAAAGGGGGGAGGTAGCTGGACATCAGGTAGTGTCTGCAGTGAAAGTATAGGCAGGCAAAAAGGGACAGACTAGGTGGGCCAAGTGACACTTATCTGCCGATAACATTCTATGTTTCTATTCCTGTGGCACCTCTAGGAGAGAAACCCTCCTCAGGAGTGTTCCTTTACATTCATAATACCCTGACAGGGAGGTGGGCCCTCAGGACAGGTAGTGCAAATTGCCAAAGTTATGATATATGACTGTCAAATAATCCAAGCATACATCTAGTCTTCTGCTATCAACGTGTTGCACAAGCATTACTCCACACTGTGATTGTGTATGGCCATTAAACTCTCTTTTCTGTAACAGTATTTTTTTTTTTTTGGGAGACACACCATGTGTGTTTACTTAAATAACTGAAATGCATATTACACTATGAAAATTACTGTAAATGATATCACTCACTCCCCTTTAGGGCACTTCATTATCTTTATAATTTCAGCATGAAATATTGGGAGCATAACAATTTATCATGGGTCCGATAAACATATTATCTGTTTTATTTTTTTTATTGATTGATGTGCTGGAGTTGCAATTAAAATAATAACTTTTAAATAGCCTGGAGGAACACCCTTAACCATTTCTGCTACATTTAGAAGGTGCAATTATTTACGAATGGTACTTAATTGTAGATGAGCCTTTATAAAGTTGACTTGTCCATTGCTTATAAGAGTGGGTGGCTGGTAACCTGTTGGCTATAATTTATTCATAGTATTTTGCTATCCATGTTTAGCAAATAACAGACTCACAATTGCTTCATGCAGTCAGTAACACAATACATTAACAGAGGATTTGGTTTTAAATGTTTCCTAGCGTTTTAGATACCTCAATTATAAACTTTTTTTTCAGGGTCATCTGCTAAAGGTTGTGTATATATACCAGGTATGGATACATTATCAGGTAATACATGTCCTGATAATGTTTCAGATAAAAACAAATATGTAATAAGGCTCATGTCCTCTGGCCTTTCTGTGAAGATAATGCCCACTGAGAGGTTTAAGGCTCTCATGGCTTGGGCTAAAACTCCTCTTACCAGGTATATCCTCCTAGACAGTTGCTTGAGCTCTTGTTTTATTACTTAACTGAATAAGACATTGACATTGCATGGGCTCTATGTGTACAAACATGTCAAATGTCTACCTTCCTAAGCACCATAGATGAGCAGAAGGGACTTAGGTTTCACATTTCACCAGCAAGATGACAGCTTCAACAGGGAATTTTTCTATACCCCTTCATATCACACTGCAGTACCAGATTTGGATGTAAGTAAAGTTCCCAGTGTGGAACTTAAGCTTTTGACCTTGTGGTCAAGAACCATACCCACTGAACTACACTGGCACAAACATAGGCATTACCCCAGGAACAAAAAAAACTTGGAAGGTTGGACAAAACTGGAAGACAGTCCATCTGGGATAGGTGCTTTATTTTTCAAAGCTGCCACTAAGTCTATCTGACTTATAGATATTTAAATGCTGTATGGGGATTTTTAATTACCCATGATAATGCCTAGTGCTTTTGGTAATTCTTTTTATAAAATTACCACACTAATCTTCAATCGTTATTTTACATTAAGTTTCTGGGGTCAAAGTAAGTCCCTGATGTCTACATCTGTGAATAACATTGAGTTAATAACCTGATTTTCTCTTTCTCTATTGTTTGAGAAATAAGTCCAGCTGTTCGCTACTTGCTATCCATTTCTACATACTGTAGGTTAGTTTAGTTAGCCCTATGAAAGATATAGTCTACCTGCATTATCATTAGCTTCTCATTCTGACCTTTATAATCATTAGGCCTTCTCAGGTATATTTGGTATCCTGTTCATGAAAGCTTGTTTATTAAGGCTTTTCATCCAATTTAATTGTGTCTCAAGGCTTTTCATCTCATTTAATTCAATTTTGGGCTTCTTTTTTTATTATTTATGAATTCTGCCCACCTTATGTGTAAAGAATCTGAGATGACCCTATATGCAGATTATGCAGTCATTTTAATGCTGAGACACAGTCTGAGAATGCTCTGAGGACTGCAAAACTATTTCAATTTTTTTCTGGAATGGCTTCTGTCCAGGCATATGGTGTTAAATACTAAAAAAAAAACAAAGGCCATGGTATTTTCTGGGCCACATAAAAAAGAGAACTAAATCCCTTGATAGTAGATTTAAAAGGAGAACTCATTGAAGTAGTTGAAAGTTTTAAATATTTGGGAATTATATCGGATAATAACCAATCCTTTGAACTTCATGTCAAAAATCTTATCAAATTGATTCATCAGAGATTAGGGCTTTTGTTTAGAGTACAAACCCATCGCATTCCCGAGTCTCTTAGACTATTAGCACACAGTTTTTTTATTTAGTGTTTTTGATTATGGGTTGAGTGTATATTTGGCCACTAGCAACAACATGTTTGGTAAGTTAAAAGTTGCATTTAACAGTGCTCTAGGATTTATGACTAATTTGCCAAATAGAACCCATCACTGTAAATTGTTAAAGGATGATGGTTGTTTATCACTTGAAAATAAAGCCAATTTAAAGATGGGTACCATGTTACATAAAGAAGCATTAGGTCAGTTACCTGAGACAGTCCTATCATTGTTTCCCAGAGCTATGAATCCACAAGGGACTAGATCCCAGAGTAAATATGTGTAAAATTCCTTTTTTTTAAGTGATTGGGTAAAAGTCAATGTTATATAGGGCATCTAGATTTTATAACTCTGTACCCAATGAAATTGCCAATTGCACAAACATTACAACATTCAATACTAAACTTAAACATTGGTTGTTATTAAAGGATGAATGTACATGCACTTAATGTTTGTTGCTTGTTTCATTAGTATTGACATAATTTTTTATACTGTGGTTTTGGGGTCTGTACTGTATTGTATTCATGTTATATGGCTTTGTTTAAAAAAAAAACTTTTCACTTGTGAAAACGGGCAAAATTGCTCATCAGCATACAAGTACAAAAAATAAAAGAAAAAGAAAATAAACAAAAACAATGCCTGTCCCTTCTACATTTTGACTTTTTCATATTAGTGGCTATGCCAATTAGTGCTCCCCTTATGGAACACTCAAATACAGTACCTCAGAGAGATACTGCAGCTCAGATGACGCTATCAATTTATTAAGGGTAGAAACATGTATTAAAGCCTTTTCCACATTATCTACACAATTATTTCCTTAGTAATTCTCCATCTTGGAGGAATGTGATAAGATGAGAGGGACACACAAGATCATAAACTGAGAGTGGAATGAGAAGATATTGGATTGTATTGTACCTGTGACACCATGCATTTAACATTGAACACCATACACTAAATACTGAAACAGTCTGCTTATTGGGAATGGTGCTTTGTGAGAAAACCAACATCTGAAGTATTTTAACCTAATGTTCTTGATATACCATCTACTGTATCTCTCAACTTTATTTCTTATAGAGGTTTATATACAGCAAGGTTAAACATTTCAGTCACCACTCATACAACAGCTGGGAAACTTACATAGCTAAGGACCTCTGGTAAGGTTTATTTTCACCAATGTACTCTACACACACAGAACAATCAAGCAGAATACAGCAGTGCTCATCACGATTGATCATTGTTACCATAAGACCACTGTGTTATGTCAGAGAGAGTCATAGTAACATATTACGTACTGTAAGAAATATATATTAGAGCGTCTGCTTATTTTAGTTGTAGTTGAAGTGTATTGCATTACAAACCTCATGGAACATTAAGTATAGAATCCTACCTTTTTTTATAAAATCTTTCTATTGATGTTAATAAGCATTAAACTTACAAATTCCTAAACACACAGCATCTAGAGATCTGAAGAGACAGTCAAATCAATGCTTACAACAGGATGAAGCATCTAGAATGCCCAGGTTAATACCACATATGAGGGGTCATAAACATTGTACTAACACATAGTAACAGAAACCTACATATCATATCATCATGAGCCATTGCCTGCCAAAGTCAGGTGGACTTATTATCCCAGATAAAATAAGCACAAAACACTAAATGCTCACAGGACATAACCATGTGGTCCATAAGGCTAGATGATAGGTAATTTAACTACCTAGTGCATGTGTAAGATCCTGGGAGAAGTTCCAAGATGATAAAAGGTTGTACTGTCAAGACAGACTGCACCTCATTAGAACCAAAAGTAGAATGCATGGGAATCTTTTTGTTGAATGTATCAGAACAACTTTAATGTAAAACAGCAGGGGAGAGGGGTTGTGCCCACCTAATGCATTTTGGACAGGGTCATTTAAAGGCCTTTGATAAAGGACCCTGTCCGAAACATGTCAAGTGGGCACAATGGTATGTTGTCTTAATGTTTTTATGTGATTCTCTGTAAATAAACAACAACAAAGCCTTTATTTATGGGTGATGTCCATTTCTGTTTGAGGTGGTGAGTGCCCAGTTTTTAGTTTTTGTGCTCTAGACTTCTTGACTACCTCACTTCTTCCAGTCTTCTTTCACCTTTTCAATCTGGCTTCAAGCGGCCTCACGCTGCCATCTCCTATCAGCTGCATGTCACTGACTTCATCCTTTCTGGGATCGATTAGGGAAATATGACAGCTGCCATTTTCATTGAGCTGGCCTAGGCATTTGACTTGGTGTCCTATCTGCTTCTCCTGGATAAGTGGAACATTGCCTGCCTCTCAGCTCCCACTGTTGACTGGTTCTGTTCCTACATAATGGGCTGCCAACAATCAGTACAGGTTGGTGGCATGTTATCACCTCCCCTCCCCATCCATGATGGAGTCCTTCAGGGTTCTATCTTAGGCCCCACCCTGTTCTCAATTTTTCTGAATGACCACCCCTCCACATGTCAACTTGCATATATACGTGTATGCAGATGACACATTCACCTTCACCTCCAGTCTCTCTACAGCTCCAGTGGAAGTTTTGCTTCAGCAGGATTTCAACAATGTGCTGTGCTGGTTCCATTCTAAACATCTCAATGTCAACACTAAAACAAAGGTGTCGATGACCTTTGGAACCATCCAAAAATTGGACAGGCTCTTGAGACTTATGGTCTTCACAATGCTAGATGGCTCCCTCTGGAAGTAGTGCCATCCTTCAACATGTGACTTGACATTAAGCTTGACTTCATAGCCAAAATTGATGCTATCCATGCTAAACTCTGCCCTAACCTTGATGCCTTGTACCATAACAAAGACTGTCTACCCCTGCCAGTCTGCCATGAGCTGGTCACCAAAATGGTGCTACTGGTCTTTAACTATGCAAATGTAGTCTATGGTATAGGCCCTTCCACTTCCCTAGCCAGACTGGACACCCTCTGCAATGCCTTTTTCACTTTGTGATTAACTCCCCTCCATGTATGTACCACTGCTCCCTCTATTCCTTCTTGTCCATTCTCCCCCTACCTTCACATTGCCAGCCACACAGCATTTCCTTCCTCTCTAAAAACTGGTTTAGTTCCCTTCGATCCTGCCTCTCCTCAATGCTCTCTTCTGCCCCCCCGCTCCATGCTTCCTCCACAAATGGACCAATGAACATTCTCAGTTCCTCAACCCCATTCTTCTGCTGGGTAATCTGCCTTCTCCTATCACTTGCCTTCACTCTGGAATCAGATTCCTGTATCTGTTCACCATTCCACCTCCTTAGGCTCCCTCAAGTGTCAGCTGAAACTACTTCCACCACCCACTTGCACCTGTTTCCCATAGGATATTCCCTATAGTGATTTTGGTAATTTAGATTTTCTATTCTCCTCAATGCAACTGGTCTCTAGTGCACTGTTTTGGCTGCCTGTGCACAGCTTTGATGCCAAATTTCAGTTTTCCACTTGCACTTGTGCTTGCACAACATATTACACTTTAACCTGTTCAGCATTTGTACCAGTGAAATATTCTTGCTGCACATTGTCTGCAGTTTATCTGTATTATGTAATATATTATCTGTATCATGTTATATGCTGTATTATGTTTCACTGTTCCTCCTGTAATGCTTCCCTGAGGTTGCATCTGGAAATGAGCCTCAGCTCAGTGTGCTTTTCCTAGTTACCAGTTTTCAAATAAATAAGTAAAACTCCAGCCACTCTAAGCCAGGAATATCTCCAAAGGCATATGCAGGTGGTAACAGCCCTGGCAGAGGCATAATGGGGTCTATTCACAACCCAGCCACAGGTATGTGTGAAAGGCATGTACCTGACCTGTGCAGCCCCAGACCCAATGACAGGTCCACACCAGCCAGCATTCTTCATTGCTGGCTGCCTGTCTGTGGCTCCACCTCTCCAGTGTGCAGCAGTGTGGGAGAGGAACACAGCTATATGGGCAAGCATCCAATTGGATGCCACTCCTGGGTCATGTAGTGGATCCCTTGCTACACTCGTGCAGGGAATCCTGGGACAGTGCATAGCCTGACAAAGTGTAAACACCAGGCATTTACCCAAAAGGGCATGCGAGCCCTCCCAGACAGCACAGTGGCCAGGTGCTGATGTGTGTGGGGGGCTCCCATTGCTGACACACCCCACCATGAACCCTCAGGAGGACATGTAATTATTTATGACAGGGTCCCCCCCTTGTGCAGCATGGCTCTGGCACAGCACACAAGTGCCATTGTGAATGCATGCAGCATGGGCATATCCCCCTGGCACACCCCCAGTTGACACCTGGTGCAGCTCGGTGGGGGATCCTGTATAAAAGGTGCTAGTGTGCCTGTTGTGAATGTTACTATGGGTCTGCTGAACCCTGCTGCATGGTTTTCAGGTGTATGATTGCCTATGTGGCACAGATACATGGTGCATAGACCATTAGTGAATAGACCCCAATATGCAGAGTGTAAAAGATGCCCTTCAGTATCCACACAAACTGAGGCAGCTTTAGGCAAGTCAGCCTTGGCATGACCATCAGGAAGAGAAGGAATGAAAGCCAGCAGATTTCCATAGCTTATGCTAATATTTAATCAGTTATGACTGATAGTTTGCAATTCATAGGTCTAAGGATGCAACGGCATAAATTATTTTGCCCATAACACCTAACTTACTGAATTCTTTGTCAGGAGGCAAAGTGCCTGTGTGCTAGTGGTTCTGGAATTGTCACAAGCAACTATTATAACCACAGAATCTGTTTCAGACTGGGAATAGAAATGTTGCCAAGTTTTAATTCACTGGCGAAGTTCCGGTGAAGTCAGCAAATTTACCTCCACAGAGCAATCCACAAATGTTTGCAATTAGCCAAAAAAATTCACCTCTGTGACTTTGCCAGTTTTTTCTGTGAAATCTCACCATGAATGGTGGAACTTCACCTGTGAATGTGGAATTTTGCCCATGAAAGGCAAAATTCTGCCATTCGCAGGTGAAATTCTGCACTTTGCCGATTGCTCCAAACTTCACGAATTGTGCTAAATATGTGGACTAATTAGCAGAGTGAAGTTTCCCAGCTTCACCCATCTCTGACTGGGAAGCATAATAAGATTAGCTGATAGAGCAGGATATTGCTTATCAGCCTTTCTAGGTGCTGCAGGCAAGGTATTAGGCCTATGCCTGACAGCAAAGATAGCATCCTGTAAGGCAGAATATACCAGAGGAACTACAAAGGAGGGTGCAGTAAGAACCTCCAAAAGCTTCATTACATTTTTTGTTAGTGGAGTCTTCTTCCTCATCTTCAAATCCCATGGCATCCTGGATTTGCCTGAATAAAGCCTTTAAAGAGGGAGCCTTGGGGTGAGACCTGGGTTAAACACCACAGAGCCCTCACTACATAAGGAGAGAGTAGCGATGGAAAGCAAACCCCTCATAGGGATCATTATTCCTTTTTGTCTTCCTCCAAATCCTTCTTCATATTGAGAAGATCATGACAGTTTTCTACCTCATTGTCATTTGGAATGATGATGGGAGCAATCAATGGAGCAGGTGATGGAGGCAGCGACTGTTACAGAAGAATTGTAGGTGTGTTTCTGGACCCTGTCAATGACAATGGTGCCAACATGGGAAGCTCAGTTGATGGGAAAGTCATTATTGTTGGGGGGAGTGATGGTAACAGGCATCTAAATAGTTCAGAGAATGATGCCCATGCCAGCACAACCAGGGAGTCAACTGCACCTTGCGAAGGGCCTGGAACAACCAATGTTGAAGGGTTATAACCTGATGACAGGGGCTGCACATTGTCCATAGTATGTATGGCAGAAACAAAACTAGACCCTTACCTTGGTGTCTCAACAGTTGGATGGGCTGTAGTCATCACTGCTCGAGTGGATAATGAAGAGGACTTACCCTCCTTCAATGGAGACCTCAATTTCACTGGTGAAGCAGTAGCATTATTTTTGTGCTTGTGGTAATGTCTGGAAGAGGAGGACTTCAATAATGATTTATTCTTGCCTTTGTCCTTAGTCTTCTATGACTGCGGTGGTGACAAAATCACCAATTGCTAGGGTGTATCCTTCCCGGAGGTGGTTGGATGTCAGGAAGAAGCCTTCTGCCTTGGCTTGATCTTCCATGGTCTTGATGGTGATGAGAGTTTCTAAAGCTCTCTTTTGGCATCTCCTGATGGCCTGGTTGAATCCCCAGTAGATTTTGGAGACCCTGTAATTGTGGGACAGGCCCAAGCAGCAATTGCAAACTGTGTAGGTATCATCCTTGTAGATCTTGTAGTTGCAGTTACAAAATCTAAATAAAGGTTGCTTGGATGGTGGCATTAAAGGACAACATTGAACAATGGAAAACATTAGAAAATAATGTCTTGGACAACAACAGTGTTGTTTCTCTGCAAGTCTGACAAGTGGTCAATGGCAGGAGAAAGAACTAAGGAGAAATGGGGCCACCCAGAATTACATAGGCACTGACATTGCATGTCATCGTTGACATCTACCAGCTAGCAAAAGTTTCTGAGTGGTCCTGATGCTGACAGCTTACAGTTCCAATGGTGTGGCCCAGTGGAGATGTACTCAATGAACATCTCCTTGTTCTCCTGGTTTATCTGTCATTGACACTTGACAGGTTGCTACTGAGATGCATTTAAGTCACCTAAAAGTCTAATGTTTTTCAGGTACTGTTCTTCAGTAACCTTTGTCTTAGCTGTTGGTTTAATGTTAGTTGGTGTTGTTGACAAATTTTATTTCCCTTGTGGAGTTCTTCACAGGTTTATGTTGGCATCTCTGCTACTACTAAGTGCGGTCACCAGGAAGTACAAGGTGGGTTGCCATTTCTATGCAGATGACACCAGCTTACATCGTCCTTTCTCTGCTGAGGATAAGAAGCAAGGACTCCATTTGAATGAAATGGGCTGTTCTCTAACACACAGTATGGTTTCACAAAACTTAGATCCTGACATTTCAGCTTGATTGCCTTCTTTATGATGGTAACTAGTGAGGCTGATAGAAGCTGGACAGTGGCTGCAGGCCATCTGAAATTCAGCAAGGCATTTGACACAGCACTGCATGAAAAATGCAAGGAAATGACTTAGAGGTAACTGTTGACAAGAATCTAAAACCAGGCATGCAGCGTGCTGCTGCAGTCAGGAAACAATGCAGTGCTGGAACATGTTAGGAGGGGATAAGGAGCAGGTCAAGGGAGGAGATCTTGTACCACACATGAAGTACTGTGTCCAGCTCTGGTCACCACAGTACAGAAAGGACACCGAAGAGAATGAGAGGATTATGTACGAGGCCGCCCAGAAGACTAGTGGCTTAGGTGGCATGAACTGAGGAAAGACTGGAGGCACTCAAATTACATAAACTAGAAAAAAGACTGCTTAGAGGGGAGCTGGCGACATGATCATCTTTGTTTTTTGAATAGTAAAGGGGACAGGCAGGGTGGACTAGATATAGATGTTTCATCTGGTGAGTGTAAGCAGAACTAGAGTGTCTGCCTTCAAACTGAGGGGAGGATGCAGAATTAGGGGAATACTGTAATTAGAAAACATTGCATTACACAAAAGGAGTCATTTGAATAGCCTACCCAGTGAGATTGTGGAAACAGACATTATTCAGACTTTCAAAACAGGACCAGACAGATTTATGAGGGAAAATGGCAGTGGCGGTTATACAGCATGGGTAGGGTAACATTCCAGCTATTAAACTTGTATGTGGGCCGATACTTAATTTGGGTATATTATTGCCATCTGGATTCTATGTCTCTTCCATCATCCCAGTACTATGTTACTATGTGAATAGCTTCTTATGAGGTTTGGAGTGGATGAGAATTGATAGGCCTAGTCCTAACCCTGAGAAGCCAGAGTTGCTCTGGGTGGGATCGGCTTTACAGCTTGATGAAAGTTGGAGGCCAACCCCCACCTTTGTTGGAAAGGAGGTTGGCCCTTCTTGTCTAACATGGTAAAACAGTAATTTTAAGTTTGGGAGGGACTTCATGTCCATAATGCCTACAATACTGCTCAATGTATGAGGAGCATCTGGAAGCATTACATATGTTCTCACTGGAGACAAGGAGGGAGCAGGGAGATATGATTGAAACATACAAGTTCCTGAGAGGAATAAATAAGGTGCTATCCTCTGACCTGTTCAACAGAGTCTCCAACTCTAACACTAGAGGACATGACATGAGTGGAAGTTGAGGGGGGGCTTCAAGAGGGAGCTTAGGAAACATTATTTTACATAAAGAGTTGTGGAACCATGGAATATACTACCAGCTGAGGTAGTGGAAGCAAGGTCCATGACATCATTCAAGCTGAAGTGGGAGAAGGCTAAAGCATGATCAAAAGCAACAGGAGCAGTAGGAGGCGTTAGGCAGAAGGGGGTTAGGTCCTGGCATCTAAGAAGATCCAAGGAACACGTGGCAGACTAGATGGACCCTTGGTCTCCTTCTGCCATCTTTTTGTCTATGTTTCTAACATTTCATTACCCAGTTGTGCAACAAGTAGACAAAATGCGTGACACCTCAAGAAATATGACACTGCAAGCTCTAAACTCTGTAGAAATAAGTATACTAACACTCATAATGTTTGCTGATAATATAGCATCTTATATCATTATATATTTCTGCTTAAAAGTCTCAGTGGTTGCCTGCCCGGTGGTGCTGAGGGTTGAGGCACTGGATGCCAGACCTTGTGCTTCGCTGGCAACCTGGATTCGGGAATGGAGCCAGATCACCAGGAGTTGGTTGGGGGAGGAAGGACTGAATGTCCCAATGGATGATCTCCTCCTCCTGGGGGGGTGGGTACTGGGCAGTGATCACGCCCATAGCATTGCTGCTGGTTGAAGAATGGTCAGCAAGGTGCAATGGTTCCTCAAGAGTCGGGGTGGGTAGGGTGCTGTGGACGCTTGGCGTCAGCATGCCATATATCTGGACATAAGTCCTTCGCATCGGTACCCTCAGGGTATGGACAAAAAAATGGGAGAAAACCATATGAAAAATCTCCTTGTAGTGAGCATCATGATGCTGTGTCCGCAGTATGTCGGGGCCCAGTTGACAAGACTAGAGAAAGGTAGGGTTCCTCTGGGCTGAGACCAGGAGGAAGTAAAAAAAAAAAGTCTCAGTGGTCAATGTGGAATGTCAGCTTCTAAACGTGGGACAGAGGGTTTCTGAGAGATAAAAATGAGTGATTCACCTTGTAACGTGTGACAGTTGGAAAGTATGATGCTCACCCCGTTTTATAATTAAACAAGTAGGATGCTCCAATATGCATTAATCTGATAGGGTTCCCTGCCCAGCCACCACAAGGGGGGTCTAGGTGTTCTTCTTGACAGCAGCCTGTTATTTAAGTTACAGGTGGCAGCTGTTGTCGGGGGGGGGGGAGTTACCATCTCAGAAACATAGCTAGATTCTACTTGATGCTCCCAGCTGCTAATCTGCCTGCCCTAATGCATGCTTTTACCTCATCAAGACTCATTTATTGCAATTGGTGCTGCATCAGCCTCCCGGAAAATCTCATTCATTACGTGCAGTTAGTTAAGAATGCAGCTGTAAGGTCCCTTAAGAGAGCTGGCCTTATTTCTTTATTTTGTGTGACCTCCATTGGCTGCCAATCAGTGAATGAGTTTATGGTACTGTATTGTTGTTGGTTTGTAAGGCCCTAAAGAGATTAGGACTCATCTACATCCCGCACCTTGTTCAGACCACTTTTGTTCTGAGTGCAGTAGGTTCCTAAGGTCTACAGAGCAGAGGATGTTTTGTGCTTAGTCTGTCTATCTCTTCACTATCAGGGACAGAGTGTTCTCTGTTGAAGGATCAACCCTTTGGAGAAAACTGTGAATGTTCAAAACTATACAGAGAACATAATTACTTGAGGAGACATTTAGAGTTTTATTACTGGTACTTAATGCAGTATTTCCTCCCTGGTTGTTTATGCCTCACATTGCTAGCATTTATGTTAATGCTGTGTATTTCACATTTTGGATTTAATGCGTTGTTAATGTTTGCTTATTTTCCTGGTTAGGCACTTTGTGGGGAACAGCAAACAAGCACTATATAAACATAATATCGGCATTAGTCTACTGGTAAAGGATTGCAATTTTAGTCCTTATTGCTTAGCTACTTACCAGAATAGTACACTAGGGAATTCTTTATGTGCAATAAAAAATGCCAGTTAAATTGTGTATGTCTTAGCAAATTGTGAATTATCATGGAATCCTGTATTAATAGTGCACTGAAATCAATGTAGCCACCAAAGGTTGTGCAGCTGAAATTCTTAATT
The DNA here is from genome assembly GCA_016271365.2 of Neoceratodus forsteri. Lineage (NCBI taxonomy): Eukaryota > Metazoa > Chordata > Ceratodontiformes > Ceratodontidae > Neoceratodus > Neoceratodus forsteri. The sequence goes on along the minus strand of CM057452.1, from coordinate 869,229,193 downwards.
TTTGTCCTGATATAAAAGAATGCAAATGTGCTTCATTTGCAATGAAAGAAAAGGCTCCCAAAAACCAACTAAGCAGCAAAAATGAAAAACATGTGTTTTGTGCCCTTCAGAAAAGTATATGGTGGTGAAACAGGGGCTTATTGACAAGTATGTGTTTCAGAGACCAAGCTTAGGAGCAGGGTCATTGATAACAGTGGTGGTGCTCATGCCAAAGTCCCCAACCTAAGGCTATGAAATGTACTTAAAGGGGTCACAGCATGGCTACAATGAAAATGGGTTATGTAAATTAAATGAAAGAGCACATTCTGCTTCTAGTGCAGATTGGGCAGCACTGGAAACAAAGATTGGTCAGCTTTGTTAGTGTGCTGATTTGACAAAAAGAAGTTACAAGCTGTGGAAAATGACCAAGAGGAATGAATGCAAAGGTGTCAAACATAGGAAAAAATATTACATAGTAGGAACTCACAACCGCATTTACCAGAGATAGTGTTTCATTTCATAGGAAACTAAAGAACTTAAGATATGATCTGCATTACAACAATGTATGCTTATTGGTACCTTTTGACCTCTTTTCACTTTTTCCAACACTCTGGATCTTAAAGGAGAATCATTATTGGTGAATTGCTTTCTTCTTTTGTGGGATGTGTGATGCTGCGTGTTCTGTAACTAATTAATTACCAGGATGAGTTTAAAAATAGGGCTTGTGCCCTAACGGCATCGTCCTGTCTAAAATACAGATTTGACCTACTGTATTTACCTACTTCAGTGCTACCACTCTAAATTGATAGTATCAAAAGTACAAATAAGCACCCGCGGTCACAGACACACAAAAGACTGTTGTTCAAAAACATTAAATAATTCCTTTAATTTAAGATTAAAAGTGCAAAATACATGCTGCCTCAGGAGGTGTTATGAGGTTTACTGCAGAACAAAACTACTGATGTTTCGCATGGCCACTGCCATGCATCCTCAGAGTAGTATGATCACATTCATTTGGTTACTTATATACTACATAATCATGTGACCTTATAACCAATTAATTCATGGCCAACCTTAAGTGGTACCCAATTTAAGATAAACACAGTGCTCTATAATTATATCTTATTATTAAAAATCTTTTGCGTATTTTATGTTTTTATGCTCACAGCATTAGTCACAATATCATACATTAACCAAACACTTGGATTTTTTCTCCATGAGGTTAAATATTCATTGCATTTTGTAAATTGATAACTCAATTATCATTTTTCAAAATATTTCATACATATATAGCATATTTTTCTCTCTTTAGGATATATATATATATGTATATCCACTCTTTGAGAAATATCCAGGTACATACTTCATAATCAATGGTGGTAACTGCATTTATACTAAACCCTTATTCTAATTTCAGAATGTTTTAGATATTACATGTAAACATCATTTTATGTTTTCACTTAACACTTATATTTCTCCAGAAAGGCTGCCAAATCTATGTTCTTATCAAGTCCCATCTCTGTTCTGGCCCCCAGTTCATAAATCCAGTAACTTTCCCTCCTACCTACTATTTTTTCAAAGTTTTCCCCTCTAGGACCCAGTTTTATTTGTTCAATTCCACTAAATGTAATTTCATGTGTATTCTCAGGATGTGTCACTATATGTTGTACAATAGCATAACTGATATCTTCATTATGTATTGCTCTGATATGTTCTCCTATCCTAGTTTTTAAGTCCCCCCCTCCCCGATCCCTAATGTGCCCCTGTTTTATGATATATAGTAATGACCCCTTCTCTGGTGGTTTAGTAGACCTCCACACCCACCCCAGCAGGTAGTGCCCACCACCCTGCTCCTCCCCCATCTTGAAACAAAAGAGCTGGCACCAGTACAATCCTCTTCTCACCTCCGCGGCCAGCACTGACTCAACTGTCACTGAGCAGTAATGTAAAGTGCATGCATTGATAATCACTGAGCATGTATATTTTACATTACTGCTCAGTGACAGCTGAGGCGGCACTGGGCACAGAGGTGAGAAGAAGGCTGTGCCAGTGCCAGCTTTTCTGTTGCAGGATTGGGGGGGAGTGGGGTGGTGGGCACTACCTGCTGGGGTGGGGGCCACTAAACCACCAGGGAAGGGGTCATTATTATATTTCATAAAATGGGGACACATTGGGGATTGGGAAGGGGGGATGCAATACAACCAGGGATGGGGCATAATTATTATATTATAATAGGGGATCACATCGGGAAGGGGGACACAATACAACCAAGATCGGGGGCATAATTATATATTATAATAGAGGTCACATGGGGGGATGGGGACCACTAGAACACCAGGATAGGGGACAATATCATTTTATTTCACAAGGGGTCACATCGGGGATAGTGAGAGGGAGACTGCCTCCCACAGCACATTGCTGCAAACAGGCAATTCTCCCAGAGGAGATATTTCTAAGTTCCCTTAGACCAGCTCAGGCTGGTCTAAGCGTACTTAGAACTTTCCCTCTGGGAGAGTTATGAGAATCCTACATTTGTGGATGTGGCAGCTTGTGTCTGCCACATGCTCCCTAGTGCTGTGTTGCAGCCCATCTTTGGGTGCACAGATGGTGCAAGCCTCATTTGGGGCAGGCAGCCTGTGGTTGATGCAGGCTGCCTTTGTGAATCACACCCTGGGCATCGTTTGGTGCAAGGGACACTTTGCATCAATCACTAGGATTCAAATCCTTTGCACCAGTCTGGGGGCTTTGAGAATCAGGCCCGTTGTCTGCGGAATTGGACACAGTACTCTAGGAGAGGTCTCACCAGTGATCTATACAGCAGTAACACCACCTTCATCTTTCTGCTGGTGATTCCACTCCTTATGCAGCCTAGCATCCCACTAGCTCTCCCACTGCCTTGTCACACTGTCTCGCCAACTTTAGGTCATCAGATAAGATTACTTCCAGGTCCTTTTCCTGTTTGGTGTTAGTTAATACAACCCCCCCATTTTGTACTCTGCCCCTGTGTTTCTGTACCCCAAGTGCATGATTTTGCACTTCTTTGCACTGAAACCTTGCTGCCATATCCTTGATCACTCCTCTAACTTTCCAAGATCACTATTCATTTTTTCCAGCCCTCTGAGAGTCTACCCTATTACAGATTTTAGTGTCATCTGCAAAGAGGCATACCTTCCCTTGTAGCCCCTTTGCAATGTTGCTAATAAAGACATTAAAGAGGACCGGTCCCAGTACTGATCCCCGTGGCACCCAGTTTGACACCCTCCTTTCCACAGAGTGAACTCTGTTTACCACCACCCTCTGTCTCCTGTCCTCCAACCAATTTCTCACCCAGTTTACCACCTTAGGACCCACTTCTAGGCTTCCCAGCTTGTTTACTAGTCTCCTTTGTGGAGTGGTGTTAAATGCCTTACTGAAATCTAGGTAGGCCACATCCACCACTCCACCCTGATCCAATTCCCTGGTCAGCCAGTCAAAGAAATACATCAGATTTGTTTGACATGATCTCCCTCCAGTGAATTCATGCTGCTGTGGATCCTGAAGGCCACTGGATTCCAGATATTTCGCAATCCTCTCCTTCAATAGTGATTCCATTACTTTCCCCACCACCGAAGTCAGGCTGACTGGCCTGTAGTCGCCAGCCTCTTCTTTGGTTCCACTTTTGTGAAGTGGGACTCCATCTGCCCTCCTCCAATCCTCTGGAACCACTCTCGTCTCCAGTGAGTGGTTGAACAGGGCTGTCAGAAGTGCAGCCAGCACCTCCCTGAGCTCCCTCAATATCTTAAGATGCAGCCCATCTAGCCCAATTGCCTTTTCCTATTTCACATTTGTGAATTCCCTCAGAACACTCTCCTCTTTAAATGGACTAGTGTCTACCTCCCTTTCTTTGATGCTCCTGGACCTTATCTTTGCTCCCTCTCCTTCTCTTTCCTCTGTGAACACTGAACAAAAGTACTTGTTCAAGATGTCCACTTTTTCCTGGTTCCTCTCCACCACTCTCTCCTTCCTTCCTTCCTTCCTTCCTTCCTTCCTTCCTTCCTTCCTTCCTTCCTTCCTAAGCCTTACTATCCTTCCCCTAGTCTTTCTCTTTCTGCTTACATACCTGAAAATACCTTGTCCCCTTTCTGCACTGCTTGGTCTATTTTCTCCTCTGTCTGCACCTTTGGGCTCCTAATTGCTTTTCCTGTCTCCCTCTGTTTTTACTGATACACCTCTCTATCTTCCTTTCTCTTTGTCTCCTTATACCTCCTGAATGCTAACTTTTTTGCCCTTGCCTTCCCGGCCACCTCTTTTGAGAACCGTAGTGGTCTCTTTTTCCTCCTGCTTTTGCTTACTTGTCTGTTGCAGAGGTTTGTTGCCTTCCCTATCCCTCCTTATAGATTTGCCCACTGTTCCTCCACTCCCCTGATGTTTTCTTGGGTGCTAGACAATCTCTTTAACATTTGGTTTTACTTCATCCTTACATGTCTTTTTGCTTCATCTGTCACAATATGTCCCACATACCTAATTTAATTCAGTCCAACCTGTCTCTTACCCAGAATTAAACTAAGGCTCATGTCCTAAGCATTATGAAAGGGGCAAGAAAAACCCAGTGTTCTGATTGGTCAATAGCGGTCCAGACCAGTGTGTTAATTGACCAATAACTGCATAGTTTTGGGAAGTGCCTTGCAAGTCCTGAAACTTGTTTTCTAGGCTAAGCTAAGAGCACACAACTATCATTACATTGCTTTAGAATTCTCAGTAACTGTGACATTTGAGGAAAAAACAAAGAAAAAAGTTTCAACTAACAACATGAGTGACTTACTTGCCAGCCAGTTTGACCTGTTTGATGGGACAAACCCAGCTGTTTGGTGTGAGAACCAATTTACCAATTATGAAAATGTATTTAAACTATTTAGATAATATTAAACAGATTACCTGCAATTTCCCTTCTCATTCTTCATAACTGAGGCCATTTTACTGAAAACATGATATTTGTGATTTAGATATTGTCCTGTTTCCTCACAGTTCCTGATTTTGACTTTAGTGGAGATAAAAACAGGAGCATATGAAAATAAATCACAACAAAAAGCTTTTTCACTGGAAGGCTATATGAGGGTACACCAAGTCAAAAAAAGACAACAGTGTAAGAAAAGAAGCTGTAGCACTCACCCACCATAGCTGGCTGGATAAAAGCAACAGGATTGATGCCAACTGGTAATGCAAAAATGCTTTATTCCTCATAAAAATCTGTAGTCAAATTACTCTACAACAAAAGCGCAAAGGTGTGAGTAGTGCCTGCCCCAACATTTCGCACCTGTGCTTGACACTTTTCTAGGGGATACATCCACCATACATTAGCCCCTTCATGCTGTATATACCCGTCTCTGTATTGGCAACCATATCTGATTGGTCTAAGGTGGCCAGTAAAGGTGGACCTGTGCAAACAGAAATAAAGTGCTCAGTGCAAAAACCAAAATGTTAAATACATATGCCTATATACCAATATATAATACAAAATTACATAAAAGAAAAAAATAAAAACTGTTCCTATTACACAGTCCTGAATGACTGTGTGTATCTCATGTGATTCAGTTATGACTCATAAAAATCAAGTCATGACATTCAGGTGAATTTATTAGTCCCAAAAGTCCAATCCATATATTCCATTCTTTCTTTAGTTAACTTTTTTTTTTTTTAATTTTGCTTCAGTATCTTCATCACTAGTGGTTATATTTCTCCAGGACTTAAGTGCAGGACCAAAAATGTCCATGCTGTTCCAGGCGTATGTTCATGCACTTATTACAAATATCATGGCAGTCTAAACAGCTCTTCAGGTATGAACGAAAGAGAACACAAATGAAATATGCAAGTACAAACATCGTTTCACGGTAGTTAACTCATCTGATCCCTATGTTAGCTCTGTTCCAACATTAACGATATGTAAAGATGCTCCCAAGGTATGGGTATTGCTAGCAGTCTCAGAGGACACATTCTTCAGATGTAAACAAAAGGCAGTACAGGTTAAATATACATATACACACTACAATTTGATACTTATTGTCCCATTTAATTGACATGTCAGCATTGCTCCATCACTAACAATATGTAGAGATACAAAGGTATGGGTAACACTAGCCATCTCAAAGGGCACACTCTCAGATCCAAAAAATGGGGGGAAGAGGAGTTTCCCTCATAATTCAATGCCAATGCACAGTTCCTGGTACCATCAATTTGAAGACGTGCATACCTGTCTGGGGAGGGGATGGAAAGGAGAGGCAGTGTTGAAGCCAATCCTCAAAACACAGGAGAAGAAATCCCAGTTACTAACCATGCTATTATAAATAAATCAAAATTTAATGAACGCTGAACAGAAAGAATCTTAATAAGAACAAAAAGCAGAGGGGGTGGTAACCAGATAAAAATAATGCATTCTGTATATGAGTTATTTATCACATTTATTTATTGTATTTATTGCATTTCACCAGGAAAGTGGATTGGTTCAAAGATCCATTTTCAGCCATGCCTGGGGATAAGGGGATACAACTGATCAACAGTACATCAACAGATTGCAAAACATTAAATAAACCATGACAAATATCACATAATACAATATATATGAATTTTTTTGTACATGTTAAAACTGTACTGTATATCTCAGTTTCATAACAGCAAGATCAAGGTACATCAAAGCAACTGCAAGTCAATAGTTACATAGAGTGATCCCAATATTTCAGTACTGTCTTAAGTGTATCAAGATACTTCTGATTATAGAACAGGTGCTGTGTCCAAATGGTCATCAAGACCAGAATAACTCCTTGCCTCAAGATAACAATTAGGAAACTTTCGGTTTTAACAATTTGTTAGCATGAGAGACACCTTTCACAAGTGGAGTCACTTTTTCAATGCAATAAAATTTACTGTATATTCAACTCTATATCTAGATGTCAACAGATGATTTTCAAGTGCATTCATAGGATTGCACTGCTCCATTGCTCTGACATGCTTCCCAACATGAATTATAAACATTCTTTTAGTTTTACCCATGTAATATACCCCGCAACTGGAAGTGGTTAAATATATTACATGGATAGAATTGTAATTTATGAACTTTCTAGTCTGTAAGTCTTTGCCTGTGAGGGGATTCAAAACTTAGTAGTGTTGTGGATAGCTGAACAGTATTTACAATTACCACAAGGAAACACCCTTGCAGAAGAGGTGGTAACCAGTTACCCAATCTACCTGGAGGTGGTTCTTTTAGTTGAACACTATTGGCCAATTGATCTTTCAAAGTCCTAGCCCTTCTGTATACCATCCTCAGTGTAACCACACATATTACTGCCAAAGTGTGGTCAGTTCCCAAGATGAACCAGTTATGTCTGATAACACTCTCCAGTTCTTTGACATCATTTGATAAAGAAATAATCAAGTTGCCATCATCCTTAGTAACAGTATTGCTGCGACCACTACATTTAACAAAAAATTCTTCTCTCAATGTGTTTGTTTCTCTCTCCCTGCCTCTTTGAATAGACATGTCACTGTATCCATGTTTTTTTTTAAATCTCTCAACCATCTCCTGCTCCCATATCTGGTAATTTTGTGCAGTACTACATTCTATTTGATACAGAGAAACAGAAAGATAGGGATACTGTTTTTTGAATGGCATGGATAACAGCTGCTCACATAAGGAATATAATTGTGATCTGTCTGTTTTCTGAACCAATCAGTCACTATGTCTGTGTCTGGACTTTTAGAAATTTGCAAATCCAAAAAAGTTATACTGGTGCTGCTACTCTGCACACTAAATCTCAAGTTTTCAGTAGTGGAATGAAGATATTCCACAAAACCTTGTAATTCACTGTCTGTTCTATGCCATACCAAATCAGGTCATCAGTAAACCCTGGTGCAAATCTATTTTCTGATAGAATTAGTTTGTTTTGCCATCAAACACATATTGATTTTCCCAGCACACAATACACAAATTATCAATACTGGGTGTGAAAGTCACCTCCATTGCTGTCCATTTCCTTTGTAGATATTTTCCTTGCAACATGAATCTATTGCATTCCAAGACTTTTCTGGTTAGTGCAAACCAAAAAATCAGTTTGCTTTTTCATAGCACTTTGCAACCCTCCCTCAGCATTGTATATGTATTGCCCCAGTTTAAATCAACAAAGTCTCTCTTACTGCTGGTCACCCTGGGTGCAAGAAATTAAACTGCAGCTTCCAAACCTGCCTGATGGGGTATGCTTGTGAGCAATGCCTTGTGTCCATAGTGACCAGCAGTGAATCTTGATCAATACACAGATTCTCCAACAACCATAGTGTATCACTAGTATCCTTTAAATATGACCTCAGAGTAGCTACGTGCAGTCTTAAAAATAAATCTACATATTGGTTGAGGGGTTCTTTTAGTGACACTATACTTGAGGTGATGGGTCTCCCTAGAGGTGTTGTGATTGATTTATTCATTTTTGGAAGCATATAAATTGTGCATCTAATTGGGTGTTCTACTATCAAAAATCCCACTCTCCCTTATGTATAACATTTTCATTTAAGACCTCCTCTATAAATCCATCAATTTGCATTTTAAACCATGGTATTGGATCACTAAGGAGGACAGCATAGCATCTGGTATTGCCTACTTGTCGCAATACCTCCTGATTGTACATGCTAGTGTCCATGATAACCATGCTTCCCCCTTATCAGCTGATTTTCTGGTGATACTGACCTTTCCTTAAGACTGTTCAAAGCTTGTCTCTCATTGTTCATTAAATTTTGATACCCATTCATGTTATTATCCTTAAATTTCTCTTTAGTTTGCTTTTCACATGCCTCAACAAATACAGCAATAACTGGATGCACAGAAGGGCAAAAAGTCAATTTATCTCCAAAATAACCCTACTGCATATTTAAACAGTTTTGCAATCCTGCAACAATAGAGGCTTCAGTATAACAAAGGCTGTCAGTTATCTCTCATAATAACAAACTGTTATAAATTTCTCTTCAATTTGCTTTTCACATGCCTTAAAAAATACAACAATGACTGGATGCATAAGATGGCAAAAAGTCAATTTATCTCTAAAATAACACTGCTGCATATTTAAACAAGCTAGCAATCCTGCAACAATGAAGGCTTCATTATGAGAAAGGCTGTCAGTTTTTCTCTCATATAACAAATTCCTAAAATGAGAAGGTTTCTGGATCATTATGTTTGGGGTGAAGAGTTATCCTGGTCTTAAGAACCATTTGGACATAGCACCTGTACTATAATCAGAAGTAACTTGATACATTGAAGACAGTACTGAAATGCTGGGAACACTCTATATAACACATGTATTAAATGTGTTAATTTTATCAGGTTGTCCTTCTTCTACTTTTTGTTCTTATTAATGTTTTTTCTGTTTGTCGTTCATTAAATTGGAATTTATTTATAATAGCATTGTTAGGAATTTGAGAGGAGATTTATTGTCCTGTGTTTTGGGGCTTGGCCTCAACACTGCCTCTCCTCTACCATGCTGATATGTACTTCCTCCAATCAGTGGTGCAAGGAACTGTGCATTGGTACTAGATTATGAAGTGACTTTCCCACTCCACCCATTTTTTGGCTCTGAGAGTGTGCCCTTTGAGACAGATAGTGTCACCCATACCTTTGCATCTCCAAATATTCTTAGTGATGGAGCAATGCTAACATATTGATTAAATGGGACACATGTGAAACTGTAGTGTGTACTGTAATGTATATTAAATCTGTACTGCCTTTTGTTTACATCTGAAGAATGTGTCCTCTGAGACTACTAGCATTACCAATAACTGGGAGCATCTCCACATATCATTAATGTTGGAGCAGAGCTAACATATAGATTAGATGGGGCAACAATTGTGAAACAATGTTTGTACATGCATATTTAATTTATTTTCTCTTTTGTGCATACCTGTAGGGCTGTTTGGACTGCTGCAATTTCTGTTATACATGCATGAACATACTACCAGTTACCCTGAAACAGCACTGATGTTTTTAGCCCTAAAGTTAAGTCATGTAGAAATATAACGACAAGCAATGGAGATACTGAAGCAACATGAACAAACTCTGGCCAGAGCTGATAGGGCTTCAGATGAGGAATTTGGTGTAAAATATTGACAATTTGTTTTTTAATATTTTTACACTAAATTTTCAATATAACCTTGTTATGACCCTGCCTCATGAAGAAGGGCAGAGAAAAAGTTCAGCTCCTGGCCTTTAGGTGATTTTGTGCGGTGACTGTGAAATCAACTTTCAGGATGCAAAAACTAATTTAGGGCAGGAGTTTAAAATGATAGCTGTCACATTCATGAGGTGCTGTAAAGAAATGACTAGGTTGAAAATTTGGTGTAAAATATTGAATATTACCAAAGTTATGAGCCTGTGTTTGCAAAATTCAACATAGCCTCAAAGCTTTGTTCTTTTTTTATTTGAATATTTTTACACCAAATTTAAAACATAGCCTTGTTATGACTCTGCCTCATGAATAAGGTCAGAATTTTCAACTCCTGTCTAAAAGGTGATTTCATGCAGGGATCGTGAAATCAACTTTCAGGATGTAAAAAAAAGTATTTTGGCCAGGATTTAAAAAGTAACAGCTGTCACATTCATGAGGTGCTGTAAAGATATGGCCATGTTGTAAATTTGGGGTAAACATATTGAAAATTACCAAAGTTATGAGCCTGCATTCACAAAATGCAACGTAGGCTCATAACTTTATTGTTTGATATTTTTATACTAGATTTTCAACTTAGCCTTCTTATGATGCCACCTCATGAACAAGGATAGAGAAAATGTTCAACTCCTGCCCAAAAGATGATTTTGCACAGGGACCACAAAAATCACCTTTCGAGATGTAAAAAAACATATTGGCCAGGATCTGAAAAATGACAGCTGTCACATTCATGAGGTGTTGTAAAGACATGTTGTACATTTGGGAAAAAAATATTGAAAATTAACAAAGTTACAAATGTGCGTTCGCAAATTTCAATGTAGGCTCATAACTTTATTGCTTTTTAATATTTTTACACCAGATTTTAGACATAGCCTTCTCATGACCACACCTCATGAAAACGGCAGAAAAAATGTTCAACTCCTGCCTCAAATGGTGATTTTGTGCAGGGATTGCAAAATCACCTTTCGGTATATATTTGCCTAATGCCAATGCAAATGTTCAGGAGGCGGGGTCCCAAAAAAGGCATGTTGAAAATGTGGAACAAAAATATGCAAAAATGCCTATGTTATGCTAATAAGTTCAAAACCCCAATGAAATACATTGAACCACATACCTGCTTCTTCAGTTCATGGTTCAGCATTGAAGAGTGAAGATGTGTCTGTGATCCAGAGACGATTATGGCATTGTACCCCCGATGAGTAAATAATGGCTTGGGGGGGTGGTGGGTGTTGAGTGGGAGGGTCAGGTGGGGGGGTCAGGAATAGCCACAAAAGTCATCGATGGATGGTTTTCTTTTTATAGGTGGAAAAAAAAATCATGACCAAGGATTCTCGATCATGACGCTGGGGGCTTGGGCACCCTCAGTGTCACTGTTATGTTTCTGGTGGGGTGGAGTGTCGGGTGCTGAGAGGGAAGGTCAGGTGCATGGGAAAAAACATTTATATTAAAAAAAGGTTACGGTGGAGCACAATCATGACACTGGGGGATTGGGCATCCCTAGTGTCATTGTTATGTTTCCTGGGGGGGGTTATGGGGTGGTGGGTACTAACAGGGAGTGGAGAGTGGGGGGGATGTCCATAATTTTAAATCAAAATAATTGGCAGTCATGGTGGAAGACGGAACACTCTGCCATGTCCAAGATGACTGCCACTCTCTACTGTGCATGTGCTAGTGGTCGAGCATGTGCAATACAGTTTGGTGGCCATCTTGGAAACAGCAGTGTGTGCTGTGTTCTGTTGTGACTGCTGACAGAGTAAAACAAATAGTGCAGCATGCCTTCCAATGGAGACAATGAGCAGAGTGTTTCACGGATGCAGAGGTGACTGTGTTGCAACTCCAACATGTTGTTCGATCAGAAGGAATATGCTGAGTTCTTTTCTGATAGCAAGAGGTTCACAGGGCTATGCCCACTGCAGCCCTAAAAATGAGCTAAAGAAAGAATGCAATATATAGAATGAACTTGTGGGACTTACAATTCAGCTGAATGACATGACTTGATTTTTTGAATCATAATTAAATCACATGGGATATACACAGCCATCCAGGACTGTGTAATAAGAATTGTTTTTAATTTTTTTTTCATAATTTTGCATTATATATCGGTATACTGTATGTATTTATTACTTTGGTTTTTGCACTGAACAGTTTATCTCTGTTTACACATGTCCAACTTTTACTGGCTACCTTAGTCTAATCAGATATGGCTGCTTATACCCAGATGGGTATATAAGAAGGGGCTAGTGTATTGTGGACATAAAAAGTATCAAGTGCAGGTGCAAAACATTAGGGCAGGCACCATTCACACATTTGCACTTTTGTTGTGCTAACATTTGACTACATATTTTAAAGTTAGGGATGAAGCATTTTTGCATCACCAGTTGGCATCTGTCCTGTTGCTTATATCCTGTCAGCTATGGAGGGTGAGTGCTATAGCTTCTTTTGCTATCCCAATAAAAAAAAAATCCCAGAGACTGGAGAATCACTTTCAGATACTGTAAGGAGCCCAGTTTTGCAGGTTAGATGGGTTTAGATTATAGATTGATTAGAAAGGTAAGATTGAAGCCAGGAAAGAAGGGCCCTGTCATACTATATTGTTCCAGGCTGGAAGGAGTACAATGATGGATGGTATAAAAGGTTACACTAAAACCAAGTAAAACTACAATAGTAAAGCAACCCTTGTCAGAGAGAGAGAGAGAGAGAGAGAGAGAGAGAGAGAGAGAGAGAGAGAGAGAGAGAGAGAGAGAGAGAGAGAGAATGACCTTCACTACTAGGAGAAGAGCAATCTTTGTACTTTGACCAGGTCAAAACACAGATTGAAAAGGATCATGCATGCTATTAGCAATAAGGTTAAAAGTAAGGTGATTTAATGCTGCTTTTTCAAGACTTTTACACAGGAATGACAGATTAGGTATAATGGGTAATAATAAGCAATTACATTGGGGTCAAGTGAAGGTTTTTCAAGATCTGTATTCTAACTGCACCTTTTAGTTTCTCAGGGTAAATACAAGTTGAAGAATGAGTATAGCACAGTTAAGGGAATCATTTATGAATAGCATCCTTCATATAGTAGTTTGAAAGCCCATGATAAGATATTTTAAGTCAGGCATTGAGTTCACTTCACTTAAAAACACAGAGAATTATTTATTGTTTATTGAAAATATTCAGAAACAACCTTTGAGCTAAATTGCTCTTTTGCAAAGGCTCCATGTCATATGAGAACAAAACTGTAGAGAATACAGAGTGCAAATTTGAAACAGGGTTAAGATTCATCAGCTCAGGGGAACCTCATTGCTAGGCAAGTGGTTACATATGGTTGACATAAGTAGGTCTGGAACACTATACAAATAAATAACCCATTTACACAAAGTTGAGGTGCTTTCTGATACAATATTACACAGTCATGTTAATACATATATGAGAAGATCAGGTACTAGCATAGTGTAGAGTAAGCTCAGAAACCCAGAAATTATGTCACCTCTGCAGTTCAGGTCAGGTCAAGCAGTGGTTAGCTGCATTCTGGGCACTGCTAGCTCTGAGGGCCCATTTAAACTGTGAGATCTTTGGTAAGCTGGTAATACTGGCAGGGAGTTCATTAAGCCACATGGCTGCCCTGTTAGTAAAGAAGTGCTGACCCATGCTCGTTTGTCACGATGGGCTTACTAGGGCCTGCTAGGTCATGTTCCATGTAGTGTAGGAGTTATGGATGGGCCTAGAAGCTAAGGCTGGGTGGTGTAAGACCTAGAAGTGCTTTCTTGACCAATAGGATTGTTTGGTAGTGGAGCCTGGAGATGAAGGGGAGCCAGTTTGTGAGGGCATACAGATTGCAGTTGTGTGTGTATTTATGAGACCCAGTTACAAAGCGGCATGCTTTATTCAGCAGCAACCTGACTCTATCTAAGACCGTGTCGGTGGCTGACCCATAGATTAGGAGATCATAGTCAGTGAAGGAGAGCACAGAGCTGGATACTGCCAGGCATTCGGCCTCATTAGTTAGATTCAGCCTTTGTCTGTAGCGTGCATCCAGCTTCTTATTACCAATTTGTACGATGTTGTCAACATGTTCTCTGAATGATAGGTTGTCATCTAGGATAACACCCAGGTATCTGAAAGTTTTTACTTCCTCCAATTGGGTGCCCAATGCGTTGTGCAAGTTAAGAGGAGCTGATCTTTTCTGAAGGTGTTCCCCTGTGAAGAGCATAGTTTTATTTTTTTTATAAATAAAAACAAGTTTATTGTACTTAAACCAAGATTCTAGGGCCTCAAAGCTGTGCTGGAGTTCTTCAGTAAGAAACATAGAAACATAGAATTTGACGGCAGATAAGGACCGCTTGGCTCACCTAGTCTGCCCATTTTCCTACCTAACGAATAAACTGCAGATCCTAGTTGACCAACAGCCTACATCCTCCTAACCCCCACTAGGACTGCCTTATGCCTGTCTCATGCATTCGTGAATTCCCCCACTGTTCTTGACTCCACGACCTCCTCAGGAAGGCTGTTTCATGCATCCAGAACCCTCCCCATGAAAAAATACATCCTCACATTACCTCTGAGCCGCCTCCTTTATCTTCAAATTGTGCCCCTTTGTTCTTGCACATCTCTTTTTCTGAAAGATAATACTCCCTTGGACTTGTTGATTCCCTTGAGGTACTTCAAAGTTTCTATCATGTCTCCCTTTTTTCCTCAAGGGTATAAATATTAAGCTGCTTTAGTCTCTCTTTGCATGTCTTCTGGTGCAGACCCTGCACCATTTTGGTTGCCCTCCTCTGGACAGCCTCCACTCTATCTATGTCTTTGCGGAGATGGGGTCTCCAGTTCCACACACAGTACTCCAGATGGGGTCTCACCAACTGTCTGATAACAACTTCCTGTTTTCTACTGTTGATGCCTCTACCTATGCATCCCAGTATACCCCCAGCCTTCCTTACTGCCTTCTCATGTTCCTTGCCCACCTTTAGGTCATCTGATATGATTACCCTATGGTCCTTTTCCATTTTTACTGTTGTCAGTATCTCACCCCCCATTGTGTACTCTTCCCTGGGTTTTTGTTTCCCAGGTGCATTACCTTGCACTTCCTTGAATTGAATCCAAGCTGTCATACTTCTGACCATTCCTCCAACCTTGCCAAGTCCCTTCTCATCCTTTCCACTCCATCTTGTGTATCAATCCTGTTGCAGATCTTTGTGTCATCTGCAAAGAGACATACAGTACTTTTCCTTCCAGTTCCTCTGCAATGTCACTCATAAAGACATTAAAAAGGACCAGTCCCAGTACTGAACCATGCAGTACCCTGCTAGTAACCCTCCTTTCTTCACTGTGGACTCTGTTTACTACTACCCTTTGTGTCCTGTTGTCCAGCCAATGTTTTATCCAGGCTGCCACCTTGGGACCCACTCCAAGTAAGTAAGTAAGGTTGATGTGTAGAGGGCTGCTGTGGTATATCACCACATCATCCGAGTATAGCAGCATCTTTGACCTATTACTCACTCTAGACTGGCTGTTGATAAACAGGCTGAAAAGAATAGGTCCCAAGATTGACCCCTCGGGACACCCACTGTGATGCTCCTATCACTTGAGAGAACCCCATTTATATTTACTGTCTGTGATCAATCTGCAAGGTAGCACCTGAACCATGAAGCAGCTTCCTCAGAGAGGCCAAGAGAGTGTAGTTTCATGAGTAGCAATGGGTGGGCTATGAGAACGAACACTTTGGTCTGTGTAGATAGCACCAACTACTTGCCCTTTATCCAGGGCCTCCTCGTGGAAAGAGTTTGTATACTCAGTAAGAGCCATGACTGTACTGGCTACTGTCTAAATCCATGTTGTTCCACGCATATTAGGTTATACTTGTGTAAATACTCCATGAGCTGATCTGACACCATCCTTTCTAGTGCTTTAGACAGAGGGAACAGAACTGAGATAGTCTTGTAGTTAGTGACATTTGAGTTGTCACCATTCTTAAAAACAGGTGTGACTATTGTTTTCTTCCAGACCTGGGGAAATTGGGAGAAACTCAGTGAGAGTTTGGAGTTTTTTTGTAGGGGTGGAGCTACTTTGCACAGGGCTATAGCTAACAGCATCATATCAATCCCATCACTACTGATCCTGGTTTTAGCAAGAGCTCGCTTAATTTATTTGATGGTTTCCCTTAAGGTGACACGTCTGAAGTAAAATTTAAGGATGATGAGGCTGGTACCCTTGAGAACCTCCCTGGCCATTTGTGTGTGGGGTTAATTGGCAGGGATCACTGAGCTTAGGTCAGTGAAGGCTCGACTGAACGCTTTGGTTATATCTGTTGGGGAGGTGAACACCCCTCCTGGGGTGCTTAGCATAATAAGTGGGGCCTTATGACTCTTTCCATTAATTCTTTTAGGGTAGCCTAGAATTTCTGGCTTGCTATGGCTGTCTTTAAACTGGGCTTTGTAGAAATAAAAGAATCAGGACCAAAAAAGATGATAAACCCAACAAGTCTGCCCTGATGCCCTACAACATATTACTGAGAATGATGTTTTCCCTCAGAATCTTCCATTTCCTACCACCCTCTTGTTCCTACTAACTCCTTTAAGAAAATAATTTCCCACTGTGTTTTGAACCTGGTCATAGTATCAGCATTGGCTACATTGGTGGGCAGAAAATTCCACCCACTCTTTGAAAATATACTTCCTTATGTCTTGTTTAAATTCTTACTTTTGGATCGACTTGGTCCTCTGGTTGATGAGCTGTTCATCAGCTTGGAAAACGCTGTGGACTTCTCCCTGTTGTACTCCTGTATTTATTTGTATGAATGTCATTGATTATAGATCCTACATACAGCCATGCTCCATTGAACTAGAGCTGACAGGCACTGTAGGCCTCTGTGGGGAATTTTTCCATAGCAGGGGTCACCCATATTATGCATGCTTAGACTCAGCCCCAGGGGTGCTGCCTTTATAAGGTAGGCTGAACACCATCACCTTCAGTTCTTTTCTCCTGATGTCAGGATTTGATAGTAGGTCTCCCCTCTGGCTTTTCACCTGATTTATTTTTGTCTTTCTAGTTGACGGTGGGACTTTCTGTCCATTCTGGTTTTCTTTTGCAAACGTTGTTCCTTAAATAAGGAGAACCTGTGTTTGTTGTATGTTTGTTTATCATCATCTGTTCTGCAGTATGAACCCTACAGATATCATTTTTGTGGTTGCACTATCCCCAACAACCCCTCCACTTGACTCTTTCTGTGTTTCAGAACTTTCTTTTTTGCTGTTTCCTGCTTAAACACCATGGTCTGGATTTTCAAACCCCCAGAAATTGGCTCAGATGCAGGGAAAAACAGGTGCAAGTGGGGTGTCCCATGTGTAGCCAAATTTTTTCCGCAGGTGCTGCATTTTCAAAGCTGGAGCTGGTTTACACCTGGATCCATGATTTATGGCAGCTTGCAGCCATTTTTTTGTGCAGCTCTGTCAAAATGTTGGACCAAGCATGACATCCCCCTTCAGCTGCACCTGCCACCCGAGTAGAGCACAGGTTGAAGATACAAATGTCCCCAGGTGTGGAAAAGCTATAATGTAGCAGTGGCTGCAGCATGGGATTTAGTTACAGAATGGAAGAAAATCAAGCCCCACATCTTTAGGGTTTCAGACCAGTTTTCTGTACTGAGTTTGGCTGCTTTCAGTGCAATTGAATCCTGTTACTTTCACACATGTTGCTCTAGCCTACTTACCCATAGAACCTGAAAATGTCAGACTGGGGCTGTGTTTTGCTGCAAAAAGGTGAGCTGGCTGTATAAGGTACTAATTGGTTCCAGCTATGTTTAGAAAGGTGAATTAACCTAGGTCAGATTACACCCTGGCTCTATACCTGCTTTTTCTAATCAAATTGATTTCCTTTGTAGCAAGCTTTACTTTAGTGGGGTTTTTGGGTTTGTTTTTTTGTTTCTTTGCTATCTCCTTTCTGTTGTACTAGGCTACCCTGGTAGGTGCCCTCCACCCTGCCACTTCCCAGTTGCCTTGTCTGGAGCATTTCTGGGGAGGGGGGGCATCCATTTCTTTCTATTGTCTGAATTCTGGGTCTGGCTGCATTTGAAATTTCCTTCTTTTGGTTAGGCTTGCCTTTGGGCTTCTCTCCCAGGGATTCCCTGGCTAGTCTCATTTTGTTGCCTTTCTCAGGAGTGCTCTCTCTGGTCAATTGTTAGCCACATCACACCATGTATCCTCTGCTGTGCTGCCTGACTTTGGGGTCCTTTACCTGTAAATTGGGGTCTACTGAGTGTTGTCCTGCAAGACGTCTGCAACCCAGCCCACCCCTGTTGCCTAGTCATTGAAGCTTTGTGGGTCTTTTCAGTCTATGGCACTATGTCCTTTGGCCTGCTGTGCATGGCTGTTTCTCAGTGGTGAGCTGTTTTCCAACCCTGGTCATCTGACCTGGGATATCTTGTTGTTGCTGTTTTTTCTTTATAGGCATTCTTGTGAGCATTCCCCCTTTCTGCTGTCTGTTCACACTAACTAAGGGTGTTGTGCTATCCTTGTCCTCCTCTGCAGTGGTGTAGCTAGGAAAATTAAACTTGTATGCCATAACCCTTTGGTGTCTTTTTGCTACCCCTTCCCAATTACAGACATGCCCATATTTGTTACTTACATGACTTGTTTAGTACGTGTCATATTGCACTTCATGAACTGTATAATAGCAACAAATACATCAGTGCTTGGTTTTATACATTTAACATTATGTTTAGTTAAAACAGAGCACACATTTATATTACAGCACCAGTGTGTGTGTGTGTGTGTGTGTGTGTGTGTGTGTGTGTGTGATATCAAACAGTAGGAGTGACCCAAATCTTTGGTCAGGGACCATTATGCCACCCTCTTCTAACTCAACTTGTAAGCCATGATTCACTTGATGTATGCATTTCTATGCCATTGCTCCTTTGTGGGTTTTTTGCCTAAGGTATCCAGGCACTTTACCCTTATTTTGCACAAGGCATGTGATATATATGATTAGATTCTTTGCCCTATATGGGCTGCTGCATTGTGATATGCCTGGTACTGTATCTGCCTAGTCCAGTACAGTGGGCAGGGCTCTCCAGGGTATGTTCTATCAGAGGTTTCCACACCATTATTCCTCATGTTGCTTTGCACTGGGTGTTAAACCTCTCTCTCTGGTTGTCTGGTCCAGGAAGCTCTGTGGATTGTGCCAGTCCATGACATTCTCCCGGAGGCAAAGGAAGAATTAGAGATGTTGTGGGTCATCCTGGAGACAGGTGCTGGTGCCACTATTCATACAGGGGTGGTAAACAGACCTCCAGCACAGGGAGAAGAGTTGGATAAGGCACTTGGAGAGGACATTATCAGGATAGAAAATAAGAGAGAAGTGCTGCTATTTGGTGACTACAGTCTGCCAGATGTGGACTGAAGCCTTCTAGCTGCAGCTTCGGCAAGGAGCAGGTCCACCGTTCACTCTTTACAAGGGGCTTTCCCAGGCAGCTAGTCAACAAACACACTTTGGATGGTGCAGTGCTGGACCTGGTGCTTGCAAACTGGGACAGCACTGCAGACATCCCAGTGGACACTCCTATAGGTACCAGTGATCACTGTACTACTGTATGTGGTTTAATGTAAAGATGAGAGCAGAAGGCAAACCACAGAAGGACAAGGGTCCTGGACTTTAGGAGGGTAGATTTTCAGGAAATGGGAGACTGCCTCAGAAACTCTCTGGTGGGGGTGATAACTGGGAGGGGTAGAGGAAAAAATGAGAGAGAACATCATTAAGGCAACCAGCTTATGCATGAAAGAAGTGAGTAAATGCAAAAGGAAAAAGTGACTATTATGATACTCTAGCAAAGTAGCCATAGTGGTGAAGAAAAAAGGGTGGCATTCAGGAGGTGCTGTTTTTGGATTTCCTCCACCAGGTGAGCTCTTGGGTGTCTCCTTGTCCAGAAAGGCTGAGCAGTGCTGTCCTTGGGACATGTTGCACTACTCTTCACACTGGTTGTGAGGGATCTTGGTTGCCTTGATTTATACCCCAAGCTTGTGAATGCTTAGCTTGCCTGGCAGCCTGTTTAGATCCAACCTCTGGTCTGCAGTGCCTCGATGGGCAGATGTTTAGTCTATAGTCCTTGGAAGTCTGACTTCCCAGCCTTAAACTGTCCTAGTTGCAACAACAGTTGCTCGAGATGGACCTTGGATGAAACAATATATGGGCACTAGGCCCTCAAGGTTTTCTGTGGTCTGGGTCCTTTGGTATTCTGCACTTTTATATCTGCATCCTCAGGGTTACATACAGCAGCTTACCAGAACTTCTCTGGCAAAGTCCCAGCATTACATGCCTCATGTTATGACATGCATACTGGCTGGTACTTATGTCACTGTTGCATGCTGTTGTGTGGTTCAAGGTCTGGGAGAGGATTGCCACTTCAGTCAGTTTGACTATGTTACAGTATCACCCCCAACATGGTCATGACCTCTGTTTTCTGTTCACATTATTTTCCTGGCATAGCGTCTGGATATCAAATCAAATTAAATTTTATTTATAATGCACTTTTCAACAAAGTGCAAGTACATAACAAAATAATAACCATCACAATAAATACAAATATAAAAACAGTTAAAAGGCAACAAGGTGACCTATTCAAAGGGATATACATCCTTCAGGGTTAATTGTCCATTTCTTGGGACCACATTCTCTGGGCCTGTTGGTTACAGCTTTTTGACTAGTTTTGCCATTTGATGTATACACAGAATAGCAGTTATTTACCAAATGCTTTTGCTGTGGTTGCCACCACTTTGCACCAGGAGACACAATGTGTTTTCTGTTTTGAGGAAGCTTGGCTCCAGAGGGGAGGACATCCTTAGCTGATTAGACAGCACATTCCCTACTATGAACTGAACAGCTGCAGGACAGCCTAAGAGTTCTTGTTTCAGTACATTAGAGTAGTTCTGGACTTGTTCCAGCTGCTGAAATTTCAGCCCATTGTCTGGGTGTGTAGCACCTGTGCTGGAAAGTCATGCAGGTCAGTAAATGAGAAATATCTAACAAAACTGCATCTAGAAGTAGTACACTTTGCTGGACAGTTCACTCTGTTGGTTGACAGGCTCAGCTACTCTGCTATATAGCCCAACAAATGGGATCTGAAGAAGGGTTAGTCAATAGCCTGTTTGACCCATGGGTCAGGTTAGAGTTGGTCATTTTACATACCCACACATCACAAATCTGCTAAGTCTTGCTCATTTACTTTGGGACATGGAGATTTTCAGCAAGCCGCATCATCCCTGTACTGGAAAGGAAGGTACTTTTATGCATTTTTATCCATCACTCTGATTCAGAGGGTGCTGGTCAAGTTCAAACAGGCCTCAGCAACAATGATTCTGGTAGCTCTTCTGTGACCAAGGCAGATCTAGTCATCTCTGCTATAACAAATAGCAGTGGAACTTCCAGTACAAGGGCCATTTGCAGCACCCAGACCAACCATCCTTACATTCACATTCTTTGATCCTTAAGATGTAGAAATTTCCAATTTTGATGTTTCTGCAGGGGTCTCAACTGTCCTTTTTGCAGCCTAGAAAGCCTTCCACCAAGAACACCTGTTCTCTGGAGTAGAGCTGTTTCTGTATTTGGTGTCAGGCTGCATCATCAGACCCCTTCACTTATCCAGTTCAGCATGTCATGGATTACCTGCTTTCCCTGTCCCAGGAAGGAATTCCATATTCCTTGGTGAAAGCTCTCCTCCTCAGCCATTTCAGTTTCCATACCTCTGCAGAAGGCTAATCCATGGCACAACTGGATGTGGTTTGCAGGTTTCTGAAATGTCTACTGCATGTTTGGGTGATTCCTAGGCAGGGCCACTTGTCCTGCTTGCCACATCAGTCCTGATTTCTGTGGCAAGGTTTCTAAACTTCAATGGCAGTTTTTTTTTTAAATCCCTGTGGCATGACCTCTTTATTCCTGTTGTAGAATGCAGTGCCACCATTGACTTAAGTATGTACTGTATGTCACCAATTATATCACATGCTGTGCATAGATGAGGGTTCAAAGGGTAAAAAGGGAAGGGGAGAGAGCCAGACACTATGGCAAAACTGTATAAATTGAAAGAAAAAATCACCAAAAGCAGTGAATTCAATGGCACTACATATATTTATTCTGTGATATGTCATCAGTTCTGTGGAAAATTCTGCAGCTGTGGAATTGTAGAATTTCAGGGGCTTTTTTCCTAGGATTTTGCCAAAGTTTTTGCCTCAGGTAGTATTAATTCTTTCTGAATGTTCAACCTGTTAGTCTGCCTGTTTTCTTTCCTAACCCTCAGAATCCAGGACAGGATTTGCATGTCATTATGGCCCCATTTGTATGCGGTGTGCCGATCCCTGGTGGCTTGAACCTGGTGCCCTGTCAGGCTACAGCTGTCGGGGACCGATGCCCCCTGTTCCTCAGCGGGCAACGTGCCCCATCACTCCATTGTGGGCATATGTTTAAAATATCCCTGGTGGTCCAGTGGACCCAATTCCTTGCCCGATGATGGACATAAGAAATAAACAGCCCTGGTGGTCCAGTGGACCCGATCCCCTGCCCGATTGTGGGCATGAGAAATAAACAGCCCTGGTGATCCAATGGATCTGATCCCTTGCCTAATCGCTGGCATATGAAGAATTATCCCTGGTTGTCCAGTGGTACCCCCCTCCCCACCTGCCCACTGAGCCCCACCACCCTGCAACCTCCCGGTCACCAGTGGGCGGCAGCTCCCCACCCACAAGCCACCCGGCCCACCCATACGACTGACAGTGTGCGAGTGCGGCTGTCGCCCTATTGGTCCACTGCATGGGCCAATGGGCATGCAGATCTGTTGTACTGTACATAGCTCTGAAATGTGAATGAAGCATTCTACATTTGTGAGACTGTGTAGTATAGCATGGTATGCACACCAATTGGCCCACGAGACTAATAGGCATACAGCCATACCTGTATGCTGTCAGTCAGTGGGCGGCTTGCAGGCAGGGAGCCCGGGGCTGCAGGGTGGCGGGATCAGCGGGCAGGTGGGGAGGGGGGTACCACTGGACCACCAGGGATAATTCCTCATATACCCATGATTGGGCAGGGGATCAGGTCCACTGGACCACCAGGGCTGTTTATTTCTTATACTCGGGATTGGGCAGGGGATCAGGTCCACTGGACCACCAGGGATATTATTTTCTTATGCCAGCGATCGGGCAGGGGATCAGGTCCACTGGACCACCAGGGATATTACATTTATATGCCTGTGATTGGGCGAGGTGGGGGGCACAATGCCTGGACTGTGTCCTGGGTGGCCGGGTGTCCACCCACAGCAGTCGGCTGCCGTGTTGCACCCAGCAATACAGCAGACCACTGGTGGGTGTCCCCTGACATGTTTCTGTTTCTGACGGGCACATCTTTGCACCCCACTGTGCGGCGCATGGCTGGTTTGTGCCTGCATATACGCCACACATCCCGGGTGAATATCGGGTGTGCTGGTATATGCATGGGCACGCCCTGCACTTGGCGCAGCATACATTACTGGTGTGCCCGTATCAGGGATTGCGTGAAGCAACCAACCCCTTTGAATATCGCGCTGGGGTGCATCAGTGGGTTGCGCATGGCACAACACTATTTACTAAAAATACCACCAACAGCTTAATCTGGTTCAAGGTCAGTTGGCATTCATTTGTATCCCCCTCCCCCGGGTCGTGCCTGAAAATAGGCAGGATTTGTCTAGTGCACTTACCCGGTCAACAAAAACTAAATAAATAAATAAAAACCCCTTTGAATATCCCACCCATAATCTATTTCCAACTATCGACCCATAGCCATTATCTCAGTCTTAAGCAAACTTCTGGAAAAATTGGTCTCTGTACAAACTGTCACTTATCTTCATAATTGGAAGCTCCTCTCTGCTGCTTAGCATGGTTTTAGAAAGGGTCACAGTACTTCCACTGCCCTTATCAAATTCATAAACAATGCCAAGATCACCATGGATAACACTCTTCTTATCGGTGTGGTCCTTATCGACCTCATCAAGGCCTTTGATCTAGTTGATTGCTTTCTCCTCACTTCAAAGATGTTCTTTCTTTGCTTGTCTGCTGAAGTGGTAATGTGGTACCAGAGTTATCAAACTAACAGGCTACAATTTGTCAAGTACGGCTCCGCATCGTCTACTTACTCTACTATCAACATTGTTGCACCCCAAGGCTCTATATTTGGCCTTCTGTTGTTTTCCATTTTCATTAATGACATAACTTCTAATGTCTCTTTGTGCTCCATCTTATTATATGCGGATGAACTGGTTCTCTATACCAGCTCTAAACACCTCTCTATCCTGAATACAACTCTAATGTCAGATTTCCACTGCCTTCACAACTGACTCTACAATAATAAGCTGGTTCTAAATACTGACAAATCAAACTTCATGCTGTTTGGCTGTGCTCCAAGACTAAATAAAAGCCCAGGACAACTATCCATCTCCTGCACTGACAATCTGCCCCTTAGAAACATAAATACATCAAGAGAAAAGTCTCTCTAGTACAGCCATTGCATCAAAATAAACAAAGTCATATATTAGTATTCTGTTCTTTGGGGGAGGCCAAAGCCCAGAATAAGCTTACACTAGAATTTTGAAGCAAACAATATACTGGTATGCTGGCCCACTCACCCCTAAAATATAATAATAGCAACTGCTAGCAATTCCATTTCAAATTCTTATTTAATTCATCAGTAGCATCCAGTCAGATCTCATTCTACGTTTCAGGATATGTCCCTTCATCAGGAAGACTGGTTCCTTTATAATAAAACAATATATTTAGAACACATTTCATTTATAACAAAATAAATATTATTATCAAACTGTTTTCTTACTGTATATATGTG
This sequence comes from Neoceratodus forsteri, assembly GCA_016271365.2. NCBI lineage: Eukaryota > Metazoa > Chordata > Ceratodontiformes > Ceratodontidae > Neoceratodus > Neoceratodus forsteri. Next base: position 869,204,204 of record CM057452.1, on the reverse strand, counting down.
TTTCCAAAACAAGGAATCTAAAAACAGGCCCTTACATGTATCTGTATCTTTGTGCATATTAAATTCGACTCCCACCACTTTCTCCTGGTATAAAACTATAGGATAATATGCATTACACCAATGACTCTCAAAACAATTTATAATTACTTAACAATGCTGCTTCACTGTGTCTGTGTCTATATTATCAGTTCTTTCCAGCTTATGGTCTGTCATTTCCTGGTACCAATAAGTTCACGAACTAGCACAAGTATATCACATCAACCTGTGCATGCTTTTTATTTTTTTAGCTTTGCCACTTTGTCATTTCCTGGCTTTTCTTAACTTGTAAAAAACATGTGCAACTGTGTTTTAGCTTATTCCTTAGTTACTGCACTTGCTGAAAATGTTTTTCTCTCAGGAAGCCCACAGTGCTTGTTTCTTAGGTACCTGTTTACTGATATTCAAAGCTCAATCACATATATTTTAACTCAGACACAAGCGAGAGCATAACGTAATCATATTTTGTAGCTCACCACAGTTCCTATACTGCATAATGTCTAATAAATGCTCTACTTACAGCAGAACAATCCACTGAGTGTTCCTAGTGGGAGTAACGCAAGGCCTCCTCATTCTGTTTAAATAGGCAGAGTCCCACCTCCGAATCTGGCTAATGACTCTGACACCATGTGTAGGCTAATTATGCCTGCTTGAGTGCCAGACCCCTTCACTGTGGCACCAAGTACCATAATACTTGGTGTCAGTGGTGCCCAGGTATTATTCTCATCAGTTCAACTTAACTATGTAACATTATCGAGTACTTTATAAACTTTATACTTTATACTTCATAAACTATTTTATTTTTCAACAGGAAATAATTTCCACACAGAACTGATAGGGTTTGATGACTTTTTGGATAGTAGAACACCATATTTGAGGTTTACATTAATCCAAGACACACAGAAAATGTATTTTTTGGATTTGTTAATATGTAAAGACAAGAACAAGCTGAGTACCAAGATGTTCAGGAAGGAGACAGGAACACTATACTTAGGACTGACAGTTTTCATCCTAGGAAACTTGTGGAATCAATACCACATAGTCAGTTATTGAGAGTGAAAAGAAATTGTTCAAAGGAGGCAGATGTATTCAAAAGTACAGGGGAAATGGTGAACAGATTTAGAGAGTGGGGCTACTCTAATCAACTTTTGATTAGGGCTAAATCAAGGGTATTAGAGAAGAATAGAGAAGAGTTACTGGTGAACAAGAATGAAAAAATAACAGGCAAATGAGATAAAATAATGCTGACTTTAAAATATAGTGACGTTTTTTATGATATTAAAAGAACAGTAAATAAACATTGGCATGTTTTAAAAGCAACACATTTTGGGGAAAAGGCTTTTTCTAAAGGAGTGCAATTAGTATCAAAGAAAGTGGAATCACTGTCAAATCGTCTTACACACTCTCAACATAAAATCCTAGAGTCAAAGCCACAGGGCTTATTTACAAAAGAAGAGTTGAGAGGCAACTTTAGCTGTGGGAGATGTGTACGTTGTCATAACACACATAAAATTAAAACCATTAGGAATCTAAGTTAAAAAAGATTTTGTTATTAAAGAGTTTATAAATTGTCAAACGGAAGGAGTGATTTATTTCATAAAGTGTCCATGTGATTTAATGTATATAGGAAAAACAAAAAGACCATTAAAACAGTGAATAGGGGAACACAAGGGCTATATTAGAAAGAAGGATTTAACCTCCCTCATAGCAAGACTCTTTATAGAACAGGGGCATAAAATACTGACATTACAGTTTTTTGGAAAAGAAAAAGTATTTCAAAACAATAGAGAAGGGAATTACAATGAAAAATTGCTTCTGAGGGAAGCGATTCTGATTAATGAGTTTCAAACAAATAACCCTAAATATGGCTTTAACGAAGTAATAGAGTGGCAGCCCACACTATAAAAATAGATGCACAATTAGGGTTTCAGTCACCTATTCAGTGACACTCAGTTGCTCTTTTCTGGGAAAAGGTGAATCCCCAGTGTGGAAATTATTTCCTCTTGAAAAATAAAATAGTTTATAAAGTACTCGATGATGTTACATAATTAAGTTGAACTGATGAGAATAATACCTGGGCACCACTGACACCAAGTATTACGGTACTTGGTGCCGCAGTGAAGCGGGTCTGGCACTCAAGCAGGTGTAATTAGCCTGCACATGGTGTCAGAGTCATTAGCCAGATTCGGAGGTGGGGCTTTGCCTACTTAAACAGAATGAGGAGGCCCTTGCGTTGCTCCCACCAGGAACACTCCATGGATTGTTCTGCTGTAAGTAGAGCATTTATTAGACATTATGCAGTATAGGAACTGTGGTGAGCTACAAAATATGATTATGCTATGCTCTCACTTGTGTCCGAGTTAAAATATCTGTAACTGAGCTTTGAATATCAGTCAACAGGTACCTAAGAAATGAGTACTGTGGGCGTTCTGAGAGGAAAAACATTTTCAGCAAGTGCAGTATCTAAGGAATAAGCTAAAACACAGTTGCGCATGTTTTTTACAGGTTAAGAAAAGCCAGGAAATGACTAAGTGGCAAAGCTAGAAAAATAAGAAAGCATACACAGGTTGGTGTGATATACTTGTGCTAGTTTGTGGACTTATGATACTAGGGAAATGATAGACCATAAACTGGAATGAACTGGTAATATAGACACAGACATAGTGAAGCAGCATTGTTAAGTAATTATAAATTGTTTTGAAAGTCATTTGTGTCATGCTTATTATCCTATTGTTTTATACCAGGAGAAAGTGGTGGGAGTCGAATTTAATATACACAAAGATATAGAGCATATGAGAGAAAAATGGTGAATACATGTAAGGGCCTGTTTTTAGATTCCTTGTTTTGGAAACATGTATATAAGAAAACAGTTTGATAATAATAATTTTTTTGTTATAAATGAAATGTCTTCTAAATATATTGTTTTATTATAAAGGAATGTCTTCCTGACGAAGGGACATATCCCAAAACATAGAATGAGATATGACTGGATGCTACTGATGAAATAAATAAAAATTTGAAATGGAATTGCTAGCAGTTGCTGTTATTATATTTTGGGGGTGAGTGGGCCAGCATACCAGTATATTGTTTGCTGCAAAACATAAATACGTTTAAGTATCTGGAGGTTACTCTTGACCCCAGACTGGACTTTAATCAGCACATCTCCATCACATGTAAAGCAGTCCATTGCAAGCTTGCCTTGGCCTATAAGACGAGTTATGCCCTCACTCCCTCTGCCAAAACTGTTATCACCTGAGGTGTTCTTCTCCCTGCATTGACCTATGCTTCAGTGACATACATTGACGGTACCAAAGCCTGCCTGCATAAATGGGACACCAGTTATAGTAATATAGCAATTTGCCCTCTCCTTACAACACCTAATGCATCAGTGTCAGTTACACAGTAGCCTAAACTGGCTCCCACCTAAAGATCACCTGTACTATGCCCTTGGTACTAGGATAAATAGCACTGTTCGATCAGGTACTCCCTCCTCCTTAGCTAGTATGTTCACTCCCCAAAACTCACACTATGCCTTTGATCAGGTGATCTGACTATTTTGTCAGTCCCCAGATGCAGAACCAATATGGGCTCCCAGGCCTTCTCCCTCTTTGCCCCTCAGTACTGGAACACACTACCAGCACCCCTCCGGCACTCACCCACACATTCCAGTTTCAAGCGCAATCTACATAACCACCTCCTAGCCTCCAACCAGTGCACCTGTTTCCTTCCCTCTTTGAGGTTCCTCATTGTACCCACCAGCACTACCTCACAATGATTTTCCTAGCACTTATATAGCTATTCATTAGTCCTCAACTCCCTCTAAACCCTACCCCCCATTGGCTCATCATATGTTGCCTTACGGCAGTGACATACTACTTCTGGCCACTGTACCATGTCAGTTTTGAAGTGTATTTTGTGGCTGATGCCCACTGGATTTAGAAATGTACAGTATCTCTAAATTGTATTTTGTTTCTGCTTATTTAGTTGTTAATTTATGTACTGCCATTTTTGTATACAATTGCCATCGCTACTTATACTTTGGATGTAATAAGTACCTGACTCCAGGTGTCTGTATATGCTTTTTACCTTTTGTAAGTTGCCTGATTTTTAAGGCATCCTACCTTTTTTAAGGTTTGTCTGTATTTGCTTTGCACTCTTCCGGGTTGTGCTTGAAAATAGGCATTTCTGATGCATACTGCAGTTACCCGGTTATCAAAAACAAATAAATAAATAAAGCTTCTTTTTGTACTGTAGAATGTAGTGCTTTGATTTCTCAGGCTCCATGATGGATATCTGCACCATTTGGGGTATGTAAGCAATAAGACACTATGGGGTGTGTATTACGGTGTGATAACCGCACTCCTAGGGGCGTAGTTGGGTACGAGGCTGAAGGCCGAGCGCTGGTCGTTCCCTAGGACTGAGGTTATCACACTGTAATGCACAACCCCGGAGTTTCTTATTGCACTTATAAAATGGCCCTTTATTTTTAGAAGTTAAGAAAAAAGGTTTGTCTCCCCATACGATGCACAGGGGTAATGCCAAACTTCACCCAACAACTAACACACCAAAATCTGGCCAATGGAAAATCATGTACACAAATGCTCACAGCCTGGGAAATAAGATCCCAGACCTGCAGGCAATAATGTCAGAGGCTAAACTGGACATAGTAGCAATTAGTGAGACGTGGTTTACCAGTAACCACACTTGGGAGACTTCAGTACCTGGCTATGTATTGTTCAGAAGAGACCGAGGTGCAAAAGGGGAGGAGTGGCCCTGTATGTTAATGAAAATATCAAAGCTACAGAAATTCAGAATACACATAAGGAGCCAGAAGAACTGTGGGTCACCCTGGAAACAGGAAATGGGACAACCATAAGAACTGGGGTTGTCTACAGGCCCCAGACCAGAGGGAGGACATAGACACATTACTGTTAGAAGATATACAAAACATGACAGCTAAAGGGAGGTTCTGATAATGGAGACTTCAACATGCCGGATACAGATTGGTCAATACCAGCAGGAACATCTGCCAGAACTAGACTCATAGTGGATTCCTGCAGGGGAGGGCCTCAAACAACTGGTACAGCAACCCACAAGAGACAGGGCTATCCTAGATCTAGTACTGACTAACAAAGAAGGGATCACAGATCTCCAGGTAGAAGGTCACCTGGGGGCCAGTGACCATCACATGGTATGATTCAATTTGGCTACTACATCTAAATCATCCCATTCCAAGGCAAAAATATGGGACTTCAGAGGAGCTGACTTTGATAAGATGGCCAACAGAGTTAAGCTAGCCCTGGCAAAAAGAAACACAGGTGAGGAGGTACAGGCAAAGTGGGCAAGCATTAAGGATACAATACTTGAAGCAACATCCCATTGTGTTAGACAGAAAAGGAAGTGCAAAAGAAGAAGGAAACCACTTTGGTTCTCAAATACAGTAGCAGAAAAGGTCAGAGCCAAAAGGCTGGCCTTCAGGAAATATAAGGGAACACAGCGGGATGAAGATAGGGAGGCACACCAAACTGCCCTAAGGGAAGCAGGTAAGGCAGTAAGGCAGGCAAAGTCCCAAACTGAGGAAACACTAGCACAAACAGTAAAAGAAGGTGACAAGACTTTCTATAGATACATTAGTGAAAGGAGAAAGTCCAGAGGGGGTATTGCTAAGCTTAATGGAGAAAAGGGAGCATGTGAGGAGGAGGACCCTGTAAAGGCATCTATCCTAAATAGATACTTTTGCTCAGTATTTACTGAAGAGAAGGTAGGGCAGGGCCCACAGCTCAGCATCATGGACACAGGGGAGGAGGTAAGCACTACCCTTCACAAAAGAAAGGGTCCTACAAGAGCTTCATAAGCTCAGGGTGGATAAGGCAATGGGACCTGATGGCATACATCCCAGGGTACTTAAGGAGCTAAAGGAGGAACTAGCAGAGCCATTAGCAGAATTGTTTAGTGAGTCTCTGAGCACAGGAGAGGTCCCAGAAGACTGGAGAAGGGCTCATGTGATCCCGCCTCCACAAGAGTGGTAGCAGGGAGGAGGCAGGGAACTACAGACCAGTCAGTCTTACCTCAGTAGTGGGCAAGATTATGGAGGCACCTTAAGGAAAGGATAGTGCAACACCTGGAATCCATAGGGGCACAGGATCCAAGACAGCATGGGTTTACAAAGGAAGGTCCTGTCAAACTAATCTCATAGATTTCTTTGACTGGGTAACCAGAGTGGTGGACCAAGGGGAGCAGTTGATGTCGCCTACCTTGACTTCATGCAAAGCTTTGACACTGTTCCACATAGAAGATTGATAAATAAGCTAGGTAGGCTCTGGGTGGGTGAAGTTGGTCAACTGGGTGGAAAACTGGTTGACTGGCAGAAAACAGAGAGTGGTGGTAAATGGTATACAGTCAGAAGAGATGCAAGTCACAAGTGGGGTACCTCAGGGATCAGTCCTGGGGCCAGTTCTATTCAACATCTTCATTAGTGACCTCGCAGATGGACTAGAGGGTAAGGTTTGTCTGTTTGCAGATGACACCAAGATCTGCAACAGAGTAGATGATCCAGATGGGGTGGGCAGAATGAGAAGAGATCTGGATAAACTAGCAAAATGGTCAGAAGAGTGGCAACTGGGATTTAATGCAAAGAAGTGCAAAATCATGCACATAGGGAAGAGAAACCCTGAAGCCACTTATAGGCTGGGAGGGAGTTACAGCAGTCACAAAGGAAGAAAGAGACTTGGGCATCATCATCACTGATGACCTAAAATCATCCAAGCAGACCTCTAAAGCAGTAGGTAAGGCTAGGGGGTGTTAGGATGTATTAGTAGGTGTATCACAAGTCGTAAGAGGGAGGTAATAATCCCTCTGTACAAGACATTGGTTAGGCCCCATCTGGAGTACTGCGTGCAGTATTGGAGGCCACACCTTCACAAGGACATTAACCAAATTGAGGCAGTCCAGAGAAGGGCAACCAAAATGGTGCAGGGATGCATCAGAAGACATATGAGGACAGATTAACGGAGCTCAATATGTATACCCTTGAGCAAAGGAGGAGAGAGGTGATATGATCGAGACATTTAAACACCTTAAGGGCATAAACAAGGTGAAAGAGTCTAACATGTTTAAACATAAGAAAAATAGCAGGACAAGAGGACACAGCATGAGATTAGAGGAGGCCGATTAAGGGGAATGTGAGGAATTCTTTTTCACAGAAATGGTGGTAGATGCATGGAATGGCTTACCACAAGAAGTGGTGGCTATGAATACAGTACAGGGCTTCAAACAGGCATGGGATAGGCATAAGGGAGCAATACAAATGACTATGAATAGATAGGTCACTGACAGAGCAAAGGCCGATGGCACATTTATAAGGTAGAAAAAGAAATGGGCAGACTGGATGGGCCTTGCGGTCCTTATCTGCTGTCAACTTCTATGTTTCTATGTTAAGTTTTCTTATTTTGCTTTTAACATAAAATAATCCTACTGCCTATTGGTGCTAGATTAAAGTAGTGTTATACAGCGTGTGCCTCTCTGCCCACTTAAGCTTCATATTCCCCTGTCAGCCACAACAATTCACAAATGCTGTTTTCCTCATTCTAAGTATGCCACATAGCCCCCTTACTTTATTTCATTCTCCTCACTCTGTAGACAAAACTAAAAGGAAGCCATAACAGAGGCTTCTCAGTTCCCTGATGCTGCAAGCATGAAACATAGAAACATAGACTTTGATGGCAGATAAGGACCGCTTGGCACACCTAGTCTGCCCATTTCCCTACCTACAGGATAGGCCGCAGATCCTAGTTAACCAACAGCCTATTTCTTCCTACCCCCCACAAGAACTGCCTTATGTGTGTCCCATGCATTCTTGAATTCTCCCACAGTTTTAGACCCCACAACCTCCTCAGGAAGGCTGTTCCATGCATCCACTACCCTCTCTGTGAAAAAATACTTCCTCAAGTTGTCCCGGAACTGCCTCCATCTTTAAATTGTGTCCCCTTGTTCTTGCACGTCTCTTTTTCTGAAAGATGCTACCTCTTGGACTTTGTTAATTCCACTGAGGTACTTAAAAGTTTCTATCATGTCCCCTCTCCTTCTTTCCTCAAGGGTATACATATTAAGCTCCTTTAGTCTCTCCTCATACGGCTTCTCTTGTAGACCCTGCACCATTTTATTTGCCCTCCTCTGGACTGCCTCTATCCTGTCTATGTCCTTGCGGAGATGGGGTCTCCAGAACTGGACGCAGTACTCAGAGGGGGTCTAACCAACTGTCTTACAGAGGGATAACAACTTCCTGTTTTCTGCTGGTGATGCTCTCCCATGCATCCCAGTATCCCCCAGCCCTCCCTACTGCCTTCTCACATTGTTTACAACCTTAGGTCATCTGATATGATTACCCCCAGGTCCCTTTCCTTTTTTATTGTTGTTACTACCTCCCCACCATTGTGTAATCTTCCCCTGGATTCTTGCTTCCCAGGTGCATTATTTTGCACTTCTTTGCATTGAATCCTAGCTGCCATACTTCTGACCATTCCTCCAACCTTGCCAAGTCCCTTCTCATCCTTTCTACACCTCCCTGTGTATCAACCCTGTTGCAGATCTTTGTGTCATCTGCAAAGAGGCATACTTGCCTTCCAGTCCTCTGCAATGTCACTTACAAAGACATTAAAAAGGACTGGACCCAGTACTGAACCCCAGTACCTCCACTAGTAACCCCTCTTTCTTCAGAGTGGACTCCATTTACAATTACCTTCTGTGTCCTGTTGTCCAGCCAATGTTTTACCCAGGCTACCACCCTGGGACCCACTCCCAGGATGGTTAATTTGACTATTAATCTTTTGTGTGGGACTGTGTCAAATGCCTTGCTAAAGTCTAGGTAGGCCATGTCCACAGCCCCTCCCTGGTCTTCTACTTTGGTCACCCAGTCAAAGAAATCTATTAGATTCGTCTGACATGACCTTCCCGCTGTGAACCCATGCTGCCTTGGGTCCCAGCCCCATTGGCCTCAAGGTACTAACAGTTCTTTCCTTCAGAAGTGACTCCATCACTTTCCTACCACAGAGGTCAAACTGACAGGTCTGTAGTTTCCTCCTCTGTCTTGGTCCCACTATTGTGAAGGGAATCACATCCGCCTTCCTTCAGTCCTCGGTACCACACCATCCTCCCATGATTTATTAAAAAGAGTAGCCAGTGGTTTCACTAGTTCCCCTTAATTCTTTTAGAATTCTGGTGTGAATTCCATCTGGCCCCATTGCTTTTCCACCTTCAGTTTTAGGAGTTCTTGCAGAACCCTTTCTTCTGTGAAAGGGCTGGATCGACCTCCATCAAGAGTGCTTCTGTTAATTTGATTAGGCACTTCCCCCTCCTCTTTTGTGAATACTGAGCAGAAATATTCGTTCAGTATCCCTGCTTTTTCACTGTCCCCCTTGACCACCCACCATTCATTCTATTCAGCCTCACTATCCCTCCCTTTGTCTTTCTACACTCTCTGATATACCTATAAAAGGTTTTATCCCCCTTCTTAACCGAGTTGGCGATTTTTTCCTCAGTTTGGGCCTTTGCTATTCTAACTTTTCTTCCTGTTTCCTTCTGCCTTAACTGGTACAGCTCTCTGTCCTGCTCCTTCTGTGTAGTTCAAAACTGCCACACTCACTGACAGCATCATGAACTGCTCACTCTGTCCTAAAAGCTAAACGGTGGGGTGAGTAATTTTCCTTTTCCCTTTGTTTATATAATATTATTGCTTACTTTCTTCATTCTGTTTTTTTTTCTCTGTGTTTCCCCACATTCAAGAAATGGAATGTTTATCATGGAATGTTTACCATGGAATATAGGGATTCAAATTCTACTAACAGAATGTTCCTCTACTAACATACTGTATATACACACACACAAAGGCCTTTTCTAAAGCCACAGACTCAATTATCTCACTGTCAGGGATAGCAGAAGAGATTTCCCTGATGAGCATGGTAAAAATAGAAGGGGGATTTTTCAGTGTCAGCAAAGAAACCGTTAAAATGAAAACTATAAACAATACTTATTGTTTCTAATTTGTTTATGTGTGTAAGGAGAGTGTGATGATGAAGAAAAAAACATTTAATTACTTTGTTTTATTTTTTATTTAAGGTAGTTTAATTTTGAGGGCCCAGTTAATGGTTTTTACAGTGTAAAGGTAACAACCATGTTTGTGATGGAAAATCAGTTCTGGATCTAGGGAGGCTGCTGGAAGATAGTTTTGACTGCAGGATGACTGATTTGCTTATTGTATGATGTGGTTTAAGACTAGGATGACTGTGCATATATAGAGACTTAATGTACAGTCAGCTGATGTCTCTTGGCCAATGAGATTTCTAGATTTTCTCATGCCATTTTATAATGTCCAATAAATGATGTCTCTATGGAGGTAACATCCTCTCATAGAAAATAGGTCTGTAATTTCCAGCAACAGCAGGTCTTTAAAAGACTCTTTTCAATGGAGCAAATGCTTTCCCACCCTCCATCACCCTTTGGGAGATGATTGCCGTAAAGATTGCTGCATCGTCTGCCTTTTAGTCCCCCTTTTAGCATTTTGGGTGACTTCTTCTGTGTTCTTTTATCCTGCTTCTCCTATAAGATTAGCTGGGGTAGTTTTCCTGGTTACTGTTGGCCATGCCTTGCTTTGTCCTCCTTTTGTCACTGATACTGCTGTTGCTTTTGTGGGGTACCCTCAGTTTTGGCTAGTATCCCATGAGAAGGGCTCATGGGGAAGGAAACCATCTCTAATGGCGACCTGCTCCCCAACAAATCCCTCATAGCAATGGGAGAGGAGGGCGGCCGGATGAGGGGGTCAGCGAATATAGCGACAGGATGTCACTATATGTATGCGCACGGTGGGGGGAGCAACCATGCTGAGTGTGTGCTGGGAGTGGACAGAGGAGCTGTAGGGGGTGGTGCTGTGGTGGGCTGCTGAGCTGCATCATGGCATTGGGCGTTGGTCTGCAGCTGTGGTGGGTGAGGTACCGGGTTCAGGTCTGGGCACTGGTGCAATTTTATTGCTTACAGCCCAAACCTTTTATTTTTTAATGTTTTCACCCCCCCAACATGCACTACCCTGGAGTTGAGAATCCTTTAGTAAGGGGGAGCAGGGGGTGAACTCCCACACAGAAAACATTAAAAAGTAAATCCATGGCACTGTTTTCCTGTGCTCCGGGGTGTCTAGGTGCCGAAAATGTTTTTCGCACTCTAGACTTCTTGATAACGGCTATCGCCTTTAGGCTTTCGCCATTGTCACATAGAACCTTTTGGCTGGTTCCCCTGGATTCCCTCTCTGCTGCCCCTGGGTGGGTCATTGGCACTGCATCTTTGTCAGGTGAAATCCTGGTGGTCCAGCATTTCACTAGAGGGATCATAAATAAAGTTTTGTTACTGACTAGTAACAGTAGATCTCTGAGATAATCAAATCCACATAGCTAATCCTTTCACACTGTAAGCCACTGGTGTCAGTACCACTCAAAAATATTTTTTCTGAGCTGGGGACTTCCCACATTAACAAACATTAGTGTTGCAAGTATAACATGGATGGTCCAATACTTTCTTAGTTTTCTGCTAGAGACAAGCTTGGAGTTTACTATGCTGACACGAATGGGAGACTATAACCCTAACCAGGCTGACAGGAGAGATGGTGGTTCTGGAAAGAAAATGTCCATTTGAAAGGACACAGAAAAGGAGACCAAGCATTTAAGAATAGATATGTATTGAAATGTACACCACTAGAAACACAGAAGGGAAAATTGGGAGGGAGAACTGTGGCTCTGTGGAACAGCTCTCTTGAAGAGATGCAGTTTCTAGTAACTACCGAAACAATCTTCTTTGAGAATATTTCCTGCCACAGAGCTACACCTTTGGAACATTTCCCAAATTGTATAATACAGCAGAGTGGGAAGAAAGCCAGACAAAAGGGATGTGAAACACTCTTGAGACAGTAGGCCTTTGCGGTCAGCCTGTTGGCACTGGGGGTTGAGGCACTGGGCACCATACTTCTCTCCATGCCGGTCACTGGGGTTTGGGAAAGAACATGGTTTGGTGGGGGTCCATGGTGGAGGGGGAGGAGACAATTGAGCATCCAAGGGGCTGCTCTTCTCTCCTGGGGAGGAAAGACTACCGGCTCTGCCAAAGAACTGTCACCAGGTGGAGGCCTCTTGGCAGTGCAGGAGAGGAACAGCAAGGGTGGGTGCTGTGAGACAACATTGCAGGTACATGCCTCCACACATGCACACTAACATGTGTGCCCCAGTAGGGGTTCCAGGGAGACAAATCAATGGAAAATGGTTTTGAGGGAGTGGTTCACGATGCTCTGCACACAGATCCCCTACCTGCCTCACTGGCAGGGGCCTGAGTAGCCAAAATTAAATTGTGCTTCAGCGGAGGAGACAGCCTTCTCACTTCTGACCCCCCCACAGGGGGTAATGTGTGGGGGGGGGGGGTTCAGGCCACATAGGCAAGTCTGAAAAGGTTGGACAGTGGGGGTCAGCATAGGGCTCAAGCGATCCAAAGCCTGCCTCAGCCAAAGAGATATAAAGTGTTTATAGCAAAGAAAAAAGAGACAGCAGGAATTGGAAGACAGTAAATATGAAGCCAGTCCATCTAAGGGACACAAGGTCCAGACTGTAGCGACAAGTGTACATATGAAGAGAACTCCATACATTAGTAAAACATATGTCAGGTGCTGAGACTGAAACATAGAAACACAGAAACATAGAAACATAGAAGTTGACAGCAGGTAAGGACCGCGAGGCCCATCCAGTCTGCCCATTTCTTTTTCTACCTTATAAATGTGCCATTGGCCTTTGCTCTGTCAATGGCCTGTCTATTCATATTCATCTGTATTGCCCCCTTATGTCTATCCCATGTCTGTTTGAAGCCCTGCACTGTATTCATATCCACCACTTCCTGAGGTAGACCATTCAATGAATCCACCGCCCTTTCTGTGAAAAAGAACTTCCTCACATTGCCCCTTAATCGGCCTCCCTCTAATCTAGTGCTGTGTCCTCTTGTCCTGCTATTTTTCTTATATTTAAACATGTTAGACTCTTTCACCTTGTTAATGCCCTTAAGGTGTTTGAATGTTTCAATCATATCACTTCCTTCCCTCCTTTGCTCTAGGGTATACATATTAAGCTCCATTAATCTGTCCACATATGTTTTCTGATGCAGTTCCTGCACCATTTTGGTTGCCCTTCTCTGGACTGCCTCAATCTGTTTAATGTCCTTGTGAAGGTGTGGCCTCCAGTACTGCATGCAGTACTCCAGATGGGCCTAATCAGTGTCTTGTAAAGAGGGATTATTACCTCCCTCCCTCTCCCGACTTGTGATACCCATACTAATACACCCCAACCCCTCCCTCTCAGCCATACCTACTGCTTTAGTGGTTTTCTTGGATGATTTCAGGTCATCAGTGATGGTGTTGCCCAAGTCTCTTTCTTCCCTTGTGACTGCCAGCAACTCCCCTCCCATCCTGTAGGTGGCTTCAGGGTTTCTCTCCCCCCTATGTGCATGATATTGCACTTCTTTGTATTAAACCCCAGTTGCCACTCTTCCGACCATTTTGTCAGTTTATCCAAATCTTTTCTCATTCTGCCCACCCCATCTGAATCATCTACTCTGTTGCAGATTTTCATGTCATCTGCAAACAGATAAATCTTACCCTCCAGTCCATCTGTAATGTCACTGATGATGATATTGAAGAGGACTGGCCCCAGGACTGACCCCTGAGGTACCCCACTTGTGACTTGCATCTCTTCTGACTGTATATCATTTACCACCACTCTCTCTTTTCTGCCTGTCAACCAGTTTGCCACCCAGTTGACCAACTACTGACCCACCCCAAGCCTACCCAGCTTATTAAGACTGAATGTAAAGAAACCACTGAAGTGGCCATGCCATGGATGGCATGCCAAAGGACCAGACCAGAAAGCTCCTCACCATGCTTCAGGTAACAAAAAGAAATGCAGGATGCCATCCATTTGGAAAGGCACTGCTTCAAGACAGGGAGAACCCAGCATCCCCATGGCAAATGAAAGAAAAAGCTACCAGGACATTCTGTGGTCCTTCTTGTACCCAAAAGAGAAGTACAAAAAGTCCTGTGGGCATCAAGAGAATGCAGGATGACTTCTACCGCTATCTTAGGAGAAGATAAAAACACAGGAAGGGGAATAGTTTATTTAGAGTGAACTCAGAACTTCCTGTGGAAGGAAGCTAGGATGGGTTCATAGGGAAACCCTATGCTGGTGAAACAGAAGTTATAGGGGATCTTCAACTTAAGCCTGCCACTCAGAAACTCTCCATGCACAGGTAATCACCACCAGAAAATACATTTTCCATTAAAAGAAATGCATTGATTACTGGTAGTAGAAAAATATGTTATTTGAGTCATTTGCAATGGCTTTGCAAGCGGCACATGTGGTAATAGATTTAAAGGAGCCAGTGTAAGAAAATCCAAAACTAAGTTATGGTGCCACACCAGAACCAGCTTATGGACTGGGGCACATGTGCAGGTACCATTTAAGAACCCACTGGACACCTATTTTTGGGCTACAGTCTTTTCCAATGTGAGGGAGTGAAAGGCCAAAATGTCACAAAGTTGCATTTTCACAGTAGAGTACTAGATGCCAGATTAATGATAGGTACAGGAGGTTGTCCATGACAGGCTGCACATGACATGAAAATGGGTCCAGGGAATGAGTGACACACCAAATACTAAAATATTTCCATTTCAGAGAGCACTTGTGCCAGGTAGAGCCAGGTAGATGGCTTATGAGCCACCAGTAGAACATCTGAAATAGACAGAAAGACTCCAGTGTAGGACAGTTCTACATCCTCTGGAGCCAGGAATGAAGCTGCAGGGACTGAAGGGTCAGATGCAACAAACTGCCCTGGTCCTATGGCAGCAGACCTCACAGAGGGAGTGAGACAGGGGTTTCACTGCAGTCTGACAGAGCAGAGGTAACCAAATTTTTCAGGAAAAAAAAGGAACACCAGTATCAGTGTGGCCCACTCTGCCAAAAGTTTGGCTAATACCTTCTGAATCGGAGGTATTGGGGGAAAGGTGCTAAGAAACCTCCCCCGCCAGGAGAGGTTCACTATGTTTCACCCAAACATTTCAGGCCCTGGAGGAAGTGAGCAACAATTTGCCAGTTTAGGGCTATGTGGGAACACAAAAAGATAAAGAACAAATTACATCTTAGTGGGTCCCTGGTTCCTTAGTTATACAATCAGCTGGAAGGAGCCTTGAATCCAGTATAAACTTCAATTAAAATTAAAATATACAAGCTTCAACCCCTGTATAGTTAAATTATATTAAGTCCAAGTACCTTATCACTAAATATTTCTTCTTTTTATTCTTATTACCACATTAATTTGTCTGCTTTATGAGCTGCTTGGTAAATTACACTGTTTTTCACATATTGTGAGACATCCAGACAGCAAACACAAAGCATGTGAGCTGAGGTCTGGATCTAGTCAGCACAAAGTGAATGGTCCCAGCTATGGAAAAAAAATCACTTCAGAGTCCTAGTTCATACCAGCTCCATTCCAATGTATTATGGCTCTATGGAGGATATATCCTCAAAGATCTCAGGTTACTGGTAAGTAATGAACCATTTCTATCATATCCTCCTTTTCCCTCCTGTGTTCCAAACACAACATATCAAGACTTTCCAGTCTCTCCACCTAGGACCAACCTTGCTGTCCCTGGATTATTTTTGTAGCAATTCACTGTATACTTCCAAATGTATCCTTGTTCTTCTTCATATGTGGGCTTCAAAATTACACACAGTACTCCAGGTGATGTTGCGGTAGGGATATGTACACGGGAAGCATTATCTATCTCCAGCTAGTGAAACCCAGCCTGATGCATCCTATAATCTTGTTTGCCTTCCCGTATGCTTTACTGCATTGAGAAATTAATTATAGATTATTGCTTAAAATCACTCCCATGTTCTTTTTCTTCTTACAGTGCTCTCCTGTACTCAACTGATACAATAATATGTATACAGGCTTCTGCTACAATTGTGGATTACTGTACATCTCATGGTATTCACACTCCAATTGCCAAATACTGGACCACTTCTCCAGCCTCTCTACATCTTTTTCTTGCTGCTAATTCCCTCCTTACTATCCTCCCTTCCACAGGATTTTGTATCTTCTGCAGACTCACTTCCCCCTGTATCCCCACCCTGATAACCCGCTATGTAAATGTTAAAGAGTAGTGGCCCAGACTAGACTTCTGAGGCACCCAACTAGTTACAGTACCTCTAGACATCACAGAACTTTCCAGTCAGGACCATTTTCTGACTTATCTCCATCAGTCAATTCCTAGTTTATCCAGGTAATTCATCCTTTATTCTTATGTCACCCACCTTCTTCTTAGCGTCCTATGTGGTACTGAATAAAAGGCCTTGCTAAAATCCAGGTACAAGTGTCCACTACCTGGCTTCTATCAACATATTGTGCCATCAAACTGAAAAAAATGAATCAAATACATTTGAAACAATCTCCCTCCATTGAACCCATGCTAATTTCTATCCATTAGCCAGTGTACTTCCAGGAATTCAATAAAATGTTCTTTTGTAATTGCATCTAGTGGCTTGCCTACTACAGATGGTAGGCTCACAGGCCTGAAAATTCCTGAGTTCTCCCATCTCCACTCTTGTGTAGGGAACCACATTCACCATTCCCTAGTCTATTGGTACTTTACCTGTTGCTAATGACTGCCATGGGTATTGCGAAGGCCAGTATTGTCTCCTTAATCAGCCCCTAAATCTGGTCCTGTGGACTTGTTCACCTTAAGGTCCTGCAGATCCATTAGTCCCTCTCTTTAGATATAAATTCCAGATGTAATCTCCAGCTCTAATCTGTGACTTTCTGTACTAATGCTGGGTGCAATTTATCTTCCATTAGTGGAATTCTGGTGAAATTATGATTTTGCTTTCCTGACATTTTGTGAAATCTCCATAAATATGTTACAAAATGTTTCCAAAATTGTGATTTCAGTTATTTGCATATAATTTACAAAGTATTTGTCCAACCTTAGCTAAATTTAGTATAATGCCTTTCCCCAAGATCCACACAGAAGTGTACAATATTTGAGATCTCTATCTTTAAATGTGACTGAGATATAAACCAGTTATGTAAACTGCATAATTTTAAGCCACATAACTTACAAACCATAGAACAGCATGTTACCAACTTTGTTAAGTTTATTGACCCTACAAATGAGGCTTTGAGGCCATCTCCATGACCCAGCAGCACAGTGTTGCACTACCAGGCTGATGGCCTGAGTTCATAAATGAGCCTGGGAAGTTACACTAAGAGGCAAGCCATGGCCAAGCCACTGGCCACTTAGCAGTGCATCTTGGTTGGGTAGGGTTGGCAGAGGGTTCCACTAACACAGTAACCCCTGTGATTGGGCCATTGTGCTTGCTCCTGCTGCAAGAAAGCTTGGGCTGTGCAAGAATGATGGAGGCACTGCTCCCACCAGAGGTGATGGGAGGAAAAAAAAAATAGAAAAACCCACTAGCCAGCTGAATGATGGTTTGGCTCAGCCTGCTCAGGGTATATCCCTGTGATCAGTTTACATCCATGAGAGATAAGCTACTGGCCAGGAGAAAAAAACAATATGAGAAAAAAAGAGAGTGTGTGTGTCAGCTGTCTAATATCGTGATCAAAGTCTAGCCAAGTTATAAGCAGCCAAAGATTCCAAAATAGGATCAGTAATTAAAGTTGAATTTGAGGAGCTTCTGTGAAATTGTGGAATGTTGTAATACTTTTGTCAAATCCATGTCCGTACATTTTGCCCAATCATATACTTGAGTTGCCATTGTAGAGGAAGGTAAAGACTGGGTAAAGTGGCAATAAGGAAGCATTAATAGGAGACTCCATAGTAAAGCTATAGTGGTGCCAAGTGTCATGTCACTATCCTGAGTGATGAACCAGAAAGAATAGTCATAAACATCCCTGTGCACTAGCCTGAATTATTGCAATATGCCAGATAAGCACTAGCATTCACTGACGGAAGCACATGCGCATGCAGCATTTTTTCTGTACAATGTCACCTGTAGACTCTTGAAAAATCCTTTAAATAACAATGTATATTTTCACTGCTTGAAAAAAGTGGCACAAAGTGATGTCAAGCCTTATAACTAGTTATGACTTAGGCCATTGTTTCAGATGTATCTGGATATCTCTAGTAATGATGGAGCATGATGCTAGGCATCACTGTCACAGGAGTGTTGGGGGGGTATTGCAGGGCCCCAGTGCTTATGCAGGTAATGTGATTCAGTGGTAGCAAGTACTTTGCAAAAGGTAAATTCCACCGGTGGAATTTTAGTGGCATTATCTAGTATGTACTCATGAATTTTTAAGCAAATGTTGCCAATTAGTAATTTTTAAAATATCCACAATAAACTCTAACCTACTAAACCACATTTATCCAGCTTAATTATATTCCAGGACATATTTAGTTTGGTATGCATGCAAATCTTGAATGTATACCTGCAATAGCAGTGGAGTTTTAAACATCCAAATATTTTGAAAACTGACACACAATTTAACAAATAATTACAGTAGTGAAATGCTGAACTCCTGACAATTTACACAACTAATTGCTTCTCTATTTGGCAGTTTCTATGATTCTTTCAAGAAAGTATGCATATTAGTTTTCTATTATCCAGCTATAAAGGTGGTAACTTGTAAGCTAGAAATATTTTTAGAAATGTCCACATGAATAATAAATGGAAAGAATGTGAGCCCCTGTAACTTTCCCACCCCTCATCCAAATGTCATAAAACTTGTCATTATTTTAGGACCCCTGCCACACAATATGCATGTAAAATTTTAGACTGCCAGTTATAATACTGATTGAGTTATGACCAATTAAAGAGTTTCAGAAAATTCAGCAAGACTTAATTAAACTTTGTGAAATTTCACAGAATTTCGTGAACATTCTATGAAACAAGGAATTTGCCTATTTTGCCTAGCCCTATTCTGTACCCATGCTCTTTACTCTACTGTCTGATATTGGTTCTGAATCTTCCACCTTGAACACAGAACTAAAGTACTCATTCAATATGGTCTCATTCCCTCACCCACCTCCACTCTTTTGACATTCGTCATCCTGTCTGTGTTACAGTATCTCTTGTTTGTCTGTCTTCTTTAGTGTACTGTACCTGAAAAAGGCCTTACCATTTATCTTGACCCTTGCAACTATCTGTAGCTCAACTTGCTTATCCATAACTCTTCCTTGGAAACTTTTCTGTTAGCCTGATTTGGCCCCCTACCAAAGACACAAAAAAATAAATGTTTGCCACACATTGCATCCCTCACTAGCCTGTATAACCATATTGGTTCCCTATGCTTGTGCCTTACAAGCAAGTTAAATAACCATATTGTCTTCCTCTGCTTGTGCCTTACTAACAGATTTAATGCATTCTTGGGCTATCGCTAATACTGCCCCTTTTATTGTCACTATTTTTTTTCTGTAGCCTCTAACTTGTGAAAGTTTTTCAGCTGACCTTTGATAAATTCAATAATTTTGTCAAAGTTGATGTTCCTAAAATCAGGGAACACAATACTGGAACTCAGTCACTAGGAATTCAGAACAGTCTTGAACTTTACAGTATCATGGTTGCTCTATCCTATGAGGTCCAACATTTTTATATCCCCAGTACTAACCTGGTTGGGTATTATAAGGTCCAAATTGGCTCCCCCTTTGGTTGCCTCCTGCACTAATTTGGTGAAAAAGAAGTCTGGCATAACTTCTACAAACTACTGGCCTCTTCACTCCTTGCTCCAGTGTACTCAAGTTTGTGTCTTGGAGATTGACGTCTTCTCTAATTAAAACTCTTTCTTGGCTTATTGCCTTCCTAATTTCTTTAATGTCTATTTTTCTATGTCAGCTATCTGGTCAGGCAGCCTATAGACTACTCCTACCCTTTGTCTCCCCCACTTCGTGAGGCACATGAAGCCATAGTGACTCCACATCATACCTTCTCCCATGAGATATATTTGTTCTCAGAGACCTTTATGCACTCTCTGAAATACACCATCAGTCACCCACCACTAACATTCTCTTCATCCTTTCTCAATAGGGCATAGCCTTGGACTCCTGCATTGTTCCTTACCTGCATCTCCATTTTTCTTTTGCCACTTATATTTTGGGGGAAGCCATCAATGTTAACTTTGTGTAGAGAAGAACCCAGATTGGAAGCAGGCAGATCAAACTATGTGCACTTGCACTTGAGGAGTGAGTGCAAGCAGCAGGGCTGCATAGCTTGTTTTAATTTACAAAAGGTATGCTCTCTGTTGCCTAGAAGTGCAGCCTTACCAGTTGATCTTATTGTCCATTCTGCCTTCGGTTCAGTCTTTCTTTCTTGTCCTTCCTTTCTGCAGTGTGAAAAAAGTGTTTTATTAAGGCAACAAAAAAGGAACACAGGATGGAGAAAAGCTGGTCAGGTGGCTGGGGCAAGTTGCAACCCACCGAGTTGCTGAGCTTGTGAGACTGAGCCAACCGAAATGCAAGAAGATTTCTGAAGGAGAATTGATAGTGTGTACAACCGTGTACAAGTGCGGGTCACTGAGTTTTTTGAAAGCAAATTCTACAGTGAATTTTACAGAATCTATGAAAAGAAGAACATTTACAAAGGAGAGTCCTTTTTTTTGTTGTCCCTTTTTGTTCATTGTTCATTATTCTGTATTCTGTATTTGATCTGAGTGATTTACTTGTATTTCTATTTGTTTTTTTTAATACTTGGCTATAAAGTGTTTTTATTATTCATTTTTTTTTTAATTTGAATGTAGTTCTTTTTACGCGCCAAATTAGTTTCTTGTGATCACATGATCAGGTTGCATTTAATGTGCAGACTCCCATTTGGCATTCAGATTCACTAGCAGTGCCACTACAGGCATATACCTGTCCGCTGAGCTGCATAATTACTCAACTTGAGGAGTTCTGGTTGCGCTTTTTGACCTGTTCTATTGTTTTTAAACAGCAGTCCACTGAACTGAACTGACAAAAGGAAGTTTTTTTTTCTCCATAATAATTTTAACACTGTTTGTTCCAATAGTGGTGAATTGATTTAGTAGGTTTGTGCATTCATGCTTTCAAGGTTTTTTTGTAGTGCTTTTCAGTTCTGCTTTGCCAAAAGTGTGTATCTCTAGGATACTTGTAAAACATTCATTGAAATTTTACCCAGGTGTTAATAGGGGCAGGACTGTTTATATTAATCATTCTGCTTGTACTGTTTGTACTGCTCTTATATTTAATTTATTTTTATTCTTTTGACTTCCTTAGTGTCAAACTTTTTGAGGGCAACAGAGAAAGGTGCGGCTTTTGCATACGAAACCTTGCCAAATTGTTGGCACTTCAATATGGAACTTTTGGAGCCTTTCCCTGGTGCCTGTTTAGTCTACAGCACTTCGTGCTTGACACATACATTATTTCTGTCTTTGGATCCTATTGATTAGCCCCCTTATTCATTGACTGCTCCGTTGACTTTGCTGACCTTCTCTGTTGTGGATTATATACATTAATCTATGAACCTTTTTGTGGATAACTACAGGATCTTCTCTCTTGGAACTTCCTTGAACTTTTTTGTATTATCCTGGGCTATGCCAAGCTGTGTTTTGATAATTGTTTTTGGGAGCTATAATTTGTTTTATTTTATATGGTTTATTGGGTCTGGAAATCTTGTTTTTCATATTCCTATTTTTTTGTGAGATTATGTGAGACTTGTATATGTCTTGATGACATAGGATTGAAAAGATAGAACACCTGTGTTCTGAGAAGGAAACTGACATTTGTTTAGCTACATTTGTTTATTCATCCACATTATTTGTCTCATTTTTATTTTCATTTTGATATGCCACCTATTACAAGAAGTAAGATGTCTCTCAACGATGAACTAAACCTGACTGAGGGTGTACATAAAAAATTAAACAAGGTTTAAAAATTAAACAAGGAGGGCTTTTCAAGGGCATTCAAAGAAATACCCTTTCTTTAAAAAAATTAGCTACAAAGTCACTTAGTAAGAAACAAAATTGGCTAACTGATAAAAGACCTATACTACAGGATAATGGCAGGAAAATTAAGGCTATGGTTAAAAAAGGGCATGCTACTCAATCAGCATCCACTCCAAATGGGGGGATTTTGAATTTTTGGAATTGTAACACCACAGGTAACACCACAGGTTACTAATGATAATTCTAGGGTTATCGCAGTGACAGACATTACTCCATTTACTCCAGTTATAAGTCAAGAGGCGGAAGTGGGACATCACTTGGGTAGTAACAAGTTAGAATGGGTTAGCCCAATTAAATCAGGAATTATAGAGGAGTTTGAACAGAACCTAGCTACTAAAATAAATTTTTCTGGTATTTTCCATAATCTAACTATACTAGACACAGAGGTGAGACGTATGAGAGAAACATTGAGATTACATCATAGTGACGATGAACAATGGGGAGTTACCCAGACCCAAAATTAAATTGTTGCAAACAAAACTGACACTGAGAAACACATAAAAATAAAGTATGATGAAGGGTTAGAATCTGTAAAGTATCAGGTGATGGAGGTTCAAGATCAATCAATTAAGGGATTAACTGGGGAAGAGTACAGTTGCACTTCCTGGACAATGAGCCCTGATAATAGAAGCAACCCAGATTTGGAGGGTATAACAAAAGATATTATCAATGTGTTAAAAGATCCACTCAACTCTAGTATTTTCTTGTTTAAGCAATTGTTCGATATCAAACAGGATCTTTCTTTTATTAAGGGGATATGTTTAGAAAATAAAAACAAACTGGACCTGATGAAACAAGGATATAAGGAAGAAAATAGAGAAGTATACAAGGAAGTGGATCTTTCTATCGAAAGTGTTAGAAATAATCTAATCCTTGATCAGAGTACCATTGATTTACCTCCGGACCATGCACTGTCCCAGTGTGGACAATGTGAATGGGATTCATTCAATTCTAAATCCAATGACATTTTTGTAGATAATTTTTTGGATCAGTCAATTATAGATGAAGGTTCTGAGTGGGTAATGTTACCAAACAAAAACTTAAGAGACACTAGCACTTGTAAAGAGATGGCAGAAAAATTTTCCATTTTATGGAAAAAGGGAGAGGTACAGGAGGTAAAGGCTGCAAGAAGGATTCTAAGGGTTAGAAATGGTGAGTGTAATTGTAAGAGCAAATGTAAGTATAAACATAAGTGTAAGGGCAAATGTAATGAGGGGAATAAATTAAAAGTTGACAGACCTTGTAAAGGAAAATGAACATCGGAATCAGTGACACAAGTGAAAACATTAGTAAATCAAATTAAAGTGGATTTTGATCTAATAAATGATTCAGATGTAAATTTAGACATAAAAGCATATCTGGGGGGCGTAAATAACAAGTGAGAGTAGTCCCAAGAAATGATGTAGTTCAGAGAAGTTTAAGAAATAAAACATAAGTCATAAAAATAAAAATAAAAACAACAAAAAGGAGAAGTGGGAAGGGAAAATGAGAGAAGTTGAGAAGGAAATAGAAAAAAATACTTTGCCAGTAGATGAAAGGTTAGGAAATAAGGAGAAGGTCATTAAAGATATTAAAATTCCGACCACTCAAGAACAACGTTCAATAAATACTCAAGATGGAGTAAGCCAAGAAGGAAATGACTATTTTAGAAGATTTTTGTTAAAAACACTTGGTACTGATTTTGTCCTACAGTTATTTAATGTATCTTGTATCCCTCAGGAAATGCTGGGTAAATTATCTGGTTTAATATTGGATTTGCTAACCAACACATTGGATGGTTCTAGCTTAGTTAAACATTCTGTTAGTGTAATAAGACCAATTTCTACTTCTGAATTAATTTTGCTGGTTACTAATCAGTTTTATCTTCTGAAAGTTGTAGTACATAAAACCAAGGAATTTGAGAGAATGGGAATCCAAGTTGGTGACTTGATGGCCCTGAATAAACTCTTCCCAGAATTTTATAATTATAAAGGATATGTAATAAATCAACAAAAAACTTTAGTATCTATTTTTGGTCTAAAACAATTGCATAATGAGAATAAATTTAATTTAAAAAAGAAATTGAGTGATTTTTTTTGGAAGTTTGCTTGGGAATTTTTGTCAACAGTTGGGCAATTGATAGTGTTAGAAGACCAGAATTCAATGGTCAGGTTTTATTTAGGGTCAATCAAGAAAGTTTGGTTAAGGAATTATATAAGAAATCACCAGCTTTGGATCAATTGGGCATTTATGTATGTATTGATGAAGACAAAGGTAGATCTGCTGATTCACTTATAAATATACAGCAGAAGGGGCAACAATGGGAGATTCTTGTTGAAACATCTAGTAGATATGAAACACTTTCATTAACAAATCAATGACAAAGGGATTTTATGAGGGGGAGGCCACAGGGACAGGTGGACCTATCCAGAGAGAGGCAACAGGGAACAGGAATTGATTGTTTCCATGTAATTAATCCCTATAGTCAGGATGAGCTCCAACATAAAGAAGACAAATTTAACATTTTGTCTTGGAACCCATCTGGACTTGGGGAAAAATTAGGGGATCCTGAAATGACTGACTATTTGAATTTATTTGATTTGGTATGTATACAAGAAACGTGGTCTCTTAACAATCTTTTTTTAGATGGCTACAAATCATATAATAAGTTAGCTAGGAAAATAAAAAAATTGGTAGGGGGGTTGGAGGTCTTTCAATTTTCATTAAATTAGATATTGATTTAATCACTGAAGAAATAAGCATTAATAGTAGTGGTCTTCAAATGGTTAAATTAATGACTAAAGATAAGGATTCTTGGTTTATAATTAATGGTTATTGTAACCCTCTAGGGAAGTAAATATGCAGATTTGGATTTCCTTAAGACGCTTAATGATGTGATGATCAGTATCCAAAGTGATCATCTAGAATGTTGATTGTTGATAGTGGGGGATTTCAAAACCAGATTGGGATGTTTACAGGCTTGTACTAATGATATAGAGGAAGTTTAGTCTCTAATTTGGGAAGTTAGAGAACGGATCCCAAGGAAAGCAAAGGATGCGGTAATAAATAAGCATGGAATAAATCTGCATAGACTGATGACTGACAGGAATCTATGTATTTTAAATGGTAGGACTTTTTTGGATCTAGATGGAAATTATTCATTTGGGGCAGGAATGGATCTTCAACTATTGACTTTGTCTGGGCAGATATAAATATGATCAATCAATGTTATTCCTTATCTTTAAAAATAAGGCCCGAGAGTCAGCACTCTGGTGTTGAGCTCATGTTAAAGCGAAAATAATATATTAATAAAATAATTAGACATGAGCCTTTATTGATCCACCTAAAAAGGAAAAGAATAGAATGGGATATGATTGAAGCCCAAAATTTTGAAGGCATTTTACAAAATACAGGAGTTTTAATGAGATTGTTGGAAGCTGTAGATAATGTCTCTGATAACCAATTAATCTCTAAATATAACTTTATTATAAATGAAGTAGCCTATACAATAACAAAAGAGGTTAAGATTAGAGGTAAAAGAAAAGTCCATCCCTGGTATAATATTGAGTGTAAACAAGCTAGGAAACATCTTAATAAACAATTTAGAATATTAAAAAGGTATCCAAGCAAGGAAAATAATAAAAAAATGAATCAGATAAGGAAAATTTGTAAGTCAGTATTAGTAAATAATAAAAAAATGAAAATATGTCAAACACTTATGGTTGGAGTTAAAGGGGGCGGTTCAATCTAAAGACAACACATTGTTTTGGCACATTGTTAGATTTGGTACTAAAATTAATGATAAAATAGAGACATCTATTGAACCTAATATCTGGGAATCCTATTATAAAAAATGTTCAGTAGGGAAGAACCTTATTATCTCATTAAATTAAAACAGATAGGTATTAGGGAAAGGATACATAGACCCAATATGGGGAATATGGGTGTGGGCAGGACAGTAGTGTGGCGGGTAGGTAACTGGCTGGGTGGCAGGACACAAAGGGTGGTGGGAAATGGATGTCACTCCACAGAGGGAAGAGTGACCAGTGGGGTACCACAGGGATCAGTGCTGGGACCGGTCCTATTCAACATCTTCATCAGTGACATTGCACAGAACCTAGAAAGCAGAATTTCACTGTTCGCTGATGACACAAAGCTCTGTAACACAGTAGACACACCAGAGGGTGTAGACAGAATGAGAGGGACCTGCAGAAACTTGAAGAATGGTCAGGGGTTTTGAAGTTGAAATTCAATGCAAAGAAGTGCAAGATAATGCATATGGGGCACAAAAACCCTGGCACAATATATCAGTTGGGGGGTGAGGATATAGCATGCACCAAGCAGGAAAGGGATCTTGGGGTTATCATCTCTGATGACCTCAAAGTAGGGAAACAGTGTGACAAGGCAGCAGGTCAAGCAAATAGGATGCTGGGATGTATAGGCAGGGGCATCACCAGCAAGAAAAGGGAGGTCATAATTCTGCTATGCAAGACACTAGTGAGGCCCCACCTGGAGTACAGTGTACAGTTCTGGAGACCATACCTATGTAAGGACATAGACAGGGTAGAGAAGGTTCAGAGGAGGGCAACAAAGATGGTGCATGGATTGCATCACAAGTCCTATGAAGACAGATTGAAGAAACTGAACATGTACTCCCTGGAAGAGAGGAGGGAGAGAGGGGATATGATAGAGACATACAAGTATCTTACAGGAAGGAACAGGGTGCAGGAATACACTATTTTTAAGTGAAAAAGATGTTCCAGGACTAGAGGGCATGGGATGAAGTTGGAGGGAGGACGATTCAGAGGAAACATGAGGAAGAATTTCTTCACAGAACGGGTGGTGGACAAGTGGAACACCCTGCCAGAGGAAGTGGTGGGGGCTGAAACAATCACGGGATTTAAGAATGCATGGGATAGACATAAAGGAATTCTGGAGGTCAGGGGTAAGGGGCAACAGACTTCTAGGAAAACATAAACTGAACTTACAAGCTCAAATGGGCAGACTGGGTGGACCATAGGCCCTTATCTGCTGACACAGTCTATGTATCTATGTAATAATGAGATATGAGTAAGAAAGATAGAGACAGTAATGAATTCATTTAAAAGAAGAAAGGCTCCTCTGGATGCTATAATTAGGACCAAATATTACTGGATTACTTTCTTATATAAATTGTTTAATTATGTTTGGGTAACAGGGATAGTCCCAAAAAGCTGAAACTGAAGTATTATAGTACCAATATTTAAGAAAGGTGATAAAAGGGATCAGGGCTGTTATAGGCCAATCAATTTACTTGATAACTTGGGGAAATTATTTACAAAAATAATTAATAAAAGATTGTACTGCTGGGAAGAGGCCAATAATGTAATTGATAAATCACAGGCTGGATTTAGAAAAGGTTATGCAACTATTGACCAAGCTTTTGTTTTGGCTCACCTTACATATAAATACAGGGTGGCCAAAAAGCTTTAACTTTACTGTACAGTTATAGATCTTAAGTCAGCCTTTGACAAAGTCAATAGATTTCTTCTCTGGAAAAGACTCTCTGATCTTGGAGTAGATCCTTCACTACTGGAAATGATAAGGCTGATGTATCAGGACAATTATGTCAGCATTAGGTATAATACTAGAGCTGAATTAAATAATTGGCTTGGCTCCAATATAGGGGTTAAGCAGGGTTGCTCTTTGGCACCTCTATTATTTAATTTGCATTTTTGCACTGTTCTAAATAAAATGTATGATCAAAAATGTCATATGTCAAAGATAGGAGCAAGAGTGCTTCCCTATTTGGCTTATGCTGATGATGTGGCTTTACTTTCTACAAGCCATTTAGGAATGCCAAGAAGTTTGGATAAATTTTATGCAGAAAGTTCCAGTGCAGATCTCCAAATTAACTATAGTAAAACCAAGGTATTGGTTTGTGGGGAAAATAAGAGTAATTATAAATATTACATTAATCATAATAGATTGGAAGTAGTGAAACATTTTTGTTACTTGGGAATAACTTTTACCCAAAGAGGAAATTGGCACGAACATCTGAAAGAAACTAAGTTAAAAGCAGAGAAGTTTTTCCCAGCTCTTTTATCCTTGTTCTACAAGTTTGGAGAGAATTCCATTAAAGGTAACCTAATGGTTATTGATGCCAAGATCAAATCCTAGCTCCTTTACGGAGCTGAGATTTGGGACATGAATTACAATAATACAATGGGACTCAATCCTTGCTTGAATAAACTTTATAAAAGGATGAGGGGGTTATCAATTACTGCCCCATCTTCCTTAGTGAGGCTTGAGATTAGTAAGGTTTCAATAGAATGTCAAATTCAGCAAAGATTAGTAAATTATTGGCTAAGTGTGTTCAGAATGAAACAGAAAAGTCTCCCTTGGATTTGTTTGGAGGAAGGTATAACATATTTCACTCATGGATAATTTTCCCTTATATGAAAGTAGTTGAAGAAATAATCAAACCACTAGGCTTACTGTCAATGATTACAGATTGTTTAAGACTCCCTTTAGCCCAAATAAGAGAACAAGTCAATTCTAGGATAAGAAATGTATTTGTACAAAAAGACCTGGAGATTAGTAAATTGTCTAAAGCCTGTCAGTGGATGGCCAAAAACAAAAGATCTCATAAATTAGAATCATACTTGGATATTTTACAAAACCCCAAACATAGGAAAGCATTTACTAGATTTTGCTTCTAATATTTTTTGAGCAATATTAGAAAGGGGAGATCTGAGAAAAGAAAAAATGTAGATCTCTTCTGTAAATGCAGGTTAAGTCAGGATAATTTATTACACCTAGTTATGTTTTGTCCATTGTATGAAAAAAATGAGGTCTTTTCTTTTGGGCAATATAATTCAGTGACTTAATTATCAACTGGATTCTATACTAACATATCTACTGAAAACTCAGGAAGAGAGGGTGCTTGTCCCTGTGGCCTCCTTCTTAAGATATATAGAGCTTAAAGATTATCATTTGAATCCCTTGATTTAGGCAAAGGTATGTTGGATTGCCTAATTAGTAATAAACCATATTAATGTATCATTTATGGAAAAATGGCTAGAGTAGGAATGATTGCTATAGTACAGGACAGTACCTGTTTGGCTAAGAGAAGGTGTAATAACCTAAATTTGATTATCTAATGTCAAAGAATTTTAGGTGCTATGATTGTAATTATTTATTAACCTAACATATTTTTTAATTGAATATTTGTAATGTATAATTTATTATGTGTCCTTTTATATGGTTATTTATGTTTCAATTTGTAATGGCATAATATGCCGAACAATAAACTTGAACTGAGCTGAACTTTGTGTATTTATGTGCCCTCCTGTTCTCTAACACTGCCCTCTACCTTACCTAATTTAAAAATGTGCTTATTGTTAAATCTAGTGTGTCCTAATGCACTAGTTCTACCTCTGCCCAGATGAAGATCATTCTGTGTGAATAGCCTACTTTCATCCAAGAAGGATACTCAGACCTCCATGCAGTGGAACCTCACCACATCATACTCACGTTTTAGCCATGTACTTTATTTTGTTGTATTTTTTATCCTTCCTGCGCATTTCTGAATTTGGCACTGGCAGCACCTCTAAGGTTACCATTTCTGCAGCTATTCTCAACTTGCTACCCAATTCCTTGAATTATACCATTATCTCTTCCACATTGCTATTCACCAGAACCTTCATACCTTGCTGCACCATAACACCTGGCTTCCCAATCCCTGCTGTGGTCATCCCGTCCAACCAGGGATTTACCCTATCCATAGTCAGCCCTTGGGAACAAAGAGTGCATATCTTAGACATAGAAAATAGAGAATGATGGCAGAAAAAGACCATGAGTCCATCCAGTCTGCCCACAGAGCCCTACAAACACAGGACCTATTGTCCTTGCAGGGTTCTAACCCACATCATCCACCCCCATGCTTCCTGCCCTACCTCTACCACCCTGGGCAAGCACTAAGCTCTTCCCTCTGTCCCAACCATGTTTGAAACCATTGATGATTCGCACCCCCCACATAAATGGACAGATTGTTCCCTGGCTCCATCATCCTTTTTGTGAAATAAAACTTTCTCACATCCATCATTACCCCCACCAGTTTCTACTCATGCCTCAGTGTTCTTGATCAGCTATGCTAAATAGTCTATTACAGTTTACCTTGCTCATGCCTTAATAATTTCACTCAGCCTCAGAATTCACATGTGAGTCAAAATGTTCTATGCTTAACCTTATTCAAAATGGCCACCTGGGGCTGAGTTAGACTTTTAAAAGGAACTTGAAGGTCTCTATTATATCTCCACTGTCTCATCAGGCATCCACCAAGCACATGTTCAGTGCCTTGAGCCAGTCTTCATAAGACATGCCCTGTTGGTCCTAAATCATTTTGGTCACCCTACATTGCACTTTCTTCAGCCTGCCTTTGCCTTTCCTCTGGTGAGGACTCCAGAACTGGGCACAGTACTCCAGGTGACCAGTAGAGAGGTAGTAATACCTCCTTTATTCTGCTATCTATACCTCTTCCCATACACCCTAGCATCCTGTTTGCCATTCTGTAAGCCTTGTAACACTGGCTTGATTGCTTTAGGGAGTCACTGATGATGATCCCTAAATCTCTTTCCTCAGAGGTCATGCCCAGCTTAACCCCACCCCATCCAGTATTCTGTCTTGGAGTTCTTGTTCCCTATGTGCATCACCTTGCTCATTTTGACATTGAACTTCAATTATCAAATCTGTGACCACTTGTCTAGCCTTTGCCAGTGTCTCTGCATTTTCCTACCCCTCTCCTCACTGTCTGACCTGCCACAGAGCTTGGTGTTGTCTGCAAAGAGGCAATCTTGCCCTGGATTCCTTCTCCCATGTCACTGATGAACATGTTGAAAAGGACTGGATCCAGGACTGTGTGCTCTGCTAAACCCAGATTATCTAGCTTCCTTAGCAGCCTTTTGTGAGGTAGCAAGCCACAAGCCTCCCTGAAATCAAAGTAAAGTAAGTCCACAGCTTGGCCCTTATCCATGGCCCATATTACCCAGTCAAAGAATACAGTACAAGTCACATTAAACTGTTCCCTCAACACACTGGTGTAGCATTGTTCAATGAGATTCCTAATCTGTGTAGTGTTTAATTCAATGAATTAGTAAAAGTTTAGTATTGGTTTGCATCTAGCTGTTATGTACTATAAGCTTTATTTTCAGCTGAGTGCTTACGAGTTTCATTTCAGAAGGCAGACTAAACAACTCTTAAGGAATGCTGTGATATTTATAAACAGTGCTCTTAAGGAATGCTGTGATATTTATAAACAATGCCATGAAAATGCTGCTACTGCCATTTCACTAAACAGTTACAAGTGAGTTAAATAGGCAGTGAAAGACGGTTGGAAAATAGTTGAAAGCTTCAACAGTTTGAGTTGCCACTGCAGTAGCATCACAAAAATAAAAATGCTACACCAGTGAGTTGATGGAACAGTTTAATGTGACTTGTACTGTACTATCAAGTTGGTCTGACAAGACCTCGCTGCCACAAATCCATGCTGTTTAATATCCTGGAGTCTCTTGCTCTCCAGGTAGTCCATGGGGTACTCTTTGACTAGTGTCTCCATCAGTTTACTCATAATAGAGGTAAGACTGATAGGTTTGCAGTTATCTGGTTGCTCCCTCCCTCCATTTATGGAGTGGTGCTATATCCAGTACCCTCCAGATTTTTGGAACTACACCTGTATGAATTGAGCCATTAACTAGCTCTACCAGAGGTTCAGTTAGCTCCACTTCCATTTTCTTAAGCACCCTTGGAAGAATCCCATCTGGCCCCAGTACTTAGCTACCTTTAGGGCTGCTAGCCCATTCTGAACCCTTTCACTGGTAAATACTTGATTCCTTATCTCTGGAGCCCCCTTGCAGCCACCTTAATGTCACTGTTTAGCACAGACCCTACATCTTCCCTTGTGAATACAGAGCAGAAGCTTTCATTAATAATAACTATTTTCTGCCCATCCCCCTCAATTACCCTATCTCCCACTGTTAGCCTAACAATACTTTCTACCTTCTTTCTTTTTCCCCCAATATATCTAAATAACTGTTTTTCCCTCCTTTAACCCTATCCACAATACCCAGCTCTGTGTCTGCCTTTGCTTTTCTGACTACCCTCTTGGTTTTCTATGTTCTCATTTGGTTCTCACCCATTTTCCTTCCCTTGTATTTCATTGTACCTTATGTAAGCCTTTTTTGGCTCTCAGTGCTTACCTGACCTTTCCAAACAACCATATTGGTCTCTTGTAACTGTCTTTTTTGATTGCTGCTCTCATTCAAGACTTTGTTGCCTCAAGAACGGCCCTTTTGACTGCCTTCCATATTTTCTCCATGTCCCTTATGTTATCCATGCTAACCAACTTGTCTTGGAACAGCTGTTTGATATCTAGTTGAAGTCTGCCTTTCTGAAATCTAGGACTTCATCCTTTGATGATGGCTTACTGGTCCCAAGGGCCAGGGTAAACCATATGAAGTTATAGTTACTTGTCCCTAGTTACTCACCTACTTATCTTCTGGTTTGAGTTGATCACTGGCCTCCCTTTCCCACTTACTATGTAATCCCCTATGACTAGGATATGGTCCCTGTTCCTCATGGCTCTGCCTGAATCCTCCTCTCCTGGCATGTCCATTTAGGACAAAGTATCCCCTCTAGGGTTTAAACTGCTGCTTTTATTTGCTGTTGTAGTTATCCTGAACTGATTGCCTGTATGGTGAAATGGTTTTGGGTTGCCATCCTTGGGGATTAATTCATGCCAGACCCACTTCTCATCCTCTCCCCCTCCTGCATTCCCAACTACAGTCCACCCCATAGTGTGGGTTGCACCCATTGAGATAATGGACTTTCAGCTCCCAGTGTATCCTGTTCTATGTTGCTTCTCAGGTACTATACTTCAGCCTTGAGGGCACGGACCCTCACTGAGGACTATGAACTTCCTGAACACTGGCATTCCCCAACCTATCAGAACACCCTCTGGAAAATAGTTGTGACACATCCAATGTAGCTGACCAGCTGCCCTCCTCAACTTTCTACCTGTGGATACATGCTGTTATGGATGTGACCTTTAGCTGAACTCCCTCCTTACCTTAAGTCTGGGCTCTTAAACTCATGGCTACTTAGATGAGTGGCACAGTATGCTACTGCTCATATCAAGTTAATTTTTTGCTTTCCAGGGATGTCTCATGTGGAATTGTTTCCCCTCACTTCCTGTTCTACGGACACTATAAAAGCATCTTCCCTTGCTATACTCTGCTTGTTCCCCAAGACCTTGATCACAGGTGAGCTTTTCTCTTACCCTTTACAAAGACAGTACCCCGCCAACCTTTTAATCTAAAATGCACTTACCCCCTGTTCTCACTCTTGTCTGGACCACTCAGTCCACAATATGCTGAAAAATTCTAAATGACCAGGTTTCCCACACTGCCTTCTGACATAAAGGAACTGCCCCAAAATATGGTTCAAAGAATGCTGATCTTCACTCACTTCCACTTTGAGTATGAATATTACACTTTTTTCCTGCATGCT
This sequence comes from Neoceratodus forsteri, assembly GCA_016271365.2. Classification (NCBI taxonomy): domain Eukaryota; kingdom Metazoa; phylum Chordata; order Ceratodontiformes; family Ceratodontidae; genus Neoceratodus; species Neoceratodus forsteri. The sequence continues at coordinate 869,170,604 of CM057452.1, read as the reverse complement.
GAGTGCTTTTCTGTGCTCTCTCTGCTGTCCATGAACAAGGTCTCAGATAAAAAGCCACATATATTCTTGGTCTTGCTAGACTGAACTGATTATGTTCAGGCACTCCCCTAATCAGCCATTTGTGGCATAGGTACAGTACTACTAACATAGGATTGAGTATGAAAAAGGACAGACATTTACTTGGAATAAAAACAAACCCAGAAGGTTCAGAGGGCACAGTCCTAATAGACCCAAACCTATTCTACAACATAGAAACAAACCCCCCTCTTACTATAGCTCCACCAGAGGGTCAGAAAGTTAAAACTGAAGATTTTTCAGATGAGGAACAAACAGTAATAGATACTGGACCACACAGAAGGCAGAGAGTTGTAAGTTTCCAGCAGCCAGAAAGGAATCAAACTTTATAAGGACAAGGAGAAAGGGAAAAGCAGAAGTGCAAACAAAAATACAGTGCAGACAAGGAAACAGAAACTGCTGAAATAAATGTGGTGAATCTGTCAGAAAGGCACTTAAATGAAGAAGAAATAAAGTTTTTCATACTAAGAAGGGTAGGCATACAGAAGGCCGTAGCCCATATATGTATGTTTCCAGCCAAGCTGACACATTGTCCCAGTGTTTACAACAAAAAATAATCAAGGTTTTGTTTAAATGTAATGTAATTATGATGTCCTAGTAATGAAGTAGGTAAGGTATTCCATAATGGAATTATTCTCTGAGTGAAAGTTAGTGCAGAAAAGACTTTCCTTTGTCCCCATCAATGAATTAAATAACTGTGAACTCTTTTTGGATTTTAAGAGATTTACTAGAAAAATAAACTTTAAATCATTCTGGTCAAAACAAAAAATGGAATTTGTATAAGAGAGCCTGTTAGAACGGCAAAATAATATGCCTGAAACATCAGTGGAGTTGCACAATCACAAGCTTACAAGTCAGGATGAAGAAATACTAACACATGCTGGCCCAGTGATGTGCAGGGATGAGGCACCAAGCCTCACCTGCTGCCACGCCAGTGACCCGGGGTCGGGAGTGACCTCAGTGCATTGGAGATTGGCTGGGGAGAGGAGGATTGAGCATTCCAAAGACTGCTGTCCTCCTCCAGGGAGGGAAGGGAATCAGTGGCTGCTGTTAGCCTGGCCCCTAGTGGAGACTGGGGGTTGGCACACTGATGCTGAATAATGGGGGGTGGAGGCAGTACAGACACCCAGTGTGCTGCATACAGGAGCATGTGCAGCACCACCACCATTGGCATCATTGCATGCCCTTCCTCTGTACCAGGGGGAAAACAGGGAAAAAAAAACATCCCGGTCACGGACGATGACCATCAGCCTCTGTACCCTGGCAACTCAGTTGCCTCCCAAATCAAGATCCGGTCTGGTGGGTAGAGTGGACTTTTCATCACCTGCCACAGAGGGCAAGCCTTGGGTGATACTGGGAGAAGGTAAGTCCTGTAGGATGCTGGGGTGGAGGGACTGGGAGGTTCAGTGGGAAGGATGGGCCATCTGGGATGGGAGGAGGAACAAAGAAATAACACATGACCAGAAGTTACAACAGCAAGATATTAACATTACAGAATTCAGAAAACCTTCTACCTTATTTCCCAGTTATGATACTAGTGTTCAGACCTTCAAAAGAGTCTGTGAAGAAGAATTCCATAAACTTATTTTTTAAAGAAAGTACTAAGAAATATGATAACCTTACCAATGAAGAGATAATAGCACTACACAAACTCAAATTGGATTAAACAACTACTATAAAGAGAGCTAATAAAGGAGGAGCTGTAGTGATCATGGACAGATGTAAATACATAGAAGAATGTAACAGACAACTCAGGAATGAATTGTTTTACCAGAACCTGCAAACAGATACAACAGTGACTTTCAAAAAATGTATAGATGAATTATTGACTTCAGCCTTGCAAGATAATGTTATTACTAATGATGTACATAATTATCTGACAGTGGTCTGCCCTATAAGGGCAGTGTTTTATACATTCCTTAAAATTCACAAAAGCTACATAGACCACCCCCCCCAGGAAGGCCAGTTGTATCAGGGATTGGGAGCCTCAATGAACCACTTTCCCAGTTTGTGAACACCCACATAAAGGGACTAGTGCAAAGGCTACCATCACACCTGAAAGACACAACTTAGGTGTTGGGCATTCTACATGACCTACAGCTTGAAAACCATTGGAGTCTAGTCTCCCTAGATATCAAAGCATTATATACCAACATACCCCATGAGGAAGGTTTAGTGGCACTAAGATATTGGTTAGAGACAGACGCAGATTATGAGCACTTGGATGACAGTGGGCTCAGGGAGGGTTAGAACGGTCAGGCAGAGGCACATCCCAGATCCTATTCCACTCAAGAACTCATATGCCACACTGGCAAATGAGGACAACCAAATAGAGGTACCCAGAGAAGTGGAAGGAAAGGATGTGGAGGTTAGCCAAGGAGGTGACCTCAGCAGGGAAAGCAGTGGACCCCAGAGGAGGAGGAAGCGAATCCTGGTGGGGGACTCCATCATAAGAGGGATCCAGCTAGGAACACAGGAGGGGGAGGACAGGGAGGTGAGGTGCCTACCAGGTGCCATGGCATGGAGGGATGGAAGGAAGATCCTGGGGATCACTGGGAAGGCAAGATGGGAGGGTGAGCTGGATGTCATTATCCACCTAGGTACTAATGACCTGGCAAATGGGGAACCAAAGGAAGTTCAGAAAGAGTTTAGGAAACTGGGAAGGGGTCTCAAGCAAGTAGCTACTTCTGTCACTTTCTCAGAAGTACTACCTGTGAGAGGCAAGGGAGAGCATAGGAGTGCATGCACCAGGAACTTTAACTCATGGTTGAAGAACTGGTGCTGTGAGGAAGGGTTTGGATTCATTGGTGACTGGGGACCCACCTGGAGGGATGGAGGTTTGTTCAAGCCTGACAGCCTGCATCCATCCTGGAGGGGAATCCAAGCACTCAATGATAAGTTTAAATGCTACATTGACAAGCATTTAAACTAGCAAAGGGGGGTGGCAGGCCAGCAAGGATGGAACCTACTTGCTCACCCCCCACAGCTAGCAGTGGAACCAGTGAACCAGAGGAGTGGCTATCTCTGCAAAGCAGTGTGAAAAAGATGGAGAGTAGTGCCCAAGAGGTGGATGAGCAGAAAAGGGGCAAAATGCAGCAGAAGGGCAGACAGCAAGGAGAACCAGGGATAAATGACAACCAAGGAAGGGGCTGGAGTAGAACAGTGAAACAGTCTAGGGAGGTCAAATCATGGAAAGCCATGTGTGCAAATGCCAGGAGCCTTAGCAACAAGATGGAAGATCTGGAGGCTGTCATGGTGCAGTCAGACCTGGACATTGTGGCCATCACTGAAACCTGGTGTAATGATAACCACGACTGGGAGATGGCCATACCTGGCTACAACATATTCAGAAGAGACAGAGCAGGCAGGAAGGGAGGAGGAGTGGCACTGTATGTGAAAAATGACATAAGGACCACAAAGATCCAGGAGGAACAAAATGGGGAGAGATACTGTGGGTTAAGCTGGAAAGGAAAATGGGGACAGCCATCCCACAGGTGTGGTCTATAGACCACCAGCCCAGGAGGAAGAAACAGATAGGGAGCTGATGCTAGCCATCCAAGGATGGCAGACAGGAGTGAGGTAGTACTGGTTGGAGACTTCAATATTCCAGACGTGGACTGGAGCATCCCAGCAGCAGCATCAACTAGGAACAGATTTATCCTGGACTCCTTCAGGTGCCTTCCTCAAGCAACTGGTCATGGAACCAACTCAGCAGAAGGCAATACTGGACCTTGTGCTCACAAACAGGGACAGTGTGATGGGGGTAACAGTGGGGGAGCACCTGGGGAACAGTGACCACCAGTCATTGTGGTTTGAAATCACAGAAAGAGCAGAACCAAACCACACAAAAACACGTATCCTGGATTTTAGGGGGGAAGACTTTGGGAAACTGGGGAGATACTTGAAAGAGGCATTAAGGGGAATGGGACAGGAATCAGTGGTTGAGGAACAGTGGGCAGTATTTAAAATGGGGATTACAAGAACAACAGAATTATGCATTAAGCAGGTTAGCAAGAGGAAAGGAAGATGAGACCATTATGGTTTTCCAAAGAGGTAGCAAAGAAAGTGAAAGCAAAAAGATTGCATTCAGGCAATACAAAAGATACAGGCAGAAGAGGATAGGGAGAAGTACCAGGAGAAACAAAGGGAGGCAGGGAGGTCAGTGAGAAGCCAAAGCTCAGACAGAAGAACACATTGCAAAATCAGTGGGTAGAGGGACAAAACCTTTGCAGGTACATAAGTGAAAAAGAAAGACAAAGGGAGGGAAGTGAGACTGAAGAGGGAGGATGGGGGCGGCGTGGAGGATGACAACAGTAAAGCTGACATACTGAACAGGTATTTCTGCTCAGTCTTTACTGAGGAAGAGGGGGTAATGGGTCTGAAGGAGTACAAGGGGTGAGAATGGTGCAGAAATGGACACAAGTCCCTTTACACAAGAAAGGGTCCTGAAGGAACTGGAAGTAATAAGAGTTGATAAAGCAATGAAGCCAGATGGGATGCACCCAGGGTCCTTAAAGAACTAAGAGAGGTGGTGGCTGAACCTCTGGCTATCCTGTTTAGCTGATCACTGGAAACAGGGAGGTACCCAAAGACTGGAGGACAGCAGATGTAGTCCCCTTATACAAAAGTGGGAACAAAAGAAAGCAGGGAACTACAGACCAGTCAGCCTCACCTCGGTAGTGGGGAAGATCATGGAAGCACTACTGAAGGAGAGATTGGTGGAACATCTGGTTGTCAATGGACTACAGGACCCAAGGCAGCATGGTTTCACCAGGGGGAGGTCATGTCAGATCAACCTTGTTGAATTTTTTGACTGGGTGACTAGGGAGGTGGATCAGGGAGGGCAGTGGACATGGCCTATCTGGACTTCAGCAAGGCCTTTGACACTGTGCCACATAGAAGACTATTACACAAACTGGGGAATATGGGTGTGGGCAGGACAGTAGTGTGGTGGGTAGGTAACTGGCTGGGTGGCAGGACACAGAGGGTGGTGGTAAATGGCTGTCACTCCACAGAGGAAGAGTGACCAGTGGGGTACCACAGGGATCAGTGCTGGGACCGGTCCTATTCAACATCTTCATCAGTGACATTGCACAGGACCTAGAAGGCAGAATTTCACTGTTAGCTGATGACACAAAGCTCTGTAACACAGTAGACACACTAGAGGTGCAGATAGAATGAGCGACCTGCAGAAACTTGAAGAATGGTCAGGGTTTGGCAGTTGAAATTCAATGCAAAGAAGTGCAAGATAATGCATATGTGCACAAAAACCCTGGCACAAATATATCAGTTGGGGGTGAGGATATAGCATGCACCAAGCAGGAAAGGGATCTTGGGGTTATCATCTCTGATGACCTCAAGGTAGGGAAACAGTGTGACAAGGCAGCAGGTAAAGCAAATAGGGTGCTGGGATGTATAGGCAGGGGCATCACCAGCAGGAAAAGGGAGGTCATAATTCCACTATACAAGACACTAGTGAGGCCCGACCTGGAGTACAGTGTACAGTTCTGGAGACCATACCTACGTAAGGACATAGACAGGGTAGAGAAGGTTCTGAGGAGGGCAACAAAGATGGTGCATGGATTGCATCACAAGTCCTATGAGGACAGATTGAAGGAACTGAACATGTACTCCCTGGAGGAGAGGAGGGAGAGAGGGGACATGATAGAGACATACAAGTATCTTACAGGGAGGAACAGGGTGCAGGAAAACACTATTTTTAAGCGAAAAAGTTGTTCCAGGACTAGAGGGTATGGGATAAAGTTGGAGGGAGGACGATTCAGAGGAAACATGAGGAAGAATTTCTTCACAGAACGGGTGGTGGACAAGTGGAACACCCTGCCAGAGGAAGTGGTGGGGGCTGAAACAATCACAGGATTTAAGAATGCATGGGATAGACATAAAGGAATTCTGGAGGTCAGGGGTAAGGTGCAACAGACTTCTAGGAAAACATAAACTGAACTTACAAGCTCAAATGGGCAGACTGGGTGGGCCATAGGCCCTTATCTGCCGACACTGTCTATGTATCTGTGTATCTATGTATGATGCAAGTCTGGTAAATTTCTAGTGTGGAAGTGCTAAACTAATATTACAATCCATTGTGTTTCTGTTTCAAGAAAATTTTATCTTCAGATGAAAGGTACTACCATGGGGCCAACATTTGCTCCCAATTATGTGAACCTATACCTTGGGGAATGGGAAAAGGGAAAAGTCTACAGTCCCAAGACCAACCCCTTCTACCACAGGTTGGATCTCTGGAGGTGTTATATAGACAACATACTGATGGTATGGAGGGGTAGCTGAGGAGGACTTGAAGAATTTGTGAAATGGCTAGAAAGTACTAAACGAAATATTAGATCTGCCCTTCAAGCAAGCAACACACAGGTCCATTTTTTGGACTTAGCCATCACAAAAATAGAAGATGGTACTATCAAAACAAACTTGCATCGCAAAGAGATTGACAGGAATACCCTCCTACATGCCCAGAGCTGCCAATTTAAACATATGCTGGGTAATATTCCAAAATCCCAGTACCTGAGAGTAAGAAGGAACTGTAGTGATGAAATAGATCATGCAGAACAAATGAAATGCATGAGAAACAGGTTCTTGGAGAGAGTATAGCCCTGACTTGTTGGATCAAGCAGAAAAAGAAATAGATAGCACTGACCGTGAAAGTCTACTTGTACAAAAAATAAAATAAAAAGAAGGACACTGTACAACCTATTAGTTTTATTAGTACCTATGGACGCCAATTGAAAGACATTAGAAACATAATTATCAAAAACCAGGGCATCATGATCTCTGACTCAATTATACATAATAGTTGTAACAATCTCCCAAGACTTATCTACAAAAGGGTAAACAATTGTCAGTCTTACAGCATGCAGCCTGCCACTGAGAAATCTGGCTCTTGGTTCCTGAATTTACTCAGAGGGAAGCATAAAAGTGTTGACTGTAAATACTGCCTTGTCATTGACAAAACAGAGTATTTTACTAACATTAACTCCAGAAAAACCTTTGAAGTTAGGAACTTCATCAGTTGTAACACTACACACATAGTATACTTTACTGAATTTGTGGTCCTTTTTATATAGGAAAGACCTCAAGGGCCTTTAAACTCAGAGTAGGAGGACACATATGGGACATACAATATGATAATGTTAAAAATGCACTGGCAGTCCACGTTAAAGAAAACTCTACATCAGGTAATTACAGTTTTAAATTCTGTAGAATCAAGAATGTCAAAGTGGGAAGGGGAGGACCTGGAATCTGTATTGATGAGATGGGAGGCCATGCAGATCATACAATTAGGAGACCAATACCCTCCAGGGTTAAGTGACAAAACTGATGTAATACCTCTGATCCCAAAAATGAGTGCTCCTTCATTAATCTAGTGCAGTTTTCCTTCCACAGTTCCTAGTTTTAATGCTTACACCACTGAAAGTATGAACAGAAAGAAATTTCCTACCGGGGGGTGAGTAAGTAGTCCATATGGTGTTTTTGCACAACAAAAGGAACTCACATTTGTATTAACTCAATTATACCTCAGCGACCACTTTGTATCAAGGTTAAGCAATGGAAAACTTGAACTTCAAAAAGCGCTCCGGGTGGTAATGAGTTAGCACTTTAAAGCCTGATTCCCCAGGCAGTATTGTTATCCCTTGAGAAAGCCTGAGGGTGAAACAGGTCGGGGTTTCAGCAGTGTCTGGCTATTTTCTCACTACTGTATAAGAATTTTTGCATACTTTTAATTGAAATTAAAGTTGCCAATGTTTTCCTGATACCTGGTGCCGGCTCTCACTGTTGCTTAGTCTGATAATTTTAGCTGGGCACAGGCTATAGTGGAGTGGCATCCTTTGATAAACAGTATTATTAACTACTTAGTCCACAATAGGCTGTGAAACTGAAATCAGCCAGGTTCCCCATGCTGCCTTCTAAAATAAAAGAGCAGCCCCAAAAACCACACCAAAGTACATCTACCTACACTCACTTTCATTTTAAGTACTAACTATTTTGGGCTGGATTTAAAAACTTATTTTCATGATCTGCTCCATGATTTTGGTGCAGTCCCACAAACCGGGGTCTATGCACCACACTGTGAATTGCCTATGCACCATGTATCTGGGGTGGGTAGGCAACCCTAAGTCTGAATGCCACAAACTGTGGATACAGCAGACCCCTGGTGGCATTAATGGAAAGGCACATATCCTTTGCACTCTCGATCCCCCTGGCCAAACTGTGTTAGTTTGGTTTTGGCCATTTGCATTCTCTATTCTAGAGGAATTATGACCCTGTTGGGATACCAAAGGCAAGAAACCCTCGTGTAGGTCTGCATAACATAACAACAATGAAACAGCACTGAATAAAGGGGCAAGCCAGCCAGGCAATGAAAATCCAAATCAAGATGACAAATACTCTGAGGATTTTCGTCAGTGAAGGCAGAATTCAGAACAGAAATAATTAGCCACATGGGGCCATGACTCCCTAAACACTTCCCAGTCCCTGCTATAGGACAAACAAGAAAGTGATGGAAAGACAGAGAACCACATGCAGATATGAAAGCTAGATTAACAGCCACAGCAGTAGCTTTTAGCTGACCTCTGAGTATAACTGGGTGAATAAACATAGAAGCAACATCTGAATGGAGTACACTGAATTGTAAAACTTCAGAAACATAAATAAGGAGACACAATGCTTCTGAAAGCAGGTGTAACCAGGCAGTGCAATGAAGCTGCTGCAATGAGGTAAGTAGAATGAGAACATAATTGAGCTGCATAGCTAGGTTCAGAGTAATCTGAGTCAGGTGAAAACAATTGAGTATGCAACATGGAGCAGCTATGATTGAGCTGAAACATGCAGATAATGATTGCAGTTGCATTGCAGTGGTGTGAGAGGTGTGAGTAACAGAGCAAATAGTAGGAGTTTTGGAGCGATATGCTAAGAGCTTAGAAACAAAAGCCCACAAAAAGACGAAACCAAAGACACACAAACACAGAAAACAGGAAACAAAGACAGAAGAAGCACACACAGCCGAAGGCAAAATACAAACCAGAAGCAAGAAATAAACACAGAAATCCAGCAAACAAGCAGGAGTAGCAAGGCTGGAGGTGGGGGGAGGCCCCAACCAGCTCAGAGGAGAGACCGATAAAGCCTTTGCTGCAAAGAAAAAGTGCTTCACAATGAGGCTGAGAGGAACTGCTTATATAGCTCAGCAAGTGGGAGTGGCTGGCTGCTTGGCCATCGAACTCTAGGCAAAACTTTTCTAAATGAATGCATCATTTGTTTCAATAAAGCAAGTACAAGTGTAGCAAATGCATTAAAATTCTTGAAAATGACACTCAGACATTGGGCTCTTTTATTCTGATGCAAGCACATTTGGAAACTATAAATTGTACTTGTATCAAGAGACCTTTGAAAATCCATCTGTAACCTTCCTCTGTAGATTTGCTGATTTGCCCTGCTCTGTCTGCTCACCCATATAAAAGAGCATTTCATGGGCTTTCAAACTATGAGGGACATCACATGGTTCATAAATGTTTCCGTTTAAGGACCTAAAGTTGTAGGGCAAGTAGAAGCTCACCAGACCAGAAAACATAACTGGAGACTGTACTCATTTGGGGAGACAGACAGCAAGTTCAGCACATCATGGAGATGACAAGAAAATATTCTGGCCACTGTCTGAACACATTCAAAAGATACTGTAGCCATGCAGCATTTAGTTATTCAAAAAATGTGTGCAGTAACATGAAAGGCAGAAAAGGGCAATGTGTTGTAGAAATCCAAAACAATATCTAACATTATGCAAAATCCTAAAAATGTATATACCAGGAGGGTTTATTATATCATATAATCTGTTGCTAAATCCTAGAAGAGGTTGAGACAAGCGATACAGCTTGTTGTCAGTAAAGAAGTAGGGTCGATAGCTCCTGATGCAAACAGACAACTGACAGTTTTATCAATAAGAATATAAACTTAAAATGCAGAGTCAGCCTGACCACAAGCCCTTGATACAAGTTTTAATTAGGCACCTATACAGCCCTCCCTCAGAATTCAAAGGCTTGCATTGCAACTGCAAATTCAAATTTGTATTACCCTTAGACTGCCAACAGAATTAGAACATATAGGAACTGATATATCAGTTTATGGCACATCAAGGATTAAATATCTTCCCCATTACTGTCTATAGCAACTGTTGAAGTACACAAAGCAAGACTCCATATTCTTCTCTCTTACATCCCAGAAGGAACATCCCCACCCACACAGTTTGTTATTTAATGTAATTACAGCTTTTTCATAATTCCTTAGTTAGGCATTTAGACAGGAATGCTGTAGCCTAACTAATCATGTTTTGTCTGTTTTTTTTTTATTTTAAAACTTCCACAAATTACCTTGATTACAGTTCTATTATATTTGTTGTTGCAACTTACAGTATGCTGTGGAAAGCATACTATCAAACATTTGTAACAATAAATGCAATGACAGTATAATTCAGAACATTTAAATTGCTGAATAATATTCAATTTTCATAGGGTCCATGCTGCACTGATGTGACCATACCAAATCTGACTATGGACATGCATCCAAACTTTTCGGCAGGATTGCTAACCCTACTCATGATGTATAACCGTCAATGCCATTCTCCTCAAGGAATCTGTCTAATCCGGCTTTAAAGGCCTGAACAGCGCCACCTTCCTTGTCTTAATTGATCCCATACCCCTACACCTGAACAGAATAGGCATACACAGTGCTTTGGAGAAATGGCAACAGCCATATGTGTATTGAAGTATTCAACATACAGTGGAGGTAGCCATGATGCAACACAATAACTTGCAGTAAATGACACATCACAAAATACTGCAGTAAAAAAAAGGGCTTAATTGCCATTAAATTACACTGTTCCCTGCAGTACACTGCAGCATTTTGTGATATACTGCAGCATTACTGCATTGCATCCTGGTTGGCACCACTGTACATCAGTAGTGTGGCATGAGCAGCTTGTGGATGTGTCAGCAAGACCTTAGGCAGTCAACGTCATCAACCAATGAGTCCCTTACCCCAGGGACCGTCCGTGCAGACCTACTCCTTCCAAAAGGGTACTGCCTCTGGAGGGAAAATGGCTTCTGAGGCTTAAGGGGCGGCTCAGAGCCATGTGAAGTGTGTCCAATGTATGGCATTGTATGGCAGCTTAGATTCAATGCTAAGAAGTGCAAGGTAATGCACCTGGGAAACAAAAACCCAGGGGAAGAGTACACAACGGGGGGGTGAGATAGTAACAACAACAAAAATGGAAAGGGACCTGGGAGTAGTCATATCAGATGACCTAAAGGTGGGAAAGCAATGTGAGAGGGCAGCAAGAAGGGCTGGGGGGATACTGGGATGCATAGGGAGAGGCATCACCAGCAGAAAACAGGAAGTTATTATCCCTCTGTACAGACAGTTGGTGAGACCCCCATCTGGAGTACTGCGTGCAGTTCTGGAGACCCAATCTCCCATAAGGATATAGACAGGATGGAGGCTGTCAGAGGAGGACAACTAAAATGGTGCAGGACCTGCACCGGAAGACATATGAAGAGAGACTTAAGGAGCTGAATATGTATAGCCTCGAGGAAAGGAGAGAGAGGGGGACATGATAGAAATGTTCAAGTGTCTCAAGGAATCAACAAAGTCCAAGAGGGTAGCATCTTTCAAAAAAGAGGTGTGCAAGAACAAGGGGCACAATGTGAAGATAGAAGAGGGCTCAGAGTAATTGAGGAAGTATTTTTTACAGAGAGGGTTGTGGATGCATGGAATGGCCTTCCGGAGGAGGTTGTGGAGTCAAAAACAGTGGTGGAATTCAAGCATGCATGGGACAGTCATAAGGCAATTCTAGGGGGTGGGGGTAGGAAGAAGTAAGCTGCTGGTTAACTAGGATCTGCAGCTTATCCAATAGGTAGGGAAATGGGCAGACTGGGTGGGCCAAGCGGTCCTTATCTGCCTTCAAAATCTATGTTTCTATGTCCATCCCCAATCAGATGATGCTACATATGCAGGCAAGCTCAAAGAGTGTATCACCAGACCACCCCTCCAGCGCTCAATCATCAAGGCCTCACCTCCTGCCAACCTCAGCTGAAATCCATCTGTGTCAGTAGCACATTCATTCCTCCCTCTGCACCCTTTGTACACTCCTTGCAAGACTGCCATGCTGCCACGCTTACATGACTGTGACATTACTAACTAAATAACCCTACCTCACTTCCCAACAGAGAAGGCAAAAAGAAACAGAAAACCTCATGGAAAAAACAGAAAAATTCCTCATCAGTCAATAATTTGATCCTCCCAAGTGAGATGGCAGGGGTCCCTATGTACTGTACTTGTAAGCCCACTTTTACTCTGCTTTTACGAGGCTGGGTGGGCTGGAATCTCATCCAGAGAACAGAAACCGAGGAAGATGGGCTACTGTAAGCTAGACCCTATATACCCCCCCCCCATGGCTTCTCCCATCTGGCCCTAGATTCCTCTGCTACCCTGAGCAGACCTATATCCTACTTACCCACCCTCCACTTGCACCTCCCTTTTCCCTGTCCCTCCCCTTTGGTTTCCTGACCTATTCTAGTGTCAGGGAATGTGGCCACAGAGAAAGGGTCCCCTGTTTCATGGTTCCAGTTACATGTTGTTGAAAACACTCACTTAGCAGACTATTCCACATTAACCACCCTTTGTGTAATGTTTTTTAATATTTCCCCATATCTCCACTGCAGGAATTGTACTTCTTTCATATACTGGTGCAGAGACTGGGATCAAGGAAAGGAGGTCGGGGGGATCACTAGAGTCATGGAATATGCTGATGTTTGCTATACATACCAGGAATGGGATCCAGTGACAGATGGAGGAGCTACTAAAGCCAGCTAGGCTTGATCAGCAGTAGAGATGGGTACAGTGAAAAAATTCACTTTGCAAATTCATTCGTGAAGTTGACGAAATTTGTGAAGTGCAAAGTGCTGACTTCTCATAGTGCTTACAAGGTGAAGTAACCCTTTTTCTAGGTGAATTGGCTTAAATTCACCTAACTTCATCTAAACTTCTAACTTCACTTCACACTCATTAGTGTGACAGGTGGATATTGTGGAGGGCCTTCAACTGGAATATATCAGGTAAAATTTCTGCTAGAGGCTGGACTAGGATTAATTAATTCTACTTGCTGTAGGGATAGTTAGTGTGGTGAGGCTGTATAGGTAGTGTGGACCATGGGTAGGATTGTTGGGTGCAGTGGTTGTGAGGCAGCAATGCAGATGAATATACTGTGGAGGCTGAGAGGGTGCCCAATATGCCACAGGCAAAGGAGGCTTGAGGAAGAGGTTCAGTGGCTTGGCAGAGAGCTGGGGAGGTTGAGGGATGAGTGGAGGATTGCGTTGGTAGGAGGGTTGATATCTGAGAGTATTGTGGGGCACACAGAGAAGGAACAGTGGGTCAAGGGAGGGGGGAGTGGTCAAACTAGACAGGAAGCCAGATGATGAAGGGTGGACTCTAGTAGGACCTAGAAAAAGGAGGAACAGCAGTAGGCAGGAGGGAGGAGAAAGCATGTAGTAAGGCAAAGAGGATAGGGAACATGTTTACTTTACTAGTAACATATGGGAAAGAGGATGCAGGAGGTGATTGCATAGGGGATAGCACTCACAAAGAAGAGGGACTGAGGGGCATTACTAGTGGAAAGATTGAGCATGGTCGGGCGGGGGAGGGATAATACTTGAAGAGGTGAGGAGAGAGAGAGAGGTTGGCAGTCAAACAGGAGGAGGGGAGGGGTCTTAATTGGGAGGGACAGGGGGGAAAACACTGGGGCACATGGTAAAAACACAGTCTTGAGTGGCTCCATAATTGAGAACCTGGGTTGGGGGGGTGGCGATGGGCACAAGAAAAGAGGAGGGGCATGTACTGGTGTTGGGGGACTCCATACTCAAGGGGATCAAATGGGGCAGGAAGGGGGAGAGGCACAGTCAGATATGGGTGGAGTCAATACCAGGATTAAAGATAGACATGGTAGGACAGGCAATCCTAAGGTGCGTAAAGAGCGATAGGAGGAAACCACACATTGTGGTACATGTGGGGACAAATGACCTAGCAGGGGAAATGGTGGAGGTAACAAGGGAGAGGATTGAGGAAGTGGGAAGGTTGTGCGAGGAGACTGGGGAGTCTGTGGCCTTCTCTGAAGTGTTGCAAGTACCCTGTGCAAGCACAGTGAGAAAGGAGAGGATTAGAGAGTTGAACACATGGTTGGTAGAATGGTGTCGAACTAAGGGGTATGGTGTTGTGAGTGGCAGGGGCAGTACCTGGGATAATAACAATCTGTTTACAAGGGATAGGCTGCACTTGAGTGGGGAGGGGAAGGAGGTATTAAAGCAAAGAATGGGGAGGTATATTGCAACAAGGGTGGATATAAACTAGATGGGGGGGTGGCAAGTGGACAGCAGGTAGGGAGGGATCCGATAGAGTGGAGTTACAGCCTACCCCCCAGGCAAGCAGGGAAGGACTAGGTGTGGCCAGTAAAGGAGGGAGTAGCAGGGAGGAGATGGAGGCTAGTGAAGGGAAGTGGTCATTATGGAGGGTGGTCTCAATGAATGCAAGAAGCCCAGGAAACAAATCCACTGAGCAACAGGCACTCTTAGCAGAGTGGAGGGTGGATATTGCAGCTGTCACAGAAACATGGGCAAGTGAGCACCAGGAATGGGATCTGGCAATCCCAGGATACAAATTATACAGGAAGGACCATAAGGAGGGGGGGCGGGGTAGCAGTCTATGTGAGGGATGGGATCAAATGCACAAGGGATGAGGGAGAAGAAAGGAGAACAGAGGCAATCTGGCTGCAGCTCCTAGACTCAAGGGGTAAGAAATTGAGGTTTGGGGTGGTATACAGGCCACTGTTCCAGTCTGAGGAGCTTGACAGGAGTTAGTGGGACAAATCAAAAAGGTATGTAGAAAAGGGAAGGTGGTCATTGTGGGGGATTTCAACTTGCCGGGGGTTGACTGGAGCATTCCAGTCATCTCCAGTGCTAGGGAGCAAGTGCTCCTGGATGCAATCCAGGAAGGTCTCCTGACACAGTTGGTTACTGTACCTACTAGGGGAAAGAACACTTTAGATCTGGTATTGTCAAATAGGGAGGCAGTGAGGGAAATAAAGGTAGAGTACCCACTAGCCGACAGTGATCAGTCACCAAATGGTGTGGTTTAATATCACGATGTGCAGGGAGCCAGAGAAATCAGTTACTCAGGTGGTAAACTTCAGGAGGGCAGACTTTGGGAATATGCAGGAAGTACTGAAAGGGAAACTGGAGGACATAAGGCAGGAGATGAATGTGGAGCAGAAATGGGATATTATTAAATAGGGAGTTACAGTGGCAACAGAAGACTGCACCAAGGCACAGAGTAAGAGGAGCAGTGCAAGAAAACCATGCTGGTTGAACAGCGAGGTTGTAGAGGTGGTGAGGACAAAACGAGTGGTGCACCAGAGGTTTGGAAAGACAAGGAAGGAAGTGGACAGGGAGGAATATGCAAGATGGTCTGGGGAAATGACTAGAAAAGTGAGAGAAGCCAAAGCCCAGAGGGAGCTGAGATTAGCATAGGGAATTAATGGGGGGAGACTTTTTCAGATACATCAGGAAGAAAAGGAAGTGCAAGGAGACAATAGTGAGGATAAAAAGGGGTGGGGAGTGGACGGAAAAGGGGGAGGAGTAGGCAGAAGCACTGAATGAATACTTTTGCTCAGTGTTCATAGAAGAAAAGGGGGGACCACTACCAGCATGGGCTGGGATGGTAGGGACAGGGAGAAAGGAGGTGACAAATGGAAGAATTGAGACAAATAGAGTCCTAGAGGGACTGAGTTCACTGAAGATAGACAAGGCACCAGGGTCGGATGGTATCCACCCCTGGGTGCTGAGGGAGATGGCAGAGGTGTTGGTGGAGCCACTGGGAGATCTGTACAGCACCTCACTGGAGTTGGGACGTGTGCCATTGGACTAGAGGATGGCACATGTAGTACCATTACACAAGAGCGGGCCAAGGGATGAACCGGGTAATTATCGTCCTGTAAGTCTCACCTCCACAGCGTGCAAACTCATGGAAATGATACTAAAGGAAAGACTGGTGTTGTACCTGGAGGGCAATGGCCTCCAGGATGTGAGGCAGCATGGGTTTGTTTCAGGGAAGTCTTGTCAAACCAACCTCATACAATATTATGACTGGGTGAGAGGAGCTGGATAAGGGTCATGCAGTGGATGTTCTTTACTTTGACTTCAGCAAGGTCTTTGATTCGGAGCCTCATGGGCAGCTTGGGGGGAAGCTAACTGGTGTAGGGGTAGGGGCAAAAATGATAAACTGGATTACAAGTGGGCTGAGTGGCAGGCTGCAATGGGTGGTGCTGAGAGGGGAGCTCTCAACTCCAAGACCGGTGATGAGTGGGGTGCCACAGGGCTCTGTGTTGGGGCCAGTATTGTTTGGGCACTTCATATCAGACATTGCACATGGGGTGGTGAGCAAGGTAAGTCTGTTCACTGACGACAACAAAATTGGAGCAGTGGTGGATGGAGAGGAGGGATGGAAGCAGCTACAGAGTGAAGGGGGACCTATGCAAGCTAGAGGAGTGGTCAGAGAGGTGGCAGCTGGGATTCAATGCAAAGAAGTGTAAGGTTATGCACTTTGGGGTGAAGAACCCAAGGAAAGAATACTGAGTGGGGGGGGGGGGGTTAAGCTGGGAATCACTGAGGAGGAGAAAGACCTAGCGGTAATGATAACAGGGACCATGAACAACACTGTTCAGTGCAGGAGAGCAGCTGCAAAAGCAAACAAAATGCTGGGGTGCATAGTGAGGGTTTTTTTGTCCAGGTGAAGAGAAGTGATCTTGCCCCTCTACAGGTCACTGGTAAGGCTGCACTTAGAGTATTGTTTACAGTTTTGGAGGCCATACCTAAAGCCTGATATCAGGCTACTGGAGGGGGTGCAGAGGAGGGCAACAAAGATGATATGTACTGTAGAATGGAGGGGAGAGACAGTGACAGCAGGCTGGGAGACCTGAATATGTACACCCTGGAGGATAGAAGGGACAGGGGGGGACATGATAGAGACATTCAAGTATCTGAGGGGAATCAATAAGGATGGGGCAGATGAGGTCTTTAAGTTAAGGAAGGGAAGGGTCACCAGGGGGCATGGGCTAAGAATAGAGGGAGAAAATTTAGGAAGGAAATAAGGAGACACTATTTCACAGAGAGGGTGGTAGCAAAATGGAATGCCCTACCTATCAAAAGGGCATGAGACAGGGAACAGGGGAGATTGAAGGTTGGGGAGGTGGGGGTTGGCAGTGGGATGACAAAGGGGAGTGGGGTGGGGCAGCTGCAAACTAGGGGTGTTGGCTGCACACTCGAGCAGACTTAGATAGACCATGTGGTCTGTTTCTGCTAGCACATTCATATGTTCGTATGTTCATAGACTTCACCACTGTCTAGGTGAAGTTATGAAGTGGGACCTTTATGAAGTAATTTGCTAAAGCAAATTTCACAATTTTGCCAGAAGTTCACTGGTGAAGTAAAACTTTGCAACATCTTTAGTTGGCAGACAGGGAGGAGGGTTAGTGTACATCACTATGTGCATGGTTAAAAGTAGGGTTTAGGAAGTGTTAACTAGCATTGTGCAGGCAGTCTGTTAGGGCTTCCAAAACCAAATGAATATGCCAGCACACCCTGTATGCATGCCACCACCACTCATGTGCATGCATGCATGGTGTCCGCTAGCACACATGTGCTAGCAGATTTTGCCCTCACTAACTATGCTTATGAACATGGCACTTGCTGCCCTAATGCAGTGTTCAACATGCAAAGTACTGTTATCATGGCACAAACCTTATTAGCACAGTGCAGGCTGTCTGAATACTGTGCCCAGAGTGTTTCTATTGTATTAGTACTTTCTAGCTTTGGATGCTACTTAGGGTTTACCAGCTATAAGACTAGCAAACTTTATTCATTTCTTTTAGTTTGGGTTGACTCTATTTACACATACGAAACAGTGTAAACTTTTCAGCAAGCATGCACAATATTCTTATTTTGTTGTGGCACTTTCTTGTGTACTGCAGAATAAAAACAAAAAATAAAAAGTTAAAGAGACTGAGATGGATGCAAAAGTACCCTCTTATGGCATTTGAAGGAGGTGGAAGGTGAGTTGGCTGCTGACCTCCCTGTGGAATAATATATCCTTTAAATTAGGATCTTAAGGAATTTACATTTAAACAGTATTGCTTACATTCATTCTCAGTGTATCCAGCAGCCCAATACAGCAAATTCTGTTTCAGTAATTAATGAAAATAAGAGACTAAAGATTAGCTTTCATAAGGAGGATACAGTTACAAGAAATAGTAGGAAGATAAATTCAACAGTCACCAGACTATGAATCAAGTTAAATGTGATGAAAGGCACACAGACTACACAAGTGTTTGAACATAACCCTTTTGAAGTTCTTTATGTCTTTGGAGGCTTTCAGGTTTTCCAGGAGGGAGTTCCAGCAGATGAGCAACAAAGCAAAGGACTTTTGACTTACAATTTTATGCATTCTGGGTGCTTGAAATATGTTTCCTGAGATCACACATGGTAGAATTATGTAGAAGGGATAAAGGCTGTGGACATGTATGTACAGTAGTAGGGAAGTACATTTTGGTGCACTCCTTTCACAACCTAGTGTAATCAACACCCATTAGTACCCAATACTGTAATCTTGTACAGTACTATCCTGTGGGATTAGTAGATCTGTAGACCTTATTTGGATAGTATAATAATGGAGGTGGTGATTACTTATGCAGTTTTCTAGGAACATAGAAATGGGTACAGGCAGAAAAAGACCAAAGGTCATTCCAGCCTGTCTCTGGTCCTATTTCCACTACAGTCAATCACTGAGTGGGCATAGTCTGAGCCCCCTATTAGCAACTCAGTCTGTTTAGATTTATCCCCTCCTACTCCTTGGCTCCCACTTCTTTCAACCCCTTATACATGCCCATAATGCCTTGGATCCCTACACCATCTCTGCCTTGATCACTTCTCTTGGCAAGCTATTTCACTTGTCCCCCACCCTCTCAATGAAGAAGTATTTCATCACATCTTCAGAACTTACCATGGTCAGTTTGTATCTGTGCCCCCGAGTTCAGGTTCTTTCAGTGTGTTTCAGCAATTGTTTACCATCCATCCAATCTGTTCATGACCTTAGAATACGTAACTGTTTCTGTCATATCTCACCTTTCTTTTCTAGTCTCAAGCTAGTACAAATTCCCCCTTCTCAGTCTTTTCTTGGAAGACTGACCCTGCATACAATGTATCATTTTGGTGGTCCTCCTCTGCACTGTTTCCAGGGGATCTCTGTCTCTCTTAAGATGAGGGCCCAAAACTGTACACAGTAGTCTAGTTGTCACCTTACAGGGGATTTGTAGAGGAGCAGGGTCCCCTTCTGCTTCCTGCTGGTGAAGCTTCTGTCAGTGCAGCCCATCATTCTGTTGGCCTTAGCATCTGCTTTAATAAACTGGAGTAATGTATCAAAGTTTTTGTTAATATTACCCAATGGTCCTTTTCCTCCATTGTTTGGTCCACTCTTGACACTTTCCATTCAATACTCGATGCTGGTATATATATATATTTTTTTGCCAGTACACATAACCTTGCATTTTTTTCACATTAAATTTCAGTTGCCAGATGTCAGACCATTTTTCCAGCTTCTGCTGGTCTCATCTCATTCCCCCAGCCTCCATGTCCACCCTGTTCTATGTTGTATTTTGTTGTCATATATGAATAAGCTAATCTTCTTCATATGCTTTCTCCTACAGTATGTCACAGATGAACATATTAGAGAATAAAAGGTCAAATGTCCAAACCGTGTGGCATCCTACTTGTCACCCTCCTGACTTCTGAGTGAGTCTCTTTTATCAGCTGCCTTTGTGTCTTCTCCCTCATCCAAATAGATAATCTACCCCCCCCCATCCTCAGGACCACCAGCTTATTCAAAAGCTTCCTCTGTGGCACTTGATTAAAGGGTTTGCTGAAATCCAAGTAGAGGACAGCTACAGCATATTTGTTGTCCACTGCCAGCACCACTAAGTTGAAGAAGTCAGTGAGGTTCATCTGGCACAACTTCCCCTTGACAAATCTGTGCTGTCTTTATCAGGTAGGTCATTAGCTTTAAGGAGTTCCACTATTTATTCCTTAATGATAGACTTGAGCAACTTCACAGCAAAAGCAGTCAGACCAACTGGCCTGTAGTTCCCCAGGTACCAATTGCTCCATCTGTCACCCTTCACTCTTCTGGGACCAACCCTGTCATTAGAGAGCAGTTAAATAGATCTGCCAATGGCCCTGCCAGTGCCTTTTACTTTTCTCTGTACCCTGGGGTTAAGCCCATCTGACCTTGATGCCTTGCTTAATTTCAACCTCCTCAGCCCTCCTTATTTACTATTTGACAATTTCTGGCCAGGAAAGACACAATAAGATAAGGCTTGTTTCCAGGTGTGTCCTAGGAGCACAGGGAAGTTAAGGGACATGCTTATGGTCACACAGTATGCAAGTGGTGACTGTAGGATTCAAATCTAGTTCTCCAGTTTTGCAGCTCAGTGCTATTAACCACTATGCAATGGTTTAAGTACCTTGTCTCCTGTAATTTACCCCCATTTCCAAATTATGTCTGTGTTTCTCCCTCAGCTTTGCTGAACACTCCAGAAGAAGGCCCCTTCTCATTCATTCATTCATTCATTCATTCATTCATTCATTCAGTAGGTTTACGTTCCTCTCATCCTCATCCATCCACAGCCCTCCTTTCAAAAGCTTTTCTATGCCTTATTTAGTCTTCTTCTTTTCCTTAATCTACCTAATGAAGACTGTGCTATCCATCCAACAGAAGAAAGAAAGAAATAAGTGCCTTAACTGGGATTTGAACCTAGGCAACCCAGAGTACAATTCCAGTGCACTACTAGCTGTGCCACCAAGACAACTGGAAATCTAGGACTCCATCCACTAACCTGATCTCTTCCTCATCTTTGAACTTTTTTACCACTGCTCCTGCTACCCTTAGCCTGTTCTGGTAAACATTCCAACTCTCTGCTGTCTAATTCCAATTTTAACTTCTGAAGGCTGTCCTTTTAGCTCCTCAAAACAGAAGAGAGAAAGAAAATAGGTGCCTTAACTTGGATTTGAACCCAGGCCACCCAGAGTACCATTCCATTGCGCTACCAGCTGTGCCACCAAGACAACTGTAAACCTAGGACTCCCAGAAGCATCTTTCTTTCTCTTATGCACAACCTGGTGCTGCACAGATAATTACATTTTTATTCACAAGAGTGTGGTATGCATATATATGGAACCAAAACAAAGAAAAGAGAGAATAAAAAGTACCTTAGCTGGGATTTGAACCCATGCCACCCAGAATACCACTCTGTTGTGCTATGAGTTGTGCTACCAGGGCAGTTGGAAACCTGTAACTCCCAGACACAACAAGGCTGTGCATTAGAGAAAGAGGAAGGTGTGTCTGTGAGAGCCAACTCTATTTTTGAAATGAATAGAACATATTAGTGGTTGTTCTGTTTATGAATAAGAATATTATTTTCTAGTTCCGCTGTGCTTATTTAATTAAAGTTTAGAATCAAACCAAAGTCTGAGATACTAAAAGCTCTGGTTGTTTTCCAGAGAGCCTCAATTCATGGTAAGTTTGTAGTATATTGTAAAGTTCTGATTTGCTTGAGAAGAACATATTTTTTGTATGAGCTGATGACTAGGAGATCATTTGTACAGTCGTCACCCAATTCTGTATAAGATACAATTGTGCCTGTAAAGATACAGGCCAGGATATTCAAAGGGGTTGCACCTGGCACAACTGAGTTGCACTGGTGCAACCCAGCATTGCACCCTGGAAGGATATTCAAAAGGCTGCCAGGTGCAGTGCAATTCTCAATGCGCCGGGGCACAATGTAATCCTATGCGGCGCAGATG
Source organism: Neoceratodus forsteri (assembly GCA_016271365.2). Taxonomy (NCBI): domain Eukaryota; kingdom Metazoa; phylum Chordata; order Ceratodontiformes; family Ceratodontidae; genus Neoceratodus; species Neoceratodus forsteri. The sequence continues at coordinate 869,148,555 of CM057452.1, read as the reverse complement.
CAGGGGGCGTGCCCATGCATATATGGCACATCCTAATATTCAGCCTGGGATGTGAAGCGCATATGCTGGCATAACCCTGCATTGTGCCATACAGGGAGGCTCAAAGTTGAGCCCCAGAAAAGCAGGAGCAAGTCCTGGCCACCCACAGGCGGGCTGCTGTATTGCAAGGTGCAACACAGCAGCCGCCAGCCGTGGGTGGCCACCCGCCCTCCCAGAAAACCATTGCCAAGCACACATACCCCTCTGGTGGTCCAGTGGACCCCCCACCCACTCCATAAGCCTGCATGTCATTATGGCCCCATTTGCATGCAATGCACTGGGTCTTGGTGGATTGCACCTGGTGCCCTGCCAAGCTTCTGCCATCGGGAGTCGGAACCATGGTGGGCTTTTGCAGCCCGCCTCTCACTCCTGTAAGTCCAATCACGGGCATCTGATTAAAAAATAACCCTGGTGGTCGAGCAGTCCCCCCCCATGCCATATCGCAGGCATCTGATTACATGAAAGTAACCCTGGTGGTCTAGCAGTCCCCCTGCAGCCCGATCATGGGCAGTTGCTGCTTGCAAAGACATACCTGGTGGTCCAGTAGCACCCCCACCCAACCTCCTACAGAGGACCCCCGGCCGCCCAGCACCCCATCATCGCGGTGGCAGCACCACGTAGACCACCTAGCTCGCCGAATGACAGGTACAGTATACTCTGTAAGCCTTTTGGTCCACAGGTTGGACCAATGGGCTTCAGACCAAACTGCTACTACTCAGGAGTCAGATATGTGAATGAATCGTTCATTCACATATGTGGCCCTGTGTAGTACAGTAAGGAGCGGGGTACCACTGGCCACCAGGCATGTCTATGTAAGCAGCAACTGCCCGCAATCCGGCTGCAGGGGGGCTGCTAGACCACCAGGGTTACTTGTATTAATCCAGATGCCTGCGATCAGGCTGCAGGGGGGCTGCTAGACCATCAGGGTTACTTGTATTAATTCAGATGCCTGCAATCAGGCTACAGAGGGACCGCTAGACCACCAGGGTTACCTTTCTTTAATCAGATGCCCACAATCAGGCGTGCGGGAGTGGGGGAGGCTGCAATAGCCCAGCAGGGTTCCAACTCCTGAAAGCAGCTTGGCAGGGTGCCAGGCACAATTCACCGGGACCCAGTGCACCGCATGCAAATGGGGCCATAATGACATGCAAATGGCCCCATCTGCACCTTGCATATATTATGGCCTCATTTGCATGCCCCTGGCTGAATATCGTGGGTGATGCACCTTGCACAACTGCACTTGCACTGGCGCATCCCCGTGCTCCCTCTCTGTGTCTTGTGTTGGTGCAGTGCCACTGTGCCATGTGCAGTATGTGCACCCTCAGTGCCATATTCGACAGTGCTGAGCCATGGTGCATCACTGTTGAATATCACCTGGTCCTGGTCCTGGTGCAGCCCAGTTGCACTGCTCCCAGGCTTGCACTACCCAGCACAGTCTGAATATTCAGCCCACAGTATTTTGCCTATTACAGATTTGGCTTTTGCTTAGAGGAGTGTTTGGCATTTTGCTCATTTGTTAGGTCTTTCGGAAGCTCATTTAGGTCCTTCTGTGAATTATCTACTCTCCCAATTTTGCTATTTTTTTTTCCAAGTTTAGAAACTCAGCAGGATAAGCATGCTCACAATAGACTCACCATGTCTGATCAATAAGAACACTAGGTGGAAGACATGAGCTGAACCTGAGGCACAAAAAAACAAACCGACGTTTCTGTTTTGTTCCTACACTGGAAGAAAATTATTATTGACAATGGACTATTCTGTAATGAGTGTTATCATCACAACTATATAATAAACTTTATATAGTTCCTCTCTCAATTGTCCTCAGCACTTGTAAGGTTACCTCTGAAAATGAGCTTTTGCTCAGTGGTTTTTTCACTACTGCTGCTGGCTGGCTCTCTTGCGGCAGTTTCGGCTCCCAATTGGCCAGCTCTAGCTCTGCTACCCAGAACTTAAGCTTGGCCCGGGGGTCTCTGCTGGCGCCTTTCTCTTGGAATTTTTTCTTTTGAACCTGTTAATTCATGGAAGCTGCTGATTTAATGTAGTCCACTGTTTAACTCATGTCGTAACTAAAATGTTTATGATACTTAGAGCAGTATCTGTTTAAATTGTTATTGACTAGGACCAATGCATGCTAGCTGTTTTTTCACTAATTTTAGGTTGTTTAATTACAGTTTTAACTGCTAGATCTGTATCTGCTTATATTTTACTGTCCTGCTTTATAGGGCAGCTATTCTACTGTGTTATTGCTCTTCTTGTAGGTCTCCCACCTCTCCTTCTAAATTCCTACTCTCCTACTGCATTTCCTCCATCTCTCTTACCCCCACCCCGAAGTTGCTCCTGCCTCTTATGCATGGTGCTGACCCACCCTGCCCCCTGCTAGCTCTCTGTCTCTCTCTCCCAAGTAAACCCACCCCCCTCATTTAACTTAATTGCCCTCTTTATACTGATTACCTCGGCTGCTCTCAGCCCCAGCTGCAGACTATTGTCACTGTCTACCCCCACCACTGTTCCTCCCCTGACTTCTAATTTAATTTAAACTCTCCTCTTCTTCTTCCCACAGCTTGTGCTCCCCTGACCGAGTGCTCTTCGCTCCCTGGCAGTGCTGCTGCTCTCCACCACCTGCCCTACCATCGCCAAGAAGCCAACAAATCCAGGTACAGTCTCCAGCAAAACTTGAATTTCAGCCTCCAACCAACTGCTTTCTGCTGATTGGCTCTTTTGTGGAAGTTTCGGCTCCTGCTTGGCTAGTTGTAGCTCTGCTGCCAAGAAGTTAAGCTTGGCCTGGTGGTCTCTGCTGCTGGCCCCTTTCTCTTGGAATTTTTTCACTCGCTCCCCACCCCCACCTCTGACTCCCTTTAAATGCTCTAACTGCAATCTAGTCCCAGCCCACTACAATCTTTAGACCAATACCAACACCTTGAAGAAAGTCGCCAATCCTGGTAACTTCTCTCTGATCTGACTGGCTCTCGGTTGCCATCCACCCACTTCATTTTTAGTCCAATTACCAGTGCCTTGTAGGAAGTTGACAACCCTCTACTTAACTCCTCCTAGCTCTAACTAACTCTCAGCATTCTACTTTCTCCAGTAAGACCTGTAACAGAATGAAATTATATAACTATCTCTTGATAACTATCTACTCTTGTATGCCATGCCCCTAACATTGCACAGCCTACCCTCCCTCCTCCTCCTTCTTCCTTTTGTTATTTTCTCTCCGGCCCCCTCCTCTTCCCCTTCATCCACCCATTGCTACACCTTATCCCTCCCTCCTGAACACCTTCTTACTGTATCCTTCTCATCTGTTTGCGTTATCTGGACCCACTCCTCAGCCCATCCTAGTGCATCACTCCTTTCAATGTCTCCTTTGTACTCCTTGTTTCACCTCCTTAAGTTTTACCCTCCTCACTCCCACTGCAACACCCTTTCATGTCACCTGTCGCTCTCACCCCTGTACAAAAATGAAAAATTAACTTTCTGATCATTGCACTCCTTCTTCTCTCCTCAGGTGACATCAACCCTAACCCTGGGCACTGCCCAATGTCTACCCTCAAGCCAGCACCCTTAGCAGCTGCCGTGTTATACATGCCCCCCACCCTACCACGAGGCCTAAAAATTCTTCATCTAAATATCTATAGTTTGCTCCCTAAACTAGACCTACTTAAGTCTATTGCAGTCTCTCTGGCACCCGACATTATTATACTTACTGAAACCTGGCTTAATCAAAATATTACTGACCCTCATTCTCTAGCCCTGGATACACTGTAACTATGCAAGACCATGCTGGTAGGGGAGGTGAAGTGGATATCTATGCCTCTGCATCCTTACAGTTCACCACTATTCACTACACATCTGTCCCTAAAACCTATGAGGCAATTATTCTTAAACTCTCCTTCCCTTTCTCTGTTCCCATTTTTATTTCTGGGGCCTATTGTGCCCAAATCTCCCCTCCTCAGTAGTCACCAACTTCCTTAGCTTCTTCATTTCACTTACCCACTCAAGTGAAGTTTATATAATGGGTGATTTTAACCTTAACTGGTTATCCCCTTCCCTTCATAAAGTCCACACAGATATCAATGCCCTGAACTTAACGCAGCTCCTGCTTGAACCAACACAGAGTAACCTTAAAACTGGTAACCACTTCTTCATTGACTGGACCCTTATTTCCCATCCCTGCAGGGTCATTAAATCTGGTTTATTGCCTGATGCCCTGAGCGATCACCATATGATGTTTCTGGTCCGCAAAATTCATAGGCCAAGGCACCATTTAAAACCCTACAATATCGCTCATACAAATCACTAGACCTTGCCCCTCTCCTCTATGACCTGTCCAACACTAATTGGGACCCTATAGTCTCATCAGACTCCATCAATTATGCCTTTACTTATTTTCAAGATAAACTTCTAGAATCATGGAATAAACATGCCCCCATCCATCGATCCAGGGTCAGGGGGAACCATTTACCATGGATCTCCCCTGAGCTCTTAGCCTGTCAGCAAGCCTGGAACCAAGTCTGGAAAATGCATAAAGCCACTAATCTCCCAAAAGACTACAACACCTACCACTCCATGAGAAACTGGTGCGCGAAAGCCACCTGGCTAGCCAAAGCCAAATATTTTTGCATCACTTTCCAATCTGATATGAATAATCCCTCCAGATTTTGAAAAGTGATCCACTCCCTCTTTCCCTCCCACCCCTCCCACACCCCTCCTTAATATTAATAACACTCCTATTACAGATCATTTAAATGTTGCTACCACATTTAACTCCTACTTTACCTCCTGCACTGCCACTCTCCTTTCCTCCTTCCTCCTACTCCACCAGTGGGCATCCCTTCCCTTCCCCATTTATCTTTCTTGCCTAATGCCTTCATCTTCTCAAAAGTCACTCCAGCTTACACCTTAAATGCCTTGTATGCCCTCAATCCCTGCAAAGGTTGCTCGCCTGATGGCCTGGATCCCAAACTTTTATACTTATCTGCTCCTGCCATTGTAGCTCCACTAACTGACCTTCTAAACTGCTCCTTTGCTACTGCTACTATTCCCTCTGTTTAGAAGCATGCTGTGGTCCTTCCACTCCCTTAGGGTGGTGACCCTTCAGCCCCCTTAAATTATTGTCCCATATCTCTTCTACCCACCCTCGCCACGCTTCAAGAGGACCTGGTCCTTTCCCAGCTCTCCTTCTTCCTCTCTGGCATTAACTTCTTTACTCTGTTCCAGTCTGGATTCAGGAAGAATCACTCCACCACCACCTCCCTGATTAGGCTCACTGACTCTATCCTTTCTGGGATGGACAGCGGCCTAATCACTTCTGCTATTTTGTCAAGCTGGCCAAGGCCTTTGACACCATCTCCCACACCCTCCTGTTAAATGCCCTTACCCTAACTGGCCTGTCTGAATCTGCCATCAACTGGTTTCATTCCTACTTGATAGGTAGGACCCAGTCAGTTAGGATTGCTGATTCTACTTCCCCTCCTGTCCCTATCAACACTGGAGTTCCCCAGGTCTCTGTCTTGGGCCCTATCCTAGTCTCTGTTCTCCTAAATGATCTCCCCACTGCCTGCTTATCCACCTCTATCCATATGTATGCTGATGACACTGTCATCTTCACCTCAGGCCAGACCCCGGCTGAGGTAGCTACTAGACTTCAGCATGACTTCAACAATATTTAGCGCTGGTTTAGCTCCCATCAACACTCCTTCAATGCCAAAAAGACAGTCTCTATGATCTTTAGCACTAGGCAGAAACTCTCTAGGCTAACCTCCCTGCCCACATTCCAAACTCTTGAGGGGACCGTCCTTGAGGACTCCACTTCATTTAGGTACCTTGGGGTGTGTCTGGACCAACACCCCACATTCTCTGGTTATGTGGATGCCATCCTGAAAAAGCTGCACCCAAAATTTGGTGCCCTACACAGGAACCTACCTATCTTTGACTACTGTAATGTAGTCTACAGTGCCACCCCCAAGTCTTCCCTTACCAGATTGGACACCCTCTTCAATTTCTTCTGTCACTTTGCTCTGGATGCCCCTTCTCTCACTTATCTCTGTAGCCTCTACCACTCGCTGGGGTTCTCCTCACTTGAAAACTGGCATTACATCCATTGCACCAAATTTGTTTCTAAATTCTGATTTGGTTTGTTTCCCCCATACCTTGCCTCTTCACTTACCACTCTCCAGCCACCTGCCCATGCACTCAGATCATATGACTCGCATCTATTGGTAATCCCTCAATGGACTACAGCCATTGGCCAATCGGCCTTCTTGTATCGCCTCCCTAAATAATAGAACACACTCCCTCCCCAGATTCACAACTCTTCCTCTCCTAACTCCATCACCTCTGCCCTTGTTAACTTCCTATCAGTAAACTATCAGTAAGCTGTACCTGTACCTATTCCCCCCCTCCTCTCTTCCTCTCCTCATTAATCTTATTACCCCTCCTGACCTTCTTTTCTTCCTCCCTTCTCTCATATCCTCCCTGCCTTTTCCCTTACTTGTTTTGCATGCCCCTCAGTCCTGACGCTGGTTCACTGACTCCTCCCCCTATACCCATTACCCATTTCCTCTATCGACTCTATTACCTCTTATGATTCTGGGCCCTACTAGTTACTAGTTCTTACTCCTTCTCCCTTCCCTTACCCTCTCCTTAATTTTACCTAGCTTTCACAGCCCCCTTGCAGGGTTCTCAACATCCTGAAGGGGCCTTACTGTGCCTAGGCTTGCCTCCCTTGTTCCCTTCCCCCATCTACCTATCCTTGGCCCTCCTTGTCCCCTCACAGGGTCCCCAGCATCCTGAAGGGTCCCTTGGAACATGCATCACCCCCGTCTAGGTGTTATTCGCATTTCCTCCCTCTCTCTTTCCCTCGATAAATTCCTATCCACTGGTCCTCCCAGCCCCCTGCAGGGTTCATCGCATCCCAAAGAGTTTTCTTTCTTTTCTTTCTTTGGGTCTGGCCCTTTTCCTCCTCCTAGGTGTTATTCACACTCACTCCCTCTCTCTTTCTCTCTCTCTCTCTTCTCTCTCCCCCCTCGCCTATCTCCTCTGCCTTCCATCCCTTAGCTCCAGTCCCCTGTCCCCTCACAGGGTTCCCCACATCCTGATGGGGTCTCTCTGGGCCACGACACTTCCCTTCCCTCATTTCATCCTCTCTCTCCTTCACTCTTCCTTCATGATACACTTGTTCACTTATTACTATTGCGCTTATAAATTGTTCTCACAATTTATGTATGTATGTAACACAGTTATAGCACCTGCCTTAATTAATGTTATGTTAATTGTTGATCTATGTAACTTAAATGTATAATGTCTCATCCCTATTGTGCCCCCCCAGGTTGCACCTGGAGATCAGCAACCTGTTGCTCAGTGTGCCTTCCTGGTGAAACGTTTCAATAAACAAATAAATGAATAAACATAGTGATGATGATGCTGGAAGTCAGTACAGTATCTCTTAGGAAAACAGGAATTATGATATCTGCTTCATGGGTACTATATGTGGGATGATATCATTATACATCCATTTTCTAGAGAAGTGATGTTAGGTGACTTTTGCTTGCAATGTCAAAGAAGCTTACTGGCTTCTTGGTTGAATGCTAGGGATGCATATTCCTGTGTCTCTTTATGAATCTGACAACCACTGAATTGTTGTTCCTGCAAGGGGAAGTGGCAGTTCCTGAAGAACTACTTCCATTATCCTTTTTCAGAGCTAAGCAAAAAAAGGTACAACGTCACCAACGACACCATCAGGGCAATATCTGAATATATATTTGGCATGCTGAAAATGCCATTTTGATGTTTCATCTGAAAAAATGGATATGATGCTGGCACCAGGGAAGATGAGTAGGATTTGTATCAAATACTACATACTCCATATCCTAGTGCAAGTTAAAGTACCACTGCCAGAGGACAATGCCAAACCTTAAAGTAAGAAAGAGGCAGAATTCTGTACAATGTTAGGACAAGCCCCAGAAACACTGTGTAGTTTATCAGGCAAGGGACTGCAACATTTGTGAAGGCATACCTGGCAGAACCTGGTTGACTGAAACATAGAAACATAGAAACATAGGCAGTGATGGCAGAAAAAGACTAAAGGTCCATCCAGTCTGATCAAATTCCTTATTTTTAGGGACTGTTTTTTTTTTATGATCCCCTGATGCATATGGTGGAAAGCAGTCTGTGAGCAATGCCCACAAGTTGTGATGTGATGCTGTAATAGTAATATATAGGTATAGGCACAGTCTAAGCTCCAGTCTAAAGAAAATGTTCCATTATCCATATGTTTAGAGCTGCTGTTGCCTTTAGGGCTCAGGATCCCCATTTTGATTACCAGCAAGGGCTCTTGGCAACTCTGTCCAAACGAAATGGATTGACGAAATACCTCTAGTAGCAGGTGGTGTAAGCAAAGGGGAACTAACAAACCAACCACAGTGACTGGCATGGTACATCTCACCAACAAAGAATCCCTCAGTAATACTTTGGCATGTATGGGTGGCTCTTGTATGTGAAACCAAGTCCTAAGATCTTCCCTTTTGTGTGTTTTATGGCTGGTGTGTGGATTACACCTTACTAGGTATACACTTTTTGTCCATTTATCAGGAGATAGTTCTGCTGACAATGATTCTGGGATATCTTTGCTGAATGAGTGGGTTGCAGCATTCTGCCAGAATTTCATTGCACTTATGTGTCATAGTTTGATGGTGTGGTTTGTATAGCAGCCCTCTTTGCAACTTTGGGATTAATGTAGTCTGGTACTGCAAATTGGGATCCCCTCCAAGAATGTTACAAGGCACAACATAAAAGGGGCTTGGCTAGCACAAATGCCATAAGGTATGTCATCTATAGCTATACTGTGGGGAGCCATTCAGTTAGATGCCCAATATTAAGCACATTCCCTACCTCCTTCAGATTTTCATTACTTATTCTATATTTCCATATGAGTCATTTAATGCATGGAAGCAAATGTCCATTTTAAGTTTACACCAATTGGCATGTAGATAGTGAGAATAAGTAGTCAGCAACAACTGAACTTACTGTATGTGGATGGGTAAAGAGCAGGGCTGGTGTTAGGCACCCGCGAACCCTGCAGCCGCGGAAGGCCCCCACTGACCCCCACATGTAAGGACAGTTAGCACTTGAAGCGGTGACTCTTCCCAAATCCCTGCTGCACTCCCAAGTCCCATATATGCAAAAATACACTGTCTGTACACACACAAAAAAAGTTAATTTTTCAATTAGAAAAGCAGCAGCCCAGCAGGATTACATACCTTCCTAGTTGCTAGTTAGTAGTAGTTCCTTCGTTTATATGTTTTATCGTATTTGTATCACCTCGCTAGGTCACTATTCATGCTGCTCAGCCGAGGCCCACTACCTGCCCTCCCGCTTGCCTGATTTCCTTTCCCTTGGCAAGTTAGGCAAGCAACTCAGTCTGGCAAGTTGAAGTTGGGAACCGACCTGCCGCAAGGTCACTCTGCGTCCGCAAACACAAAGAAGTCAAGGGCCCCACCAATCTCATTCTCAGCTGCTCAAACTAACAGTTAAAACCAAAAAATCATCCTGCCCGCTCATGCATGTCCATGCTGTCCTGTCCTAAGAGACTGCAAGAAGGATGTATGCTTCCACACTTTCCCCTATTGTGCTGCACATCATGGTGACGTGGAGGTGCTGTTGAAGCCAATCACAGGGCTCCACTCAATCCCTTGCTGTTATTGCACCTCTTCCCCCTCGGACCTGAAATGTTTGGTCCCCACTCAGGTCCATGACTGTTCCATAAAGATGATCCCTCCTGCGCTCTTGGAACTATTCAGCTGAGGACCAGTTCCAGAGCATCGGAGAGAATCCTGCTGTTGAGTCAGTGAGTCGCTAACTTGGAGGAGAGAGTCTAGAGAGAGAGAGAGAAGACCAGAGACCACTGCATCTGAAGCCAGCCAGCCAACTAGCCGCTACCCTGTTCCTGATCTGACTGCTGCCGGCCTGCCATTATCCTCACCGCCACCGATACAGCCCTGCTAATGCCCTCAGTACTGCTTGCTATGCTGACTGCTGTTTCTGTAACTCATTTATTTCTTTTAAGAAATAATAACTCTCAGCAGGCAGCAGCAGCATGGCCAGAAGCCCACAAATACACTGTAAGCTACTGGTGTCCAGATTTGAGGAGATTTACACCCTCACCAGAGTCAGAGACCAACTTTTCTCAGGAATGTATGTATTTGCTTGTCTTCAATGCTTGTGCTAAATTAAATACTGATATAATTAAGGTAGGGATAGTTGGGACTGGGAGATGAGATGGCTGCTACTGACTGTTAAAGCCAAGGGGTACTACACAGACACACAGCAGCAGAAATAGAAAAAGTATATGCTTGCTTGCTTTAGATGAGGTCACTAACAATTTGAGATCCGGATTTTGCAGTGTGTTTTTTTGTTTTTATGTAGGTACTGAGATGGGATAAGGATCGACAGGCAATTCTAATGAGGGGTAGGAGTAAATAATGTTTAGCACACCTTTCATGGCTCCAGGGTGGAACACCAAGCTATATTCAGAAACATTAATATAGCTCTAGCTTTAAAGACTTTTTTTACATGTCTGTCGTTTTTTTTAATTGCCGAGATTCTGTACTTTTCCAGGTTGTTCTATGGAACATTAATTGGGTTAGTTATGGTAAAGTTAAGTGGTGTTAGTCCTGGAGGTTATGTTCCACAGTACAGGCCACTGTCCCTCACAATGGGAGTAAAAGGCAAAATGCGGGAGACCTCCTCAAATCTTACAGATTGAGTCACATATAGTAGGTCCATGCACCAGGGCTAAATGGGGAACTCCTGCAGACTGGATGGGCTGTAGGTCTTTTTCTCCCATCATTGTCTATGTTTCTATGAATCTCACTGTGGAAATAGGTGCTTTACTGTTCATAAAGTGTGGTATTCATTGTGAAGCACAGATTACTATGAATTTCTGCTTTAGTGTAGAATGCTGAGCAGCAAGCACCCGCAGCACACAATCATGTGGGACGGGGGTTCTGAGTGGTATGTAAAAGGAGGAACTCTATGCTACTAGCAGCATTGGAATTACACCTAAGGAGTTTTGGGGACTATTGGAGTTTCTGGGGTTTATGTCTTTAAACATGCACCCCCTTCCTATTTTAAGTCAATAACAGTGTGCAAGAGCTACAGCTATGGAGGCTGAGCACTGGCAACCCTCCCATGTAATTCCAACATAAATGTAAAAGAATGATGTAAGCTGCAAGGTTTTAATTATTGTATTGTAGGGGGTAGTACAGTATACTGTCTTTATATTCGGTTCTCTTTAAGGCTCAGCTTCCATAGTCCATGTGGCAGAGAAAGTTTAAAAGCTTTGTAGTGAGACTGTACTAATGGAGTTGTTCAGTATTTGCAGTCAGAAGTCTGCAAGTGTATCAAAAGGGTAAAAGGCAGTCAATTTTGCTTTGTTCCCTATTAGATCCTACTACATGCTGTAGAAGTCTTTTCATAGTAAATCAAATAGGCGTGTTACTAATGGAGAAGATAAAGCCTGCTGGTTTTGACAAGTTAAAAGTCGGCACAAATTAATAAGTATGAAACCAACTACCTGGTCACAGGTACAAATGAGTCGGGGGGGGGGGGTTCTTTACATTACTTCTGCAGGTATGCTGCACAATGAAGCTTTTTCCTTTTTTTAAAGAACCAGTTCATTTCTTTTCTGTTAATTTGTTTTGATCAATGTCTTGTGGGAAATGGAACTGGATTCTTACTACAATTATTAAAAAAAACATATCTTTACCAAGTATTTCTTATTTGGTAGCTGGATAGTAGTAATGATTTAAATTTGCAAGTCTTATCACTGTGAATAAATGGAATAAAAATATCCCTTAAATGCACACTTAAGGCAGGAAACAGAGTTAAATTCATTGAGTCTACCATAATGGTAAAGACTTTCCAAAGAATGACCCAGAAAATAGCCTTGTCTAAGTGCATAATTTATAGTGTTGCTCTTCAGGTCTTGTATTGTTGTCAAATTGTGCAGCTGGCTGAGCAGTTAAGGAAGTTTTTCTTCCAGTTCTAAATTATTGAAATGCAGCATTTACAGTGTTGTTTTGCAAGACTACTTGTACAGAAGCTGGAGCATCTGTTTTGATATTTCAACAGTCACATCATTATCTACAGAAAGCCTGAAAACTACCACACCTCAGTGATAATTTTGATGGTTAAAATGTAAACATTTGTAGTAAGTTTACATGTCCATTGTTACTGTTTACATGTGATTTGCTAGATAGCCACTGGTAAAGTTCTGCATCAGTTCAGATTTATTTCTCTGCTCTGGTGAATTTGGGGTAATGATCTGAACTATATTTGATTAGTGGCACTGAATTTGTAGATGTTAGTAGTACTAATAATGTACATTTTGTGATTAAATGTTACAATTATGATTTCCCCTGGAAGCTTTCTTTATAATTACAATTGGGAAGTGTGGCAGTTTTCAGGTTTTCTCTAGGTATGCAGATATGACTGTTGGAAACTGTAAAAACAGCATCTGCTATGCTACTGCCTTTTTTTTTTTTTTTTTTAATAAGCATGCACCATTACATTATGCCTAGCTCAGTAGGGCAGGATCACATTAGCTTTCTATGGAAAACATGGGAGGAACTGTTGGCAGATAAGGACCAGTAGGCCCATCCAGTTTTTCCATAATAAGCCCTATACCAGCTTGCAGCCTCTGACTGACCCTACCTGATAAATGACTTTTCACCCCTCCTTTCCACCTCTGGTCCCTTATACCTGTCCCATGCATGTTTAAATGTTGCTGTGTCAGAGCCCTCCCCTGTGGGCACTGTTTTGTATTGTGACAAAAAAATGTATGCGTGAGGATTTTATTTCTCTTGGTGTCTCGTGTTGTGGTTGACAAGGGCTAGAGGTTTACCCCTTTTTTTGGGTGAGTGATGGGGCGGGGGTGAGGGTGCACTAACTTCTTGTTTTGTTTGCCATATGTAGTAGCATCTCTCATTTAGAGTTTGAATGAGCAAGTGTGAGTAGCTTCCATTGGATAAGATTTGTAAAGGAAGATGTATGGCTCTCATTTAACTAGTTTTTCACAATGGCTGGGGCTGGGGACTACACCTCAGTTACGCTTATTTTGGGTTGCTGTTATATAGTTAAGCCTTTTTGAGGCAGATGCACTTTGGTGTAGGGACCCAACTGATGGGTGGTCTACCTGGGTGATGTGCCAGTAGGGCCCTGAGGTGAATACCAAAAGACCTGCACTCCTTTTGAAAGCAAATTAAAGTGCCAATCCAGGCTGAAAAATATTTGTTACATTAACTCAATTTTTTTCTAGAGGTCTCAGACCTGGAATGCTTTCACAAATGTGGGACAAAATGTGTGATTAAGCTAACTCATGACTCATTAGCAGATCTTTGAGATCCTGATGGCATTACTAGGTCAAATGTTACAAAAATGCATATGGCTGTGGGCTCATTAGCAGCTCTTTACTATGCTCACCTGGTAGAGTCTGTAGGACAATGTAAAAATGCAGACAGTTTAATTTTGGATTAGAACTCAGTTTGGCAGTTGAAATTCAATGCAAAGAAGTGCAAGATAATGCATATGGGGCACAAAAACCCTGGCACAATATATCAGTTGGGGGGTGAGGATATATCATGTACCAAGCAGGAAAGGGATCTTGGGGTTATCGTCTGTGATGACCTTAAGGTAGGGAAACAGTGTGACAAGGTAGCAGGTAAAGCAAATAGGATGCGGGGATGCATAGGCAGGGGCATCACTAGCAGGAAAAGGGAGGTCATAGTTCCACTATACAAGACACTAGTGAGGCCCCACCTGGAGTACAGTGTACAGTTCTGGAGACCTTACCTACATAAAGACATAGACAGGGTAGAGAAGGTTCAGAGGAGGGCAACAAAGATGGTACATGGATTGCATCACAAGTCCTATGAGGACAGGTTGAAGGAACTGAGCATGTACTCCCTGGAGGAGAGGAGGGAGAGAGGGGATATGATAGAGACATACAAGTATCTTACAGGGAGGAACAGGGTGCAGGAATACACTATTTTTAAGCGAAAAAGATGTTCCAGGACTAGAGGATTGGGATGAAGTTGGAGGGAGGACGATTCAGAGGAAACATGAGGAAGAATTTCTTCAAAGAACGGGTGGTGGATAAGTGGAACACCCTGCCAGAGGAAGTGGTGGGGGCTGAAACAATCACTGGATTTAAGAATGCATGGGATAGACATAAGGGAATTCTGGAGGTCAGGGGTAAGGGGCAACAGACTTCTAGAAAAACATAAACTGAACTTACAAGCTCAAATGTGCAGACTGGGTGGGCCATAGGTCCTTATCTTGAGACACTGTCTATGTATCTATATATCTAGTAGCAACCGCTTGGGTGTACTTGGATCACAGATACTGCATCACACACCAGGTGAACACTAAATGTGTTAATGGGAAACAGCACTGAATTTGAAGTCATCTTGCTCACTGGAAACTGTTTTTCAATATATTTTCTAATTCTGTAATTGTTCCATTTCTAAAGGCTTTTTAGTTACCTCAGTGGGTGTTTCTCATCTACCCTCTGGTGATTAAGTAACATTTGAGAATTCTATGTAGTTTATGTCCTTCTCAGCCACAAAGTTCTATAGCAGAACATGGATGCATTGTGCCAACAAGGAATGATCAAGCAAGGGTCATAAACTACATCACAGTTCTAACAAGCATTTGTCAATGCCGAATGTTTGCTTGCTGGCATTGGCAGTGGTAGTGTAGAAGTTACAGAGCTGTGTAATAGGAATGGCAGTGAAGTACTGAACTGAAGCCAACCCCACCACCACCCTGCGAAGTGACAGGCATTGGGGTGTGCGTTTGGGTCGTCAGGCATAATGGCCACGCCATTTCACCACACTCCACCCTGCAGACATGGACAAGTGTCACGGTGTTCCTTGGGGTCGTTGGCCCTTATGTGCACCCCATTTCATTAGGAAATATGGTGAGATGGGTGCGATATAGGAGAATGGGGTGAACTTTGGGGCCGAAGAGTCCAAGGCATACCTTGATGCCTCTCACTGGCTGCAGGGTATGGAATGGTATGAGCATTACAGGCAAGAATCCCAAGTCACACCCCTGATGCCTGTCATTCTCTACAGGGTTGGGCATTATGGTTGGAAACCCTAATACCTCAGGCATTTGTTGGTATTTTTCACTCCAAATTTTCAACATTTTTTTTGTGACCCACTTCATGAACAGGAAATATCAGTTTATTGTAGCTGCTTATGCACAGTGACTCGGCATTTACAGGTGCAAAACATTCGAACAGGATGTAAAAATGACAGCTGTACTGTTCATGGGGTGTAAAAAATGGCAATGTTGCAAATCTGCAGTAAAAATATTTTAAAATGGTGAAATCACGGCGTACAATAGAAACGTGCACAGCACACCCGTAACTCTAATTAGGTTGGGGATTTTTACAGCAGATTGTCAACTCAGGCATTTTGGTGCCTCCGATCATGAACAGTGTCACTGTGATTTTCTTTATCTGTGCCGAACAATGATTTCCTACAGCGACCACGCATCTCTGCGCTGAAAGTGTGAAAACACACTTCAGCCATGTTTGAAAAATGACAGCTGTACTGTTCATAAGGAAGTGTGGAAAAATGCCACTGGTGAAAATCTGGACTGAAAATATTACAAAGTCATGAACTTTCGAGGGTGCGTGGAAACTGCACAATGCTCATTCGTAACACAGTCATTTTATGGACTTTTGTCACCAAATTTTCAACATAGCCATTTTAAGACCTCTGCTCATGAACAGTGTAACTGTGATTTTCTTAATCTGTCCTAAACATTGCTTTCGCACACCAACAGCACCATTGTGGCTACATGTGCGAAAACACATTTTGGGCGACATATGAAAAATGGCAGCTGTACTGTTCATAAGGAAGTGTAATAAAATGGCAATGTTGAAAATCTGGAGTGAAAATATTAAATTCGCAAACTTACGAGCATGCATAGGAACTGCAACGCACGCTCTTAAAACAGTCATTTTTAGGAATTTTTTCACCAAATTTTCAACATAGCCATTTTAAGACCTCTGCTCATGAACAGTGTCACTGTGATTTTCTTAATTTGTCCCACATTAATTGTTGCATCGACTGCGCCATTGTGCGCTACGTATGCCAACACATTTTAGGCGACATATGAAAAAATAGCGGCTGTACTCTTCATAAGGAAGTGTAGTAAAATGGCAATGTTGAAAATCTGGAGTAAAATATTAAATTCAGAACTACGAAAGGCATGCATAGGAACTGTGCAACACGCGCTCATAAAACAGTCATTTTTAGAATTTTTCACCAAATTTTCAACATAACCATTTAAGACCTCAGCTCATGAACAGTGTCACTGTGATTTTCTTAATTTGTCCCAACATTGATCTCGCACACTGACCGCGCCATTGTGCGCTACATGAGTGGAACACATTTTGGGTGAGATGTGAAGAATGACAGCTGTACTACTCATAAGAAGGTGTGGATAAAATGGCAATGTTGAAAATCTGGAGTGAAAATATTGAAAGTGAGTGAACTTACGAGCCTGCGTGAATCACTGCGCCTTGCTGCGTAAAACAGTCATTTTTGGAATTTTGCAGCAAATTTTCAACATGGGGTTTTTGGGACCCGTTCTCATGAATGATTCACTGTCTGTTGCCCAAAGGGGTGATTTGTCGCAGTGACTGCACAGTGACATGTAAATCCTCGGCCCAACTAACGCCATGACAGTGACATCATTCATGAGAAGGGGTCCCAAAAACCCCATGTTGAAAATTTGGTGCAAAAATTCCAAAAAATGCCTGAGATATGCAATAAAGTTGAAAAACCCTATCTAGCCCATTATACAGCTTACCGGCATTTCCTCGTTCGCGGTCAGCTTTGAAGAGTGCAGACGTGTTCCCGGTCCACCGAAGATCGTCGCACTGAGCTCTGGAGGTAAGTATGGGGTGAGGGGTGTGGGGAGGCAGGGTGCACAGTGGGTGGGTGCGGGTTGTGGGAGGGGGTTGGGAGAAGCGCCGTGGGACCGCTTTTATTTTGCAGGTTAAAAAAAGACAACGTGGGATGTTTGCCACGCTGGGGTGGGCTCGCAGTATGGCACAAGGATGGCTTGGGGGAGCGTGGAGCCGATGGGGATTGGCACCCTTCGGCCATATGATCAGTTGCCACGCTGGGGTGGGCTCCAGCATGGCACCCAGTCTCGGGGGTGAGGACAGTGCGGGCCGATGGGGGTTGGGCACCCCGTTGGTTATTCTATATCAGTTGCCAAGCTGGGGTGGGCATCAGCGTGGCATGTGGAAGGCTTGGGGGAGCACACAGCCGATGGGGATTGGGCACTCTGCTGGCTATACGTGTGTGGGGAGGGCAAGGCATGCTGCATGCATGTGTGTGTGTGTGTGTGTGTGTAGGGGAGCTGCGCATGAGCAGGTGATATCTTATCACTGCTCACTGAAGCGCAGCTCCCCCTTTCAACTGTATGCCACTGCATTTTGGAGCTTGTCATAGACAGCTCCAGCATGCATTGGCTTACAGGGGCCATGCCTGCCAACACACTGACTGAATTGGAGGAGGAGGTGACACACCTCCGAAATCTCAGATGATGGCATTATGTTTCTTGCACATGCATGCAAGCAAACATAAAAATGATTCTCTCATGCAATGTGCAAACCAGAAATACTCAGTAGGATAATTAAAGCAATCCTGCAGAGATGGAATATATGAACATATGAATGTTCCAGCAGAAACAGACCACCTAGTCCAGCTAAGTCTGCTCGAGTGTGCAGCTACCCCACCCACTCCCATTTGTCATCCCACTGCCACCCCCACCTTCCCCTGTTCCCTGTCCCATGCCCTTTGAAACTGTTCACAGATTTACATGATATGACCCATTCTGGTAGGGCATTCCATTTTGCTACCACCCCCTCTGTGAAATAGTCTCCACATTTCCTTCCTAAATCTTCCCCCCCTCTATTGTTGGTGCATGCTCCCTGGTGACCCTCCTCCTCTTTAACTGAAAGACCCCATCTACCTCATCCTTATTGATTCCCTACCTCAGATACTTGAAATGTCTCTATCATGTCCCCCCCAGTCCCTTCTGTCCTCCAGGGTTTAAATATTCAGGTCCCTCAACCTACTGTCATAGTCTGTGTCCCTTCCATTCCACATCATCTGTGTTGCCTCCTGCACCCCCTCCAGTAGACTGATATCACGCTTTAGGTACGGCCTCCAAAACTGCACACAATACTCTAAGTGCGGCCTTACCAGCGACCTGTTGAGGGGCCAAGATTGCCTCTCTCCGCCTGAACGAAACCCCTCGCTATGCACCCCAGAATTTTGTTCCCTTTTGCAGCCACTGTCATGCACTGGGCAGTGTTGTCCATGGTCCCTGTTACCATTATCCCAGGTCCTTCTCCTCCTCAGTGATCCCCAGCTTAACCTTTCCCAGCCAGTATTCTCTCCTTGGGTTCTTCACCCCAAAGTGCATAATGTTACACTTCTTTGCATTGAACCCCAGCTGCCACCACTCTGACCACTTCTCTAGCTTGCTTAGGTCCCCCTGAGTTTGTTGAGTTGTGGTGCGTGGGTAGTTAAAGAAACAGCCAAGCAAATTTCTGGTAAAAATTAGTTTTATTTACACAAACATACCCTGTGTGTGTGTGTGTGTGTGTGTATAAATATTCAGTCTAACTCGCACAGACATGCACACAGACATGTGCAGTCCCACTGGTAAACATGCCTACCTATTGATGTCCAGCAAAATCAACGTCTCTCCACCCAAATTCGGATATCCAGCTAAGCCTCATGGCTCCGGGGGGTGGTGGTGGGGGTGGAGGCCTGATCATCCTAGTGTGGGGTGTGAGGGACCAGGACTCTCCCAGTGCAGCAAAATGGTAAAGTGGACATTGACTCTCTGTGGGTGGGGTTGGGGCTGTGACACATCCAATGTGTTTTTTTGGAGTCATGATCCTCCTAGTGTGAGGGTGCTGACTATCACAGTACCAGTTTTTTTCTGTGGCCATCTCAATGTAAGGCATAGGGCCTGGGCATCTACATATCACAATCTTCACAGAGAGCAGGCCAATGCAAGTATTGCTGGATCCACAAAGCTGAATATTAAAATGCCTGATGTAATCAGCTTCCAGTTAAGTGAACGGGGAAAGTAAAAACCTGCTCTGCAGTACATTTGAAAATTCTGGTGCAAACGTTTAATGGCATTTGCTTTGTTGCACCTTCAGTTTAAAAATAAAGTGCACATATTTGTCGGGAGCTACGAAGAGAAAGTTACACCAGAAGAGAGATGAAGACACAAAGTGGCAAAGAGGTGCCATTGAGAAATTTTTTACTACCCCGTCACATTCATGCTAAGGCCTAGGAAGCAGAGCTGATCTTGAAAGAGCACCTGAACCTGGAGCACAAGTTCCTACAACTGCTGTAGTGGAAGAAATGGTATCCACCATCACCCCAGAATTTCTGCCTTCAGAGGATACCAGGAATGTGCCTGCCATGGTCTGTACTGTTTCCACCATCTATGAACATATCATTTCAGGAGTTTTGCCTTCAGAAGAGACCAGGAATGCACCTGCCACTGTCAGTACTGTGCCCACCTGCATAGATACCATCATATGTGATTTAGCTGGATCTTCTGAAATTTCAATTGAGGATCTTGGAACTTGGCCAGATACACTAAGGGATGAGGTACGAGTGTCATCTGTGAAACATGGACCTGTTCAAGTCATACTGCCACAATTCCCAGTGAATGAGAAAAAGAGAAGATTCACAGCAGAAAATTATTTTCACACTCTGCCCGGCGGTGAGAGAGTAAAGTGCACTTGGTTAACATACACTGTCTCCAAGGATGCACTGTTCTGCTTTGCCTGCAAATTATTTGGACACTCAATCTTCTTTGGACTGGAGGTTATCGGGCATGGAGAGAATTGTCAAAGCCTCTAAGTTCCCATGACCGTGCACCCGAACATGTAGCAAGCATGATACAGTGGAAGGAACTGGAGACAAGATTGAAGAGTGACCAGACACTGGATGAAAAGAGACAGCTGCTAATAAAGAAAGAAATAATACACTGGCATGGAGTCTTTGAACATATCATAGCAGCTATTCAATTCTTGGCTGAGAGGAATATGGCTTTCCGTGGCACAAGTGATGTGCTTCATACCCAAGGCAATGGAAATTTTTGGGGCAGGTTGAATTCCTGTCAAAGTTTGACCCACTAATGGCTGAACATATTCATCAGATTCAGAATAAGGAGATAATGGACCACTATTTGGCCAAGGACATTCAAAATTAAATAATTCAACTAATCTCAGGTGCAATTGTATGGGCCATTGTATTACAGATACAAGAATCCATATATTTTTCAGTGATCCTGGACTGTACTCCTGACATTAGCCACCAAGAGCAGATGACACTTGTTGTTTGACATGTGGATGTTTCTAAAATGTCGCCACCATCAAGGAACATTTTTTTGGGTTCATACCTGTCAATGACGCAACTGGAGAAGGACTGACTAACTCCTTTCTTCAGACTTTACAGCAACATAATCTGGACATCAGCAACTGTCAGGGGCAAGGATATGATAATGGGAGCAACATGAAAGGCAGACAAGCTGGTGTGCAGGCTCACATAAAAGAATTGAACTACAGAGCATTTTATGTGCCATGCGCTTGTCACTGCCTGAACCTCATCATTAGCGATGGAGCCCATTCATCAAGGCATGCTGTCTCATTCTTTGGTTGCTTGCAGAAGGTCTACAATCTTTGCTCTGCCTCAAAAAGCCACTGGCAAATATTGAAAAAACATGTTCAGATAACTCCAAAGCCACTTTCTGAGACTCGGTGGAAGTGCCGGATAGAGTCTGTAAAAGCACTTCGCTATCTGCTCCAAGAATTTAGGAGTGCTTTGCAGGAGATTGCAGAGTCTGTAAGAGCCAAAGATGCTGCAACATATGAAGAGGCAAGGTCACTTTGTGCTGAACTCCTCTCATACAAATTCATTGTATGTCTCATCATCTGGTATGATGTCCTGCTTGAAGTGAACCTTGCAAGCAAGATATTGCAGAGTGCTTCAGTTGACATATCGACCTGTGTGAAGGTACTTGCTTCAACCACTGACATGCTTAAAAAGTACAGAGAGAGTGGGTTTGAACAGGCATTGTACAGGGTTCAAAGATTGCTGCAGAACTGGATGTCCCAGCTGGATTCCGTCAGACAAGACACAGAAAGGTCAAGCGACTATTTGATTATGAAGGACACGATGATGCAGTGCAGGACCCAAAACTCAGTTTTCAGGTTGAGTTTTTTAACACACTACTGGACACCACACTGATGTTCTTTAGTGAACGATTTCAGCAAATGTCAGAGTTTGCTATAAACATTTGGATTTCTGTTGAATATAAAAATGCTAAATTCTGTTTCCATAGAAGACCAGATAATACAATGTGAGGTTCTCAAAGAAAAATTAACAGACAGCACAACTAACCACTCTGACTTTGATGGCTCATGAACTTGCACATGAACTTAGGAACCTGGCAGGAATGGTTGAGAATGATACATCACCTATACAAATGTTAAATTTTCTACTTTGAAACCAGCTGCATGAAATCTATATGAATGCCTATGTGGTGTTGCACATTTTTTTGACAGTACCAGTAACTGTGGCTACAGCAGAATGCAGTTTTTCAAAACTGAAGTTGATAAAGACTTATCTGAGGTCATCAATGAGCCAAGAAAGACTGTCTGGGCTAGCAGTGCTGTCCATTGAGCACAAAGTTGGCAAAAATCTCCCTTACAGTGACCTAATCAATTAATTCATCAAAAAAAAAGTTTGGAAAGTCCCTCTGAAGCTTTAAAACTCATACACAATTTCAATGCAAATACTAGGGTTGAGCTTGCTAAATCCCTTATACAGCTTAGAATGGTGGAAAACTGTATCCTTCAAACTGGTGAGCTCCCCAGTAAAACCATGTAAGCCTCTTACTGGCTGGAATGCATTGCCCAAATAATAAAGCTGGGGAGTGGTTTACCCCACAAGACTGAGAACGCAGGAGGACATCCACTCTGAAGGGCAAGATAAAACATTTTTTCCTGACCGATGGAGGTGGTCACTTTGCCGTAGTGGTCAGGCTTAATCATAATTCAGCTGAATGATGAGACTAAGAACACCTCCAATTTATAACCATAATATTTGTTCCTGACTGATGGAGGTGGGCACTTTGCAATAGTGGTCAGGCTTAATCATAATTCAGCTGGATGATGAGACTAAGAACCCCATAACTTACAATAAGGAAGCATGTTGGATTATATGGACATTACAAACCTTTAATGCAGCAGAGTGGGGGGGATAATGGAGCAGGGAGAGCTATGGTTCCTTAACTATATGCTTTTGATTGGACTTTGCACATTTGCACCTTATACTAAAATGAAGCACCTTTTGTGTGCAGTCTCTTTTTTTGGGTGGTGCGTGATTTTGCTGATGCTTTTGGTTGGTTACATATACCAGGTGCCTCCACATATTTTATTAAGATGAATTGTAAATGCAGGGGTTGAGCTTGCCAGATTCTTTCTAATGAATTTATGTAAGAAATTCAAAATTAGCTATGCCCCATGTATGTACATATTCCTTCAAATGTTTTTTTTGTTGTTCCCCAGAATTTATTTTTGATTTGGTTTCTAGTTAGTCTGAGTACCATTTTTTTCAGTTTTACAAATGTGGTGGGCTTGTTTCTAGGCTTCCAAATGTGATTTAGCTCCTAAGTATGCATTGACATGTATTTTACGAAATTTAATTACTATGTAGAAAGATTACTGGGGGGGGGGGCGGCCCTGTCAGTGGAGCCCCAGTCAAAGAATTTGCTAGAGGCCCCCAAAGTCCTAAAACCGGCCCTGGTAAAGAGGCAGAAATAAGGTGGAGGGGGCAGGATTCACCTCATGTGTAACACACCCATTAAATAGGTCGATGTGCAAATATGCCCCACTTCAAACATAAAGTCTTACTAGTTAATGAATGTGTGTAATTTAGTGGCAAGCTCTGGAGCATAAAACTATACTTATGCATCTTGGAAACTATTTCTGCACATCATTCAGAACTGGGTAGTACGTTCTACCATTTTGTTAAGCCTTCTGTCAAAGTAGTAGTGCACATCAGAATTGATGTAACTTTCTTCTTCTGAGGGTGAACTGGATTACACTACTTTAATAACCAGTTTGTATTATTAGCAGTTAAAGGTATTGTTCTTTCCCATTAAATCATGAATTTGCTTGAGTAGATCCTGAAATGAGGGATCTTTGGAGAGACCTGGGATTATAGACCACTGAGTCCTCACTGCAAGAAGGTATGGTTGAGCTGGAAGGAAAACCCCCATCATAGGGGTCTTCTTCCCCACCTTCAGTCTCTAAATCTGCTCCATGTCCAGGAGATCAGTATTAATTACACCTTGTTGTTGTCTTAAATGATGGCAAGAGTAATCGACAAGGAAAGAAAAGGAGGCAGTGGCTATACTGGTGATGTCGTAGGCATGCTTTTAAGTTCCATCAATGGTGACAGCACTGACAGGCAAGGCTCTGTCAACAGGATTAGCATTAATGCTGTTAGCACTGGGAACATGCATGTTATCATTTCTGAAAATGACACCAGCATAGCCTGGGAGTCAAGGATGCCCAATTGCAGGTCTGGAATAGCTGTCATCATCATCAGGATAGAAACTGACAATGGGGCAACATATTGTCCAAAGTAGGCACAGTAGTGCCAGAGCCATTCCCCAACCTTGGTGTGTCAATGATGGCTGGGGGGCTGTAGTTGACAGCACTAGAGCAGACGATGATGTGAAAACTTATCCTCATCTAATGGAGACTGTGATCTGACCAATGAAGCATGCTTTTCTCTATGCTATGATGACTGGAAGAGGAGGGTTTTGATGATGATTTTTCTTTGAATTTCTGTATTATTCTCACCGATGTTGGTGGTGATAAGGTCACAGACCACCTTGGTGTTTCCTTTTCTGTGTCAGGCAGTCATGAGGGAGAAGCCAGCTTGGAGCTTATGGCCTTTACTTGCACTTCCACAGCCTTGATGGAGATGAAAGTTTCTAGAGCCTACTTCCGGCATCTCCTTTTGGCCTAATTAAATCCATGGCACAGCTTACAGGCCCTCCCATTGTGTGACTGGCCTTATCAGTAAACACACAAAGTGTGAGCATTGTCCATATAGCTCTTGTAACCGCAGGTTCAAAACTTAAAAAAAGGTTCCTTTGATGGTGGCATCCAGGAGAACATCAATATAAAACCTTTTTAACTTGAAAAATATATAACAAAGAAATGGCAACATTGCTTCTCTGCAGGTCCGATGAGCAGTTGATGGTTAAAGAAAGAACTTAAGGAGCAAGGGTGCCATCCATGTTTTATAGGCACTGACATTGTACATCATCTTGAGCGGCCCCCAGCTGGCAAAGTTTCCAAATGGTCCTGATGGCAACAGCTTGCAGTTGCAAAGGTATGGCCTAGTGGAGGAGATGTCCTCAATGAAGATATAGTTTGTTACAATCTAGTATACTGAAGTAAATAATAAGTAAAAAAAAATGTTTTAGCACACAAAGTACAAACTGGGACGAGTTCCACATGTAGGTGACGCAGTATAGCACTGTAGTTTAGGGCTCTGAGCTTCAAACCTGGAGACCTATCACCACTTACATACTGTGTGACCCTGAGCAAGTCACTTAACTTCTTAACTTCTTCGTTCTCCCAGGTTGCACCTGGAAACAAACTTCGGCTTAATGTGCCTTTCCTTATTAAACAATCCCCCCCATGCTGATTGTTCCTCATTAAGATACTGCACAACCTAACCAGTGTTAAATGTATGTGGTTCCAGTAACAGCTTAGTTTTTGGCAACAACGTTTTTCCTTTTTCTCATTAACCTTTGTACTAGTGAACCAAGATAGTCGTCTTGGGGGTATTATGATAGTCCAAAAGTGCTAAATATTTATTTTATTTTATTCTATCTATCTGTCTGTCTGGCTATCTGTCTGTCTGTCTGTCTGACTATCTATCTATCTGTCTGTCTGTCTATCTATCTATCTATCTATCTATCTATCTATCTATCTATCTATCTATCTATCTATCTTATTCATTGTATACTAGGTAGGTCCACTAGACAAGGATCTCTACCATCCACTGTAGCCTTTTTTAAGAATGTTCTCTGCTGTATGTATACATTTGTATGTTACCCTGGCCATCCTTAAAAATGGGCAGATCTCTACTCATGGGCAAACCAGGATTTTAAAAACTGAAGATGAAATGAATTCTGCACTGTTTTCTCTGCTGGGCCATTGGACTGTAGATTCCATCCTGCATATGAGATGTTAAACTGAGGTCCCCTCTGCGTATTTCTGGTCACTTTCCAGGTGGAAGTTAAAGATCCCATGACATGTATAGAAGAGAGAAAGGGAGTTTCCCTAGTATCATTGCTGTCATTCCCATGTCAGTAAAACAGGTCAATGCAACCCATCCCCAAGGACAGACCTCTAGACAAGCTAAAACAGCTGAGTGTGTCTTTCTTGTACGCAGTGACAAATAAATAAATGCAATAAATATTGTAGACTTGAGGTAGTATGCTTAAACTGGTATTGTTCTGAAAATTATCTGAAATGAGAACTCACAAGCTGTGGACCATTATCTAATACCAACTTGTCTGGTATGCCATGTTGTACAGATGGTGACTTATAGTGAAGTACAGTATGATTGACTTGCTCTTTGTGGATACCAAGTTTTCAATTTGAAAATAATTTGAATAGTAATCCACTTACAACAGATATGCAGCATTGTTCATCTTTAATCCATTGCAGTTTTGACCCACACATGTCCTGATATTGGATGCATCATAGGTGGGGTTTTGTTTGCATTTTGGCATAAGCATATATATTTTTCACATACTGTATAGCACAATTTGAAATCACTGCTTTAATTTCAGCTTGCATTCCTATCCTGAAAAGTATATTTTGTGCTGTGTCTGTGTGCTTGCACTTTTCTATTGCTGAATGTGAGCTATGTATCAGTTTTAACATCTCTGGTCTAATGCATGTTGGAATTTCAGCTAGGTCATCTTTATATAAAATATCCTGAAATGTTATCTCATCTCTATAATTCCAGCATGGCTTAGTGGCTTCTGGTGTGCACATTCTTTTAACAAGGCAGACTTGCAGTACTGCTGTTTTAAGATGCTGTAACACAAAGTCCTTCAACGATTTTGATTTTAACAGTTCAGCTTTTGGTTCTTGAATCACATTTACTTCAAATGTGTCACTGACTGCATCTCACATTTCTTCAGTGTCTTACACAGCTTGACTAGCTCTGTACAATGTTTCAGCCACAATGAACTCTTTTCCTGGTCTGTAGTTCACATCCAGAAAATATGTTTGCAATCTCATAATCATTGTTTGTAACCTAACATTTGCTTGATGCAGAGATTATTTTAAATATAATTTCTAAAGGTTTAGGGTCAGTAATCAACCTTTACCTGTCTATTCTCATATATGTATATTCTTCTGTCAATTTTATGCCTGGGTGGGGTCTACAGACCTCCAGCACAGGGGAAAAAGATGGACAGGGATCTGATGTACAGTAAGCAATACAAAAGATGGCTAGCAAGGGAGAGTTGTTGCTGGTGGGGGACTTCAACTTTCCAGATGTGGATTGGAGCATCCCAGCTGTGGCAACTTCAAGGAGCAGGGACATCCTGGACTCGCTGCAGGGGGCATGCTTCAGGCAATGTGTAGAGGAACCTACTCAGGAGTGTGAGGTGCTGGAGCTGATACTAACAAATGGGGATGATGTCGATAATGTAGAGGTGTTGGACCACCTGGGGACCAGCGACCATAGGACGATGAGGTTTAATATAAAAACTGGTCCAGAGCTAAGCTGCACCATAATGAGGGTTCTATACTGCCAGAGGGATGAATTTGAGAAGATGAGGACATGCCTGAGGGATGTCCTAGCAAAGATGGAGGAACAGAAGGGGGTGGAGGAACAGTGGGCTGCAGTAAGACAGAAAATAGATAGGGCTACTAAGCTACGTGTCAGGCAGATTATCAAAAGCAGGAGAAAGCCAATATGGTTCACTAGGGAGGTAACAGAAAAGATAAGGGCAAAGAAACTAGCCTTCATAAAATACAAAAGAACTCAGAAGGAGGAGGACAGGGAATGTTACCAGGAGAGGCAGAGGGAGGCAGGGAAAGCAGTTAGTAGGGCAAAGGTGTTAACAGAAGAGAATATAGCCAAAACAATTAAGGAGGGGGATAAAACTTTATATAGGTACATTAGTGAATGGAAGAAAACAAATGGAGGGATAATTAGGCTGAAAGGAGAGGGTGCGGCTCACATAGAGGATGACTATCAGAAAGCAGACATACTTAACAAATACTTCTGCTCAGTATTCACTAAGAAGGAGGCAGGGAAAGGGGTGAAACTGAAGGACAGGGTCATAAAGGGTAGAGAAGTGTACACCAGCTTCTTTATAGTAGAAAGAGTCCTGAATGAGCTAAAGGAGCTAAGCGTGGACAAGGCAATGGGACCGGAAACAATACACCCTGGGGTACTAAAGGAGCTCAGGGAAGAGCTGGCTGCACCCATAATGATACTGTTCAGTCAATTGCTGGAAACTGGGGTGGTATCTGGTGACTGGAAGGGAGCAACTGTGATTCCACTCCACAAGAGTGGTGATAGGGAGGAGGTTGGTAATTATAGGCCAACTCAGCCTGAGTTCAGTAGTGGGCAAGTTAATGGAATCACTGCTGAAGGAAAGGATAGGTAATACCTGGGTATGAGTGCCCAGAGAGACCCAGGGCAGCATGGATTCACTAGAGGGAGGTCCTGCCAGTCAAACCTAATAGAGTTTTTTGACTGGGTGACTAAGATAGTGGACCAGGGTGGTGTGGTGCATCTGGCCTATCTGTACTTCAGAAAGTCCTTCAACACCACCTCACAGAAAGCTGATAAACAAACTGAGCAGCCTAGGGGTGGATCCTAAAACAGTAAAATGGGCTGAGGACTGGCTAACTGGCAGGAGCCACAGGGCGGTGGTAAATGGTGTACACTCTAGTAAGGGAAAGGTGATGAGCTGGGTGTTGCAGAAGTTGGTGTTGGGACCATTCCTCTTCAATGTCTTTATTGGAGAAATTATGGAAGGGCTGGAGGGGAAGGTATGCTTATTCATAGATGGCACAAAAATATGCAATAGAGTTGACATTCCTGGGGTGGGGGTTGAAAAGATGAGGGGGATCTTAAAAACTGGAGGAATGGTCTTGAACATGGCAACTAAGATTAAATGCAAAACAAAGTGCAGGATCAAGCATATAAGGCACAGGAACCTGGGGGCAACATAAAAATGGGAGGGAAAGAACTGACAGTCATGAAGCAGGAAAGAGACCTGAGAGTCATCATCTCGGATGACCAAAAGGTGGCTAGGCAATCTGAAAAGGTGGTAGGCAAGGCTAGCTAGATGCTTGTATGCATAGGGAGGGGTATCACCAGTAGAAGAAGGAAGGCAATTTTGCTCCTGTATAAGACATTGGTAAGGCCTCACCTTGAGTACTGTGTTCAGTTCTTGAGGCCCCACCTGAAGAGGGACATAGACATGATAGAGGTGGTTCAGAGGAGGGCTACTAAAATGGTGCAGGGCCTGCAGGAGAAGTCCTAGAAAGAGAGACTAAAGGAATTAAACATGTATTCCCTTAAAGAAAAGAGGGAGAGAGGAGGCATGGCAGAGACATTCAAATACCTCCAAGGTATAACAGGGTACAGGAGGGGAGTATATTTCAATGAATGGGTTGCTCAAGGACAAGGGGTCACTGTAAGAAGTCGAGGGGGGACAGCTCAGGGGTAATGTGAGAAAGTACTTTTTCATGGAGAGGGTGTGGATGCTTGGAATAGCCTACCAGACAAGGTGGTATGGGCCGAAACAGTCACAGGATTTATGAATACATGGGACAGACACATGGGTATCCTGGAAACAAAAGGAGGGTGTTCCGGACTTCAGGATGGGCATCGGGTCTCACAAAAGATAAGGGTCTGAGAGGGCAGACTTGGGTGGGCCAAGAGGTCCTTATCTGCTGACAACTTGTATGTATGTATATTCAAAAAATCTTTCACAGGCATGCACAACTGCTAACAATTCTTTCTGCCTCCTCCCTGCTACCACAAGAGTGGTAGCAGGGAGGAGGCAGGGAACTACAGACCAGTCAGTCTTACCTCAGTAGTGGGCAAGATAATGGAAGCACTCTTTAAGGAAAGGATAGTGCAACAGCTGGAATTTATAGGAGCACAGGATCCAAGACAGCATGGGTTTACAACAGGAAGGTCCTGTCAAACTAATCTCATAAGTTTCTTTGAGTGGGCAACCAGAGTGGTGGACCAAGGGGGTGCAGTTGATGTCACCTACCTTGACTTCAGCAAAGCTTTCAAAACTGTTCCACATAGAAGATTAATTAATAAGCTAGGTAGGCTCAGGGTGGGTCAGAAGTTGGTCAACTGGGTGGCAAACTGGTTGGCAGGCAGAAAACAGAGAGTGGTGGTAAACGGTGTACAGTCAGAAGAGATGCAAGTCACAAGTGGGGTACCTCGGGGATCAGTCCTGGGGCCAGTCTTCTTCAATATCTTCATCAGTGACATTGCAGATGGACTGGAGGGTAAGGTTTGTCTGTTTGCAGATGACACCAAGATCTGCAACAGAGCAGATGATCCAGATGGGGTGGGCAGAATGAGAAGAGATCTGGATAAACTGGCAAAGTGGTTGGAAGAGTGGCAACTGGGGTTTAACACAAAGAAGTGCAAGATCATGCACATAGAGAAGAGAAACCCTGAAGCCACCTATATGTTGGGAGGGGAGCTGCTGGCAATCACAAGGGAAGAAAGAGACTTGGGCATCATCATCATAGATGACCTAAAATCATCCAAGCAGACCACTAAAGCAGTAGGTAAGGCTAGAGGAATGTTGGGTGTATTAGTAGGGGTATCACAAGTCATAAGAGGAAGGTAATAATCCCTGTTTACAAGACACTGGTTAGGCCCCATCTGGAGTACTGCGTGCAGTACTGGAGGCCGCACCTGCGCAAGGACATTAACAAAATGGAGGCAGTCCAGAGAAAGGCAACCAAAATGATGTTGGGACTGCATCAGAAAACATATGAGGACAGACTAACGGAGCTCAATGTGTATACCCTAGAGCAAAGGAGGGAGAGGTGATATGATCGGAAAATTCAAACATCTTCAGGGCATTAACAATGTGAAAGAGTCTAACATGTATCAATATAAGAAAAATAGCAGGACAAGAGGACACAGCATACTGTTAGAGGGAGGCCGATTAAGGGGTAATGTAAGGGAGTTCTTTTTCACAGAAAGGGTGGTGGATGCATGGAATGGCCTACCTCAGGAAGTGATGGATATGAATACAGTGCAGGGCTTCAAACAGGTATGGGATAGGCATAAGGAAGCAATACAGATGAGTATGAATAGATAGGCCACTGACAGGGTAAAAGCCTATTGCACATTCATAAGGTAGAAAAAATGGGCAGACGGGATGGGCCTTGCAGTCCTTATCTGCCATCAACTTCTATGTTTCTATGTTTCTATGTTTCAATCTCTTATTTTTAAAGTGTTTTAGTAAGGGACTTTGATGTGTGTGCCACGCGACTGTTATTTTGCAGCAACAGGACTCCCAGCATGGGAATTACCATCAGCATATAATTTCACATCTTCTGTCATGTTAATATATTTTAGCATAGGTGACTGTAGCCAACTGTTTCAGTTAATTGAATCTTTGCTCCTGTTTATTCCCCCAATGTCACTCAGTATCTTTTTCTAGCATGGTTCTGAGGGTACAAATTGTCCTTGATATGTGATTGTGCCTCTAAATCTCTGTAAGTCCTATTTATCTACTGGCCTTTATTTCTTTTGTTTTGGCCTCTATTTTCTTTGGATCTAGTTTTAACCCATTTTTGCTTAGCACATGGCCAATTTAATTTACAGTATCTCACTGCATCCAATCTGTTATTTTGCTTTTTTAAAGATGTTTCTCCTGTACTCAAAGAAACACAGACAATGATGGCAGAAAAAGACCAAATGTCCATCCAGTCTGCCCGAGATTCCTATCTAGCCCTTGAACCTACTGTCCATCCAGGGTTCTAGCCTTCCCCTTCCTCCCCCCATTCTCTTCATTCTGTCCCAACCATGTTGAAAGTATCAACTGTTTTAGTGCCCACCATTTCAGCTGGTAGAGTGTTCCACTGCTTCACAACCCTTTCTGTAAAATAATACCTCCTCATATCCCTGCTGAACCTCCCTCTTGTTAGTTCCAACTCATGCTCTCATGACATTGAACTAGCATTTTGTCTAAATAGTTTCTCACAGTGCACATTGTTTAATATGTTTAGGAACCTGAAGGTCTGTAGCATATCTTCCCTTTCCCTTCTGGTCTCCAATGAGTACTGTACATATTCAGTGTCTTGAGGCTGTCCTCATAAGACCTGTCCTGTTGGCCTAGAATAATTTTTGTTACCCTGTACTGCACCGTCTCCAGCCTATCACTATCCTTCCTGAGGTAAGGACTCCAGAACTGGGCACAATATTCAGCTGTGGCCTCACTAAAGATCTGTAAAGGGGTAGTATTACCTTCTTCCTCCAGCTATCAGTACCCCTCTCTATACACCGCAGCATCCTACTTGCCTTACCATAGGCCTTGTTGCACTGGCTCGATTGTTTGAGGGTTTCACTGATGATAAGTCCTAGGTCACATTCCTCAGCTGCAGTGGTAAGTCTCACCCCCCACCATCCATTATTCTGTCCTGGGTGTCTTATTCCCTAGGTGCATCACTTTGCACCTTTTGGTATTGCATTTCAAATGTCAAACTTTAGACCACCCATCTTGCTTTTGTAAGTCACTCTGCATTTCTCTGATTCCCGTTTTGCTATCCACACTCCCAATAGCTTAGTGTCATCTGTAAAGAGACCCTCTTCTCTGCTTTTTCCCACCTCTCATTGTACTGTTGTTCATTTTCTTCCCATATAAGCAAGTCTTTCACAATCCTTTCAATACCCCCTAATCCCTGAATCAGCTTTGTCATAGTTCTTTAATATACCTCATGGACAGGTGTAATGCCAAATGACAACCTTTTAGACATATAACTCCCAAACGGTTTATTGAAACTGCTGAGTTTAGCACTCTCCTTGTCTAATGCTGCTTGCAAAAATCCTGGCATCTAAGACTGAAAATATTTTATTGTCTGGCATTGTCACTACACACTTTCACTATTGTTCTCTAAGGGTGCATTTCTAGCTTCAGTGCTTTCAAAGATCCTTTATATTTAAGTAGGTTCTGATTTTACTAGGCTATATGACAGTAACTATACTAATGATGCATTTAAGCTTTCCATATTGTTTATCTTGCCTTTAATTTGTATTCTCAGCACAAGTGGTACTTAGTAGAGTGGGAGTACAACTAGAGGTACTGTATGCTGTTGTAAATCTAAATATGTCAAACAATGCTTTTAATACAAGCCTAGACCTTTAAAAATACCATGATGGCTTTTCATATATTCGTTTGCTTTTGTCATAACACTGCAACTGTAATCTCTTTTAAGTAATCTAATTTCTAAGCATGTGCTTACTACTAGTACACATGGAACTTCAGCAAAATGTCCATTTTGTCCCAATACTTCAATATCCACTATACAGTATGTTCCTTTGTATAGGCATGCTAGTTTTGCTTTGCCAGTGGTGTTTATTTGCTGTCCACTGTATGCAATTTCTTCCCTATATACAACTTCTGTATTTGTGCCTGTCTTAAAGACATCTTGTTCATTTACAGTATGTTTAGGCTTACCCTCCATTCCTGTTTTCATTTCTTTGATTTCCCACGTTTCAAGTTCCTATGAATAACCCAGTCTCTGGCTCTGGTGCACGTGCTACAGTGCCCAGTGTCAGGTTATCAAATGTCATGAGATGGCCAGGCACTACTATCATGATGTCCTCAGTGATGACTAGTTACATTGTTTGGCCTCACTAGGTAATAAAGTAATTGACAAATGATAGCTCTATTCTTGGAAGCTCTTCACCGAAGATCCTGATTGACATTATTATGCAAGAAGGTACCTGACATTGGTCACCACTGTAGCTGTTTCATTTTCATGCCATGTACACATGACAGCTGTCAGTTTTGTTTTTTGTAGCATTAACTTTGAATGGTAGACTTTTGCAAAATGGTTTAGTTTGCCACAAGAATACAATATTTCTCCTTGTGCAATTGGGCATTTTTGGATTTGTGTAAGTACTGTACATTCCAACATTCATCATAACTTGTATTCCAATGAGAAGTTTTACTACTGTAGTAGTGACTGCTGGTAGTCATATTTGCTTAACCTGCTTCTCTAATGCATGTATTTGGAACTTCTTATTGTATGATAGCAACTTTATTTGTGAGTCTCACTTCACTTGTTCTGCATATACCAATAGCTTTTGGCACTGTTAACTCAGTTTCAAAAAACAATCTTGCTCTTATCTTGTCATTGATATTGCCACAAAAAATTAATTATTTTATTAAACTGTCATTAATAGTTCCAGATTTTCAGGATTTAAATTTAGCTATTCGAACAGTTACATAATGATCAAGTGACTCACCCATCTGTGGATATCTTTCTTTTTTTATTATATTTGAAATCTTTGAACAGGAAAGGTACACTAAACTGTGAATAGCTTTTTCCAGTTGCATTCTGGGGTTTAGGCTACATGGCCCTGTTTTACTGACATGGGGAATGATGGTCATGACATTGGGCAAACACCCCATCTACTTTAAATTATGAGTGCTATGGGATCTTTAACTTCCACCTGGACAGTGATCAAGATGGGTAGAAGGGACCTTGTCTTAACATACTCTATCATCCACATGATAGTACCTAAACAGTGCAGCAGTCCCCTCATTTTGTAGTACCATGTCAGTTATGAGTACTACCCCAAGAATGCGATGTTGGTCAGAACTGATAGCCTTTCAATCTTTCAGCTCCAGAGATGAACTATGCTACTGACACTGACACACAGGTGAAAATATAATCTCCAGCCACATGGGGCAGGGTGAAAGCCTTGATTATCTCAGGTTTTCGTGTAATCCTGTTTTGTGCTGGTAATACTGTAACCATTGTGGCAACTTTCTCCAGATATCTGCTAGATTTCTTACAAAGCACAGAAGTCTTGGAGGTTCGTTTCTTAAATTTTCAATTCTGGTTGTTCAATTTTGACACCATGTAAGGACAAAGAGTTTAAACAAATGCTGGAAAGACTGCTATAATTTCTACATGGCACTTAACTACTGTATGCTTGTCACTGTTTACAAGTTCATGCTGCCTTTTCGTTTTTTGTTATTTTTTTCATCATTTCATAATTCATGCCTCCTGGTCATTGGCTGGTCCCAAACAACCCCAGTTCCCTAGCCCTGTCACTTACATTCTCTGGGACTTATATCCTCCACTGAATCCATCACAGAATACCACCATGGTGGGCAATTGGGGCTTGCCATTTCCCTCTGGTGTACAATCCAGAGGGAGGGACCAGCTGATGGTGCAGATCCTGCTGGAGAATGGAGCTCCATCCTGCCAGTCAAGGATTTACTGCCAATATTTTCTCCCCAAAGGTAGCCAACCCTGCAATTTCATATTATATGTGAGCTTGCAGAGTAATGCACACACAGATGTCTGCCAGCTAGCCTGTCCCCATATTTGACACTCCAGCTATGTTGCCCTGGCCTCTGCCAGGTGGCAAACAAGCAGTGAAGTGATGTGTCCCCCCTCCCTAAGAGAGAAAGAGAGAGAGCAGTCAAATGGACACTTACACTCTCTCCCTTAGCTGGCCCCCATATCACCTGAGCCTACTCCAATACCTGGGTTACTGGTTTGGCAGGTGGATTTCCTTGAAGCTTTTATAGTAAAAATACTATTATCCCCTTGTGTTAGAAGCAGGCAAGGAGCAAATACAAGAAAATTAACGCTACCTAGTGTAGAAATGGATAAGCAGGCAGGGATTACAAAATTTACCATGACAAATAAAATAACTGCCCCAAAGAGATAAAGCAGCAGTAAGCAGGCAGCCTGTGTAAGATACAACTGGGGAGGGAAGATAGCGGATGGGAAATGGTAGTGGGCAAGAAGGGAGGCTATTTGTAGGAACCAACGTGGGTGAAGAGAAACCAAAGTAGATCTTTTAAGTAATGGAGAGAAGCTGAAGTATGTGGGGACAAGGGGGCACTCAATGTTGTTGAAGAGGGCAGATTTGACTAAAATAAAAGGAAAAACTACTTCACACAAGGAGTGGCGAACAGAAGACTTGGAATAGACTGCCAAAATAAATGACTTCAGCCAATATAATTTCTACCTTTAAGTATCATCATCTAGAGAAGTACCCTCAAGAGCTGTGGTCCTGCTGAGTTGTTGGGGGGGTGATGGTCCAGTGGTCTTCCCTCTTTACTAAATTCATATTGTCTTACTGTATGTTTGTAGGAGGGTTCAGAGAACAATTGAGTGAGATTTAGTGACAAGATTTAATTGGTTAGTTGTTTGGTGGATGGTGTGAGCCAAGTCTAAGAACTAGAAGTTAAACACAATGGAAAAATACAGGATACCTAGAGATTATTGGAGGTCAAGGAGGGCATCAGGACCTGCCCCAGGGCAGCAGAAGACACAGTTAAAGAATTCTGTGAGGTAACAGAGCTTACCCAGCAGACACTTATGATAGGAGAGAATGATGGAACAGTGGTGGATGACTCAAATGATGTTGAAACAAAAATACATGG
Source organism: Neoceratodus forsteri (assembly GCA_016271365.2). NCBI lineage: Eukaryota > Metazoa > Chordata > Ceratodontiformes > Ceratodontidae > Neoceratodus > Neoceratodus forsteri. The sequence continues at coordinate 869,112,657 of CM057452.1, read as the reverse complement.
CCACATCACTGCCCACTTCCCTCAGTCCTGTCTGTGAAGAACATAATCAGTGAGACTGGCATCTTAATAACTGATCTTGGCCAAACTCTAGGACTCATAGATTACAGGAAAGAAGGAAGTGTGTCCTGGGAACCTGAGGTCCAACCATGTGAGCCTGTAGCTCAGTGGTTAGAGCACTAGGATGGTATCCTGGGGGCCTGGGTTGAATTCCAAGTAGGTTACATTATTTCTTTCTCACTACAATTTGCAATTTAAATTGCTTAGCAGTGGCTAAAATACTGCATCAAAAGCATCTAATTGTCACCTTGATTATTCCTAATTGCAAAATATGCAATACCAGAGAAAGGAAGCATATCCAGGAACCTCAGGCCCAACTATGTGAGCCTGTAGCTCAATAGTTTGAGTACTGGGACAGTATTCTGGGGCCTGAGTTCAATTCCCAGTAGGTCACATTATTTCTCTCTCAGTACAATTTGAGATTACAAGAATGTTAGTCTGCTACTACTGAGCCCGTAACCTAAGTTGGTTCTGTGAAGCATTTGCTATTTCGAGTTAATTGTTTTTACCAGGAATTTTTCCACTCAGCAGAAGCCCATTTGGAAGGAAGTTCTATGGTTTTACAATATATATCAAGTCACATAATATATTAAAGAAAGGAAAATATACAGTTCAAAATACATGTGAACTAAATAGACAAGTTACTGTAAATATCAAGTACATCTACACAGATCAGTGAAATGAGATTCCAGTATCTTCCTGAATTTTGAGTAAGTTAAAAATTACATTTAGTTATATGCAACTCTATAAGTTTCTCTACTGCTGCAGGGCACAGCACTGAAAGGAAAATGTTCCTAAGTGTGTCCCAAACCTGGGAACTTCCAGTAATAACCACAAAGAGCTTTGAAGGGAGTAGCTGGATTTGCTGTCCTTACAAATCAATAATGCACATGGGTAGTCTACGTGTAAAAACACTATAAATCCAAGAATACAAATGCTTTCGTCCCCTGGGTCCCAATCAAGGGCAGCATTTAATTACAAATGCTCTCTAGGGTTCTGGTTTGTAATACAATGAACCACCTTGTGATCTGGTGTGACAAGTTTACCTCAATAAACTGAAGAAGAGGTGGAGTAAATAATATCTCTAAAATTCATGAAGGAAAAAAAGTAGACTGTACCAGTCGTAGTCTTAACTACCTAGTAAGCAAGATTTATTTTGATGAAAAATTCCATCCTCTGCCTGAGTCTGAGATATAAATAATCTCTACTGTATGTTGGCTTTTTATTTTATTAGGCAGGCGGACTGATACATGCACATTTTCAGCCAGGTCTGAAATTACAACAATATATTGTACACACTGTAATTAAAATATAATACAAAAAGTGACATCTAATATATCTTCAAATTCACATTTACAATCCAAAGATGAAAACAAGTATTCAGAAACTTGTGTTTTAAAGAGATTTTAAAGAGAACAGACAGAACACCAGGAGGAAGGAGCTACTGGTATAACTAAAACTTCTCTACTGGGACTAAGAACTAGAAATCTTGTACTGGGACCTTCAATTTAGGGTAAAAAAAAGAGTTAGTGTGTTTGTCAGAGGTAGTTGAAGTAAATTGTTATATGTTATCTGTGTTATCGGTGTACTTACCTAGGTGCTTGTCACAGGTGTCAGAAGGGAATTTTTACCTGTCAAATTAACTAAGTGTAGAAAGATTTACAAAGTAGGGGGAGTGGCTTAGCTAGAAGGAGACCGGTTAAAACCAGATTTAAGCACTGCCCTAGATAGCTTCTGCCAGAGAACAGACAGAACACCAGGAGGAAGGAGCTACTGGTATAACTAAAACTTCTCTACTGGGACTATATTGCCCTCCTCCCCTCCCCTCCCCTCCACCCCCCCATCCTAAACCAGTTCTACTTTTATAGGCACAGGATTTAACTGACAACAGGAACTTCCTGTTTGGGAGGAGGAAGTGAGTGATCACAGAGCCACCAAAGACTCACCATCCTAGAAGGGCAAGAGTAGCTCTCCGTCCCCCCCAAGCTGCTGGAGGTCTGACTCTGAGCAAGTAAGGAGACTACTGAGAAATATAGGAACTTCTTGTCTTAGAACAGGAAGATCAGGAGCTAAAAGGCCACAGAGGCAGTAAGTAAGTAGGAGAAGAAAAAAGAAGAAGAAAAAGAAAATAAACAAACAGAGGAAAGAGTAAGTATTCCAAACAACAGTTAGGGGGCCAGAAAATATACATGATGGGAGTGGTGCAGTGCAGTGGCTGTGGAGCAGCAGTCTTCTGAGAGACATTCTGGAGGATGCAGTGTTGTCCCATCTGCAGGAACCTCTCTGGGCTGAGGGAGGAGGTTGCTCATCTCCAGACTGAGTTGGCCAGGATTTGTGAGACCTCCTCTCCCACCCAGGAACCACCAGGGGTCACTGCCATTGCCTCAGAGGTTGCCAAGAAAGAGGTGGTTGGACCACAGTGGGCTCAGGAGGGTGAGGGTGGTGGAACAGGCGCATCCCTCCAGTTGTACCTCTCCACAATTTCTATGCCGTTCTGGAAAAGTGTGGTTCCTCTATGGAGGCACCCACAGTGGAGACCAAGGAGGATGCAGGGAACCAGACCCACAGGAGGGTGGCATGGGACCCCACAGAGGAAGAAAACAACTCCTAGTGGGGGACTCCATTGTTAGGAAGGTAGAACTGGGGGAGGAAGGGGAGAGGGAGGTAAGTTGCCTGCCTGGCACCATGGCTTGGAGGGATAGGGAGCGAATCCTAAGGATCACAGGAGCAGCTGCACAGGGAAGGGAGCTGGATGTCATTGTCCACCTAGAAACAAATGACCTGGCTAAGAAAGGTATCAGAGCAATGCAAGAAGCATTTGTGGAGATGGGGAGGGGCCTTTGACAAATAGCACACATGGTAACCTTCTCAGAGGTGCTGCCTGTCTATGGCACGGATGAGGCTAGGGTGCTCCACACCATGGGATTCAATCAGTGGTTGAAAAACTGGTACAAAGCTCAGGGATTTGGCTTCATTGGGGACTGGGGGTCCACCTGGATGGATGTAGGCCTATACTGGCGTGATGGTCTGCATCTGTCCAAGAGGGGAACCAGGATCCTAGGTGATAGGTTAAAATACATCATTGGCAAGCATTTAAACTAGCCAATGGGGGAGGCACTGGAAAGGAGCAGGGAAATCCTAGCCCCCCCAAAAAAATCAGGATACTAAGTGAAGTAGACACCAACATAGAGATGTCAATAGGGAGAAGCGCAGGGGTAAATGGAGAAAGTGACAAACACGATAAGGACAGGGATGGGGCAAAAAGGGGTAAGGCCATCAAGAAATGGAGGGTAATGAGTACCAATGCCCATAGTCTGGGCAACAAGCTCCCTGAAGTGGTGGCCTTGATGGAAGAGAGATGCCTGGATATTGTAGCAGTCACAGAAACAAGGTACACAGAGAATCATGACTGGGATGTTAACATACCAGGGTACACAACCCACAGGAGAGACAGGGAGGGTAGAAGGGGAGTAGTTCTCATGTAAGGGAAGGGATAAAAGCAACTGAACAAAAGAGTAAACAGGGAGGAGAGGAGGCACTGTGGGTCACCTTAGAGACTGGAAATGGCACCACAATCCGCACAGGGGTTGTATACAGACCCCCATGTCAGGGGGAGGGATTGGACAAGGATATGATAGAAGGCATACTTAGGATGGCAGAGAAAGGGGGAAATACTGTTGATAGCGGGCCTTAATATTCCAGATGTCATCTGGAGCACCTTTGCTGCAGGCACATCCAAAAACAGGGCCATTCCTGATGCCCTTCAGGTGGCATGCCTCAGACAGCTAGTTTTAGAACCTACTCGTGAGGGAGCAATCTTAGACCTCGTACTCTCAAATGGGGACAGTGAGAGGATCTCAGATCTAGAAGTGAGTAGCCATTTGGGAACAAGTGACCACCAAACAGTGTGGTTCATGATAAACTCAGCTACAGAATCAAGCCATACAAAAGTGAGGGTTCTGGACTTCAGGAGGGCTGACTTTGGCAAGATGGGAGAGTGCCTTAGAAAAGCACTAGCAAACAGGCTACAAGGAGGGGTGGAGCAACAATGGGAAATATCAAAACTGCTATCACAGAGGCAGCAAGCCTTTGTGTGAAGCAAAAAAAAAATCAAAATGAAAGAAAAAGCCAATATGGTTCTCAAAAGAAGCGGCGGTGATGGTTAGGGAGAAAAAGATAGCATTTAGGAAGTATAAGGAAACACAGAAGGAACAGGACAGAGAAGTGTACCAGTTAAGGCAGAAGGAAGTAGGGAGGATAGTCAGAATAGCAAAGGCACAAACTGAAGAAAAGATAGCCAACTTGGTTAAGAAGGTGGATAAAACCTTTTTATAGGTATATCAGGGAGCATAGAAAGACAAAGGGAGGGATAGTGAGGCTGAATAGAATGGATGGTGGGTGGGCAGAGAGTGACAGTGAAAAAGCAGGTATACTGAATGAATACTTCTGTTCAGTATTCACAAAAGAGGAAGTGAGGGAGGTGCCTAATCCAATTAACAGAAGCACTCTGGAGAGGGGGGTCGATCCCAGTCCATTCACTGAAGAAAGAGTTCTGAAAGAACTCCTAAAACTGAAGGTGGACAAAGCAATGGGGCCAGATGGAATTCACCCCCAGAATTCTAAAATAATTAATTAGAGAACTAGTGACACCACTGACTACACTTTATAACAAATCATGGGAGGATGGTGTGGTACCTGAGGACTGGAAGAAGGCTGATGTGATTCCCCTTCACAAAAGTGGGAGCAAGACAGAGGCAGGAAACTACAGACCTGTCAGTTTGACCTCTTTGGTAGGGAAAGTGATGGAATCACTTCTGAAGGAAAGAATTGTTGAGTACCTAGAGGCCAGTGGGGCACAGGGCCCAAGGCAGCATGGGTTCACAGTGGGAAGGACATGTCAGATGAATCTAATTGATTTCTTTGACTGGGTAACCAAAGTAGTAGACCAGGGAGGTGCTGTGGACATGACCTACCTAGACTTTAGAAAGGCATTTGACACAGTCCAACACAAAAGATTAGTAGTCAAATTAACCAGCCTTGGAGTGGGTCCCAGGGTGGTAGCCTGGGTAAAACATTGGCTGAACAACAGGACACAAAGGTAATTGTAAATGGAGTCTACTCTGAAGAAAGAGGGGTTACTAGTGGGGTACCACAGGGTTCAGTACTGGGTCCAGTCCTTTTTAATGTCTTTATAGTGACATTGCAGAGGGACTGGAAGGAAAAGTATGCCTCTTTGCAGATGACACAAAGATCTGCAACAGGGTTGATACACAAGGAGGCGTGGAAAGGATGAGAAGGGATTTAGCAAGGTTGGAGGAGTGGTCAAAAATATGGCAGCTTGGATTCAATGCAAAGAAGTGCAAAGTAATGCACCTGGTAAACAAAAACCCAGGGGAAGATTACACAATGGGGGGTTAGTAAAAACAACAAAAATGGAAAGGGACCTGAGGGTAATCACATCAGATGACCTTAAGGTTGGCAAGCAATGTGATAAGGCGGTAGGGAGGGCTGGGGGGATACTGGGATGTATAGGGAGAGGTATCACCAGCAGAAAATAGGAATTTGTTATCCCACTGTACAGACAGTTGGTGAGACCCCATCTGGAGTACTGCATCCAGTTCTGGAGACCCCATCTCCACAAGGACTTAGACAGGATGGAACCAGTTCAGAGGAGGGCAACTAAAATGGCGCAGGGTCTGCAAGAGAAGCCATATGAGGAGAGGCTAAAGGAGCTAAATATGTATACCCTTGAGGAAAGGAGGGAGAGTGGGGACATGATAGAAATGTTTAAGTACCTCAGTGGAATCAACAAAGTCCAAGAGGGTAGCATCTTTCAGAAAAAGAGATGTGCAAGAACAAGGGGACACAATTTGAAGATAGAGGGGGGACAGCTCGGGGGCAATATGAGGAAGTATTTTTTCACAGAGAGGGTGGTGGACGCATGGAACAGCCTTCCTGAGGAGGTTATGGGGTCTAAAACTTTGAAAGAATTCAAGAATGCATGGGACAGACATAAGGCAATTTTTGTGGTCGGTAGGAAGAAATAGGCTATTTGTTAAATAGGATCTGCAGCTTATCCTCTAGGTAGGGAAATGGGCAGGCTACCTGGGCCAAGCGGTCCTTATCTGCTGTCAAAGTCTATGTTTCTATGTTTCTAAGGGAAAGTAAACTACTTGGCACGTTTACAAATGTTTGTAACAATTTTGCAATTCCAGCTTTTCTCCCGGAAAAGAAAATATTGAAAAATGCTTAATTTTATCTTGAGTGTCCCACCTCCAGATGGTCATACGGGCCCCCCCCCCAAAAGCAAATTTCTACACCTTACGTGAAGATGCTCTGTTGTTCCTGAGCCCGCCTTTTTAAAGTGAGTAAATATCTTTCTCTGGATTTTCTTAGTATACCCATGGTAGGATTTTTCAGGTTTAATGATGCTTCACAGTTAATACTTCATTAAGCCAGTTGTATTACATGTACACCAGCATGATATGGTTGTTTGTATGGTGCCTCGGCTGTTTGTATTAAGTGGCATGTATTTAACCACTTTGTCAGCCATTTGGTCTAATGGTTCTACATATGTAATAATCTGAAATCTCCTAATAAAAAGATTACCTGCAAGAAAAATGCTTAATTGGTACATTTGCTATTCTACCATTGTTTATTGGCATGACCCTAGTTTTTGTGAGTTCATGAACTGTGTATTATTAATTAGATTTCTCTGTAAGATGGTGAAGGTTACTTATGGAAATGTTCCGAGCTTTAACAGGAAAGGGGGAGGTGGTGGGATGGGCTACGGTTGAGCTAAACATCTCCCAACCATCAACAGAAACAGAGGGACAGTGATCACTCCGAGACAGGGGCAGTGATCACTCTGAGACTGTGGCACTTGTTATGGGGGGGGGAGTTGGAGATAGTTCTCCACAGAGATTCTACATTGAGATCAGAAGAAATACAGCTGTTGACAATGCTACAGGGGTAGGATAAAGGAGGAGGGAAGGTGGTTTAGGGGTAGGGAGAGGAGGAGAGAGGTGTGAAAGAACTGAGAGAAGCATAACCTTGTAAGGGAGGGAAAACATAGTAAAAAAAGGGGTACAGAGATGTACTAGGTGAAGAAAGGACATAAAGGGGAAGGCTGAAGCAGGAGACAAAGAGGAAAGGCAGGCAGAGTGAAGGAGGTATTAAGAATGGAAGAAGGAGTTGAAGAAAGGAAGTAAATAGCAGAACATGTTGGAAAAGAAGGAGGAGAGGGAGAAAATTCAGGCGATAGCAGGTTACAGCAAGCCATATAGGTTTCAGCAATGTGGAAAAGTGGGAAGGGGAGGAGTAAAGGAAGATGAGTGAGGCTCACAAGGAGTGGGCTAGAACAGGTGTGAATATTGAAAAAGGGACTGACTGGAGAAAGAAGTGAGTAGAGGAGAGGAGACAGGGATTAGTGAGCATTAGGTAAGGGTAGTCAGAATGAGACCAGATCATAGAATCATAGAAGTTTGTCAGCAGAAAAGGACCCATTGGCTCATCTAGTCTGCCCTCATCTCCACCCATATGTAGCCCTGTCACCTTCCACCCTACACCCCACTCACGTGATGATGCAGCATCAGAAAACTAGGTATACATACAACTGCATACTTATTGGCTAGGCAAGTCAGAAACAGAACACCAGTGTCAATAACCCAAGAAGCTGCAAAATCAACATAGTAGAACTAGACTGTGACAGTCTACATCTGCATACAGTACTTAATGGGGATTGTAACATGGCAAGAAACGGAAGAGCAAAATACAGCAATCAGACTGGTGGAAACAGCACACATGGTACAAAATGAAGCGAGCATTAATTCCCTAGTAATGCCCACTTCATAATGTAATACTGTATCTAACCATATTAAAATTGCCAATAGCAAAGAATAAAAGTGGAGCTCAAGTTATTTCCCACCCATCTGCCCTGCAGTACTTGTAGACCCACTCCAAATGTGCAGCAGACAGGAGAAAGCAAAAGACCAGTGCACAGAAAAAAGCAGAAGCAGCAACAATCATCAACACAGTGAACCTAGTACTGTAGTTGGTGGCAGCCCTGTTAACCTCAGCCATTTCACGATTCACAGCAGTGTTAATTTTAACTATTATTCTGAGAAGGGAGAAGGTAGTTCAGGTCCTCAATAGAAAGTTAGTGTCAGTGCCCACCAGTAAAAGATGTATTCCACTGACTACCCTTTTTAACAATCATGGGAGGATGGTGTGGTACCTAAGGACTGGACGAAGGTGGATGTGATTCCCCTTCACAAAAGTGGGAGCAAGACAGAGGCAGGAAACTACAGACCTGTCAGTTTGACCTCTGTGGTAGGGAAAGTGATGGAATCACTTTTGAAGGAAAGAATTGTTGAGTACCTAGAGGCCAGTGGGGCACAGAACCCAAGGCAGCATGGGTTCACAGTGGGAAGGTCATGTCAGACGAATCTAATTGATTTTTTTGACTGGGTGACCAAAGTAGTAGACCAGGGAGGGGCTGTGGACATGGCCTCCCTAGATTTTAACAAGGCATTTGATACAGTTCCACACAAAATATTAATAATCAAATTAACCAGCCTGGGAGAGGGTCCCAGGGTGGTAGCCTGCGTAAAACATTGACTGACAACTGGACACAGAAGGTAATTGTAAATGGAGTCCACTCCAAAGAAAGGGGTTACTAGAGGGGTATCACAGGGTTCAGTACTGGATCAAGTCCTTTTTAATGTCTTTATAAGCGACATTGCAGAGGAACTGGAAGGAAAAGTATGCCCCTTTGCAGATGATACAAAGATCTGCAACAGGTTTGATACACAAGAAGGCATGGAAAGGATGAGAAGGAACTTGGCAAGGTTGGAGGAATGGTCAGAAGTATGGCAGCTTGGATTCAGTGCAAAGAAGTGCAAAATAATGCACCTGAGAAACAAAACCGAGGGGAAGATTACACAATGGGGGGTAGTAACAACAAAAAATGTAAAGGGACCTGGGGGTAATCATATCAGATGACCTTAAGGTTGGCAAGCAGTGTGAGAAGGCAGTAGGGAGGGCTGGGGGATACTGGGATGTGTAGGGAGAGGCATCACCAGCAGAAAACAGGAAGTTGTTATCCTCTGTACAGACAGTTGGTGAGACCCCATCTGAGTACTGCATCCAGTTCTGGAGACCCCAGCTCCACAAGGACATAGACAGGATGAAGGCAGTCCAGAGGAGGGCAACTAAAATGGTGCAGGGTCTGCAAGAGAAGCCATATGATGAGAGACTAAAGGAGCTTCATATGTATACCCCGGAGGAAAGGTGGGAGAGGGGGGACATGATAGAAACTTTTAAGTACCTCACTGGAATCAACAAAGTCCAAGAGGTTAGCATCTTTCAGAAAAAGAGATATTCAAGAACAAGGGGACACAATTTGAAGATAAAGGGGGATGGCTGAGGGGCAATGTGAGGAAATATTTTTTCACAGAGAGGGTGGTGGATGCATGGAACAGCCTTCCTAAGGTGGTTGTGGGGTCTAAAACTGTGGGAGAATTCAAGAATGCATGTGACAGACATAAGGCAATTCTTGTGGGGGGTAGGAAGAAATAGACTTTCGTTAACTAGGATCTGCAGCTTATCCTGTGGTTTGGGAAATGGGCAGCCTAGGTGGGTCAAGCGGTCCTTATCTGCTGTCAAAGTCTATGTTTCTATGTTTCTAATGTTTAAATTGCTTACCTTTTTATTCTGCTAGTATGGGATCCTAATTCCTATCTAGTATGGTTACATGTAATGTTAAAAAGGTGATAGTTATGCCTAATCTGCTCTGTTTTTGGGCAGAAATATGGTAATAAGCAATCCCATGATGCTGTTCAGCCATTTGGAGAAGCTGCTACGAATGTTTTTCAAGTAGGATAGTGAAGTTTTTCTGCATTTAAGAAAAGTTTGATATTATAGAAGATATTTAGATATAGTACCTGAACAAATCCTTATATGTATTAATATGGTTTTAAAGTTACTGTCACAATATAAGTGAATATCAAAATGGACAAAAACAGTAAACGCTGTTGAAACACTGCTGATGTCTGTGTGTGTTATTCCTTGCAAGTAACAGCAGTGCTTCTTAATTTTTCTAAGCACTTGCCATGTTACAAGTGCATTAATGCATTCCAAAGTCAGGCCCTACTAGGGAATTAATGCCTGGTTGGTGGTTGGCGGTGACCCCCCCCCGGGCATTAATTCCCTAGTACAGCTTACATAATCAGCACAAGGAGTGTGGGGTTGGTCCGAATTTACACTTTGTGTGCAACAACATTTTTTGTTGCTTACTGTTTGCTGCAGTACAATAGATTTTATTAGACCAGTTCTGTTGACTTCCAAGCTAACATTTGCTGTAATCAGAAATTCCAAAATCCCCTGCTGCTGACATCAGAGCAGGACTGCAGCAATAAGAGATTCAATAGCCTGCAGTGCAGGTTACAGTTTTTATAATCTCATATCAGATGTTTGCCATACCACTATTCTCCCAGGGCTAATTACAGTCCCGTGTGACTGTACTGAGTCCCAGGAGGATAGCAGGACCAGCAAACAAATGATCTTTTAATTTGTGAACACATCATGCTGAATCAGAAATATGTAGTGTTTAGATAATAGGCTAGAAAAAAACAACATTTATATTTTAGGAGTGCCGCTCAGCATGCAGTGAAGGCCACCTGAATGCAATATATTCCTACAGAGTTCGGCAGCAGAGTTACAGCAAGAAATATGTTTAATAGACGCTAATCCCCTTTGTCATGGAGGGTACAGTGACACTGCATTGCATTCTGGTGGGCTCCACTGCAGGACAAGAAGAGATGACTGCAGCAATTAAAAGCTTGATGAAAGAACTTGTTGATAAAGACCTTATTGTCAAGACCCCTAGAATTCTGCGGCCGCAGAATTTGCGCAGAACTTGCAATCCATCAGGAACTTCATGTGCCGCAGCACCTACTCTTCTTGTTGATTTTTATTAATATTTCTGTTTTTCCATAGAATCTGGTTCCTTTCCCTTCTTTTTATATCCTAAACCCCCTATATGCTCAGGATGTGATGTTATCATTGCTAAAACATCATACATTAGTTAATGAAATGGCTGCAATCTGCAACAGAAATGAACAGTCACTTATCTACCACAGTTCTCCACTGCCAGAGACAGTGGCACAGCACATCAGGCATGGTGATATTTGCTCAACCTGCACTACAGCCTGATACAATTTTCAGTCGTACATTATTGCACTAGGGCCAACTTAAACAAAACCTTGTCAGTAGCATAGACCTGTTAAGTCCATACCTCACTTTGTACAAACCTATTTGTGCCTTTAAGGTATAGAGGTGCCATCTGAAATGAATAACTAGTAAAATGAATTTAACGGTCATTTTTAAGAAAAATAAAGTAATTATGCCCAGAAAAGTGGAATATACTGTAATTGCTACTAGTCTTAGCCTTACTCGATCATTATGACAAAGCTACCTTTTAAGCTGCTGATAGCTTTGCCTAAACCTTGTTATTGTATGCATCACTACTGCTTGTACCAACTTGCTGTATTTCCCCATTTTTTGTACTTATTATTGTCGTAACTTACTGTTGTTCTGTGTTATGTCTTCCTGTGACAAGGTAACTTTGTAAATGAGCCCTGGCTCAAAGGTTTTTCCAAACTGCTTTCAAATAAATAAATAAATTTAATAATGTGTAGACCTGTTGAAAGAATAGACCTGTTAAATAATTGCACTGTATGCATTTTTGCCAGGGTTATTGATTACATATTCATTGGTTGCTAGAATCACCCAAAAGTTATGGAGAAATGTGTGCAGGGACAGCTGTTGGGCCAGAGGGTAGCATGCTGTGTTTCCGTGCCGGCAACTCAGGTTCAGAGATTAGCTCTGGGAGCTGGCTGGGCAGCACAAGGATTGGTGGAACACATCATTGCTCGGAGCCTGGGAAGGTATGGTGCAGTGTTCTGTCACATGGTGGACACATTGTGCTGGTCTGGAGAGCTATATCTCACAATCAATTCACATGCATGTCATGGCCTGATGGTGTTACGCAGTGTGTCAGGGACAGCAGGTTGACATAAAAAATGAGTTTTGCAATAACTCCTCTATTCCATTTCTAATGGGACCTGTATGAATGAGGATGCAAGTTCATGGAAATTAAAAAAAAATAAAAATATATATACACACACACACAGTATCTCTGTCTCTCTCACACCACACACACACACACACACACACACACACACACACACATTTGTATGTATGTTACAGATTACATATAAATATATAAGTGATGCACAGTGGGAACCTCATGAGTGGTGTAGAAAGCACATACAAATATATAACTGATAGACAGTGGAAACCTCATTAGTGGGATATATAGCATGCATATAGAAATACCTTATTTATCACATAATATCCCCTCTACATATGTCATTTATTTAACAGGCTAGGACCTTAAGGGAGAGACATTTTGTTTTTTTAGGTATAAAATTATTTTTTACAATTCTGTTATTTTTTGAACTAGTGTTACTGTGCTTTCCACCATCCTGATTGCTATAAAAACTGCCATGAAAGTGAAGTCAGGATGACAAGCTGTCACTGTGATGTGGTAGTTTTTTAGTGCCGCAGAACTTCCGCAGAAATTACAAACCACCGCTGCAGAAGTTCTGCGGCAAATGGTAGTCTTGCCGCAGAACTTGGTCCCACTGTGCCGCAGAAAAGTAGGGTCCTTGCTTATTGTGGTGAAAGCATTCCAAATTCCCTTTTGCAAGGTGAGGGTGCATGAGTAATCATGGAAATATCTGAAATTGGAGTTCAACAGGTGGTTCACACCATAATTGCACTTTTGAATCAATGACTTTTAAAGAATTTGTTTAAAACCTTGCACAAGAAAAACATTAATTTCTGCTGGAGGATTTAAAATTTCATGTTACTGGGATTTCTCGAATGAAACACAAAGACAATATCACTATCTTTTGAACATTTATTATGTTCTGTTTCATCAGTTTTCTGACTGTTGCAGTGAGCATCCCCAAAGTCAAAGAGAGGATCTTGGAACTCTCATAGATACGATAATAATATTGGGCCTCTCCATTGAAAATATATATTTTTTGCACAGTACTCCAGGAATAAAGAGAAATACCTTTCAGTAGTTAATGGAGATTATTCTCATTTTAGTCAACTTATTTCTGTCCCACTCTGTGACCCCCACATTCCAGGGTAACCTACTCACTCTGTTCTTCCAACTCTCAGATCCTTGTTACACCTCAGTGCAATACCTCTGTGGGTAACATTGCTTTCTCTGTATGTTTCCCCTATTTCTGGAACAGCATTCCTTCCCACCTCTGCTTCACCTCCTCTTATTCTGCTGTTAAACACCTTCTCGTGAATCATTTTGCTCCCTCCTACTCTTACTCCTGGTATCTCTCTGTGTGTATCTCTTGTATTTGTGATGTTCTGCCACCAGTCTAATTAGTCAAGTGTTACCTTTCATTATGTGCATATAGTTCCTATTTGTTTGCACGACTGAAAATGTTGTATTGCTTTTTTTTTAATAAATATTTTTTTTATTTGTGAATGTCAGGAAAATTCAGTGCAGAATAAAATGTTATGGCATTTACATTTCTGAGAAGGGAGTCAATGAACCTACTAGAGAAGGGGCAGTACTGAACCTGATTTTCACAAATGGAGACAGAGTGGAAGGGATTTCAGTGGGAGAAAAGCCTATGCGCAAGTGAACATAATACAGTATGATTCATGCTAAGGACCACACCAGAAAGGATACACACTAAGGTAAATGTCCTAGATTTCAGGAGAGAGGACTTTAAAAGTATGGGCAACCACCTCAAGAAAACTCTTGTAGGGATGGGAGATCTGAAGGGAGTGGAAGAAAAATTGGAAAAAATAAAGGGGGCTATAGTAGATGCCACAAATCTCTGTGTCAGGTTAGTAAAAAAACTGGAAAAAGAGGAAGTCTCTATGGTTCAGTAGGGAGGTTGCTGTAAAGGTCAGGGAGAAGAGAGCAGCATTCAGGAGATACAGACAGATGCAGAGGGAGGAAGATAGAGAAGCATACCAGGAAAGGCAAAAGGAGGCAAGGAGGCAGGAATTGAGGCCAGGAGAGCAAAGGCGAGGACTGAAGAGAATATAGCCCAGTCATTAAAGAGTGGGGATAAAACCTTCTATAGGTATATAAGTGAAAGGAGGAAGATAATGGGTGGGATAGTTTGGCTGAGGGATAAGGGTGGGGAGATGGTGGAGGGGGATCAGGAGAAGGCAGATATCCTGAATAGCTACTTTTTCTCCATGTTCATGATGGAGGGGGGAGGAGGGTGGATCGGGAAAAGGGGGAAGGCTGGGGGGGGGACACCAGCCTATTTAAAGTGGAGAGGGTCCTAAAGGAACTAGCAGGACTAAACATTGACAAAGCCATGGGACCTGATGGTATTCACCCCAGAATACTAGGGAACTGAGGGAGGAGCTTGTAAAACCATTAACGTCACTTAATAGATCAACAGATCAATAGATCATTAGAGATGCGGGTGGTTCCAGATGACTGGAAAGGAGTGGGCATAGTCCCCCTCCATAAGGTAAGAAGCAAGGAAGAGGCAAGTAACTTCAGGCCAGTCACCCTGACATCAGTGGTGGGGAAGTTGATGGAGAAATCACTGAAAGAAAGACTTATCAAGTACCTTGATTCAAATGACCTGAAGGATCACAGACAACACGGTTACACAGAAGGGAGATCATGTCAAATGAACTTAATTGAATTCTTTGACCGGGTGACCAGATTGATAGAGCAGGGCTTTGCAGTGGATGTGGTGTACCTAGACTTCAGTAAAGCATTTGACACCATGCCGCACAGAAGGTTTCTGCACAAAATGAGATTAGTGTGGGTGGGAACAGAGGTGGAGAGATTGGTGAAATATTGGCTGGAAGGAAGAAAGCAAATGGTGATTGTTAATGAAATCCCATCATAGGAGGGAAGGGTGACTAGTGGGGTACTACAGGAGTCAGAACTGGGTCTGATCCTGTTCAATATTTTCATAGGGGACAATGCGGAAGGGCTTGAGGGGAAGGTCTGTCTATTCAAGGATGATACAAAGTTCTGCAACAGGGTAGACACTGCCGATGGGGTAGAAAAAATCAGAAGGGATTTGCACAAACTAGAGAAATGGTCAAAAGTGTGGCAGTTGAGCTTTAATGCCAAAAAGTGCACACCAAGTATAAAGTTATGCATTAGGTAGTAGAAATCTAAAAGCAGAGTACAGGATGGGTGGTCAGATACTGGAAGTGATACAGCAGGAGAGTGACCTTGGTATAATCATATCTAATGATCTCAAGGTGGCTAAGCAATACGAGAGGGCAGTAGTGAGAGCCAGTAGAATGCTAGAATGCATAGGCAGGTGTATTATGAGCAAAAGGAGAGTGGTGGATGATGCCCTTGTACAAACAACTGGTAAGGCCACACCTTGAATATGGTGTCCAGTTCTGCAGACCATACCTCAGGAGGGACATGGATAGAGTGGAGAGGATCCTGAGTAGTGCAACAAAAATGGTGTGAGGAATCAGCCATTTGACATTTGAGGAGAGGCTGAAAGACCTCAACATGTATATCCTGCAGCAAACGAGGGAAAAGAGGGGGACATGATGAGACCTTTAAGTACCAAAAGAGTATAAACCAGGTCCCAGATAGCAGTATATTCCAGAATAAGAGGCTCTCAATGACAAGGGGTCATGACATGAAGCTAGAAGGGGGAAGATTCAAGGGAAACATCAGGAAACCCTATTTCACAGAAAAGGTAGTGTACAGGTGGAATGAACTTCCTGAGAAAGTGTTGGGGGCCAAGACAGTGGTGGGATTCAATGTTGCTTGGGATAAGTACTACGGAATTCTGTAGATGGGCGGGGGGGTAATTACCCAGATCACCTAGGGTCCTTGGATAACAAGGGGATAAAACACTTGGGCAGACTCGGTGGGCCTGGAGGTCCTTATCTGTCAACAATCTCTGTGTTTCTATGTTTCTAAGATAGTGAAATAAATAGTAACAGTATGACTATCACAAAACTGTTGTCCTGAACCAGACCTATCATAAATGAACAGGAATTATAATACTGAACATGCAGTGCTGAAATAGACCATAAAAAGAGTATCATCCCAAGATGCTATCATATTGTACATTAACCAAAATTTAGAGACATTTATGAAAGAAATTGAGTTATATAGCTGAGTAATAACAAGTTGCTTCCATTTATTTTTGGGGAAAAATATTAATGTCCTTCTGTTTCAGTATTTTAATATTAATAATATATTTTAATAGCTATACAATTGGCTTTATTTTAAACTCCGATTTCTTATTCAAGTCATGGAGGTGTAGTTCAAGCACCACATCCATAAAACTTAAACTTGTTTTAAAGAGGGAGTCTGACCAACATTTCTGGCATCAAATAATTCAGAATTTGGATCAGCATATCTGCAATCAGTCACATGCCAAACATGAGATCTGTAAGCTACTTTGAAACTTTCAAGACATTTTGTAACTATAAACTCACTGCCTATTCAAAAAAAAAACAGTTTCATAGAATAGCTACTGATGATGTCATAACCTGAACCTGCAGCCTAGTCCTCCCTGCAGGTTATCTTTTATGACTTGTTTCTCCCATGTTACATACCACTGCAGTTGTAGTAAACATCTGAAAAAGGAAAACTAACACTGAGTGGGTCAGTGCATACATTTCCATTACGTGTAGGTGCAAGGTACAGTACTTCAGAACGTGACTGGGGGTGGGGGTGGGGGGTGAAATGCATCCTCAGACATAGCTTTATAATGACAAAGTTGTGTGACATTTTTAGAATACTGCAGGTGAGTTTTTGAAATGTCACCAGCCAGGCTGCAATTGTTGAATGCAGCAATAACACAATCTCAGAAAGCAGCTGGGACACATGACTTTGGAATGTGGCAGGGATGCTAAAATTCATAATGTGGTGGTGTCATATATTTTTCAAATGTGACAGAGATATCATTTTTAAATGTTTGGGACACATAGTTATAAAAGGTGGCATGGATATGTAATTTCGTAATGTGTCATGGATGCAGAAATTTGGCATGGGGTGGTGATTCACCACAATTTGAAAATGTGGTTGGGATGCTTGATTTCAGATTGTGGTGGCAACATGCAATTTCACAATGTGGTGTGGGCACGGAATCTCAGAATGTGGCTGTGACACAGTTTCAGAATGTGGTAGGTCACTTCAATTTCAGAATGAGGCAGGGATGCGTAATGTTAGAATGTGACTTGGATATGCACTATCAGAATGTGACGAAGACAGTCATTTTCAGAATGTGTTGGGGACATACAGTTTTGGAATATGGTGCAGATGCACAGTTTTAGGAATGTGGAAGTTAACACACAATTTCAGAATGTAGCAGGAAGGTACAATCTTAGAATGTGGCAGTGACACACAGTTTCAGAATGTGGTGATGACACAGTTTCAGAATATGGCAATGATGCATAGTTTCTAAACATGGAGGTGATGCACAGTTTTGGAAGGTGGTGGTGAGTCACAATTTTGGAATGTGGCAGTGATTCATGATTTTGGAATGTGGCAGTGGTGCACAATTTCAGAATGTGGTGGTGACGCACAATTTCAGAATGTGGCAGTGACAGTTTCAGAATGTGGCAGTGATGAACTATTTTGGAATTTAGCAGTGATAATTTTGAAATGTTGCTGTGCAACAATTTCAAAGTGTGGCATTGAAACACAACTTCAGAATGTGCAGGAATGTGCAATTTTGGAATTTGGTGCAGATGCTCAATTTCAGAATATGGCAGGGATGCATAATTTTAGAATGTAGCTGGGACACACAATGGTAGAATACGGTGGGGATGTGATGCACAATTCTGAAATGTGATGGGTGCCTGTGATTCAGGAATGTGGCAGGGACAAGTAATTTCAGAATAAATGGGTGTGTCCTATCACATTCCGACAGTGTGCATCCCCACTATATTCCAAAATTGCCAGTCTGTGCTAAATTCCCCAATGTGTGTTCATGTTGCAATCCAAGATTGAATGTCCCACTACATTTTGAGATGGCACATCCCTGCCACTTTCCGAGATTGCATGCGGCCCCCAACATTTTAATATTGGGCACCACTTTGGCATCCAATTCCATGATTCAGTGCTGCATTCCAAAACCACCTCATTGATGCGTTATAAAGTACAGTACCATGCATCTGAACATTTTAGAAATTAAAGTATTGCAGCCAACCCTATGTCAGTTTTTTTTAAATGATTACTACAGCTACAGTTTCTTACATTTTGGAGAAACAGGCCCTATAAGGTTCCTGACAGGAGGACTGGGCTGTGAGTTCAGGATATGACACCATTGGTGGCTCTTCACTGAAACTGGCTTTTTTGAACATGCAGTGAAATTAGGGTTACAAAATAGCTCATAACTTTAAAATGAAGTAATGTAGAAACCTAATGTTTAATGTGAGATTTACTGGTGGTATGCTTATTCCAATTCTGCAATGTAGCACTTTTGGCTGGAGTCCCTCTTTAACCCCCATCTGTTCCAAAACAGTTGATTCTTGTCACCAGTTTTGTACCCTAGAGCATTCCCAAAATTAATGGCCTACATTAGCATTGGGAAGATTGGAGATCCAACAATTACAGTCATTTTTTTATTTAATTCAAAAAAAGTCTTGCTGGCATATAATAAGCATTATTTATAATATTGAATGTTATGCAGTGCCAGGTCTATGAAGAGCAAGACAGAAATTATTGCTGATCTTGTTGAGTCATCTGACCTGGCTTGCATCACAGAGACCTGGCTGGATGAGAATGCTGGTCCCATATTGGAGTCAGCCATTCCAGCTGGGTACTCTGTGATACATCGCCCGAGATTGGATTGGAAGGGGGGGAGTCACTATTTGCTTTAAATCAGAATTGGACCTTGTAGAGGTTCCAGTGGTGATCCCTAGATACTTTGAGTGTATCATGGGAGCAGGTGTGGGCAGCAGAATCTTACTCATTTACCGTCCACCTGGTGATGAGAACGTTTTTCTGCAGGAAGTTGCAGACTTCATTGTCGATATGGTGTTGGAACCCTCCAGGTGGTTGGCTCTGGGGGATTTCAGTGCCTGAGTCAAGATGAACTCTCACATTTTGGTCAAAACTAATGATTTCATTGGGCTTTACGCAGGTTGTTACTGCTGCAACCCATATTCAGAGTCACTCTTTGGATCTAGTGTTCACCCTGGGGCTGGAGATCATGGAACTGGTGGTGGAACCAGTTGGGTGGTCTGACCATCACTCTATAAGGTTCAATTTCACAGCCCCCCATGAGACCAACCCCTTTGGAGATCGTCCAGTACTGCCCTTTGAGGGGGGTCACCCCTGAGGGTCTGATGGCAGTACTGGACCTATCAAGTTGGCCTTTGGAGTGCATGAAACCAGATGTCATAGTAGTGCACTATAATAATATGGTGCTGAAGGCTCTGGATTCCATAGCACCCATCCGTGTTCGCCCCCTCTCCCTCCACCCTCAGTCCCCTAGGTTTGATGGGGCATTGAGGGAGTTGAGAAGAGTCAGGCAAAGATTGGAATGCTGCTGGCGGAAATCCAGCCTGGAAGATGACAGGCTTAGATTGACTGCCCATTATACGGACTATCAATCAAAAATCTCCCATAAGAAGGCAGAGTTCCTGTCCAGGGAGATAGGTGCATCAAGGAATCAACCAGCTCAGCTCTTCCAGGCCACGGACAGGCTGTGCAATCCGGCCTGCCTGCAGGGTCAGAGAGCTTTTTCACAAATAAAGTGTGACCAGTTTGCTCGGTTCTTTAATGATAAGGTGTCATCGATCAGGTCGGAGATCCACAAAGCACATTCAAATGAGAAAGGCAGTGATCGATATGAGGTCACAGGCCCTCGGTCTGCCTGGATAGATTTTGACCAGCCAGTGATCTTAGATATCATCAAGATCATCCAGGGCTTGTGGCCGACTTGCTGTAGTTTGGATCCTGGTCCTATGCGCCTCCTTGTGGGGTGTGTGGATGCAATCGGACCAATCCTTGCTGAGATAGTCTGGTATTCATTGGACCAAGGGCTGTTCCTGGAGTCTCTGAAAGAAGCTATCATGACACCCCTTTTAAAGAAACCTTCCCTTGACCCAGATTGTCTCACAGACTACAGACAGATCTCTAACCTGCCCTTTTTGGGCAAGGTTATTGAGAAAGTAGTCATTTTGCAGTTCGATGACTTACTTAACACCCATGAAGTCTATGATCCTCTCCAGTCCAGTTTCAGGAAGAAGCACAGTACTGAGATGGTGTTGGTTCGAGTACTTAATGATCTACTGATAGAGAGAGATCAGAGTAGCCGTTCGATTTTGGTCCTCCTTGATCTCTCTACAGCATTTGATACTGTGGACCATGGGATGTTTCTAGAATGCCTGCAGCTACTCTGTGGACTGTCAGGGACAGTCCTCAGATGGTTCCATTCTTTCCTCATGGGCAGAACCCAGAGGGTAGTATCTGGAATTTTTTCCTCTGCTCCCTTTGCTCTGCCTTGTGGGGTGCCGCAGGGTTCTGTGCTTTCCCCTATGTTGTTTATGGTATATATGCTGCCATTGGAAGACATTATAAGGTGCTATGGACTGAGTTTTCACTGCTATGATGATGACACTCAGCTCTACATGTCCTTTGTTCCTGAACAGAATGACCCATTATCGGTCATCAACAACTGCCTCACTGAGATTCAGGACTGGATGAGTGCTAACTGGCTGAGACTGAATCCGGACAAGACTGAGGTGCTGGTAGGTGGGCCCAGGTCACCGTGTAGAGAAGTTGACTCCTGGGTCTCCCTCTGGCCTTGTGTTAGGGGGTAACCAGTAGAGACCTTTTGAACAGGTGCAGAATTTGCGCGTAATACTTGACAGTGAGCTGACACTTAAGACATGGTGTCAGCCATTGTCAAGTCTTCCTTTTACCATCTGAGGAATACAGCCTGGATAAAACATCTTATTCCATACGATGACCTCTCTGTGTTGGTTCATGCCTTTTTTCTTCGCGTCTTGACTACTGCAATGCTCTATATTTAGGTTGCCGGGTGATCTCCGCCACCTGCAGCTTGTGAAGAATGCTGCAGTCAGGTTGTTGACTGCGTTACCAAGAACTTGCCATATCACACCTGTGCTGCGTGAACTGCACTGGTTGCCAGTGCAATGGAGGATCACCTTCAAGGTCACTTTGCTGACCTATAAGACCCTACACGGATGGGGACCAGACTACTTGCAAGATCTCCTTTGCCCATACTGCCCTCTCTGCCCACTCCGCTCCACCGACGAGGGGTTGCTAGAGATTCCCAGGATTCGTCTTCAGTCATCTGGGGCCAGAGCTTTTTCTTTGTGGCCCCAACCCTGTGGAATTCTCACCTTGTCGGATCAGAGAGTGCCTGTCCACTGAGTCCTTTAAATCTTTGTTGAAGAGCTATTTATTTGAACTAGCATTTTGAATCATAACATCTAGTCTAACCTGTTGTTTTTTAAATGTTTTTGTATTTGTATTTATTATTGAAGTATGTTTATTCTTGTTATGTATCTGCACTTTGGTACTTTGAAAAGCACTTTATAAATAAATACTGATTTGATTTGAATTTAATGGGTTTGCCTCTAGTAACTTTATATCCAATACATGATACAAGAATATTTTCCCATTGTGTTTGAGAACATTTTCAATCTGTTCCTTTCTCCCAATGGCATATTGTTTTCATATATATATATATATATATATATATATATATGCCATGATTTTGGGAGTTGATACCTGTCTCCAGCTAGGGATAATGGTCAGATGTCTCCCAGGTACATCAGCGTGGAGAGACACTGACCGCATTGCTAAAATTGTTCAGGAAGTAGGAGAAAATATTGACATCTTGGTACACATAGATACTAATGATCTCCCCAGCCGGTCAGTTGGGGAGACCAAAGAACCACTGACCAGGCTGGGTGACAAACTATCATCCATTTCGCCTGGCATCTCCTATTCTGAGATCCTGCCAGTCTGGGAGAGGGGGCAGATGGACGAAAGGTCAGAGAAGGGGAGCTAGGGGAGCTAAATATGTGGCTCAAGGGCTGGTGCCTGGAAAAGGGACACAGATTTGTAGGGAACTGGCAACAGTTTTGGGATCAAAAGTACTTTAAATTTGATGGACTGCATCTGACTAAGGAGGGAGTCAGTGCATTGGGGCAGAAGTTTGATATCTTTGCAGAATATTTAAACTAGCAATTGGGGAGAGGGGTGCAGCACCCCATATGTCAAATGGGAAGAACACCCCTCCCCCCTCAGCTAGTGGTCAAACAGGGATTCAGCATGTTTGCAGTTCATTTGCATCACCAGGTAAGAAAAAAGGTCTGTCTCCCCATATGACACACAGGAGAAATGCCAGACCTCACCCAACAACTAACACACCGAAAGCTGGCCAATGGAAAATCATGTACACAAGTGCTCACAGCCTGGGAAATAAGGTCCCAGACCTGCAGGCAATAATGTCACAGGATAAACTGGACATAGAAGCAATTAGTGAGATGTGGTTTACCAGTAACCACACTTGGGAGACTTCAGTACCTGGCTATGTACTGTTCAGAAGAGACCGAGGTGCAAAAAGTGGGGGTAGAGTGGCCCGGTATGTCAATGAAAATATCAAAGTTAAGCTACAGAAATTCAGAATACACATAAAGAGCCAGAAGAACTGTAGGTCACACTGGAAACAGGAAATGGGACAGCCATAAGAACTGGGATTGTCTACAGGCCCCCAGACCAGGGGGATGACATAGACACATTACTGTTAGAAGATATACAAAACATGACAGCTAAAGGGGAGGTTCTGATAATGGGAGACTTCAACATGCCGGATACAGATTGGTCAATACCAACAGGAACATCTGCCATAACTAGACACATGGTGGATTCCCTGTAGGGGGAGAGCCTCAGACAATTGGTACAACAACCCACAAGAGACAGGGCTATTCTAGCTCTAGTACTAACTAACAGGGAAAGAATCACAGATCTCCAGGTAGAAGGTCACCTGGGGGCCAGTGACCATCACATGGTATGGTTCAATTTGGCCACTACAACTAAATCATCCCATTCCAAGGCAAAAATATGGGACTTCAGAGGAGTTGACTTTGATTAGATGACCAACAGAGTTAAGCTAGCACTGGCAAAAAGAAACACAGGTGAGGGGGTACAGGCAAAGTGGGCAAGCATTAAGGAAGCAACATCCCATTGTGTTAGACAGAAAATGAAGTGCAAAAGAAGAAGGAAACCACTTTAGTTCTCAAATATAGTAGCATAAAAGGTCAGAGCCTAAAGGCTGGCCTTCAGGAAATATAAGGGAACACAGCGGGAAGAAGATAGGGATGCATAACAAACTGCCCTAAGGGACACAGGGAAGGCAGTAAGGCAGGCAAAATCCCAAACTAAGGAAACACTAGCACAAACAGTAAAAGAAGGTGACAAGACTTTCTATAGATACATTCGTGAAAAGAGAAAGTCCATAGGGGGTATTGCTAAGCTCAAAGGAGAAAGGGGGGCATGTGAGGAGGAGGACCCTGTAAAGCATCTATCCTAAATAGATACTTTTGCTCAGCACTTACTGAAGAGAAGGTAGGCAGGCCCACAGCTCAGCACCATGGACCCAGGGGGGAGGGAGGTGAGCACTACTCCCTTCACAAAAGAAAGGGTCCTACAAGAGCTCGCTAAGCTCAGGGTGGACAAGGCAATGGAACCTGATGGCATATATCCCAGGGTACTAAAGAAGCTAAGGGTGGAACTAGCAGAGCCATTAGCAGAACTATTTAATGAGTCTGTGAGCACAGGAGAGGTCCCAGAAGACTGGAGAAGGGCTCATGTGATCCCGCTCCACAACAGTGGTAGCAGAGAGGAGGCAGGGAACTACAGACCAGTCAGTCTTACCTCAGTAGTGGGCAAGATTTTGGAGACACTCCTTAAGGAAAGGATAGTGCAACACCTGGAATCCATAGGGGCATAGGATCCAAAACAGCATGGGTTTACAAAGGAAGGTCCTGTCAAACTAATCTCATAGATTTCTTTGACTGGGTAACTAGAATGGTGGACCAAGGGGGAGCAGTTGATGTTGCCTACCATGACTTCAGCAAAGCTTTCGACACTGTTCCACATAGAAGATTGATAAACAAGCTGGGTAGACTCAGGGTGGGTCAGAAGTTGGTCAACTGGGTGGCAAACTGGTTGACAGGTAGAAAACAGAGAGTGGTGGTAAATGGTATGCAGTCAGAAGAGATGCAAGTCACAAGTGGGGTACCTCAGGGATCAGTCCTGGGGCCAGTCCTCTTCAATATCTTCATCAGTGACATTTCAGATGGACTAAAGGGTAAGGCTTGTCTGTTTGCTGATGACACCAAGATCTGCAACAGAGTAGATTATCCAGATGGGGTGGGCAGAATGAGAAGATATCTGGATAAACTGGCAAAATGGTCGGAAGAGTGGCAATTGGGATTTAATGCAAAGAAGTGCAAGATCATGCACATAGGAAAGAGAAACCCTGAAGCCACCTATAGGATGGGAGGGGAGTTGCTGGCAGTCACAAAGGAACAAAGAGACTTGGGCATCAACATTACCGATGACCTGAAATCATCCAAGCAGACCTCTAAAACAGTGGGTAAGGCTAGGGGGATGCTAGGGTGCATTATTAGGGGTATCATAAGTCGGAAGAGGGAAGTAATAATCCCTCTTTACAAGACACTGGTTAGGCCCCATCTGGAGTACTGCATGCAGTACTGGAGGCCACACCTTCTGGGGACATTAAGGCAGTCCAGAGAAGGGCAACCAAAATGGTGCAGGGACTGCATCAGAAGACATATGAGAACAGATTAACGGAGCTCAATATGTATACCCTATCGCAAAGGAGGGAGGGAGGTGATATGATCGAAACATTCAAACACCTTAAGGGCATTAACAAGGTGAAAGAGTTTAACATGTTTCAATATAAGAAAAAGAGCAGGACAAGAGGACACAGCATGAGATTAGAGGGAGGCCGATTAAGGGGTAATGTGAGGAAGTTTTTTCACAGAAAGAGTGGTGGATGCATGGAACGGCCTACCTCAGGAAGTGGTGGCTATGAATACAGTGCAGGGCTTCAAACAGGCATGGGATAGGCATAGGGGAGCAATACAGATGAGTATGAATAGATAGGCCACTGACAGCAAAGGACGATGGCACATTTATAAGCTAGAAAAAGAAATGGGCAGACTGGATTGGCCTTGCGGTCCTTATCTGCCATCAACTTCTATGTTTCTATGTTATCTGCCGTCAACTTCTATATATTTTGTGCCATGTATCACTGATTTGTCTTTGAATAAAAGCCAAAAGGCCTTGCTTTTTTTCTGACCATATTGTCATATAAACTATTTATCTTCTGTACTTCAGGTGTCCTCTCCCAACTTTTGTAATCCTTGCTATAGATACTGTGCAGTTGTATACATTTAAAATATTCAAAAGACATAAGCCCATAGTTATCTTTCAATTTAGTCCAGGATGGCATAATTCCCTCATCTTGAATATCCCTTCACCTTCTTATGCACTTCCTTTCCCACATGTGATTAGAGTTCTATGACTTGGCATGTTGTTTTGTTTTTATTTGATAGATTCTAATTAAAGAGCTTAAATTCTAGTTAAAGAGATTAAATTCTTTATTGAAATACTATTACATTTCATATAGTCCATGGGGAATACCATATATTATTACAAGAGAACATGTCTTTCCTGTTTGTATTCCTTCTGAGCTCCAACTAGGTGACAAAGGTACAAAACCATGCAAAGCACCTCACTGCAAACTATGTACACATATTTCTCCTGAGACATATGCCAGTCACAATGGAAAAACATTTAAAATCCAAAACTCGTATACGTATTCTTCTAGCAACGTAGTATACATGATACAATGCAGAAAATGTGAGGAAGGCTGCTATATTGGACAAACCGGACAGGAACTCAAAACAAGAATGAATCACCACAGAGTCACAGTTACCCATAAAAATGAAAATATGCCAGCAGGGGAACATTTTTCTAGACCAGATCACTCCACCAGTGATTTTACTGTCAGAGTGTTAAAAGAGAACTTCAAAAACAACCAGGATAGGCAAACATTTGAAATAAAAATGGTACAATATTTTGACACTAAAGAAAAAAGACTTAATAAAGATGTTGTTTTTTTAATACACTACCAGTGATTATGCTTAAAGCAGTGCTTCAGATTTTCTTTTTAAACCCTCACATCAGCACCCTCTGGCTTTTTAACAAATCATGGGGGGATGGGGTGGTACCTGAGGACTGGAGGAAGGCAGATGTGATTCCCCTTCACAAAAGTGGGAGCAAGGCAGAAGCAGGAAACTACAGACCTGTAAGTTTGACCTCAGTGGTAGGGAAAATGATGGAATCACTTCTGAAAGAAAGAATTGTTGAGTACCTAGAGGCTAGCAGGGCACAGGACCCAAAGCAGCATGGATTTACAGCAGGAAGGTCATGTCAGATGAATCTAATTGATTTCTTTGACTGGGTGACCAAAGTAATAGACCAGGGAGGGGCTGTGGATATGGCCTACCTAGACTTTAGCAAGGCATTTGACACAGTCCCACACAAAAGACTAATAATCAAGTTAGATAGCCTGGGAGTGGGTTCCAGGGTGGTAGCCTGGGTAGCAAACTGGCTGCACAACAGGACACAGAAGGTAATAGTGAATGGAACACATTCCGAAGAAAGGGGGTCACTAGTGGAGTACCTCAGGGCTCAGTACTGGGTCCAGTCCTCTTTAACATCTTTATAGGTGACATTGCAGAGGGTCTGGAGGGAAAGGTATGCCTCTTTGCAGATGACACAAAGATCTGTAACAGAGTTGATACACAAGGGGGGTAGAAAGGATGAGAAGGGACTTGGCAAGGTTGGAGGAATGGTCAGACATATGGCAACTTAGATTCAATGCAAAGAAGTGCAAAGTAATGCACCTGGGAAACAAAAACCCAGGAGAAGAGTACACAATAGCAGGGGAGGTACTAACAACAACAAAAATGGAAAGGGACTTGGGGTAGTCATATCAGATGACCTAAAGGTGGGTAAGCAATGTGAGAAGTCAGTAAGAAGAGCCAGGGGGATACTGGGATGCATAGGATGGGGCATCACAAGTAGAAAAAGGAAAGTGGTTATCCCTCTGTACAGATAGATGGTGAGACGCCATCTGGAATACTGTGTGCAGTTTTGGAGACTCCAACTACGCAAGGACATAGACAGGATAGAAGCAGTCCAGAGGAGGGCAACTAAAATGGTGCAGGGTCTGCATCAAAAACCGTATGAAGAGAGACTGAGAGAGCTTAATATGTATACTCTTGATGAAAGGAGGGACAGGGGGGACATGATAGAAACTTTAAGTACCTCAAGGCAATCAACAATGTCCAGGAGGGTAGCATCTTTCAGAAATAGAGATGTGTAAGAACAAGGGGGCACAATTTAAAGATAGAGGGGACTGCTCAGGGATAATGTGAGGAAATTTTTTTCACGGAGAGAGTGGTGGATGCATGGAACCGCCTTCCTGGGGAGGTTGTTGGGTCTAAAACAGTGAGGGAATTTAAACATGCATGGGACAGACATAAGGCAATTTTAGTGGGGGGTTGCAGGAAGTAGGCTGTTGGTTAATTAGAATCTGCAGCTTATCCAATAGGAAGAGAAATGGACAGACTGGGTGGGCCAAGTGGTCCTTATCTGCCGTTAAAGTCTATGTTTCTATGTTTCTATGGCTGTTTTAACTGGTACCTTCTTAAGACAATGGTATGCATTTTCTTTCTGTCTTTACATTTAGAAATGTTAATTAATGGTCCAGAGTAAGAGTAAAATTAGGCAGCCCTTTGATCTTACAAGCTGATCTCTACAACAGACGTACTCCAGTGAAAAGTAGTCTTCTTGTTTGTAAGAGGTGCAAATTGATTGCAATGCTTTGATCTGTAAACTGCTAGTCTAGGTTTTGAATCCACATCCCCTCTTTATATCTGTCATACTGTTCAGCTGTTTTCATTTTGACCTGAGGAAGAGAGCTTTATCTCTCGAAAGCTAGTCTTAAAAATAATTTTGTTAGTACAATAAAAGGTATCACCTGCAACATATTTGTTGTATTTTTATTCTACACTATTTGTATTGGATAACCACTTTTTAATATAGTAATCTGTTTCTTCCTTGTATGCTAAATTCAATATAAATGTAATCTGAAATGTCTGAGTTATATTATGAGGGTCTGGGCAGGGCATTACTTCCTCCTCTTTTGAGAGACGTAATTTAATCCAAGAGATCCTGGGGGATTTGTTGCCACATATGAATGCTTTCAACATTTCAGTTAATTTATAAAACCATACTTTTTGAATGGGGATGAATATTGCTTTAAATGCATAAGAAATTAAATGTATTAACAACATTTAAAAAAAATCATTTTCCCCTAAGTTACATACTAATATTTTCTGCCACACCTGAATCTTACATTTAATGATATCCAGCAGATAGAGAAAATTGTCCTGACATAATGAAAATACACTATATGTGAGTTAAATACCAAGGTATTCCATTGAATCAGTTTTTACTTGAGCCTTAAAAATTAGTGTCAGTTCTTGGATGTTAACCTGATTAAATGGCAGCACATCTGATCTATACTCATTTACTTAGTATCCAGGGCAAAATGCAGATGTGTTTATTACTTGTTTTTTTTTATTTCCCTCAGACTGTTAACTGAGTCCTCCAGAAGTAATAAAATATCATCTGCATAGACTTTAAATTTAATACCACAATCTCCTATTTTAATTCCTTTAGTGTTATCATTGTCTCTGATCTTATTTAGTAATACTTCTAATATTAAAATAAACAAAGTGTGCTGGCCGAGTGGCACTGAGGGTTGAGGCACTGGACACCACACCTCACACCCCACTGGTGTCCCGGGTTCAGGAATGAGCTTGGGTTGATGAGGGTCAGTGGTGGGAGGGTGAGGAGCAGGATTGAGCTGCTGTGAGTTGGCTCTCCACTTCTGGGGAGAGATGAGGGCTTTCCCTGGCCCTCCGCTGCCACCCAGTGGAGGATGGACGGCAGTTCGGGTAATGGGACACCCAGCGATAGTCAGGGATGGGGCAGAAGGGGCCAAGTCGGTGCACAGAGTGCATGTGTACCTCCACGTGCATGCACTACCATGTCTGCCAGGGTCCCGGGATCTTCAGGGAAGAAAAACTGGAACAATCTACAAACTACTATTAAAAAAAAACTAAACAAAGTGGGTGATAAGGGACACCCTTTCCTAACCCCTCTATTAAGGAACAATGTATTGATGAGATAATTGTTGATTTTTAATTTTGCTTTAAGGTGACTGTATAGAGCTTTTATTAGTTCATTTAATTCTGCTGGGAGGTCCCATTGCTGAAGAACAAAAAGCATAAATTGCTATTCAAACATATTGAATGGCTGGGTCACATCTAGCAATAAAAATGCAGCATCTATTTTATTTTGCTCTAAATATTAGAATAAATACTGTACTTTATGAGTAGCCATGAGTTCATTTTGTATTGCTTGCCTGTTTTGCACAGCTTCCTTTATGAATACAGTCCCTGTTCCATTCCTCAGGGACACACCTGGAAATAAGCCTTGGCTGTGTGCTTTCCTAATCATCAGTTTCTATCTACATAAACCACTAAATAAATAAATTCACCTACTATTATCCTCTTTCAGTTTGCCTTATGCCTTCATATAAAAATACAAAACTCATTTAACTACAGTACAGTACATTGTCAGGCTTTCTTGAACCTCTCCTCAGAGAGGTTGCTTGGGAGGCTGGTCTAGCCTTTGAGAAACACTGCTCTGTTTAATCTTGGAGCTAAAGTTGCATTGTTAAAGCTGGTAAAGTTGTAAATCATTTTGGTGGCAAAACATATTCTTTTCAGATGAAAGTGCTGTGAAAGACTTTGTGAAGAGCAGATTCAATTCTTTTGGTGAATACGATCTTAAGGATGTTGATTGTGATGATTCATTAGTTTCTAACAAACTGGACTATCTGTCTGCAACACAGTCAGGTTGTTACTGAGGCTGTATTCTTATAATTTGGAAAAATTACATCTGAAAAATTAAAGTATTTGATTAGTTGCTCCCTTTGCCTGTGAGTCATTAAAAGGGAAGGTCCCCTCAGCCTTTTATTCCATTTACCTGTATAGTTTGCAGGCAAGGGCAATGACTGCATCTATTGCACCCTCCTAATTTTACTAAGACTTAAATATAAATGAAGTTACTTAAGTCTGGTATGAAAACCTGCTTGAATCTATTACAAAGGTCATACAGCTCATGTAAGGAATCCTGGAATTTTATGACGTGTTGGTGCTAAAACCTGCAGTAGTTATACTCTGTTAGTCAGTACTGTTGCTGTCCTCTGCAGCACCTATGTTCTTGCCTCATGCTGGCCATGGAACTTTTTAAGGCATAGTAAATACCCTGCTGTTTTCTGTGTCTAAAGTGTATCTAAATTAGAAAAAAATGCATTCTGAGACTACAGGGACTTTGCAAGACATGTAATAGAACTAAGTGAGAGTAGAACTTCTGCTGACTTGTGCGGGTACTCATCAATTCCCATGATGCCTTGCCTGAGTGGGGTCATGACCTTGAAATGGAGACTAGAGATGTGCGAAACTGGCAAATTTCATTACCAAAATATTTTGTGAAATATGCCCATTTCATGAAATGTTTTGTGGAAGCCAAATTCAGAATTTTGCCTGCAGAAAGTCAAATTTCATCTGTGGAATGTGAAATTTCAGCTGTGGAAGGTGAAATTTCACCTGCAGAAGGAGAAATTTTGCCTGTGGAAGGTGAAATGTGCCTTTTGCTGGCAAAATTTTGCCTAACTGCAAAATTTTACATTTCTCACCCAACAAAATATTTCATGTAATGGGCAAATTTTGCAAAATATTCTACACAGTGAAATTGCCAATTTTGCCAGAATTTCACCAGTGAAATATAATTTTGCAACATCTCTAATGGAGACAAAAAGGTTTTCATGCCAGGACAAAACAGAGGGAAGCAGCTTCATTTATGTTTAAATAAGAATGAAATTAGGGGGATGGAAGAGAAGGAATCATTGTTCACACCTCCAAACTACACAGGTATACAGAAAATAGGTTGAGTAGACTTTCCATTTAAGTCATGTCAGTGTAATTGCTACTTGTGTAGTTTCAAAATAACATATTAGTGCAAGTATAAGATGTGTAGGGACTATACCATAGCCTGACTCAAAATATGCAATTTATCTCCAAGTATGAGCGGGCATGAACATAACTCATGGGTGGTGAAGCCATGAGTAAGTTATCAGAGTCTTGCCCTCACAAGTGGAAATAAACTGGGTATTTTGCCTCAAGCCACTGTTCATTCAATTTATACAACAGTTTAAGTTATAACTTTTAAATTAGCTTTTTTTGTAAAGATGTTACTGTTTTTCTATTATTTGAACTGCTGGCTTCAGTGCTTCAAAGGCCAGTTATGGTGTCATCAGAATTGTGATAATTGCCCTCTGATTTGTTCTGTTCTGTTCAGAGGTCAAAGAAAGTAACTGTGATATATGCAACCTCTAGATAAAATACAATGAACATCTGTGCAGAAGCACTGAGGCAATGGTTACCCCAAAGGGCATTTGGCCGGGAAGCCAAGTTTCAAAGAAATACAAAATCACTCATGCCTCCACAATGCAAAGCATCATGGGCTGCATATGCAAATCACCACAGACTAGTATGCTCGTTCAACTTTAAGCAGAAATGCATGGTGCCAAAAGGCCTCTCACACAGCTTGCAAAGGGTGACAACAGAAGACATAGACACGTGTTTCATCCTACCAAGACTCATCAGTATGCCTCATCTGTTTGACACCCCAGTGGGATGAACCAGCTACCCAAATATAGTCTATCTGGGTTATGTTGTGGTGAACCCAATTAAAACAAAAAAACAATTTAAAAGACAAAGAACCTCTGTGCAGAAGCACTGAGGCAATGGTTACCCCAAAGGGCATTTGGTCGGGAAGCCAAGTTTCAAAGAAATATAAAATCACACATGCCCCCACAATGCAAAGCATCATGGGCTGCATATGCAGATCACCACAGAATATTATGCTGGTTCAACTTTAAGCAGATAAAATGATAAAATGTTTATCTGGAGGTTAGATAGCATGATAAGCAAATTTATCTGGGGAAATTTTATCACCACTGGTGTTTTAGAAATGGTGCTGTGTTTTACATGTAATTTTGTTAGCAGTTTTAAAAATTACATTTCAGTGTATGTGATCATGAGTTTTTCCATGAACTTTTTTTAGTTTGTCCTCCTATACCACCCCCCCTCATGTGGACACAATATTAATTGACTGATTGATTCACATTTACATTTTTAATAACGATGATCTTAGATAAAGTTCTCTTCTATGATTGCATGACCTTTAACATTGTAAGTATGCATGAATTTTCTTCTTTAAAACAATATAAAGTTTACTACAACAGCAACTTGCAGCCAATGAACCAAATACATGTAGCTGTATGTTTGTTGTAAACGTAGAATATCAATACTTTACCTGCATTTTAAGCACTGTAGACATTTTGATGTACTGAGCACAATTCAACTTTAAAATTGAGTTTGTTAGATTTGAGACTTGTACAGTATACGAAACATAATACAAAATGTACCTCAGTTAGAAACATTTTGACAAACTGCAAAATTACAAAGTGTAACTTCTTTTACTGTAGCCTTTGAGAAATCCTCTGTCTTTTTTTACTGCAAAGTGGAATACATAGATGTATATGGTAATCAAAGTGCAAGATCATGCACATAGGGAAGAGAAACCCTGAAGCCACCTATAGGCTGTGAGGGGAGTTGCTGGAAGTCACAAGGGAAGAAAGAGACTTAGGCATCACCATCACCGATGACCTGAAAACATCCAAGCAGACCACTAAAGCAGTAGATAAGGCTAGGGGGATGTTTGGGTGTTGACACTGTTGTCTATATGACAGGTAAATCTGCTCTTTCCATCCAGAATAATTTACTAAGGAGCATTAACAAAGCTCAGTCTTTTTTTAAAGCATCAAAATTATGCTTTAATGCTACCAAGATAAAATTAATGATATTTGGACATCAAACTAAGCTTAACCATTTAACTGAAATCACTATTTATGCCGGAAATGTGTCCCACTTGGAGACTATTTAAGCTTACAAATATCTTGGCTTTTGGCTACATACCTCTGAAACTAGAAATAAGCACCTGGACTGCCTAATTGGGAAAACTGCAACCAGGGTAGGCCTCCTGCACAGGAATAAGTGCAGCTTGTTTCTAAGAATATTAAAGAGATTGTTCAAGATCAGTTATTCCCACTATTTGATTTTGCTGATTTTCTCTAAGAATATGCAGTGGTGGATAGACTCCTTAAATTGTAAATATTATACCATCGTCTGGCCAGATTGATACTGTGTTGTCCTAGAGAGGCCCATCAATGCCTCCTTTATCAGAGGTTCAGATGGATCTCTGTGGCTGACAGAAGGAAGCTTCACAGGTTAATTTTTCTCCCATGAATGTGTTTTGGTGCAGCTTCCAGATTATTTGACATAATAAGTTATCCACTGAAAAATTAATCCTTCCCTTCATAAAGTGCACCTTCCTGAATTTGAAGATCCCCATACAAAAACTGGATGGTCTGCACACTTTTTTAGCAATTTGGTGCCACTGTTTGGAAGTCCTTTCCACCCCTTTTCTGAAGCATGGTTATCAAATGCCCTTCAGTTTTTAAGTTAAAAAAATAGTATGTTACTATCATGCTTAACTGCTTATGTTTTTGAGTTTATCAATAATTTAACTGAGCTGTATGTATACTAATTGCTAAGATAACTTAACTTTCTATTTCTTTTTATACTGACTTTGTGTATATTGTATTATGATTATATGTGTAACTTGTATTGTGAATTGAGCTGGATCTCCATTGCAAATGAACTTCACTCATTGGGCTTTAACCATGAAAAAAATTAAATTAAATGAATACTACACGTGGACCCTCTCCTCTAATTGCAAGTCAGAGTTACAAACAGTTTATTCCAAAGCAAATTCACAACTGTCATTTTATTCTCAATAAAATTACCACTGAGAGTTCAGAACAGTCATTCTATTATCAATAATATGACTGTAGTGACACCATCCTCCTACCTCACATTCTGATTGGTCTTCACTCATAGCAAAAACTGTGAACAAATGTAGGACAGGGAGGGGAAGAAGTCATTTCCACAAACTTATCTAGTTACCAAACATAGCACCACAAGCTTTTTTTCACACATGAAGCAGAGTAGGATAATGTGCTGGTTAGCTTACTATGAAGCAATAATATGATTGTCTCATGCAGACATTGAGAGTCCCATTATTTCAGATCATGGCCTGGTTAGCACATCCTTAGCTCTACACAACAAAAACAGCAAAACATCTAGATGGAAATTTAAAGGGGGAACTATCATCATTCCGCAGCAAAATCTTGGGACCCATAGGTCCTGAGTAGATAAAACACACTGGTGGTAATTTTTTTACATAAGTTACAAAGCTGTTATTTGTATTTTATCTGATTGATCCTGCAATGCTCTACCCACCATTACTATTCCAGAGCCCCCTGTGGCAAGCCCTTTGATGACATGACCGATGGGCTAAGCTGCAGGGGACTCCTACGTGACAGTACAGCTGTTGGAAAACATTAAAAGATATACAGTGCATGTTTGTATTTCAAGCTCCAGTACAGATCGACCAAGGAAAGTACATGGTAGAAATAGTAGAAATGTTAAGACATAATGTTGTGTTATGATGTATACTTTATGGGATTAATATCACCTGTTGAGCCTAAACATATTTCTCAGAGTTGGTTAATATGAGAGGCACTTAATACCTGTCTGGATCTATGCTACATTGTTTGACTATAATTTTTTTAAATCTGGAATGTTCTTATCTCATTCATTGCTTTGTCTTTCAAGATATCAATAACAATTTTAATGGCAAGAAAAAAATCATGAGGAGAACATCCTTGGCATTTGGCCTTTTGTTTGTTATTTACTTGACAGTCATATTTTCTCCCTCATACTGTGAGCCAGCTAGCAGATTATCACTGAAATAATGCATGCCTCTGGATGCTTGTTAGACATGAAGTGTAGCCAAATGCCACAACTACATGAGAAGTACATTATTCCCTTATGAATGCACACCCCAGATTGTGTTACCCCACATATAAAATGGTATTTTCTTTGTTAAAAACACATAGTCCAGGTGAGATGTGCAGTTATTAGAAAATAAGACATGATC
The DNA here is from genome assembly GCA_016271365.2 of Neoceratodus forsteri. NCBI lineage: Eukaryota > Metazoa > Chordata > Ceratodontiformes > Ceratodontidae > Neoceratodus > Neoceratodus forsteri. The sequence goes on along the minus strand of CM057452.1, from coordinate 869,077,196 downwards.
ATGTGACATATTTAACCAATAAGGTTACAGAATTTTCATTATGCATTTTATAATTAACAGTTTTTCAAGGTTTAATATGTATTTTCAAGAACTATTTAAGATCACAATGTGCTTTAACCAGGCAAGGTTTCAAAGTTATAAGAAAGGTAAAAAGCAGACTTTTTTATAAGTTAATAGGACCACTGAGGGATATCTATTATGGTATAAGATACTCTGAGTGTGACATGTGGGCAAAAGGACCTCAAAGGGAAACTGAGTGGTTCTTTCTGCCCCAAACTCATGAGAAAAGTCTCTTATACTACAATAAATATCCTACAGAGGCCCTATTATATTACTATTAATCACTCAAGATTAGCTCAATTGATTTGTATTATGTTTAGAGTCTTTTTTTGAATGTTATTGTGCTGTCCTCCCCTCAGCACCAAAGTGGAGCACTCCCTTTTAATGCTTCTGCACAAGAGTTCACTGCACACAGTATAAGAGATACAGTGGTTCTGCTTGCTGATTGGCCAAAATCTCAGTGATTTATAGTAGGCAGTCTCATGTTTGCATCATGCCTGCAGCTATTTCTCTTAAACTTTCATCTCCTTCATAATGTTTCCACATGAAAAATAAACATGCCTCTTCTTCTGACATTAAGATTTAAATGATTTTGATTAGACAGCTGTTTTCTATCAGCTCTAAGGGCCAGGTAACAGACTGGGGCATTCTCACACTTGAATATGTAAAAAAAAAAAAGATAATAGCAAAAGAACTAGGGACTTCATTGAATTATTCTGAGTTCTGTATATGCTGCCAGATGTTTTATTTTAATTAAAAAATGAAGCCTGATATTATGCCATGTGGAGTACTGCAGAGATTATTTCTCAATGTTTTAATGAACACAAGTTTTCTTTGTGAATTCTTTGTGACTTTCAAAACAGCCAGATGACTTTTCATCATCAAACAAGAGGATCACTGTACCAAGGTTGTCATAGTATCCTGTCTTTGTGACAAATAGGGTTGCCAATAAAAGGCAACCTGAATTGTAAGGGGCCTCTCTAAGGAAATGGTGTTGGCCAGGTAGGCCAGGGGAAGGGGGGAAGGAGGTTCAAGCACAGAAGAGGGAGGGGAGACAGGAGGAGGGGAAAGGGGCAGAGCTAGATGACATCAGCTGCATCATCAGGTGTAAAATGATGCAGATAAGCCAGGTATGCAGGGATTGGTTAAGGGAAGGGGCATGAGTCAGGGGTCCTTAGGGGTCCTTAAAGGGTTTATAAGGCTGTGCAGAGGATAGTTCCCCCTCTTTCTACTAAGATTTTTGATTGTGTGGGCTTAGCACATCCAGTGGTAACTCAGGATAATTGACACACCACAAGGTAAGGTATTTTAAACTGTTTATTTGTGGTGTCTAGCCAGGGCTGGAGTGGTAGACCCAGGTATTTATCACATGGATTCTAATTGTGGCTTTGTTTGTTAAATAGCAGGCATGGCATCAGGCTGGTATTTATGGGGGCCTGTGGGTAGGCCTGCTGCTATGCAGGTCTTTTCTCCAAATGATAGCAGGCTTTATACAGAATGGGTCTTGTTTTGAGGTGATGGTTTAATCAGTTGGGAGGCAGCCTCAGTTGGGAACCCATAGAAGGAATGCATATTTTCTTATTTTAGTTACAAAATCGGGGCATGTTGGTGGGCCTGCTGATATGTGTGGCTGTCTCTTGCAGGGGATAGAAATTTCTTCTTATTACTATTTAGCTTTTGTTGACCAGGTAGGTACACTAGACAAGCTGTATGCCTATTTTCAGGTACGACCTGGGAAAGTACAGTGAAAAATACAGGTTCAAACAAGGTACATAACAACAAGAGGGCAATGCACATAGTTACAGGAAAGCAAGATGAACAGATAGTCTACAGTGAGCAGTAATAGGTAAAATATACATATACATACAGAATAAATAGATTGACATTCAATGGCAATTACATTGTATGAGTGACCCTTTCACCAGGGCCACATAATTCATAAGCAGATAGAAAACAATCATGTGCTTCCCAGAGTTAAAGGAGAGTGGACAGTGGATTGGATGAGACCAATTTGGAGACCTGATTAGGGGGGCTTAGGACACCCACACACAGAGAACAGTTTCAAATGCCCCCACAGGGAATTCTGGAGGTGCAGATGGGAGGGGGAGTTACGAACATGGTCTGGAAGGGAATTCCATAGCCTCAGTGTGCACGTAGCAAAGTCCCTTTCCCTCATTAGGATTCGAGTATAAGGAACCTTGAACACCCCAGGACACTGAGATCTGAGGGAGTAGGAGGAGGATTCAGCAGGCTTGAAGAGCTGCACCAGCCCTCGAGCGGTTCCGGTTCTGAGCACCTTTCCTACAAAGCAGCCCAACCCATATTTCAAGTGATTGGCTGGGGAAAGCCACCCAGTTTGTTGTATAATTTACAATGATGGGTGAGACATGGGGCTGCCAGGGCAAAGTGACAGATGTTGTTGTAGGTCGGGTTCCATCGAGCAAGGTGGACCTTGGAGGTGCTAGCGAACAGGAGAAGGCCATAGCTAAGTGAAGGGAGCAGCACACCTCTGGCCAACACCAAGCGAGCTGCAGATGTCAAATTTTTCTTTGCCCTGTAGGCAAGACCCAGTTTGTAGTTTACGGTTCTGCAAAAATTTAGGCTGTGAAACCACATGTCAAGATGGGGGTCAAGTGTCACTCCAAGGTATTTTATTGAAACCATGTTTAAGAGGGAGTTGTCAACACCACTGACACATACAGGGACAGGGGAGGCCTTGAACTAGGCAACTGACCCAAAAAGCCTGGCCTGAGTTTTCTTTAGATTGAGTACCAGCTTGTGAGTCATCACCCAGTACTGAATATTCTTAAAGGCCTCACTCAGCTGAAGGCTGAGAACCCCAGTGTCCCGGGAGTGTGCAAGGATGACAAGCTCATCAGCTTAAAGGGTGGCACTACAGTTGGAAGCAGCAGCAGGGAGGTTGTTAACAAATGCATAAAAAAGAAGAGGCCCCAAAACTGATCCCTGTGGGACACCAGAGGTCACTAGAGTGGGGTCAGAGAGGACCTTGTTGAATTTAGTCTGCTGTATTCTGCCTTGGAGGTAGTTTCTAAGCCAATTCAAGGCAGGAGGGGACAGGCCAAGTGATTGCATCTGTGATGGTCCACAAGGTCAAAGGCCTTAGATAAGTCTATAAATATGACCCCCGAGAGTTTGCCCTGGTCGATGGCCACCCTAATGCTAGTAGAGACTGAGACCATGGCCGTGAACATGCCATACCCTTTTCGATAGCCGTGCTGTGCAGGGGACAGCAACTTATGAGCCTGAATGTACTCTGTGAGCTGTTCAGCCATAGCTTTCTCTAAGAGTTTACTAATGGCCGATAGGATGGCAATTGGACGATAGTTGTCTAGGATTTTGGGGTTCCCTTGCTTCGGAATGGGGACAATCCTCGCTACTTTCCAAATGTCAGGGATAACACCAGTGGCAAGGGACAGGTTGAAGATATGTGCCAGTGGGATGGCAATGTAGGGGGCACTCAGGTTCAGAAGCTTGGGCTCCATTTTATCATGGCCAGCGCTGAAGTGTGGAGAGAGACCAGAGAGGAGTCTCTGTGTCTCCATGACAGACACTGCCCTGAGATAAAATAATGGGTGAGAGGAGTGAACCTCCTGAGGGACAGAGGCCGAAGGGCTGCGGATGTTCTCAGCAGCAGGAAAAAGGAAGGTAAGCGCAGACAAGTCAGAAAAGTGGGAATTTAAAGCATTAGCAATCGTAAGTGGATTATTACAACTCAACCCACCAATGAACATTTCAGATACCCCAGAGTTGGAAGAGCCACTGACTAAGTTTTTTATGTTCCTCGAGAACCTACGTGGGTCCTTAGCAGAGCTAAGCAGGGCAGATTTACAGTAGTCACTTTTTGCCACCGGATGGCTTTTTTTGCACTCATTTCTGAGCTTCTTATACTGTTGGAAGATGGACTGATCCAACTTGCTATTGAAGTGAGCCCAACACTTGTCCCTTACATGCATGAGGGCTAAGAGGCTCCTGTGCAGCCATTTTGTGGCAGACCCCATTACTCTCCACCTAATAAGGGGGTCATGCTTGTCCTGCAGGGCAGCAAAAACAGTGAGAAACTGGGATACAGCTGTAGAGGGGTCATGGGTACTAAGCACTTCTGACCAGTCAGTGATCCTCAGATCCTCATGAAATGACCCCAGATCAAACCTAGAGAAATCCCTAACCTGAATGATCCTGTGGGAATTTTTGGTGAAGGGACTTTCCACATGCAAAACACCGGGATGTGATCTGAGATGGAGTCAGGTAGGGTTCCTGTGGAGCTGATCCTGTCTGGATGGTTTGATAGTACCCAGTCTAGTAACGAGCTAGTTCCACCATTAGCAGACCATCTAGTGGGCTCCTGGATAAGCTGAGAAAGGGCAAGACTTGTTAACAGAGGTTCAAATTGTTTGGAGTTACCTCCTGTCCAGTTTAAGTTCACATCTCCCAGGATCAAAAGTTCATTATCCCCAACATAAGGACCAATGGTATCCAGGAGGTGGGTGAGCCCAGGCAGACCACCCTTGGGGGGATTGTATGTGCATACAACATGCAGCTTCTTTGTATTTCCAAGTAACAACACAGTGTGCAGCAGCTCACAGGAAGACAGGTAGGACTGTTGATGGATTACTTCAGATACTTTGAGATGACTCTTATAGTAAATTAAATTAGGATACCACCCCCTCGCTTCTTTCCTGGCCGATCATGTCTAATAAACTCATAGCCAGGAAGTGCACATGCCGAGTCTGGTATTGAGGGTTTCAGTCAGGTCTCTGTAATGCCTAGTATGTCAGGCTTACAGTGGTTGACCCAGGCAGATAGTTCGTCAAGACTGAGTAATAGACTGCGAATGTTAAGGTGAGCAATTTTTAACCCCTTTTCCAATTTCCAACTTTCCGGGATAGAAGAGGCCTGATAGGCAGGACCAGGGTTTAGCTCAATGTCACCAGCAAGGGCCAGTATCACTAGGAAGAGCCAGGGGAGAAGCCTGATGGGGAAGGGATACCTCTGACCGAGGGCCTACAGGCCGGATGTCTCCTCACCATGGCGGTACCCAGAAGGCATCTGAAGTCGAGACAGCTGGTAGGGCAGGGAGGCAGTCTGTCATGAGCCAGAAGGTCAGAGAAGGTGAAATCAAACACCTCATGAGGGGCAGTCATCCACCAGTTGTCCCCATACAACTGAGAAGAGTCTATGGCAGTTAGTGAGAGAAAAAGACCAGTGAGGAGACTGATGGAGAGGGCAGCTCGAGGCGAGGAGGATAGAACACCTTCCATAGTAGGTCTGGGGGTCACCATTTCAGATTTTGACTCAGCAGTGCCCAGTGACACCCAACTCAAAGAGACAGTATGAAACCTGAGTGCCCTAACTAATTACGCAGATAGCCCAGCAAATTCCCAATACAACATCCTAGGGAGAAACAAACAGATTAAGAAATATGCTAGCATGAAACCTGGAGAACAGTAACCTTTGCCCGGCAAACACCAGAGCAACATTCCAGGGTAATTTTACAGAGTAACATAGAAACATAGAATTTGACGGCAGATAAGGACCGCTTGGCCCACCCAGTCTGCCCATTTCCCTACCTAATGGATAAGCTGCAGACCCTAGTTAACCAGCAGCCTGCTTCTTTCTACCCCTATTCCCTAGAATTGCCTTATGCCTTATGACTGTCCCATGCACGCTTGAATTCAACCACTGTTTTTGACTCCACAACCTCCTCCAGAAGGCCGTTCCATGCATCCACAACCCTCTCAGTGAAAAAATACTTCCTTACATTACCTCTGAGCTGCCCCCCCTCTTCAAATTGTGCCCACTTGTTCTTGCACACCTCTTTTTTTGAAAGATGCTACCCTCTTGGACTTCATTGATTCCGTTGAGGTACTTGAAAGTTTCTATCATGTCCCCCCTCTCCCTCCTTTCCTTGAGGCTATACATATAGCTCCTTTAGTCTCTCTTCATATGTCTTCTGGTGCAGAACCTGCACCATTTTAGTTGCCCTCCTCTGGACAGCTTCCATCCTGTCTATGTCCTTGTGGAGATTGGGTCTCTAAAACTGCACACAGTACTCCAGATGGGGGCTCACCAGCTGTCTATACAGAGGGATAACAACTTCCTGTTTTCGACTGGTGATGCCTCTCCCTATGCATTCCAGTATCCCCCAGCCCTCTTTACTGCCCTTTCACATTGCTTGCCCGCCTTTAAGTCATCTGATATGACTACCTCCAGGTCCATTTCCATTTTTGTTGTTGTTAGTATCTCACCCCCCCATTGTGTACTCTTTCCCTTGGTTTTTGTTTCCCAGGTGCATTACCTTGTACTTCTTAGCATTGAATCTAAGCTGCTATACATTTGACCATTCCTCTAACCTTGCCAAGTCCCTTCTCATCCTTTCCACCCCACCTTGTGCATCAACTCTGTTGCAGATCTTTGTGTCATCTGCAAAGAGACATACTTTTCCTTCCAGTCCCTCTGCAATGTCACTTATAAAGACATTGAAGAGGACCAGTCCTAATACTGAACCCTGCGGTACCCCACTAGTAACCCCTTTCTTCAGAGTGGACTCCATTTACTATTACCTTCTGTGTCCTAATCTCCAGCCAATTCTTTACCCATGCTATCATCTTGGGACCCACTCCCAGGCTGGCTAACTTGTATATTAATCTTTTGTGTGGGACTGTGTCAAATGCCTTGCTAAAGTCTAGGTAGGCCATGTCCACAACCCCTCCCTGATCTACTACTTTGGTCACCCAGTCAAAGAAATCTATTAGATTCGTCTGGCATGACCTTCCTACTGTGAATCCATGCTGCCTTGGTTTCTGTGCCCCTCTGGCCTCTAGAAACTCAACAGTTATTTCCTTCAGAAGTGATTCCATCATTTTCCCTATCACTGAGGTTAAACTAACTGGTCTGTAGTTTCCTGCTTCTGCCCTGCTTCCAGGCAGAAATATTCAGTAATCAAACTGGTACAGGAAAATGCTAGCAGCACAAGTAACAAAACCCCATGCGAGGTGAGTTGTCATAAGCTAGTGAAAAGACAAAGACAGAACACTGTTTTGCAATCATTTAGGGGGAGGATGGAACAGGGTGGGCAGAAAAAATTCAATTTGTGCAGGTCCGGAAGGAGGGGGTCCCAGTGAGGATCAATCCACACCTCCAACCCCAATGTCCAAATGCCGAAAGTAGTGGTCAGAGCTGAAGCCCTGCAATTTAAACTGCTCCAGCAGTTTAATTTTGGCACCTTTTCTTTTCTTTCCTCCCCAACTCTCTCTCTCTCTCTCTCCCCTCCCTCGCTGTCCAACTCCATGAACAAGGAGCCCCACGGGAGAGTGCTAAAATTAAATTAAGCAAGTCCCAAGTGGGGAAGGAGGGGGTCCCAACGAGGACCAGTCCACACCTCCAACCCCCGATGCCCAAATGACGAAAGTCATGGTCGGGGCTGAAGCCCTGCAATTTATTCTAGATGGAGGGGTTTAAGTTTGAAGGACTGTTACTCAGTATGGTGCAGCTCAGTCGTGAGTCCACAACAAACTAAAAAAGTTTTTTGTTGCCTCTTTGTATCATTGCTAATGCAGGCGGTGTGGGGAGCAGTGATTTTTGGAGGTGATTCAATAGCAACACTGAATGCTGGTCAGTGGCAAACTGAGCCTGATGTAACATGTGACCACATGGCCTGAACACAGTCTGTGAGTGGAAAGTAGGGGCTAGTGTTCAGGGGGGCAGAAGGCCGCCCTGCAGCAGGTCTAAGCGCTGCTAGCAGGACAAGGGCAGGCAGAGCAGGAGCAGTGAGCTGCCACTCAGTGGACAGTATTGAGACCAGGTGAGAATTCTAAAGATGGCCAGAGGGCAGCATGGTGTGGCATGGGACATCAGCCAAATCACAACTAGAACAATAGTGGGGCACATGGCAGTGTCCTGGGCAAGTGGCTATGCGTGCAGCCATGTGACATCGTGAAGATGGAGACACACCATGCCAGGCTTGCATCCTAAAATGGAGCCGCGTACATGGGCCACATGGACAAGGAATAGGATTGGTGATGCCGGGAGGGTGCAGGAGGAGCAGCTAGGGAGGACTAGTTTGCTGGGCCACAGGAAGGAAGGCTTGGTGGGGAACCAGTTGGGCAGGCTGCATGAGACAAAGGAGAAGACAGAGGGCAGGGGACAGGGCTTCGGGGAAGCCCTGAGCCCATCTCTGTGGCCAGGATAGTGCTGGCTTGAGTGTGAGGAAGGAGGTTGGGCAGGTGGCAGGGGCCATGCTCGAACTGAGGAGAGGCCATGGGCCTGCATAAACATACAAAAAAGGATAACAGTAATAATGATAATAAAAAAAATGTATAATAATAAAGGAGACAAGCAACAGGCAGATGGAAGGGGGCTACATCAGGGATTTGGGGGCCCTGCTAAGGAATGCCGGGAGGGTTGGAAAGGAAGCCTGACATCCCGTGGGAGGTGACAGATAAATAAAAAAAAAAAATTCTGTTGTGCTGCAGCAGGGGGCAGAGAGGAGTACCTGGGGGGCATAGGATGGAAGGAAGGAGCTTTGTCAGTGGGTCTGCAAGACAGGGTAGAAAGGTAGACCATGGGCCCAGGCACCATATGGGATATGGTGAAAGGGGTGGTAAGCAGGCTGGGTGGGAAAACACGTGGTTGACAGAATGATCACAGGCCTGGGCCTCAAGGAGGGGACCAAGCTGGAAGCCTACAAGTGAAGGGCTAGGGGACTTGGTTTACAGGGTCGGCGCTTGGGGCAGGAGTGGTACCAAGCTTCCATGTGGGTACCCACTGCTAGGACAGGGGGCACAAGGAGGGGGATCACCGGGTGCCCCTTGCGAAAGATGAAGGACAGCGAGGGGACCCTGCAAGTGTGGCCAGCATGAAGGAACCAGATGGTAGAGATATATATTTTATATATATATATATATATATATATATATATATATATATATATATATATACACACACACAAAGGATATATCTGTAGAGGACAATACACAATGGATGCATGAATAAAGAAAAGGGGCACAGGAGGGGGTCACGGAGGCAGATAAGGCCCAGTATAGCGCAGTGGTTTAAGGCTCTGAGCTGCAAATCTGGTGACATCCAGCAGACCAGACCTGGGTTTGAATCCCATAGCTTCCACTTGCATACTGTGTGACTCTGAGCAAGTCACTTAACTTCCCTGTGTCCCAGGTAGCTCTTGTAAACAAGCTTTCAGTTTAGTGTGCTACTCCTGGTTAAACAACTAAATAATAAAACTAAATAATAGAATGGGATAAGGTGGCCAAGGGGTGGCGCAGTGGAACACTAGCACAGCTAGCGGGGAAGATCACTTGGTGGCTGCCATTTTGGGTAGCTGGAGTGGGCTCTATTTTGAGAGCTGGCTGCATTTGTAGGGCAGAATGGGCACGAGAGATTTCAGGCTGACTGAGATAGAATTGGTGCTATTTGAAAGGGGTTTGTGGGTGGCTGGCAATCCAAACAAAAAAACAACAACATAGACACAAAGGGGAAGTAAGCAACAAATGGGAGGGGAGACTGGGGGGTAGGCCAAGGGTGGGAAGGCAAAGGTGTAATTGTTGTGTTGTTGTGTTACAGCTGACCAGTAATGGTGCTAGAAAGACTCCAGTTCCAGCGACCAGTGCCCAATTGAGAGAGGAGGCAGCAAGCCTCATTAGGGAAAATGCTGGAGCTGATTGAGATGGCACAGAAGAGAGAGGAAGATGAGGATGCTTCCAGAAAGAGGAAGGAGCCTGTCTTGCTGAGGGACAGGGGCAGGGGTGGGAAATGCCTCTGGGAACAGCCTCCCGAGCTGGTGCTGGCACCACAGCTGGAGGCCATCCCCAAGCCCACAGAGCCAGACATGGGAAATGGTAATGACAAAGTAGATTTGATGAATGAAGGAAATTTAAAGGACTATTTAGAAGGCAGTATAGGTGATTTGGGGGAGAAGGGTATGGAGAAGATGGAAAAGGTTTTGAAGGAATCAAAAGGGGATAAAGATAATAAAGTAGGGGCCGTGGGAGTGAGTAACGGGCCACAGAAGCCATACTATGGCCTGCCAGGTTTCACCCTGGGGGATCAAGTGCCACTATCCATAAAAGTAAAAAATTTGGAATGGGGAGTATGTGGACATTTTTGGCCTGGTGGACAAAGAGATGGCCAAAAATTATGAGGAGAGGGAATCAGTGGGAAAGTCAGAGATGGCAGTAGTTTTAACGGTAGCAGGCCATAAAGAGGAGGAGATAATGTACAAGGGTAAGAATATTGATACATAGTAGGCTGGCTTCCTTATTTGCAGTGCTATATTGTTGGAGAAGCAGCCAGAGTTGGGGATCCCCTTGTTGACTTACACAGCAATAATAAGGGATGCTTACAAAGCAAAAATAGGGTACAGCTGGTTAAGATATGATGAAGCATTCCACCAGAGGTCGGTTGCTAAAGGGAATTTATGGTGGGATTGTACACATTCAGAACTGTGGGTCAAAACCCTGTCCGGGCAGTCAGGTGGTGGGTCAGAGACCAGTAAGAAGGGCCCAGTCAGCTTGGTAGCCAAAACATGTTGGGGCTACAACAAGGGTTTGTGCATTTGTGCTAACTGTAAATTTAAGCACATTTGCTGTAGGTGTGATGGGCAGCACCCAGTGTCTAGATGTAGAGCCAATGGGGAAAGGGAAGGGGTTCGGCAGTTCAGTGAACATCTTGGGGGGGATACGGGGGAGGACACGGAGCATCATCCCATGGTGGAAGGGGCCAGAGAGCCAGTAACAAGGGAGCCTACAATTCCAATTATAGTTGGAACTAAGGATGAGCCTTTAGGAGTAGGGAGATGGGGTTTTGCCTTGGCGGCGACACCTATCATTGGGAGAGTAGTGTAAGAATAGACTAAGGACTATCCACATTGGGGGGGCAGAGTTTTTAAGGCAGGGCTTTAAAAGGGGTTTTGCAATCGGGTATCAGGGAGAGTGTAAGAGGATGTCAGCTAGGAATCTGAGGTCTGTCAAGGGGAAGGAGGGAATGGTTCAGTGGAAAATTTTAAAAGAAGTGAAGGCTGGGTGGGTTGAGGGTCTCTTTAAGGTACCACCGTGTGAAGAATTTTGGTTCTCTCCATTGGGAGTGGTACCCAAGAAGCAGCTGGGGGAATTCTGGATCATACATCATTTATCCTACCTGGAGGGGGCCTCACTGAACGACAGCATTCCAGAGGACTTGAGGGTAGTGTCTTATACGTCACTGGACCAGGCAGTTATTCTGTTAAGGCAATCGCTGGTGCATGGCTGGCAAAGACGGACATAGAGTCCACCTTTCAGCTACTGCTGGTTAGGTCAGAGGATTGGGACCTACTGGGGTTCCAATTCAAGGGGGGTACTACTTTGATAAGGCCATGCCCATGGGGTGTTCAGTGGCATGCTCCACATTTGAGGCATTCATCTCCTGGGTTGAGTGGATTTTTGGGTGGAGGTATGGGCACAGGAGGGAGGTGCACTATTTGGACAAGTTCTTACTCATTGGTAGTAGCCAGCAGGAGACAGAGGGGATGTTGGGGGATTTCAGAGACATGTGCGGGAGATAGCGATATCCCTAGTGGAAGGAAGACAGAGGGTCCAGCTAGGAGGATGGAATATTTGGGAATTGAGGTGGACACCAAACAGGAATGTTTTAGGCTGCCAGAGGACAAGGCAGGCAGGCTGAGGAGCCTGCTGAGACAGGTGAAAAGGAGGAGGAGGTTGCCGCTAGCATTAGTTCAGAAACTGCTGTGGCACCTTAATTTTGCTTGCAAGGCGATAGCAACTGGTAGGGCATTCACATGGAGGTTAGCATGAGCCACAGGGAAGGCCAAGCTCCCCCACCACTGGGTGGACATTGTTAAGGGAATCCATCAGGATTTAGAGTTGTGGGAAGCAGTCATGTCAGCATATAACAGGGTGACTTTCTGGCAGGAGGAAAGGATGTATAATACATACATGGAGCTGTACACAGATGCCTCAGGATCACAAGGCATGGGGGCATACTTCAAGAGGGGGCTTGGATGTCAGAGGCATGACCAGAGAGATGGCAGCAGGGAGAGCTATTGAAGGACATCACATTCCTTGAAATTTTTCTAATCTGGGTGTTCCAGATGGTATGGGGCAAGGCAATGTGGGACAAGCGGATTTTGTTTTGGTGCGACAACAAGGGTGTGGTAGAGGTTATTAACAGACAAACAGGGACCACGGAAACAGTGACCAGGGTATTAAGGCAACTGGTACTGGTGGGTTTTAGGATTAATCTGTCCTTTAAAGCAAGGTATATCAAAGGGATTAAGAATGAAATTGCTGACAGTCTCTCCCATCTTCAGTTGGACAGATTCCGGGCCTTGGCTCCTTATGCAGCTGCCCAGAGGACTCAGGTGCCAGACCAACTGTGGGAGATTGAGTTAAGAGAACTTGAATGCTATAACAGAATTCCTGGTCAGCCAATACACTGAAGGCATGTGAAGAGGCTTGGTGGGATTTCCAAGAATTTAGGTGGTAGGAGGGTTTCTAGCTAAGTATGTCTGTGACTAATGCACTACATGGTGAAGAAATGGGAAGCGGGTGCAGATAGCAGGGATAGGGTGGGCATGTGCTTCTCTTTTTGTGTCTTTTCACCCATTGCCAGCTGTGCACTTCTCTTTTTGTGTCTTTTCAATTCCAAGGGATGACCTGGTAAGGCCAAGAGGGTCAGGCGCATGCTGATCAGGTGGCAAAGAGGGTGAGACCATCAGGCAGATTCCAGGAAACCCATTACAGGGCCCCTATTAAGTAGACTAGTGGGAACCCTCAAGCACATATGTACATAGGCTTATGAGGTGTGCCTTTTTCGGGCAATAGTCACACTGACGGCAGGAGGGGCTTTTAGGGTGGTGGAGATGGTGGCAAAGAATAAAGCAGACACAAAGGGGGGATTGAAGGATGGAGACCTCTCATTGAGGGAAGATATGGTGATAATTTGGCTGAGGAGATTAAAGATGGACTCAGCAGGAAAGGGCATGGAGGTGATGATCCCCAGGTGCAGGGAAGTCAGGTGGTGCGCAGTAAGTGCAATGGAAGAATACTGTAGCATAAGAGTCAAGGAAGGTGGAATCTGGTTCAGGCATGGTGATGGGTCACCGTTCATGGATTATCAAGTTGGGGGATTGCTAAGGAAAGGAATGGTTTTCATAGAAGATGACACAAGGCAGTTTGCCTTACATTCATTCCAGATAGGAGCAGCATCAGGTATAGTGGAACAAGATGGATCGGTGAAAGTGATCAAGAAAGTGGGCAGGTGGAGATCCAACTGCTATAAAAGATATGTAAGGAAATTATTTAACATGCGTCTTTGTATCTTGGCAGGTAGACAGAGGCGAAGACACATATGGATAGTGGGGCACTCTTTTGTGTACTGGCCCAAGAAATATGTGGCTTCAATGCCAGGTAGGAGACAACTGTAATAGGAGCGCAAGCAAACACAGGTGCATTGGAAAGGGGTCCAGGGCAAGAGATGGGCACAGCTGTTACTATTACTTGAAGAAATGAAGTTGCAGTGGCATAGGCCTGACCTACTAATAGTTCACCTAGGGGGAAATGATTTGGGGGAGACTTCGTGGGGAGCCCAGTTTCAAGCAATTAAAGCAGACTTCGAGGCAGTGAAGGGATGGTGGCCATGGGTGGAGATCGGGTGGTCTGAGGGCACATCCAAAAGAGTATGGAGGCATGCCTGGGATGTCAGGTCTGTTAAAAAGCCAGGGAAAGGCTCAACAGGAGGGTGGCTGAGCCTGTTGGCAGAGATGGGGAGGTTTATATCACACACAAGGAAATCTCATTTGAAACTCCAGGTTTATGCAGATCAGACAGGGTCCACTTGTTGGAAGTGGGCATGTCACTTTTTCTGATGCCCCTATTAGAGCTGGTGGGAAAGTGGGAGAAGGAAAGGCTGGCCTATTGAACCACAAGGTGGTAAGCCCATCATCCGTCATGAGGCTGGGGTTGGGCTAATAGAAGGAAGAAAGGGGGAGGGGTGGAGGTCAGCAGGGCATAGCTGAGATAAATGGGTGATGGGCAGCTTACGGGGGAAAGGGGGGCAGGTAACATGGACTGGGGTCAGTAGCACCTGGATGTGGAGTAAAAATGGGATGGGGTGAGATAGAAGTGCTAAGAGCCACATCATGGCATCTGGGCTTAGTAAAGGAAGCAAGATGGAAGCAACTTGGTGATGGTGATGGTATGGGGTGTCGGATCAGGCATCCAGGCCTCGAGAAGAAGGAATGAGGAGCAGAAGCATGGAGAGTCTGGACAGAACTGGATGGACAAAGAAAGAAGGATGGACTGAATGTTGATTGAACATTTGAAATGTATTTAAAGGACATGAATGATTTTAAATGAGATGTAATGTAAATTATGGTGGAGTAATAATCATGTTGTCAGTCAAGCACTCAAAACTTGAGTGGTTGTTCCTTTCGGGATTACGATGTGGTGGTAAGGTTGGGTGACAGTACCAGGACTCAAGGTGAGGATAAAAAAAAAAACGGAGTGGTTATGGATAATTTCTGAGAGAGGTTCATCTCAGACAGGGTTGCCAATAAAAGGCAACCTGAATTGTCAGGGGCCTCTCAGAGGAAATGGTGTAGGTCAGGTAGACTAGGGGAAGGGGGAGGAAGTTCAAACAGGGAAGGGGGAGGGGACAGAAGGAAGGGGAAGCAGCAGAGCTAGATGACATCAGCTACATTATCAAGTGTAAAATGATGCAGGTAAGCCAGATATGCAAGGATTGGCTAAGGGGAGATGCATGAGCTGGGGTCCTTAAGGGGTTTATAAGGCTGTGTAGAGGATAGCTCCCCCTCTTTCTGCTAAGAGTTTTGATCACCCACCCATACAGAAGGGGCAGAGGAGATGTAGGCAGAAGAAGGGGCTGCAGGATCAGATTTGATGGGGTTTCAGGAAGGGCGGCAGCTCGGCTGGTGAGACAGGCCAGGGTGGCCAGCTGAAGGATGGGTCTTAAGTGGTAGATGGACTGCTGGGAGGAGCAGTGAAGGGAAGGCCTGGGTTGCTGGCATGGGTTGTCAGGGGATCAAATGAAGGAAGGGGGGAGGGCTGGAGGTCAGCAGGGCATAGCTGGGATAAAGGGTCAAGTTATGGGGGAAAGGGCAGGCAACATGGACTGGGGTCAGTGGCACGTGACTGTGAGCAAGAGGGTGTGGGGGAGGGGAAGATAGAAGTACCGGGCATCTGGGCTTAGGAAAGGAAGCAAGGTGGAAGCAACTTGGTGATGGTGATGGTATGGGGTGTTGGATCAGGCATCCAGGCCTTGAGAAGAAGGAATGACGAGCAGAATCCCAGAGAGGCTGGACAGATCCGGATGGACAAGGAAAGAAGGATGGACTAAATGTTGATTGAACAGATGGGGATCCAGTAAGGGACCTGGTTGTAGAGGATCCCCTGACTGGGAGCGACCACAGTACTGTCTGGTTTCAAATAAGCATGGGGGGAGGGGGGTGAGATCTAGGACACTGGCAGTGGACTTCAGGGGGGCAGACTTCGTGGGCATGGGAAATATTCTCAAGGATCACTTGAAGGGGATTACATCAATGACAAATGTGGAAAGGAGATGGGAGGTCATAAAATGGGGACTTCATGAGGCAGTCAGGACCCGCGCTAAGGTGAAAAGGGGAGCAAGGTCACAAAACCATGCTGGTGGTCCAGTGAGGTTCAGGTAGCAGTCAGAGAAAAGAAGGCGCCTACAAAAATTATAAACAACAAGAGGGATAGGATATGAAATGTACCATCTTGCATCTAGAAAAGTCACCCGGATGGTGAGGGGCAGTCCAGAAGAGCAGTGGCTGGCACAGGGGATACATGGAGAGGAAAAGGGGTTCTCCGGTACATTGGGGAGCAGAGAAAACTAAGGGCCATCTCAGCAGATTGAGATCAGAAGGATGGTGGGTGGAAGAGGCGAGGACCAGGCAGAGGTATTTAATGAGTACTTCGCCTGTGTTCACTAGGAGGGATGGGATATCTACAAATCAAGGGCACGATGGGGAGGAGGCAGTGACTGGGATCTGAGGAGCAACAGAAATGGAGCAAGAGGGAGGAGAGGTACCCCAGGGGTGTCACATCAGGATAAGGATAAAAGGGCAGTAAGGTGGAGGGGATGGATGATGCTATCTCTGCTGAAAGGGTGTGGTTAGCCCTCAAGGCCCTAAAGAAAGACAAATCTTCTGGGCCAGATGGCATCATCTGAGAGTACTATGAGAATTGGTGGACATACTGGCTGCACCCCTGGCGGAGCTCTTCAACAGGTCACTTGAGACAGGGAAGGTACCTAGGGATTGGCAAGAGGAACATGTGGTGCCAATCCATAAAGGGAGTCGAGGGAAGTACCAGGTAACTATAGACCCATCAGTTTGACCTCGGTGGTGGGAAAATTAATGGAAAGTATACTAAAGGAATGATTGGGGGTGTACTTGGAGGAGTTGGGAGGTCTGGATAGTCGGCAACATGGGTTTGTGCCAGGTAGATCATGACAAACCAATCTGTGGAGTTCTACGAATGGGTAACATCAGAACTGGACAGGGGAAAGCCTGTGGATGTATTGTTCTTGGACTTCAGCAAGGTGTTTGATTCTGTCCCCCACAATGGTCTGGTGGAGAAACTGATGGGGTTGGGAGTAGGCCCTTTGATGGTCAGATGGATTGAAAACTGGCTAGCTGGATGCACCCAGAGAGTAGTGGTCGGTGGGGAGCTCTCGAACCCTAGAGAGGTTGGTAGTGGGGTACCGCAGGGCTCGGTCCTGAGTCTGATCCTGTTTAATGCATACATATCGGACATCAGGGAGGGTCTAAGGTGTGAAATGAGTCTCTTCGCTGATGACTCCAAGATGGGAGCAGTAGTTGAGGGAGAAGAGGGGAGGTTGGCCCTGCAAGGGGACCTGGACAGCCTGGAAAGCTGGGCTCACACAGGGAAATTAAATTTCAATATCACCAAGTGCAAGGTGTTACATCTTGGTCGGGGAAACCCTAAACACAGGTACACCCTGGGAGGGAAAGCGCTGGAGGCCTCAATAGGGGAAAAAGACCTAGGGGTCATGGTGGATGCATATATGACTATCTCTGAGCAGTGCAGGAGAGTGGCTAGCAAGGCAAACAGGATGTTGGGATGCATCGTGAGGAGGATCACCTCTAGGAGCAAGGAAGTGATTCTGCTGCTGTACAATGGACTGGTTAGACCACACCTTGAGTACTGTGTACAGTACTGGAGACCACACTTGAAGAGTGACATACAGCTCCCGGAGAGGGTACAGAGGAGGGCAACTAAGATGATATGAGGACTAGAGTTTGAGTGAGGACAGACTTGAGGAGCTCTGCGTGTTTTCATTGGAGGAGAGGAGACAGGGAGGGCATGATTGAGGTCTTCAAGTACCTCATGGGAATAAATAGGGTAAACATGGAGGGACTTTAGACTAAAGCAGGAGGTATCACCAGAGGGCATGGTTTGAAGTTGGAAGGTGAAGGTGAGGGGAAGAAAAGGAGGTTTTTCACTGAGAGGGTGGTGGACCCTTGGAATGCACTGCCTGGCGAGCTGGTTCAGAGATCCACAGTGGAAGGCTTCAAGAGAGGGTGGGACAGACACAGAAAGTGGATGTATCAGATGATGGCCTGTCCCAGGGGGGTGGGGATGGATGGTAGGGGTTTCTGGAACACAAGGTAAGGGAGGGCCTCAGCACCCAACTAGGGATCTGAGGTTCGAGCAGACTCGATAGACCATAAGGCCTAATCTGCTGGCAATTAGTATGTTAGTATGTTAACATTTGAAATGTATTTAAAGGACATGAAGGATTTTGAATGAGATGTAATATAAATTGTGGTGGTGTAATAAACATGTTGGCAGTCGAGTACCTAAAAACTGAGTGGTTGTGAATCATTTCCAAAAGAGATTAATCTGACAATGCCTAAACTGAGTTTATTTTAATCTTAACATGACAAAGGGCTAAAGATATGACTACTGTATGTTGTGAATCCTAGCTCATGTGACTTTTTTTAATTAAATTATGGTGGAAGTATACTGAAGAGGCTTTTGCCACACCAGTCATGCTGCCTCATACTGCACTAGTTGTAATTAAACCTCATGTCTGGGTTATCAGTCTAAGACAATGTTAAACTGTACTGCTGTACAGTAACTCTAACTGTACAAACTATGCACATTTCACTGTGAGGGCTCGTAAGGAGTGTTGTTCTACATTTAATTCTTTAACCCATCTTTCTTATGGATTTGATTAATGAGTTTAAGTAAATTGACTCTAGAGCAGGGGTGACATGCAACCAGAAATGTTGAAGGGGAACAAAATCAAAATGTCTCTAGGGGGGTCTGGGGGCATGCTCCCCCAGGAACATTTTGAAAAACTGAGGTCAAATGGTGCATTTTGGTGACTTTTAGAAGGCCAGGAATCTTTTCATTAACATGCTAAATGCTGTCACAATGATACTTTTTTTTTTCTTTGTTCAGTCTGTGAGTGACCTCTTGTATTTTCAAAGCAATTTTGTAAAAACTGAACTGAAATGGTGCATTTTGGTGGCTTTTACCATACAGTGACTCAGCTAGCTATTTATAGTCCATTCCTAACTAATTAATTACCTGCTAAAAGCCAGAAATGCACCATTTGAATAGGCAAATTATTACAGTCATCTTCTATAAATGTTTTGCATAAAAAATAATGACACAGGTCATCTGTTCTTGCTGATACTTTGTTTACTGGGTAATCTTTTCCATGTATTACTTACATATATGCAGAAAAAACACTGCAGACAGGATTCACAGTACTATACAATATACTACAGAAAGTTACATGTTTAAACACACACACACACACACACACACACACACACACACATACACACACCCAAGCAGAACACAGCTGGATAAGGTACCAGTATTTGGCAAACTTGTCATACTTACTCAGAGTCTAAGTGCTCAAGTATACAAAGGTTACTAAAGGGCTGAACAGTATTTGTGGATTTAAAAAAAATTCCCTTCCATAATCTCTGAAGTCACTTCAGAACTTCTTGTATTACTGTAGATGGAACATGTAAACCAATTAAAAAGAGTGTTGCATAGACATTTTAAATTTTGCTGGAGAAAATGTGGTAAAGTGCTAAACTTTACCTTTCATGCTGGTTATGTGAAGTGCCCCTTGTACTAGTAATGTTTCAATTTAATTCGTCCTTGGGTATTCACTGCCACTGGTGGGAGAATATACACACACAAAACAAAAGGAAGCAATTTTAAAACCCTTCTTCCTTCTCTTGTAGCATTGTCCCCCCCCACAGCCCAACTAATAATAACAGGCTTTCCTTTCCCCTCTTAACCCTCCTACCACCCTGTCTCTTCCTCTTCTTCTCCCATGGTCCAAGTATTAAACAAATATCCCACTTCCTCCAACCAACTTAAAACCCAGCTCCTGCTTTCTTCTCCCCAGAGTTCCAATATAAAATAAATACTGCATCCCCGTCCACCAACCCAATAAGCACCCCAACATCCACCCTCCACTCTGCTTTGAGTGCACTCATTTTAAAATAATGATTACATTTGGCTCAGAGATGGTTACTGGCACAACACTCCTTACACCACTTTGGCCAGCCACTGTCTGGATAAATTAAAGTAAAAGAACACTTAAAAACTATGAGTGCTCTCTCATTCTTCTTCTTCATTCAGACATCAGCCAGCTAAAGCAGTGTGAGGAGGGCTGCACTGTTTGCCATCGCCAGAGAAAATTTAATTTGTTTTTCAGGTCAGTGCACCCAAGGAGGGTGGAGGACGGTATGTGATGAGATGCTGACGGGGGGGATTTCATAATTAAGGAACCACTGGGGAAGTTGAGTGTTGGTGGTTGGATTGAAGGCAGGTATCTGTTTATTAATCAGGATGTAGAGGGAGTGGGGGGGGAGATGGGGTGCAGAGCAGGTTGGGGAAGGGAGGTATTTTGTTATTACTTAGGCTATGGGGGAGAATGGGAACTATGGTGCTATGTGGGGGGAAGGGTTTTAACCCTTTTTTCTTAACAGCTTTGTTTTGCTTAGCATACTTGTGAGGCAAATTGCTGATGAAGTAGAGTTAGTCCTTTGCCAAGGGTGTACTGTATTGTGTGTGTGTCATTCATGTGGACTTTCGCCTTCACTGAGTCTTTAAATGGTGCCAACACTGCCAAGAAAACTGCAAATAATGTTGTTTGTGGATTTCACCCAGCTGCAGTGTTATATCATTGAATGATCTACTTCAGCCTTCATTAAACATTACATACAGTATATCTCTACTGGTATTAAATCAAAAGTAACACAGGTCCCAAGGGTAAGTTAAGAACCTACTGTTGAATCTCCAGTGAGAATTAAAACCTGTGGATAAGCGTGATGCCTAAACAAGACAACTAGAGTTATAGACTGAGCTGCTGAGTGATTTGTGCCACAGGCAATTTGCAACACAGGTTTGCCTTCAGCAGCACCGTGTTTGGGGTAAATTCTTTCTTCTACGCTGGAAGATTTTCATAGAGACTTAAGGAGAGTCCTAAGGGAGTGATTGTAGAAAGTCATATCAATACAAAATTACACATACCCTAATAATGCCAAGCATCTTCATAAGTATATGCAAATCACCATAAAAATATTAGGCTGGTTCTAATCTACGAAGGGAGTCTATAGTACCAAATGACCTGTCACACATGCTGCAAAAACTGAAAAAAGAAGCCACAGATACCTTGTTATGATTTGTCAGTATCTTAGAACAGGGGACGTGAGAACCAGCCCTACAGTATGATGTTCTTTCTGGTTTGGGTCATGGAGAGCCCAAAATAGAAACACAATTTAAAAGACAAAGAACCACAATGCAAAAATAGTGAAGCAAAGATTACAAATGAAGGGAATTGGTAGTAAATCCAAGATACCTGGTTAAACTACCAATGCCCTTTCAAGGCAACCTAATTTGCACAGAGGTTCTTTGCTTTTTAGAAATCCATATACAGTAAGCGACTTATTAGTTTGCTATACAGTGATGGTAGGGGAGTTAGCTTTCCTATCTAAGAGATCACCTTTCCTGGATACCTCTTCTTTTGTGATGGAAAAGAAAGTACAGTGGCATCCAATTTATCTTTTAGTTGGATATGCCACACTTGTTTATTTTTTGCTTGGGTACGTCACCTTAATTACAAGGGCTGTGCCAAGAACATTAAGGGCCCCCCTGCAAAATATTTTGTCTGGCTCTACCGCTCCACCAATAAACATAAAATGACCATTAGGCCATATAAAATACTTACAGTATAGGTTCTTTAGTATCAGTCCTGCTGAGCATCTATAGTTTTTCCATGCTGTCCCACTTACCTCTTGCACCAAGATTAAGGAACTGAACACTATAACTTGTCCCTGTGCCTCCTTGTTACATCAACACCATGGTCACATGCTTTGAGTAACTGTTTCTTCCTTGTTCTTGTGTTTCATAAGCTTTTGTGCTAATCATAGCAGCAACTTAAGCAAAATAACCTAGCTGTCTGAAGCACTATAACAAGATATTTACACTCCATGGTAACAAGCAGAGTAGAAACAAACTCTGGAAGGCCATGTATGTGACTTCTAGAAGTCTAGGAAATAAGATTCCGGACCTAGAGGACATTATAGCAAAAACCAACATGGGTATTGTGGTCATTACTGAGTCATGGTGACTGGGACATGGCCATACCAGGACATACTGTGTTCAGGTAGGACATGTTGGGAATGAAAGGAGAAAGTGTAGTGCTTTATGTGAGTGAAAGCATAAAAGCAACAATGATACAAGGAATACAGAGGAAGCAGAGGTACAGCGGGTTACCCTGGAGATGGGGAATGTAGCCACTGTTCACATTGTTGTGAGCTACAGACCTCCAACATGGAGGGGATTAGATAAGATACTGGCTGGTGGGGGACTTCAAAGGAGTTTTCCAGAGACGGCTTATGCTAGAAGCAGGGACATCTTGGAATCTCTGAAGGGGCATTCCTTAGGCAACTAGTCAGCAAACCCACTTGTGATGGGGTAATACTGGACTTGGTACTCACTAACAGGGACAGTGATGCAGATGTCAAAATGGGAGGCCACCTGGGGACCAGTGATCATTCTACGGTATGGTTCAATATAAGGATAGCTGTGGAAAGAAACACACAAGGGTGAGGCTGCTAGACTTCAGGAAGTCTGCTTTTATAAAGATGGGTGAATGTCTCATGGATGATCTGGCTGCGTGGAGAAACAGTAGGTAAAGCAAAAAGGAGCACAGTAAAGGCAACAAACCTTATGTCAAACAAGTTAGCAAAAGCAAGAGGAAAAATAGACCACTATGGTTCTCAAAAGAGAGGACTGAAAAAGATAAAGGCTAAAAGAGTAGCATTCAGAATGTATAAGGAGATGCAAAGGGAGGAGAAGAGGGAGGTGTATCAAGGGAAATGGAGGGAAGCATGGAAAGGAGTAAGTAGCATGAAGATGAAAACTAAACAGAGACTAGACCAGGACATAATGAAAGGGGACAGAACATTTTTAGGTATGTAAGTGAAAAGAAGAAGACCAGGGGTGAGATTGTAAGGTTAAAAAGGGAAAGGGGAGACTGTCCAGAGGGCTACCAGGAAAAGGTAAAAGACATACTGAACAAATATTTTTGTTCAGTGTTCACAAAGGAAGGAGAAAGGTAGGGACCACCAAAAAGTAACAGAAGCTTTGGAGGGAGGTAGATAGACACTAGCCCTTTTTTGGAGGAGAGAATCCTGAAGGGACTCACTAATCTGAAGGTAGGCAAAGTAATGGGTCCAGATGGGGGTACATCCAAAGGTATTGAGGGAGCTCAGGGAGGTAATGGCTGCACTTCTGCACTTCTGACAGTCCTGTTTAACATCTCACTGAAAAAAGGAGTGGTTCTGGAGTACAGGATGAGGGCAGATGTAGTCCCACTTTACAAAAGTGGTAGGAGGGAGGAGGCTGACAATTACAGGTCAACCTGCCTGATATGGATTGTGTGAAAATTAATGGACTCACTATTGAAGGAAAGGATTGTGGAATATCTTGAATCTAATGAGTTACAGGACCGAAGGCAACATGAGTTCATGGGAGAAGTCATGTTACATGAATCTGATAGATCTCTTTAACTATGTTTCAAAGGAATTAGAACAGGGTGGAGTGGTGGACATGGCCTACCTAGATTTCAGTAAGGCTTTGACAACATTCCACATAGGATACTAATAAACAAGCTGGGTAGCTTAAGAGTGGGTCCAAAGGTTGTAAACTGGATATAAAATTGGTTAGGGGATAGGCAACAGAGGGTGATGATAAATGGAGTTCACTCAAAGGGAGGGTGACCAGTGGGGTGCCTCAGGGATCAATGTTGTGACCGGTCCTCTTTAATGTCATTATAAGAAACATTGGAGAGGAGCTGGAAGGGAAGTTCTGCCTCTTTGATGATGACACCAAAATTTGCAACAGGGTAGACATGCTGGGGGAATGGAAAGAATGAGCAGAGATCTGAGAAAATGCGAGGAGTGGTCAAGAGTATGGTGGCTGGGTTTCAATGTGAAAAAAGTGCAAAATAATGCAAAATAATGCACAGAGCACAGAATTCCATGGGCAGAGTTCAAAATGGGTAGAGTGTGATTCCCCAAAAGTGGGAGCAAGGCAGAAGAAACTACAGACCTGTAAGTTTGACCTCAGTGGTAGGGAAAATGATGGAATCACTTCTGAAAGAAAGAATTGTTGAGTACCTAGAGGCCAGCAGGGCACAGGACCCATAGCAGCATGGATTTACAGCAGGAAGGTCATGTCAGATGAATCTAATAGATTTCTCTGACTGAGTGACCAAAGAAATAGACCAGGGAGGGCTGTGGATATGGCTCACCAGATTTTAAGGCATTTGACACAGTCCTGCACAAAAGATTAATAATCAAGTTAGCCAGCCTGGGAGTGGGTCCCAGGGTGGTAGCCTGGGTAGCAAACTGGCTGCACAACAGGACACAGAAGGTAATAGTGAGTGGAACACATTCTGAAGATTGGGGGGGTCACTAGTGGAGTACCTCAGGGCTCAGTACTGGGTCCAGTGCTCTTTAACATCTTTATAGGTGACAGTGCAGAGGGTCTGGAAGGAAAGATATATCTCTTTGCAGATGACACAAAGATCTGTAACAGAGTTGATACACAAGGGGTTTTAGAAAGGATGAGAAGGGACTTGGCAAGGTTGGAGGAATGGTCAGACATATGGCAACTTAGATTCAATGCAAAGAAGTGCAAAGTAATGCACCTGAGAAACAAAAACCCAGGAGGAGAAGAGTACACAATAGCAGAGGAGGTACTAACAACAACAAAAATGGAATGGGACTTGGGAGTAGTCATATCAGATGATCTAAAGTTTGGTAAGCAATGTGAGAAGTCAGTAAGGAGAGCTAGGGGATACTGGGATGCATAGGAAGGCAACACAAGTAGAAAATGGAAGTGGTTATCCCTATGTACAGACAGTTGGTGAGACCCCATCTGGAGTACTGTGTGCAGTTTTGGAGACCCCATCTATGCAAGGACATAGACAGGATGGAAGCAGTCCAGAGGAAGGCAACTAAAATGGTGCAGGGTCTGCATCAGAAATCATATGAAGAGAGACTGAGAGAGCTTAATATGTATACCCTTGATGAAAGGAGGGACAGGGGGGACATGATAGAAACATTCAAGTACCTCAAGGGAATCAACAAAGTCCAGGATGGTAGCATCTTTCAGAAAAAGAGATATGTAAGAACAAGGGGGCACAATTTAAAGATAGAGGGGTATGGCTCAGGGGTAATGTAAGGACATTTTCTTCATGGAGAGAGTGGTGGATGCATGGAACCGCCTTCCTGGGGAGGTTGTTGGGTCTAAAACAGTGGGGGAATTCAAACATGCATGGGACAGACATAAGGCAATTGCAGTGGGGGGTGGCAGGAAGTAGGCTGTTGGTTAACTAGAATCTGCAGCTTATCCAGTAGGTAGGGAAATGGGCAGACTGGGTGAGCCAAGTGGTCCTTATCTGCCATCAAAGTCTATGTTTCTATGTAATGGCATAAAGGTAGTTAGGCAGGGTGACAAAGGCAGTTGGGGGGGCTAGTGGGATGCTAGGTTGCATAGGGAGTGGTATCACAGCTGAAAGAGGGAGTTGGTGTTGCTTATGATTAGTTTGCTTTCAAGACCTCACTTAGAGTACTGTGTCCAGTTCTGGAGACCACATCTCCAGAAGGACATAGGCAGAGTGAAGGTGGTTCAGAGGAGAGCAACTAATATGGTGCAGAGTTTGCACCACAAGCATATATGTGGACCCTGGAGGAAAGGAGGAGAGGAGGGATATGATAGAGACCTTAAATACCTAATGTAGGTAAATAAGGTACAGGAGGTGAGTATTTTTCAGAAAAAAAGTGCTGAAGAACAAGGGACCATGCTATGAAGCTGAAGGGGGTAGATGCAGGAGAGATGCTAGGAAGTAATTCTTCACAGAAAGAGTGGTAGATTCCTGGAACAGGCTTCCAGTGGAGGTGGTGGGGCAAAACAGTGATGCTGTTCAAGAGTGCATGGGATAAGCCCAAAGGAATTATTATGGAAAGGAAGGGGGAGAGAGAAAAATCTGTAGATCAAGTACGGTCTGTGGTGAGAATGCAGGTAAGGAAAAATGGGAAGACTGGGTGGGCCAAGCGATCCTTATCTACCATCCAATTCTATGTTTCCATGTTTCTTAAACTGAAAAAAAATCCACTTCAGGTCTCAGCAGAGTAGTTGTTTCCATATTGATCTGTTAACGTTTGTACAACAATTGTCACCTGGTTACACACAAAAAATATAAAGTTACATAGCTTACCCTCAGCATTGGCAACCACAATAAAAATTTAAATTACTGATTGTAATCTGTACATGATCAGAAACTTAAAAAAAGTACCCACTGAGAGTCATGCTCTACCATTCACATACGTACTCACTTCACTCACAGACACACACCTCTCCATCCCTATGTCCTGCACCTAGAACATGGGAGGAAGGCATAACCATGGCACAAAGAACATACTGCAATATGTTAAAAAAACACCATTACTCTTTACATAAAATACATTTCATGTAGGTTGTTTACACTGAACATACAGTGGTCAGACAACTCAAATTTGTAATTTATTGCCATTTGTAAGAGAGTGGACATTCACAACTCACTTATGGTTCAGCCACTTCTGAGTTCTGGTCACGCTCCCTCACTCATGGAAATAAATTCCAAATTTGAAGTCAGGCAATTTCATGTCCCCTGTCTATCATTGCTCATCTCTGACTGCCACAGTACAGTTGCTGAAGACTTGTATTTTTCACAGCTTTACAAATACACTGGATTACACATATTCGCCTTAATACAATGCATGCTGTGTAATATTTGCAAATTACTGTACTACAGGTAATGTTTACTGTCCTTTAATTTTCACTATGTTTGCTGATATAGGAAAAGCACTAAATTAAAAAGACAGTGAAATAAAAAACACTGTGCTTACAATGGTGTACAGTTACAGCTGATCAACAGGGCACTAAAATGAACGGACGCGAATGTGTTGTCATAGATAAATCAGAAAACTTTAAATGTAGTGAACATATTCTATAGTACAGTAATATGCAGGGACAAAGACTGGCTAGGATTTCAGCAGGATTTTTATGTGCCAAAAGACCACATAAACCATTAGCGAACACCAAGATACAGTATCTGGTTTGCAGGGTAGAAAAGGTAATGGCCTTCAATCCTCCACTAATTTACATTTAACCTCCCTCCTGATGAATATCAGGGTTGCAACATCTTAGCTGGCAGACAGCTTCTTGAAAAAATAAATAAATTTGATAGCTGATCTGGGGAGCAGCTGAAGAGAGGCATTAAACTTATTCTCCAGGGAAAATATCGATGAATAGTTCTATTTAAAGGGAAAGCCTTAAAAAGCAAGGAAGAATAAGGTTTGCTAGGAGTAAGAGTAAAATGATTCTGATAGTACTGAAGGTATTACAAGATGGTGTAGAAGGGGAAAAGGGGCAAAGTTCCTCATGAGTTCGGCTGAAGTGGAAACAAAATTCACAAAAAATTTTAAATGCATTTCTATTTTTTAAAAACTGTTTTACAATTATACATAAATACATAAAAGATGTAAAAACAACATATGTTAATATACTATATGGTGTAAATATGTATATCAGTATACTATATGATGGTAGAATAAGGCAAGGCAACTTTATTTCTATTGCGCCGTTTCCCGAAGGCTCAGGGAGCTGTACAATGACACAACTACAAGCTCAACAATTAGACAGGCAATGTATAAAATTGTAATAAGAGAAATTAAAATTCAGGGATGGCCTCAGTAAATAGAAACATTTACCAATTGTATTTGAAGGCCTCTACTGACTGGGCAGATCTAACATTGTCTGACAGAGCATTCCATAGAATAGGTGCCACCACACAGAATGCTCTGTCCCCAGACTGTTGGAGTTTAGAGGTAGGGACTGGAGGTAAGTCAGCATTAGAAGAGTGGAGTGAGAAAGCTGGGTGGTAGAGAACTAGGAGGGATTTTAAGTAGTCTGGTTCTAAACTGTGTAGGGCCTTTAAAATTATCAAGCACGTCTAGGAGGCTATGCACCACCGCATAGTCAGCTAGTGTGGCACATGCAGCACTGGTATAATGTGGTCCCTATGATAGTAGCCCACAACAAGCTGGCTACAGCATTCTGGACTAGCTGCAGGCATCACAGCAAACCTCCAGATAACCCTAGGTATAGCACATTACAATAATAGAGCCTAGAGTTCACAAAGGCATGCACTATCATCACCAGGTCAGCATGGACTAGATACCATTTTATCCTGGTGATGCTACAAAGGTTGTAAAAGCCAGACAGCTGCCAACACCTGTTGATGAAGAGACAGTTTGCTTTCCAGCATGACCCCAAGAGTCTTATCAGCATCTACAACTCTGAGTTGTTGTCTGTCCAGTGAAGGAGACAAGAACAGTCTACTCACTGTAGCTGGGCTCTGCCTACCAGGCTAGATAATCAAGACCTCTATCTTAACTGAGTTAAGACATAACTAGTTTGAAGGCATCCAGTCATCAATTTCAGAAAAACATATCTCCAGCACCAAGACAGCATCAGATACACCACAAGTTTCAGACAGGTGGAGCTGAGTGTCATCTGCATAGCAATGAAACTCAGTGCCAAACCATCTAATGATCTCACCTAATGCCAGCATGCACTGTACGTTGAAATCAACACAGGAGCAAGGATCAAGCCTTGATGAACACACCAAGGGAGCATCAAGGCCCTAGAAAGGAAATTTCCAAGGCCACCTACTGGGTTCTCTCAAGTAGGCAGGACTCAGACCAGTGCAGTACAGTACTAGCGAGTCCCACATACTTCCTCAGGTGATCCAGAAGCATTCCATGGTTAACAGTGTCAAATGCTGCAGACAGATCCAATAGGACCAAGATGGTACAAGGCCTCCAATCCCTCACCATGAGGAGATCACTTGCGACTTGGATGAGAACAGTCTCAGTGCTGTGATGCACTCCAAAACCCAACTGGAGAAGTTCATAGATGCTAAACTGTTCAAGGCATTCAACAAGTTTGTCAATTGCCACCTTCTCTATAATTTTCCCCAGAAAGGGAAGATTAGAGAAAGGTCTGTAATTCCCTAACGCATCAGGGTCCAAGGATGTTTTCTAAAAAGGGGCCTCGCCACTACCTGTTTAAGGGCAGATGGGAAAACATCATCCCTCAAGAAACATCTGATGAGCTGAGAAATAACAGGGCCCAGCACTCTAAAAGAAGTAAGGTGGGTCTCAAGTCCAGCAAACAACAGCTGGAATGCAAACCAGCCATAACCTTGAGACCTTGTCCTCAGAAACTGGCCAAAACTCACCCAAGGCAGGCAGTTCAGTAATATAATCATGACCCTGACCATCATCAGCCCATAACAGACTGCCTGAGTGGATACCCAATCTACTGGATGTCACTTTGTCAGTGAAGACATCTCCCAACTCATTGCATTTTTCAGCAGAGAAAACTTGAGCAAGCTGTAGAGAGGAAGGATTAACTCACTCAACCTCAAGCAGCTATTTTGAATAAGATTAAACACAGAACCTTTTGACTCATATTTACACTGTGGGGCTGAAAAGCCTGTCCAAGGTGCAAAAGAGTTGATCTGGATGTTTTTTCCATGCAGCGATCATCCATGACAGGAATTCTGTCTTTTTCAGGGCACTTGCTTGTTGATACTCACTGTAGTGAGTTTTCAACACCTAATTGTCATCCATGGACCAAGTCCTGCACCAAGAACACTGCAACCTTTGTACTTTAGTCTTCAACAGGCACAGCTCATCGCAGTAGCAGACAGACCTACATTAGGAGGTCCATGGATGAACATGGTAGGGTGCTAAGGAATCCAAAGTGGACAAGATTCCACCAATATAATGATCCATGACATTCTTGGAACCCTGTGCACAAGTGTGTATCATCATGACCAAGACTTCCAATACCTCCAGGAGTTTGTGAGACTCCAGATTATGTTTCGAATGGTATCACAGTGTCTCCACAGGAGGGTTAGAAAGACAGGGGACCCCACAGAGGAACAACATGACATGATGATACAATCAGAAGACTGTGTCATCATTGACTGCACATACGTGAAGACCCAATGAGAAAATTAGGTTCAAGGTGTGATCCCACTGATGCGTGCCAGAGGAAACTGCCTGTGTTAGCCCCAGAGAATTCATCAAGTGGATGAGCTGTTGACCAAGAGGCACATAAAACTGATGCAGATAAAAGGGAACTCTCAACCTTGGTATACCTCTGAAATCAAATCATTATCAAGTTTGAGAGACAGAGCCTGGGCTCTTTGTAGAAATCATGGGCTTGCAGCTCACCTAATCAAATATAAAGAATTACTCAACCTTGTGAAGTCTCACATTAAAGCAGCTAAGACCTCACACCACAGAACCCAGCAACATGACATGCTTAAAGACCCCCAAAAACTCTGGTCAACAATTAATGAAATCATAGGGCAATCCAGACAAACACTTTCTTTCTCTATCATGCAGGACAGAATACCAATTATTGGTGACCAAAATATAGCAGACACCTTTACTAATACATTTTGTGACCTCTCAGCTCATATGTGCATCTGGGATACAGCATGACTTGCTTGAAGACATGCCTGTTCCCCTTAACAGTCAAAAACAAAAGAGAACCGTGGTCCCTTCCTGTGAATATATTGTATATTTGTCATGGGGCTGGAGTATGGATCATCCAGTGTTCAGAAAATCAAGAAAACCGGGCCACTCAATGGATTCGTAAAAGCTGATTATTTTATTTTGTGACATATTTCTTAGAATCAACTAGCCCCTGTGTGTGCCCAAAGTTTCACCCACATCAGCCTTCCTCAGGGGACAGGATCTATCATATGTACATAATTCCAGTTTTAATTTCTAGACATGAATATTTTGTTATCATTCATTTTTTCTCAGGTTAAATCCACATTGCCTATGTAACACTTTTCTTTTCACAGTTCATGAAGTACTCATCTTTACAATTGCAGAAAACTAAAGTAATTGTTAATATTTTCAACTTAAGTTAAAACAAGGCCGTGAGTGACTACCATCAACAGCTGACTTTTGCTCTAAACAGTTAGTTGTTACATAACCATCTAATTACCTGGGATTCTGTAGACGTTTATTCTCTAATGGTATGTATTCTATTTGTTTTCATAATAGGCTTTTCTGATTGTTTTTTCCTAAGTAAACATACTATTTTCAGGATTCAATTTCTTTCTACCTTCTAATGTGAATTTTGCCTTCTCATTTCATCAATTACGTATCATCAAAGGGGAATTTAGATTTAATAGCAATTCAGTTTATAGGAACCCCCATTTCAAAATAGTGCTTAATATTCTAGCTTTTGTTTGTTTGTGCGTGCCTTAGCTTCATACATCATTTAATTGCATCTTTAAATAGTAATTTGTACTTGCTTTGTAATCATACTTATTGCTGCAGAGTCAGAACTTCACTTATACATCCTTTAATTACACTGTCAAACAGAAACTTCTATTTACATGCTGGTCGCTTCCAGTATTAAAAGTCACTTATACAAGATTAACTGCAATGCCACTTCTGTTCATGCATTCAATTGCTTTATATAATCAACGCAAAGCAATAACTGTTCATTTCACTTAAGTTACTTTGTCAGTTCATTTTACTTATTCTGTCCATTCTTAGCACTTTACTGTGAGTTCTAGGTGGTTGCTACACTGTTATACTCTGTTGAAATTACTTGCTAGTTGGCTAAAAAAGAGTTAAAATGCTCTATTAACAGCTTGCCACACTCTTTCCTGATTATACTAGATAGAATGCTTCATAGCTTCAAAAAGTTAAATACTCTGTAAACAGACACATACCCCAGTTAAGGCTTGAAGTGAATGTAGGCCCTGGTAACTGTTCATTTCACTTGTTACTTTGTCCATTCAGTTGACCTATTCTGTCCATTCTTGGCAATTTACTGTAAATTCTGTGGTTACTACACTGTTATACTCCATGTTACTTGCTAAATGGCCCCAGAGAGTCAAAATGCTCCATTAACAGCTTGCCGCACTCTTTCCTGTATATACTAGATAGAATGCTACGTGGCTCAGAAAAGTTAAAATACTCTGTAAACAGACACAAATCCCAATTGAGGCTTAAAGTGAGTGTAGGCCTTGGGGTTATCTTTCAAATATAATTTATCTTGCATTAGCAGATTACTGGAGCTAAAAATATTAGCATAAGAGCTTAAAGACTGGCTTCATTCTGCTGTAAACAGCAATCTAGATACTTTCTTGTTTAAAAGTTCCTTTTACCTTTTCTGCTTCCCTCTGGCTGTGTTGCAGCTTCTTTTGTGATTTACACACTTCACTAAAAAAGTTTCTGCTTATGTAGTGCTGAGGCAGATGACGCCACCAGTGTGGCATCCAATCACTGACTGCCACCTCACTAGACTGTGGTCAGAAGGTGCTGCCCCTGGAACCATTTCACTAGTGGTTGCTATGCAACAAAAGTGAATACAGTTCTCAACCCATATTGAGGCTGACCTATGGGAGAGCCTGTGCGTGCTTTGTGCCCTCTGTCTCAGCAATTTGATAGTGCTGTGACTGTAAGTCTGTTGTGGCTGTCATTGCAGTGATGTCAGCCCACACAAATAATACTTCTTAAATCAGGCAATTTATTTATTCTGTGTGTTAGTTATTACTTCAAAATCTGCCTTTTTTAGACTGCTAGTTCTACCCTGTAAATTCTGCAACTTTTTTGACAGTTCATAGTAATAACATCAGGGGAAGGGGGGAAGGTCAGTGGGGAAAGCCTGAAAGGTGGACAGGAAAGGCAAGCATAAGCTGACTAGGAAGTCAGAGGAATGGTCCCTGTTTTTTTGTGCTATACAGCTCTAAGTATACCAGTAGCTTTTTTCATTGTTTAATTTACCACTGATTGCTAGAGTGGATAGGCTGCCTCTAGGTGTTAGATTATTGTAATTTCACCAGCATGCTGCCCAGTTCTCATCTTCATTTATACCAAGTCTATCTTCAGTAGCATCCAGTGTAAATATCCAATATATTTCCCTTCTTTCAAGCATTTTATTCCAGTCACCTCCTCTCAAGGGTTCATCAACTTTTTCGATACTCCAGAATTTTAGAGATGTTGCTGTATGACTGGCTATGGCAAAATGCACTGCCATCAGACTGCTTTCATATCTATTATGTATTCTGCTGTTATACTTGCTGATCCTCTGTTTAAGTGGTCTTGTGGTTTTGCTTACATAGATTTTTGAGCATGGACAGGTTAGCATATAGATAACATGGTCTATGTCGCAGGTGATATGTGCTTGTATCTGGTACGTGTAGTTGCCACTTGGGTGGGGAATTTTCATTTTTTTGGAGGTATTTCTACAGTGTGTGCAATGCCCACACTGGAACCTACCTAGTTCTAAGGGCCCTAGTAGAAACTGGTGTCCCCTTGGTGGTGTCATAGATGTTAGTTCCGAGTGTACCAGTTTGTCTTTAAGTGTGTGAGCCTTTTGAGATGCTATTAAGGGCAATTCTTTAAATTCTGGTACTCCTGTAGGCTGTAGTATTCCCCAATGTGATTGTATGATATTTCTGATAGGTTTGATAAGACTAGACAATACAAAATCACACATGCTACCACAATGCAAAGCATCATGGGCTGCATATGCAAATCACCACAGAATGTTTTACTGGTCCAACTTTAAGCAGAATTGCATGGTGCCAAAAGGCCTCTCACACAGTTTGCAAAGAGTGCTAACAGAAGACATAGACACGTGTTTCAGTCCTACCAGGACTCATCAGTATGCCTCTCTGTTTGACACCCCAGTGGAATGGACCAGCTACCCCTAAGGCAGTGTGCCTGGGATATATTGTGGTGAACCCATTAAAATAAAAACTATTTAAAGACAAAGAACCTCTGTGCATAAACACTGAGGCAAGGGTTACCCAAAGGGCATTTGGCTGGGAAGCCAAGTTTCAAGAAAATACAAATCACACATGCCACCACAATGCAAAGCATCATGGGCTGCATATGCAAATCACCACAGAATGTTATACTGGTCCAACTTTAAGCAGAATTGCATGGTGCCAAAGGCCTCTCACACAGTTTGCAAAGAGTGCTAACAGAAGACATAGACACGTGTTTCATCCTACCAGGACTCATCAGTATGCCTCACCTGTTTGACACCCCAGTGGAATGGACAGCTACCCCTAAGGCAGTGTGCCTGGGATATATTGTGGTGAACCCATTAAAATAAAAACTATTTAAAGACAAAGAACCTCTGTAACGTAAACACACAGGTGGATTACAAAGGCATTTGGCTGGGAAGCCAAGTTTCGAAAATACAAACTTGTGAGATGCCTTTGGCACCATGCAATTCTGCTTAAAGTTGGACCAGCATAACATTCTGTGGTGATTTGCATATGCAGCCCATGATGCTTTGCATTGTGGTGGCATGTGTGATTTTGTATTTTCTTGAAACTTGGCTTCCCAGCCAAATGCCCTTTAGGTACCCTTGCCTCAGTGTTTACGCACAGAGGTTCTTTGTCTTTTAAATAGTTTTTATTTTAATGGGTTCACCACAATATATCCCAGGCACACTGCCTTAGGGGTAGCTGGTCCATTCCACTGGGGTGTCAAACAGACGAGGCATACTGATGAGTCCTGGTAGGACGTAAACATGTGTCTATGTCTCTGTTAGCACCTTTGCAAACTGTGTGAGAGGCCTTTGGCACCATGCAATTCTGCTTAAAGTTGGACCAGTATAACATTTCTGTGGTGATTTGCATATGCAGCCCATGATGCTTTGCATTGTGGTGGCATGTGTGATTTTGTATTTTCTTGAAACTTGGCTTCCCAGCCAAATGCCCTTTGGGTAACCTTGCCTCAGTGTTTACGCACAGAGGTTCTTTGTCTTTAAATAGTTTTTTATTGTAATGGGTTCACCACTAATATATCCCAGGCACACTGCCTTAGGGTAGCTGGTCCATTCCACTGGGTGTCAAACAGACGAGGCATACTGATGAGTCCTGGTAGGACGAAACACGTGTCTATGTCTTCTGTTAGCACTCTTTGCAAACTGTGTGAGAGGCCTTTTGGCACCATGCAATTCTGCTTAAAGTTGGACCAGTATAACATTCTGTGGTGATTTGCATATGCAGCCCATGATGCTTTGCATTGTGGTGGCATGTGTGATTTTGTATTTTCTTGAAACTTGGCTTCCCAGCCAAATGCCCTTTGGGGTAACCCTTGCCTCAGTGTTTACGCACAGAGGTTCTTTGTCTGATAAGACTAGAATACCCTAGGGAACATACCATCCTGTTCATTTCTTGTGTTTCTGCTTGCTGTTGTCTCTCCTTTGTTTGTCTTGCTTTACTTTTGGCTTTCAGAACTACTTTGTTCTTTACCTCTGTCTCTAAATCTGTTGGCCATAATATTATATTCATGTTCTCTTATTACTTTTTGGCTGCAGTTGCCCTTAACTTGCAACATCTGTGAGAAAGGGATGCTTTGAATTAAACTTTCCAGATGAAAGCTGCTAGCATGGAGCAGAGAGTTTCTATCAGTCTCTTTCCTTTTGCCATTGTGTTTATGAACCATCACATTTAAGTAAGGAATGTCCTCCCTGCTTGCAACCATGGTGAATTTAAGGTTCTCTGTTGGTGTGTTCATGTAGCCATGAAATTCCTCCAGTTGCCCCATAGTTCCCACCCAGAAAATCAAAATGTCATCTATAAAATGTTTTTAATGTTTAATGTACCTGTAGAATGGATTATACACTGGATTAAGGATATACTGTACATCAGAGTTGTCCATATACAAGTTTGCATACATTGGTGTTAGTATACTGTCCATCACTCTTCCTTTTTTTTGTCTGAAATATCCTTACATGCCAATTCCACACTAGGAGGGACTAGACAGCCTAGAGGTAGGACAACAAAGAAGTGTAACAGAGGGCATGCCTCTGATTAACACACTACAAGATTCGATGACAAATATTTTATGCAGAAAAAAGGAACAGCAATGGGCAGTATGGCCTAACTAAAGATCTATAAAGGAGTGGTATTACCTCCTTCATCCATCTGTCAATACCCCTTTCTATACACCCCAGCATCATATTTGCTTTACCACAGACCTTGATGAACTGGCTTGATTGCTTGAGGGTTTCACTGATGATAACTCTTAGGTCCTGTTACTCAGCCATAGTGCTAAATCTCACCCCACCCACCCAGTACTCTGTCATAGGGTTATTATTCCATAGGTGCATCACTTTGCATTTTTTGGCATTGAATTTCAACTGCCAAAGCTTAGACCACTCCTGTAGCTTAACAAATTATTGCACATTAAATAATTGAATCCCAGTCTCCCACGTGATAGGCAGGAGATACTAACAACTATACTAACAATGATTTCTAACCACTGTACTAACAATGACTAGCTAACAATGGCCCAGGTGAAATTCCCACTCATGGATGCAACCTGCATCATGTCAAATGCACCAAAATGTTTGTGGGCAATGTTGAAAGGTTCTGATACATGTGTGACAATTACAGCACTTTATGGCAAAGGAAATGACGCATACCCCATTATTGTAAATATTTATTTGTCCAAGTTCCAGCATTTGCTTCAAAATATTAGATTATCTTTGATGTGGTATTTTTAAGATTTATGATATGTTTCTCAATAAGAAGTTTCATTCCAGAAAAAATGGAACCAGAGTAAGTGAAGACAGGACAGGTAGGACTAGACCTCTCAAGAGGAAACATCATAGGCTAAATAGGTCCAATCCAAGTGATGCCAAGACAACTGAGAAGTGTTTCCAGGTTACTATAGGAAATAGAATAGCAAGACAGGCCTAAATGATGTGACGCTCCTCATTCTCCTCTAGGATGGTGGAAAGGTAAACAACTAATAATAATAATTATAATGTATTCTTAAACAAGGGTCCTTGGTTTACTAGGGGGTACAGAGACCTCTGGAGAGACACAGGGCTCTAAAGTATGGGAAAGGGCATTGGGGACCCCACTGTAGTATCTTGTTAAAGTACTCAGGACTTGTTCTTTGCTCATGTCCATAGAGAGCAGACTGTACATAGATAGTGTAGGATGGATAAAGACAAAAAGCCCATCTGGTCTGCTTATTCCTCCTAGGACTGCTCAATCACTTTGGAGCTCCCTTAGCTCCTGACCTCCTGCCTGTTACTAATTACACTCTTGCGGTTAACCCATTGGGTTTTGAACCCTCAGATAATGCTAGCATTAATTACATCCTAGAGTAGTTGGTTCCATTTATCCACACCCCTTCTGTAACCACCCAGTCCCCATGGGTTACTAAAATCCCATTAGTACTAGTCTTAGGCAGGTAGAAAGGCAGCTGGTAGGGAGTTCATTAGGGGCTTTCTACATAATGATATAATTGTTCACTCAGCTAGTCTGAAAGAGGGATGATTATGTCATTTAGAACTCTCGCAGCACCTAACCATTTTTGAGTTAGCTGCTCAGGGGATGTTTAGAATGTTCAGCAGTTAGTCTGAGTTAGAGTGTTAGAGTGGCAGAAGGTCTGCCAGTGGGGCTCTGAAAAGGGAGCCATGGTCATTTCTCACCCTAGTTTGGTAAAATCCTAGATTTGCCTGAAAAGTGGTGGAAGCTGTTCACCTGCAGGACTCTTAGTTTCACTCCAGGGGGAGTGAAGAGGGACTACGATGTCTTGTGGATCCAAGGGGCAATCCGCTGAAGGTCATGAAGTGTTCATCTGCCTTAGAGAAGGACTGTGAATGGAATCTGACAAACTACCAGAGAGGAAAAGGTGCCTTTCATGTTGTTCTTTCCATGACTGGGATGAAGGTGCAACTCATCTGTGAGTACAGAATTGGAGAATGTTCTTTAGGAGGTCATCTGAGGTGTGTGTGCCCAAGATAAGGCTAGATCACACTGGTCAGGACCCCTTTTCACCTCAGGGTTCTAATTTAAAATAAAGTTTGGGAGTCTTTAGCAAATTCAGTAGAGATTAAATGCTTTTGTTTGGTGCAACCCTGAAGGAATGGCAGAGACTGTGTTTGGGGCAAAGGGTGGGAGGAATGCCATCTGGAGTTTCAGTGCAGGGCTATCTGGTTCATTGATTGCACCAAGGTCCCCTGGGCAAAGGATGGTGCCCAGGATGAATTTTAATGATGTGATTCAGGCCACGAGAATATACTTTGGAAATGGAAATGTACTGAAAGTAGCTCAAGTATGTGGTTCAGGCCACGAGCATACCTTTTGGGAAAATGGACAGCGATGTTTCTATGGAACACTGTACTGCCTGGCAAGGTGTTTCTGGAAAAAGAGTGTACTTATATTGCAGTGACATACCATTGGGGGTCCACCTGTGCTTTAAAATAACATCTGTGAATAAAGTCATACTGCACAATCCCAGTTACTGCTTTGGACATTCAGCTTATTGCTTCTGTGTGAACATTACTGGGGCCTCTCAGCAGTTAGGTCTAGCAAACGCCTAGCATCCTTTCCCCAGACCTGATTATAAATACAAAGGTTCAGTTATTAGTATTGTACCCCCACTCCCTGTCCTTTAGATAATGAGCCTGGTATACAGTCAACAGGTAGGGGTGGTACCAATTGAGTAATTCTGCCAAGAGCAAATTGCATGCTATGAACAGAATGAAGATGTACTCCCTGGAGGAGAGGAGGGAGAGAGGGGATATGATAGAGACATACAAGTTTCTTACAGGGAGGAACAGGGTGCAGGAATGCACTATTTTTAAAGGAAAAAGATGTTCCAGGACTAGAGGGCATGGGATGAAGTTGGAGGGAGGACGATTCAGAGGAAACGTGAGGAAGAATTTCTTCACAGAACGGGTGGTGGACAAGTGAAACACCCTGCCAGAGGAAGTGGTGGGGGCTGAAACAATCACAGGATTTAAGAATGCATGGGATAGACATAAAGGAATTCTGGAGGTCAGGGGTAAGGGCAACAGACTTCCTGGAAAAAATAAACTGAACTTACAAACTTAAATGGGCAGACTGGGTGGGCCATGGGCCCTTATCTGCCGACACTATCTATGTATGTATCTATGATTTGGGCACTGGTTCTTTTGGGAGGTGCCAGCTGGGAAAAGTGGCAAGGGGGTTACAAAAATGTGGGAGCTCATCCAAGGGATATGTTTTGGGTAAGAGGAAACATGCTGAGGGTATGACTCGGTTCTTTCTGTATGGTGGCAGTGCATCATAACAGAACATTGTTGCCAAGAAAAGCAAAGTCTGTGCCAAGGAAAATTCCATCAAAAAGCATTTTTGCTTGTGGTCCTGTATGGAAAATGTGCTGTTTGTGTGTTTAAACTGGCTTCAGAATAAACTGTTGAGCTGAGCAGTGTGTGTCCTTGCCCTGCCAATTAAAGTGCTTTAAGGGCAGTTAAAAAGTTACACATTTCAAGCAAAAAGTATTTGTGGACTTTGATAACAGTAATTACCAAGTGCCCAGAAAGTTTCTAGTGTTTGCAGTGCAGATTGGGGGAGTCGCTAACAAAAATGTGCTAGAAACTGTGTTGAAATGCCCAAAAAACACTTTGCCCCACTGAAATTGCTAGCCGAGAAAAAAGTGACAGTTTGCATTTTAAATTTCCACTGCTTGATGATTGTCATGAAGGAGTACATTCAAAAGAGAGAGAGAGAGAGAGAGCTCATTTGCATGACGTTGTGTGATTGGTCCAGCAAAGCCAAGCCCCACCCTTTGCCTGAGTCTCTGTGTCTGAGGAGTATTTGAAGAGGTGGGTGAGCAGTGTGCGAGCAGTGCAGCAGCAGGAGGCATCACTGAGAGTAAAGGACTGTTGAAGAACACCAATTTTTGGACTTCACAGTTTAAAACTGGGCTCAACCCATTTTTCGACCACTGGAGTAGTGATTGCAGTGACTTTGCAACCAATCTGGGGGTCTGCCAGCCTGATCCACCAAAAAGACCCATACAAACTGGCAGCAGACTGCTTACCATCTGAGAAGGAAACCAGCTACTGCCTGAGTGAGTACAAAAAGCAAAGTAAAATGAACTGTGAGCAAATCTGAGAACTGTAAAGCAGTGCAGCAAAGTTAAAGCAGAGAGAGACTGAGATTTAAAAGGTGGATTGTGTGCAGTGACTGTGTTTGATAACAAAATCGAGGGCCGTACGATCAACAAGTCCAAACAAGTGCAGTAAATGTATGAATGTACTGAATTTGAGCAAAATGTGAGATTGAATTTGTGCACAGAATAAAACAGTAAAATACAAGAACGGAAAAGTGATTCCAGCAAAGTGAACTGTGTGTGATGAAGAAAAAAGTTACAACTGCCATTTTGGGCATAGTCAGTAAGGTAAACAAAGCAGTAAACACCATGTTGAGCCAGTGTCTCAGAAGCAGCAAAGTTTCAACTAGTTGTGTAAAAGTTGAGAAACAGTGTGCAAGTCTGGCAGTCTGTTCGGCAACATGGCAAAAGTAAATATAACTGTTGCACTGTGTGTTCAAGCCAAAACTCAGCTTTAAGTACAAAACAGTAATAGTGGACTTGTGTGTTTGTTTGCAGAAAAATGGCATCTAATACTCCCCACTCCATGTCAGGGCATGGATTGCACAACAAGAGAAAAAGCTAGCTTGTTTTGAAAAACTTTAAACTGTGAAGCAGCACCACTCGATGTGGCTTTGCCAAACATTCTGGTTAATGTGTGCATCATCTTTTTAAAGCCAGGAAGGGGCAGTCTGTTAATCCCACATTGTACAGATTGTCAAAAACAATATGGGATGTGTGAAGCAGGTGGTACAGTAACTGCAAAAGCCAAAAATGTCTGCTTAGCCCCTAGATGGACACTGGCAGGGACTCTTTTAGATAAAAACAGCAGCAGGCTGGTTACAGTCAGGGGGGTCCCACTAATTTTGTCAGGGAATTCTTGGAGAATGTCTGTGAGGATACCTTGCAAGGGCAGGAAGAAATGAAGTTTTCCACACTGGAAAATGTGGAATCGGACACATCAGAAGCAAGATCTGTAGATCTGTGGGTAGAAGGTCCAAGCCTAGTGGGTGAAGATGAGGTAGATGAAGCTCTGTGTTGAGAGGCAACTGCCTCTGTGTGCAGTGAAGGATGGACAATTTCAGGAGCTGAAACCAATGTCAGCTCCTGGGCAGAGCTTGTGGAACAGGAGGAAATGGAGGACGTTGAAGCAGCTATTGTGGGCCACCAAGAGTCGCCACTAGCCTTGACTTCAGTGGAGCCTTCAGAGACAGAGAAGGGCTCTATCTAGTGAAATGCAACTGAGTGCAGAGGTGGACTGCTTTTTCTCTGCACTGAGTTTTCAAAACTGACTTAACCACGACTGGCCTTACCCAAGCCATGCTTCTGACTTAGACCTAGTGAAAAGCAGCAAGGAAGAATGTGTGATTAGACGTAGGGCTGAGGCCGAATATGGACAGATATATCCATTCTTTCCTAGAAAAGTCTTTGAGGAAATCAAGAAAAACAGGCATGCCTGGTTGGGGGAGGAAGCTTGTGCCAACCTGCATCCAAAAGTAAACAAGTTTGTGCAAATTTAAGTATGTAATGAGAGACTACAGTTTTGGAAGCTTGGCAGGACTCTGTTTATAGACTGTGAGAATAGTGGACAAAGCTGGCCAAGAGACATTCTACAATGTCAAGAGAGGTTCATCTGGATGGAGAAAGAGTTCTTGCTCCACACCCAGAGTGGCACTATCCATAACAGTGCCACTCACCAGTAACCATGCATGTCTGCCAAGTGAATGCAGCAATGCCAGATCAGCAATCTACCACTGGAGTGGCAGCAACTGAGAAGGAGGTGCATCTCTTCTGGTGATTCAGGTTCATCTGAAGTAGCATCCAGGTTCATCTTCTGCAGCTTCCAGGTTCATCTGCAGCAGCATCCAGGCTTGTCAGCCCAGCAGAGAGAGAACATTTCCTATCTAGGTCCAGCAGGAGGTGTAGAAGAACCTGATCTGAAGATTTTGCCTGGACAGCAGCAGAACTTCATCAGGCCACAGGTCCAGAGAGGTGATGTACACATCCATCTTTCACCTATAATCAGGTAAGGCCTACATTTTCTTCTTTACATTTTAATTTGACTATTTTGCCTGCAAATGAGGATGTCCCAGGAACTTTGGTTCATTTATAGACACTCCTGAACTAGACTGTAGTGCTAGCAGGTCTCGTGCCTGTCCAAGAATTGTGTTTCAGCAGGCTTTGGCCTAGGATAGACTTGCATGGAACGGCCTTCCGGAGGAGGTTGTGGAGTCAAAAACAGTGGTGGAATTCAAGCATGCATGGCATAGTCATTAGGCAATTCTAGGGGTTGGGGGTAGGAAGAAGTAGGCTGCTGGTTAACTAGGATCTGCAGCTTATCCAGTGGGTAGGGAAATGGGCAGACTGGGTGGGCCAAGCGGTCCTTATCTGCCATCAAATTCTATGTTTTCTATGTTTCTATGTTTCTATGTATAGTGCCCTAGGCACTCTGGACATTCCCCCTAGAACATCAGACTTTGTAGGGGTTCCCTCCTCAAAATGTTTTTGTAAATGCTTTTATTTTCTAATTTTGTACTTTTAAAGAAATAAACCCTTTTTAAAGAAACAATTTTTTGGGATTGTGTAGTATCTGCGGTGGGAGGTTTTGGTCACTGTGTGGTTTACAGGTTGTGTTTTGTTTGCAGAATGTGTTTTTGCAATGTTTTCTTTTGCAGGTGTTCCTGAAAGAAGGAAAGAAGACAAGAAGAGGATTCTTGGAGCTCTTCAGAGTCCTTTTTTTTTTTTTTTTAAAGTTGCTAGGCTTGGTGTAACTGTGTAGTATAATGCTAACCATTTTTTTCTGCTTTGCAGATTTAGAGTTTTGTAGTTCTTAGATTTAGGAAATGTGATGCCAAATGCATGTTTATGAAGTGGGCTACAGTTCTTTTGGTGTAAAATGTTTTTTGGGCATGGGCACCTGGTAGGTAGAATAGGTCAGATAGTTTTTCCCTAGAGGGCTAGGGGAAAGGCAGGTTGGTGGTCCTGAATCAGAATAGGGGTCACCAATGCTGTCATTCAGGACATGCTTCAGGCAATCTCTTGGAGCCACTGAAAATCCATAGATAGTTGTAGGGTAGGAGCTGAAGTTTCTTCAACGGGCCTCTATCCTTTTCTATTACCTATCTGTGCCTAGCACATAGTAGGGGAGGACCTGATCAACCCTCTCCAAAGAGAGTACAGAGGTAGGACGGCCTGGTACTGGACTGTAACCTGGCTGTGGATAGCCAGTGTGTCTGGTTGCTGTGACTGTAACCACCCAGTCTGCTGGGGTTACTAGAATCCCATTAGTACTAATCTTCAGCAGGTAGAAAAGGCTGCTGGTAGGGAGCTCATTAAGGGCTTTCTACATAATGACATCATTGCTTACTCAGCTCGCTTGAGAGAGGGATGATTATGTCATTTAGAACGCTCGCAGCAGCATACCCATTTTTGAGTCAGTTGCTTAGGGGAAGTTTAGAATGTTCATCAGTAAATCTGATTTACAGTGTCAGAGTGGCAGGAGGTCTGCAAGTGGGGCTCTGAAAAGGGAGTCCTGGTCATTTCTCACCCTAGTTTGGTAAAATCCTAGGCTATCCTGTGATGTGGTGTAAACCGTTCACCTGCAGGACTCTTAGTTTCACTCCAGGGGGAGTGAGAGGGACTGCTATATTTTGTGGCTCCAAGGAGCAATCCGCTGAAGGTCCTGAAGTGTTCAGCTGCCTTAGAGAAGTATTGTGAATGGAATCTGACAAGCTACCAGAGAGGAAAAGGTGCCTTTCATGTTGTTCTTTCCATGACTGGGATGAAGGAGCAACTCATCTGTGAGTACAGAATTGGTGAATGTCCTTTGGGAGGTCATTTAAGGTGTGTGTGCTCAAGATAAGGCTAGAGCACACTGGTCATGTCCCCTTTTCACCGCAGGGAACTAATTTAAAGTAAAGGTTGGGAGTCTTTAGTAATTCAGTGGGGATTGAAGGCTTTCATTTGGTATAACCCTAAAGGAATGACAGAGACTGTGTTTGGGGCAAAAGGTGGGAGGAACACCATGTGGAGTTTCAATGCAGGGCTAACTGGTTCATTGATTGGCACCAAGGTCCCTTGGTCAAAGGCCAATACCCAGGATGAATTTTAATGATGTAATTTAGGCCACGAGAATATACTTTGGAAATGGAAATGTTCTGAAAGTAGCTCCAGTATGTGGTTCAGGCCATGAGCATACCTTTTGGGAAAAT
This sequence comes from Neoceratodus forsteri, assembly GCA_016271365.2. NCBI lineage: Eukaryota > Metazoa > Chordata > Ceratodontiformes > Ceratodontidae > Neoceratodus > Neoceratodus forsteri. The sequence continues at coordinate 869,033,303 of CM057452.1, read as the reverse complement.
GGATAGAGATGTTTCTATGGAAAACTGTACTGCCTAGCAAGGTGTTTCTGGAAAAAGAGTGTACTTGTGTTGCAATGACAAACCATTGGGGATCCACCTGTGCTTTAAAGTAACATCTGTGAATAAAGCCATACTGCACAATCCCAGTTACTGCTTTGGACATTCAGTTTATTGCATCTGTGTGAACATTATTGGGGCCCTTCAGCAGATAGGTCTAGCATTTACCTAGCATCCTCTCTCCTGGACCTGGTTGTAAATACAAAGGTTAAATTTTAAGTATTATACCCCCAGCCCCCATTCTTTAGATAATGAGCTTGGTATACACTCCACAGCTAGGGGTGGTACCAACTGAGTAATTTTGCCAAGAGCAAACTGCATGCAATTATTTGGGCACTGATTCTTTTTTGGGGTGCCAGCTGGGAAAAGTGGCAAGAGGATTACACTTCTATTAAGAAAAGTTTCCTTATTTTCATCTTAAATTTTCCAAGTTCATTTGAGGTTGTGTGACCTTGTGGTTGTGTCCCTTTAATCTAAATGAACCAATGGTGTAATTCCTATTACTGTGTTTCCCTGCATGTAGTTGTAAGTCTCTATCACATCCTCCTTACTATCAGGTCCTTTAATGAGTGCATGTGTAGGCTATTTAGCCTCTCCTAATATGATAGTCCCTCCCTTATTGACCATGAATTATCCTTGTTGCTCCTTGCCGAATACATTTCAGTCATTTCTTATCCCTCTGAGATGATGGTTGAAAACTGCACACAGTACTCCAGATGCGGTGTAACTAGTGACCTGTATAGTGGCAAAGTCACCTCTTACAGTAGTTTTATCCAGCAAAACACTATCTGATAGATCTCAGTATCTGGTTTGATTATCCATATGCTTTCTCATACTGATATGACAATTTAATACTGCTGTTTATTAATAGCCCTAATTCTCTTTCTTCTTCTGAGGGTTCGATACAGTAACTCCATTAATGAAATATTCTATGTATATATTTTTGCTGCCTATATTCATCACCTAACATTTGTTGGCATTGTATTTTCCTTAACTGCCATATTCTAAATCACTGCTCTATATTTTCCACATCTCTCTTCATGTTGCTAATATTCTTCATCAGTGTCTACCCTCTCGTAGCATTTTGTGCCATATGTGACTCACTATACTATACAATCCCACCCCTCAATCACTAATAAACATATTGAATAGCATCAATGCCAGCACTGTTCCCCAAGGCACTCTGTTGTAACCTTCTTAACATCAGAAAATTTGCCACTTAGGACCATTTACTTGGTCCTGTCTGATGATAAGTTACCACTCCACTTAGCATTTCCCCATGTTTTACTCAATAACCCATCAAACAGAGGGAGACAACCATGATGGGCTTCAGCCTTCTTTTGTGTTATATAGTACACCTAGATAACAAGATAACAAGATGTTCTGTTTTCTCTACCTCGTGGATAAGTCATCTGTAAGACATCAATCTGAAGGCCTTTACTGATGTGGGTAGGTATAGGATATCAACTGCCTGGTTCTTATCTGCCAACTGCATCATTGTTTAAAAGTACACATTTACAGACACTTCACTACAGGTCTCTCAAAGCTTGCAAAATGCTTTGGGGTACTTTTTTATTTATTTAAAATTTGTTTATTAGGTAAGCTCCAAGAGCATAAAATGCCTATTTACAAGGATGACTCAAGGTGAACAGGTATACAAAACTGTAAAAAAGAAGGTACATACAAGAAAAATAAGTTACAAAAACATGTAAACAATAAAATAGTGGGACTATACAAAATAAACTACACAGAAGATGAACTACAAAAAAAATGAACACTGTGAATAAGCAAGACCATTCAACCTTTTATTTTTTATTGTTTAAGCCAAAATGTGGATCATAGGCTGTAAATTGTTTGACAAAGCATTCCAGAAATGTCCTAAATGGTATAAAAAGACCACTGACCAGTTGAGGCCTTGCAAAATGGAGACTGAACAATTTAATTCAGGGAGGCTCAAGTGTGATGTTGAGAGGGATTGGGCCCCAGCTCCTGCATAAATGAAAATTTAACATGGGACATCAAAAATCTTCAAAACTTAATAGGGGAAAATGGTCAGTTCTTGGTTTGAAGGCCAGTCATCCCAATTCCTGAGTCATCCCACAGTTGTGAGAGAGTTTAGGAATGGCTAGGACAAAATTACAAATAGAATGACACAATGCTGGTACTCAGTTAAAGGGGATACAGTAGCAGATGCGAACAAAGGCATGCCACAATTGACACCCAACAACAGTAAAGACTGTTCCAAAGTTTTTCTACAGTGAGTTGACAAGGAATTTTTTAAGCGGTAAAGTTAACCCAGTTGAGTATGGACTGATTTATCAAGTGAATCTATATGTGCTTGATATATAGGGATTGATTGAGAACAAATCCTAAGTACTGTACTTTAATCTGTCAACATGTTTAGTTCCCTTGTCTGTAAGATCAGAAATTATGTACGGGAACTTCAGATGTTAGAGGTCTTTTTTTTTGAGAGCCTAAATACATTAATTTTGTTTTAGCTGAATTCAGTAAGGGGCCAAATATCAGTAACCATGTCTGAATGGGATCAAAATCAGCTTGAAAATGTTTACCAATAATGTCAGTATCTGGCCATGTCTAAAAAGTACAGTGTCATCAACATACATAACAATACCTGTCTATGAGCCCTGAATAACTTTCGGAAGATCATGCAAAAAAAAAAAAATACTAAATACAATGGAACTCAGTATAGAACCCTGTGGGACACCCATAACTATTATATGTCAGCTATTGGAGATATAGTAGAGTTTAATAAAACTGCCTGTTTCCTTCCCGTTAAGTAGTTTTGAAACCATCCCAGAGCTCCTTTAAATAGGCTGAGATCCCTAAGCTTTGTGAGCACATGACCACTGTGCAGTAAGTCAAATGCCTTAGATAAAGTCCATAAATGTTGCACCAACTCCCCTCCATCCAAGGCCCTATGAACAGTTTGTTACCTCTAGGGTAGCAGTAAGGCTGCTGTTCATACTGAGGTTCAGACTGAGGAAGACTTGGAGCTAGTAGGCAATGCCCATATATGCTCCTTATATACATCTAATAATAGATTGGGATGTTCCCATTTAACAGATACTGATCCAGTCTTGATTTAAAAGTAGATTTGTTTATACTAATAATTATGTTTTCGGGTATTGCTTTCAGGGATTGACAACTCTTGTATAGAAATAGTTTATCTTATTTGTCGAAAACCTTAGCCCTTGTAATTGTAATGGGTGTCCTCTAATGTTACATCCATCCTGTTTGAATGTGATCCCTTGAACACTTAACAGCCTATGGTCCTGCATAGTATTATACATAAAAAGATCTGCTCTTAACCTTCTAGTTTCTATTGACATTAAGTTCAGATTTTTCAATCTTTCCTGATAATCCAAACCTTCCATTCCTACAATACTTTTTGTAAATTTCCTCTGTACCTCTTCTAATTTTTGTCTTTCTTGTTTTTTGGATGGAAACCTTATCTGTGATGCATATTCCAGTTGTGGTCGAACATATGCTCGAAATAGGGTCATCATTGTATTGCTATCCCTACTGGTAATATTTATTTTAATTGCCCAAATGATGTTATTACATTTTGTAATGGCTTATAGAGTATGTATGTTGGTATCTAAATTATCCGTTACATAATATCCCAAGTCCTTCTCAGATGAACAGCAGTATAGATTATGTCCACATAATGTGTAAGTTACTCTTCTAGTTTGCTTACACAAATGCATAACCTTACATTTATCCATATTAAAAGACCTACCCATTGTGATGACCCAGTCAGTGACACTATCTAAGTCCTGCTGAATATATCTTTTCTCTTCTTATGTGATACAAGGCCCATTTATTTTTGTGTCATCTGCATATTTTGTTACCCAGCCATTTAACTTATTTGTTAAATCAGAGACAAAAATCTGGAACAATGCAGGCCCCAGCACAGAACCCTGTGGGACCCCACTTGACACCATCCAATATCTGATTGGTATCCATTTAACTGAACCCTCTGCTTCCTATAAGTCAGCCACTCATCTATCCAGTGTATTAGATAAGGATTTGACTTTAGTAATTTTAATTTGTCTATAATGGCACTGTGTGTTGTCAAATCAAAGGCTCTGCTGAAGTCCAAAAAGATCACATTACATGGTACCCCGTTGTCCAGTGATTTGCTCACATTTTCATAAAAATAAGATGTCTGTGGTGCAGCTCCTGCCCTTTTTAAAACCAGGTTGTTCAGAATCAATTAAATCAAGTGAAGGGCCTAGTTTGTCTCTAACTAGCCCCTCCATTATCTTGCAAATTAGACAGGTCAAACTAATAGGTCTGTCATTCTTAACATTTCTTTTGTCCCCTTTCTTATAAATGGGGACAACATGGGCCATTTTCCAGTCACTAGGTATCTCTCCATTCTTTACTGATTGCTCAAATAGAATTTTTTAGTGGGAGAGTGATATAATCTGTCATTATTTGCAGCATATTGGCTGAGATTCTGTCTGGGCCTGGCGATGTTTTAGGTTTCAACATCTAAATGCGTTGTTTTACTTCCACTAAATCGAACTGTATAGGATCAACAGTGAAGAATGCAGCTACCTGATTACTATAAGATTTGGTACCATAAATTTGACAAAAATATTTATTAAAGGAAGTGGAGGATGGAAATGAGAAAGGAAAAGTGTGGCCTACTGGGATTCGAACCTCAGATCTCTGGTATGCCGTTCCAGCGCTCTAACCATTAAGCTACAGGCTCACTGATCAAAGCGTCTGAGGAATTTCCTTACAGCCACACACACATTCCTTTCTCTAGTGTTGCGCAATTATGCAACTAGGAACCAATGTTAGAAATACCACTTTCTCTCAGTGCAGTTTAACCCCTGCAAGGTATACATATTTTAAATCAAGGATGGAATAGAGAAAGGAAAAGTGTGCCTACTGGGATTCGAACCTCAGATCTCTGGTATGCCGTTCCAGGCTCTAACCATTAAGCTACAGGCTCACTGATCAAAGCGTCTGAGGAATTTCCTTACAGCCACACACATTCCTTTCTCTAGTGTTGCGCAATTATGCAACTAGGAACCAATGTTAGAAATACCACTTTCTCTCAGTGCAGTTTAACCCCTGCAAGGTATACATATTTTAAATCAAGGATGGAAATGAGAAAGGAAAAGTGTGGCCTACTGGGATTCAAACCTCAGATCTCTGGTATGCTGTTCCAGCGCTCTAACCATTAAGCTACAGGCTCACTGATCAAAGCGTCTGAGGAATTTCCTTACAGCCACACACATATTCCTTTCTCTAGTGTTAGCAATTATGCAACTAGGAACCAATGTTAGAAATACCACTTTCTCTCAGTGCAGTTTAACCCCTGCAAGGTATACATATTTTAAATCAAGGATGGAAATGAGAAAGGAAAAGTGTGGCCTACTGGGAGTTGAACCTCAGATCTCTGGTATGCCGTTCAGCTCTAACCATTAAGCTACAGGCTCACTGATCAAAGCGTCTGAGGAATTTCCTTACAGCCACACACACATTCCTTTCTCTAGTGTTCTTGAATTATGCAACTAGGAACCAATGTTAGAAATACCACTTTCTCTCAGTGCAGTTTAACCCTGCAAGGTATACATATTTTAAATCAAGGATGGAAATGAAAGGAAAAGTGTGGCCTACTGGGATTCGAACCTCAGATCTCTGGTAGCTGCCGTTCCAGCGCTCTAACCATTAAGCTACAGGCTCACTGATCAAAGCGTCTGAGGAATTTCCTTACAGCCACACACACATTCCTTTCTCTAGTGTTGCGCAATTATGCAACTAGGAACCAATGTTAGAAATACCACTTTCTCTCAGTGCAGTTTAACCCCTGCAAGGTATACATATTTAAAGGAAGTGGCCATTTCCATATCTGATGTAACAGTCCTTTCTTCCACAATAAGGGGTTCCACAGGGTTCTGGGCTTTCTTTAATGATTTAATATAAGCAAAAAAAGCTTTATAATTATCCTTTGTGGCATTCCTTGCAAGCTGTTCTTCTGCATTTCTTTTTGCCAGTCTTATTTCTTTTTTGCAAATCTGTTGTGCCTGTCTAAGGGCAGAAAGTGTCTTTTCATTCTTATTTTTCAGAAATGTTTTATACCACTTATTTTTCTTCTTAATCTTCTAATTTTTCTATTTAACCACATGGGATTTTTGTGGGTATTTTTTTCTTAAATGTTTGCCGTATATAGATCTCACATAGGCCCAAGATAATCCTTCTTATAATTTCCCATATTTGTCGTACAGATTTGTTTGCAAGTAATGATACCCAGTCCAACTGTTTCAGTTCATTTTGAATTTCCTTTTCATTGGCCCTTTTATATAAGAATATTTTTGTTTTACCCTGATCTGTTTCATATTTATAGTTGATTTTAAAAGTACCTAACTCATGGTCCCTATTTCCAACTGGGGGGGCCAGTGCCAGTACAATATCTAATATATTGTATGTATATTTTTGCCCAGTCAATGTTGGGGAAAGTTAGGTCACCCATTACACAAAACTCAGCAAGTTCACCCACCTTCTCAAATTAATTTATTAAGCTGCCAGTAATCTCCTTTTTTGAAGAGGGACTATGATAAACTGTACCCAGAATAATGGACTGGGATCTCCCTTCGTTAATTCTTATGCATACAGTTTTAGTGTCAGAATATTTTGCCCTAATTTTGTTTGATATATCTACAGATTTGGTTGTGTTTTTTATGTACATTGCAACACCTCCCCCTCTTTTACCAGTTCTATTTTTTTGTATATAATGTATAACCCTCCAGATGTCTATCCCATGATTCACTATTATCAGTCCACCAAGTTTCAGTAATGGAAATTGCATCATAGGATTTCTCACTGATTATTGCCTTTAGTTCGTCTGTTTTATTACTCAAACTCTTGGCATTAAATGTCAATATTTCCAACTGATTCTTGGTAAGATTCCTATCTTTATGAACAAGATTATTTGTACATACAGAGGGTTCTAATTTATTATTATCACTTCTTAGTCAGTTTGAACTTAATGAGTAGAAGGTAGTTTGCAGTCCATTTGCTAGTAATCTAGCCCTATTGCTATTCAAGTGTAATCCATCTGTGGCATACAATTCATATTTCCCCTGAAAGCAGCCCAGTTATCAATGAAGGTCAGCCCATCTCTAGTACACTAGTTATATAGTCTGGTGTTTATCCATTCAATGGTTAGGTTTTTTTGAGGATGGGCTCTGGGACTGGAATTATTCCTGAAATTGCAACCTTATACCCTTTTTGTTTCATATGGTTCCCTAAATCAATTAATTCATGACAAATATCTTTTTCATGTATATGACCCACATTATTTGTACCAGCATGCAAAATGATTGCGGACTTACCAGGTAACTTAATATTCTCTTAAACTACCTTAACATCATGTATTTGTGCTCCAGGAAGGCAAGTGACAGTAGTAGTATCCTTGTTGTTTAATCTTATATATTTATTGGTTAGTTTGATGATGGAGTCTCCAATCACCAGATATTCTGGTGTCAAATTATCTACTTTGTCTGAATCTTTATTAGATAATTCATTAAATCTGTTTTGCATAGGAATCTGAAATTGTTCCCTTTGCTTTACTCCCTGTTTTCTCTGATATGTGACTTTTTTCCAGTTTGAAACATCCTCTCTTCCCTTTTTGTTATAGTTTTCTTGATCCTTAGCTTCTATACTGTCCTGCCTGTCTCTCCTAGCTTTTTTTTGTATGCTCTAATAACTGAGTGCGTTCATTGGTAACCTCTAACTGCCCTCCCTCCACAGGAACTGCAGAACTTTGATTTACTTCTTGAGACTCTGCAGGGGTTAGTGTGTTAACAAACATCTGAATCTTAGCAATCTCTTGCACCTGTATTAATTCAGTTCTAAACTTGGCATTATCCTCATTTAGTGTCATTAAAAGCTGGCATTTATTACATGTATCCACAATGTGTGAGGATTTGTGATTGGGAGCAAATATTTCACAAGTTGTACATTTTATTATTGATCCTTCTTGTACCACCAAAAGGAGAACATATGGCACATTAATTTCGGCAATCACAGTTTTATAACTGGTAACTAGACCATTTTAACAAGGTTTACACTATTACACTCCCAACAGAGTGTCGCTACCACTTGTTACTGGTAATGATTTGTTTATATATAACCACTTAGATGTTCTGTATCCAATAAGGCCATGCAGCAGACCTCCACAAAATGGATGAATACAATATGAGTACCTATGTACATTATTTCTGAGGAATCTTACCTTCCTATAAACTTATATGGAAAACTGCCCTGGTACCTGCATTTCTCAGAGGACATGCATGATACGCGATACCGTGTCTCATCGTGTGTCTCAGTGCACGCCCCACACACACTCACCCGCTCACATAGGGGTGAGTGTTTTAAGCCCCTAATGCCCCAGAAGTAAGACCCAAATGACACAAATGCGAACCTCTCTCATGTGTGGAGCCTGCAGTTATATTTTAAAATGTAGCACCAGTTCTTCTGGTCCCTGAGTTCTATAGCAACCCTCCATTGCCAAGGGAACTATTAGTTACTTCCTGCTTTCAGTATATGTACCCACACACTCAAAACTACTCCAGTCAACACCGATACTGAGGCTTGTCAAGCACTAGAGGGATGGAGCCTGTCTCATGGAGAACCGTCTCACAGGTCAACCCTTACAATTTGCCAGTTCCAATAAAGCGCTCATGTAGAGGTGAGTGTTTTAAGCCCCTAATGCCCTGGAAGTGGTTTGGAGGTGTCACAGATGTCCCCGCAGTCAGGAGGACCCTAAGTAATTTAAAATAATTAGTTTAAGACCCAAACGCAGACCCCTGTCATGTGAGGAGCCTGCAGTTATATTTTAAAATGTAGCACCAGTTCTTCTGGTATCTGAGTTCTATAGCAACTCTCTGTTGCCAAATGAACTATTAGTTACTTCCTGCTTCCGGTATATTCACCCAAGCATTCAAAACTACTGCAGTCAACACAGATACTGAGGCTTTTCAAGCACTAGAGGGATGGAGCCTGTCTCACGGAGAACCATCTCACAGGTCAACCCTTACAATTTGCCACTTTCAATAATAATGAGATTCTCTCTAAAGCCATGCTGAAATGCCATCAGGGCATTACAGGAGTCCAGATAGTTCTTTAATTGGTCAAAAACTATCTCCTCTATGACCCTGGATAGTGGAGTCAGCAATGAGATTGGGCAATAATTCTAGGACAAGGTATGAGACAATGTATAAGAAGAGCACTATATAAATACACATTTTTTATTTTCTTATAAATGAAGATTATCAGGTTCATTTGAAATGATCGCCTTCCCTTGTAAAACCATGTTTATTATTGTCTGTAAATTCATTTTTTCTTGAAAGTCAGATTTCTTTGATGACTATTGTAATTTCAGCAGAAGCTTTCAATCTACTCATGTCAAACGCACTGACTTATAGTTACTCAGCCTTTATCTATCTTCTTTCTCATACAGGGACACATTTGACACCCTCCAGCCCTCCGGTACCTCTGCTGAAGATAGAAATTTGGTAACTAGATCTGCCAGGAAGTCTGCCAGGATTTTCATAGGATTCATAGGATGTTATTAGCCAGAAAGAAAATTGCTCATAATGATTAGCCATTTCTCAACAGTAATATCCCTTTCTATTACAGTTGCTAAGGTATATTTCAGGTGTCTTTTAAAGGTATCCTTACTGTTACAATTTACTACATTCCATAGAAATTAACTCCAGACTTTCACTACTCTTTGAGTGTACCCCCCACCCCTTTAGTTATGTATATGAACCCTTCAGCTAAAGTTCTGACCTCTGGTGACATGATGTGAGTCTTTTAACTGTAGGCCAAGGCTGTCTCATAAATTCTTCTTTAAATTCCTTGAATGTTAAGCACAGACCCCCCACCCCAAGTCTGCAAAGTTCTAGGGAATATAGATTCATTCTCTCCATTCTCTGTGCACAGGGTACACCTTTCATCCCCTTGACCAATGTTGTTGCCTTTCTTTGAATATCCTCCATCTTTTTAATGCATTGTTTGTTTTGAGGTGACCAGAATTGACTGCTGTAATCCATATGTGGTCACACAAGATCCTCGTACAATGGCATCTGCACTTCCCTCTCTCCATTGGTCATGTTTCTTTTAATGCAACCTAAGATTCTGTGACATGTTTTTGTCACCTGACAGCAATGTTTTTCAAGTGCTAATTCATTAGTGGAGTGGGTGCAGTTTTTGATGGATGACAAAGATGGTGACTGACATTTCATATTTCAGGCAACAAGGTTAAATGGTGGAGCAGGTTGGCTTTATGAAAGGGAGGTCTTCAGCAGACCATTTTAGAACCCTGTCTCATGTCTTCTCGGCTTCCGAGGAGGCTGTTCTCCCTTGGGCATTGGTCTCCTTGGATGCCGAGAAGGCATTTGATAGAGTTTACTGGCCCTTTTTATTTCAGATATTGGATAAATTTGGTTTTCCGACTCAGTTTATTGATTGGATTAAAGCCATGTATTCAAATCCATCAGCTAGGATTGTATGTAATGGGGTTATATCCTCTTCTTTCCATTTACGGGTGGGGACGAGGCAGGGCTGCCCCCTATCCCTTCTCCTCTTTAATCTTTACTTAGAACCCTTGATCAGGAGTATTGTTTCTCATAACAGGATTGAAGGGATTCAAATTAGAGACCAAATAATCAAAGTTACTGCATTTGTGGATGACCTATTAATTTATGCTGCCAATCTGGCCTCTTCACTACCAATATTGCTTGAGGTTATAGCCGAATTCAGTGTGTTAGCTAATTATAAGCTAAACCAAGAAAACAGTCATATATCCCTAAATAGCAAGGTATTTAAAAGAGATGTTGTCAAGCTTGGCTGGGTGGAGCCCCAAACTTGAGATACCTGGGCCTTACGTTGACAACCAACTCCGATAAGTCTCCGATACCTCAATCTTGATAATTTGGTTCATATTATAGAATTGGATATGAAAAGATGGGCCCAACTCCTCTTACATTGTGGGGTAGGATAAATGTGGTAAAATGAACATATTTCCCAGGCTTTTTATCCTTTGAGCAACCTCAATGTTTGGCTACCCTTATCATGGTTTAAAAATTGCACAAGATGATAGCAGACTTTATCTGGAATTACAAAAGGCTAGAATGGCCTGTGTTAAACTGGCAGCACCCAAATTGCAAGGTGGTCTGAAACTACCTATTTTGCAATGTACTTTTGGGCAGCACATATGAGCAAATATGGTAAATGGCGTTTTCTCTCTTGCCCAACTCTAATTCTAGAGGGGTTTATCTACCGCTATGGGTGAATCTGGAGATTAGTTTTATTAAGAGTATGGGTTTGAATCCCGAAGCCTTACTCTATAATGCCCCCAAGATGCTTCCCCTGTTTAAGAATACTCCTATCGGAGTATCTCTTAGGGTTCACAACCAAGCATGCAATTTCCTCAGATACAATTACGTTTTGGACAGATTCCAGCCAATTATTGGAAATCCCCAATGGCGAATTGGCAACAAGATTATTACTCATAAATGGTTGCCGGGTTTGGGAGATTGTAGGTGGAAGGACCTTCTCGATATAGAGGGAGAACCTAATTCCACTCTACAAATCATCCAGAAATTTAACCTGTCTATGAGGGAGGTATTTAAGGTTTATCAATTAAGGCATCTCCTAGTTCAGAAACATGGGGCTGATAGGACTATTGTACCTGGTACAGATTTTTGGGCAGACCTTAAACCCCTAGTTGGATCCCCTCATGCTGTTTCAAAGATTTATCAAGTTCTATTTCAACAGGCTTTTTCTGAAAATCTAGCTCCTTCAGCATACTGGGCTAAGGTCTTTCCAAATGCTAGTTTAGAATGGAAGCATATATGGGGCAATTGTCATAAATATATTAGACAGAACCATCTTAGATTAACCCAATTTAAAATCTTACATAATATATATTACACGCCCCAAAAGTTAATGGATATGAAGATCATGCAAGAGCTTGGGTGTTATAGATGTGGCTTAAAGGAAGGTGACTTGCTCCATGTCTTCTGGCATTGTTCAAAAGTTGCTCCATTATGGAGAGAAATCAAAGACAGGGCAATCCAATGCTTGGTATTGGCGAGATGTTCATGCCTGAGGTTTGTTTATTAGGAGATCTATCAGATTTTCCGGTGAAACTGAGGAAATATCATATAACCCTAATCTCCATTATTGTGAAGAGACTAGTTCTTAAACATTGGAAGGATTCTACCATACTCACTTACTCAGAATGGCTATCAGATTTACTTGCGAGCCTCAGGATTGAAAGGACGATAGTGATCCTTCATAACCAATTGCCTCTTTTTGATAAGATTTGGTCCCCGTTAGAAATTGCTTACTCTTAACAGTAAAAGGGATAGATACCATGCCTATCAGATCAAAAGATAGTGCCTTGTGTGGAGGGGGGGTTTAAATGGTGGGTGGTTTGGTTTGGGGGGGTGGTAGGGTGGGGTTGCAGAGGCTTACGTTATGATTAGGGTTTTCTATTCGTTGTATATTTAACAATGTTTACCGTTACTATATGGTGATTTGCATTGTAAGTCTCTGTACCCTGGCTGGTCTTAAAACTTAATAAAAAGTGAATAGCAAAAAAAAAACAAGGTTAAATGGGAATGTCTCAGGAGGCAGTGTCCCTACACCCCTCACTACAGAGTATTGCATAGTTTTGGGGGACAAAGTCTCCCAAGCCTCCCCTTGCCACCTGATTCCCCACCCCCTTCCAATACTGTAGTACAACAACTACAATTACTGATAATTGAACTTCTGATGACATCGCAAATGTCATCAGATGAGACTTCATTAAGATGCTAAAATCTCGTCCACCATTTTGAGTCCCTTAGAAACTGCACCCAAGCATTCTTTAGTTACTAGAAAGCCTAGGTCCTTTTCCATTGTTGTTTCCTTTATAACCTTGCCCAGGAGTGTATACAGTGCTTTGTTTTATTCTTCTGGCCCTTGCTCATGACTTGCTCATCTCCTCCAGTCCCTTGGATGCAACCAGTTTTGCTCTGAGAATTAGGTCATATTATGTTCTTTCCACTTATCAAAACTCTATCCTTGGTAACTATCATTGTGTCTAACCTACTAGTCTCACCACCTTGGAATTCATTTCTGCTGTGGGTTATAGACCCTGTACTTTCTGTTGTGAACACTGATCTAAAGTAATAATGTAATGTTTACTTTTTTGTATCCTCCTCAGGTTTATCCCATCTTTGTTTATACTCTTGTGGGAAGGAGTGCATTTTCAAAACTGTCATATATGTCCATCCACTAGTGGAAAAATGGAAATGCATCCAAACTGTTAAGGTCTGACAGTGCTTATATTTCATGTCCAAAAAACACTGCAACTACTGGAGAAAAAGCTGCAAATCACAATTGTGATTGAAAGTAGCAGCAGAGCTGCTTTGGCAAAATTAGGTTGCTGCAGATGAAGGCATAGCCTACATCTGTGCCCGCATTCAGCCGCTTGAAAATTTTCACCTAATGTATATGTTTTCTTTGGTATTTCCTTCTCCAATATATACCTATTGAAGGTCTTACCATTTTATTTACTCCATCTGCTATTCTTGTTTCTGTGCTTGCTTTTGTCCTCTTTATGATGTTCTTGCCACTAACCAGATTTTTTTCTATGTGGCAATGATGATCTCATTTCCCCCTCTCTTATATAGCTTAAATGTCTTTCTATTGTACCTTACTGCCTAACTCTCTTGCTTGTTGAATCAAAATGTTTTTTTCTACTTTTTTGGCCTTTTACACAAGATTGTAAGGCTTCTGATATTGCATTTATTTTGGCCACTTATTCTCTGCCTTTCTGTTGTGTAAAGGTCTTCCAGCTGCTTACCCATTATAGTTTTCATGTTATTGCAATATTCATGCCTAATGTCAGGGACCATAGCACTGGAATCATTCTGATCAGTCCCCAGCACTGCATTGAATTTGTTGTTGTCAGGGTCAGTCATGCCTTATAGTTTTACATTAGTAATGGTCCTGATAATATCATCGTTGCACAAAAGCAGGATTATTATTTTTCCTCTGGTGAGATTGTGCAACCATTATGTGAAGAAATTTTCCTGCTTCATTTTTAGAAACCTCTGACATTTTGTGGCTGACTGATGCATTTCCCTGATGCACAAATGAGATCTGGGAATTACTTCCTCATAGATGAGATACATGTTGCACTATCACAAACATATTTGTTCTGAAAAGTAAAGGTAATAAAATAATGTAATCCTTGAACTAATCCTTGAAGTACTGTAATAAGTCTTTTACATTTTAAAAGAATTAGTGTAACAGCTTTCATTTCCTGGGTCCCTTGTTATTTTTCACTGCAATCTGCTCTTAGTAATACATTTTTTTTTTTTTTTTTGCCATTAACTCTTTATTACATTTTTCGTTACAGGAATATGATCCGACAAATTCGAGTACAGACACAAAATAATATGTACATATACATGTCCATACATAAAGTAAAACAAACCCTGTAACATACTGCCCCAACCCCACCACCCAATCCCATCCCCCCCCCTGACCCTCCCAGCACAAGTCCAATGAGGTGGCATACCATCAAACCGTAGTAAATCTACACTCTCCTAAAGAGAATAGAGAGCATAAAAGGGACCCCAAATCCTCATCGAACCTGGAAAGCTTATTCTGGAGGATAGCTGATATTTCTTCCACCCTCAAACTGGCTAATAATTCCTCCAGCCATTCCGCATAGCTGAGCACAACAGAATCCTTCCAGTGTCTGAGAACAATTCTCTTAAGCGTGGCAGCAATCAGGACTATATGGAACCTCCTATTCTTGACGGCAATATGAGAGACATCTCCCAGTAAACATATTTCCGGAGTAAAGAGGTCCCCGAGTCCCAATAACGGATTCGCCCTGCTTTTAATTTCTGCCCACAAGGAGGTTACCTTAGGACAATGCCAGAAAATATGCATCAAGTCCCCAACCCCAGCTTGACACCTGTAACATGTGGAATTTGTAGCAATTTTCAACCTAACCAATTTTTGTGGGGAATAATAAATATTGTGAAGAATTTTGAACTGCATCAACCTTAACCGATCCTGCAAGAAGAATTTATGACAGTTCGTCCATAAAGCCTTCCAGGTGAGCGCAGAATCAGGAAAGACTGAAGCCCAATATGAACCTTGAACTGAATTTGGAGAAAACGCCCATTCAAATAACACTGAGTATATTTTGGAAATTGCGTGCGATAGACCCACCAGCGGCCCCAATACATCATAAAAGTCCAACCTAGGACTCTGAATTGCCCCACTACCCATCTTGGCAACCAAAAGGTGCCTAATCTGATATACCTTAAAAACTGCCGTAGTAGGCATCTCAAATTTGTTCAGAATCTCAACAGAGGAGAATATCTCCCCATCGGGCAAAAGAAAGTCTTTCACACAGCACTCCCCAGGTAAGGGCAGCCACGCTGGACTAAGAATTTTATTACTTATTACAAAACGTGGATTACCCCAAATTGACTGGACCCAATCATTAATGTGATCATATTTCAAAAAGCAACAAAGTTGGGAATGGGCTCTCACAGAAATCCCAATTGGAGAACTGCGCAACTGGAGGGGCAACAATTTCGGAGTAAGGTGAAGCAAAGCCTCAGGCCTCAAACCATATTTCCGAGTCAGGGCCAATTCAATTTGTAGCCAAAGCGGCATATAGGAATGCTGTACTGAAGCATCTCTACCCTTCACCCACCTCAGATACTTGCTGGCATGGGCTGCCCAAAAATAAAGGGCAAAATGTGGAGGCCTTAATCCCCCCAGTAATTTGGGCACTGCCAACTTTTGATAGGCCATACGAGACTTCTTATAACCCCACACAAAATTAGCTATCATATTATGTAACTTCCTGAACCAGGCAAGTGGTATCCAAATATTCAACATACTCAGAGGGTAAAACAATCTAGGAAAAACGTTCATTTTAACTAAATTAATCCTCCCCATAAGGAAATTGGCAACTTCGCCCACCTTTCTAGATCCAACTCAATGGCACACACCAAGGGATCTAAATTCAACTGAAATATCTTAGTCCTGCATCTTGTTAGATTCAGACCAAGATATCTTATAAAATCCTACTTCCAGGACAGACCCAATTCCGCTACCTCCTGCTTAAAAACATTTTTATTAAGGGGGAAATACAACTGACTTGTCTAAATTTAACCTATAATTAGCCAGTTTGCTAAACACCCAAATAACCTCAAGGAGAGCAGGAATGGAGACCCTTGGGTTAGAGACGTAAATCAACAAGTCATCTGCATATGCAGTTATTTTCACAGTATAGTCCAGAATTCTAATACCCTCAATTTCTTGTTTATGTATAATTGTCATGATGAGAGGTTCTAGGTATAGATTAAAAAGGATAGGGGACAAGGGACATCCTTGTCTAGTGCCAACATAAAGATTAAAGGGGTCCGAGGTGGCACCATTACAACTAACCCTCGCAGTAGGGTTTGAATAAAGGGGAACTAATCCATTTTAGAAAAGGCTCAGGAAACCCAAATTTCCCCATCGTAGTTAGCAGAAACCCCCAGTGAACCCTATCGAAAGCCTTCTCGGCATCTAAAGACAGCAGGGCCATAGTGGTGCCACTACCCTCAGACACCGAGAAGGCATGAGCCAGGGTTCGCAGGTGATCAGCGGATGACCTGTCCCTCATAAAACCAACTTGCTCTGGGCCAATGAGTCCGGGTAAAACCCGACTGACACGTTCTGCCAACAACTTGGCCAAAATCTTAATATCATAATTAAGCAGGGATATAGGCCTATAACTAGATGGTTGTTCCGGAGGTTTATCCTGCTTGGGAATTAAGACAATAAGTGCCTCAAATAAAGATTGATCCTGCACCTGATGACATAAAATGTGTCTAAATAAACTGAGAAGCAAAGGGGATAGTAACTTAGAAAACTTTTTATAAAAATTAGACGAAAACCCATCCGGCCCAGGAGTTCTATCCAAAGGGAGACTCTGAATAACCAATTCAATCTCACCCTGAGTGATGTCAGCCATTAACTGCGCCTGTTGGAATTCAGACAACAAAGGGAGATCCAACCCCTCAAGAAAGGCAAGCATCTCCTTCTCAGTGGGGGAGTTATCCATTTTACTATACAGAGATTTAAAGTAACATCTAAATTCTTGCACTATCTCCCCAGGGGTGGTTTTAACCTGGCCATCTGCCTTAGATAGAATCCCTGGAATTATATGAGATGATTTCAGTTGTTTAACTCTCCTAGCCAGGAGTGTACCCGCCTTTTCACCCTGATCAAGGTAACTAGTCTTGGTCTTGATTAATGCCAATTCTGCCTGCTCTCCCAGCAACTTTAAATAAAGATCCCTCAGCCTAACCAGTTTCAGCTTCTCATCCTCAGCAGACTGAGAGGACATAGTAGCTTCCTTACTTCTTATTCGGTTCAGCAACTTGGATAGAATTTGTACCCTCTCCTTCTTCCTTTTGGATGCCTGACCTATTAATATGCCTCTTATAAATGCTTTAAACGCACCCTTAAACAACATCAGGCAATATTATCCCTACATTATTAGCTATAAATTCTTCTATTTGCATGGAAATAAACTCCACTATTTTGGGACTGCAGCATCTGATTATTAATCCTCCACCTACTGCCCCTCTTAGGAAGAGTAGAAAAAGAGATTGATGCCACTACCACTGCATGATCGGAAAGCAGCCCCAGCATAATCTCAGACTCCAGCACTCTGGGAAGAAGAGTACCAGAAAATAACAGGTAATCTATACGAGATGCTGAACCATGAACTGCAGAAGTAAACGTATATTCCCTAGCTTTCGGGTGAACAACTCTCCATACGTCCACTAAGCCAGTCTGGTCCAACAACTCCCTAGGGCCCGCTGAGCTGGAGAAAAAAACTGCAATATTTCTCCTAGTCCTATCCATCAGTGGGTCCAATACAAGGTTCAAATCCCCCCTAGAATCATGGGAATCTGCACAAAGGGGGTCAGGATTTCCAGAAGCTTAACAAAAACCCTGAGAATCCAATTGGGACCATAAATAGACCCAAGAGTACCTCCACATTCTAGCCTCACCCTAACAAACACATATCTGCCTCACCATCCTGAATGACCTGAAGCGGTGCAAAGGGCACAGACCCACGCAGAAGCATCATCACACCTCTGCTCTGCGTTACCTCATGAGGAAAAACTGACCCCATCTGCAGACGCCTTATAGAGTTACACTCTGTTTGAAGTAAGTGCTTTCCTGCAGGAACACAATGTCTGCCCTTAGTACCTCTAAGTGCTTTAAAATACTGTACTGCTTAACCTTCTGACGTGCTCCTTTATGTTCCAGGTTACAACTTTAAAGACCCACACAGTGCCATTATCCAGAATCTCTAACTCAGACCGTGGTATGCTCCCATTTAAACGGTACACCCATTACCCAAATTAAGGACTTGTGCATGATTTATCCCCCTCGACAATCCCCTATAACCACTATAATATCCGATTAACATTAACCCCCACTATCCTCCCTCCCCCCATCCACACGGCCCTTGATGACAGCTTGCATCACTGTATCCTCCTCACTGCCCCCCACACAAACCACTGATAATCATAACAGTCAACATTAATTTCCCTGCAAGAAGACACCCAACAGCAACAACTTCCCCATCTCACAATCCCCCATCATCAACACTTAATATCTATTAACACTTCTCAAACACAGTGATAAAGGGAATAAACTAAATAATACATATTCCTTATATTCCACCCAGCCTCATATAACCTAGAGGCAAACACAAGCGACCACCCCAAAACAGTATCTGACCCCCTGCCCCCACACAGGCTTTAGTCCATGTAACAGTCCGCCGGCAGACATGAAGCCAATTGGCTTAACAGTCCATCCACTGGTATGCGAGCCGGAACCATTACTTCCCCCTTACCAATCCCAGGGATCAACCAATGTCCAGATTACACAGAGAACCAAATGCGGGTTACAAATCCCCTGACCGCTGCAGGACATCGGGATCTGCACTGTGTGAAGGAGTCACCACTGGGGGGGGATCCCCGGAAAATGAAACCCACATCCTTTCAGTCCCAAATTAGAAGGGCTATCCACCAGGACCTCTAATGCGCAGTAACCACCAAGCGAAATCCAACACACAAAACTAAGAAAACTTTCCTTTTGTCCCAGAAATAAATAAATCAAAGGGAACTCATCCTCTATTTATGTTGAAAAGGGTAGGAAACGCGATCTGAAGCGTGGCTAAGGCTTTGTCTGGGTCGATCAAACCTTTTCCAAGATTCGATATGTAGACATGCAGCACATGAGATATCACCATTTGAATTTAATCCTGCAGCAATAATTTTTGACACGAAGGGTGAAGCTTCTCTCCTCACCCGAACCAGCAGCAAGTCCTGGGTGATCCTTATATCAACCCCTCCCATTTCACAGCTTTAGCTTCCTTGACCTTCTGTAGAAAACTTTGTTTCTCTAGAAATTCAGGAATTTTGCCATAAAATCTGGACGGTGCCCCCTCTGTGGAATAGGGCGGAGGCTCGATCGCCCTTTCTATATTATAACACTGGCCAAAGGGTGAGGGACCAGCGATCTTCTCCACAAATTTTTGAAAAAACTTAACTGGCTCGCTTCCTCTTTTTTTTCAGGCAGGCCAATCACCACTACATTGTTCCTCCGACTCCTTCCCTCGAGATCCTCCACTTTGGCTTCAAGGGTGGCAAAGCGCTGCCTTAACTTGACCAGCTCAGGGTCGAACCTCTCCACCTGGTCTTCCACCAATCTAACCCGAGCCTCATTATCGGACACTCTCCTGCTCAAATCCTCCAAGGTGGATGTAATCGATTTAATTTCTGTGGCCATTTCCACCATTTCGGCCTTAAAAGGCCTAAATTCCTCGAGAAACTTAGCTATCGTTAATGGGTCTTCCCCCTCACTGCTCAGGTAATTAAGCTGGGATGGCTGTGTCTGCGAAGCCCGTGGCTTCTTCGAGGCCTTTTCGGGGGTTGCCGGAGGGGTGTGCTTCGCTGCTGCCTAGGCATCTCCTCGTCCATCTGAACACCAACCAGACTTCTTGAGGTTACCGGTCCACAACTAACCCCTTAAAAGATGCCAAAATACAACCACAGATCCCAGGAGAAAGATAAATAGACAGGGTTTGTGCAGAGTGGGCAGAAAGCACAGCTAGCAAGAGCACTGCATCACGTGACTCCCCATACATTTTTACCTATGATGTCACATACTAGTACTTATTAAAATATGGAAAGGGTCTACAAATAGTTTACTTTTACATGCTTTGTGTGTAATGTTTTCATAAATCTCTCATGCTTTTATCTTGAGATTAATCAACATCACACACCTCGGGTGGTAAAATAAAATCATATCCCCACCCATATGTTATTTCCTATTTTACTACTGCCATACTTAACTTTACTGTGGCTAGAAATGAGGAGGAAGGGAGGGAATGAGGGTTGAGGGACCACTGAAAATAGTTGGGGTTGTATAGGAGTGTGGGTAAACATGCTACATGGGTGGGGGAATAGTATTCTTTTTGTCCCTTTAAAAAGCTAAAAAAAGACATCACAAAGTGGTACATAAACTCTAAAGTGCCATGTTTGTTGGGCAAAGTGCTATGTACAGCATAACAGCACTTTGTTGGCCATGTTCCACTTAGTGAAGTCTTGTGAAAACTTGGTGCACTTAGTGCCTACATTACCCTGTGAAGAACTATGCAAAGTGGCATCTGCACTATATAAATCAAAATTTCCTGAATTCCCACATGTCTGTTGATGACACTATGTACCACTGATAATATTGTTAAGGAAGCCACAGCAGTGGATAGCAAATAAAAATGGTAAAACATAAAATTGAATGGGACAGTGGTTGCGATGTCACTCGCAGCACCAGTGTACCAGGTTCAGGAAATGTCATCACTCACTGGCCTGCTGGGATGGCAGACAGTGCATCCTACAGCATGCTCTTCTCTAGAGAGAGAGGGTAGCAAGCTCTGTTGCAACCCACCATCTTGGTGGCCATAGATGATGGCACTTTCAAAGCTTAGATGGGAAGGATGACATCTCTAGGGCCAGGACATGAAAATGCTTTGTGGGCATGTGTGCTCACTGGCAACTTGCATGATGGCATCCAGGAGAAAACCAAAAGAGGAAAAGCCCTGTACAGGTAGTGTATATAATGATGATGCTGGCAACTCAGACTCTGCTGGTCACTCTACCCCACACATATTAGATGGATCAGATAAGAGCCACTGTCTCACACCCTGATGGGGCCCAACAGGGATGCAGGAGCTGCACTGTTGATGCCCTGGAGGTAAAGACAGGTTAGAGTCATAGACAAGAAGGATGAGGACAGGGGCATATACATACATTCATTGCAAGAAACTATATTAATTCAGATTAAGGTTGGCACCACATAAAACACAAAACTCCACAAAGTCTGGGATATGCTGTTACAGTTTTCAATCCAATGTCCACAACTTTGGAAATGTGCTAAGGTATAAGGGGTTGTCAAAGACAACTCCCACCCCTTCTACTACCATCATTACTTAAGGCCAAGCTACAGGCATAGGACCGTGTATCAATAAGGGGATTCCTCATGAGGCTATGGGACATGAAAGTGGGGAATCAGAGTTGTAATTTACACATTTTGACTATTTTGTCCCTGTATGAGGTGCCATACAATTGATGTCCAGCCCATACTTTAGTCTGGGCACTTTCACCATTCCTTGGGCAAAAATATGGGATGCACATGTTCCAATTAGGTAAAATGCACCAGTTACGATTTTTATTAATAGCTTACACATTTGTTATTTGCACTTTATCTAGTTGATCATGTGACCCTCCACCTGCCATTATTATTCCAGAGTCCCTTGTGGCAAGCCTCTTGATGACACAACTGATGGGCTCAGCCATGGGGGACTCTTATGTAGCAGTATAGTTATAAGGCAATAACAAAAGGTATACCCTGAAAGTTTGCACTTCTAACCCTGGTTCTGATTGGCCATGGAAAGTGTTTTCCTCAGTCAATTGGTGCCGGAATTACAAGTGCAAACATGCACTGTATATCTCTGGTTATTTTCTGATAACTGTACTGGTATATAAGAGTCCCGTGGCTGTGACCATCAGCCACATCATTAAAGGGTTAGCCGCAGGGGACTCGAGTAATAATGGTGGGCAGAGGGTCACATGATCAATCAGATAACATGCAAACAACAGATGTGTAAGTTATTTATAAACATCCTAACTGGCTTATTTTACTTAATTGGGACCCATAGGTCCTGCATTTTTGCTGGGGGTAATTGGCGACAGTTCTCCTTTCAGTAATGAGGGTAGAGGAGGGGTTGAATTAGGGTTGACAACTCTAATAGCTCATTTTTAAACTATGTAGCAATTGAGTTTTGTGTGGTAGCAACCCTACTCTGCATTCAAATATTTTTTTTTCCAATGAATTTCCTTAGTTTTTGAGAACATAGACTGGTAACTTGCTTAGCCCAGGTCCCTTGAGCCCTTGCATCATGATGAGGTGGCTCCTAATTTCTTTTGCAAAGGGCCCTTTGGTCCCTAAAAGAAACAAGATGCCTTATAATATAATATTTGTTTGTGCAGTGTACCTTCTACTTTAATATTGAAATAATTGTTTGTGCAGTGAAACACATGGGTTTTACCTTTATTTTTTACACTGCTGTAAAAAGAATTCAATAGAATGCTGGTATTGTGATATCTGAAAATACAAACTGCATAGAAGCCCAATGTATTCAATTGAGAAACTAAAATTATGCATCTATCTTTTTGAATAGAAATTGATAATTCTTTCAGAAACAGACTTTGCCTTTTATATGTTTGTACTATTGTCCATCTCTATGATTTTGGATTTTTTAAAGCACTAATTGGCTTCTCTTTTCTTCTACACAAGCATAATCTGCTTAGGAAGAAAATGTTATCATTGAAATCATAACTAGAGGAGGGTGAAATTAGTAAATTCAGAATTTGTGGAATTTTCATGAAATTCTTTGAATTTTGTGAAATTTCATGAAGTTTTGGGGAATTTTCCTAAATTTGTTAATTGGCCATGATGCAGTCCATGTTAAAGCTAGGGATCTGAAATTAGGCATGCATATTGTCTGGTACAATCCCCAAACGCTTGCTATGTGTCATGACATTTGGATAAAGGTTGGGGAAGGTATAGTGACTCACAGTCTAGCAATTCAGTATTCATGTGAAAATATCTGAAAATATTTCTATGCTTACAACATAGCACCTTTGGAGCTAAATAATAGAAAACTTAGATGCTTGCTTTCTGGGAAGATTCATAGAAACTGATAAATGGAGATTATAAGGTTTAGCTATGGCCTGTCTCACAACATGACTTCCAGGGTCTCACTTCTGAACCAAGGTCGTCAGCATGACAGCATGACGTTATGATGCTGGACCATGGTGGTTGCCTTAAAGGTTAATATTTAGGGGCAATGAACCTAACAACATTGGTGACATTCTGTTCTCTACCATTAAACATATGGGGCTTAAATTCAGCAGTTCATGTAATTGTAAAATGTAATTTTAAGATTTCTGAACTTTCAGAGGCTTTAATTCAGTCACCTTAAATGCTAGAGATCTGAAACTTTGCCATTATATGCATTGTTAAGGGGAATTTCACCACACCAAATCTGGTGAAATATGCCAAAACACTTTTAGTTTATGTAGTTGTTAACTGTAATTTTAAAATTTCTGAAAGTTTGGAGGCTTATACAGTAACTCAGTCACTTTTAAAGTTAGAGATCTGCAACTTGGTAAACTTCAATCAATCAATAAATCAATCAATCTTTATTTAACCAGGTGGAACATCATTGAGAAAAACTCATTTACAAGATGGGCCTGGACAATTGCATATATGAATACAAGGGATGAAATATTTACAGGACTAAGTAAATACAGGAAAAACATACAATAATACAATCAATGCATGGATATTCTAACTGAAAATTCAGTTAATTAATAAAAAAAAAATACAGCAACAGGAGCCAACACAAGCCTATGTACAATAGCTGTTAGGGAAGGCACAGGCAGTAGGATGGAGCAGAAAGGAAACCGTAAGGAGCCAAGGGATAAGGGGACAGCAAGGAGCCAGAAACTTGGGGAAGGGGATAAATTGGGGGTGGATGCATAGCTTGAGGTAGAAAAAAGTACAAGTAAAAGGTGAAGAGTACAGCCAGAGAAGCGTTGTCTGAGTCTTAGGATAATTGCTGGTTAAGTGCAGTCAGCAAATGCAGCTACAAGTTTCCTTGAATGAACATTGGTACAGAGATTTAAAGAAACTCAGTTTCACTGGGATTGATAACTTTAAAGTTTTCTCTATAGTGTTCCCAGTGGCTTCGAAAAGCGTGACTAATTGCCGATTTCCCATGCCTGGTTCTCAACTTAGGGATTTGGGGTGAGATGATGGGCTTCTCAATGTATAGTTTCCAGCACTGCAGGTGGGCAGGCAGCTTACAATATATTACAGGAGCTTGTTGATGATGGATCTGTAGGTCCAAAGCACTGCATTTTTTTGATGTCTGAAGCTGACCGAGCTCCACCCTATTTTAGTATAAAGTTCACAGTGGTGAGTGGAGTATGGTAAGTCAGTAATAAATCTAATGGCACAATGATAGAGAGTATCAGCTTAGAGAGGGCAAAGTTAGGGCCTTGGTCATATAGAAAATCAGCATACTCCAGAAGGGGCATGAATATGGTCATAACCAGCCTAATTTTTCCTTCCAGTGTGAGTAGATTTTTTATTCAAAAGTAGAGTCCAAGTCTCTGTTAAAATGTTTTAGTGAGCTCATGAATGTCATCAATGAAGGACAATATTTGATCTATCCGCATTCCAGGTACTTAAATTTCTCTATGAAGTTTGGGTATGGAGATTGCTGATTTGGGGGTGGAACCAGTCAGCTGGTCTGATCATCATACCATAAGGTTCAGCTTTAGGGTTCCCCTTAATAGGTCTGCCCCTACAGAGATGGTTCAGTACTGCCCTTTAAGGGGCATTAACCCTAGTGACCTACTGGCAGTACTGGACCTATCAGGCTAGTCGGGTGAATGCATGAGTCCAAATGATCTCATACTAGCCTATAATAAGGACTGTGGGAGATGCTCTGGACAAGATTGCTCCTGTTCATGTTTGGCCTCTCACCCTTCACCCAAAGGGCCCTTGGTTTGATGGCTCCTTGAAGGAGTTAAGGTGAGTTGGCCAAAGGATGGAGAGAGCTTGGCGGAAGTCCAGCCATGATGCTGACAGACTTAGGTTGATGGCACATTATGATGGCTATCAATCAGAAATCACCTTTAAGAAGGCAGAGTTCCTGTCCAGGGAGATTTCTGCCACACAGAATCGACCAGCTCAGCTCTTCCGACTGTTGACAGATTGTGCAATCCAATCTGTCTCCAGCCCAGAAAAGCTTTTTCTCAGTGGAGATGTGAGGAGTTTGCTCAATTTTTTGCAGATAAGGTTGCCAGCATCAGGTCTGGCATTGGTCTAACCTCTCCTATGAGGGATTGTAGTGGTCAAAAGGAAGTGGCATGTACTCAGTCTGTCTGGTCAGATTTCCGCTGGCTGGAGTTCACTGACATTGTGAAGATCATCCAAACATTGCACCCAACCAGTTGTAGTTTGGATCCAGGTCCTACACCCCTTTTAGTGGGATGTGTAGATGTTATCTGCCCGATCCTTGCTGACATTTTCTGGAAGTCTTTGGGGGGGTCTTTCCTGACTCCCTCAAGGAGGCCGTCATTCAACCACTCCTTAAAAAAACCCTCCTTGGATCCAGACTGTCTAGCCAACTACCGGCCTATCTGTAACCTGCCATTTGTTGGTAAAGTTATTGAAAAGGCGATTGCGTTGCAATTGGATGATCATCTTACAACTCACAATGTCTATGATGCTCTCCAGTCTGGTTTTAGGAAGAAGCAGCACATGGAGATTACCCTTGTTCAGGTATTGAATGACCTCCTAATGGCTAGAGATCAAAGGCATGTACCATTCTGGTCCTTCTTGATCTCTCTGCTGCATTTGACACTGTAGACCATGGTGTGCTGTTGGAGCACCTGCTGCTGTTTTGTGGGCTGTCATGTACAGTCCTTAAATGGTTCCATTCTTATCTCATGGGCAGGTCTCAAAGAGTTGCCACTGGTATTTATTCCTCTGGTGCTCACTCCCTGCCTTGTGGGGTACTGCAGGGTTCCATTCTAGCCCCCATGTTGTTTGCAGAGTATATGCTGCCATTGGGAGATATCAGCAGGCGATACAGTCTGGGTTTTCACTGCTATCCAGACAATACTCAGCTGTATATGTCCTTTCTGCCCAGAAAGGATGATGCACTCCCCATGCTAAATAACTGCCTTACTGAGATCAGATTTTGGATGAGTTCCAGCTAGCTAAGACTGAATCCAGATAAGACTGAAGTGCTGGTAGTGGACCAGGTCATCCAGGGGTGGGTTTGGGGGCTGGTTAACCAACAGGCTTATTACTTGGTGGTATGTCTCTCACTACTTCAGATCAGGTGTATAACCTGGGCGTTATTTTTGATGATGGTCTGACCCTAAAATCTCAGGTGTCAACTGTTGTCAATCCTCTTTTACCATCTGAGGAATATTGCCCAGGTGAAACATCTGGTTTCTCCAGATGATCTTCCAACACTGGTCCATGCCTTTGTCACTACCCATCTTGATTACTGCAATTCCCTCTACCTAGGGCTACCAGGGGTTGATATATCCACTGTCTGCAGCTGGTGCAGAATGCGGTGGCCAGGCTTTTGTCTGGGACTTCTAGAACCAGTAATATTACGCCTGTGCTCTGCAAGCTGCACTGGCTGCCTGTTTAGTGGCGGATCACCTTTAAGATTGGCTTGCTAACCTTTAAAGCCCTACATGATCAGGGACCCGGTTACCTGCAAGATCTCCTGGTACCCTACCACCCCATCCATCCTCTCCGTTCCATCAACAGAGATTGCTGGAGATTCCTAGGGTATGATTGAAGACATCTGGATCTTGTGCCTTCGTTTCTTCAGTGCCAACCCTGTGGAATTCTCTACCTCATTGGCTGAGAGAATGCCCTACTGTTGACAGATTTAAAATTGAGTTAAAAACGTATTTATTTAGCTTAGCTTTCCCTAGTCATGGATGATCAGTTTTAATGTTCTTGTTTTAAACTTTTATTTTTATGTATTTGGTTTTATGTACAGTGCCTTGGTTTTGAAAGGCGCTATAAAAATAAAGTTGATTTGATTTGATTTGAATTCCACAGACTTACTCAGAATTGTAGATACATGGGGAATTGATCCAAGGAAACTATGCTTAGTTGCCTAGGTGGAAGGGGCAAGTAGCATGGCCTTAGTTTTTTTTAGCATTTAAGAGGAGCTTTAACTGTAGTAAATATTTCTGTTGGTGGTCAAAGTCTACTTGAATGTCTCCACAGGCTAGTTCTGGAGTAGGCCTGGCAATGTATAGTACAGTATCATCAGCAAACAGGTGGATATTTGCTGAAATTATTCCATTATTAATGTTGTTGGATGAGGACTCAAGTTTAGTATGGAAGTAATTAGCTTTCTCAGTCCTAATTAGCTTAGTGCACTGGTTTCTAATGCTTTAAAGGCTGCCCAGTCAGCTGGCTGTTTAGATTTTCTTGCCTTTTTGCATAAGGCATCCCTGTTTAGCAATGCAGATTTAAGGCTAGCCATGAACCAAGGGCAGAACTTCTTTTTGATGTGCATTTTAATCAGTGGTGCATGTCTGTCTATGGCATCAAGAACTATGGTTTAGAAAATCTCAAAAGCTTTAGCTACTCTATTGGCCAGGTAGAAATCTTTCCATTTTGTGAATTGAAGGTTAGTGAGGAAGGCGTTAGGATCAAAGTTCAGACGACACCTCTTGAAGATGTACCTTGAAGTAGATATTATTTTAGGGGCAGATCTCACACAGGCAATGGCACAATGATCACTAAGGTCATTAAAAAGAGCACCAGAGTGAAAGATAAGGTGTTATCTATTCACTAAGATTAGATCAAGCAGTGTACTGCTTTCCAGGTTTCTATGATTGGGACGGGTGGGTTCTTGGATAAGCTGAATAAGCCAAAATGTATCACAGACTTCCTTTAGAGGGTTAGAGGTGGCTGATGACCAATCCATGTTGAGATCACCCATAATAATTAGTTCTGAAGACAATGTAGGTAAGATCTCATTCAGGTAGTTCAGTATTTTATGCCCTGCAGAGGGAGGCCTGTAACATCCAAGCATGTGAAGAGAGGCAGTCTGAGAGAGTTAAACTTTAACAGTAGTGCTTTCAAATTCATTGGGCAGTGAGGTGGAATCAACTAGAGATGTCGTAAATTTGTCTGCTATGTAAATGACTACACCCCCCCACCCCAGTTAGTCTGTCAACCCTATAGATATTATAGGATGGATTATTAACCTCATGGTCCTGGAGAGAGAGGGTGTCAGCCATGATTCAGTGACCACCAGGACATCTGGTTATGAGTGGCACATCCATGTTTGTATGGCATCAAAATGCTTTAGCAAGCTATGTGCATTTATATGTAAGAAACCCATAACCCTTAGATTTGCCAGACCTGATGGAGCTGAAATAGGTAGAATAAGGCCAGGATTTAATTCAATATTGCCTGCACAAATAAGTAGCAAAAGTAGAATTTTTTTGATGGCATTTAAGAGTAACCTTAGGAGGCACTTCCTTCTCCTTTTGTGTGTACCAATATGAGATGGAGACTGTGGCACACAAGGCCCAAACAGGCTCAGTGAGGTGGATAACAACACCTTTACAGCGATATTGTAATTGGGCATGATATGGTGTGAGGGAATAACTTGATCGGTGGAGCCTCTTCAGTAGGTTGTTCTGGTGCCTTACAGTGCAAAGTGATTGTTGTTATCAATAAAGGGTAATGTAATAGGCATGAAATGCTCAGGGCAGGGTGCATGTAAAACTGCGCTTGTCTGAGTAACTGCAGTAAGTGGAGCAAGGCATGGAAGCAGAGAGCAAAAGAGCATACCTACTTGATATAAATGGGTTGAAGCTATGCAAGACATTTTAGGAGTCAGTGTCAAAAGGAACCCTCCCTAATATCTGGTTACAAGATACAGTCCCAGCAGAAGAGCAGAATCTGATCCACAGGAGTGGAGTCCAATTAGGAATGCAGAGGTATCCTAATGATGATGGACAAAGCAGGGAAAAGAATAGGCCATCTTGATAACGATCAGGAGAGCAGGGTCCAACAAGAATGCTGCAGAAGGGAAATAAACAGTCAGCAGGAGGAAGGTAGAGGTGCAGCTAGTAGCAGCACAAGGAAATATTTTGACAGGCTTTAGTCCTGAAGAGTGGTTATAGCATTGATTAGGAGGAGCTTGTCAACAGCAGAGGGGTATTAACAAGATGGTGAGAGGCTATGAAAGCAGAGGGATATAGCAGGCCAATAAGGGAATAGGGGAGGGACTGAGAGATGGGCTTAGGTGGATTTAATAGAGGTTGGGGCCAGAGAGGGGGGACAAATTACAGGGTTAGAGGATACCCAGGGAAGAGAATTTGTCGAAGCAGCTGAAGACTTACCTGCCTGGAGACCAAGTTTCAGTTTTTGAAAGGCTTAAGGCACTAACCAATGGCAAGGCTGGATTTTGTGAGTGGACCAATCAGACAGTCTTTGTCTGCTCATAGAGCCAATGGGAGGAAAAGCCAAAGCCAGGGCTCAGACCATCACTGTATCCCAGAGAGGAGCCTACCTTGCAGGCTGGAGTGCCGGTGGGGATGGAGGCTTGAGAGGTGCCGTGTCCTGAGGTGGCCAGGGAGCCACTTCTGGCCCCAGAAGTGCTCACTTAGGGAAACAATTTCTTGTGGGCTGGAGTGCGAGTGGGAACAATGGCTGGAGAGGCACCATGTCCTGAGGTGACTGGGAGCTGCTACTGGCCCCAGAATCACCCACTCGGTGAAGATGTCTTGCGATCTGGAGTGCCAGTGGGGATGGTGGCTGGATACGTGGCATGTCCCAAGGTGGCCAGGGAGCCACTTCTGGCTCCAGAAGCACCCGCTCAGGGTGAAGATTTCTTGCAAGCTGGAGTGCCGGTGGGGATGGCAACTGGACAGGTGCCACTTTCTGAGGTGGCCAGGGAGCTGCTTCTGGCCCCAGAAGTGCCTGCTCAGGGTGATGATTTCTTGTGGGCTGGAGTGCCAGTGGGGACAGCGGCTGTAGAGGTGCTTCATCCCGAGATTCCTTGGGAGCTGCTTCTGGCCCTAGAAGTGCCCACTCAGGGTGAAGGTTTCTTGTGAGCTGGAGTGCTGGTGGGGCTGGTGGCTTTAGAGGCGCTGCATCCTGAGGTGGCTGGGGAGTTGCTTCTTGCCCCAGAAGCACCTACTCAGGGCAAAGATTTCTTTTGGACTGGAGTACCAGTGGGGATGGTGGCTGGAGAGATGCTGCATCCCGAGGTGGCCGGGGAGTTGCTTGTGGCCCCAGAAGCACCCACTCAAGGAGAAGATTTCTTGTATGCCAGAGTGCTGGTGGGGACGGTGGCTGGAGAGGTGCCGTGTCCTGAGGTGGCTGGGGAGCCACTTCTGACCCCAGAAGTGCCTGCTCAGCGTAAAGATTTTGTCTGTATGGGCGCTGGGACCACCAACATACCAAATGCAGCGCAAGTTGGACAAATATGTTTTAAATCAGATGGAAATAACCAAAATTAAAATGTTGGCAAACTTTCACAAAATATTCATGGAAACTTCACGAAATTTCACAGAAGCAAAATCAGAATTCTTCCAGAATTCCACTCGCAAAAGAACAATTTCTCCCATTCATAATTATAACAACAGATTGAGGTTATGAAAAATCACATATTTCTGATAAATATATAACATTTTCATAGTAGAAAGCATTATTCCTCTATAAAAACCTGAAAAAAGATTTGCAGTTTCCCATTTAACTACACTGCCAGAAATGTTGTGACTGCATAATGCAAGGATTCCATTGGATTCCTTTTTAACCAGTAGGTGGCAAACTACAAATAAAATGATGAAAAGTTAAGTAAAGAACAAATAAAAGCCAACAAAATGATTACTGAATCGTCTAAAGGCCCCCAAACTTTATTCTTTAAGATATACATCCTTACTAAGCACTTGCTCATTAATATTTACCGTGAGTATTTAATAAGTTAAAGGGAAACTAACACGAATTATAAAATGTATCAATATTGCTACCAATGGAAATCTGATTTACATAAGCTATTGGCTGAACCTGTAACACTTTTAGGGTCAGGATTGTAACCCATTTAGTTGCCCCTCCCTTTATAGCTGCAGGCATCCACCTTACAAATCATAGGCATAAGAAATGACATCACATAAGGGGAAAACAGAGGGAAAATACTGTGCTGTCAATAATTTACAATGAATAGTTTTTGATCACCTCAACTCTCAGTGACATTTGCAGTAAATTGTGCTGATGGCATTTTCAGGCACCAGCATCTCTGCCATCTTACAAATTTGTAAAACCAGTGTTTCATGGAGCTACAAGTATATTGTTGTGTTGTAAAAAAAAGTTGTGTGCTGCCAGTGCCAACAGTTTCCAAGGTCCTTTGGGGTTCTGTTGATTTGTACAATGATTAGTGACATTTCAGTTGAGTAAAATGTTTTGCACTTATGTACATAGATACATAGATACATAGACAGTGTCGGCAGATAAGGGCCTATGGCCCACCTAGTCTGCCCATTTGAGCTTGTAAGTTCAGTTTGTTTTCCTAGAAGTCTGTTTCCCCTTACCCCTGCCCTCTAGAATTCCTTTATATCTATCCCATGCATTCTTAAATCCCGTGATTGTTTCAGCCCCCACCACTTCCTCTGGCAGGGTGTTCCACTTGTCCACCACCCGTCTGTGAAGAAATTCTTTCTCATGTTTCCTCTGAATCGCCCTCCTCCAACTTCATCCCATGCCCTCTAGTCCTGAAACATCTTTTCACTTAAAAATAGTGTTTTCCTGCACCCTGTTCCTCCTGTAAGATACTTGTATGTCTCTATCATATCCGCTCTCTCCTCCTCTCCTCCAGGGAGTACATGTTCAGTTCCTTCAACCTGTCTTCATAGGACTTGTGATGCAACCCATGCACCATCTTTGTTGCCCTCCTCTGAACCTTCTCTACCCTGTCTATGTCCTTACGTGGTATGGTCTCCAGAACTGTACACTGTACTCCAGGTGGGGCCTCACTAGTGTCTTGTATAGCTGGAATTATGACCTCCTTTCCTGCTGGTGATGCCCTGCCTATACATCCCAGGATCCTATTTGCTTTACCTGATGCCTTGTCACACTGTTCCTACCTTGAGGTCATCAGAGATGACAACCCAAGATCCCTTTCCTGCTTGGTGCATGCTATATCCTCACTCCCAACTGATATATTGTGCCAGGGTTTTTGTGCCCTATATGCATTATCTTGCACTTCTTTGCATTGAATTTCAACTGCCAAACCCTTGACCATTCTTCAAGTTTCTGCAGGTCCCTTCTCATTCTGTCTACACCCTCTGGTGTGTCTACTCTGTTACAGAGCTTTGTGTCATCAGCTAACAGTGAAATTCTGCCTTCTAGATCCTGTGCAATGTCACTGATGAAGATGTTGAATAGGACCGGTCCCAGCACTGATCCCTGTGGTACCCCACTGGTTACTCTTCCCTCTGTGGAGTGACAGCCATTACCACCACCCTCTGTGTCCTGCCACCCAGCCAGTTACCTACCCACCACACTACTGTCCTGCCCACACCATATTCCCCAGTTTGTGTAATAGTCTTCTATGTGGCACAGTGTCAAAGGCCTTGCTGAAGTCCAGATAGGCCATGTCCACTCCCTCCCTGATCCACCTCCTAGTCACCCAGTCAAAAAGTTCAATGAGGTTGGTCTGACATGACCTCCCCCTGGTGAAACCATGCTGCCTTGGGTCCTGTAGTCCATTGACAACCAGACGTTCCACCAATTTCTCCTTCAGTAGTGCTTCCATGATCTTTCCCACTACCGAGGTGAGGCTGACTGGTCTGTAGTTCCCTGCTTCCTCTTTGTTCCCACTTTTGTATAAGGGGACTACATCTGCTGTCCTCCAGTCTTTGGGTACCTCCCTGTTTCCAGTGATTGGCTGAACAGGATAGCCAGAGGTTCAGCCACCACCTCTCTTAGTTCTAAAGGACCCTGGGTGCACCCCATCTGGCCCCATTGCTTTATCAGCTCTTATTACTTCCAGTTCCTTCAGGACCCTTTCTCATGTAAAGGACTTGTGTCCATTCTGCACCATTCTCACCCTTGTACTCCTTCAGACCCATTACCCCCTCTTCCTTAGTAAAGACTGAGCAGAAATACCTGTTCAATATGTCAGCTTTATTGTTGTCATCCTCCACCTTGGCTCCCATCTCCCCTTCAGTCTCACTATCCCTCCCTTTGTCTTTCTTTTTTCACTTATGTACCTGTAAAAGGTTTTGTCCCCTTTACCCACTGATTTTGCAATGTGTTCTTCTGTCTGAACTTTGGCTTCCCTTACTGACTTCCCTGCCTCCCTTTGTTTCTCCTGGTACTTCTCCCTATCACCTTCTGCCTGTGTCTTTTTGTATTGCCTGAATGCAATCTTTTTGGCTTTCACTTTCTTTGCTACCTCTTTGGAAAACCATAATGGTCTCCTCTTCCTTTTCCTCTTGCTAACCTGCTTAATGCATAATTTTGTTGTTCTTATAATCCCCATTTAAATACTGCCCACTGTTCCTCAACCCCTGATTCCTGTCCCATTCCCTTAATGCCTCTTTCAAGTATCTCCCATTTCCAAGTCTGCCCCCTAAAATCCAGGATATGTGTTTTGTGTGGTTTGGTTCTGCTCTTTCTGTGATTTCAAACCACAATGACTGGTGGTCACTGTTACCCAGGTGCTCCCCTACTGTTACCCCCATCACACTGTCCCTGTTTGTGAGCACAAGGTCCAGTATTGCCTTCTGCCGAGTTGGTTCCATGACCAGTTGCTTGAGGAAGGCACCCTGAAGGGAGTCCAGGATAAATCTGCTCCTAGTTGATGCTGCTGCTGGGATGCTCCAGTCCACGTCTGGTATTTGAAGTCTCCAACCAGTACTACCTCACCCTTGTCTGCCATCCTTTGGATGGCTAGCATCAACTCCATTCTGTTTCTTCCTCCTGGGCTGGTGGTCTATGAGACCACACCTGTCTGGATGGCTGGCCCCATTTTCCTTTCCAGCTAACCCACAGTATCTCTCCCCCATTTTGTTCCTCCTGGATCTGTGTGGCCCTTATGTCATTTTCACATACAGTGTCACTCCTCCTTCCTTCCCTGCCTGCTCTGTCTCTTCTGAATATGTTGTAGCCAGGTATGGCCATCTCCCAGTCATGGTTATCATTACACCAGGTTTCAGTGATGGCCACAATGTCCAGGTCTGACTGTACCATGACAGCCTCCAGATCTTCCATCTTGTTGCTAAGGCTCCTGGCATTTGCACACATGGCTTTCCATGATTTGACCTCCCTAGACTGCTTCACTGTTCTACTCCAGCCCCTTCCTTGGTTGTCATTTATCCCTGGTTCTCCTTGCTGTAGTTTGCAAAGAATCCTGCTAGTACCACTCTAAACAATGTTTGCACCAGTGATGTTTTACAATTCTTTGTACTGAAGCAGTTGTGTATAATTTTTGTTTGGCTAGTATCATTTTGTGTAATAAGAGGCAGTTTGATATGTTGGTTTAAACACCAGATTTGCACCTGGGAGGTCACAAATTCAAACCTCATTAGAGCCAAATACTACCTGGGGTCATCTAGGTGGTGGCTGAGTAGCAGGACACAAGGCCCTCCTTCCCTGGGGGAGATTGTCCAGTGGGATGCTCAGTCCTCCTCCCCCAGGCAGTCCTCTCACAGAGCCAAATACTAACAGTGTGACCTTCAGCAAATTACTTTACCTCCCTGTGTTCCATTCCATTCAGCTGTACAAATGGGTAGAAATAGGATCCCACTGGAAACAAGATGCTACATCTCAGCTAGGTTACTATTGATAAATCAGTTATTGTTTTGGCTGGTGTATGTTAGGGAAGATAACTGGTATAAGTGACATTGGGAATACTCAATAGAGGACTGTTTTAAGAGTTCAAAAATTAAAAGTATTTATTTGAACACTCTAGAAATAGTCTTTCTTTTATCAAAATAAAAAGAAACAGGTTTATTTCCTTTATAACTGCAGCTTTTTCACTCTGTCTTGCCTTTCCAACCTGAAATATACAGCAGCTCCTCATATCATTGAGGCATGACCATTTCAGTTCACTGACCCTCCCAAATGCAATCAGTAAATTAGAGACTAGCTAAGGCCAGTTCACCAATAGGCAGGTGCTGCTTACAATAAGTTTTATGTGCTAAAATAAAGCAGTACTGCAGCAGGTGCTGCTTGCAATAATGCTTCTGTGTTACAGTAAAGCAGAACTTTTGTAAATTTGCAAAGTATTAAGTACTTGAGAGTGTTTAGAACTAGCTGGCATAGAAATGGTTATGCCTCAATGAGATGAGAAGCTGCTGTATATTTCATTTTGGAAAGGCAAGATAGAGTATGGGGGTTGGCTGCTGCAGGGGCTTTATCTGCCCGGCCCATGTGTACCTTTTTTGTGTTTTACCTGCTTCCCCCCATCACCACCACCAAGAGAATGCATCAGGATTGGCTGCCAGTGAGGCCTGACACAGGTCACCCATGGGTGCACTCCAAAGGCCCTGTCTGTCAATTGCGGATCCCCTGCACAACTACCTGGGGTCATCTAGGTGGTGGCTGAGTAGCAGGACACAAGGCCCTCCCTCCCTGGGGGAGATTGTCCAGTGGGATGCTCAGTCCTCCTCCCCCAGGCAGTCCTCTCACAGTCCTGGCTCGTTCCCAAACCTGGGTCATCAGGATCACAAGCAGCAGAGCTACGGCTGTGCTGGCAGGCTGGCGTTTATCTGTTTAATCCTTTATTTTATTTCTCTGTAATTTTGCCTTCCTGCTTTTTCCTCTCTGTAACTTTTTATGTAAAGTTCCTTTTTTTTCTTTACTTATATGCAGTCATATACCTCTTTGTATCTCTCCACTCCCTGCCTCTGCCCTTGCTACTGTATTTTCTCCATATTAACCTATTTTGTTCATTAGTTTAACAGGTTTGAAAGGATGCTGGCTCCTCCCACATTAGATAAGTATTACTCTGTGTCTAACCTGTCATATCCTTCCTGTTTATTCCCTAAGAATTAAGGATCCTTTGTGACTCTTTTCCTATATTTTATGTTACAGGTCCATCGGATGCTGTCTCTTCAAGCCTTCAACCTCTTGCTTCCTAGTACACAGGTAAGAGACCCTCACCATATTACCTATACATGGTGGGTTAACTGTAAAGGTGTGGCTGCACCTGTGTGTGTGTGTGTGTATGTGTGTGTGTGTGTGTGTGTGTGTGTGTGTGTGTGTGTGTGATTCCAGATGGCAATCATAGCTGATTCAGTATAATTGCTAATTTAATTTGTTGTAATCTAGGCTCTTGCCACTTTTGCACTTTTTTTTGCACTTTTTAGCCCTTGCACATATAGTAGTGGTCACATTTTTTACTGATTCCCCTTAATTCAGGATATGAATTATGTGGGCAGGATTTTCAAACTGGATCTGCCCTCCCAATATTTTAAAGCAGCAGTGCAACTGAATTGGGCTAAACATTTTCAAAGGCAGTAGGGCCTCAAGGAGGCCATGCTGCTACATATGGATGTAGAAAAGTTATACTGGTGATAAAGAAAGAAATACACCACGCTCTCAAAGACAAACTGTAATAATTTTTATTATGAAGACAAGACAACTAGTGTGATGAATGTTATCATTGTTTTCTTTGGATGGTTCCTGCTGTACAATTGGTTCTTTTACTGTCCAAACATTGGTTCATACTAAGGTGGATATAGGAACAAAAAGGCAGAAGCCCATTTTAGTTCCATCATCATCTGTAATACCTTAAATTTGCACAGTCTAAAATATATTTATCTAACCTATTTTTAAATCTACTTTTTGTTTCTGCTATTATAATATTCAAAGGTGATGAGTTCCACAGATTTACCACCCTGACAGTACAGAAATATTTCCTTGTATCAGTCCTGAATCTCTTACCTACAATTTGTAATGGATGTCCCCTAATTTCCATATTATTTTCTTCAAAATTTATATTTAAGTCACACATTAATTTGGGATCTTGAATGACATATAAGAACAAAATGTCCCCACAGGCTCTACATTCTTCCAGTGACATACGTTTCAATGATTTTAATCTATCTTTATATGTCATATTACTATGACCATTTATTATTTTAGTGAAACAACGCTGTACCTGTTCCATTTTTGTTCTTTCATGTACTTTATATGGATTCCAAATCTGGGATGAGTACTCAAGATGAGGACGGACGTATGCCCTATACAGGGGAACAAGAACTTTACTGGGTCTAGATACAGTATTCTTCCTTATAGACCACAGAACTCTATTTGCCTTATTGGTGGTTTCCAAAACTTGCCTCTGTGTGTTAAGATTATCACTTATATATATATGCCCAGGTCTTTTTCACTGGTAGTTTGACTTAATAAAATATTATCCAGAAAATACTCCATTTTACTATTGTGTTTTCCCAAATGAAGTACCTTACACTTTCCCATGTTCAATTTCATTCTCCATTTTTGGGTCCAAAGATTTATAGTATTCAAATCTTGCTGCAGTATTTCCCATTCCATGTTATTTTTTCAGGGGCCTCCCAACTTTAAGTCATCTGCATACTTTACAACTGTACTATTTAATATTTGAGAGATATCAGATGTAAAAATATTAAATAGAGTAGGGCCCCAGATGGAGCCCTGGGGCACTCCACTCATAACAGATCCTACTGCAGACAGATGCCCATTTACCATAACATGCTGCATTCTCTTAGACAGCCAGTCTATTATCCACTCTACCGTTAAGATAGGTATACCAATTTTTTTCATTTTTTCAATAATGGCCCAATCTGGAACTCGATCAAATGCCTTTGAGAAATCCAAAAAAATACATCACATGGTATATTATTATCTAGTTGTGCACTTATCTGTTTATAAAAAAAATAACAAATTTGTTGTACACCCTCTACCTCTAACAAAACTATGTTTGTTCATGATCTACCTCATTAATATTGTATAATATTCTATCTTTAATTATGCTTTCCTTGATCTTTCTGATAACACTTGTCAAACTAATAGGATGATAGTTTTGCACATCTTCATGTGCCCCCTTTTTGAAGATGGGAACAACATGTGCAACTTTCCAGTTGGCTGGTACCTGGGATTGCATATATGAATTATTATACAACATTTTTAGAGGGGATGTGATGTATTTTGTTATCATTTTTA
Organism: Neoceratodus forsteri; assembly: GCA_016271365.2. Classification (NCBI taxonomy): domain Eukaryota; kingdom Metazoa; phylum Chordata; order Ceratodontiformes; family Ceratodontidae; genus Neoceratodus; species Neoceratodus forsteri. Next base: position 868,994,765 of record CM057452.1, on the reverse strand, counting down.
GAATTGCAGCAGATATTTTATCTGGTCCCAGAGAGGATTCTGCCCTTAGAGCATTGATTTGTTTTTCAATTTCTTCTTCAGTAATTTCCTGAAATTGATTATTTTCATCCAATTTTGTATGTGAAGTTTGATTTAGGTCCTGGTCCTTCTCATATTCCTTACAGGAAAAAAAAATCATTAAATACTTCAGCCATTTGTTTATTTTCCAATATTATTCCTGCTTCTCCTAATATTGGACCAATCCTATTTTGAGTATGCTTTAATGAATTAAGATAGGAATAACATTTTTTAGAAGTCGATTTGTTTGCTTCAGTTGCCAACTTTATTTCCATATTCTTTTTGGCGTGCCTAATCTTTGTTTTACACTTTTTTTGTATGTTCTTAAAATACTTGCAAGTATTAATGTTATCATTCTTTTGATATTTTTTTTATATATCTTAGACTTCTTTTGAATAATATTTTTAATATTATTATTTAGTCAATATGTTTTTTTTTATATTTGTTTTTTTTTTGATTTGTGGAATATTGTCTGGGACTATTTTCAGGATAATATTTTTTATGATCTTCCACATATCTTCCACTGATTTATCCTTCAACTCATCATTCCATGATATTTTCTTAAAGTCCATCTCAATGCCCTTATTATCTGCTTTTTTAAAAGAAATACTGATGTACAACTATTTCTAGGTGTATATGTATAATCTACAGAAAAACTAATAGAGTTATGGTCACTGGTTGCCAAGGGAGAGTCTATATATCAGTCTTTTATATTACTATTCAATGTTGCTAGTACCGGGTCCAATATTTCCCCTCCTCTTGTAGGTTGCTGAACATGTTGTACCAAATTCAATTCACTACAGGCATTAATGAACTCAGTCCCCAACTCTGATTTTGAGACAGCATTTGTCCAATCCATTCCAGTAATGTTAAAATCCCTGTTACAACTACATCTCCCTTTGCTTCTGCTATTGCAATCTCACACACAATTTGTTTGGTTATTTCCACTGTACTAGTCGGAGGGCGATATTCTGTATACATCCAATCACTAATGATTTTGTAGCATTTTCCTGAAGCCTTACCCAAACAGATTCATAAGTTATTTCAGTCTTTATTTTAGCTGTGATATCCAGCATGCTCAAAGTTTCTTTGATACTAATGGTAACACCTCCACCCCTTCTATTATTTCTCTTGTTTTCAAATATAGTATATCCAGACACCCAATTTTCCCATCCCTCAGGATCATTTTTTCTCCATGTCTCAGTAACAGCAATTATATCTGGTGATTTCTGACTAACAATTACAAGAAGTTTGTCCATTTTGTTATTCAGACTTCTTGCATTTAAATAGAAAAATGTTAATTATTTTTTATGGTTATGTCCAGGTAGTTTTCTAGACTGAATAGAGATAACGGACAACTGATTTCCCCTCCCAGTGGTCATTTAAATTGCCAGTTCCCATGACTTGGTTTATATTACCAGCTAATTTTTTAACTCCATGTATATTAAGATGCAACCCATCTGATGAATATAATTGTCTCTTATTTCTTAAAGTAGGCTCATTTTCAACAAATATCAAATTTCTTTTTTTGCACGTTACTCAATCTAGCATTAATACACTGAATAGTACAATTTTTTCCCTATGTGCTTTGGGTATTGGTAATATGCCGGAGATAGTGACCATATGACTTAGAATTTTCAAGGGCATAGCCAGTTCAATAATGTCATGACATATGTCCTTTTCATGTAGTTTTCCAACATAATTTGTCCTTATATGTAAAGTAATAAATGACTCTGGGGGTATGTTTACTGTAGGTATAATATTGGCTATATCGTGAACACGAGCCCCAGGGTAACATGGCACCATGACCTGCTCCTTTTCATTTCCATATATATAGGTATCACAGTGTCGAAGAATTGAATCCTCAAATACAAATTTAAAAGATTCTCCCATGGTTACCAATTTGTGAGTCAGACATTGTGAATGTGCTTCAACTTCCTCAGTATTACTTGAATTAGCTGTATGATTTTGTCCTGATGTTAAGTTATCATCTTCATTTTCATCCACTTCAGGTTGCTGATATCTATTTGTTTGAACAAAAGTCTGTTTTGTTTTTTGAGATAACTTTTTTCTGACTGTAACCTGAGAAATGTGTTTTATTTCCTCTACTTTTGATGATTCTTTTAATCTCTTTGATTGGGGTGCCTGATCCACTACTTGTTCAGGGCTATCATTTGGATTCTGTATCGTTTTTCTATTCATGGTTATCAAGTCAGTATCTTTTTCAACATTTTGTACAAATTCCTGTATCTTAATAATATCCTGCAATTTTTTTTTATTTTCTGCCTAAAATCTTCATTTTCTAACTGAAATATTAAACGTAACTCACACTTGGCACACTTACAATCTGTCTCACTGATACTAGTATTCTGATTTTTTGAAAACATTCCACATAGAGTGCATTTCAGTAGCCCAGATTTTTTGACCAGACCTCAATTGTTTGTTCAGGCATATCATTATTTTCTACTGTATTCATTGTGATAGCTTGTCCTTATACAAACTATAGATAAAAAGCACCTGCAGACACAGCTAATTTACTCTACTCTAATGCTACAGAACTCCAGAACTAAACTTTTAGCTTTTTGAATTCTTACACTAATGGTCATTTACTTTGTGCTTCTCCTTTTGCTGAACGTGTTTCCAACTATAGTTTGTTCAAACAACCAGGGCAAATATATACAACAAGTTTATTTATGACTATCTATGGTTCTTTTTTCAGCTCACCTGTAAATGAATATAACTTATCTTTTTGTTCCGTCTACCCTGTTTTCCCCACTTGACATGCACTGAACACGCATGTCTTGGTGTGTGTCTCCGCATGCAAACACCCACTCATGCTTGGCCACTCACAGAGGAGCTTAATTTAGATCCATAACCCGGAAAACCTAGAATCTGGTCAGAATTTCACTTGTTTTAAAATATAGTTTGTACAGCTAATTGTCTCTCCCTGAGCTCTGCTTTTAGTGTTTACAACAGTATATTGACCCAGAAAAATCACAGGAATAGTTCTGCACTCACAGTAATGACAGGTAGTTTCCCCAATCAGGCATGAAAACTACCAGCCACTACACTTCTTCCTGTGTTAAGTAGATTAACAGATGCCATATACATATCAATAGCCACAGCTATAGCAAGAGTTTTAGATAGATTTAAAATCTCAATTTAGGAGCTGAGCTCAGACTCAAGCATCTGTACTCCAGCAGTAAAATTCAATACAGCTCGCCCGCTCGCAGAGGAGCTTAATTTAAATCCCATGACCTGGAAGAGTTAGAATCCGGTCAGCGTTTCACTCATTTTAAAATATAGTTTGTGCAGCTAATTGTCTCTCCCTGAGCTCTACTTTTAGTGTTTACAACAGTATATTGACTGAGAAAAATCACAGGAATAGTTCTGCACTCACAGCAGTGACAGATAGTTTCCCCAATCAGGCATGAAAACTACCAGCCACTACACTGCTTCCTGGGTTAAGTAGATTAACAGATGCCACATAGATATCAATAGCCAAAGCTACAGCAAGAGTTTTAGTTAGATTTTAGATATATTTAAAATCTCAATTTAGGAGCTGAGCTCATACTCAAGTGTCTGTAACTCCAGCAGTAAAATTCAATATCATTGAAGTTTAATAAACATTATAAAATATGATGTTTAATGTCCAGTTGTACAGTATATGTGCAGTATCACTTCCCCTTTCCTACTAAAAAAAAACCTTCCCAATGCACACCAGCACCCAACATGCCTTACTATAGCCCATATTGCACTGGCTGGTTGGCTGGAAGGAGTTGCTGATTATGAGTCCCATATTGATGAACCCTAGATTCTTCTCCTCAGCTGTGGTGACCAATCAACACTGCCCACCATCAGAAACTCCATATGTGGGTTTCTTTTCCTTAACTAATCACATTGCACTCCATGGTATTCAAACTCAAGTGTATAGCAAGCTTTACAAAGTTTTTTAGGATATCAAATAATTTGGCCACCCTAGTTGCACACTAGGACTAAGGCACTTTCATCTCACCATTTTCCACATCTGCAACCTGGGTTCAGGTACAGTATGAACTTGGGTTGCTGAGTGTCAGCCTGTGGTGTGGAGAAGACTGAGTGTCCAAGGGACTGTGCTCCTGTCCTGGTAGGGGTGGCCAGGCCATCTTGGCCTTTGATTGACACCAGGTGGAGGGCTGGCGATAGTGCATGCTCCAGGAGGCTTTGAACGGTTGGGGCTGAGGTGCCACAGACCATGCAAATGCTCTGGCATACCATGATGGCCAGGGCTGCTGGGATGAAAAATGGAAAATTACAGTCAGGTGGGCTTAATGAACCCCCACCTGTTTTTTCTTGGCCAGCATCACCACTTGGTCCCTCTGGCACATCTGGATTGTGCTCCAGGGTGAGGAATGATGGACCTCCCTCCTCTGGCACTGGGAGGAAATTAATGAAGGATTCAAACCCCATAGCGCAAATAATGCTTAAAGCCTTGCTAAACCCTTTAAGCCTGGTGTGCCCCCTGTCTCCACTGTTATGTCATATCTCTGGCAACCCCAGCAATAATGTTGAGGGAACACCCAGAGATAGAAGGACAAAGGGTAGGTGTGGTGGAACACAGCATTTAGCTATTCATGGATTATTTGCTTCTTTATGTAAGAAGATTTGAAAGGGACCTCGCCACATCTCAAAATTGTTGAGTGACTATGGGGTGCTATCTGGGCATAGGGTTTATTGGGAAAAGTGACATATCATATGTTGCAGAGGAATGTTTACAAACCTAATGACACTGATCAAGCCCTATAGGCTAGGATAATGGTGACCTCACTCCAGGAATCCATTAAAGAAGGAGAGCTACTCCAACCCCCAGATGCAGCATTATTTATGGGTGGTGCAGCAGGCATATCCATGTAATGAAGGGAAGGAGGAGAGACTGGTAACAATTAGAGGTAACAGAGCTGGCAGACTACTCACTTCCAGAATATGTTTTAAGACCAGGCCTGAGGGGGTGGAGGGGATGAGATAGTCAAGAAGCTCAGAAATCCATTTACCAGGTATATAATAAACACTCAGGGCTAGATCAACACTTTGCCTGGTGGTCAAAGTGATTGCACCCTGTTTGCCTGTGGTTTACACCTGTGTGCAGTATTCAGGTGTGGGGGGGTTGCTGACACTAACAGGGTTAGTACATGCAAAAAAAAACATAATGTATACGGTGGGCAAAGGGAGAGGGTGGGACAGGCTTGTTCTCCAAATATACCAGACATGGCTTTCAGTCTGCATAGGTTTGCCACACACAACAGAGTCCCTGGTACTGGACAGCAACATTAACTTCATTAAAAGTGCAGTCTGTGGAGGTGCTCTTTCAGCCTTTGGGCCAGTGGTTTCATAATGGGATTCCTCCCCTCTCACATATTTTCTCCTTTTCACATACTAATCCTGCTAACATTTTCCACCCTCACTTCAGTACCTGAACTCTCAGCTGCATTTAAAGTTTGAGGGCACTGTCCTAGGAACATAGATTGCATGGCATGCAGATGGGACTGCAGAAGAGCTGATTGTACAGGGAGTTCCCCTTTTATACTCCCTTCTGAAATAGCATCACAGAGCTAGTTCAACATGTGTGCCATAATAATGTGGATAATGAAGCAATGATGTGCAATGTAAATTAGTGCCCTGTTGCAATTCAACTCCTGGCTATCCTGTTCTGCATCTGCTCTAGAAACCTGGGGAAGCCAAGATGGTTATATCCTTTGTAGCTAGGTGTGCTATAGCTTATAATAGAGGAGTGGCTCCACTCTATAGTCCCTGTAGACATAAGATGGCTCAGGCAGCACCCCCTACCATTTTTCTTATGCCTAGAATGGGACATATGGCCATGAACCAGCTTGGAACAGAAGGGCAGTGTGACTGCAACCTATCAGCTCCCTATGAGCCCAGCTCAGGACACCTAAGCAGTACATCTGCCTTACAGCCTTCCCTTCCAACCCTTCTACCTTCTTCTGCTGGTTTTCTTAAACCTTCCCATCTCCACCTTGCCTTATCTACCACCACTCCCTTATCCCCCCAATTAAACCTACCTCCAACTCTGCCCTGGTCTTACCAGGAAAACCCAGGTCTTGTAACCACTCTATGAGAGCACCTTGGCAGGATAAACATATTATAGCACTTCATCAATGTGGCAGCTGTCATTTTTCAAATCCTGGCCAACATTTTTTTTTCACATCCCCAAATGTGATTTCATGGTCCCTGCATGAAATCCCCTTCAGTCAGGAGATGAACATTTTCTGCATCGTTGTTCATGACGTGGGGTCATAAGAAGGCTATGTTGAAAATTCAATGTAAAAATATTTAAAAACTACAATGTTATAAGCATACATTGAATTCTGTAAATGCAGGATCATACCTTTGGTAATTTTTCAATATTTGTACCTCAAATTTACAACATAGCCATTTCTTTACAGCACCTCATAAATGTGACAGCTGTCATTTTTCAACTCTGGCCCAAAATGCATTTTTGCATCCTGAAAGTTGATTTTGCAGACCCTGAGCAAAATCATCTTTAGGCCAGGACCTGAACATTTTCTCTGCCCTTCTTCATGAGGCAGGGTCTTAACAAGACTATGTTGCAAATTTGGTGTCAAATTAAAAAAGAAATGAATTTTCCATATTTTACCCCAAATTCCTCACCTGCAGTCTATTGGCTCTGGCCAGAGTTTGTTTAATTTTACCAGAAACTTCTACAGAAGATATTGATATAGCTGATGAAAGACAGGAACAAACTGTATCTGCTGATGCTGTAAAGGTGACTATTTCCTTAACCTCTGAACAAACTGCAGGCATTTGTAACTTGGTAAAGACATTTATTTATCATATTTGTTAATGGGGTAAGAACCCAAGTGCATCAGATGCCCATTTTCATGGGGGACCTAAGTGCAGAGGTACAGATTTACATTATATACAGTCAAGTAACAAACAGGATAAAATAAAAACAAGATAATGTACAGATTTACAATATATACAACCAAGTTAAACATAAACATTTGGACATATTCATGGAATGTGCTTTCAATACCAATTTAAACCTAGAATAAATTATGATTTAATGAAATTCTTCAGGCAGTTACCACAGTGTCTGACTGAGCAAAAGGGGTCAAGAATGTAACAGCGACAGAGAATGCCTGTTCTATTAGACAAAATATATACCGATTACCAGAGCGGTTAAGAACAGACATGGTTAAGGAAATACAAAAAAATGAAACAGTTGTGTATCATAGAAGAGTTAAGAAGTACTTGGCCATCACCAATAGTGATTGTAAATAGAAAAGAAAGGGGTGCAAGAATCTGCCTTGATTTTAGGAAACTTAATCAAGTGTCCACATTTGACAGTTATCCTATGCCCAGGATGGATGATTTGGTGGACAGATTAGGAAATGGCAAGTACAACAGCACCCTCAAGCTCACCAAGGGTTACTGGCAAATTCCCCTAGCTAAAGAATGCAGAGTCAAAACTGCATGTGCCACTGCTTTTGGTTTCTATCTGTTCATCACCATGCTGTTTGCTTCACATGGTGCACCTGCTACATTCCAGCGGTACATGGGTGTAATTTTAACTACTCACACTGGTTATTCTGCTGCTTGCATGGATGATGTTGTTGTGTCCAGTCTTGACTGGAAAAGCCACCTGGAGCAACTATGAGCAGTTATCCAATCTTTCAAAAAGGCAAGTCTGACCACTAAGCCTACCAAATGTGCATTGGGCATGCAGGAAGTCAGATATTTGGGATATGTTTTGGGAAATGGAGAAGTAAAGCCAGAGATATCTAAGGTAGAAACAGTAGCTAACATTCCTGTCCCTAAAACAAAGAAACATATCAGATCATTTTTAGGGCTGGCTGGTTACTATCGGAGATTCATTCCCAACTTTGCCCAGTTAGCTACCCCATCACAGTCCTTATGAAGAAACAGTGCCCAAATAATGTGAAATAGACCCCCAGAGCATGATTACACTTTTCAGGCCATCAAGGCTGCGTTATTTTCAGTCCATGTTTTAAGAAACCCTGTCTTTGAGAAACAATTTTTGTTACAGACAGAAGCATCAGAGGTAGGCCTAGGTGCAGTCTTGAGTAAGAATATAGATGGAAAGGATGGAAAGTTCCTGAGGGAATACTTTAATTTTAGGGCTGTTTTAAATAGTTTTGTTTGTGTGCACATTTTGTGACCCGGGCTCCTGCTTTGGGTTATAGCAGTCAAATTCTCAACCATGAGAGAGTGGGGTGGACATGTGGCTCTGCGAGCTGAGACAAATACAGAGACATGTGTGTCTGCGTGTGTCTGAGGTGTCCAAGGGGGACTTAGGGACAAGGGCCTGGCCTACTGGTATGGCATAGGTTACATTTATTTCAGCTGAAAAAGTTAACAGGCTGTTGCACAATGTACTGGGTATCAAATTATGTTTAAAGTTAAAGTGAGTTAAATGATACAAGAAGTTTTAAGGTTCAGATGTTGCTTGTTGATGCGGCTACCGGGGTAGATATTTGCTGCCTGCAGCTGGTGCAGAATGCTGCAGCCAGATTGTTGACAGGGTTGAGTTAATTTAATCATATCACACTTGTGTTGCATGAATTGCACTGGCTGCCAGTTCAGTGGTGAATCTCAGACAAAGCAATGGGGCCTGATGGAATTCACCCCAGAATTCTAAAATAATTAAGGAGAGAACTGGTGACACCACTGACTACCCTTTTTAGCAAATCATGGGAGGATGGTGTGGTACCTGAGGACTGGAGGAAGATGGATGTGATTCCCCTTCACAAAAGTGGGACCAAGACAGAGGCAGGAAACTACAGACCTGTCAGTTTGACCTCTATGGTAGGGAAAGTGATGGAATCACTTCTGAAGGAAAGAATTGTTCAGTACCTAGAGGCCAGTGGGGCACAGGACCCAAGGCAGCATGGGTTCACAGTGGGAAGGTCATGTCAGATGAATCTAATTGATTTCTTTGACTGGGTGACCAAAGTAGTAGACCAGGGAGGGGCTGTGGACATGGCTTACCTAGACTTTAGCAAGGCATTTGACACAGTCCCACACAAAAGATTAATAGTCAAATTAACCAGCCTGGGAGTGGGTCCCAGGGTGGTAGCCTGGGTAAAACACTGGCTGGACAACAGGACACAGAAGGGAATTGTAAATGGAGTCCACCATGAAGAAAGAGAGGTTACTAGTGGGGTACCACAGGGTTCAGTTCTGGATCCAGCCCTTTTTAATGTCTTTATAAGTGACATTGCAGAGGGACTGGAAGGAAAAGTATGCCTCTTTACAGATGACACAAAGATCTGCAACAGGGTTGATACACAAGGAGGCATGGAAAGGATGAGAAGGGACTTGGCAAGGTTGGAGGAATGGTCAGAAGTATGACAGCTTAGATTCAATGCAAAGAAGTGCAAAATAATGCACCTAGGAAACAAAAACCCAGGGGAAGATTACACAATGCAGGAGGAGTTAGTAACGACAACAAAAATGGACAGGGACCTGGGGATAATAATATCAGATGACCTTAAGGTTAGCAAGCAATGTGAGAAGGCAGTAGGGAGGGCTGGGGATATGCTGGGACGTACAGGGAGAGGCATCACCAGCAGAAAACAAGAAGTTGTTATCCTCTGTACAGACAGTTGGTGAGACCCCATCTGGAGTACTGTGTCCAGTTCTGAAGACCCCATCTCCACAAGGACATAGACAGGTTAGAGGCAGTACAGAGGAGGGCAACTAAAATGGTGCAGGGTTTGCAAGTGAAGCCATATGGAGAGAGACTAAAGGAGCTTAATATGTATACCCTTGAGGAAAGAAGAGAGAGGGAGACATGATAGAAACTTTTAAGTACCTCAGTGGAATCAACAAAGCCCAAGAGGGTAGCATATTTCAGAAAAATAGATGTGCAAGAACAAGGGGACACAATTTGAAGATGGGGGGGCGGTTCAGGAGCAATGTGAGGAAGTATTTTTTCACAGAGAGGGTGATGGACACATGGAACAGCCTTCCTGAGGAGGTTGTGGGGTCTAAAACTGTGGGAGAATTCAAGAATACATGGGACAGACATAAGGCAATTTTTGTGGGGGGTATTAAGAAATAGGCTGTTGATTAACTAGGATCTGCAGCTCATCCTGTAGGTAGGGAAATGGGCAGACTAGGTGGACCAAGCTGCCCTTATCTGCCATCAAAGTCTATGTTTCTATTTCCTTCAAGGTCAGTTTGCTGATCTATAAAGCCCTACACAGTCAAGGACCAAGCTATCTGCAAGATCTCATTCATCCCTATAGACCCTTCCAGCCGCTCCACTGATGAGGGATTGCTGGAGATTCCCAGGGTACATTTAAAGACCTCTGGGGCACGTTCTTTTGCTTTCACTACCCCTTCCCTGTGGAATTCTCTACCTCATTTTGTTGGAGGGTGCCCAACTGTGGAGAGTTTTAAAGCAGCACTAAAAACTTATTTATTCTTGCTGGCATTCTTAACTAATTAGGTTGAATTGTTTTATATTGAGGGTTTTATTACTGATGTTTGGTGTTTTTTTTAACTTTGTAAAAGTGCTTTGATACTTGTTGAATTGCGCTTTTTATAAATAAAGATTATTATTATTATTTATTATTATAAAATTCCTAGCATTGATTGATGCCTACACTCTAGCAACTCTGGGGCTGTGTTCCGTTCTTACTAATTAGATACTGGTTTTGAGGATACAAGTTGAATTACGGACATATTAAGTATTCTGTAGTTTGCCCATAGTCCACTCAGAAATGAGCTAACTCTGAGTGTTGTGTACATTTGCTTGCGGTCTCTTTCTGGGTAGGTTTATGAAATAAACAAAAACACATTAAATACATAAAGGCTAGCTGTGTGCATAATGTGATAGGACAGTAAACTAATTTTCTTTCTTTTTTGCTCCTATCTTGTTTGTTTTATTTCACTATCAGTTCTTCTGATTTTAAACTACTATGGAAGATACAATGAACTACCTAGATGAGCACATTAAACAAGGAAACCTTTTCATATGCACGTGTTGCAGTATGCATGGATTGGGAAACAGCATTAATGTAACTTGTAACAAATGTAATCAATTTAATGTACTGCAATTAGTGGTCAGTATTTCAAAAACTGAACTACTGTACATAACACTATTGAAATTAATAAGCTAAAGAAAATAGTTAACCAACTAGATAACGAGACATGTGCTTGTAATAATGCACTACAAGACTCTAGGAAATAGCATGAGAATAATGATGGAAATTTAGTTATTCCTCCTTGGAACATAAAGCTAGATTACAAAACTGGTAATGATGGATGGAGTACTGTCACTGTGTGGAATAAAAAACTCATAAAAGGACAATGAAAACTCAAGATAACAGCATACAGTATATACTCAAAATTGATTTGCAGTTTTGGATGTTGACCTTCCTACAGCAAATGACCCCTCATTGAGCAGAAACATACAAATTACCACCACAGTAGGCCATTCTGCACAATCTAACCTGGTGCCTCAAACCTTTAATATGGTGATTGGAGATTCCATTGTTAAGTACATGGATAGTTACATATGTAATAAAGACAAGCTAAACAACATTGTAACTAGTATACCAGGTGCCAGAATAAAGGATGTGAATATAAATAGTGACAACATTTGAATACCCCTAAATCTTCCATAATCTTAAATGTGGGCACCAATGACATAGGACAAAGCCATGAGAAGGATATCTGTAATGATTTATTGCATAATACTGAGGGTCATACTAAGGCAGTTTAGGCGATAGAAGTCAATAGTGCCCATAAATGCTCCTTTAATTCAGTATGTATAATAATCAAGCTTTTTTTTTTGTCTGACCTTACCATCAAGGATCAGCCCTGGTCATGGACCCCACCGTACCTCCACCTCCGGAAGCACAGCGTTTCCCCAGTCACCCCTGGCTTCACCCCAGAGGGCAGGGCCATGGCCCTGTCTCCCTCTATCAGTGCCACAGTAGCAGTATCTAGTTGGGGAGCCAGCTCCAGAGGCTAATTGAGGCCCAGTGGCAGGGCTTCATAGAGACGGTGGTCAGGATTTTTTCCCTCTGTATGTGGGAGGTGGGAACATGCAATGATGTCCAACATCCATCCTGCCCCTCTGGCCACTTCCCAATGCTGGTTGCTGAAGCACCCCAAGCCTCTGCCAGGGGTCCATCCAGCACCGGACATTCACCCAGCCCTTCCCCCGAAGAAGGAGAGCAGTTCCTAGGACACTCAATCCTTCTCCCCTGGCTGGCCCTCCAATGACTCAGGTCTGTTCCCGAACCCGGGTTACCAGCATCGTAAATGGAAATCCAACTGCTGTGCTGATGGGCTGGCAATAATCAAGCTTATATCCTGCTAAGATGAAGTTATCTAGTTTTCTTTTAAACTCTTCCTTAGTTTTGCTGATATCAACTGACCATAGTAATTTGTTCCAAGGATTAATGATCCTAGGAGTAAAAAAATATTTATGACTTAAATAGTTATGCCACTTCTTCACAAGTTGGAGGCAATGACCCCTTGTTGAATATGTATTATTCTTAAAAATGAACCCTAATTCAGTGGGCAAATATGGATCTTGAATAATGTCAAACATGAAGAGTAAGTCACCTCTAATATGATGGGTAGAAAGGAACATGAGGTTTAGAGAACAGAGTCTGATCTCATGCAGCTCATTATTGAGACCATGGATACCTTTTGTGTATTTTCTTTGAACCTGTTCCAGAGATTGACAATGGAAAACTTTATAGAGGCACCACAATTGGGATGCATATTCAAGATGTGGTCTCACATAGGCTCTGTAAAGATGCATCATAACTTTTGGGTCACATGATTAAATATTCTTTTTAATGGACCAAATAATATGGTTGGATTTGTAAATTGTTTGGCTAAATTGTTTAGTGGGACTAAAATCATCAGATATGATTATTCCCAAATCTGTCTCTCTTCCGACATAGTACTCAAAAATTAACCTCCTAGCGAGTATGGTACATGATGGTTATTTGGCCCCAGATACATGACTTTGCATTTATTCAAGTTTAACTTCATCCCCCATAACGTGACCCAATTGGTGATGGTATTCAAATCTCTTTGAATAGTTTGTATTCATTCCATACTAGCTGAAGGACCACCAATTTTAACATCATCTGCACATTTAACATTCACTGACAAGTAGTTACTGGTTAGATCAGAAATAAAATCTTGAAATAGGTATGAACCCAATACAGAGCATTGTGGCACTCCTCTGGTAACTTTACCAAGATCTGATAATTGTCCAGAGAATAACTCTCTTTGGGTTCTATCCTTCAGCCAATGATAGATCCAAGTGACTATGTTTTTATGAATGCCAGTACAGTATAATTTAGTAATAAATTGCACTTAGAAATAGAGGTCACCAAGTAGCCATATCAGAGATTTTGCCAGCACCTAGAGCACACTCTGAGAAAATTAAGACTATTGCTAGAATAAATAATAGGCTATCAGATGGGTGCAAAGATCTTGACATCAGCCTGATTAAAAATTGGAATTCATTTATAAATAAAAAGGAGTTATATTCCAAGGATGGTTTACATTTAAACAAGATAGGGAATAAAATTTTAGGACTTAATTTTGAACATTGCTTATATGAGTTTTATTTAAACTAATCAATAGGGGGCAAATCTTAGTATCCCTTCTGGGCACCCTTTTAAAACAAAACACATTTAGACACATATCAATACAAAAGTAAATGATTATGCAGGCATTACGTTTCTGTTACTTAACGCAAGGTGCTTAACTAATAAGGCAGATGAATTAAAATTGTGTATTGCACAACAATATACTGATATTATTTCCATCACAGAAAGTTGGTGGGATGACAAGTCTTTGTGACAGTTTAATATGCCTGGTTATGAGATTCACAAACATAACCGTTCCACCAGAAAAGGGGGGAAGGAGGCTATTATAATAAAAAATAATATCAAATCTCTTGATAACACAGAAAAAATTCAAAAGTCACAATTCAGAAACAGAAACAATATGGATAAAACTTATATCTAACAAAATGGAATCATTGATAATTGATAATTCTTATGGCCCTTCTGACTGTATTTGTGAAACTTATAATGCATTATTATCTGAAATAGAAGCAGCAAGTGAACTTGGTGAAGGATCATTATGGGAGATTTTAACTTTGGGGGTATAAATTGGTTAAATAAATCAGCAGGTGCTTCTAGTGGTAAAAAAACTCTTTTCCATCTGTGAACAACTTCATATTAACCAGTTTGTAACTGAACCGATGAGGTCAAACAATATTCTAGACCTAGTACTTTGCTCAGATAACTTACTTATAGATAAATGTACTGTCTCTACCCCACTGGGGAATAGTAATCATAATACTATCTTGTTTTCACTATTATGAAGTATTTCCCTAAATAATGGAATAATTATTTTTTTTTTCTATATGGCAGGGCAGATATTGATAAAATAGAGTTCCATCTAAGGCAAGTAGATTGGAAAAATGAATTTTAACATAAAACCATGCATGAATACTGGGAATATTTCAAAGTGTTCTAATGGACCTTTGTAACAAATACATACCTACAGTACACAACATAAATAGTTTCATAATAAATTTCGACTGAAATGGATGAATGAAAAATTGTCTAGGTTAATTAAGCAGAAGCACATTAAATATAGCCAATATCTTAAGAACAAATCCAGTATTTCATGGAACAAATTTGTAACTTCACAAAAGAAATGTAAAAATGCAATCTAAAAGCTAAGAAAGATTGGGAATGTAGGTTAGCAACAAATGCAAAAAAAGATAATAGCAAAGCTTTCTTTGCTTATATTAATTCACTGAAGAAAACTGCTTGTCATGTGGACCTAAATTATATAAAGGCGAGTTAGTATATGACCAACATGATATGGTTAAGCTGTTTAATAAAACATTTTGTAAAGTATTTGGTCCTGAACATATTATTAATTTACCACCAGATCTGTCAGATGCATTACCTGTTGCTTTTACAGTCGATTAAATAAATAAGAAATTAATAGGCCAAAAGGATAAAACTACACCAGACCCAAATGGAATATCTGGACACACACTGCATTTACTTTCTGAAGAATTGTCTTATCCTTTATTACCGCTTCATGAGGGCTGCATTAACAATAGCTATGTTCCTCATGACTGGAAACTAGCCGATGTAATCCCATTATACAAAAAGGAATCTAAGAACATATGTATCAATTATAGACTGATAAGTCTAACATCTGCTGCTTGTAAAATAATAGAAAGCTTAATAAAGGATGAGATTACTCCAGAAATAAGTAAAATGACATGGAACAACTTGGCTTCAAACAAGGCAGAGGATGTTTAACAAATTAGATCTGCTTTTATGAGCAGATCAGTGGACTTCTAGATAAAAAAAGGCACGTGATATTTTTTTTAGACTTTAGTAAGGCCTTTGATTTGATGCCACACTAGGCTGTGATAGAAAAGCAAACAGTACTTATATTGATAGGTTTATTATAAGATGGATAGGTAATTGGTTATCTGGTAGATCCCAGAGAGTTCTGGTGATTGGTATTGTATCCAGGGTCAGGACAGTTACTAGCAGGGTACTGCAGGGCTCTGATTTGGTGCCTATTTTGTTTCAGGTACTGTACAGTATGCACCATTTATAATGGCTCAGTTGTACTGGACATCCATTTCTAATGGATGTTTTCTGTTTTCCAAATACCAAATGCCATAATATCAATGTTAAATTTAATGTTTAAATCAGACCTGCAATTCTGGGAGTAGCGGCCGCCAGAGTTTTAAATTGGCAGTTGATGCCTGCTGTTTATCACTTTTCCAGGTGCTAATCTTAATGCTATCTGATCACCTAATCTCCTGCCTAATCATCTCCCTCAGCTGTTCCTCAGACTTTATCTGGCTGACTGTCTCTCCAGTAGCACATACATTTTTTTTGGTTACCTCTGGTGCCTGGTGTAAGCGCTGTTCTGTTGTTGTGCTGTAGTTCTGCCTTTCTGCCATTCTGCTGTTCTGTCCAGGATGTATGCTCCCAAGATGAGTGTTGGTAAGAGAACATGAAGAGAACCAGGAATATGAGGCATCCGTAACACCGGCAGATGTAAGGAAGGCTATCTTAACTCAACACAAGATCATTGAACAGAGGGATGATATTGTCCTGTGGTGGGATCAGGTGGCAGCCACTGAGTCCATCTGGCATGACTACACCATCGCTCTGAATCACCAAACAACAATGGTTGACTTCATTAGACAAAACATGGAGCAGTTGATAAGTAGAGCATGACAGCAAACAGCACTTACTTTTTTTTTTTTGTTTTTGTTCTTCTTTCCTGGCTTTTAATTTAAAAATCAAGTAGTGTTTACAGAGTTGTTTTTTTTTGCTGAAATGCAAACAAAGTCCCAGCAGAGCTGAAATCATGATTAAATGTTTGCTGTGATGTTTTGCCATGTTTAGTTCCATTCCGCAATGTGAGAGTTTGTGTTTTATCATGTTGCTCGTTATAGGACTTTTTCTTTTTTTTTTAACCTCAAATGATGTACCAGACACCACTCATAATGGACAAGTTACTACAAGTGAAATCAGTCCTTTACAAGCAGCGCATACTATATTTGCCTCTGATATGACTCATGACATTCTTTCTTACACAGTAAAGTCTGCAGATGACATTAAGTTGGGTGGGCCTTGTTTGACAGCTGAACAAGTATCAGATATTCAGAGAGATCTAGATAAACTAGCCAGATGGGTTTTTATATGGGGTATGAAGCTGAAACTTGATAAATGCAAAGGAATGAATCTCAGCCCTCATAATTCGAGCATTAAGTATGTACTGAGTGGTGTGACTCTTGGTGAATCCAACTGTGAGAAGGACCTAGGAGCACAGATAACATATGACTTAGACAGCTCTAAACATGTTGATGAAGTTATAAATAAGACTAATATAGTTAGTTAGTCAATTAGATGCAACATCAACTCAAAAAAATAACAAGTTCTGATGCCTTTATTTCACTCCTACACTAGACCTCATTTAGAATATGCCTCACAATTATGGTGTTCTTATAAAAAATCTGAATGTCAACAGCTGGAAAGGATCCAACGAATGTTACACCAAAAGTATAGTTGGGTTAAAAAACATCTTATATGAAGAATGTTTAAAGACACGTAAGTTGATGTCACTTGAAACAAGAAGAATTGGAGATGATTTACTTCTATTTTATGATATTAATTATGATCCAGCCCTCATGTCTGATTTGGGTATAGCTTTTAAAAACAACCTAAGGGACACAAGGGGGCGCCCATTGCAAATTGTTGGCAATTTTTTTAAAACTTTCTAGAAAATATTTTTTTTACTCAAAGGATAGCAAACCCATGAAACAATTTGCCACTTATGATTGTGATTAGTAAAACTAAAGTTGGAATTGAAAGGTGTCTGGGTAACTATATTCTAGCAGGAGGAAAACTACAATATTATAAATCTTAATTTTTTAGGCGCACTTATGGGTAACCTTGCCTCCTTGCTCCTTGTCCTCCATAGTATGACCTGTAGTATGAAAGGAACATCCCATTCTATGTGTAGGTAGGATATTGCTTGACAGAGAGTAACGGTACTCCACCACTGAAAAGCAATGCCTTGAGGTAAAGTGGGCCATGGAGTCCCTTATGTTTTATTTGCTAGGAGCAGACTTTGTACTTAAAACAGATCACAATCTTCTCTGTTGGTTTAACCAAATGAAGAACAGAAATTCCAGAATCACAAGGTGGTACCTGGCACAACAGTCATTTAAATTCAAAGTTGTGCACAAATCTGGAAAAGAGAATTTCAATGCTGATTTTCTGTCAAAATATGGATCAGGAATTGAGAATTCTGAAGGTTAAAAAAAATTGTGTTTAAGCATAACTGTTTGCTGTATGGGTTGTTATTGAAAAAAGGATACTGCATATGTGCAGAGCTACAAAAGTTATAAGGTAATGCTAGAAGAGATCAAAAAAAAGTTTTGTGGAAACCTGTTTTTTAAAACAGATTCCCTCCTGGGGGGTATGCAATAGGGTTGAAAATAAGATCCTGTCCCATTTGTTATGCAGAAAGAGTTAAAAGCATAAATGCATGGATCTGTTCTATCCTCTCCTTTTCTGTCTATTGTCTGTCTGATTGTGCAATCAAGTTTTCTTGTGAGACCTGGGAGCTGATCACTTCGACAGTTTCACAATTCTCCCCCTCTCACTGTCTCCCTGCCTCTGCTTGCTGTTTCCTGCTGTTACTGTCTATTATTTCCCCTTGCTTATCTTGGTTGTGGAAAAGTGTGTGAATCTTTGTGTGAAACTGGGATCCCTTTGTTTGAAAATGTATATAGTTATACTGTTGAAATGATTGCAAAAAGCTATTTGGAACTCAGTTTTTTTTTTCTGTGACACGAGGTTCTATTTTGTTGTACCTGCAAGGAAAGAAACTGACAAAGTCATGCTACATTTTGTTAGAAACAGGATGTCTCTTAATGAGCACAAAATGCAGAAGTTAATTACCAGGAAAAGTCATTAGGCTTGATTCACAATCCTCATAATGACACAAAGAGCTTGCACCACAAGGAATGGCAAAAGGTGCTGCTCATTAAAAGATATGCACTGGAGCAATTCACAAAATCTGCCTGAAGCAAACACAGGCTGCGTGCTCCAAAGGGGGATTACATCATCCTTGCAGCACAAAATGGGCTGTGGCATGGTGCTGTGAGGCTTGTGATAGATGTAGGCTGTCATATCCCCTAATTCAGGATTCACAAAATCCTCCCAGAAGGCAAATTACTAAGAACTCTTAAACCAGCCAAGGCTGGTCTAAGGCTACTTTGATATGTGTCCCCTGGGAGGGTAGAGAACTTGTGCCAATGTGCCATAGTCCCCCCAGCCCCGATCACCTGTGTAATAAAATAATCATATCCCTGGTGATCTAGCGGCCCCCGCTGCCCCAATACCCTTGTTATTAATATTAATGATGTCCATTCTTCCTGCCACTGACCTTTAACCTGTATTGAATTAAGCATGTAATCTTATTTATTTATGTCTGACATATAGCTCTGTACCTATTTTAGCCTT
The DNA here is from genome assembly GCA_016271365.2 of Neoceratodus forsteri. Classification (NCBI taxonomy): domain Eukaryota; kingdom Metazoa; phylum Chordata; order Ceratodontiformes; family Ceratodontidae; genus Neoceratodus; species Neoceratodus forsteri. The sequence continues at coordinate 868,975,596 of CM057452.1, read as the reverse complement.
TGTTGATCTGTACTATGTTATTGACTATGCAATGTCCATGTTATGTATTCTCCTGGGTCATACCTGAAAATAGATCACCAGGTCTAGCGTACTTACCTGGTAAATAAAAATCAAATAAACAAAAAACAAATAAATGTCCTTGGTGGTCTAGTATACCCACTCCACATCCCCAATCTGCCTGAGGAATATGACAACTACATTCCCTGGTATTCTAGTGGACCCCACACACTGACAGGCAGTGTCCCAAAACCCCACTGTCCCCAATCCCTGAGCCGGTGACTGGCACAGCCCTCCTCTCTCCATCATGGCCAGCCACCGAATGAGTTGTCAAGGAGCACGTACTGACCACTGAGAAGCTAGACCACCAGGGACATCATTGATATTAATAACAGGAGGGTTGGAGCTGGGGGGCACTAGACCACCAGGGACATCATTGATATTAATAACAGGAGGGTTGGAGCTGGGGGGCACTAGACCATCAGGGACATCATTGATATTAATAACAAAGGGATCGGGGCTGGGGGGTCTGCTATACCACCAGGAATGTCAATGATATTACTAACAAGAGTATCAGGGTTGAACGGATCCACTAGGCAACCAGGGTGGGTGATTATGTGCCTGGGTATTGGGTTGTGCTCATCACTGTCGATGGGCACAGCTGCCAACTGACTGCCCCACAGCTTGTGGCAAACCTGCAGTTGCACTGTCTGTTTGGCACATGGTCACTTTTACCACAGGCTGTGGGACTTTGCTGCCGGAACCCTTCCTGATAGTTAATCAGGCGCAGGGTCCCTGGTGCACCAGTGATGAGTACAAACTGCCTTTGGCACAAGTTGCCTTTGGAGCAACTTGTGCCTACCTTTGTGAATTTATTTATTTATTTAAATTTCAGATTGACACCTTTGAACCAGGGGCTGTTTTACAAAGGTTCCATGCCATGATTACATAGCTAGGTTAAGAGTAAGACAATTGAACATTCAGGCATGGTTACATTAGGCAGAAAAAAGGTAACTTAAGACATGTACAGGAAGAGGTGAGGAATTAGAATATGATAACTACTAGGGCAAACTAGAATAAATTACAGTAGTGTAGCCCAATAGACACATAACATACACTGAATGAGTGCAGCCAATAGGCCTTGTCAAAAAAAAAACATTGACTAAAAGCATAGGCAAACTAAACATAGGCAAGGCTAGTCCTATTAAGGAGGAGGAAGAGTAAACGTGGGGTAAAAGTTCAATATAAGGGTGAGGGAAAAGAGAGCTGCCAAGATGCAGTTTACATGATAAGACAGGAAGGGTGGAGGAAGGGATTGGATTAGAGATGAATGGAGTAGAGAGGTAGAAAGAAGAAGTGAGAACAGAGCTGAATTAAAGGGGTGATGGGCACATAGGTTGTAGAGACACTGGATGGAAAAGGAGAGCAGGAGGAGGTGAAGGGGAAAAGGGGAGGAGGCATAGCATAAGAGAGAAGGGGCAGGGGTGGAGAAAGGGAGGGGGATGATAAATATGTGGGGAGGGAAATGAATGGGGGGTTGAAAGGTGGAGCTCCTAGTATAGGCTGTAGGCATGAAGTGGGAGCAGCCTCCACAAGATTTAAGTGAAGCAGTCACAAGTGGCACGAGTAACTAGAAGCTGACATAGTTTGTGTTTGAATAGGCCAAGGGTGGCTATATTTGTGATCTCACAGGGTAGTGAGTTAAACAATTGTGGGACTTGGGCCTGCAAATGACCACTGGCCTTGTGAAGTACAACAATGAGGGACTTCTTGGATTGAGTTATCAGAGCTTCTGGTGTAGCTGGTGCTGAGAGAAGGACTGAGGAGCTTCTGTACCCCAGCAGGCATGAGACCAAGGAAAGCCTTTTTTGCTATCAGGCAGGTTTGGTAAGAGATTCTTCACTGGAGTTGGAGCCAATTTGCTTGTTCATAGAGGACACAGGTGTGCATGCAGTGGGCAGCCCTAGTAAGTAGTTGGCATGCCTTGTTCAGTGCAATAGAGATACACCATAAGGCAGAGTCAGGGGCAGCTCCATAGATAAGCCCATAGTCTATGATAGAGATGATTGAGCATTGTATTGCTTAAGGCTTCAGGAGTCAAGCAGTGCTTATGTTTGTACAGAAGGCCAATACAGGTATTCACAGATTTGGCAACAATGTCAATATGACTGGAGAAGGACAGTGTGCTGTCCAAAATCACACCCAGGTACTTGAACATTTGTGTCTGTTCTAGCATGTTTATGACAGTCAACTGTTTTGTTTTATGTTTATTATATGAGCCATGGAATAACATACTTTTAGTTTTTTTCATTGAACATCAGCTTCTGCTAGATGAGCCAGGCCTCTACATCTGTAAAACTTTTCTGAAGCTGGTTCTCCAGGAGGAAGGGATCAGTGTTCTTTACAAAAATGACTGCGCCGTCTGCATACAAGAGAATATGTTCAGGGCAGGATGCAGGGAGTTTGTTCAGGAAAATGCTGAAAAGTAGCAGCCCCAAAATTGACCCTTGTGGGAAATCTGACTGGACAGGTTGCTTAACTGAGAGACATCACCAATCCTTAATTGTTGCAAGTGATCAGAGAGATAGCTGTTAAACCAACTTAAAGGAGAAGTCCACCTAGAGTATGCAAAAACATATGTTATGTAGAGTGTTTTGATATGTATGTCAAGTTCGAGTGTGTCCTTCCCTCTGTCTGCTATTAGGAGTTTTTCCTAAATTAGCCTGCTAGCTGTATGGTAGTTTTATGACCTCAGGGATCTCCATCACAAATAGGTTTATTGGCCTTCTTTCTCCTACAATGTACCCTGGCTCATGTGACAGTGATGCAGCTATGCCCTTAGATTTAGCAGGGCTGTCACAGCTCAGCCATAAAGATAATACTTCTTTCAGAGAAGTCACACTGCTAGATTTTGGGTGAGTGTAATCATTATTATTTTTTGATATTAGTACCTTGTCCTGCTATGTTACAACTTATAAGGTGATGTTCATTTTTGCTACTTAGTACTGGTGCAAAAAGTGAAAGTGACTGAGAGGAACAGAGTAAACAGTGACATGATTCACACACACACACACACACACACACACACACACACACACACACACACACCAGAACATAGCAGGACAAAGTACTGATATCAAAAATAATAATGATTACACTCACCCAAAATCAACAGTGTGTCTTCTCTGGAAGAAGTATTTTCTCTGTGGCTGAGCTATGACAGACCCTGTAACAAGACACTGGCTTTCTGCAGGGGCAATTAGACATTACACCAAAGGGCACTCTGGGAAGACTATCTGGGAGAAGAGGCCATAAAAGAAACCAGAATGGCAACCTCCAAGGGCAATAAAACAGTTAGGGAAAGTTAGAAAAAAACATCTCTCACAGCCAGAGGAAAAGAAAACACTGGAAACTGGTTAGAACACAGAAAAAAAGACTACTACATATCTTTTTCTGATTTTAACATGGAGTTTTCCTTTAAGGTGTCATTTGATAGCCCTAGGTCTGCAAGCTGTTCAATTAGTAATGGATGGTTGACCGTATCAAATGCCTTTGAGAGGTCAATATAGGTGGCATCGACAAGTTGTCCTTGATCAAGTGCATGGTGAATGTAGCCCACAAATTCAAGGATAGCAGTGGTGGTACTATGGCCTTTGCAAAAACCATGCTGCTGAGGGCATTGCAGGTTGTATTTTTCCATATACTCAACCAGCTGCTTAGCAGCAATTCTTTTGACTGCTGTGGGCCCATTGTACATAAAGATAGCAATCTTTTGTTGGTGAGAGAGACAGAGAGAGAGAGAGAGAGAGAGAGAGAGAGACATTCAGAATTGGAGATACTCTCAGAGGAAGGACTTCTGTTTGCCTGAATTGCCTGTAAAAAGCAATCCTGCACAATTTTTTTTGTTTGGGATGTTTTTTTTTAAAGTATCTTTATTGTATTTTGCATAAACATACAAACACTCATACATACCAACCCGGGAGCCCGGGTGCCCACCCCTATAACTGAGTAGGCGAACTATGTACAAGAAACAATATACAATCACAGCTGCAGAGAACCGCCTCACTTATCCAGACATGAAAAACCAGGACTCCACTCCCCGCCTTGAGGGGGAAAGAACAAAAAAGTAGTAGCTTGGGACTGGATATTAACGACAAACAAGAACCCCAAAGTGTAAAGACTAGGATTAGTCCACCAATCCCATAGTTCCCAAAACCCCTCTAGTCTTGCACAATTTTATTTTAATTTTACTGTTACTGATAATAATAAAACACTACTTGCAAATGTTATAACTGCTCCTAGTTTTCCTGTGCTTCATGACCTATGCCTCAATGACATTAATATGGAATTTAAACACTAACTAAAACTTTTGCACAGTACAGATGTAGCAGCCCTATTCAGCCAGCAGTTGGAGAGGGCTTGTTTACTAGAATTTCAGACCATAGATCCTACTGATTGACAAAGCCTCTGACAGCCAGTGGGTAGACTTTAGAATGCCAGCTGGGTGATGACATGAGAAGCATCAAGATGACTGAGTGATAGAAGGGACATGTGTTCCATCTTGGCACTCTTGAATAAGGACTCTTGTCAGGCCTGAAGAGGCAAGGACCTCTAAATTGTAACGGTTTTCTGTGGATCCACTGTGTGAGAACAGCAAAACTCATTGACTTGTCATTGGGTAGCCTCTATGGACAGAATTCCTCCAGGACTGTGTGATGACTCTGGGAATGTGGAGTCTGAAGACCATTTAGTGTAGATCACCAATTATTCTGGTGTAAGTGTAAGGGATCTAAGCAAGAAAAATGGTAAAAGGACGTTGCAACTGCTGGTCCTTAAAAGAGGTGCAGATGCCTGTAAGGATACACTAGTGCTGAGTGCTGTCAGAGCCCCTGGAGGGAGACTGACCTACCTCACTGACATTTTGTGTTGCTGTGACACTTCGACTGGGGACCAATCCGGAGAATCCATTGTCTCTCTCTCAAGCAGTTCAAATTCCTCTAGAATGTTTCACCAGGGATACCTCACTACTTAGTCTGAGGGGAGTTGCCAGGCCATAACCTGAAGACCTATGTCTTCTTTTGGATTAAAATATTTTGACACAAATCCACCTTAATCCAGTTGACTATGGCTAATAATGTGCCTTACGCTACTTGAACCTATGCTTGGGCCTTCAGTTTTTGAAATCCTGACTATTCCCCTACTTTCCTGCATTGAGGTTGTTAAATGTAATAGAAACTATGTTGCACTTTTTAGAGTTATGTATGATTTTCTAGTTAACTGTGACTAACTACATTTGTATGACCATTTAAACTTTATGATAATGCTGACATATGGGTTATGTTGATTTTAATTATATTTATTATCATGAGGTAGTTTCCTAAATTTAGTAGAATTTGTATTAAGCCTTAAGGGGACATTGAGCAAGTTTCCTTTCTGTACTAACCTTAGATCACTGAAGAGGAATACTGTATATTGTAAATGTACTGTCTTGTACACTAATATTTATGCTTATATGACTGTTCTAGCTATAGATCCTCCTCTGTGAAGAAGCCAAAGAGGGGAAAACATTGCGCTTACAATGAGGATTCTTGCTTTTGCACAATGTGTGAATAAAATCTACATGAACATGAATCATTGAGGTGTGGCTGGTTTTGAAATCTTCTTTCACTCAGTTACAATAAGAGTCATTTCTGACAAGACACATCAAAAGCAATATTCCACACAGCTTAAACTATCAAACGCACAAGCTACAGCTGTGACATCCATCTAATTTTAAAACTGTTAGTGCACAATCATTTCCCAGCATTTCAGTCTGACACAAAAGTAAAAATACGAAAGCATAAACACCAGTGACAATAGCATACACATGAAGTCATACAATATTTATGCTTTCTTCACTTTTGATTTAAAAAAATGTCATATTTCTAGCAGAAACAGGCAATATCTAACTACACAAAATATCAGGGATTCCTCCTTTAAGGCCAATAGGTTGGCCACACAAACCACCCTACCATGTTAATTTTCTGATTTTCAGTGAGCAAGAATTTTTTATGTTTTTGTATCTTTAACTCATATGAAAGCTAATTTGTTTACCCTGCGATAGCAATTTTTATATGAAAACATTAAAAAAAAGCTTTCACAAATATTCCGTCCTTAGGACGCTCATGTTTGCTTATGTGCATGTATGAAAATGGAACACATTTTCCCCAATATCACAACAATTGTAATACTTAGGTAAAAACCATTTAGCAAGGATTCACTATTTTGAATAAGCCCTATCAAACAAGAAAGATTTAGATTTCAAATTTCTACCATTTTGTGGCTATTGATGTGCCAAAAAAGGTCTTAATTTTGGTGAATTAATGTATTTTTCACCTTATGGAACACTGACCTCATTTGACTAGTCACAGTGAAATTTACATGATCCTGGCACCAACTCCACACATTTCAATTTTCAGGTAAATTAGTCACATGGTGGTGCAAATATAGGTATTTAACATCAAAGTTCCCCTCAACCCAAATGTGTAATCGGAAATGGACAACTTGGTCAGTATTTGCAAGGACTGGTGAAGAATAGCTGCTGAGAAAAAAGCTGATCTTAAACTTTTATGCAAAAGACATTCTTATGTATACTAAAAATATGTCAAAGACCCCTTGATCTTAGGCAGTAAAAGATCTGACTTTGAGCACAGCACAGATTAAGAAGGTGGGTGCACATGTAGACTTAATATTCCAAATGGTCCATGCATGTATGTGTAGGCAGGACTTCTCTCTGTGGAGTTGATGCAAGACTGTCTTTGATAGACTATGATTCTGAGTACAGATAATTTTGACTTCAGGGCAGCATCATGAATGCCTGAGAAACTGAATTTCCCATATGCTTTTAGATGCACACTTATGAGGTATCTTCTTAAACGCTCTGACTGATAAGAATAAGCGTAATTCTACTAGTGTGCAATAAGTTCTCTAGTCATGAATGTCAAGGAGTGATAAAACTGTGGTTTGACACTTGACAAAACACTTAACCCTTAGGCTGCAACAGAGTTAAAACATACAGGGATACTGGACTGATATATCAGTGGCACAGCAAGGGTTAATTATGTATCAGCCTAAGCTAATTTTCCAGGTTTTTTGTTTATAACTAAGCTGAATGCAAACAAAGTTAATAAGATATGTTAGATTGACACATTTGACACAATGTACTGACATCTAATTTCAAGGGCAGTAGATAGAAATCTTTTGGACTAGTAACCTAAATATTTACCTTTAAAACCATTAACAAGATGTTTAATTAGAAGAGCTGATTACCTTGACCAGTCAGGAAAAACAACTAATTCTTACTGATAATTCTTGCTTTTAGCAAGAAATTGGATATTGATTATATGTTCTACCACATTAGAAGTGAAGACTATAGCCACTAACAGTAACAATCTGTTGTGATTCATCAATGTTAGTAGGATAGCTTTAACATTTCCTGACATTGATTCTGTAAGCCACTAAAAATACTTGTAAAAATAGCTCACAATCTGGAAAACAGTGCCAAGCAAATAAAATAGTCATTCAGGCAGGTCTGATTTTAACTAGACTAGCTGAAGCTGATCTTTTGCTAAAGGTTAGATTTTGTTATTAAATATTGATACAAGGTTTAGCAGATAGCTAGCAAGGTAGTGCACCACACTAGTGAGCTAATTGGGAGATTCTTTGTAAGTATGAATGAAAACTGGAATTTGAAATGATGCTTTATAGCAAAGTGCTTGATATCGGTCAGACAGGTAAGTGATTATTCTTTGCAAAGTAGTTCATAATGGAAAGGCAACTGAGTGGGCAATATAGCTCAGTGGGTTAAGGCTCTGAGCTGCAGATCTAGAGACCTGGGTTTGAATCCCACAGCCACCTAGGTGCATACTGTGTGATCCTAAGCAAGTCATTTAACTTTCTTGTGCTCCCAGGTCGCATCTGGAAACAAGCTTCAGCTTAATGTGCTACTCCAGGTTAAACAATGTTCCCTTTTCCTAACAGCTGAACATGTCACTGGATCCAGGAAACCCTTTTTATTTACATTTTCACTCCTCCTTGGAGTGGGCAGGTGGCTCTGGCCCCTCCCACGGAGATGACTTGTCTCTCAGCCAGCATCTCCCACACCCATCCCAGCCGGCCATCCCCCATGGGTTACCCCTCAGTGACAGAACTGGTGGTGAGGGGTGCCAGCTTCCCCCCCCATAAGCCAACATCCAGATTGCTGGGGGGTGATGTGGGTGCAGCCGGCCATCACAGAGCCTGCCTGCTCCATCCTTTTTTCTCCTGGTTTTCTCCCCAAACCCACACATGTGCAGTAGGCTGGATGACTGTCTCCACCTCTGTGGAGACAGTCTTATGCCCTGTGCATGGGTCCACCTCTCTGCTAAGCATCAAGCCTGTGCTGACCCCCAGCTTTTGCTGGGTGTCAGTCTACAGTGCGATGCTACAACCCCCACCCCCGAAGAAGGAAAGCTGTCGGCGGATGCTTGATCCTTCCTCACCTTGGCTGACCCTAAATGACCTGGGTCCATTCCAGAACCTAGGTCACCAGCATGGTGCGAGGTGGCATCCAGTGCCTGAACCTCAGTGCCACCAGGCCAGCTCCAGGAAACCTTTAAATGACTATCTGATACTCCTAAACTGTGATAATGACTGGTTGTCTCAAGGTGTTACATGTGTTTTAAAAGTAAAGCAGAATGGTAAAAGCAACTTAAGGCTCAATTTTTGGGCCCCTACTGATCATAATCTGTGTAAAGGATCTAGGCATAAATATAGAGGTACTCAAATTACATTTTTATGCAGATGATACTACCTTACATGGAGCTAGTCCTTCTATCAATATGGTTAAATATGATCTACAGGCTGCTTTCAACATCTTGTAGTTCAATATACCCAGAAACAATTTTTGCCTAGTGTGTCAAAAAAAAAAAGAACAATTACATAAGAACTTACTGTAACGGTAGATCTTCGAGACAATCTCTTTCATCAGGACACACCTTTGGAACTACATCTGTGTCAGTGCTAGGACCAGATGGAAACTTTTCCAAGTAGTCAGCCAGGTGCCACCCACAACGATGCCATGTATCAGTGTCTACATAAGTGTGGGTGGCTCCTACTCTCTCCAGTTCCCCGCTGGAGATCATTTTCATGGGACCTTCTTCTTGGGAACCAAGGGAGACCACACCACTTCACATACTATGCAATACAGAGTGCAGGAAAAACAGCAATGGTGACAGCAGTACAATGATCCTTCGTTGCAACCCCTAAGGTGGAAGGAGGGTGGGATGGCATGGCCTGATGAAAGAGATCCTGTTGAATATCTACTGTCATGATAAGTTCTTACATGATTATTCTGTCTTCTTCGATTATATCTCTTTCATCAAATCACACCTTTATAATGAGCCCTAAGCAGTACCAAAAGCTAACAGTCTGGGTGGCTAGAGCCTATAGGCTTATGATAATAAAGGAATAATGCCTGACAGGGTGAGTGTTATGCTGGAAAACATCCCACCTCGGGTGGTTGGGCCGAGCCACCAGCCGAAGGTGTCCAACACCTGAGAAGGGATGTTATCCAGCATACAACACCCACCCTGGAGGGCATTATTCCTATTATACAATTGCTTATTGCTTTATAGTTAAAAAAATTAAAGAATGTTTTTGTTGGTGTGTAAAAATATTTTTGTTTCTTAAGAGAAAAAAGAGATCTGCTTCAAGGTTTATAGCCTACAAACAATCATCAGGGATGTTATGCCAGGATAACATCCCTGCTGTGACAGCCAACTGACCATTCAGAAGCCAGAATTATTTCTTGCTATTGTATACTAGGCCTTATAGCACAGCTAGGCAAGACCCAGCTTGTCTATGAGAGACAATGTCCAGACTGTAGTGTTTAGGGAAGGTGTGGACAGTACTCCATGTGGCAGCTCCACAGATTTGTGCAGCATAAACATTCTGAAAACAAGCCACAGAAGTTACTATGCCTCTGGTGGAATGATCACAAACTACACCAGGAAGATCCTTCCTGTACTTCCTGTAACAGAACGTAATACAAGGTGCTAGCCATTTGGACAAGCATTGTTTAGAAACTGGAGTGCCATCTTTCCCTGAACAAACAAAATAAGCTGTGGGGACTTTTTGTAGTCTTTTGTACAGTGTGTATCATACCTGAGTATTCTATGCACATTCGAGGAATGGAGCAATGCTTCTCCTGGATTGGCTTGTTCTGAATAATACACTGGTAGGTGGATGGTTTGATTTAAAGCAAACTCAGACACACCTCTGGAAGAAATTTAGGATTAGTATGCAAAGACACCCTGTCGCTAGGAAAATCAAATAAGGAGGCTCACACATTAAAGCCTGCAGCCCTGAAATCCTTCAAGTACAAGCAATTGCAACTAAAAATATGCTTTCAAGAAAGAAAATGAAAGCCACAACTCACTGCTGACTCAAGAGGACACAAAGTCAGCATTTCCAAAATAAAATTCAGAGCCCAACCTGGGACTGGATTTTGAATAGGAGAGCTTTATGTGTAAATGCCTCATAAGAACGTATGGGCTACCTCCAGCTGATCAACTGTATAGCCATCCACAGGCATGTGGAAAGCTGATATAGCAGCCAAGTGCACTTTGATTGAGGGGTACTGCAGGTCTGAATCCATTGATGACAGCAGGTACTCTAGAACCTAATTGATTGGGTAGGTAAATGGATCTAGGTTATGTGAAACAGCCTGTAAAGCAAACCACTTCCATTTCATGGAGTAAGTAAGTCTGGTGGATGGTTTTCTAGCAGCCACCAGAACATCCATCACTTTCTGTGATACCCCGAAGCAAGCCATAGTTATGTCTTCATGAGCCATGCCTGCAAATGGTGAGACTTCAGGTGCAGGTGGACTAGATTTCCCTGTTCCTGTGACAGTAGACCCTTGCACAGGGGCAGTAGTACTGGGGGTTCCACTGCCAGCTATTGCAGCAGGGGTTACCATGTCTGCTGAGGCCATAGGTGGGCTATGTGTATTAGTATTGCCCCCTGCATCTTCAGCCTGAGTATTACTCTCTGAATGAGTGGAAAGAGAGGAAGGTATACAGATAATTCCTTTCCAGTGATAATGCATCTCACCAAAACCCAGGCTCTGAATCGAGCAAGCAGAAATGCGACAGTTTTGAGTTGTGTGGGGATGCAAAAGATCCAGCTCTGGATAACCCCATCTTTCGAATAAGTTGTTGACTATTGAGGTCAGCAGTTCCCACTCATGCATCCTGGACTGTGATATTCTTAGTTTGTCTGTGAAGACATTTTGGGTGCCTGGAATACGTACTACTTATAGTTCTACACTGTGTTCCAGAGCCCAGTACCAAACTTTCACTGCTTCCCTGCATATCAGGTAAGAATAAGTCCCCCCTTGTTTGTTGATGTAGTGCATCACACTGATGTTGTCCATCTGTATTAACTGAAGACCTGGGGACAAGTGGTTCTATAAGGCCAGGAGTCCACATAGGACCACTATTATTTCCAGAACATTTACATGCAAATGCTCGATTCCATGTGCATTGTGTCTGAAGAGGTCTCAGGTGGGCTGCCCATCCTGATCCCAAAGCATCTGTGGTGAGTATCTGATGTGGAGCAGGATCTTTGTGCATCTCCACACAACTCAAACAGTCATGTTTCTGGTTTGATGAGGAACTGCGAGAGTTGAAGATTAGGGTCGGAGGTTAGAAAGGCATTGGAGAGGTTCTGGCATGTTGGAGGACAAGTTGGCCTGAAGTCCCATTACAAGTACTAGCAGGAGGCAATCTCCCATAAAAAGGCAGCTTTCCTGTTGAGGGAGATTGCTTTGGCAAAGAACAGACCGGCTAAGCTCTTCTGCATGGTTGATGGGTTTTTACATCTGGCCTGTCTCCGAGTGGGAGGAGCTGGTCCTAATATAAGATGCGAAGAGTTTGTTCTGTTCTTTGCCGACATGGTGTCCTCCATCAGGTCAGAAGTCTCTTCCAATGTCTCTCTCTTAGGGATTGTGGGGCTCATTTTGTGATGTGCCAGAGCACTCCTCTTGTCTGGGTGAAGTTTGACCCAGTTGGGGTGGAGGAGGTGGTGGAGGTTGACTCGAGGCTGTGGCCGACACACTGTGATCTCGATGCAGGTCCAACCAACTATTGGTTTCATGCTTGGACCTGATTGGACTTGTGGTTGCTGAGATTGTCTGGGTTCCTTGAGGAATGGAGTCTTCCCATTGACTTTAAAAGAGTCCTTGGTTAGACCCCTGTTAAAGAAGTCCTTGTTGGACCTGGACTGCCTCGGCAACTACAGACTGGTCTCTAATCTCCCATTTTTAGGGAAGGCTATAGAAAAGATGGTGGCCATTCAGCTTGAGGGGCGCCTTGCCTCCTCCTCCACCTATGAGGTTTTTCAATCTGGATTTAGGGTTAGGCATAGCAGGGAGACCACCTTGGTGATGGTACTGAATGACCTCCTGATTGCAAGGGACAGGAAAGAATGTACCATCTTGATCCTCCTGGATCTCAAGGTGGCATTTGATATGGTGAACAATGAGATGCTGCTCAACCAGTTGAGGTTTTGGTGTGGCCTATCGTACAGTCATCCAATGGTTCAAATCATTCCAGACAGGCAGGGCATAGAGGGTGGTGATGGGACTTGTCTCATCTAATCCAAAGCCCCTGACCTGTGGAATTCTACAGGGGTCATTCTTGTCACCTTGTTGTTCACTGTATACATGCTGCCACTGGGGACATCTTCAGGCAGTATGGGCTGGGTTTCATTGCTATGCTGATGATACCCAGCTATACCTGTCCTGTTCAAAGGGTAGCCAGATTGCAGATTCCATGTTTAACAGCTGCCTGGCTGAAATACAGGCTTGGATGTCTCATAACTGATTACAGATCAAGCCAGACAAGACTGAGGTACTTGTGGCAAATCCAGGTCATCTTGGTGGGGATGGGACACAGTGGGATCCCCCCAGTCTTGTTCTGGGGGGTACCCCAGGCCCTGTCTGATCAGGTCAAGAATCTGGGAGTGATCCTCAATGATGGCCTAACATTTACTGCTCAGGTGTTGGCCATCATTAAGAGTGAATTTTATCATCTGAGGAATATTGCCCGGATCCAACACCTTTTAACACCTGAGGGTCTGACCTCACTGGTACATGCTTTTGTTACATCTAGACTGGACTACTGCAATGCCTTCTACCTGGGGCTTTCTGGAGGTAACTTCTGATGGCTGCAGCTAGTGCAGAATGTGTTGGCTTGACTACTGTCAGGTGTACAAAGGTTTGATCATATTACACTCATCCTCTGTGAACTGCATTGGCTTCCAGTCAGATGGAGGATTATCTTCAAGCTCCGGATTACTGACCTATAAGGCCCTACATGGTCGGGGACCAGTCTACCTGCAAGATCTCCTCATGCCCTACTGCCCATCCTGGACTCTTCATTCAGCTGAGGATTGCCTCCTCAGCATTCCGAGGATGAAGTTGTGGAACTCTGGTGACTGAGCCTTTTCAGTGGCTGCACCCACCCTTTGGAACTCTCTTTCTCAACAACTACAGCAGGCATCCTCAATGGAATTCTTTAAAAAGGGATTAAAAATATTGCTATTTCACTGGGCATTCAGTGATTTTTAATGACTATGTTATATGATAATTGGTTTTCTTTGTATTTTGCTGCTTGTTCTGTATTGGATTTGTATAGTGTTAATGTTTTACTGTGTTTTTTAAACTGTATTGTAAAATGTTCCAAGTCTCCAGAGAGGGGCCCTATATAAATAGAACTATCTAGCTATCTGTCTGTCTGTCTGTCTGACTGTCTGTCTGTCTGTCTATCTATCTATCTATCTATCTATCTATCTATCTATCTATCTATCTATCTAAGAATGGAATGCCCTTGTGCAGGTTGTTGCATTCCAGCCACCACTTGAGTAGCTTTGTGCAAGAGAGACGTTACTATAACCATCTGTTCTAGATTGTCTGTCAGCTGGTCCCATTGGACTCTCAGGGTCCACTGTGGAATACACATGTGCAGCCTGGCCAGTGGCACTGCAACAGTGACTACTGCCATGAGTCCCAAAAGGCATCGAAACATCCATGCTGAGGCATAATAGCTGTGGTGCACCAATTTTTCCTGGTAAAAAATAAAACAAACAAACAAGCAGTTGTGCTGGGAAATCAAGCAGTCTTCCCAGTCCAGCAGCAGAAATGCAGAACCTTGGTCCATATCCAGAACTGCCCCTCTGTACTGTAGTTATTCCCTTCCCTGCAAAGGGCTGCTGCCACCACTACCAAGCATTTGGTAAAAACTCACAGCATGGAAGATAAGCCAAAGGACCACACTCTGAACTGGTAATACTCCCATTAAAATAGGAACCTCAAATATTTCCTGTCAGCTTTCAGGATTTTGATATTGAGGTACACATCCTTCATATCCAGGGAGCATATCCAGTCCCTGTTTGCAATAGGGGAAAGAGACCCTGTAGAGAGACCATCCAAAATGTCTTGCGTTCTATAAAGAAGTTTAGATGCCTTGGATCCAGAATAGATCTCAGATCTCCTGTCCACTTTGGGACAAGGAAGTATCTGGAGCAAAAATCTTTGTGCCTTTCTGCTGGAGGTACAGGTTCTGCAGCCCATTTTGAAGCAGGGTCTGTACTTCCTCTAGCAACAGGGACATGCCCTGGTTGGTATGTTGTCACAACCTGTGGATGATCTGCAGGGTGTACAGAAGCTTTAGAGCATGACACTTCTCTATAATCACCAGAACTCATTCCTCTGTAGTCACCACCCTCCGTTGATCCAAGCGGAAGGACAGGTGATCCCCTATGACCTCCCTTGGAAGTAATGGTGGTTGAGGGCATGGCTTCAGATAACTACATTTTGGACAGATTTTACATCCAGAAATGTGTGTAAAACAACCAAAAATAGACTCCTTGAGTGATTTATGCCCTAATGTAACAACCTGGTTAAGGGCTGACCTCTGTTTTTTTCTGCTGTGGATGTTTTTTTTTTTTGTTAATGTAACCCTCGCAACCAACAGAGACGCTTGAAGTTCACTTTGCATTGACTTCTATTTAATTCAGGTGTGAAGGCATTAAATTGAACTAACATTGCAACCCTGCTGTAATCAGCTTCAGCAAGGAGGAGTATGTTCTATGTTCTGTGACAGTCCGGGCTAATCTCCAACTCAGAGAGTGAAAGATTTACAGCCAACCTTCAGATGACTCTGTAGATGAGTTCTGGTGGACCAGTGTGTATCAGTTTCCTTTTTCAAAGAGGAGAAGCCTTAGCCTGCTGTTTTGTGTGCGTCCCTTGTCCTACTGCTGACAAGTTCAACATTGCTTGGCATCTGGTCCAGCACATCCGGTCCATACTCTCAAGTCACTGTTGAGCTTCCCTACTGCACATGCTGCATTCACCTAGCTTGTCTCCATTACTAGACTTAGACTCATCACTGACTGGAGATAACAAAAGTAAGTTTTTTTTCTTCTAAATTTTTAGAGAACCAGGAAAGGCAATATCTGCCTATATGTGGCATGGATAAGAGAGGGGAGGAGCAGTTGTATAGTTAGGCTGGCAGTATAGCCTGGAGGTTAGAGTAGCAAGCTTTTAATGAACTTGGTACATCCAGCAGAGCTGTGTTTGATTCCCACAACCTCCACTTGCATACTGTATGACTCTGAGCAAGTCACTTAATCTCCCCAGTGCTCCCAGTTTGCCCATGAAAACAGGTATTTGTGCTTAGCAAGCCATACCTGATTACAAAAGAAGTTATTTATTTTATTTATTAAATCTCAGATTACAAATACCTTTGAGCACAGGGCAGCTCATTTACAAAGGTTCCACATTAGTTTGGGAGGGGTTAGAAAAACAGACAAAGGAGAAAACAGTTTGATTTACAGTATACAGCAATAAATCATAATACGTAGTAACTAACAGTCTGAATACAGTTGTGAGAACATGAGAGGAAAATCTGACTAACAGATAGAGAGGTAAGGTAAAATAAGAAGCATGTCAGAAGAGGAGAAAGGTTGCAGCCAAGTGGCATTGTCAAAATGCAGAGAGAGGTAGGAAGAGATAGGGTGGGTTTAGAGGAAAATGGGAGACAGACAGCAGTAGGGGATGGGGTGTGAAGGATGGGTGGGTGGGTGGGTGGGGAGGGACAGAGTAGAGGGAGGAATAGTATTTGGGAAAGATAGACAGCCAGAAGCCTTATCCAAGCAGCAAAGTCAACTGAGAGGCAATAATGGGCATGTAATAAGACTATTTGTGGCAATCACATGTGCTTCAATTTATAATGTGCTGGTGAAGAAGACACTTAAACTGGGTAAGATGAGGTAGGTTAATCAGTTCACATCCCATACTATTTAACCAGTGTGGGTCTCTGTAGAGGAAGGATCACTGTACAAATCAAAAACTTACTTGCTCCCTCCCAATATGTACTTTAGTAAGCTGGTTAGGTCAGCAATGTGGTATTTGAGAAGCAGAATAGCCAGGAAGTTTTCAGGCTTATAAAAGGGAGATTGGTGTATTTATATTTAATAGTTGACTAATATCTACTGCTCACTTTTTTAATTGAGGTTGATCATTGAAATGTAGTTTATACTCTGTTCAAATACTATCAATTTAACGTAGGTGAAATTATTTTGGGAGAGGGTACTTTTGTTCTTAGGTTTCAACATTAATAATATTCTGACAGCTGTTCACCTGATACAGGCAGTATTTCTGCAGGGGTGGTCTGTGTTTGGGTTGCAGGTAGGGAGCTGGCCAGGTTTACTTGGTTGGGGTAGGGGCTTGCAGTGTTGGTGCCGAGGCTGACTGTGTTCACTTGGGTGGGGAAATGGCTGTGCTAGTTAAGGGCACTGTGCATTCACTTGAGTTGTGCAAGGGGCTGGAAGTGTTAGTATGAGGTGAACTTTGCTTGGGTGGTGTGGGGTGACTGGCCATGTAGGTACTAGGTCCATCAGTGTTTGCTTGGATTTGGTGGGGGTGCTGGCAGTATTGATTACAAGGCTGACTGTGTTTACTTGGTTGGTGTGTGGTTGGCAGTGTTTGTGCCAGGACTGTGTTCACTTGCGTGGGGTTGTCCACTTTGATTCAGGGGCTGTTTATGTTGCTGCTGTGCCTGAGGGGCTTGGCAGTGGTCATTTCTGGGAAATGGGATGCTTGGATGGAGGGAACTCACTGGAAAATGGGGACTCATTAGCCATGTTCTTTCAGAGAGAGTGTTTGTATTTATGTGGGTAGGGTGGAACAGATTGTATGTGGCTTTGGGGAGCAGGCTCTGTGTGTCTTGATGGGGATGCCAGCCATTGGGGGGAAGTTGGGTGTATGTGTGGGGAACTGGCCATGTTGGCAATGTAAGGGACCAAGCATATGTGTGAGGAGCTGACCCTATTGGTGAAGGCAGGCATACTGCAGAAACTGGCCGTGGCATTCAGGGGTGAGGGTGCCAGACATGGTTACCTTACCACGTTGGAGCCTTAAACTGCTGGTGAAAGGTTATTTTGGCTTACAAATGTTATCAAAGCATGCCATACTTGTTGCACTTTGGGAAGTATGTTTATATTTTCTTTGTGTGTGTGTGTGTGTGTAACAGGTTGAAAGATTGCAAATAGCTGGTGTGTCCAGGGGGGCCCTAGTGATCTTAGGTGGCTGCACATACAGTGCTGTATTGCACAGGGTATGGTGGGATGTGTGTGTGTGTGTGTGTGTGTGTGTGTGTGTGGTGCATGGACCTGACTGTTTAGGGGAGTTGGGTATGAGGAATAAGGGAGCAAACTGTGTTTATTGGGGACCACACTGTGTGGTGCTGACCATGTTGGTGAGGTGGTACAGCTGACTGGGTTTTGGGGTCATGGTGTGGGTCTGTCCATTTTGTGCATTTGAGGGAGTGACAGTGGATTAGCTGTGTTGTTGCAGTAGCTTGAGGGCTGTGTGTGTCCCTTTGGCGAGTGGTGAGCTGTATGTGCTGATGAAGGGCAGGCTGTGTTGGTGCAAGGGATGGAGGAGCTGACTGTTTGCTTGGGTTTGGTGGGTTGAATAGCTGTGTTGGAGAGTGGTGTGGTGGGAGCTGGTATGTTTTTGAATGTGAGTAGTCATGCATGTTGGTGGGATGGTTGGGAGGGATGGCTCATGCTGGTATGGTGGGAGAGCCATCTGTCTTCATTTGGGTGGGCTGGCAGTATTGCTTCCAGGGTTGACTAAGTTCTTTTGGGTAGGTTAGAGGACTGGCAATGTTGGTGTAAGGATGGTTGTCTGTTTGTGTCGTGTGTGGGACTGTGTGAGAGTTGACTCAGAACACAAGAAAACAGTCCACTTTAAAAATGATTTTATTAGTTTACAGGACAAGTACGTGTGTGTGTGTGACATAAACAAATGAGATATGTTTTGTGTTTTTATTTAATTACTACAAATTCTTTAACAAAAAAGCACTTGTTGACTCTAAAGATTTCATCATTCATACTCATGCAAATTTGGCTTTACTTGCCTCACTTCTAAAATGAGAAAGATATGTTCACTCTGTCTGTATTGCACTGTGCATATATGTACAGCTGGCTATGTTGTTGGGGAGTAAATACTGTGTGTGCACTGGAAGCTGTCCATGCTGAGGTCTAAAAGTGGGGGTGAAAAGTCATGCCCTCTGGTGACGGCATCCATGTTTCCTGCAAACAAGTCCTCACTACTCTCCTTGTTAATATCCCCTAGGTTTCAATCAAGTGTGTCCCATCTGCTCCCACCTAGACTCTAGCATGTGCATATTTAGGGCTTCCACCCAACTCCCATCATAGAATCTGCCCTGCTGGCCCCGGATTATCTTTTTGACCCTTTGCTGCACTGATGCTAGCCTGTCCATGTCTTTCCTTGGTTAGGGAGATGGGCATGTGGCAGGGAAACTGACTGGGGGTGTCTGGTAGCTGGCTGGGTTTTCTTTGGTGGGATGGTGGGACTGAAGTTTTTCCACAGGACCTGTGTGTTTGGGCCAGTGAGAAAGGAGGTTTGTTTGCTTGGGTGGGTGGACTTTCAGACGCGAGTTGTATTTGTGTCTGAGCTCCAACATGAAAACTAAGGGACTCCCTTTTTATGGAATAAACACACACTTAACTGATTTACTGTGTATGTTTTCCTTTCCTAGACTCATTCAGAAATATATTTCTGGGGATGTGCTGTGAATGGGATTACAGGGAGGTATTCAGAAGGCCTATGACTTCAAAAGCCATAGGCTGTGGAGTATTTCACATTCCAAAATATGTGGACTAAAATTATTTTGACTTCCAAAAATTGACAGCTGGAAATATTTTGACTCCAGTAAAACTGAAATGACTTCCAAATTTCAACCCATGAAAGTATTTGACTTCCACCCAAACAAATGATCTGAAGCCCTGGTTGAGGGGTGTAGAAAGAGTCATGCAGAGCCGGGGTGTGCAGAGCCACTGGTTCTTCTACCTTTAGGTACTTTTGTATGGGAACTCAGGATTGTGATGAGGGACTGGCAAGGCCCCTGCACCTCTCTCTTCCCTGCTCTCTGTAGGCCTGGTCGTCTCTAACAGCAGATTGTGAAATTTACTCCTGCTCCTTTCCCTATTTTGGGTATGGTACAGCAATTTTGCTGACTTCAGAGTCTTGCCAGATGATTGAAGGTTTCTCTAAGTTTCTTCTACATTATGGCCATACAGTTTCTGGACCTCTGAATGAGGCATTGAGAACTGTTTGCTGCACATCGGTGGCAAACCTGCTACTTTGAGCCAAGAGTAGCACCTGAGACAATGCCAGAGGCCGCAGCCCAGGCAGAGGCATCAGAAATATCATATGCAGTGCAGATCAAATGTTTCCACATCAGCACCTGCATTAAGAGTTTTGATTAACTTGTTTAGCAGAACCCTTAGGAAAAAGGCCTTTGCATCAGTCTTAGCCTTCTTCCATAGGGTGGTCTGATATTTTAACATATGTGGGTTTTAATTGGCACTAGACAGGCTCGGTAGGTAGAGGTATACTGACATTTGTTTAGGACATCCAGCCTACTGGATGAGGAGAAAGGAACTCAGAGCCTAGGTGCCCTTGGCCTATCATGATCAGCTGTGATCACCACTGAGACAGCCTCAGGCTGGTTAGCATAATAGGATTTACCAGAACAGGATGAATACATTTTGTTTGTGTTTCTGGGCACAGCTGGTATATTGTTTGGCCTATACTAGGCTGCATAAGTATTACCTTTCAATGCAGGAAACAGGGGAGAAACTACAGTAGAGGGACAATCTGGCATCTCTAGAAACTCCAGCAGGTTCTTTTTGGTAGAATTCTGTTAGTTTAAGCCGAAGTCCATGGCAGCTTGCATTTGCTGCATCATGACAGAAAATGAAGGATCCTCTGGAGATAATCCTGGAGTATTCACAACAGAGTCCTCACTACAGGAGGAGATTGTTGAGCTGGTGTCATGTCCATACTGGCTCTCCTCTCTACAGTCTTCCTCCTCCTCTTCCTCTTTCATTATGAGGTCAGGATTATATTCATATTCACTGTTGACTCTGTCATCGATAAGAATGAATGACCATACTGGCAACGATCAGTGGCAGCAGAGGATGTCTATTATACAAAGTATTAACTTGTGTTGTTGATGAAGTAGTTGTAGGAGTCCTCATCAATGAGCCCCTGCAGCAGGTAGGCTTCACAGTAGACACCACATCTTGTCTGTAAAGGGTATGAGTACTGCCTGTGCATTGGTGCCACTTTGGGTAGTAGGCATAATTGAAGTAGTTGTTGGAGGTTGGTTCTCCATCAATGATGGCAACATACCAGCCATAATAGGCCGGGTAGTGCCTACTCCAAGCCCTGACTTTGGTGTCTGCTTGACAGTCAGGAGTTAGTTGGAGCCACCTCTGGAGTGGACAACATCGTAGAAGAGGTCATACCTGTAGTCCACAGTGGCAACCTGGATCTTTTGGGGGGAGGCCTTTTCCTCATCCCATTGCTTGTGTTTGTGGCTCCCCCACAAGGATTTTTCCCAGCAATTTGACATCCACAATTCAGTCAGTGGGGATGGCAACATGGATTTACCCTGAAGCTGCTTCTCCTTGCGTCTACAGTCTTCTGGAGGAGGAATTTATCCACAGTCCCATTCCTGTGTCGCCTGGTAAAAGAGTTGAACCCCTTACAAATCTCATAGAGTTTCACACTATGGGAGTGGCCAAGGCAGCAGACACACATTTCATGGGTGTCCTCCTTGTAGATCTCTATACCGCAGTACCAGAAAAGTTAGACAGTTCTTTGTGGCATACAGGTTGCTGAAAATCACAATAAAAGAAATTACTTTGTATAAAGAAAAATGGTGCTTTTGCAGTTTCATTTCCAATGGCGGTTCTAATGAGTCTGATCAATGGCAGGAAAATAACTGAGGAGAGGAGGGCTGCCCACTTTTATGTAGACACTGATACCTGACATCATTGTGGGTGACCCTGGCTGACTGATTGCAAAATTTCCAGGTAGTCCTAGTGCTGACATGGGTATACTGTAGTTCCAAAGGTGTGTCCTGATGAAAGAGATATCCCCAAAGAAAATCTAAGGTTATGCAATCACACTGAAGATAAATGTCCCATGGGACCTCTCTGATTTCTCTATTTCCATTATGCTGGGTGGCAAACTGAATTAGTTACTGTATATAAATACTTCAGGATGTGGACTGATAGTAGAATGCCTGTTTTCAAAAATATTGATAACCTTTGCAAAAAGCTTAGATTGAGGCTAGGGTCCAGATTTTCAAAAGATTGTGGGCCTAAGTCCTACTCCACAAGTCCAATTGCAGACCAAAATCTTTGCAGCTGCACAGTGGAGATTTATATTTTCAGTCCCCCAGAGCTTAAGAAGATGTTATGCCTGGTCCCACTGGCTGTAACATTTTTTCTGCATCTGTGGGGAAAAAACAGCTGCAAGCTTTTGTAAATTGTGTAAACAGTCACAAACTGGCTCCACTTTTGAGAATACCCTAGCTGCAGGAAAAACTGTGGCTCCACAAGTGATAACCCACCTGCACTGAGATTTTCCTGCAGCAATGGGATTTTCAAGGACTTTGAAAATTCAGACCTAGGTTTTTATTTTAGGAACACGAGTTGCTTCATAGCTGATGCCCAAAACAGACTGGTACAGTGAAATTGCTTGCCAGTCTTAGACTACAGATACCTGCTGTACAAAGGGTGCCCCTTTTGTCATCTTGTTATGTTACATGCATTACAACCTGGAGCTAAATACTTTATAACTGATCCGGATCCCTAGAACACAACACTGCATCCTTTATTCTGCCCTATGCTCATTCTCTGTATGTGAAAGGAGGTTATAAAATCTCTATAGGTGGCTCTAAAAACCTCTGAACAATTTACCATCATATATCACTGAATTCATTCAAATAACAATATGCTCATATGACCTTAGGAGTAACATTGTAATCTATGTATAGATCCCACAATGCTGTGCCTTTTACACTGAATGCACATTCAGTTGTCTAGGCACCACACTTCTGAAGTAAGCTGCAAAGTGCCCTTAGGTTTGAAGACCTAGTTACTATAGTTTCAACATCTTTAAATCAATGATTAAAATCTGTTGTACAGATAGTTGCTGCTGCTTTTAGGATTCGTTCATAATTCTAGAGTGTCATGAGCTACCCAAGCACTTTTGTCCCTCAAAATGAAGAACTATTTTACAACTGCTACATATCATGTAATTGCACATAACACCAGTATTTAATACTGATCCAGACGTGACCACTGGTTCTGCTGAACATGGATTATCTGTAAGTACAATGATATCTTTTTGCAAATTTGATGTGTAATTTGCCATTCCATCTCTATTGACTTGGAATTGCCTGTTAACAGCCTTGATATTTTCTGCAAAATTTACACATTCAGTTTCAAAATCAGTTTATTTCTGCAGCATTTGTTTGACCTATCCAGGATCTCTGTGTAGCTGAGTATTGCTTATTGGAGCTTCTGCTGATAAAACAAACACATTAAAAATGTCTTCTAATGAACAATCCTACATTACAAATGTGCTTGCATATATATCTCATTAATATAGCTTTTCAGTATATAGTACCAGTGATTTTTTATGCATCTTATACTAAAGAAGAAGAATTAGCAATAATGTAGCACTTTTTATTCACATTGTATCCCACGGTGCTTTACAAGCAGTGACAGACTGGTAATGAAGCGACTGTAAATGTGTAGTGGCAGTCATTTTGCGTATCAGCACCACCACACTGTCTTGGATAATTGCACAAACTCTTTTTATGGAAAGGGAAAATATGGCTAGGACACTGGGGACACTCTCCTCCTCTTTGGTGATGGGGTGTTGTTGGCCTTATTCCCAAGATGGAGAAATCAGCTGCAGAGGAGGAGAGGCAGCAGCAGGCTGTGGAGTGGTCGTCCCTGCCAGTTGATGAAACTCAGTAGGACAATGTCAGAAACAGATCAAATTTACCAATACAGACACTGAGGGAAGTTCAGAGGGGGACTGAGACAGAGTGTAGAAATGAAGATGAGGAAATGGAAGGCTCAACAACCACAGAAAAAGATGTTTTGGAGGCAGAGGAACAACTAGAAAAAGAAATCTTGCAACAATGGCAGTCTTTTGTAAGTCAAATGGCCAAGAATGAAGAGAGACTCTTTAGGAAAAAAACAGCTTTAAGAAAAAATAAAAGAGCCAGAAGGAAAAGTTTTGATAGAAACTAAGGTGGTTTTGACAGGTGCAGTGCTGATTTTGGAGCCAGTCATTTAGAGGTTACCATGGAGAACCCCACTGCTACAGCTCTGGTAAGGGAGGAGTTTGGGGTAAGCACACAACAAGAACAGGACTTGGAATGGACATCAGAAAATGAATTGAAGAATGCTGGCTGGGCAAAAGATGACACCAGTAAGTGGGTATCTGATCCTGAATGGGATATTGCCACGGGGTTGTCAGTGCCTAACAGAAAAGCACAAATAATTAAAGAGATTGAAAAATCTTGTGAAAAGACAGTAGTGACACAAAAAATACAAGGGGGTCAGAACACCAATAGTTGCTAAGAAATCCAGAGCAGAATTCAAAAAGTGCAGGAATAGACAATATTTGTTGCAAATCTTTCATATTTTCAGCTGGAAAAAGAAAAAAAACAAACAGGGAGAAATAGAGTTCTCCAGCAAGGTCCAGAACAGTGCACAAAAAGAAAACTTAACAAAAAAGCCCTGCTTTCTGCCCATTACAAACATATAATCAACCAGGAACTACACAATTACAGGTACAGATACCCAGCAATAGAGAAAAAGGGGCGAATGGCAATCATATAGCACAGGAAGAACTGCTGAACATTGAGGCAAATATGAGAAACAAACAACAACGGGAGGTGGATGATGAAGAAACTCCAGAAGAAAATAATGACACCCCAAGCACCCCCAGGACCTCTCAACTATGCAGATCTATTTGATAGATCTGAACCAGTCCACATCACAGTTTGCATTAGAAATAAAAGAAGACTGGATCCTTGCCCTGATAGGATGTATGTGAGCAAAAATAATAAAATAATCCCTTAACTTTCTCCCTGCTGATGTCCATGCCCTGATTCACATATCAGGTGAAGATAATTTTGGTACCAGTTTTACTGCTTCTCAGGGCCTGGAAAGATTTTGGCTTAAATACAATCAGGTTAAGTTTTCTCCATTATGGACCCCCCTTTTTTGCTATCCCCCTGACCAAACCACCCTAAACAAACCATTGATAAAAAGAATCACAGTAATGTTCAGAAATGAGGGGGTACATGTGGGAGACATTCATCACTGGCTGCAAACCAGGTGTAACATTCTTAGTGCACGGAACCTATGATAGATGTAGAATCCTTCTAGACAGGGAGCTGAAATTCTTTGTTAAGCTGAGACAAGATGAAACTGGAATACAGCAGTCCAAACAGCTTTTTTTCTAGAAATGATATAGGGTATGTTTTTATGGGCCTGTTCAAGGCCTGTTATAAATGTGGAGAGAAACTTCATCTAGCCAGCACATGTGATAAACTCCAGATGTAACCTATGTGGTGTTTTGATCACATCAGTACCATGTAGGAGTTATGCAAAATGTAACTTGTATTATAGTATTGGGCATGGTATCACAAATGCCCATGGACAGCCCATAATAGGTATAATACAGTTGACCAAGATGTCTTAATTAAACAAGCAAGAGAAAAATGGACAAAATCCAAGAGAAGGAATTCTGAAGCAGCCAGTTCAACTCTACTGCTAATGGTTTCCTGAATGACCAGGCTACATTAGCAAATACCACTTCTAGAAACTCAGAGGAGAGACAAAGCCAGGAAAAGGAGGAGGGACAAAAAGAACAAAGGGATAAACAAATAACAAATCAACCCACAGGAACCAATACCTTACCTTCTGAGACTCCTATTGTGGAGGAAGGAGGAAAAGAGACAGCCCCTCCACAAGCATTGTCAAAGCCTATCAGTAGAAAAAGCTCCACACTAAGAATCACAGTAACACCACAACTCCCATCTGAAAACAGATTTGAACTGTTGGCAGGAGAAAAAGAAATGGGGTGATTCAAACATTTTGATAAGACTCTCATGCATCTTCTAAAACAGAACCATCAGTAGAAGAAAAAGATGGTAGGAAAAAAAAAGGAAAAAGAAACATTTAGAGGAAAATGACTAAAGAAATAAATTATCTACAGTAATATTCTCATTCTCTAAATCTTATATATGAAGCAGATCAAATTAGCTACCCTGAATGTCTGCAGCATCAGGACTGGGGTTAATAGGAAAGCTATATTTTCATTACCGAAACAAATTAACTTACTGTAGATATAATCTTTCTACAAGAAACATGGATGCAAGACTCATTTATATTATCTCAATGTACAAAAGCCTGGTGGTGGGAACGATTTTATTGGTCATTTGGTTTAGATAAAGCCGATGGTGTGGGAATTTTAATGGTCCATCATTTGAAATGCACGAATTTATAGATCTTGTCCCTGGAAGAGTACTGATTTTAGATGGTGTATGGTGAAACCAATCCTGCAGGTTGATTAATATTTACACTTCCCAAATTAAATCTGAGAGGATAGCATTGTTGGAAAAAAATCAAACCATACCTAGTCACTGCCAGGAACATTTATGTAGGTGGAGATTCCAACTGTTCTCTAGTTATAAATCAGAGATACCTAGAGGACAGGAAAGTGTATTGCAATTCTAGGGTGCTAAAAGCTTGTATAGATGCTGCAGGGCTTACAATTTCACATAAGGCAACAGGGAACACTACAGGAAACACATGTATAAGAGGTAACCTAGCTATTAGAATCGACTACTTTTTTCTATCACCAAGAATACACATACTAAAGACAAGGACAGTGCATTTGGACATTTTGACCATTTATTATTAGAAATTGCTATGCGGGATACTGAAGACTATGGACATTGTTACAGAGGCCCTGCACTTAATTGGTACCCTCAGAGGTACACCGTAGATAGCTAACACTTATGCCATGTTATACTAATATATAGGGCTAAGGCATCCACCGTACAAGAGTAGATGTCAGGATATGAATGCATATTGTTGTAATACACTTTGCTCGCTAATACATATATATATTCTATGTATTTTCTGTGTATTTCTTGTAAGATGCCAAGGCATCTGTGTCCTTGGAATAATTATGATATGTAAGTCAGCATTGCCACCTTTCGGTGATTTGTACTACTACAGTGAGTTATGTAAGACTCTGTATAAAAACTCTTTTGTTCATAAACTGATGACTATACAGAATTGTATAATGTTATCTTAGACCGTGGAGCCACCTCTAATTTTGCCAATAGTGCTCATCTCTGTAACTAGAAATGTTTCTATCTTACAGTAACCATGGTAATTATCATAGGTATATAATGTAATACACTAGTCTCATACCTCGGAGACCTCAGGTGAGACACCAAGAGACACAGAGAAACCTCGAGGTATAGGGAACGCTTAGCACTGGCTCCCGGTCTGTGACAGTAAGAACTGCTTAGGGCAACTGGTGATTTATCCTTTTGGTAGTAATAAACTTGTTTATTACTCTTATGCAATGTGTCTGTGATTACTTGCATTCCCAATATTGCCAAGAACCTAAAAGTGAGGTTTAGACCTCCTAACAAATTGGCGACCATGTGCAGGTGATATTTGGTGATTGTAGGTTTTCACTTGCTTACCATCAGAGACTTTGGATGGCTTACCAAGCAGGAAAGCACTTGGCACAAGAAGCTGCAAATGTAGATCTTATTAAATATAAGACCCTGTTCCTTAGGAACATGATTCCAGCAGTATAAGAAAAAGTAGAGCCAACCACCTACCCCAATATGGATAGGTTTGCCGACATTCTTCGGAAAACCAAGAGAGTTTACCAACTCTATATCCGTAATCTGGGCTCCGGTTCCAAAAAAGTAGCCACCGTGGAGCCTACTTCCGAGGCCACGACACACTACACTGTAAAAGGGCAGGCCCAACACCAGCAGGCCCAACACCAGCAAGCCCCTCCAGCTAACAACCAACACCCCCAACAGGCCCATCAACAACAACCGCAACAGCAACAACAGTGGGGTGGAAACCAAAATTGGCTTAAGTATAAAAAGCATAAAGGTAAACCACAACAGCAAAGAACAGGTCCTTCATATAGGAAGATAGCCAAAAAAATCAAAAATTCCAAGAGCTCCTGGGACAAGTGCACTCTGTAGCAGATGCTGTTCCTGCACAGGCCCTTGCAGCAATACAACCGGGAACCCAAACCCCAACAGGTCATGGGGACACTGGTGGTGCAGGCCTCAGGCCCATACAGGCCTAAACCCAGAAGCTCCTCTCTATAGCATCAGTGCAGCATGATAAAGTAATTCACAAGAGTCAGGCCCAACCTCTCCATGCTCCCAGCAGTACAGATTAAGAATTACAGGCCCCAGTCCGATTGTAAACAAGCTAGTCTTAAATACAAATGAAAGGCCCTGCACCAAGGTCAAGGTCAGGGGCAGCCTACTAGTAGTCTTGTTAGATACGGAATCAGCTGTATCTGTGTTACATAATAAACACCCAGACACATCCTTGGTCCACCGGACAGAGGACCAACATGTCAAAAGTTAATGGTACTAGGCTACCTGCATACCCTTCTCTACCTCTACTCTACCCCTAAAGGCCTCACACACCTTCCAACTAATGGTATTGCATAATCATCCTAGTATCATAGGGATTGACTTCCTCATGCCACACAGCTGTGTGGTAGACCTAGCTAACATGCTACTAATACAGATTCAGGGTCAATATCATACCATTTTGATTCCTGATTCACACATCGTGGCAACAATATCTGCCAGTGACAAAGAGTATGACATCATAGATTTGTTCAAGACTATTGAACTTTTCCCAAAGCTTCTCCCTATTTTGCAATGACATTTAAAAGCATTTGCAAGTAACAAACATGACTGTGATAAAATGCACACTGTTATCAAAGTGCCAGGCCCAGCACATGAGAGGCAAAGGCAATATCCTTTCCCAACTAAGGCCTTGCCTTCCCTTAAAGAGACGATCAAGTCACTCCTCAAGCAAGGAGTTATCAAAACTTGTGTTTCCACTGCCAACTCCCCAGTGTGGCACGTGTAAAAAACCCACAGGTGCCTGGAGACTTACTATTGACTACAAAAACTAAATCAGGTCACCCCAGTTGTTCTCCAACTGTGGCATCAGCACCTGATGTGCTCGACTTCTGACCGCTGACCTAAATGGTTCAGTGCCCTGGACATTTCCAGTGGTTTTGGTCATTACCATTGGCCCCAAAAGTCAATATAAGTTTGCCTTCACCTTTGAAGAAAGATAGTATATGTGGACTTGCTTACCACAAGGATTCAATAACAGTCCATCACTGTTCCATCTACACATGATGGATGCCCTCGAGAGTTCCTCTACTCCCCAATGCCTCTTGCAATATGTAAGCGATCTGTTGCTGGCAACAGCCCACAAAACGAGTCCGGGTTGTCAGCGAGCTAGGCGGGGGGAGGAGGCTTGAGTGTCCAAGGGATTGCTCGTCTCCTCCAGGGAAAAGGAAGTGTACTGACTTGGTGCTTACCTGGCCTCTGGCAGTGGCTGGCAGTACAGCATGCCCAAGTCTGAACTAAGAGGGGAGACATGACAGATGCTGTCACAGGCCTCAGTGTCAGCACACGTCACACCTTCGGGGGGGTGTACATAAGAAAAATACTGGCCCCAGTGCGACACCGATGAGAGGGCCTGACTAGCGGCCCTTGCCTGCTGGCACTGTGATCCACTCAAGGGGACCCTGATGAGATATGAAGGTACAGCACAGGGGGCTAAGGAGGGAGCCCCTCATCACATCCCTGCTTGGGGGGGTGAAGCCAAAGCTCCATGGGGGATCCTCGGTGGGTCACAGTGTCAAGCAAGGGAGTTAGGTGACAGTGCTGGTGTAGAGGGGGCATAAACATCAATTACAAAACAAAAAAAAAAAATAATAAAAGTATGTGTAAGACAGGGATGTCCATTAAGCCCCCTGTTATATGTAAGTTCACTAGATCCTTTTTTGAGATAGATTATGAGTGCACAACAAACTGAAGGAATTCCTTCACCAAGAACTACACGTGTCTTAAAAAGCATTATTTTATTCTGATGACATGTATTTATTTATTAGAAATGAACCTAGTATGAAGGAAGCAATATCTATAATGCAGTAATATTCCAAGGTTTCAGGTGCCCAGTTAAATATATCAAAATGTGTGGGAATAAAATTAGGAACACAGCAAACAAATCTTACTGTAGTAGCAGGAATCCAGTTAAGAAATGACCCAGTCACAATATTAGGGATATACTTTGGGGAAGGAGGCATGGCTCTATATAACTGGACCATAGCACTAAACAAATGTGACACTAAAGCAGCTAGGTGGAAAGGGTGGAAATTATTCAAACAGAAGAGAATTTTTTTATTGAAACAATTTATTATTCCACATCTCTTGTATATAGGCTGGATATACCCATTACCCATCAGTATGTATAATCTTAGTTTTACACTGTTCACCTGTCATAAATGTCTGACTGCCTCCGTAATGTAACTGTGTCGGATGCTTATTAATGTAACTGTATTGTTTGTCAATATTGACTATTGTATATTGTTGTATTGCTTTGTCCTAACAGGACAGCCTTGTAAATCAGCATGCTCAATGGAGTTTTCCTGCCAATAAACTTGAACTTGAACTTGAATTACCTTTAAGTTTAGAGACTAGGATCTTAAGTATTTTTCTTAAATGATTTGGGGACTAGACTGAACCCCTTTAAAAGCGAGTATACTTATTTACCCATAGCTAAGGGGTGTAGGAATGGTAAACAATTGTGTTTTTCCATACTATGTTTTGGAAAGGTTTTTTTACAAATTGCAGTACAAGAATGGTCCATGAGTCAAGAATGGATACAAGGAGTGTTGAGAAATTTATTCACATTGAATTGATAACCTGGTCAAATTAACATCACAAATCCAAATTCCAGATTATTTCAAACCAACAGTAAAGAAATTATTTATAAGGAAAAGCACAAAAATGCAGCTGCTGGACTATGCAAAAAGACATTTCTATGAAATAGTATTAGGAAATATCGGTCCTGTAGAACCTGAATTTAAATATTGCACACCAGAAAATACATCGAAGGCAATTAAAAAAATGATGAATAATAGTGTCCCCAGAGGATGTGGGACATGTTGTGGCTTAGCACATATGGGAAGCAAAATGTCATGGGGAATCAGAAACATAAGTCAATTGAGGAAAGAACCTGTCCTTATTATGAATGCCTAGCACCAGAAAACCATTAAACATTTTGCTGTGAAATGTCTATATGCTATACATTTATGGGAACATTTCACAGACGATGGGAACTGAAGTGGGTGAAAGACATTAACTATGAACAATTAGTGTTAGGAATATTCTCAGGACATTTATTGAACTACAGTTGTGGTATTCTGATTGTCTTGTTTGCATGTTTAAAGTTTTATTTATGGCAAGCAAGAAGTTCATTTGTATTGCAGTAACAGAGAATGCCATATATTTCCATAGGGAATTTATATGAATCAGCACTACAAGAAGTCTATGAAAAAGATATCAATAGGAATTCAACACATAGGGCCTGATATTTAGAGGAGTTGCATACGCAACCATAGAAATGCACCCGGAGCCATATTCAACCAACGTGAATGGCAAGCAAAAAATCAAATGCGCAACAGTAATGTATGCAGCACAAGTACAAAGGGCGATCATGAATAAGCTGTGCAATGCCATATTCAGCTGAAAAGCATGCGCAAGTCAGCAGCAACACACAGAAAGTGCCAGACAGAACTGAACATATAAAAGGAGGCTCAAACACACGCACAGCAGATGCACAAGTCAGAGAAACTGAGATGGATGTAGGGCCATTCGTGATGGATGCAGTAATGAGGGTGTGAGGAGGAGGGAGGAACATCAACATGGCAGAGGAAGGGCCCAGCAGCAGTATGCCCAACAGAGATGGTACCATGCCGCCCTCACCTTTGAGGACTACGGGAGGCAGAGATCTTGGGCCAGTACTGGCTGAACAAGGGCAATTTTGAGACAGCTCTGCAAACTGTGCCATGATGAATTGCAGGCACCCACCAGAAGGAGCCATGCCATGATTGTGGAGACCAAGGTGACAGCAGCAATGTGCCTGCTTTCCACCGGTACCTTCCAGAAACTAACAGGAGCAACCACTGGGATAACCCAGTTGGTCACGTCCCGCCTCCTCACACAGTTCCTCAATGCCCTGCTGCCACATGCTTGAGAGTTCATATGATTCCCAAGCACACAGGCAGAGCATACAGGAAACATGCAGGACTTCCACAGGGTGGCACGCATGCCAGGCATGATCGGGGCCATAGACTGCACCCACGTGGCCATACACACACCACTTGGCCCAGAGGGGGCCACCTACATGAATAGGAAGGGGTACCCATTGGTCAACTGCCAGGTGGTGTGCAATGCCATGGGATGCATCACCAATGCCTGCACCACCCACTCTGGGAGTGCAACTGATGCATTCATCTGGCACAGCTCTATTCTGTGCCAGAGGATCGAGCATGGGAAGATCCCCATGGGTCACCTGTTAGGTGAGCATGGCATGGGATGGGGTGCATAGGCAGCCATGCAGGGGGCATAGGCCCACACCACACACAGGGGGAGCAGAGAGGAAGGCTGTAGATGGCAGGGGTGAGGGGAAGGGAACAAGCAATGCCACATGCTAACCTGCATGTCTTACCCACACAGGTGACATCACCTACCCCCTGTGCCCCTGGCTGCTCACCCCCATCTGGCACCCATCCAAAGTTGCAGAGGAGAGGTACAATGAGGCACACATTGCTACATGCAGTATCATTGAGTGAGCCTTTGGCATGCTCAAGATGTGGTTCCATTGCCTAGACAAGTCTGGTGGTGCCCTACAGTATAGCTCTGCGAAAACCTGTGGCCTATTCTTGGCCTATTGCGTGCTGCACATCGTGGCCATTGACCATGGAATAGCTGTCCAGGTGGATGAGGGCAACAGTAGTGATGAGGATGGGGATGATGGGCTGGATGGGGGTGTGCAGCCACTAATGCAGAGGAGGGACTCCAGGATGGCTGTAGAGTCAAGGAGGCACCGGGCCACAATCGTACAGGAGCACTTTGGGAACCTCAGGTGAGTACCACACATGCCAGTCGTGCATGCATGGACCACCACACACACATGTACACACACACACACACACACACACACACACATATGCATGGCCATACAGAGGTGCATGCAGTGACACTGTCACACACTCAGCATGCACAGGGACTGCACAAACACACAGCCACATGCTGCAACACGATGCACAGACATGGTGAATGCACCAGCACACAGGCAAGGCCAGCACAGTGCTGTCCTCATCACGCACATGCCACAAGGGCCCAGCAGCACAGCATGCACACATGGAGTGACATGCCACTGCCACACGTGACAGCGCGCCACCACACACACACGGGTGCACCCAACCATGTGTGCACTGGCTGACAGCAATGGGCAGCAGGATGGGACAGCACACCCATCAGGCCTACCATGTGGTGCCACGGCCACCACAGCCACATGGGTGGCTATGCACAGGCTGTGTGGCAGCCACAGGCTGCTCAACAGCCACTGCAGGTGTAACCAACACACTGCAGGGAATGAATGCAATCGGACCCGGATCCTCATGGGCATGTAAAGGCCCAACAAAGAAAATACCGTGAAGGTGTTGTGATGGCTATGTCAGACCTTTAGTTATCAGCCATGTTGGGGCCAGCAAACGCTAGCCTGTGGTGTCAATGTGGCACTACAAGAAGTCACATGCCCTGCCATGCCCAGTGGATACCAGCGATGCAAATCTGGTGGCAATGGTACCGGCAATGAGGTCCAGCGATGCAGTCCTGGCCTCCTGCAGCTGCCAGAGCTCACCAATCAGCTGGGCTCGTCAATGTCCCCACACTTGGACAGCTGATGCAACTCTACCCGTAGTGCATGTATGTTGGCCCCGAGCATTGCTTGATTGTCAACGGATGACCACAGCAGCCTGGTGTGCTTGTCCAGCCTGTCAGTGCCATGCACATCCTGGGACTGACACCAACCTGCTGTGGGTGTGGCGTCATGCTGTTCAACGTCCCTCAGCTGGGGACACCACACAGGGGACCTCGCAGGTGGTGGAGATTGTGAGGGTGCCCAGTCAGTGGCCCCTGTGGTGTGCTGCCTGGTGGCCAGTGCAGCCCACTGCCACTACCCAACTGCCTGCTGTGCCATCCACGTGGCACCATCATCCATGGCAGCAACCCCCCATGGCTGGTGACAGCAGCAGTGCTACATGCCACTGTGTGGCCAAGGTCAGGGTGTGGCTATGCAGGTGCCATAATGCCACTGGTGGCAACTGCCACCTGTATACAGCCTTGTACCCTGGGCAGCATTTCCAGGCCTGTGCCATCCAGGATCAGTATAATGTCATCATCCATGTTGGATGCCCCAACGTCCTGCATTCTTGGTACCAGCACAGGAAGGGCCTCGGTGAGCAGGCGGTCCGACAGTGTGTCATCATCATCCAGACACAGAAGGTCCAGCAGCCCCACACTGCCCCAATGCTGATGGTCCCTGGCCCAGATGCCTGTGGATGTGGATGGCTCCTCCTCTCTTCAGGTCCAACGCTGCTGGTGGCATCATGCACTCCACCCCTGAGGCATGATGGCACTGGAAGACAGGAGAGCTTTATCAGTGGTGATGATGGCAATGTGCATGCAGAGCCATGGCTAGACAATGGGGGCATGTGCACCACCACCATGCTGGCATGCACCAGTGTAAGCCCATATAGCAGCGAACAGCAGGGTGGACATGCCACTGATGTCCATGCCAGCCCAGCCATGATGGGTGGCAGTAGCACATGGTATTGCAGCAACACATGGCTGGCATGCAAGCATCCCCTAGGGTATCAACACCAGTGTTGTGCCATGCTGCAGTCTGTGCCCCAGTGGACCATGCCATGCCACTGGTAAGCTGGGCAGACCAGTGATGCTGCACACCCTAGAGCAGGTGTCTCGGTCACAGTACAGTGCCCATGCTGCTGTCCCTGCACACAGGTGGACAGTGCCATGCATGGTATTCCCATCTAATAATATGTGCTGCTGCATGCCACACATACAAGGGGCATGCACCATTGCATGCCATCACACCTGTGTGGTACCAGGTGACACACACACCCATTGCAACACCCACTGACTCACATTATTGTGAGGGGCTGCCACCTATCTGGAATCCTCTCGGGACAGCCTCAATAGCAGCATGGCTGATGGTCACTGCCACCATCTCCTCTGCCAGGTCCCCCTCCCATCCTGCTGCAGGATGCCCTGATAGTGGCCACCTTTTCCTTGATGCATCGATGGTCCATCTCCATCTTCTTCTTGCACTCCTGTGCACTCCTATTATGCCTCCCATGGGCATTGACGAAGGTTACCACCTCCTCCCACCCGGTGGCATGGTCCTGCAGGGTGCCTCTGGCATCATTCAGCAGTTGCTCCCTGTCGAGGTAGGCCTTGAACAGGGTCTGCTGCTCATCCTTTGTGAAGTTGGGCCTGCGCTTCCATGCAGGACCCTGCTCCTTGGTCATGGGCGTGACCCCATACTCCCGCCTTGCTATGTTGTGGTGCACATGTGCTGTAGTGTGTGATAAGCCTCCACTGCTCATGTCTATCTACATCCCCATGCCACACAACCATGGTCCATTTCCCCTATTGCGCATCGTACCTGTGTATTTCCCCACATGCATGCATTGTGAAGCCATAGGTCAAGCTATTGCTGTGTCTGATACCAGTGCAGTACTGTATGTTGGGTTCTGGGTCCTGTTCACAATGTGTTCTCAACTGGAGTGAGGTTGAGATGTGCAACCTGGTGGAGCCTGTGGCTGCCCAGCTGTTTGTGGCCCGATCTTCAGGATTCACAGTCCCAGGTGTGGGACATGGTGGCGGCGGGGCTAGAGTGTTGTACAGGTATGCAGTGAATGGGGGAGCAGTGCCACCAGTGGTATGGGGACCTGAGATGGTGTGATCCAAAGTGCCTGCACTGGCTGCAGGTAAGGGTGTAATGGGGGACTGTGCCACAGCCAGGTAGGTGTCCACCTGCACTGCACATGCTTGCATTGTCCATTTACTGTGCTAACATGTGCGCTGCATGTGTGGCTGCCCAGGATGGCCCAGCACTGGTGGGTGCTGTGTGTTCTGCAGTGCCACAGTGTGCACCTCTGCAGTGCGAGGTGCCATTGGCCTGGAACCAGCGCCCACAGCCGGGTCAGTGTACCATCCCGTGCTGTGCCAGCTGTGTGCATGGTGTTGGTGGTGGGGGGGCTGTGCATGCATACCACTCATGTCCATGTCTGTATCTCTGTTCCATCCACAGGACCAGAGGACTGCAGGAGGGCCAGGGTGGCTGCAGGCCAGGACAGGCAGCAGCATGATGGTGGTGCCACAGCTGCACTAGCACATGGACGGGCAGGTGAGCATGTGCATCATGTCATACGGTATGTGTGTGGGACTGTGTAGGGTGTTGTAGTCCAGCCTTGGGCACTGCCACCATGTATGTCCACTGCTTGGAGAGATGCCAGCCTCCACCACCAGTGATGTGTTGTGCAGTGTGTGCCAGCACCATGCTTGAGGACTCTGTGTAGTGGCCCCACCGGTGCTGACCCTGGTAGGGTGGATCTGTGCAAGAGGTCCCCATGGTGTGTGACTGCTGCTGGGTGTTTATAGCCCACCCAAGGGGGGGACTTGCACCAGCACTGTGGGGTACACTGCGGAGGTGTGGATGCATGTCACCCTGGGGTGGTCTGGTGGTCTGGCTGTGGGGTGCTACATGGTCGGCTGTTGCTGTCCACTGTGCATGTACCATTGTGGGTTCCGTCTACTGGTGGCTGCATCAACTGACCAGTACACACATGTGTGTGGGTATGGACTCTTTCTTGCACATCACTTATTGCCTGTTCTGTCCTACTCCTAGGTTGGGCTGGGCCATGGACCTGAAGATGGAGACCAGGCCGACTCATGGGGGGCCTGCTGATCCTCCACCAGCTGATGTGGAGGAGCATTGGCCAGTCAACTATGCTGCTGAGGGTGGGATGGCACCAGCTGGTGGCGACAGGGACCTTGATCCAGGAAGTGCACAGGCAGTAGGCCATGCTGCATTGGCAGCAGCTTTGATTCAGATCCCCATCTCTGCTGTTACATGGACATCCCCTGCCCTCCTCCACTTTGTTTGTTCCACCTTCCCCACCTCTGTACTTCCTCCCAGTCCCTTTCCCCTATTGTCCCACTTTGCCACTCCCCATATTGACCCCTTTCTTATTGTTCCTGTGTGCTCCTGTTGGCACACCAGTGTTTGTTATTGTTGCATTAAACCTTTATTTTTCTATCACTTTTGTGTCTGTGTCTCCTTTGGAGGCAGCCTGTTGCACTGTGATGCAGTTGTAGGGTTGTGCCCTTGGGTGTGTCCCTTCCCATCCCACTACTGTGTCCTTTGGGTAGTGCTGCTGTGTGCACTGTGTCCTGTTTGCCATGTCTCTGTCTTGTGTGTGGGTCTCCCCCTGCCCTGTGCACAGTCCACCACCTTCTGTCCCTGTCTGCCTGTGTTGCCCTGCCGTCCACCTGCTGTGTTGCCCTTGCCAGTGCTGGTGTGCACTGTGGTGCTGTGCCCTGTGTCCTTGCCTGTTTGCAATCCATTTGCACCTTGTTCCCCTGTCTACTTTACTACTGTCCATTGTGTGTGTCTGGTGACCTTGCACCATGACTGTGCCACTGTCTACTACAGTGCTGCCTGTCAGGGCTGTGGTGGTGCACTGGCATAGGCCTGCTCATGGGCATACCTTCAGGGTGGGTTGGTTGGTTTGCTTCACAACATGGGTTAGTGTTGGCAGCCTGGCATCCTTGTGGCTCCTTGGCCTGATGCCCTGTGGTGCATCCTGGCCAGTGTGCCCTTGTGGTTTGGGTCTGCCACTGCTGGTTTGGTGCTCTGCTCTTGTGCAGCCCTGTCTGTGCTCCCCATTGCTGTTGTGCTTGCTCAGCCTGCTGGCATCTGCATGCTTGCATACTCATGCACATCCTGGTTGCTGCAGCCCATGTCTGGTTGGTGGTGGCGCATCTTTACTATATTCACTGTGCTTTGCACCAGTGCATGTCACTGGCACATCTTTTGAATGTGCATCCGTTTCCTATGGTGCATCTGCATTGTGCTGTGTATTCCATTGTGCACATACTGGGCACACTTTGAATATCTGGGC
Source organism: Neoceratodus forsteri (assembly GCA_016271365.2). Lineage (NCBI taxonomy): Eukaryota > Metazoa > Chordata > Ceratodontiformes > Ceratodontidae > Neoceratodus > Neoceratodus forsteri. Next base: position 868,937,741 of record CM057452.1, on the reverse strand, counting down.
CATAGAGTACAAGAGATGTGGAAAGGACTGCATGGTTTGATGAAACATTTTTAGAAAAAGTGTACTTTAAGACACTGAAATAGTAACTTAGAGACCAGAAATGTTTACATACATATATATAATTAGAGATACTTATGATCGGTCATGCTAATGGAATTCTACTGATGGAATTGTAATGATGAATTGTGTTCAAGAAAATACCCCATCTCTTGCATAAAGTGCCTTGGGTTCTTTTATTTCTACCTGGACACCCACCAGGACAGCACCAGAGATGAGCAGAAGAGACCTCCTTTTAATGACGTATCTGATGTATGGCACACCCCAACATTACAGCACCCCCTAGTACTGCACTTGAGTGCCAGTGTTCATGGTCTAAGCCCAATCCAGGTGCAGGACTAGAACCTACAACCTTCTAGCTACCAGCTGAGCCACAATACTACTGTATTTCCATTTGACTCAAATCATGTCCTTATTTAGAATTAAGTGCAGAAATTAATCTTCTGTATGACTAACCAGTTCTTATTGCACAAAATATAATCTGTCATATCCTGATTGGAATCTTTTAGACAGGCTTTCTTTTCAGAAATTGAGTTATGAGATTCCAATAAAATGCACAATAAAAGAGAAAAAAAATTGATGATTCCAATTGTTTGAAACTACATAATCAAAGTGTAACCTTTCTAATATTTGTGCACCTGCCTTTTGTAATGGCTAGGTCAAAAGTTTGATATCTATCTGCTGCAAATGCCTTTCTTTCTCTATGTGCTTCATTTAAAGACAGGTGAGATTCAAAAATGATCTAATTTGCATTTGTTGCGAGCCAAGGAAATAATTTTTGTCTTGTTCCATTTCTATTTCTTCCTGTTGAGCAAGATCCGCCAGTTGTTCCCTCATTAGTAGTTTTACAGCATTTGCATCTGATTGCTGATCTAATTTGTTCCCCAAATCACTTGACTGTATGGTGGTCAATATTTTTGTCAGCCAAGGTCAAATGTGCCCCTATCCAAGTTTCTCTTCTTATTGTAAGACTAAATGTGAGAATCAAGTATTCCCACCTTGTCCCATTAACTGTGCAATCCCTTCCCACCAAACAACATGACTCCCAGGCTAATGAACATAAAGAGTTTGATCAATTCACAGATACTGTTCCACCTCCACCTATTGTATGAGCAAAAAAAGATTACATTGGCCCTTCCGTTATTTTAACAAACACAAATTAGTGGTTTACATAGTAGGGAGCAAGGAATAGCACAGCCAGAATGCACATCCCAGAGTGCATTCCAGCTACGCTATTCCAGGCTCTTCCCTTTGCAAATTACATGTTATACTTATCACTCATAGAGGATGACGATGATAAGCTGTGTATATCAATGGATTGGATTACTTATTCTGGATAGTTTGTGGGTCTTGGAGCTGGGCTGGGGGTGACACTGCATAGAAATTGAGATGCTTGTGGGGGAGATTTGATTTTTTTGGTAATTGCTGGCACCATGGATGGGCTTCCATTGACAGACTGATCGTGGAGGTGGGATTTGTTCATTTAGGGATTTTCAGTACCAGTAACAAGGATTGGCTCCTGGTGCCAGAATGAATATTTTGGTATTTTGGTAGGGGGTTATATAGCGGTCCTGGGAATGAGCACCTGGTGCCAGACTGATTTGGTGGGGTGCCTTAAATATTAAGGAGACGGAGTCTTATACAACAGGAGGTGGACTGGCTATTTCTTTGATGGGGGGAGCTTGTATATCAGCATCCAAGATAGACTCTGAGCGTCAGACTGATTTTGGTTTGTGGGAGGGTTGAATATATGTGCAACGGGGATCATTTCCTGGTGCTGAACTGATTTGGTGGGTGCCTTGTAACATAGGAAACATAGAAACATAGAAAGTGTCAGCTGAAGGGGACCAGAGAGTTCATCTAGTCTGCCCATGTTACATCTACCCCCCAACTTAATTTGTTCTATTTATCTGTGTATGAGCAAAACATGCATGTTTAAAACCCCTCACTGTGGTAGCTTCCACTACTTAAGGGGACTGAGCATTCCAGACACCCACCACTCTCTCTGTGAAGAAGAACTTTCTAATGCTTTTCCTGAATTGACCCCCTATCAGTCTAAGGTTTTGTCCCCTAGTTCTACTGTTTTCTTTGTAGTGGAATAGCTCCTGCATTTGCACCTTGTTTATGCCTTTGACATATTTGAAGGTTTCAATCATATCTCCCCTCTTTCTTCTGTGTGCCAGAGAAAACATGTTAAGCTCCCTGAGCCTATGCTTGTATGACAGGTGGCGCAGTCCTTGTATCAATTTAGTTGCCCTCCTTTGGACTATCTCCATTCTTTCAATGTCCTTCCGTAGGTGAGATCTCCAGAACTGAGCACAATATTCCAGATGCAGGCAGACCAGTGCCTTGTAAAGTGGTAGAAAGACATCCCTGTTTTGACTTGTAATTCCCCTCCCAATAGCAGCCAGCATGCTGTTTGCTTTTAGGGCTGCCTAACTGTACTGCTTGCTCATCTTTCGGTCATTTGTAGCTATGACTCCTAGCTCTCTCTCCTGGTTCAATTTCTGTATATCAAGCAGGGCTTGTACTGTATATCAACTCTGAGGATGGTCTGCTGATACTGGACTAATTTAGGGAGTGGAGCATGTCTATCACGTCCAGGGATGGACTCCTAGTCTCAGAATTGCTTTGAGGGGATTGTTACATACTGTCACTGGGGATGGACTCCCAGTGTTAAACTACTCCTTGGGAAAGGGTTGTGCTGTACTGGTACTGCAAATGAACTCTTGGTATTGGACTAACCTTTTGAGGCAGAAATACTTTGTATTTCTCCCTCTGTACTGCATAAACACACACACATGCACACATGTGCACGCAGGCACACACACACACACACACACACACACACACACACACACACACACACACCAGGATGCACCAAGGAATTGTCCTAGTTTCAGTGTGCTTGCTTGGCCAGACCTTGTGTAAATAAATACATAGTTAGATGAACTAGGGGTGATCTCTCAGTTCCAGAATAATTCATGGGTGGGACTGTTTTCTGGCACCAGGGACAGGTTTCCAATACCAGTTTGAGCATTGTAGGTGCATTGGAGGAATTAAATGGTGGGTAGATCATGGGAGGTGGGATCACATTTTTGTTGGCATAGGGTGCAGAAGTTTTTTATTTGCATGGGATGAAGAGGACTTGCACAGTGGTTGCGAGATGTGGGTATAAGTATGCTGTGAGGTTGGAAAAAGAGGGACAATACAATATCCAGTTCTGGTGGGGGAGAGGATGATATAACAAGGTTGCTACCAGGGTAAAGGAGAATAATGCATACATTTGCTTTCTTAAAAATAAAATAGCGAAATGTATTATAAAAACTCACATTAATATAAGGTAAGTGTTCATGGATGAAGGGGTATGCCTTCATTGGGGACTGAGGCCCACCTGGAATGATGTAGCCCTGTACAGTGGGGACAGGCTGCATCTGACCAGGAAGGGAAAGCAGCCTCAATGAACAGTTCAAATGCTTCACTGAAAAGCATTTAAACTAGCTGGGGGCAACAAGAGCAGGGAAACTCTAGCAGTCCACCCCCACATGGCAGAGTCACCAGAAAGATGTTGTCAGGGTCACCTGGACCAGGCAGAAGGGGAGAAGCAAAGAAATTGGGGACACAAGTTAAAGTTAACAGGGAGGAGAGGAAAATTGAGGGGATCAAAACCAGGAGTGGAGGGATGACAGGCAGTAATACTTGGAAGGCCATGGTGACAAATGCCCGCAGCCTGGGAAGCAAAATCCCAGACATGGAGGCTATGATAGTTGAGGCAGACCAGGACATAGTAGCAATAACCAAAACCTGGTACACTGCCAACCATGGATGGGAAGTAAATGTACCAGGTTATACTCTGTTGAGGAGGGCCAGGGAGGCCAAAAGGGTGAGGAGTCACCCTGTATGTCAAAGAGAGTATAAAGCAACACAGAAACAGGGTAGGTGGGGTGTTGAGGCACTGTGGGTTACCCTCAAACCAAGAAATGACACAGCAATACACACAGGGGTGATATATAGGTCTCCAGAACAGGAGAAAAAATGGACAAGGACTTAGAGGAAGAAATACAAGAAATGGCAATGAAAGGGGAGATTCTGCTCATGGGGGATTTCAATATACCAGACATGGACTGGACCACTCAGGCAGCTGCTTCAGCCAGAAGCAGAGGCATCCTTGATTGCCTGCAGGAGGCAGGACTCAGACAGCTAGTGCTCAATCCCACCAGAGACAGGGCGATTCCTGATCTAGTAACGAACAATGGAGAAAGAATTGCTGATGTCCGGGTGGAGGGGCAACTAGGATCCAGTGACCACCACATGGTATGGTTCAGCATGGGGACAGGGATTCAGTCAAGTCACACTAGGGCAAAGATCTTCAATTTAAAAAGGCTGACTTCGCTGTAATGAGGAGGGATATCAAAAGTGCTTTGGAGAATAGGGGGATGGGGGTAGAAGGGCAGTGGGAGAACCTAAAAGGAGTCATAGTGGAAGTAGCAAATCAATGCATCAGATTGATATCAAAAGGCAAGAGAAGGAAAAGGCCACTATGGTTCTCAAAAGAGGTAGCAGAAAAGGTAAAGGCAAAAAAAGCAGGGTTCCAGAAATATAAGGAGACCAAAAGGGAGATGGACAGAGAGGTGTACCAAAAGTGTCTAAGGGAAGCGGTGATAAGGAGAGCTAAGTCGCAGACTGAGGAAAGTTTATCATGGACTGTAAAGAGAGGGGCCATGATATTCTATAGGTACATCAGCAAAAAGAGGAAAACTGGATGGGAACTGTTAGACTCAAGGGGGAGGAAGGCAGAAATACTGAATAAATACTTCTGTTCAGTATTTACAGAAGAGGGGTAGGGACAGGAATCACAGCCAATCACCAGATGCAGTGAGGGGAATGAGATGGACAACAGTCCATTTACAAGGGAGAGAGTCCTGCAGGAACTCACTAAATTGAAGGTGGGAAAAGCAATGGGACCAGACTTCATACACCAAGGATACTACAGGAGCTGCAAAGAGAGCTAGCAGAATCTCTGGCAGCATTGTTCATATCACATAACACAGGAGAGGTACCAGAGGATTGGAGGAGGGTCATGTGGTCCCCCTACACAAAGCCGGCAGTAGGGAGGAGGCGGGCAACTATAGGCTGGACAGCCTCACCTCAGTAGTGGGGAAGATCATGGAGGCACTGCTTAAGGAAAGGATAGTGGGACATCTAGAAGCCATCAGTGCCCAGGACCCTAGGCAACATGGATTCACAACGGGTAGGTTGTGTCAGACAAATCTCAGACTTCTTTGACTGGATGATGAAAGAAGTAAATCGGGGGGGGGCATGGACATCACCTGTCTCAGTTTCAGCAAATCCTTTGACACCGTTCCACATAGGAGGATGGTTAGCAAGTTGGGTAGTCTGGGCATGGGAGACAAGATGGTATGCTGGGTTAGGAACTGGCTAACAGACAGGAAACAGAGGGGAGTAGTAAATGGTGAACAATCTGGGGAGAGGAGGGTGACCAGCGGAGTACCTCAGGGATCAGTTCTGGGACCAGTTCTGTTCAATGTCTTCATCTGCGACATTGCAGAGGGTCTGGAAGAAAAGGTCTGCCTGTTTGTAGATGACACAAAGATCTGTAACAGGGTGGATATGCCTGAAGGGGTGGAGAAAATGGGGAGGGACCTGGGGAAGCTTGAGAAATGGTCTGCCGAGTGGCAACTGAGGTTTAAGTCAAAAAAGTGCAAAATTATGCTCCTGGGACACAGTAACCCTAGGGAGAGCTAGAGGATGGGGTCAGAGATGCTGACAGTCACCAAAGAGGAAAGAAACCTGGGGGTTATTATTTCAGATGACCTGAAAATGTCAAAGCAGAGTACAAAGGAAGCAGGGAGAGTAGGTAGCATGCTGGGATGCATGGGCAAGGGTATCACCAGCAGAAGGCGTGAAGTAGTGATGCCATTATATCAAACTCTGGTCAGGCCTCAAATGGAGTACTGTGTGCAGTTCTGGAGACTGCACCTTCAAAAGGACATTAACAGGCTAGAGGCAATCCAGAGAAGGATGACTAAGATGGTAGAGGGTTTGCACCACAAGACTTATGAAGAGAGATTAGAGGACCTCAATATGTACTAACTGGAGGGAGGAGGATAGAGGGACATGATAGAAACATTCAAGCACCTCAAGGGGCGTAAACAAGGTAGGGGGGGAGACATCTTCCAATACAGGAGGAGCACAAGAACAAGGGGAATGACATGAAATTGGAAGGTGGCAGGTTAAAAGGAATGTGAGGAAGTTTTTTCTCAGAAAGGATGGTGGATGCATTGAATGCTCTGCCACAGGAGGTGATGAGAGTGAGCACTGTGGTTGGATTTAAACATGCATGGGACAGGCATAGGGGAACCATAGAGGTAAAATGGGGAGGGTCAGAAGCTGTAATTAGTACAGGACTTAAGGGGTATCATTACAAAACACTGGCACGCCTTTCCTGACCCACTGTTGCTTGAGCCTGTACTCCCAAGCCACAATATCCCAACAGTGGATTTTGCTCCCCAGAGTTTGATATGTCTATTCAGGGGTGCGGGGAATTAGAACCCACCACATTAGAACTGCAGGGGCAAAGCCCCCAAAACAGGAAAGATGCAAAATTCCACTCTTGGGATTTTGTGTACAGGAGTCTGGGCTCAGGGAACCATGGGTCAGGAAGAGTTTGATTTTCGTAGCAGATCTCTTATGGGAAGACTGGATGGGCTTATGCGATCCTTTTCTGCCAACAACTTCTATGTTTCTATGAAGTGCAACAACTCAGTAAATCCAAAGTTAGGTTTTTCAGTTGACAGCTTTATTTTTCAGTACTCTGTTTTCAATACTCACATTTGGATAGCACTGCATTTCACATATACAACATCACTTCCTCTTTGTTAAAGCAGAACCATCCTATCTCTTGTTGCATCACACAGTAGGAAGGTTCTTGCACTCCTACAAACATTAAATATATGAAGTAGCCAGCAGAATAAGTCTTTCTGATCTCTCTAACCTGCTTGTATTGCAGGGTCCACAGCCAAGATATTGAACCTGCCCCTCCCTAGTCCACCCATCATTTCCATCTGCCCCTCCCATGACCCATTCATTCTTCTTATGTCTATCCCAGCCTCTCTTGAAGCTTCCCACTGTCTTCAATGAGGCCACATCTTCTGGCAGTGCATTCCAACTGGCCACCATCCTCTCAGTGATGAAGTGCTTCCTAGCCACCCTCCTAAACCTATCCCCCTCAACTTAAGAATATACCCCCTCATGTTTTGGTTGCCATTTATCTTAATGAGCCACTCTTTATCCAGCCTATTTATCATTTTCATGTTCTTGAAGATCTCTAGCATGTCCCCCTGTCTGCTGTCCTCAAGGCTCTCTGGCACTCTCTCTCTCTCTCTCCCTCAAGGGAGTATATGTTCAGGGCCCCTAACATCTCCTCTTATGCTTTACCCTGCTGACAAATGATAATCTTTGTTGTCCTCCTCTGGACCATCTCCAGCAGGTTATTGTCCTTTTAAAGGTGTGGGTACCAGTACTGTACTTCATACTCTAGAGTTGGCCTCACCAGTGACCTGAACAAGGTCAGTATAACCTCCTTTGCCTACTGCTGATCCCACTGTCTGTGCATCCCAACATCTTATTTGCCCTTGTTGCTGTTTCCTACACCGTGGAGGCGCTTCAGGTTGCTAGTGATCAGAACTCCTAGATCCTTCTTCTCTCCTCCTCCTCTGTTGCAGAAACCCAAACCCCTTCCAGGTAGTGCTCTGTCCTGGGATTCTTGGATCCAGTGTGCATAACTTTGCTTTTCTTTGCACTGAAGCCAAGCTGCCAAATCTCAGATCACCTCACAAGTGTTTCCAGATCCTCCTTTTGGTCTTGTATCCCTTCAGTTGTGTCCACCCACCCACAGAGCTTAGTGTCATCTGCAAAAGGCACATTTTTCCCTTAATGCCATCACCAATATTAAGACATTGAACAACACTGGACCTAGAACTGAGTCATGTAGGACCCCACTGGTGACCTCCCTGCTGCTAGATAACTCTGCTGTCACCACCACCTTCTGGGACCTGTATCCCAGCCAGTTTTCCATCCATTTGGTCATCTTCTCCCCAAACCCAAGATCCATTAACTTTCTGACCAACATCTTGTGGGGTACAGAGTCAAAGGCCTTGCTGACATTTAGGTAAAGGATGTCCTAGCCCACAGGATTCCACAGTTCACAGACACATGGACTGGAGAAATGAAAAATAAAAGAAAAAAAAATCAAAGTACCAATGGTACTTATAGGCATAAACTTTCTTAAGCAGAAGCTGAACACCACTAGAAATGAGATGTGGCATCACAGCTAGACTCTTAAGCAGAAGCTGGACCCAATGGAAATGAGATGTGGCATCACAGCTAGACTATCCTTTGTAAAATAAATTGCTTGTAAAGTGGAGAAAGCTAATACTGTTGATATTTTTATTGCCTTTCTCTAGTAAAATGCATTAGTTATAGTCAGGAAATATGTTGCAGCATTCTGTACCAGATGTAGATTGCTGACCTGGGTAAGTGCTGTATACTATTTAAGACAACATAAGGCTGTTTCACTTTTTTTTACACCTTCATAGATACATAGACAATTACAGCAGAAAAAGGCTTGTTGGCCCATCCAGCTTCCCACCTTTCCTACTGTAACTACTCCGCACTGGCCCGAATGAGCAGGACTGGAGGGGAAGATATGCATTTTTGCCAACAACACCAAAATCTACAATAAGGTGGACATTTAGAAGATGGTTGAGAAATTGCGTAGGGATCTAGGGAAACTTCAGGAGTGGTAAAGACATGGTAGTTTGGGTTCAATGCCCAAAAGTGCAAAATCATGCACCTAAGGCATAAGAATCCTGGTGCTAAATATATAATGGATGTGGTGCTGACGGTCACTAGGTAAGAACAAGATGTTAGGGTTACTATATCAGAGGAACTCCAGTGTGACAAGGCACTGAGCAGGGCTAATGGGAGGCTGGAGTGCATAGGGAAGGGTATTACCAGCAGATTGAGGGATGTGATGTTGCCACTGTATCGCACCCTGGTATGCCCCCACCTGAAGTACTTTGTCCAGTTTTGAAGACCACTGCTCAGAAAAGACATGGGGTGGAGGTGGTCCAGTTGAGGGCAAATAAAATTGTGCAGGAGATGCAAGGTGCCCCATGAGGAGAGACTAAGGGATCTCAACATGTACACCCTGGAAGCCAGGAGTGAGGAATGACATGACAAGATCTGCAAGCACCACACAAAGGTAAACAGGGTGCAGGAGGTGAGCCTCTTCCAAAGGAGGACAAATACCAGTACTAGGGGGCTTGCAATGAAGCTGCAGGGGGATATGTTTGGGAGAGATGTAAGGAAATTGTTTTTTACTGAAAGGGTGGTAGACACCTGGAACAGACTGCTAGCTGAAGTGGTAGAGGCTAGAACAATGGGAAGCTTCAGGCATGCATTGGATAAACTTAGGGTATATTAGAACAGGGACAGTGCGGGAGGGTCACTTGAGACCAAGGAAATGTAGAATAGCCAGGAACACTTAGGCAGACTTGTGGGAGAAGTGTTTTTTTCTGCCAATAGATTCTATATTTCTACATGCCTATGTAATTGCCATCATTCCCCTTTGTTTCTAGACTCCTTTTCTAACCATCCTCACATGCCTACCCAGTCTCTGCTTGAAACTGTTCACTGATTTGGCCTGTAGCTCTTCCTCCAACAGCTTGGTTAACTTTTCCACCAATCTTTCTGTGAAAAAGTGCTTACAGATGTCCCTTTTGAATCTCCATAACAGGAATGGAAATAAATGATCCACTCACCGGTATACAGATTTACTCAGTTTTATTTCCACAATCACAAATAAACAGCATTCATTAAGATCAACATTTCATGGTGATCCCACTACTTCTTCAGGATCTGGAAATAGTGACACATTAAACATTTTCAAATATTTGTCCTTTAACAACATATCTTTTCGGGAACACCCAACCCCAACAATATCAGAACATTTATATCATTTTTTATATCTTATATTACATATCGTAGTGCTACAGTCCCACTTACTGGGCCAAAATTATGGCTTCAGCTATATTTAGACTGTTACATTATAAATTATTAAACTGACATGAATCAATCAAAATGCAACAGGGTGCCCACCTAGCTGCCAGTGGTGTGTTATCCAATGAAGAATTTTCCTACTAGAAAGACTTCATTAACAAGTCTCCTGCATCAAAACATTTGTAATCTAATTAATACTCAGAACTTCATTTCACATTTAAATAATAATACACCATTAATGAGTTCTCACCTAACTCACGATCACTTGTCTAAAAATATGGTATTTAATATTTCTCTGTAGTTTCTAAAATGCATAAAAAAAGAAAAAAATTATAGGCTTAGACATATTCCAACTATAGCCAAAACTTTCAACAATGGTACAAACATAATCTTAAAATTTACATTATAGCTCCTATAGCTTCTGCATTGTCCACAAATTTTCTTAAATCTACCAAAGAAAAACATTCCATATAAACTCAAAACCTCACCACTAGATTGCAAACCGATAACCTTCATTACTGTATTTTCAATTAGTTATTTTATTATTCTCCATTTTCAGGTTGAACCTCTGATCTTTTACTCTTTAATAGACTGCCGCTGAACTTCTGTCTAAAATTATTAGTATCGCATGGGGCTGACTCTTACTACAGTAAAGCCCTTTGTAACTGAGGTCAGAACTCTGACCTATTTCTATTCAATAACAATCATACACTAGTCCTCTGTGTTTAAATGTTATAGTGCCCCTCTTTAAAAGCATGTCATGTAGGTATTTGCTACTCAGAAATCATATTTCAAAAAGCTGTACACCAGCTCTTACCTCACCTCCTGGCACCTTTTATTTTATATAGATGCTAGCTGCTGCCCGCCACTCTCTTATAAATGGTAGTGGTCACACAGACAATCAAAAACCATGCCAAAAAATCAGTGCATGTGTGGTCCACAAAATTTCATACTTAAACTCTGTTAATGACAAAATGGCAGCCACCCATACATCACTCTCTCTCTCTCTCTCTCTCTCTATATATATATATATATATATATATATATTAGGGTTGGGTGGACTGTTCCTTGGGAGATCCAGACCCCTAGCTCAAACCCGCAATCCATGGACCCAGATAAATACAGACTTTGCCATAGAAGTTCCAGGTCTGTGGAGATGCCATTTCAATGATTTTGTTGTCTATTGTCATGGCGATGCTGTCAGCATGTACAGGTGGCTGGCAGCATCCAATCAGACAGCAGAAGGTCATATGACACACCCAAGGTATATAACCATGTTGAGTGCACAATGTGGCCCCAGATGAGTGAGGAGGACCAGAGAAGCAGGAACTGCACTCAGCAGAGCCTAGCCAGCAGAGACAGCTACCAAACAAAACTGCTAAAACCAAATAATCCACAAAAATCGGCAGAAATATATGAGCCAGAAGGAAGGGAAGAGAACAAATTAGGAAGAGTGAGACAAAGGAAGGGGAGATAGACCAATTGTTGGGTGTGGATGAAGGTGGGTCAGGGGTCGGGACTCAGGACTGGGGGACAGGACAGGACAGGACCTATTTTCAGGCACCTCTCTGGTCTGAGAGAGGAGGTTGCCCATCTCCAGGCTGACCTGGCTAGGATTCGTGAAACCTTCTCCCCACCCAGGGACCACCAGGGCCAATTCCACTACCTCAGAGGTTGCCAAGAAAGAGGAGAGGCTGGACCAGGGTGGGCTTAGGGAGGGAGAGGGTGGTGGAACATAGTTGCATCCTTCCAGCTGTACCTCTCCACAATTCATTTGCTCTTCTGGTGGATAGTGGTTCCTGTATGGAGGCACCTGCAGTGGAGACCAAGGAGAATGCTGGGAACCTTCACAAAGGAGACCCACAGGAGGGTGGCATGGGACCCCACAGGGGAAGGAAACAACTCCTGGTGTGGGATTCAATCATTAGGTAGAAATGGGGGAGGAAGGGGAGAGGGAGGTAAGGTGCCTTCCTGGCGCCACGGCTTGGAGCGACAGGAAGTGAATCCTCAGGATCGTGGGAGGAGCTGCATGAGGGAGGGAGCTGGATGTCATTGTCCACCTAGGGACAAATGACCTGGCTAGGAATGGGATCAGAGCAGTGCAAGAGGAGTTTGTAGAGTTGGGGAGGGGCCTTAGACAAGTAGCGCATACGGTAACCTTCTCGGAGGTGCTGCCTGTCTATGGCAAGGGTGATGCTAGGGAACTCCTCACCAGGGAATTCAATGAGTGGTTGAAAAACTGGTGTGGAGCTCAGGGTTTTGGCTTCATTGGGGACTGGGGAGCCACCTGGAGGGATGCTGACCTATGCAGGTGCGATGGTCTGCATCTGTCCAGGGGGGGAACCAGAATCCTAGGTGAGAGGTTTAAATGCTTCATTGGCAAGCATTTAAACTAGCCAAGGGGGGAGGCACTGAAAAGGAGTAGGGAAATCCCAGCCTTCCCCCACAAAACATGGTAATTAGTGAGGTAAACACCAAGGTAGAGAAGTTATTAGGGAGCAGGACAGAGGTAAATGGAAAAAAAGGCAAAGGCAGTAAGGACAGGAATGGGGCTAAAAGGGGTAAGGCTATCAAAAAGTGGATGGTGATGAGTACCAATGCCCGTAGTCTGTGTAACAAGCTCCCTGAACTAGTGTCCTTGATGGAAGAGGATTGCCTGGATATTGTGGCAGTCACAGAAACATGGTACACAGAGAACCATGACTGGGATGTCAACATAACAGGATACACAATCTACAGGAGGGACAGGGAGGTAAAGAGGAGGAGGAGTAGCTCTCATGTAAAGGAAGGATCAACAACAGAACTAAAGAGTAAACAGGGAGCAGATGAGGCACTCTGGGTCACCCTGGAGACAGGAAATGGCACCACAATCCACACGGGGGTTGTATACAGAACCCCATCTCAGGGGGAGGAAATGGACAAGGAAATGATAGAAGGCTTCATTAGAGTGGCAGAAAAAGGGGAGATATTGTTGATGGGGGACCTGAATGAGCCAGATGTTAACTGGAGCACCTTTGCTGCAGGCACATCCAAGAGCAGGGTCATTCTTGATGCCCTACAGGAGGCATGCCTCAGACAGCTAGTATTGGAACCCACTCAGGAGGGAACAATCTTAGGCCTGGTACTCTCAAATGGGGACGGAGAAAGAATCTCAGATTTAGAGGTGGGTAGCCATCTGGGAACAAGCGACCACCAAACAGTGTGGTTCACGATAAACACAGCCATACAATCAAGCCATACAAAAGCAAGAGTATTGGGTTTAGTAGGGCTGACTTTGGGAAAATGAGAGAGTGCCTTAGAAAAGCACTAGCAAACAGGCAAGAAGGAGGGGTGGAGGAACAATGGGGAGTAATCAAAACAGCCATCACAGAGGCAACAATCCTTTGTGTAAAGCAAATCAATAAAACACAACAAAGGAAAAAAATGCTATGGTTCTCAAAAGAGGTGGCAGGAAGGTTAAGGAGAAAAGGATAGCATTCAGGAAATATAAGGAAACACAGAAGGAGCAGGACAGAGAACTTTATCAGTTAAAGCAGAAAGAGGCTGGGAAGGCAGTCAGAATAACAAAGGCCCAAACTGAGGAAAGGATAGCCAATTCTGTTAAGAAGGGGGATAAGACCTTTTATAGGTACATTAGGGAGTGAAGAAAGACCAAAGAAGGGATACTGAGGCTTAATAAAGGGGAGGGAATGTGGGTAGAGGGGGACAGTGAAAAAGCAGGGATACTGAACGAATATTTCTGCTCAGTATTCACAAAGAAAGAGGAGGGGGAGGTACCTAAACCAAAAAAGAGAAACACTTTGAAGATGGCGGTCGATGCCAATCCATTTACAGAAGAAAGGGTTCTAAAAGAACTAATAAAATTAAAGGTGGACAAAGCAATGGGGCCTGATGGGATTCACCCAAGAATTCTAAAAGAACTAAGGGTAGAACTAGTGACACCGCTGACTACTCTCTTTAACAAATCATGGGAGGATGGGGTGGTACCTAAGGACTGGAGGAGGGCAGATGTGATTCCTCTTCACAAAAGTGGGAGCAGGACAGAGGCAGGAAACTACAGACCAGTTAGTTTGACCTCAGTGGTAGGAAAATGATGGAATCACTTGAAGGAAAGAATTGTTGAGTACCTAGAGGCCAGTGGAGCACAGGACCCAAGGCAGCATGGATTCATGATGGGAAGGTCATGTGAGATGAATCTAATAGATTTCTTTGACTGAGTGACCAAAGCAGTAGACCAGGGAGGGCTGTGGATATGGCCTACCTAGATTTTGAGCAAGGCATTTGATATAGTCCCACACAAAAGATTAATACAGTAGTTAGCCAGCCTTGGAGGCCCAAGGTGGTAGCCTGGATAAAAAATTGGCTAGACAACAGGACACAAAGGTAGTAGTAAATGGAGTACACAGTGAAGAAAGGAGGGTTACTAAGGGGTACCGCAGGGTTCAGTACTGGGACCGTCCTTTTAATGTCTTTATAAGTGACATTGCAGAGGAACTGGAAGGAAAAGTATGTTCTTTGCAGATGACACAAAGATCTGCAACAGGGTTGATACACAAGATGGAGTGGAAAGGATGAGAAGGGACTTGGCAAGTTTGGAGGAATGGTCAAATGTATGGCAGCTCAGATTCAATGCAAAAAGTGCAAGGTAATGCACATGGGAAATAAAACCCAGGGAAGCGATACAATGGGGGTGAGATACTGACAACAGTAAAAATAGAAAGGGACCTGGGGGTAATTATATCAGATGACCTAAAGGTGGGCAAGCAATGTGAGAAGGCAGTAAGGAAGGTTGGGGGATACTGGGATGCATAGGAAGAGGCATCAATAGTAGAAAACAGACGTTGTTATCCCTCTGTACAGACAGTTGGTGAGACCCCATCTGGAGTACTGTGTGCAGTTCTGGAGACCCCATCTCTGCAAAGACATAGACAGAGTGGAGGCTGTCCAGAGGAGGAGCAACAAAATGGTGCAGGGTCTGCACCAGAAGACATACGAAGAAAGACTAAAGGAGCTTAATATACACCAGAGGAAAGGAAGGGAGAGTGGGGACATGATAGAAATGTTCAAGTACCTCAAGGGAATTAACAAAGTCCAAGAGGGTAGCATCTTCCAGAAAAAGAGATGTGCAAGAACAAGGGGACACAATTTGAAGATGGGGGGGATGGCTCAGAGGTAATGTGAGGAAGTATTTTTTCACTGAGAGGGTTGTGGATGCATGGAACAGCCTCCCTGAGGAGGTTGTGGAGTCAAGAACAGTGGGGGACTTCAAGAATGCATGGGACAGGCATAAGGCTGTCCTAGTGGGGGGTAGGAGGAAGTAAGCTGTTTTGTTAACTAGGATTTGCAGCTTATCTGTTAGGTAGGAAAATGGGCAGACTAGGTGGGCCAAGCAGTCCTTATCTGCCATCAAATTCTATGTTTCTATGTAACTTTCAAGTAGCTCAAGGAATCAACAAAGTCCAAGAGGTAGCATCTTTCAGAAAAAGAGATGTGCAAGAACAAGGGGGCACAATTTGAAGATAGAGGGCGGACTGCTCAGAGTAATGTGAGGAAGTATTTTTTCACGGACAGGGTTGTGGATGAATGGAACAGCCTCCCTGAGAAGGTTGTGGAGTCAAGAACAGTGGGAGAATTCAAGAATGCATGGGAAAGATATAAGGCAGTCCTAGTGGGGGGTAGGAGGAAGTAAGCTGTTGGTTAACTAGGATCTGCAACTTATCTGTTAGGTAGGAAAATGGGCAGACTAGATGGGCCTAGCGGTCCTTAACTGCAGTCAAATTCTATGTTTCAATGTTTCTATGGTGAGATAGTGGTGGCCTTGGTGACTGCTGGGGGTATGCAAATTGCAAATTAAGGCAGTGTGGCAGTATTGTGTGACTGTATGTATGAGCAAGGGCAGCCTGTCAAAATCTTTGATTTGTGCCATTCCAGATCCAGAGGCATGAAGGAGAGACTTCTGGGGGCCAAGAGAGATTTTACAGTTATAGATGATCCCAAATGAAAGTATTTTTTCTTTTCTTGGCCTCAGCCAGTATAGCTGTGTATATGAGAAAGGGCAGGCAGGCAAAATCTTTGACTTGTGCCATTGCAGATCCAGACGAGAGAGGGAGAGACTACAGGGGGGGCCAATACAGATTTTACAGTTACAGAAAATCACAAATGAAAGTTTTTTTTTCTTTTCTTGGTCTCAAACAGTGTAAATGACTGTGCATATGAGAAAGGGCAGGCTGGCAAATCTTTGACTTGTGCCAATCCTGATCCAGAGGACAGAGCAAGAGACTACTGGGAGTCCAAGAGAAATTTCACAGTTACATAAAATCCCAGATTTTTTTTCCTGGCTTCAGTGTGGATGTGGGTACATGACAAGGACAGCAGGGTGGCAAAATAAATCTAACTTGTGCCATCCAATCACAAACCACAATCACGTGTTAACGCTCATTCACTATCTCATCCAGAGGGAATAGCAAGAGAGAGAGAGAGAGAGAGAGACTGCAGGGGGGCTGACAATAAATGTAACAGTCCCAGAAATCCCAAATAATTTTTTTTTTCCTGGCTTCAGTGTGGCTGTGTGTACAGGGCAAGGGCTGCATGGTGGCAAAATAAATCTTTGACTTTTGACATCCAGAGAGGAGAAAGAGAGAGAGAGAGAGATAAAGAGACTGCAAGGCGGTCCATGATAAATGTAATAGTCCCAGAAATGCCAAATACATTTATTTTTCCTGGCTTCAGTATGCCTGTGTGTACAGGGCAAGGGCAGCTGGGTGACAAAATAAATCTTTGACTTGTGCTGTCCAGAGGGGAGAGAGTGAGAGAGAGAAAGAGAGAGAGACTGCAGGGGGGCTGACAATAAATGTAACAGTTCCAGAAATCCCAAATTAAAATTCCTTTTCCTGGCTTCAGTGTGGCTGTGTGTACTGGGCAATTGCAGCAGGGTGGCAAAATAAATCTTTGACTTGTGATGTCCAGAGGGGAGAAAGAGAGACTGCAGGGGGGCCCAAGAGAAATGTAACAGTCCCAGAAATCCCAAATACAATTTTTTTTCCTGGCTTCAGTGTGGCTGTGTGTACTGGGCAAGGGTAGCAGGGTGGCAAAATAAATCTATGGCTTGTGACATCCAGAGGGGAGAGAGAGGGAGGGAGGGAGAGAGAGAGAGAGAGAGAGAGAGAGAGAGAAAGAGACTCTGCAGGGTGGCCCATGATAAATGTAACAGTCCCAGAAATTCCAAATACATTTTTTTCCTGGCTTTAGTGTGGCTGTGTGTGCAGGGCAAGGGCAGCAGGGTGACAAAATAAATCTTTGACTTGTGCCATCCAATCACGAATCACGATCACTTGTTAATGTTCATTCACAATTTGATGTATTAAAAAAAGTACTGTTCAGACAAACAACATTCAAGTTGATGTGCCTGTGCTGCTGGCTGTGGGTGGCCTAGGGCATAATCTGGCTTTGTGACTTGTAGCAGGCTGTTTACAGTACACCACAAGTAAAGTACAAGTACTGTAGACACAAGTTTCATCACCATCATCACTCTTTCCCCATTATTCCTCCTTATTATCATTAGTTTTATAGTATATTGCTTTACATTACATATAGCATTAACCAACCCCCAGTATGGGACTGTGCTGTGTGTGGCTATGCACCAGATGTGTCTGAATCTCCAATTCAAATGCTGAGGCACACTTAACAGTTGCTGAATGTGGTCACTTAATGGTAACTAGCTGTACTGTAGGAGTCAGTTTGGTAATCTTGGAAGGAAGTGGTGGTTGACTGCTGTGCCATCGGTATGCTGTGTACAGTCATGAGTCACGACAGTAAATTTGTCCCTGGCCCGTGAGTGGAAGTCATCAGAAGGACATCATGTTAGTTAGAGGGATCTTTTGTTACAGGTTAGAATACTAAGAATAAATGGATCGACTTGTTGATGAGGTGCATTCTATTTCTCAGGTAGGCAGTGGCACTGCAAGAGACAGCAATCAACCTGAAAAGGGAAAACAAAATCAAACCCCCCAAAATGATTTTTTTCACATCTAAGGTTTTATCTTCCAAGTGAATGCTTGAATCCAAAAAAGGTGAAGGTCTCGGATCATTATCAGCCCCAAGTAAAAAAAAAGAGCCTGAACCCTTCATGTCTATCATGGCACACTGGGCATGTTTTGATAATTCATGGGACTGGGGACAGTGAAGCAGTGAAGCATCGCAGTTCTAAGAATGCTTGCTCATTAATCGACCAAAATTAGTGTCATTGCACATACAAAGCAATAAATACAACCATAAACAACAAAACACACAGAAAAGAAAAATGTACATCATTAAAAGCATTAAAACATTTCAATATTGCACATAGCTCAAGTATACAAATGTCCCTTCTTCCCAGTGAAGTATATTATATTGATATATGTAACTTTTCTTTTCAGTAGTTTTACACTATGATATGACTTTATGTAATACATACATTTCTTTTGACATTAGTAAGCTGTTTGTTTGAGATTTTGGTTCCATTTTCATCTTTGCCAACAAATCTCTTAAAAAAATATGTTCTTTCTTTTGTTATAGAGTGGGCACAAGATCAGCAGATGTGTTATATTCATCTAACTTACACTTACAAAATGTTGTTTCTCTTTTTTCATAGAATCCTATTAGTCTTTGGTGTAATATTTAAATCTGAATTTGGTCATTATCTTTCTGTTTATTGGGTTTCTGATTAAATTCAGATATTTTTCAAAACCCATAAATCTCTTACGTGCCTTCCATTTACTGATCTTATATTCCTTACCTAACCTCACATCTTTTTGAGAGTATATATCTTTAAGTTTTTCTTTTATCATACCTTCTATTAGATGAAAAGGTTTAAAATATACCTCTGTTAAAATATTTAACAGCCCACAGGGTTTGATGATCCATTCCAATACTGTTACTGTGGGAAAGAATGTCTGGCGGCTCATGTAATCTAGTGTTTCTTCCAAATATAAACATGGCATTCTGGGTTCTTTCATACATAGAAAGATATAAATTGTCAGCCGATAAGGACTGCCTGGCCCATCTAGTCTGCCTGTAAGACCTTGTACTGGATTACTGCTTCTGACCCACCCACTGCTGTACCTCTATGGTTCCCCTATGCCTGTCCCAAGCATGCTTGAATCCATCCACAGTGCTCACTCCCACCACCTTCTGAGACAGATCATTCCATGCATCCACCATCCTCTCTGTGAAGAAGAACTTCCTCACATTCCCTCTTAACCTGCCACCTTCCAATTTCATTTCATGCCCCCTCGTTCTTGTGCTCCTCCTGTACTAGAAAATGTCTCCCCCCTGCACTTTGTTTATATCCTTGAGGCAATTGAATGTTTCTATCATGGCCCCTCTTTCCCTCCTCTTCCAGTGAGTACATATTGAGGTCCCTTGACCTCTCCTCATAAATCTTGTGTTGAAAGCCGGTGCCATCTTAGTCACCCTTCTCTGGACCATCTCCAGCCTGTCAATATCCTTATGAAGGTGTGGCCTCCAGAACTGTACACAGTATTCCATGTGAGGCCTGACCATAGTTTTATATAATGGAATCACTACCTTCCTCATTCTGCTGGTGATACCCCTGCCTATGCACTCCAGCGTGCCACTGGCCCTCCCAGCTGCCTTAGTACTCTGTTTTGACATTTTCAGGTCATCTGAAATAATAACCCCCAGGTTCCTTTTGTTCTTTGTGACTGTCAGCAACCCCCCCCCCCATCCTATAGCTTTCCCCAGGGTTTCTGTGTCCCTGGTGCATGATTTTGCACTTTTTTGAATTAAACTTCAGTTGCTAGTCCTCAGACTATTTTTCAAGTTTTTCCAGGTCCCTCCTCATTTTGTCCACCCCCTCTTGAGTATTCACTCTGTTACAAATCTTGGTGTCATCTGCAAGCAGGCAGACCTTTCCCTCAAACCCTTCTTCAATGTCGCTAATGAAGACATTGAACAGGACTGGCCCCAGTACCAATCACTGAGGCACCCCACTGGTCACCCCTTCTCCCCAGACTGCACCCCATTTACCACCATCCTCTGCCTCCTGTCTGTTAGCCAGATTCTATCACAGTTTACCACCCTGTCCCCCATGCCCAGCCTACCCAGCTTGTTTTTCAGCCTCCTATGTGGGACGGTGTCAAAGGCTTTGCTGAAGTCAAGGTAAGTGATGTCCACTCCCTCACTCTGATTTACTTCCTTTGTCACCCAGTCAAAGAAATCAACCAGATTTGTCTGATATGACCTTCCCACTGCAAATCCATGTTTCCTATGGTCCTGGGCTCCGATGGCTTCTAGATGCCTCACTATCCTTTCTTTAAGCAATGTCTCCATGATCTTCCCCACTACTGAGGTGAGGCTGACTGGCCTATAGTTCCCCACCTCCTCCCTGCTGCTGGATTTGTGTAGAGGGACCATATGTGCCCTCCTGCAATCTTCTGGCACCACCCCTGTGTTGAATGACTCAGTGAACATGGCTGCCAGAGGTTCTACTATCTCCCTTCACAGTTCTCTTAATATCCTTGGGTGTATGCCACCTGGTCCCATCGCTTTGTCTGCCTTCAATTTATTGAGCTCCTGCAGGACTCTTTCCCCTGTGAATAGACTATTGTCCACCTCTTCTCCCCTTGGCAACTGCTGTACTTCTGTGGCCCCTGCCCCTCCCCCTCTTCTGTGAATACTGAACATAAATATTTATTCAGTATTTCTGCCTTTTCCATGTCACCCTCCTTGCATTCCCTTCCCTCTCCCTTGAGCCTTGCAACCCTTGTTTTTCCTCCTTTTCCTTATGTACCTGAAGAATGTATTGTCCCTTTCTTAACTGACTGTGCTAAACCTTCCCAGTCTGTGCCTTTGCTCTCTTACTGCCTATCCTGCTTCCCTTAGACACTCTAGGTACTCCTCTTGGTCCTCATCCCTTTGGGTCTCCTTATAGTTCCTGAACCCTTTCCTTTTTGCCCTGACCTTTACTGCCAACCCTCTTGAGAACAAGCGCAGCTTTCTCCTTCTCTTGCCTTTGGATACAATCTGATGCATTGGTTTGTTACTTCCAGTAAGACTTCCTTTAGATGCTTCCACTGTTTTTCCACTCCTCCTGCCCCTATTCTCCAGGGCTCTTTTGATACCCCATCTCATTTCAGCAAAGTCAGCATTTTGAAATCCAAAACCTTTGTTCTAGTATGACTTGAGTGAGTCTCTGTCACTATGCTGAATCACACAATGTTTTGATCGTTGGATTCCAGTTGCTTTTCTATCTGGATATCTGTGATTCAATCCCCACTTGTCATTCCTAGATCTAGAATTGCCCTGTCTCTGGTGGGATCAAGCAAAGCTGCCTGAGTCCAGCTTCTTGGAGTGAATCAAGGAGGCCTCTACTTCTGGCTGAAGCAGCTACAATTGTTGTTCCAGTCCACATCTGGCATATTGAAATCCCCTATCGGTAGAATTTCACCTTTCATTGCTATCTCATGTATTTCCTCCACTAGCTCGCTGTCCAGTTCCTCTCCCTGTCCTGGAGGCCTGCATATCACCCCTGTGCATATTGCTGTGCCATTTGCAAGTTGAAGGGTCACCCTCAGTGCCTCAGCCTCCCCCTGCCTACCCTGTACCTGTGTTGCCATTATACCCTCTCTGACCTACAGGGCTACTCCCCCTCCTGTTTTGCCCTCCCTATCCCTCCTGATTAGAACATATCCTGGTACATTTGTTTCCCACTCATAATTAGCTGTGTACCAGGTTTTAGTTATTGCTATTATGTCCAGGTCTCCTTCACTTATAAAGTATATACCTTTAACCAATATTTCACCAGGTGTTCCTCAATGCTGCATTGCACTTATAATTGTCTTAATTTAAGTCTAACTAGAGGAAAAGGTGCTCCAGTCAGAAGCCCCAGTATTTTTTATAATATTGATTCATGGTAGATTCCAGTTTACTGTTATCCTCCATTCCCCACTACATTTACTACATTTAGGCACCCTTAATTGAGTTTTCTAACAATGTTTATTTTCCATCTGAACATACCTCATACAACATCAATGAAGAGCTCCAAAAACCAATACAGCAATGTCTCACGTCACAGGGTCTGTCAGTTGGCTTTATAGTTGCAGACAGTAGGTCCAACATAAGGAAGGCCTTGGAGGAGGGGGGCTTTGTTCAAATCCACTGCTTTGCGCATTGCTTAAATTTAATAGTTCATGGTTTTCTTGATGATGATATGGAGACTAAGGCTTTGTTAGCACTGCTGAAAGAATATGCACTCATTTCAGTCACTCAAGCAAAGCCTGTCACTTGTTTGAAAAAATACAGCAGGAGCACA
This sequence comes from Neoceratodus forsteri, assembly GCA_016271365.2. NCBI lineage: Eukaryota > Metazoa > Chordata > Ceratodontiformes > Ceratodontidae > Neoceratodus > Neoceratodus forsteri. The sequence goes on along the minus strand of CM057452.1, from coordinate 868,915,291 downwards.
GTTTACCTTTACACAGACTGATCCAAGACATTTCTACTCGATGGCATTTGACCTTTTATATGTTCCAAAGGTCACTGGAACAAAAGAGAGCTGTCAGGCAGTACACTTTAGAAAATAAAATTGGTGATGTAGACGTCTTATATTACTCCACCACAGTGGGCCATGCTGGAGTTTCTAATTTTCTTCTCCAGTTATTTGAAGAAATCACAATGGAGGTTAGTGCCAACACAGCAACTCTCAGCCAGGTGATGCCCCTAATAAAAATTTTAAAATTCAGATTGAAACTGACTAGGGAAAAGTTAGAGAAGCAAGACACTTCCACGATCACACAGGCTGCCAGTAGTGCTGCTGACACATGCAAGTTGCCTCCAGAATACAACAAGATCTAACGAAACATATGATCAAAAAAGTTGAAGACGATGACAAACTATGTAAAATGCTTCATTCTGAGTATTACAATAAAGCAACAATCTTGTACCCACGATAAATCAAGCAACTATTGAGTGATGATGATGACACTTGTTTCAAGATAAACAAGAAATAATTGACAAGATGCATGCTGTCATGGAACTGAGTACAACAGCAGCATCACATTCAGAATCTTCTTCATGACACAGCACAGTATCAGGTGGTACATCCTCTGCTGTCGCAACATTTTTGCCCTCTTCCTCCTCAGCCACTGCAGCCAAATCATCTTATTCACCACCAGCCAAGCATAGCACTGTCCCACAGTCACTTGGTTCAGCTTCATGTCTCTGGAGTCACTTAGAAAATGTAATTGTAACATCTTCTTCTTCTGCCTCTTGTAACACAACCTCAGCACAGACCATTGTTGAAATGTATCTGCAGAGCCCAACATCATCTGGAATGCTGATCCTTTGAAATACTGGAATCCAAACAAAATATGTGGCCTGCTTTTGTAAACACTGCAATGGAGTACATGAATTGCCCTCCCACTAGCTTCTGTTCAGAACGATTGTTTAGTTCAGCTGGTAATGTCATTACTGACACACGATTCTGTTTGACATCGGAAAATGCTGAGCACCACACATTTCTCAAAATTCATTCCTCACTTTAATTTCAAACATGATACCTGCATAAAACATACATTGACTGCTTCGAGCAGGCCCTATCCACAAAACAAGTTCAAGAATTCATGCCTGTGGTGAAAATCTTTAGTGAACGGGGTCTACTACATGAGGCAGCAATTAATTGCAACAAGTCAGGTCAGGATGGACTAGGCCAGGCCACTATTACTTGAATGATCACATGAGCAGCACAGAATTGAAAAAAAAAAAAAATAACATCAGTGGATTCAGAGTTCAAATACAGCAAGCAACAGCATTTCATGTCACAAATTTTCTTGGTGGTATGTGGTACCACTATCTGATCTGGAACATAGGGTACTGTTGTCTTCTACTACTACTACAACTGCTATCACTTTTTGTCCTCACAAGTCACGACTACTGCTTATCACTTTTTGTCCTTACTCCAGTCCTTACTACTACCACTTGTCACGTTTTTGCCCTCAGCAACCGATCTTGACTGTACTGTTTTAATTTTCATACATTGCATGGCTTAGCAGATGCCTGAAACCCAGAAACTGAATACTGTTTGCATATTTCTCACATAAATTGCTCCTAAATTGAAAATTCATATAATTTCTTTATTGTTTTTTGTCTGTGTGGTATGCTATCCTTGTTACATCTCACTTACCGTAACTGGGCTGAGATTATTATATCACTATATTTTATTTTTGATATTTAAATTACTTGGCAGTGGCTGGCAGCAACTGTGGAACTAGGAAGGATGTAATTGTGTTGTGTGTCTGTCATCAGGTCTTCAGGTGGCAGTGGCAAACTTTTATGACTTTATTGCACTTGACTGAGGTGATGTGTGACTGGTTGCCTGCCTGGGTGGTGGTGGTGATCACCGTAGCTTTCATTTTTCTTCTTTATGGATTGAGCGTGTTGATCAGATTCAGTAGAAGTAGTTGTAGTACTAGAAAACATTACCACCTCTTGGGCCAGGTAGTGTATCATATACTACAGGACACTGGGCATGCGAAACAGTTGCATCATTCAGATGGGTAGGGTGGGTGGGCTTTCTTAGTGCTGCTCATTTGACAATTCGCATCTATTTCTTTGGCCTGTTCGACTCTGTCTGGAACATCCATCAAAATAATACTCTCACAGCGCCATTAATAAAAAAAAAATCTTAGCTGCCTGGCAGTGCCTGCAGTTTGGTGGTGCTATGATATAGGTATTTGCATCTGTCTGTCTGTCTGTCTGTCTCTCCATCTCTCTCTGTCTCTCCCAGCACACTCATGCCATGGGCCCAAGCAGGATATGCCACCCCACCACTATAGGCCAGCCATGAAGAGGCTAGTAGTGAGTGATTGCTTTTTTTATTTGGCAGTTTTAAATTGTTTACATAAATAATCCATTACATTATTTCCTTTGGGCCTCTGTCAAATGTGATCGACTTTGCCCACTTTTATACATTGTTTTGCATTTTTTCAAATATTTGTCAATAAATCGGAACTAATAAGAACAAATCAGAACTTCACTGTGTTCTGGTTCTAACTTAATAAGGGTCAGAACTTCACTGAGTTATTCCAGCCCTAATATATAGAGGGAGGGAGGGAGAGAGAGAAAAAGAGAGAGAGAGAGAGACAGAGAGACATTCCTCCTTAGTAATATCTTACTAGCACCAGCTAATAGTCATTGAACTGATCCATGTAAACAATCCAGTGAAGGTGTTGAAATATGCTTTGTTTAGAGGGACATCCAAAACTACAAAATAAACATGAATAAATAAACATACTGGTAAGTTTGTGCATTCCAGTTGACAATTGTTTTGATTGTGGCTCTTTTTTGAATCAAAATAAAAACAAAAGCAAATTAATTGCAAATGGCTGGAATGCTGAATCAGGGCTAGTGGCCATACCCTCAGAAATAGGCAGAGCCCTTTGGACTAACCCACCTAGCTCACCAAAGTGAACTGTAAGGTGGCCACTGAAACAAAACCACCTGTCTAGAAGGGCTGGTAGTCACTTTGGTGGTCAGTTAACCATGGATTCAATGCACTATTGAAAAAGTGCCCCTCTTTCACTGTTCCCATACACAATACCATAAATATGGCTATGAGTCCCACACTATAACACAAAAGGGATGATATCATATGGAACATACTAAAAATCATGTATAAATGAGAAGGTTTTTTTTTTTTTTGGGGAATTTTTATTTTATATTTTCCTATTACATGTAGTATCAGTCTATTATTTGAAGAATAAATAGCCATTTAAATAAAATCTGTCTTGGCTATTTCCTAATTCAGCACATATCTAGGGTCCAGAGTAGAAAATCTGTCTATTCAAAATGTTTCCTTTAATAGGAGCTTCTTGTCCGCATCCCCACCTCAAATAGGGGTTTTCACCTTTTCCATGCCTACAAATCTTAGGGAAGATTCATTGTGTCGGTACTCTTTAAAATATCTAGCTACTGCAGAAGTCTCATCTCCTCTTCTAATATCCCTTATGTGTTCATTCAATCTGGATTTTGTGAATGCATAGCTTCACTTTATATGCCAGGTCACAGGGCTTCTAATTAAACATACCATCTGTTTTGTTTGTCATATAATGAATTGTCATATTTCTGTCATCTCATCCTTAAATGAGTTATAGACTGAGTTGATCTTCCTTGTGCTGTTACAATTCTGACAGTTACCACGGATATTCCTACTATAGGAGTCCTACCTTGAACTACCTCATATTCTTTTGTGCCTCCTTGCCAATGCATGACACAATCTATCCCCTAAACATTTCTCCTGTTTAGCTGTGACTATAGATTTTTCTTAAATATCCTATCATCTGCTGTAAACTCCCCAGTTTTGTGTATAATGGATTTTATGGCACCAGAATGGTCTGAATATACAATCAGGACAGTTATTCTATTTTCCATTCACTTCTTAATAGGAATCTTTGAATTAAGTCATCTCTTTTCAAGCATCACCCTGGTTCTCACTTCATCCAGTTTCTGCTGATTGTATCCTCATCTTGAACCATTCCTCCTTTTCCTCACTGCTTCATAGTAGTCCATATCTTTTGCACAGTTCCTTTTAATTTGCAGCATTTGTTCATATGGGATATTATTCTTAATTGTAAGTTTATGAAAGCTCTTGGCGTGGAGTAATACATTTCAATCTGTGTCCTTATGGTATAATTTAGTACATAAGTACAGTAGATACCATCTTTTTATATTTTAACATCTAAAATCTCCCTTTGAGTTTAAGTGATTTCCTCTCATTCCTGTATTTGAACTCAACGAGGAAAGTTTCTTGGTGTCCACCCTGTGTAACCATTGCAGGTACTTGTATATCTATATCATACTGCCCCTTTACCCACTTTCTCTAGGGTGTACATGTTCAAGTCCTGCAGTTTCTCATACAGTATACCTTGCTTCATAGTCCATGGACCATCTTGTTTGCCCTGTGCTGTACTGTTTCCAATTTGTTACAGTTTTTCAGGTGTTAATTCCAATATGCAGGCACAGTATTCTAGGTGTCATTGCACTAGTGACAGGTACAATGGGAGGATCATCTCTGACTTCTACTGCTTATCCTCCTCCCTATGCAACCCAGCATCCTGTTTGCCTTGACCACAGCTCTATTATTATGTGCTGTTGTTTTTGGCCTCTGATATCATGATCCCTAGTTCCTTTTCTTCCATGGTGCTTTCCAACACCTCTCCCTCACTCATAATATATGCTTGGGTTCTCTTCCCAATGTACATCACTGTATATATAGTTTATATTTTGTTTTGCATAGAAGCTCACAGGACAGATCTTTGGCCAGCTCTCAGACCTGCCCAGATACCCCTAAGTTCCCTTATCCCTTCCTACGTGTCAGCCCTGTGCAGATCTGTGTGCCATCTGCAAAGAGGCAGATCTTGCCCTTGATGCCTTCTTCTATGTCACAAATAAATACATTGAAAAGGATCAGCGCAGCACCAAACCCTAAGGTGCTCCTTGTGTTACTTTTCTTATTACTGAAAACTCCCCATCAACTATTACTTTTGAGATCTTCCTCTCAGCCAGTTCTCCACCCAAGTTGCATATTTTCCCCACCCTTAAGTTCCTAATTGTTTTGACCAGCCTTCTGTGTGGAGGACTGTGTCAAAGGCCTTTGAAATCCAAGCATACCACATGTAATGCCTGTCCCTATCCACTGCCCTGGTCATCCAGTCAAAGAAGCTGACCAGCTCTGTTTAACAAGACATTCTTCTCATGAACCAATATTGTCTGGGGTCCTATAGCCCATGTCCCTCCAGAAAGTCCACCAGTTCCTCCCACTGTAAAGACTCCAGCATTATTCATACTATAGACATCAACCTGACTGGTCTATAGTTCCCTGGCTCATCCTTACTTCCACTCTTGTGTAGAGAGACCATGTCTGCTGTCCTCCAGTCCATAATGACCACCACTGTTGCCAGAGAGCAGGTGAGTGTCTGCAAATGGCCCTGCTATCACATCTGTTACCTCTGTATTTATTTATTTGGAAAAAACCTTGAGCACAAGCTCTTTTACAAAGGTTCCACATCATAGATTGCAAAAGTACAGTAGGAGAAACAAAGGTACATTACAATGAACGATACAGTTGGATTCAGAACTTACAGAATAACTCAAAACATAGGCACAAGTTAAATAACAAGAAAAAGCACTTTATGAGGGTGGGGAGGATAAGCTGCCACAAAGTGCCTTGTCTGTAGTTCAGAGGAAGGGATAGTTGGCAGAGGGTGAAGAAGGGAGGTATGAGAGAGAGAGGTGCACTGTGGTGGAGGGTGAGAGGGTGGGGAATAAGGTATGGAGAAATGGTGGGGTGAGGGAGGCTGAGTGAGAGGACATGCTAGAGTAAATGGTGGGGTGTGAGGGTGAATGGTCAGGCAGCATGCATTAGTAGTGACTGTTTGGAAACTCACAGGACTATGAGTTGGGGTATGGGGAGGTGGTGGCAGGTGCCGAAGAAGCATGGTGCAAACTGATTGCTGGAGCAAGTCATGAAATGGAACAGAGAGAGGGGGTAACTGAGGCCTGCCTAGTGCTTGCTGGGGGGCAGAGAGAGCAGATTGGCTAGACTCAGGGGCAGGTGCACTTAGAGCATGTTATTAGGTGCTGTTTGAGGTCAGTTTTGAATTGTGCTGGACAATTGGTGGCCAAGAGGTCCAAAGGAAGTTCATTCATCCATAGGGGCCCCAGTAGGCAAATGCATGTTGCTCAAGTGAAGTGTGATGGAAGGGGATCACCAAGGCCACTCTAGTCCTCCCTCTGGTGACCTGTAATGAGTTGGCTGCCTTGATCAAATTGCCTACACAAGGTGGTGTTTTACCCAACAGAGCCTTCTTCCCTAGGATGCAAGTCTGGAATTTTACCCTGTTTCTTAATGACAGCCAGTTTGCACGTTCATACAAAGTACAGGTGTGAGTGCCACACTCAGCATCCAGGGTGAGTCTGTGGGCTTTGTTGAGTGCAGTCTGAACCCTCTTGAGCACTGTATCCACTGCCGCCCCATAGTCCACTAGTCCATAGTCAATAGTAGGTATAATTGAGCTGAGGACTGAGAGGTGGAGGGCCCCCGGAGAGAGGTGTTGCCTGTGCCTGTACAGGACACCAATCTAGGTTTTGACTGTCTTGACCAGAGAACCAAAATGGTGTGCAAACATGAGGGTATCATCTATTATGACCCCCAGCTACTTGAATAAGTGAACTTGTTCCAGCGGCTCACTGCATGAGTTGGAGATGATGAGGGGTGGTGCTTATTTTGTTGTGGGGCTGGGCATAAGCAAGGCCTTGGTCTTCTTGTAGTTTTGTAGCAACTTATGACTACAGAACCAGTCCTCGAGTTTGGAGAAGGAGTTCCTGCAGCTCAGATTGTAGGGCTGTCCGAGATGTGCTGCTGCTCAGGAGCACAGCATCATCTGCATACAGTATGCATTTGGTGTCACAGGCTGTGGGAAGGTCATTTAAGAAGAGGCTAAAGAGTAGGGGCCCCAGTATTGATCCCTGGGGTACCCCTAATGATTCCTCTCTTGCGCTGGATACTGTTTGCCCAATTTTGACACATTAATTTCTCTGTATCAGGTTGTCTTGGAACCAGCAAAGAGCATTGGGCGCCACACACGTGTTTTACAGTTGGGTCAGCAACAGGGGGTGGCTGGCTGTATTGAAGGCTTTGGTGAGGTCAATAAAGACAGACCCCACCAGTCTGCCTTCATCCAGGGCCTTATGTGCATAGTTTGAATAGTCCAGCAGGGCAGTGGTGGTACTGTGATTTTGTCTGAAGCCATGCTGGTTGGGGCATAGTAGATTATACTTATTGAGGTAGTCAATGTTGACCCACCACAATCTTTTAGTGCCTTGGACAGGGGAGAGGATCGAGATGGGTCTGTAGTTGGCTACCAGAGACTTGTCACCTCCTTTATGTACTGGTGTAACTAGGGCCTGCTTCCAAACTGCCAGGAATTGAGCCTGGGCCAGGACTTATTGTACAACGTGGTAATGGGCACTATAAGAACATCTAGGTGAGGATAGAAGTTTTATGTCTATCCCATCACTGCCCAGTCTGGTCTTACCTAGTATTTTCTTGACCACAGTAAGGACCTCCTTTACCATCACCCTGTTAAAGTAGAAGGTTGGGTGTGAACACTGGGTAGATACATTGTTGGAGTGGTTCAAGCCAGGCTAAAAATAGGCAGGTGGTAGCTTTGATGTAAGATCAGTGAAGTCCTTAAAGAAAGGCTTCTGCAATAGCTAGAGGGACTGTAGTAGGGGTGTTACTAATGCTGATCAGCTGAGTGGTAGTAGTAGTAAAAATCTTTATTTTTATACAGAAGATTGGTGGATCTACACATCATTAGGACAAAGTCCTATTTTCAAGATGTTCCAGTTGAAGTAGTTACAAAATCATCATATAACAATACACATAATACAATACAATGTACAAACCAATACCATATTATATTTACTAATATAACATTTGACAAAACAACCAACCATACAAATACATGCTACATTCATAAAGTGCATAAACAATGTTTACATGAATATTCCCATATTTCAACCTATGTTAAGAAAACCCATAACCTAATTTATAGTACCCAAAATACATTTATTTAGTCCCATTTATCTACCCGTAGCACTTACAACGAACAATGAATTCTGATTTCACATCAGTTATGAAGATTTTTACATCTTTATGCATTTTGTAGGTCACAGACTTTATCAAGTTCCATAATCCATTAGCAACTTGTGCAAATCTCATATCACTATATTTATTTTTAAATTTAGGATGTCAAACTCTCTTAAATTTATATCTCTCAAATTTTGATGGTACAATTTCTTTTCAATTTATCATAAAGGTAACTTGGTTGTTTTAAATTTAGAACTTGATAGGTCTGTGCTGCCCAAACTAGTTTCCTCTTAACATCTTGTGGAAACCACCCATGTCCCTTATAAATTTCACAGCAATGTGCATGATAATCCTTTCTAAGGATGAAATGGGCCAAACAATTATACATTGCATCAATTTTTAACAACATTTTCTTAGTGGCAAAACCATATACATGGTTCCCATACTCAAGTACTGGAATAAGAAGTTGATTCACTATAGTTTTCCTCATATATATGTTCATGCAAAACTTGAGAGTCTAAACACCCTCAGTCTTTTATATATTTTGAAATTGTATCAACTATATGATAATCAAATCTTAGGTCCTAATCTACCCATACCCCTAGATATTTATATTCTGATACTTGAGATAAAACTTCATTTTTGTAGTCTTAATCTCTACTACATATTATTTTTCCCAGATTTTTACTGTCTTTGTCAAATAACATGAATTTTGTTTTTATTATTTAATACCAGTCCTGAGTTTGTCAACCATATATATAATTCTTCAAAATCTGCCTGTAACTTTACCTCCATAATCTGGGGATTTTTCCACTAGCAATCAACAACGGTCATCAGCATAAAACGTAGATCAGAATATTTCACAGTATCCACCAAATGATTTATATGTATCAGAAATAATATAGGCCCCAAAATGGAGCCCTGGGGCACTCCTCTCAAAACTGTAGCTTTATTAGATAAATACCCATTAACATACACTTGTTGGGTTCTACCCCACAATTAAGATCTAAACCAAGCACATGACTCTTCCGACAATTCCATATCTATCATCCATCCTATCAATGTCTTATGGGACACAGTGTCAAAAGACTTGGATAAATCCATGAACACTGCACCCACTGACAGGTCATCCTCCATCTTTGAGGTTATTATATCTACCATGTCGATGAGTGCAGTGCCTGTGGAATATCCCTAGAAATCCAGACTGATACCCAGTTATTAAAGAGTATTTTCTAAGTATTCACTAATTTGGACCTGGACTAAACATTCAAATATTTTAGAAACTCCAGATAACAAAGCAATAGGTCTATAATTTGTTGGCTCATATATATCTCCCCCACCCTTATAGATGGGAATAATCTTTGCATTTTTCCATTCCTGGGGAAAGATACCATCCATCAGGCTCCAATTTAATAGTCTAGTTAATACTGAGACAATTATTTGTGCAGAGTCTTTAAGGAAGCAATTTTCTATTAAGTCTAAGCCAAAAGCTTTCCTCACTTAAAGTTTATTTATTATATCCTTTACTTGTCTACAGGTTACACATTTAAACCTAAATTTAGGGATATCAAATTTTACCTTTTCTTGATTTTCATTTGTATAAGTTGAAACTGGCATGTCTAAGTCAGGCAAATGTACAAAATAGTTATTCAGTATATTTGCTGATTAGTTAGGAGATTGAATAATACTGTTTTTTATCATTTGAGTAGGGGTTTTGTGAATTACTGGTGTGTCAAATGATTTAATTAATGACCAAAATGTTTTAGTATCTGTAGTTTCAGAAGTTTTTGTTTCATAATATTTTTGTTTTAATTTCCTAATTTGAAATCTTAAATCATTTCTAGCTTTTTATACTTATCCCAATCATCAGAATTTAAAGATTTCCCTGCTTTTTTCCAAAGCCTATTTTTCACCCTAATCTGTTTCTTTATTTTTTCTGTTATCCAAGGAAGGAGTGATTTCCTTTGAATACATGTTCTAAAAGGGTCCGATTCATTGCAAATTTCCATAAACTATTTAGTAAACTCTTGAATTGCTAATTCAAGTGTAGGCATCAAAAACAGTATATCCCTTTTAACAAGAGCTAATCTAGCCAAGAATGTTTCTTTGTTATAATTTTTTAAAGTTTATATGTTTACTTTTAACTGGTATATGTCCCCAGGGTCCCTAAACACAATCCTCCATTTTAAATGTACAAACTTATTGTACAATGATCTCCCAAAATGTGTTGGTTTACTTTTATATCTATAGGCCTGATTTTCACAGTTACAAACAATAAATCCAATATATTCCCTGGACTATGAAATAGGGATTTCCTAGTTGGAATAAGAATTTTTTGAGTGACATCGAGTCCTTTAAGACCAGTCTCCAGTGTTAACCCCCACTGCTTACCCAATGCGGCATTAAAATCCCCTATCAGGATTAATTCATAACCCATATAAAGATTTTGTATAAGTTGTGCCAAATTTCCAAATTCTCCTACTTTTGTTTTTGGGGAGCATATATAACTCCTATAATTAATGCCAATTTAGGTACTTTAACCAAAAGACAATCAATAAGCCCAATTTGACTACCATATATAAGACTAGTTTGGCCCAGTTCCCATTTTGTATAGAATGACACCCCCCATCTGACCTATCCTATCCAAACGGTGACAAACAAATCCCTCAATTTCTAATTCATTAACATCTATTTTATTATTTAACCAAGTCTCTGTCAGTGCTATCATATCTGGAGATTCGGTTTCTATCCATGCCTTAAATAGATCAATTTTGTTTTTCAAACTCCTTGCGTTATCATGAATAATTTTTAATTAATTTTTATTTTTGGGACAAGGATTTAATTCTATATCCCCTCCTAACAGCAAAGATCTTATCAAACAACTTTTAGATTTATAAGAGCAGTAACTTCCAATAGGTACTATTTGAGGTTTCGTATTTATTAGAAGTCGAATTTTTGAAAATTGATTTTTGCATCTAGGATTAGCTATATTCTCTTTGCACATTTGTATTCCCCCAGAAGATTGAGGGAACCTAATTTCCAAAGCCAATGCACTTGAAACCTCAATTTGGTTTGGGTTTGAGATTTTCCCATATAGAACACATGTTACAATAAAATAAATCAGCACTCTACATAGTACTTCCATTTTACTTAAAATGTGTACGAGTTAGCAATATAGAAAGTGGTTATCCACACAATCACAATTTTAACTAAATTTCTACCACTCACTGTTAAATTCTACACCACAAGTTATAATTAAAATGTATTGTTACTCAGTTTGAGGGTGTTTCTTGTCCTCCTTTCCAAGAATGCTTTTGATGTTATCTCAGAATCTTTTCCCATCATCTCAAGAATTGCGAAGCTGAGCCTTGTGATAGTTGGCTTTGGTGAGCAGGATTAGCTTGGTGCAGCAGTTTCTGGCTGTTCTGTAGCACTGGCAGTCATGCTTGCAACCTGTGTTTCTGGTCTTTTACCAGTGTATGTCCTTTTCTTTCAAGTGGGGGAGGAGCTCCCCATCAATCCAGTCATTTGCCTGCCCTCTGAATTTTTCTTTTCATGAGCGGGGCATAGATGTCGCAGATGGAGCTAAAGCCCTTAATGAAGTAACTGAGGGCCTGATCAAGGGTAGGCACCAGGTCAACAGGAGTCCAGCCATGCATGGCAAGGGCTGATTTGAGGACTTCAAGTTTACCCTTCCTCAAGACCCCGCTTTCAAAGAGGATGGGTGGGCTTTTGGTAAATTTATTAGAACACAGGAAGGTGATTGGGGAGTGGTCACTTAGCGTGTCTGGGAGAACCTTGATCTCAGAGATCTGGGATGGTGAACTTGCTAGGACCCAGTCAAGGAGGGTACTGTTTTCTGTCTTGTAGTTCTGCCTGGTGGGGCAGGAGACAAGTTGTGTCAGGTTGGAGGTGGCTATCAGATCCCTGAAAGGGGCAGCCTCTTTCCATCCCAGTTTATGTTAAAGTCCTCAGTAATGACAAGCTCCATCCCCTTTGGGAGGGTGCCAATAACGTCCATAATTATGGGAAAGCCTGCTGTGGCTTTCTTGGGGGTTAGGTAGATTGTGGCAAGGATGAGAGTTTTGCCATTCTGGCCTACCTGAGCCTTTATCACGATTATCTCGTGGTCCTCAGCTACCCTGGTTCCAGGGAGGACAGTACACTGCAGAGAGTCCTTGGCATAGATGAGGCAGCCCCCACCTCTCTTGCCTATTCTGTCAATCCTGTATGCTTGGAAGCCTTTGAGTGCAACTTCGCTATCTTTAATCCTACTGGTCAACCAGATCTCCATTAGGCATAGAATGTCAGGGGTATGGAGGGCCATCCATGCTTGTAGTTGGTCAAATTTTGCAGCTAAACTGCAGATGTTCAGGGAGGCTATTTTTAGGCCTTTAACCTTATGAACACCAGGGCCCATTGAAGTGAGTTGGCCTGGGTTCGAATGACTGTTACCAGAGAGGAGCAGGAGCATAAAGATGACCTTTCTGGAAGAAAGGTTTATGCTAAATTTGGCTCTTACCTTCTGCTGCAGAGGCTTCAGATGATTCAGGTGGTTGGACACTGGCTTAATTATTGGGGTATAGCTAACCATTACTACCCCTATGTGAGGGGAGGGCATGTGGCCACCTGTGTTTGTAGGGTAAGGCAGAGTGAGTTGCTGCCCACAGCCAAGTGAGGCAGTCTCTGAAGGTGTGTTTGACAGCCATGCACTACCCAGTAGTGGTTCAGAGAGGGTAGCAGTGGCCCAGCTAGGCATCTGGTGCCAGCTGTACCAAGCCAGGGAGCAAGAAACAGAAGTAGATAGCACCCTTCATCATTATCCAGTGTAAGCAATTAGGCCCCATTGATTTATCTACTTTCAACCCTGTTGGCTTTTCCAACACCCTTGTTTCTGTTATTTTGGACATGCCACTTGAGCCCTTGTTTTCTGCCCTTTCACTATCAACACCACATTCTGGCAGTGGTCAGTCTGTCTTCCTACTAATTACAGAACCACAATATTCATTCAGTATCACTACTTTCCTTTGTTCACCCCCATCCTTCCTTCCTCACTCTTCAGTCTAATAATATCCCATTTGACCTTACACTTTTCCAAGAGGTACCTGAAGAAAGCCTTTCCCTTGATTCACTCATTTTGCCAACCATAGTTCCACCTCTGCCTTGGCTTTCCTCACCTTTTTGCTGGCTATTTATGTTGCTTCTGAATACTTCTCCTAATTCTACTCCCTTTGGCTTCCCTTATACTATAATAATTTACTCTGGCCATGAACCACATTGGCCCCTTGCCTTGTTTTCCTGTGATACCTTCACAATTAAGCTTTCTGTTGCTTCTGTCATCACTGTTTTAAATTCTTCCTCTTTTTCTTCTGCCCCTCCAGTTGATCTATACTCCTTGTGCATTTTTTTCCAGCTGATTCCTCATCTTGCCAAAATCTGCTGCTCTAAAACCCCATACCCTTACTGTGTTTGTCCTGTTGGTGGTCCCTAGCTGGCCTCCAGCACCACTGTTCTTTGGTGACTGGACCCAAGTGGTTCCAGGACTTCTACATGTTGGATCCTCTCACTGTTGTTGAGCACCAAATCAGCAAAGCCCCTTCCCTTGTCAGGCCCTGGAATAGCTGAATTAGGAACTCGAGTAACACACTGTTGAGCTTTCAACTGGAGGTGGATTATGCAGCTGCATGCTCATCCAGACACAGAGCAGAGCTGAGTGCTGTTGGTTGCTGGTCATGGAAGGAGTAGGAGCTCTGAGAGGCTAACCTGTTTCCTATAAAATGTATATCACCATTGCCTGAGTTGTGGAACAGAGGTTTTATTGCTGGTTGTGCTTAACCAGCTTGCTTTTCTTTCTCTGAGCACTTATCAGACTTTCTTGTGCTGCAAGATACCTCTACCCTTTAGCTCTTGGAGTTGGAGCGGTGACCTAGCCCATATGATAGGAGAGAAGTGAAGATGGCCTTTGGAGGTGTAGATCACTGGTGTAATCATGCACCTACAAACCTCAATGAATGCAATAATAATGCAACATATTTGTTTATGAGGCTTGAGACTTTGTTTTTTCCATCCACCTTTTTCTTTGTCAAGCCATAATTATAAAGACTATGGTACATGAATACTGAAACCCATTATCTATCTGAAGAACTCAGCATAGATTTTACATTAAATAAGATTTGATACTAATTTGCTGCTATAAACATTTGTTTTTCAGTGTTCATTTAATTATTTTTTTTAATTTGTTTTAATCGATAGCGCACATATTTATATGCACTTTTGGAGTACAGAAATAATATTGGAAACATTGCTTTGCTGGAATTGCTGGGCTGCTCAGGACTTAAGGGATTATATAGTGCTACAATCATAGTACAGGAGCTCTTAAATTAAAGTAAATCAACATTTAGTTGAATATTTAGTTTTTATCCTTGTTAAGTGAAATATTCCTGTAAGGTCTAAGAATGAAGCAAATTGATTAATTGTTAGACTGTCTAGACTGCTGAATAAAGCCACTTGAGCCAAATATTCAAATGTGACATATATATTACTACAACAAGTTTAATTGACTAAGGACTCAGCTCATCCAGCTGTCTAGTATTCAGGTTGGATAAGCATCATAAGTAATATGATAGTGATTTGAGGCCATTGATTATGGGCCTCTGCATATAACTGCCTAAATGCTTAATTGATTACTTCATGGAAAAAAGCTTGTAGCACATGTGTTATTAATTAAGTAGTAAGAATATAGGTTGGTTATAATAGAATGAAATCAGTATGATCTGATCCTGAAACATGTTGCTTCATTCTTGACCAGAAATTTAAATATGCAGCTCCCGCTGTAGAAAGCTAATATCTTAAAAATTGATAAGTTATTTTGGGCTGATATATCTGTGGGTGAAAGAGCCTAAAAAGACTTGATTGATATAGAAGGAAGGTTAAAACCAGTGGCTGCTTGCAGTTTGTCCCTGATGCACTTTAAAGTATACTTTAAAAACAGGGAGACAGAAGCAGCTGCAATTGGGTTAAACAAGGAAGAAAGAATTGGATGCAATTTACTTCTGGATTAGATTTGACTAAATACCAGAAATGATGAATGCAGGTTTATGACCATTCTACTCTAAAGAAACAAGATCATTTCAGCTCTGTTTAAAATGTTGTCTAGCTAATCAAACCTATACAATCTATAAGGTGCTTATAAGGCATACATAAGGCATTTATGAGGCCTTCTGGTTATGCAATTTAAACTGTTGAACTTAGGCTTTTCCGTTTACATTTTAGCTAAGTAGCAGTTAGCGGGCATTGGGTAGTGGGTTGGTGTGGGTTCCCCTATGTCTATAGTGTTACCTCCTCTTGTATTTTTTCTTTCTTTGCAAATTGCAGCTAAAATGAATAAATACAGCAGAAGACAAGAGGAGCAAACACCCTTCTGGAAACCTCACACAAAGTGATTGTATTACCAAGGACACTAGAAAGCAAGATACAGTCGTTAGCATTTTAAAAGAGAAAAGGAAAAGGAGGAGGATAGAAAGAAATAGGGGAGTAAAAAAGAAAACTTGGATTCCTTACATTAAAGAAGAAGAATATACCGATGGTGAGAGTCTGGCATTGCATCTGGTGAACTCTTTCCTTTCTTTTTCTATTTTTGCTCTTCTTTTTGGTGGAATTGGTGAAAAACATTGGAGAAACTGGACTGAGGGTAAACGTAGGCCACCCCGTTTGTATCTCTATGAGGGTTAGTTGCATATATGCTAATTGTGTATATGTTAGTATCAGTAATGTGATAGCACTCTGTTAATACATTAACTATACAATTGTATGTTTTTCCTTTCCTTGTATACATTCACTGCCTGATAAAATGAATATAAGAAGTAGTAAATTAGTACAGATTCCACAGAAAATGATTAAATGGATAAAACTAAAAAAAGGGTGTGTTTTTAAGGGAGACCTGGAAAGTACTACCTCCACCCCAATAAAAAAAAAGAGGTAGACTTTAAGTCAGAGTTTAAAACCAAAACTTCAAAATCCAAAACCCCACAAAAAAGGGAAAGTACTCAATTGGTAAAGGAAAACAAAACAGAACATCAAAAAAAAATACAGAGTGTACAAGTAGTGAATGAGGAAAAAAAGGAAACAAGTAAGGATGCTAATAATGGAGAAAGAAGCTCCAATGAACATAACATACAGAATACATTAACTATAGGCTGGCTTTAAAGAGAAATTTTCAACCATTGATAATATTTTGTGTTTCAATCATTTAATAGAAAAATATATAAATATAAGAAAAATGAGATTATCCATTCTATAGGTAGATTTTTCCCATGCATTTGATTCTAGTAATAGAAATACTCTTTGGGAAATTCTTAAAAAAAAGAATCTTCCTCCGTTAATCTTGATCCCCATTTATCTGCTGTATACTGACACACATACAGTGGTCAGATATAATAATAAAGGTGAGTTAACTGGATTTTTTCCACTAGCAGAGGGGTTAAACAAGGCTGCCTGTTGGCACCATCCCTATTTAATATATAGATCAATTCCCTATTGGAATATGAGGAAACAGATAACTTAGATGCCCCAAGTATAAATAATCAAATAATACATTCACTGGCATATGCCAATGGTATCACTTTGTTCTCATTATCAAGATATGGATTACAAAAGAAAATCAATGTATTTACCCAAAAATGTAGATACTTGGAATTAAAAATAAATCCTATAAAACAAAAATAATGATAATAGGATCTAAAAGGGTATGTTCACAAAAAGGGGTTACCAAGGCACCCATCACTTTGATTGAATTGTATTACAAAACTAAAAAGATTTCCTAATCAAAGTGGTGATTTTTAAGGGTAGTTGGTAATAGAGATAGGTAACAAAATGTTTTTTTTTTGCAATTACATCCCTAACATATATATTTTCTCAATTTAAGTTAATTTACTGCTGATTTTCTTGCCTCAAAATGTGACATCAAAACCAACATGTTTGTTGTTTGCTACCGTGAACTCATTTTACTTTGCAGTATTCAAACTAAAGCACTGTGTTGCTGAAAACATCTTGTTTTAAGATAGCCACACTGTCCTGGCCCTTTACTTTATTCCCTTTGGCTGCAGAGATGCTGAAAAGTTTCTGTGATGGGTGTAATGTGTAGTGTCCTCCTTTGTTACACCCATCACAGTGAACCCCACACTGACTTCCAGTCAGTTATTTAAAATTCTTGCACTTTTCCTTGCTCACTGGATCTCTCAGCTTCTGAGAGAAAACATTTATTTGTCCATGATGCCTAGCACCACAACACTATGTGGCCATTTGACCCCCCACCTGACACGGTGTCCTAGATTTGCATATGTTTTCACATCATGGGTTGGGGGTCAATCTGGTAACCCAGTGTGATAATTGTCTTGTGTCTGTGCCAGAAAAGCAGTCTGAGTTGGCAGCAGTATAAAAGCTGCATTTGTGACCAGATCTTCCTCTTTACCTTCACATCCAGTGCAAGTTAAAGAGCCATGTGTTTGCCACTCCTCAGTGTTACAACCATCACAAGGTGAGTGACTAGTTACAACCATCACGGGGGACAAGTGACATTTAGTGAACTGGGAAACTGAAATCGATCCTATAGGATCAGTTGTTCACTGGTGGCATTAGTATGCAAGTTCTCTGATTTTGGAAATGGAGGGATTTTCATTTCACTGATTGAACTTGTTGGAGTTAGTGAAACACATCAAAACCAGTGGTGTGTCTGATCACCCATCATGTTCTCTCATGAGTGTCTTTAGTGAGGTTAGAAATGGAGCCAGTTAGTATACATGTTAAAAGGACTATGTCCCTGTATTGTCAAGTATGCAAGCTCTGTGGTTTGATCCCAGCCCATTTACCCGAATTTTTGTTTGTTCATGTTTCCCTTTGAGAGAGATTAGTAGTGGAGCTCTCCTCTCGACAGTTTTAACTCAGAGGCATAGATTGCATGGCAGGAAAAATATTAAATGCTTTTTTAAGCATCCTGGTGTTTTGTTCTGGATGTCAGAGCTCTAGTGCAATAAATTTCATTGTGATGTTAAGTGTGTGAGCTCCAATGCAGCAACACTGCACAGCCTAGAAGGTAGAAGCTGTGAATGAGCTTGGTACATCCAACAGACAGTCCTGGGTTTGATTCCTTCAACCTCCACTTGCATACTGTATGACTCTGAGCAAATCTCTAAATCCCTAAACCTCCCCTGTGCTCCCTGGTCATCCCTGAAAACAGGCACCTGTGCCTAGTGGGCCTTACCCAGTTACCACAGAATAAAATCATTTTTAAATGTGCTATTAATTTAGTTGATGTTCAATTTTACCAGGACATGTTTTTGTTTTTTGCTGCCAAATATTTTGAGGTACCTTCTGTGTTCTGTTGTATTATTTTTATTTCGGTATTGTTTACAGTCTCCTTCCCAGGACCTTCTTGTAACTGAGCTGTGTAGGTGGTGGAGTAATTTTACTTGTGGTCTGGTGCGTGGTTTCATTAGTTGAAGGACTAGGTCTCATTGTTTTGTCATTACAAGTAAGTGTGAGAGGGGCAGTGACTGAAATAAAATGTTGGGCATTCCTTGTAATTGCTGTCCACGCACTTTATACAGTGGTGGGGGTTGGGGGATTAATGTACTGTGAACTGTGAATGCTTTGTTTTTTTATTTTTAATGTTGGAATAAATGTTATATAGTAATAATGTATACAGAAAAAGTGAAAACGTGTTTTGACTTGGCCTGTGTGAGCATTCATATTTGGCATTCCTGAGCACCATGTGACTTCCCTACTGGTGAGTGGTGGTTGGCGGGGGGTACTCTTGGTGCCTTTGTCCCTGTCTCATTATGGCCATATGTGAATGCTCATGCAACCTCAATGCTTCTGATTGTCCAAATTGTTGTGTCTGGTTAAAATAAAGAAAGTGTTGTAGTTATGCTGTGGTTATTATGCTGGCCTAGCAGCATGTCTCAGCCAGTTTTGTGACTCTGCCTGTGTGAGCATTCATATTCAGCCTTCATGAGCACCATGCAGCTTCCCTGCTGGTGGGTGGTGGTTGGGGGGTACTCTTTGACGCTGGTCTCATTATGGCCAAATATGAATGCTCACACAACCTCGATGCTTCCAATTGTCTGAATTGTTGTGTCTAGATAAAATGAAAAAAGTGTTGTAGTTATGCTGTGGTTATTATGCTGGCCTGGGGGCATACTCCAGCCAGTCTTTTGACTTGGCCTGTGTGAGCATTCATATTCAGCCTTCATGAGTACCATACAGCTTCCCTGCTGGTGGGTGATGGTTGGGGTGTACTCTTGGTGCCTTTGACGCTGGTGGGGTACTTAACAGACTGTTAATCTAACTCTTGGGAGTGCCTTATTGCAATTATAAAAATTTATGCCATGGTGATCAAGCTGTACATGACAGTGTAACAGGGATTATTGTAAGGCTGTTGGACTCCTAACACCCAATAAGATTGTAGCATTTTTGAAAGCCTTTTTATAATATCCCATCTTTTGCTCTGTCAAATTGTCCTGAGTGTTCTATGCCTCTCCCTTGATTGAAGGATCATGTGGCGAGTGCATGCTGATTTTTTTGTACCATCAAATGGCCTTGAGTGCTCTGTTCCTCTCACGTCAAATGGTCTTGAGTGTTCCATGCTCTGTAGAATAGTTTAAAGTAGTGTAATTATAATAAACATGTTGTTGTTTAATGTAATGTCGTGTTTAAAAAGCCTTCAGTCTACATAAGTAAACCTTTTTTTCTCATTAACAGTTGTATGGTGCCCTTTATTACACTCACAGTGATGTGTGGTGTGTCTTGCAACACTCACCACTGTGTGTGGTGTGTATTGTTACACTCATCATGGTACGTCTTGTTGCAGTCATCACATTAGAACCCATTTTTCCTGAGAACCTTAACATTTTTTACATTAAAACATTGCAATTTTTTTACATGTGGGTCATAGTATCTTAACCCGCATTACACAATTCATCTATGGTCACCCTTTATTACACTTGCAGTGATGTGTGGTGTGTCTTGTTACACTCACCACAGTGTGTGGCACGTATTGTTACACTCATCACAATGTGTCTTGTTACAATCTTCACATTAGACCCCATTTTTCTTGGGAACCTTAACATTTTTTAACTTAAAAAATTATTATTTTTTCATATGTGGGTCACTGTATCTTAACATGTATTACACAATTCATCTATGGTTGATTTGAAAATTTCACTCCCATGTCACACTTTGATAACCCCTTTTCATGAACAGACCCAAAACTTCAAGTATCTATAAAACCAAATTACATATAAATAATCAAGTGGTAGAACAAGTAAAAGAATATATATATATATGTGTGTGTGCATTAAAATTACATCTAGTGCCAAATGGACTGAACATTTAAAAGAGCAATGTACTAAAGTTAAAGTTATTGCTAAAGTACTCCTCAAATTCAATTACCAGTTTGGAGGGAATACCATTGTACCAGCCCTTAGAGCTGCTGAAGCTAAAATAAATCTAGTTTTACTTTATGGGGCAGAGGTGTGGGGATCTGAAACAAAAGGTTGTGATACGCCGGAAAGGCCTTTAATGTGTTATTATAAAGCCCTACTGAAAGTGCCAAATTCAACAACGAATATAATGGTTAGGGCAGAGTTAGGTAAAATAAAAATAAATGCCATTAAAGAAATCTGTGTAATAAATTATTGGTTAAAAATAATAAATAATTCCAAAAAAAAATTATCACTATTATGTCTTGAGGAAAAAAAGAAATGGAAAAATAAGCAGATAAATGCTAATTGGCTGTCCTATTTACAGAAAATGTTAGTAAAATATAAATTTCATCATCTTTTTCAGGATGTGAAAAAAAAATAACAGCTATGCATTATAGAGATTTTGTTTAAAAATGCATTATGCATGAACAAGAAAAGGACATGCTAATACTAAAAAAATAAAAATGTGCCTCTTGGTATAGGCAAAACAAAATGAGACATTCTTTGGAAGCATATCTAGTAATCCCAATTCCAAGTGAATAAAAAAACATTATAACATGGTCAAGATTTGAACTAATTACTGTTAAATATATATACTGTAACAGAAGTAAAACAGAAAATATATAAAACACAAGACAAATATAAATGCCTATGTAACAAAACTTTTCAAGAAGATTTGAAACACATAATTACTTACTGCCCACTATATAATAGATCAAGAAATCAATATCTTGCTCAGACATTAACCATTTATGCTAACATAATTTATGATGTTGTGTTTGTCATACTATATCCAAGAACTCATAAAGAAGCTATGATCACTGCTAATTTATTTGCCTCTGTTATTAAAAGTGAGAAGAAAGCTTATAGAAATCTGAATAAATAAATTCCATACATCACATGTACTGTATATTCTCTGTGCATTCCCAACATGATCCTAAAATGTTTAACATTGACGTGTACGTGCTATGAATATGTATTATGAGTGGTTTAGTATAGTTTATGTAATCCAAACAACATTTTAATCTATGTTTTTGTATGTACTTTGTGTAATAATCATGATACTTACTTATCATGGTTGAGCAAATAAAATAATTTAATATTGAATTGAATTAGGAATGCAACTTGGCATACCTCCACCAGGCACTTATTCCTAATAATTACTGCAATTGCCACTTTCCAGTCCACAGCTGGCATATTAAAATCTGCTGCTACAACCACCTCTCCTAAACTGGCCACCATCCTAAGTATCTCTCCAAGTTTCTTGTCTGCCTCTTAATCCTTATTTAGTGGTCTGTAAATCATCTCTGTCCTGACTTTTTTCCCTTTTCCTGTTGCTGCTTGCATCCACAGGGCTTTTAGTTTACCTGACTTCCCTAGGCTGTCTATTTTAGTTGCCTCTATTCTCTCTTTTACATACAGTACAACACTACCCATTTTCAAGCAAGGGATGAAAGCTAGCAATAGTAAAGGCAGCCTCTAATTACAACCAACCACTGGTATTAAAAGGTTGGCAAAAGCTTAATCCTGTAAGGTTTTGCAACTATTGGTGCTGCAATTTACTTGGACTAGAGATATTTCAAGTCTTGCTATTGTCATAATATACATAAAAACATAGAAATATATATTTTATTGACAGAAAAGGACCAGCAGGCCTCTCTAGCCTGCCCTATTTCCTTGACTATTGCTACACCCTGGACCCTATTTGGTCTCAGGTGTCCCTCCCTTCTCCCTTTCCTCTACTTATTATGCCCATGTGCCTATCACGTGCATGCTTGAAGTTTGCCACAGTTTTCAGCCTCACCACCTCTTCTGGCAGGCTGTTCCGGGTATCCACCACCCTTTCTGTGAAGAAGTTATTTCCTCACATCCCTCTTAAACTCTTCCCCTCAAGGTTCATTGCATGTCCCCATGTTCTGGTGCTCTTCCATCTCTCAAAGAGACTCCCCTCCTGCACCTTGTTCATCACTGTGAGGTACTTATAGGTCTCAGTCTTGTCCCTGCTCACTGTCCTCTCCTCCAGGGAATACATGCTGAGCTCCCACAGATTCTGTTGTGAGTGAAAAGAGAGGAAATATTTTAAATGCCAATCAGAAAAAGGAAAAACATGTTGGATGTAAATGGTACAATAAGTCAGATACTTTCCAATTTGTGTGGTTTCTGTGAACACACATACAATCAAAAGGTTTAACCCCAGCACAAAACTTCATTGGTATGCATACATGTATATGAGTGTGTGTGGATGGGAGATAAGTAGCCTAGCAATGCTTCAGTTAGTACTACATTCATTTTGAAAAATCGTTATTCAAATCTCATCACAATCTGTTCACACACACTAAATGTAACAATAATCTTTGAAATCTACACAAAAGCACATTTTGATAATATTAGGCAGGAGATATTACTTGCTGCCTAATAAAAGGTGCACATACAGTACGTGCAGTTCAACAAAATATCAGTTTAATGTTATATGTGTGTGCAATTTTTTTGGGGGTCCCATCTTTTCTTTGCCAGTTATGTCTGTCCTTCCACTGGACAAACTAACCAGCAATCCTTGTCCACAATAAAACCATGAACCTGGTATCCTTAAAGGCCACCAGGATTTGTATGCATACTCTGTACAGTTGGATGAAATAGCCAACATTATTGCAGCTCGAATCAACTAAAAATGTTGGTCTACCAAACAAGAAGAAATGTATTATCAGGCAGCAGCTCTAAACTTTTAGCTAAATGTAAAGTCCCCATAGATGGGAGGTTAGCCTATACATCTGACTTTCAATAACTATCATCCTTTCACAACTAGAGTGTAATGCTGCTGTCATTCTTCAAAAAGGGGCTCAGTTATTGCAGCATTCACATCTCAGTGGTGTTGCATTTCACATACACAAAATTCTGTATAGTCTTGCCTCTCTCTCCTCGCCTCTTCTCTCCTCAGATCTTGATACTCTCCACTGTCTGTCAAGCACTCTTCACTTAGCCTGCATCAATTCATTATCCATTTGGGACACCAGTCTTTACTCTGTTAGTGAGAAAACATGCTCCTCCTCTGCTACTTTGGATTGGAACAGTCCCCTAAGTGAAAGGCTTGATACCAATTATCTTCCTATAGCTGTGCCTGCCAGGATGTAATACAGTAATGCTGCAGTATATCTCAAAATGCTGCAGTATATTGCAGGGAACATTGTAATTTAATGGCAGTTAAGCCCTTTTATCATGCATAATTTAGTGACAAGTCATTTACTGCAAGTTATTGCATTGCATTTATGGCTGGCTTCTTTGTATAGACCTCACTTCAAAGTACATCCCTCACTTCAAATCTTCTGTATGGTCTTCAGCTCCTGGCTTTCTTGCATCCTCCAATATTTATAATTTAAGAATAGTATTATCCCAAGATATATTGAGATTTTATGTAAGATTTACTTGATTATCCTTTTAAATGTCAACTGGCTTGACTGTTGAGACCTTTGTCATGCAAGGAGGCTGGTCAGGGCCATGTTTTGTCTGAAAGGACTCAGGTGATGCATTATGTCTTTGAGGACACCATCATATGCATTTTCTTTAGGATAAATATACTATCCACATAATGAAATATGAGCCAAGCAGCACTTTAATTTATTTGGTTGTTACAAGGAGCACATTCAGTGCTCCCCTGTTGGGAGTGGTGTAAGTTCAGTTTAAATTCAGTAAGTGAATTCAGGGGACCAGAACAAACCATACTTGCACAGTTCATGTTGGATGAACACTAGAGAGAAGTGTCAATGTATTCTTTTGCCAATGAAGATGTAGCAGTCCAAACTTCACTTTTAGCAAAGACCTTAATGAACTGACCTCACTTTGTCAAGTCTGAGGCATACTGCATTTGAAAAACAAAGGGATGCACTGCAACTCTATTTGACAAATGCTAGTAATTATTTATTTATTTATTACTATATTATTATGATTTATCTGAATTAGAAAATGATAAAAAAGGCTGGTAGGCCCAGTGAAATAGGTCATTAATGAGGAGGATGGAGTAATTAATTATATGTGGTGGTATTATATTTACTGTTATTATTCTGTCACACTAAAGAGAAGATGATGATAAAGAATGAGGTTTTGAGTGACTTATGATGAGAACATTGGAAAAGTCTCATGAGGCAGAGGAGGGTGAATTTAAATATATGTCATATTGTCGTATTATTATTAATTACTGTCAGAATATTATGCTAAAAAAAGCTAAGCATGAAGGCTGAGAATAGAGTAAATGAAGCTAGTATGCTACAGTAGACCCCTGAGAAAAAGAAGGAAAAGATGCAGAGTGATTGAAGAATTAAGAATGAACTGTATTCCATCAAACAGTGAAGAAAAAAGTGTATATTTTATGTTAAACATAATATAAAATGAAAAAGTCAACTAATATTTTGGACTTTATTAAGTTGTTTATTATTGATTTTAAAATAAATCATGGTGCCTTGAATGATGAAGAAACAGAAACACAGACTTTGACAGCAGATAAGGACCACTTGGCCCACCTAGTCTGCCTATTTCCCTACCTACAGGATAAGCTGCAGATCCTATATAACCAACAGCCTATTTCTTCCTACCCACCACACAAATTGCCTAATGTCTGTCCCATTCATTCTTGAATTCTCCCACAGTTTTAGACCCCACAACCTCCTCAGGATGGCTGTTCCATGTATCCACCACCCTCTCTGTGAAAACATACTTCCTCACATTGCCACTGAGCTGCCCCCCATCTTCAAATTGTGTCCTCTTGTTCTTGCACATGTCTTTTTCTGGAAGATACTACCTTCTTGGACTTTGTTGATTCCACTGAGGTACTTAAAAGTTTCTATCAATGTCCCTCCTCTCCCTCCTTTCCTCAAGGGTTTACATGTTAAGCTCCTTTAGTCTATCCTCATATGGCTTTTCTTGCAGACCCTGCACCATTTTAGTTGCCCTCCTTTGGACTGCCTCCATCCTGTCTATGTCCTTGCGGAGATGGGGTCTCCAGAACTGGATACAGTACTCCAGATGGGGTCTCACCAACTGTCTGTACAAAGGGATAACAACTTCCTGTTTTCTGCTGGTGATGCTTCTCCCTATACATCCCGTATTCCCCAGCCCTCCCTACTGCCTTCTTACATTGCTTGCTAACTTTAAGGTCATCTGATATGATTACCCCCAGGTCCCTTTTCATTTTTGTTGTTCTTACTACCCCCCCCCATTGTGTAATCTTCCTGGGTTTTTGTTTCCCAGGTGCATTATTTTCCACTTCTTTGCATTGAATCCAAGCTGCCATACTTCTGACCATTCCTCCAACCTTTCCAAGTCCCTTCTCATCTTTCCACACCTCCTTGTGTATCAACCCTGTTGCAGATCTTTGTGTCATCTGCAAAGAGGCGTACTTTTCCTTCCAGTTCCTCTGCAATGTCACTTATAAAGACATTAAAAAGGACTGGACCCAGTACTGAACCCTGCGGTACCCCACTAGTAACCTCCCTTTCTTCAGAGTGGACTCCATTTAAAAATGACCTTCTGTGTCCTGTTGCCAGCCAATGTTTTACCCAGGCTACCACTCTGGGACCCACTCCCAGGCTGGTTAATTTGACTATTGATCTTTTGTGTGGGACTGTGTCAAATGCCTTGCTAAAGTCTAGGTAGGCTATGTACACATCCCCTCCCTGGTCTACTACATTGGTCACCCAGTCAAAGAAATCAATTAGATTCATCTGACATGACCTTCCCACTGTGAACCCATGCTGCCTTGGGTCCTGTGCCCCACTGGCCTCTAGGTACTGAACAATTATTTCCTTCAGAAGTGATTCCATCACTTTCCCTACCACGGAGGTCAGACTGATAGATCTGTAGTTTCTTGTCTCTGTCTTGCTCCCACTTTTGTGAAGGGGAATCACATCCACCTTCCTCCAGTCCTCAGGTACCACACTGTCCTCCCATGATTTGTTAAAAAGGGTAGTCAGTGGTGTCACTAGTTCTCTCCTTAATTCTTTTAGAATTCTGGGGTGAATTCAATAAGGCCCCATTGCTTTATCCACCTTCAGTTTTAGGAGTGTTTTCAGAACCCTTTCTTCTGTGAAATGACTGGGATCAACCTCCCTATCCAGAGTGCTTCTATTAATTGGATTAGGCACCTCTCCCTCCTCCTCTTTTGTGAATACTGAGCAGAAGTATTCATTCAGTATCCCTGCTTTGTCACTGTCCCTCTCTGCCCACCCACTGTCCATTCTATTCAGCCTCACTATCCCTCCCTTTGTCTTTCTATGCTCCCTGATATACCTATAAAAGGTTTTATCCCCCTTCTTAACCGAGTTGGCTATCTTTTCCTAAGTTTGGGCCTTTGCTATTCTGACTACCATCCCTGCTTCCTTCTGCCTTGACTGGTACAGTTCTCTGTCCTGCTCCTTCTGTGTTTCCTTATACTTCCTAAATGCTATGTTTTTCTCCCTAACCTTCAGTGCCACCTCTTTTGAGAACCATAGTGGCTTTTTCTTTCATTTTGATTTGTTCATTTGCTTCACACAAAGGCTTGTTGCCTCTGTGATGGCAGTTTTGATGTTTCCCCATTGTTGCTCCATCCCTCCTTCTAGCCTGTTTGCTAGTGCTTTTCTAAGGCACTCTCCCATCTTACCAAAGTCAGCCCTCCTGCAGTCCAGAATCCTCACTTTTGTATGGCTTTACTCTGTAGCTGAGTTTATCATGAACCACACTGTTTGGTGACCACTTGTTCCCAGATGGCTATCCACTTCTAGATCTGAGATCCTCTCACTGTCCCCATTTGAGATTATGAGGTCTAAGATTGCTCCCTCATGAGTGGGTTCCAAAACTAGCTGTCTGAGGCATGCCACCTGAAGGGCATCAAGATTGGCCCTTCTTTTGGATGTGGCTGTAGCAAAGGTGCTCCAGTTAATATCTGGCATATTCAGGTCCCCCATCAACAGTATCTCCCCTAACTCTGCCATCTTAAGGATGCCTTCTATCATAAAGAAAAATGATTAATTTGAAAAAAAAATAGGCAAGCTTATATATTTTGATTGGGAATGATGGAATACAGTCTGACTCTATCTATTTGGTGAGTTTTTGGAACTGGGGCAATGAGTTAAGTAGGACAATGGAAACTGGCCTGAAGTTTTTTATCAGCCCAGAAGAGTACAAGAAAATGTTGTGGACAAGGGAGAAGCAGTATTTTCAATTGTACCAGTTAATGTTGTGCTGTTAGATGTAAAATTCTTGGAGTGGCACTAGAAGAATTAAAGTGAAAAACACATTATATTAATAATTATTAAATAGTTATACTTGTTAATATGCTATTGTAACTTTGTGTTCTATTGAAATGATTAATGAGATATTATTTATAAATGAGATGATTAAAAAAGTGACAGGATGTATATAATGCTTTTCTTCTATTGTGCCATTAATTAACAAATTAATTAAGCAGGATATTGAACAAAAGACTCCCCCATGCTAACTACTGTATAAGGCATGAAGTGGCCATTTACAACTTCTAAGAGAGAGACTTGTGGCTTTTAGCCATGGGAGACTGATAAAGAATAGATCTGTTACACTGACTGGATCATCAGAACATGTATAACCCTAGATCATGGGCTGACAGGTCTGGGTAAGTGATTGAACCCTATTCGCTTCTCAGCCCTATGCAAATTCCAACCCAGTAACTGATCCTTCACATTCTGGAATACATCTGTCTCCCATTTTTGGGTATTATTGGATCATTTGCTGCCCAATGATGAGAACAGAGCATCTGGCTACCGCAACTGGGGTAATGATTAAGATAGATGGTCAGGTGTTTTTTGTTTCCTTATTTTTTTCTGTGCCACCAGAACATCTTCTAGCTTGACATTTGGTATAGTACATGAATGAAAAGTGAAAATCTGAACAAAGTATCTTGCAATTCTTTTTTAAAACTGGTTTATTAGCATTAAGTACTATTGTAAATATGTTTATTAATAATGAATTAAGTGGGAGCAGGACAAGAGTTTTATTTTACAGATAGAGTAGTAGAGCCATGGAACAGCCTGCCAGTAGATGTGGGGACTTCAAAACCCCTTAATGGTTTCAAACATGGCTGATACAGAGTTAGGGGCTTAAAGATCATGTGCAAAGGTTTTTGCATATTGTTAATAAAGCTTGAATTCAAGACCCTGTGTCATGATTAGAGTTTTCTGAAAATTTCATGTTGTTTGGTTTTGTGGTTTTCTTTAAATCAGCATTTGTTAACCTGCTCTACTGTGGCTGAAAACAGTGGAGTTATTTATGTCTCTCTCAGTCATTCTTGGAAAGTGATGACATCGTCTTGGAGTACTGTAGCTTACTGCTTCAGAGTCTCCCAATCACAGCAGGCTGTAGAGTTAATGGTTTTCTCATCAGGTGTTTAGGTATCCTATGATAATAGCTACTGCAGAAGAAACAGAAGAAGGGTTTTGAAAGAACTCTTGAATCTGAGGGTGGACAAAGTAATGGGGCCTGATGGGATTCACCCAAGAATACTAAAGGAACTAAGGGTAGAACTAATAACACCAATGACTACTCTCTTTAACAAATCATGGGAGGATGGAGTGGTACCTGAGGACTGGAGGAGGGCAAATGTGATTCCACTTCACAAAAGTGGGAGCAGGGCAGAGGCAGGAAACTATAGACCAGTTAGTTTGACTTCAGTGGTAGGGAAAATGATGGAATCACTTCTGAAGGAAAGAATTGTTAAGTACCTAGAGGCCAGTGGGGCACAGGACCCAAGGCAGCATGGTTTCACAGCAGGAAGGTCATGTCAAATGAACCTAATAGATTTCTTTGACTGGGTGACCAAAGTAGTAGACCAGGGAGGGGCTGTGGATATGGTCTACCTAGATTTTTAGCAAGGCATTCAACACAGTCTCACACAAAAGATTAATATACAAGTTAGCCAGCCTTGGAGTGGGTCCCAAGGTGGTAGCCTGGATAAAAAACTGGCTGGACAACAGGATGCAAAAGGTAATAGTAAACAGAGTCCACAGTGAAGAAAGGAAGGTAACTAGTGAGGTACCTCAGGGTTCGGTACTGGGACCGGTCCTCTTTAATATCTTTGTAAGTGACATTGGAGAGCACCTGGAAGGAAAGGTATGCCTCTTTGCAGATGACACAAAGATCTGCAACAGGGTTGATACACAAGGTGGGGTGGAAAGAATGACAAGGGACTTGGTAAGGCTGGAGGAATGGTCAAATACATGGCAGCTCAGATTCAATGCAAAGAAGTGCAAGGTAATGCATCTGGGAAACAAAAACCGAGGGGAAGAGTACACAATGGGGGGTGAGTTAATAACAACAACAAAAATCAAAATAGCCCTAGGAGTAATTATATCAGATTACCTAAAGTTGGGCAAACAATGTGAGAAGGCAGTAAGGAGGGCTGGGTGAATACTGGGATGCATAGGGAGAGGCATCAACAGTAGAAAACAGGAAGTTGTTATCACTCTCTACAGACAGTTAGTGAGACCCCATCTGGAGTACTGCATGCAATTCTGGAGACCCCATCTCCGCAAAGACATAGACAGAGTGGAGGCTGTTCAGAGGAGGGCAACCAATATGGTGCAAGGTCTGCACCAGAAAACATCCGAGGAGAGATTAAAGCAGCTTAATATGTATACCCTTGAGGAAAGAAGGGAGAGGGGGGACATGATAGAAACTTTCAAGTATCTCAAGGGAATTAACAAGGTACTAGAGGGTAGTAGCTTTCAGAAGAAGAGATGTGCACGAAGAAGGGGGCACAATTTTAAGACAGAGGGGGGACGTCTCAGAGGTAATGTTAGAAAGTATTTTTTCACAGAGAGAGTTGTGGATGCATGGAACAGCCTTTCTGAGGAGGTTGTGTAGTCAGGAACTGTGGGAGAATTCAAAAATGCATGGGACAGGCATAAGGCAATTCTAGTGGGGGGCAGGAGGAAGTATGCTGTTGATTAACTAGAATCTGCAGCTTATCCATCAGGTAGGGGAATGGGCAGACTGGGTGGGCAAAGCAGTCCTTATCTGCCATCAAATTCTATGTTTCTATGTTTCTACTGCAAAACAGTGAATGGCAAAATAGCGACTGCAAAATAGCGATGACACAGAATAGCGACTCATAACGGTGTTCTGAACATGTAATTCTCTCCGAAATCAGTGAGCGGTGTGGTGTTAGAATCTTTAAGATGGGGGGTGTGTGGTAGACACAGCCCCCCACATTTATATCAAATAATCATTCAAAAAACAACAGCTGAAGGAAAAGGTAGTAGTAGCTGCTATTGGCAGTGGCAGTAGCTATTTTGACAGTCGCTATTTTGTAAGCGCTATTATCACATGGAACGGTTTTTTTACAGACTCAGTCTGTGGTTTGTGTTTAGATAGAATAGCTTAAAATCTATCATTCTCTTCTTATAAAAAGTAGATCATTGAGTTTCAGTGCTGAATTAAAGTAGTGGAAATCTTTCTCTGCGAGAGATCAGCTTGTCTGTATCACAGCTCTTACTTCTTTCTATTCAAAACTCAGATTTCTTTCTAAGTGTATAACACAGGGTTGCTTAATGAATATAAAATAAATCTACATTTTGTTTATTCATAGAAACAGTTTATCATTGATGTAGCCTTCATAAATACATTCATGTAAGAACATTGTTTTTTCATGTCAGATTGACAAACAGGTGCCTGTCACACTCTACCATTTCAAGCAAATGTTCTGTCTGAACTCATAAATTTCAGTTGTTTGGTGGTTTCTGTGTGAAAATACATTGTGTATGTGTATAAACAGAAACACTATATGGTATCTCAGTGTACCGTGTTTCTTCCCCACAGCAAATGCAGCTGCACCCTACTGCCACTTGTCCCTTGCCACACAAGCTGCCTACCTTCTACTCCATATTCATGGCTGATGAACCTTGCTTCCCACTGTCTTCTTGCACATGCTCATGGATTGTGTACCCTGCTGCCACTATCCCCTGCCTAAAGAATCAGGGCTGCTGCATCCTGCCCAAATAGTTGGGGTTGCTGCACCCTGCTACCCTCTCCCCCCCACAGTCAGTGACACTGTACTTGTTGCCCCCCTGTTCCCATCTCCACAGTAAGGGCTGCTGTGCTCTGCTAAGCCCTAGAGTCCAAGGTCCCCTTCCTCAACAGTTGGAGCTGTTGCACCATGCTGCCCAAGGCCACTTGAGGTGGGGCTTTTGCTGCACCCTTCTACCCACTTCCTTTGCCCCAAATGGCCAGAGCTGCTGCAAAGGATATGACTCTGGTAATGGGGGGGACAGGAAGGTGCAACTGCCTCAACTGTGGAGGCATGCAACAGGGTGCAGAAAATGCCTTGACAATTGTGGCAAGTCGCAGCGTGGTACAGCAGCCCTAATTGCAGAGGCATTGGGATCTAGGGCACAGCAGGTCACAGCAACTCCAACTGTGTAGACAGAAGCAGGGTGCAGCAGCTCTGGCTGTGGTGATAGGGGACAGAGGACAGCATGGTACAGAAGCCTCAACTGTGAGGAATGATGCAGGAGTGCATCAGAGTACAGCAGTCCTGACTGTGAAATGGGGTGTACATGGTGCAGCAGCCATGCCCTTTGAAGGCAATGGAAGTGGGTAGCAAAGTGCAGCAAAAGTTCCACCTCAGGTACCCTAGGGTAGCATGGTGCAACAGCCCCAACTGTGGAGGTCGGAGGACATGGGACTCTAAGGCTTACTGGAGCACAGTATCCCTGACTGTTGAGACAGAAACAGGGTACAACAGGTGCAGTGTCCCTAACTGTGGGGGTGGGGAGAGAGGGCAACAGGATGCAGCAACTCAGCTGTTTGGGCAGGGGGAAGCAACCCTGATTCTTTAGACAGGGGAGGCAGCAGGGTGCACAGTCCTCAGTTGTGTGGGGGAAGACAGTGGGCAGCAGGGTGCAGCAGCCTCAAATGTGGAGCAGAAGGCAAGTGACTAGTGGAGCAGGGGACAGGTGCCAGCAGATTTCTGCTGCCTCAGCTGTGGGGAAGAGACATAGTGTATTGAGATACCATATAGTGTTTCTATTTATACACATACATGATGTATTTTCACACAGAAACTACCAATGAACTGAAATTTGTGCGTTCAGACAGAACATGTGCTTGAAATAGTAGAGTGTGACAGGCACCTGTTTGTCAATCTGACATGAAAAAAATGTTTTTACATGAATCTATTTATGAAGGCTACTTCAAGGACAAACTATTTCTATGAATGACCAATGTTTAGATTTATTTTATACTCATTAAACAACCCTGTGTAATATAGTTATTAAAGAATCAGAGTTTTGATGAGAAAGACCTCAGAGCTGTGATACAGACAAGCTGATCTTTTACAGAGAAAGATTTACACTACTTCAGTTCAGCACTGAAACTCATAATGATCAGCTTTTATAAGAAGATAATGATAGCTCTTAAGCTTATCTATCTAAACACAATCCACAGACTGAGTTTGTAAGAAACCTGGAGATCAAAACATTAACTCACAGCCGGCTGTGATTGGGAATCTGAAGCAGCAAACCTCAGTACTCCAAGAGGATATCATCACTCTCCAAGCCTGACAGAGAGACAGAAATAACTCCACTGTTTTCAGCCACAGTACAGCAGGTTAACAAATACTGATTTAAAGAAAACCACAAAACCAAACAGCATGACATTTTCAGGAAACACTAAACATGACAGAGGGACTTGAATACAAGCTTTATTAATAAGCAAAAACTCTTACACATGACCTTTAATTGTTACTCAGTGGGATAGCAGTAAGGCATGGTCAAGGGGAGAGGAAGGATGAAAACCCCATCTAGACAACAGGTCTTGGGGTAGCATAAGGGGTAACAAGACAGACTGGATAGTGTAGTGGTCTTTTTCTGCAGGCACTGGCTAAGTTTCTATGTTTCTATTATAAAACATTGAGCGATACCACAGTTTCGGCTGTAGTGCTGTACTGTTATTGTCACAGCAGTCAAAACTAACATAAAACCAAGAAATTCATGTGACATAAGCAAAGTAGTCTGAAATGCTTTCATATTAAATTATTTATCTTTGTAAATATAGCAAGTATTCATTTATTAATTACAAAACAACTGGATGCTGTCTTGGATGGCTTATGAGTAATAATATATTCCCATGGAAAAGATTTGATGGGGCAGTGGCAAGTTGTTGTAGCAAGAATGGGGTGTGGGGGGGTGATCCTCAACTACGTTCTCTGATTGTATGGCTTGTGGCTGCTGGTGCTTTTTGGAGGTTTGGGGGTATCTTGGCAGACTAGGTTTGTCCACCATACAGCTGTATTTTGCAGTCCTACATAAATAATTGACTTGTCTAGTGCAGTGCCCTAGAATGTATTTTTCTTTAAAGTTTTTAGTTGAAAGAAAACAACACTGCCAAAGTACTGAGGTGGTCTGGACTGTTATTTCACACCCTAAGTCAACTAATTCTGTCTGTTGCCTGGTACAGCCCTAAAAGATTTATTTTCTATAGTATTTTTATTTGAAAAATGAAATCAGCTTACCTCCAAACTCATTGAAATGGCTGCCAAAGTCCACTTGCAGTCATTGCTAAGCACAATAAAAGAAGTTGCACTTAAAACATTAAATGTTTCAGATATTGAGTTAAACAAAACTGAACAGAGAGCTGTCTATCACCCCTTCCCCCAACAGATTTAGCTCAGCAGCACTGTTTATTCTCAGAATGTCATGGTAAAACGTGTCAATAATATCTGCAAAGTATTTTCTCATTAAATAAACGCTTTTTCAAATAACTTTTATAAAGTTTCAGCATTAGCACTCAGACTGAATAGTTTTTTACACTATCTAATATGACGGATTTGTTTAGCATTCAGAGACACATCCAACTCATTTTTGCTCTCATTTTCTGACTGTACAGCAAATGTGGCACCCCATGACATCCTACATACAGTATGCATATAGCTTATGACCATCCTTTTGAACATGAAATCACCAATGTGCCTGCTCTCTGGCACACACTTCATGAAGTATGACACACTTTGCTGGTGATGTTTTGCCATCACTGGAATCCCCTTCCACATTATAGCACAGATTATGCAAAAAGCATGGTTTCTTTTAGTTGT
Organism: Neoceratodus forsteri; assembly: GCA_016271365.2. Taxonomy (NCBI): domain Eukaryota; kingdom Metazoa; phylum Chordata; order Ceratodontiformes; family Ceratodontidae; genus Neoceratodus; species Neoceratodus forsteri. The sequence continues at coordinate 868,880,542 of CM057452.1, read as the reverse complement.
CGACTAAGGCAATGAAAGCATAGTGATTGGACTTCTTTCATCCCCGATAGACACCCACTCAGGTGTATTCTGCAAGTCTAACCTTTATGGCTGACTCTGGAAAACACTTGAGGCAGAACTTTGGGACCCAACTAACACAATTCTTGTACAGCACAGACACAACCTTTTAGGAAGTTTGCATTCTGAATAGAACATAACTTTGTATACAGATGTCACTGAGAAGTTAAGCAAAGTCTTGCCACAGGAGGAAAGGAACTTGAGGAAAATTACATCATTCCTTCTTGTGGGCTCTGCAAATACAGTAGTTGTACACTGCACAGACAGCACTGTAGGCCACAGTGGATCCTTTTACACACTCTACAGTAACATAACTTGGTTGCCATCCACGCCAAGGCCTGATCATCTGGAATGACATTTCAGGTCTCTGCTCTGCTCCTCCAAGGATATTGGGGGACATTTGACTTTGTGACCAACCCCAACATGGGCATTATCAGCAGCAGCCTCAGCCACTCCACCCAGATCAATGGGTGTCTCTTTCACCAGGAAAATTGTGTCCCAGATTTACCTGGGCATTCAGCAGCTCTGCTTACTGGCCATTCCTCATATTCCCCAGCAAACTCTACCCATCCAGAAAAACTGTCTTCTATGTTACAGTATGTGGGCTGAACCTTATGAAAATGCTTACAGTTGGGTGGAGGAGGACTGGAACATTTGCAGTCCCAACCCTGAAAGAGGTCATATACACATATACCTGGGTTCTGATTATTTGTATTTATTTGGTTCTTTTGTTTTATGTACTTGATGGTATAGTGTACTCAGTAATTTCAAAAAGACACTGAATAAGAAAAAAAAACAATTACAATACAATAGAATACAATACAGGTTTAGAAAAATACTTGCATTCCAAGCAATGGTAAAAAATGTTGTACTTCTAGCTTTTTGTTATGTTTTAGATTGTTTTCTCCTGTCTTGTAAAATGCCCTTTTACCCCTTTTTGTGTTCGCTTGTGCACATGCGCAAGGAACGTCTTGCCACAGTATGACTTTTTGGAGGTATGTGACCCTCCTAGCAAATGCAATGCTCAGTGTAACAGGCATGACCCTACTGCACAAAAATATGCCAAGCTGTCTATGACAGCAGTTCAGCAGCAGTGGTCTTCACTCGAAAGAAAACCACCGCTGCAAACAGCAGGGGTAATGTGTGTAATTAGCATACTGACATCACCCTTTTCCCTCGGCTGCTTGAAATCCCTCCTGCTTCCTCCCTCTGCTAATATGCTCCCTGCTCCCTCGTTATTGCCCTCCCCTCACATTGTGTGCCAAGGGGGGTGCCCAGTCCCCCTCAGCTCATGCACTCCCTCACCCAAACACACTGTATGGCAGACCGGGGTGCCCAATCCCCATCGGCTGCAGCCCCCTCCCAACAAACACCCAGGTGGCATGCTATGAGCCCACCACAGCACACTAATGCACTCCCCCCTAAACACACTGTATGGCCAATGGGAGTGCCCAATCCCCATCTGCTCCAGCCTCCCTGCCAACAAACACCAAGGTGGCGTGCTGGGAACCCACCCCAGCATGCCAAAAGCCTTCCACATTGTTGTTTTGTTTGTTTTTCTTTTTTACCTGTAAAAACAGAATATGGTCCCTCGCTGTCTCTGGTGCCCCCCTCTCCCAACCTGCAACCACCCTCTGTGCCCCCCACCTCCCTGCACCCCTTCACCCCATACTTACCTATGGAACATGGCACAATGATCTTCAGTGGAGCAGGACCATGTCTGCACTCTTCAAAGCTGACTGCAAAACGAAGAAATGCTGGTAAGCTGTATAATGGAATAAATGGGGGTTTCTCAACTTATGTAGATATCTTAGCCATTTTTGCGAATTTTGGCACAAATTTTCAACATGGGGTTCTTGGGACCCTACCTAATGAATTCAGTCACTGTCATGTAATTTTTTGATCCTGAAAGGTGACTTCATGGTCACTGCATGGAATGAACTTTTGGGACTGATTAATGAAACAACAGTGTCACTGTTCATGAGGTGGAGCTCACAAAAAACCTGTGTTGCAAATTTGGTGAAAAAATTCCAAAAATGACTATGTTACAAGCGTGCATTGTGCTGCTTCCATGCGCACACATAACTTTGCAAATCTGTAATATTTTCACTCCAGATTTTCAACATTAGCATTTTTTCACACCTCCATATGAACAGTGCAGCTGTCATTTTCACATTCTGGCCAAAATGTGTTTTTGGACATCCATCACACAATGGCGTGGTTGCTGTGGGAAATCACTGTTCAGGACAGATTATGAAAACCACAGTGACACTGTTCATGAGCAGAGGTCACAAAATGCCTATGTTGAAAAGTTGGAGAAAAAATTCCAAAAAATGACAGTGTTATGAGTGTGCATTGTGCAGTTTCCACGTACACTCATAACTTCATGAATTTGTAATATTTTTACTCCAGATTTTCAACATTGACATTTTTTCACACCTCCTTATGAACAGTACAGCTGCCATTTTTCACATCCTAGCCAAAATATGTTTTCGCACACATGTTGCAGAATGGCGCGGTCACTGTGGGAAATCAACATTCAGGACAGATTAACAAAATCACAGTACCACTGTTCATGAGTACAGATCCAACATGCTTTTACGAGTTGGGGGGGTCTCAAAAAGCTCATGTTGAAAATTTGTAGTGCAAATACCAGCAAACACCCACAGCGTTAGGGTTTCTAACCATAACATCCCACCCTATACAGACTGACAGGCATCAGGGGTGTACCTTTGGATTGCTGGCTGTAATGGTTATGCCATTCTACCCCACCCCCACCATGCAGCCAGTGACAGGCATAGAGGTGTGCCTTGTTCTCTTCACCCCAAGGGTTCACCCCATTCTCCTATACTGCACTCATTTCAGCATATTTCCTTATGGAATGGGGTGACTCTAAAGCTGAACATCTCAACACACACCTCAACTCTTGTTAGTGTCCGCAGGATAGGGTGAGGTTTAATGGCATGTGCATTATGGTTGACTATCTAAAGGCACACCCTAGTGCCTTTCCACCTCTGCTGGGTGGGAGTGGGGTTGGCATCACTTCAGTACTTCACTGCCATTCCTATTCTGCATCTGTCTAACTCATGCACTTCCAATGGTAATACCAGCAAGCAAACATTTGGCATTGACAAATGCTTGTTAGAAGTGCCACTGTTACAGCAATTGATGAGTACAGTTGAAATGGATGCTGCAAGTAACTGCTGTGTCGGGAGTCTGTGACATGGGCATTTCAAAACTTGCCATGCAGTGACTCTTAATACAAAAACACACAGGGGTAAGCCGATGGTGCTTAACATAATGAGCATAAAAATAAATGTGAATTCTAAACATTGAAACATACAAAAACACACACACAAATGCCACTGTTTCTTATTTCTAACTTATTTAACAGTTAATTTCAGCAGACAATTGTTTCCTATCAATGAAAATTAAACTTTGCTCTAATAAAGGCATGTGTTTACCCAATGTTCTCAGGTTCTACTTCACTGTTTCATGATGTGTCTCATATTATCCCCCATTCTGACAGTCAGTATCCCATATTTCGAAGACAGACAGTTAGGAAGTATGAGGGTAAAATGTAAATGAGATGCGAGAGACGTTGCAGAGAGGTACTCTGTTGGGACATGGGTGCCAAAGGGACATGGATACAACTAATGGGGGGCTGCATAAATTCCAAACACCACTGCAAATACCTGCAAGCAAATGTTCAGCATTTACAAATGCTTGTTGAGTCTGTCTTAGCATTATTTTTTAAGATTTGACTTAATATAACCAACAGTATTGATTGTATATTTAAGCAATAAGGCATGACAGAGTGTATTATATTGTGTAATAATGTCATGCCTTGGGTTGTTGAAGCATGAGGCCACAGGTAGCATGCATTCAATACCCAAGAAGTGACATTATTACATAACCACACACACACACACACACACACACACACACTGAAGTGCCTTACTGCTATTGTACAATGGCTTGTTTCCTAAACAAAGAAAAGAGTTAAAAAGTAATTTAAAAATATGTTTTTATTTGATGTTTGCTAGAGTAGGCATGCTAATTGAAAAATAAGTCTGCAGTTTGTGATTTGCCCAGTAGGTGGTGCTGTTGTTTGCCAGTGTGCTTGCTGAGTTCTCTGCTCCCCCCACCTCTCCCTATCAGAAGTTGTTTCTTTTGTGTTCTGTGCTCCCTACCTGAGTTCCTGGTTGCTGTAACACATCATTTTTTTATTTATTATGGCCATTACAAAGTGCAGTCATCAACTCACAAAGGAGCGGAGCACTGTTATAATGTGCATGTGCTACAATGATCACATTGCTGACAGGAGAGGGGTCAAGAAGCCCTTGTGGAATATGATGGCTTAATTTTGTGCTGTGGGACTGGAGTTTGAGAGGTGAGAGGGAAAGGAACCAGTAATGTGTGGCAGTGGTCAGGCTTTGTGAGTTACTTGCAATATCTGGTCATATGGTCAGCAGTTTTTGGCACTTCACTGAAACTGCTTCATTCTGTGGAAAGTAAATAGAATGGAGAAATACAAGTACAAAAGTATTTATTGTTCAGCTTAAGCTATTACAATGTGTTGAATTTAATGACATATCTAATAAATATATTAAAACAGATAAAAAAATACATTCCATAATCAAAATGTCTATCCATTTACAAGCTCATTCTTAAAAGAGGAATATCCAATTATTGCACAAGACCTTTTACCTGCACTTTCATTAAATTTGATCCTTAAAAAAATATGGAAAACAGGAATTTGGCTACATTCTTCAGTATAATTTTCTCATTACAGGTAAAAAGAAATTCAATAATCCTGTCGGGGGGGAGGCTAAGACCACTTAGTAGTCCACCCAGCCATTTTTTCCTACTTTGCTCAAAAAGAGGGCACAATAAGACAAAAGGTTTAAGTCATCTTCAAATGGTTTACCACACTTACAATATGGAGACAAGACATTGTTTCTTCTTTGTCTGTATAGAATAAACTGAGCATTGTAACTGGTTGTTCTAAATCTGGAATACGCTCTTCTGAGTTTGGGGCAGGTTAAATGTAACAGATAAGGCTCAAGACCCCAAGTAGTTTTAAAATTCTTATAATTGCAATGTAGTTTTAATTGAGATAGCTTGTAGAATATTTGATTTATATCTAAATCACGTAATGTTTGACTGTAAAAACAATCTCATCCCAAGTTCTTATACTGTATAACTATCATATAAAATATGTCCCAAGCCTAAAGGTAGGATAGTTTTAATAACTAATTGCATAAATGGATGTATGTAGCCCCATTTGTCCACTCTGATTTCTTTCTCAAGACACTTTCTGGGAAACTGGGAGTCTTGTAATAGGACAACTTTAAGAAGAAACATAGTTTGTCTCTCCTTAATTAAAGAAATTAAAGAATGCTGACCAAGTTCCAATTTAAGGATACAAATTTGAGTCCCTGGTGACTACAAAAGGATATAGTGGTATAATTTATTGAGTAAGGTTTCTAATGGATTAATATTAGTAAAACCCCATACTTCACATACATATAATATGCTAGTTTTTATTTTAGCATTTAAGACCTTCAAAATCCCTTTAATTAAGGTCTTCCCCATTTTGGCATGAAATATTTTAAACACGTTGACTGCCAAGGTCATTTTGATTTTGATATATTCTATATGCTTATTCCAATTTAAATTATGGGAGAAACACACACCCAAATATTCATAGGTGTTAACTACCTCTATTTTGTTGCCATCTATTTCAAATTTCAGTTCATGTTGAGATTTGTTCCCAAAAATTATAACTTTTGTTTTGTTTAAATTTATGTTTAGTTTTCTATCTCTACAAAAAGTTTAAAAAAACTTCAATTTCCTCTGCAAACCCAGTGCAGAGGTTGACAACAAAACCAAGTTGTCTGCATATGCTAGTATGTCTATTCTGAACTCATTGATTTTGAGTGCATGGAACTCCATTTTTTTGATTTGCAGTAAGATGGAATTTATATAAATATTAAAGAGGGTAGGAGCTAAAATACAGCCAAGTCTAACCCCAGTATTAGTCTGAAATGCATCAGTGGTATGTCCATACTGATTGTATTGAATCTTTGCCCATGTATATTCATGTAATTTAATAATAATATCCAAGAAAGCCTTCTCAATTTTTAGTTCTTTCAAAGTAGACCAAAGGATTTTTCTGCTTATGCTATCAAAAGCTGCAGAGAAGTCCATGAAACAACAAAGTAATTTTGTTCTCCATTTTTGGTATATTTCCAGGCTAAATGATGCAGAACATAGCAATGATGGACTATAGACCTGTTCCCTCGAAATCCATTTTGGGCCTCATCCAAAATTGAATTTCCTTCCAACCAAGCTAATAATCTGCCGAGTATAATTGTTGAGAAGATTTTGTGGGCTCATCTAACAGACTGATAGGTCTGTACATCTTAAGATCTTTTGGGTAATCTTTTTTGTAAATTGGAAATATAATACTGCCTGACTAGCTCCTTGAAATTTTCAGGTTTTGTACAAATCCATTAAATATATGAAAAAAAGGGCACCCACCAGTCTTTAAATGATTTGTATACATCTCCAATGATTTTGTCAGGACCAGGTGCTTTGTTTGATTTTAAGGAATTTAGATAACTAAGAATTTCTCTCTCTATAATCAAGATAGGCTTTGGGGAGTTAACATCATATCTGATGTCAAAATCCATTTCTTCTTCAGAATGGAGAAGCTGCAGCACTGTTAACAAGCTTTGATCAGATCCACCATGGCTGCATAATGAAGTTAGTGAAGTTGTGTGGAATTGTTAAGGAAGTATGGAGAAACAACACAATGATTTGTAAGTAGTACAATTTGTTTTAGTTTCTGTTCTAAGGAAGGCATACACATTTTTAGGAACATATTTTGAGGTGTACATTTTAATGGAAGGAATAGGAAGCAATATAGGTTTACAAAAGAACCCCATAGCAAATGCCACTGATGTATATGTTATCGAGGATGCTATTGGCTGGAAAGCCAAATTTTAAAGAAAAGGCAATTGCACATACCCCAATAATGCAAACATCATAGGAAACATATGCAAATCCCCATGATGGTACAGAAGGTGGCAGTACATGACAAAGTAATGGCTGGCATATGTTCAGCCTTGGGGTTATTTACACAGTTTTTTTTTAGAGAAACAGGGTTTTTGTCCATGAGGTGATGCAACTTATATTTAAGCAATGTGTTGATGTCAGGAAGTCAGGTGTAATGATGGACTGTTAGGAGAGAAAATGTGATAATAACTTTCAGAGGGGGTTGTTTTGATAAGGGCAAGATAGTTATGCTTGTGATAATGAGAATATTAGGAAAGTATGAGGTCTATGCAGAAGTGGAATACAAATATGCAGTTTCATAAGTATGTGCTCATAGTGCAGGCAAATGTGAGATGCAGGTTTGTTTTAGAAATAGGTAGAAATAGCAATACATGCAACTGATAGAAAGATAGATAATTACATATACATATATATATATATATAATAGAGAGAGAGAGAGACAGACAGACAGACAGACAGACAGGCAGAATAGGAATAGCAATGAAGTACTGAAGTGATGCCAATCCCACCCCACCCTGCAGACATGGATAGGCATTGGAGTGTGCCTTTAGGTCATTGCCCATAATGCTCATGCCATTTCACCTCACCCTACCCTGCAGACACAGACAAGTGTCGAGGTGTGCCATGGGGTGTTCAAACTTTGCACTCACCCCATTCCATAAGGAAATATGCTGAAATGGGTACAGTATAAGAGAATGGCATGAACTTTGGGACTGAAGAGTCAAAGGCACGCTTCAATACCTGTCACTGGCTGCAGGGTGGGGATGGGGTGGAATGGCATCAGCATTACTGTTGACAATCCTAAGTCACACCCCTGATGCCTGTCAGTCCCTACAAGACAGGGAGTTATGGTCAGAAACCCTAATGCCCTGGGAGTTTCTTAGTATTTTCACTCCAAGTTTTCAGCATGGGCTTTTTGTGACCACACCACATGAACAGTGACACTATCAGTTCATTAGCCAAAAGGTGATTTTGCACAACAACTGTGCCATTTGGCAACACGGGTGCAAAAAAACATTTTGAACAGGATGTAAAAAAAGTGACAGCTGTACTGTTTATGAGGAGGTGTAAAAACATGGTACTGCTGAAAATCTAGCGTGAAACTATAAAAGAATAGGTGAAGCCATAACACTGCTCCTGCCAATGTATTCTTTTTTCAAATTCCTATGCATCCCATTGTTTTCATCTCCATTGCTATTGTGTGACTTCTTAACCTAGCAACAGCATTTAATGCATTACATTATAAGGACAAGTAAATGTTTTAATACATTTACAGTTACATAAACTTAATTTCCTTCATAGAATAATTTAAATTTAGTAACAGTGGTAGTACAAAGCAATTAGACAACTTGAAAACTATAACTACTTTATATTGTACATTGACACCCCACAAGGACCTCCTTGAAATTGAGATGCAAATGTCATACATTTATCAGGAATATTTTACTATCCTAAATACATTTCTGGCTTCAGTAACTGCTTAGCACATCTGTTGCATGACCTACTTATTGACATTTTACAACAGCTATGCAATGTATTGTTGCTTATTACACCAACATCATGAACCATAAAACAGATGACTGCCATAACTAGGGAGGCAGTATAGCAGAGTGGTTTAAGGTTCTGAGCTGCAAATTTGGAGATCTGGGTATGAATCCCACAGCCCCTACTTGCATACTGGGTGACCCTGAGCAAGTCACTTAACTTCCATGTGATCCCAGGTTGCCCCTATAAACAAGCTTTCAGCGTAGTGTGCCACTCCTGGTTAAACAATTGAAAGAAAAAACACAATATATTATTTTTCTTGCTTTATTGTGCTACTACAAGCTTTGACTAATACAACCATCCTTAAATGTACTTTTTATAGCTTATGTGTATGTGGCCTAGGCAGAATTACACTTAAAATCTCACACATAAAGAAATAAATAATCAGAATAGCATTTATTTTACTAGTATCTCCTTTCTTTTCAGGTGCCCATGACACTGTGTATATATATTTATATCTTTTGGCTTCAAAGCACTAAACCTATTCAAATGCACAAAACACAAGGCTTTGTTCTCTTCACACATTACTGCCAAACTTCAGATCCCAGAATGGCCAAGAAACAATTTAGACTTCACTCTTGCATGCCACTGTCATGCCCACTTCTCATGCAAACAACAATCAATTACAGAAACCCTTTCATTTCTGTGCTATGCACGCTTATATCAGAGAAACATAAATCTTACAGAACTGCTAAAAAAGCAGATTTATCAAGACTGGATTTCTGAATTAAAACCTGTTGTTTACATTACCTATGTAAATAATAGCTTACTGGCTACAAATGATGCTACAGACATGACATTAGCAAAATTTCTGTTTTACATGGTAAACAACCATATCATGAACTTGTCATACATGATTTGTGACCTTCTATCTGCATGTATCTGACAAAGGAAAAGGCACCTGTTTGATCCTTTTTTTTCTGTTTTATTTTTATGCCCAACTTGCTCATACTGTTAGAGCCAAATATTGACATGCTTAGGGTTAAAAAAAAGCATGATGTCTATGTGTGTGTGTGTGTGTGTGGGGGGGTATGCCTAGATGCAGTTTTAGGTACTCCTAGTTACTTCCCCAGGCAGCTCTGATAGCCAATTGCTCCAACATGATAGAGCCACCTCATGCCCCTCCCAAATGAACCAAAGAAAAAGGTGCAGATGGATCTTTAGGAGCTTCTCTGGTGGAGGTGGGGTGGATCTTACTCCCTCCAAAAAAACTAATTCTGCCTCCCACTACTCAGGTTCCAGTTCTTGTACCTCCCATTTAAGAAAGAAAATAGTGCCCTGCAACCATTGACTAACATGAAAGCAGCATTTATTTGAGGGCAGAAAGCATTTCTTGGTGAAGGGTAAGGCAGAGGAGACTATTTACACCTTCAGCCAGTTCCACAGACAGAAAACATGACATCAGCCCTTTTGTACATGCAAAACGTCTGCAGCCATAAAAACTTAAAGGTTACTCAGTGTGAAAAAAGAAAGGGACAAGGGATGGTTGGTGTTTGTGTTGAGGGGAGGAGTTGTGATGCTTACTATGTGGTATGCTTGTGTTTTGCTGGATTGAACAGGAACTGTTTTTTTAACTGGTAATGCAGTCTTTTCTGTGCCTGCTCTAGATACAGTGATGTTACTGGCAGATAACATCACTGTCTCTAGGGCAGTCTGACCAATCAGGAAGCTGCTTCTATTCATTCCATTGTATAATGTAAAATATTACATACTGTACTTTTGTATATTTGTCAGTGAAATGTAAATTTTGCATACTCTGTAATAACTAAATGCTTTGTATCACATTGTGATAATGGTATTGTGTGCCAGGGCATCATTGTAAATGAGCCTCAGCTTAATGAAACTGTTACAAAGAAACACATTGAAAAAAAATTAAAGGAGCACTCATTTTAATATGGCCTGGTATTGCTTATCAGTTTTCTCAATTGCATTTGAACACCCCTTAATTAACATCACTATTTGTTGTCACCAAAGCAAATTAGAAAGTAACAGACACTGCTCTCTGACCTTATGGGAGAATGGGTATTCAAAGACAGTTGAAAATTGTTTTCTTTTTATTTATTTTGCAATTTTTTGGTTAGAAAAGACACACTTAGTCATGGCTTGTTTTCAGGTGTGTTCTGGGACCATAGAGAAGTTGAATGACTTGCTCCTGGTCACACAGTCTGTGCGAGTGGCTGTGGGATTTGAACTCAGTTCTCCAGGTTTGCAACACAAGTGATCTTAACCACTACACTATACTACACTGCCTTGTATTAGTGAAAACTTGGAGATACTGTAGCTATGTTAAAAGGAACACCTCTTTAATTATTTTAAATTTAGAAAAAGTATGCCAAAGCAGACTCAAACTGGGTGGAAGGGCTTCTCACAGGACAGAAGAAACAGAGAAATTTAAAATGGAATAAAGATGGTACGGATACAAAAGTTTCCTAGTAACATGCACTGCTGCTTTAATGTAATTTATAAGACCCTGCATATCAATCCAAGCAGGAGATCATAAAATCTATTCACTGCAAAGCTTTTAGAAATCTCCATATACTGCAGGCCTATGATATTAATAGTGATTTTATGAACATCTTACAAATCTGTTTTAAAATTAATTTTAGCATCATGTAACGTGTGCCTTTCAGATACAAGAATCAGCAGCCAGGATTTAGCTGTATGATCTATTTTGTATTTACTAATAGGTCTGAATGACTCATATTACTCAAGTGAGTAAGGAATTGTGGCCTGCAGACTAACCACAGAAGCACCTAGTAAATGAGTATCATTCAGTACAGCCTTTTCCTGGTAAAATAAATGCGTACCATACAATGTAAACCTAGAAACATGGTGTCCTTACACTACATACACATCCTCTGTGACTTAAATGCACTGAGTGGGGTCCCTTGAAATGTTGGTTACTGGCCCACTGGCACAGCAGTAGGATTACCGCTTGTGAAGCTGGCAACTCAGGTTCAGAAATGAGCCTGGGTTGCTGGAAGGCCAGCTGGGGGGAGGAGGATTCACCTGAGGGGCTCCCTCCTCCTCCAGGGAGGGAGGGATGCTGCTCTCACTGCTGCCACCTGGATGCACATGGGTGGAGGGCAGTGGGGAGTGCCATGTGGGAGGGGAGGATGTCAGCTGGGGTCTGGAGTGGTGTCACATCTTTGTGTGTGCATGTCTCCTCATTGGACCTCCCTGGTTGCTGGCGTCCTTGGGGGAAATGGGAGAAAATGGAAAATGGCCTCACAGTTGCACCTGGCGACGGGCCCTGGTGGGGGTTCAGTAAGATCCTGGAACATCATTGGAGGTCTGACACATATGGAGCAAGTGGGGAGGCAGATGGCCCTCACACTTTCCCATCTGGTGGTGATCCAAGGCAGGATGGCAGCTGAGAGGACTGAGCTCTGGGGCTTAGGCTGGCCTCACTTAAGTGGTCATTGAGGAGAGGTCACTGCAGAGACGAAGAGAGTGTAAGCATAAAAAAAAAATGTTGGTCATGCATGCCCACAGAAACATCCTTCAATTAGACATGTAAAGCAAGACTTTCTAAAGGATCCATCTGAGCTTCACCAATCATTATTTTAAAAAGGATAATCCATGCAAACTGTTAGACTAGTAGAACACATTTGTATAATTTTCATATTCGCAAATCATGACTATGTGTTCCAAACTGATGCATCTTCTGAAAATAACAGCAGGGCTGCTCAGACACAATCAGGCAAATGCAGATGCAGGTACAGTGCACATCTGTATCAGAAGCAGACTGTTTTGAAAATCCTGCCCTGAGGCTTTTTTTAAGACAGCAGTATGTGTTAGCAAAAATTCCATTAAATGTATTTTTCTTAGCAATACTGTACTGTATTTTTGAATCATTAAATTCATCATTAGTGTTTACTATATTCAGTTAAATATTTTAAAACTAAAGAGGGAATAAGCTAAGTTTTCATTTTGATTATAAACTTGTACATTATGTTTTACACGTAGTCTCATAGCTCAAATGCAATTTATGTTTCTGTAACTCTGACTGATTGTTGAAATCTACTTCTTCACCATGTGTAAAATCTGAATAAAATATATTGAATTAAAAAAATATGTATTTTAAAAAAGCTTTTACTATTAATTTATAATTAATGTCTCAAATCAATAAATAGGGCCACCATGATCAATATTTACACATTTCTTCCACTGTGGTTATTTTGTTGTTGCATACCAGATTCATACTATGGATATATTAGCATGGTGCCAGAACACATTGCTGATGGTAATAGCATTGCATAACTTAATTATTTCAAGAATGAGAAGAGACTCCATTAGAATGAGGACCAACAGAAACAATGATTAAACAAATTAAAGCAATTTCAGAAGTATATGT